>OZ014534.1:48462974-49925474 GCA_963966105.1 Volucella zonaria
TTACCAGCATATTCTGATGATAGTGATACTGAAGTAGAAACATCTCTTGATGGAACTGTATGGGAACTAATGAAACACAGATTTTCTCGAGGAAGACCACAAAGAAGTACAACTTTCAAAGTAAGATACAGTCCTACAGCACTTGCAAAAAGATATGTGATCGAAGGAAAAGTTAGCAGCGTTTTTTTTTTTTTGATAATAAATAAAAATATTATAGATTATATTAGGAAATGCACAGAAATGCAAGCTTCTACAGTTCTTGGAAAAGAGTGGGTTTTGACAGAAGAAAAATTCAACTCATTTTTAGCAATTTTATATGAGCGTGAGGCTTATGAAGCTAAAAATCTAAAATTGTCGTATTTATGGTCAAAAAATTGGGGACCTGAATTTTTTTAGAAAAACGATGACTAGGAAAGATTTCACGGATATGTTGCAATTTATACGACAAATTTGTGCTGATCTCAAATTTTTGGAATCTTTTCATCAAAAATTGTCAAAACTGCTATGTGCCAGGTCAAAATATTACTATTGATGAACAATTATTTCCAACTAAAGCCAGGTGCAAATTTACCCAGTATATGCCGAATAAACCGAGTAAATTTGTAATTAAATTTTGGTTCACAACGGATTTGACAAGCAAATATGTGATAAATGGGTTTCCATACTTAGGAAAAAATGAAAATAAACCAGTATCAATATCTTTGGGTGGGTTCATTGTTCTAAAACTAATTGACCCATTTCCTGGTTGCGGTAGGAATGTGACAACTGATAATTTTTTTACACGCAAATCACTGACTTCAAAACTTTTAGAAAATAATATGACTTTAGTTGGAACTATTCGTTCAAATAAAAAGGAATTACCGAAAATTGCCAAAATTTTCAAGTTCATTTTACAAATCTGATAATTGCACACTAACGGTATACAAAGCTAAGTCAGCTAAGAAAGTACTTCTGCTTAGTTCTAAGCATAATTCTTCAAAAATTGAACAAACCCGAAAAAAGCTTCCTGAAACCATTTCGTTTTACAACATCACTAAATTTGGTGTAGATATAATGAACCAAATGGCTAAGAAATACACTGTAAAGTCGGGATCTCGGAGACGGCCTTTACAAGTTTATTTTAATATCCTTGACATAGCCGTAATTAATGCTTGGATGCTGTACAAAACACTACCAGGAACAAATATTTTTGTTTCAATTAGCAGAAGAACTTCCTACTGGATATGAAGATTTCGAACCAGGAAACCACAATGAACTACTGTTGGTAGATAAAATTTAAAATTAAAAACGAAAATGCTGTCAAATAGGATTCTGCAGTGAAAATAAAACCATGAGTATCTGTGTTGATTGCAAAAAATATGTTTGTAGGAAGTGTACGTTAAAAAAAATTTCAGTTTAGCGCTACTAAAAGTTAAAAATTAAATTATTACTACTTAAATTTATCATGTAATGTGTAAAAACTATGTAAATTACAAAATAAACATTGAATTACTAGATGGAGTGCAAAGTGACCTCCTTGGGAATACAATTTTTTTTTTTAAATGTTTTTATATTATTCAATATAGATCCTTTTTAGTTTGATACACTTATTCCAGCGGTTTTCCAACTTCTTGATCCCGTCCGAAAAGTAATTTTCCGGAAGGTTTGCAAAATACTGAATTTTTTATTGATGAGCCATCTTTTGAGGTTTGGGAAGAGATAATAGTCCGAGGGATTCAAATCCAGTTACCAATCGACGCCAAAAGTCCGCCCGATTCCGCATCAGCAAGTCCAAGCACTCTTTCGAAGTGCTCTCGCCTTCGTGTTTTTGGTCATTCGCGGCACCCAGCGGCAGGATAACTTTTTCATATGCAGAATATTGCCCAAAATATGGCGTGTGCTCTCAGTACTCATCTTTGTGGTATCTGCTAGCTCGCGCACCTTCACTCTCCGGTCAGCCAACACCATTTCATGTATTTTTTTAACATTGTCCTCTATGACCGCATCGAAGGGCCTGCCGCTGCGGACTTGATCGGTAATGGAGTTGCGGCCACCACGAAACTCTCGAAACCAATATTTGACGGTGTAATCTGAGCATTAGTTCCATAATATTTATCCAACTTTTCTTCTGTTTCCTTCGTCGTTTTGCCTCTCAAAAAATAATGTTTTTTGAGGGAACGAAAATCGTTCTTGTCCATACTCAACATGATGCCAAACACGTCAACAACAATCAACTGTCAAAACAAAACTAAAGACAGTATCGCACTGAAATTTGGCATGTCTGCCTAAATATGAACGGACTTCAAGGCACCATAACCTTTTTTGCAGTAGCAACGCATTCTGGCGGTCAAGGATGTCAATTTTCATTCCATCTAGTATATGCTCGTTAGAACCCATTAAATCTAAATATTAAATCTTTTGTTTTAAAAGATGTCCAGGTCAAAATGACCGGTTGGTAGAGATAGGTATATACAAATGTTTGGTATATCTAGTATTAAAGTGTAATCGCTTGTGTTTCATTTTCAAATCTGGCACGAACTTTTGCAATGACCCGATAGGATAACGCACTCTATGAACTGTGCAGCGCTATTGGCATGGAGAGAAAAGTGCGCATTAATTGCCTAGGATGACCATGACATGTAGAGCTAATGTTAACACTTCCTTGAGCCTTCGATTCATACCCAAAAGGGTACTATAGGCCGACCTCCTTTTAGGAGGCACGCATAATAGGGATTCTAAGCCATCTAGGATTTCGAAACTTGCGGCAGTTGGCCAAAAACGGGCTAACTAAAGAGGTTTATTGGTTCAGTCCAGACTTTAGCGCTGTCTAAATATTATAAATAAATCAACTGAGGAAGACGCCGAATAGATGGTAGACACAGCTGAACAATAGCTTGGGCCGATTTGATGTACCCTTCGAGATAATTTGAAATACGTTAACCAAAAATAGGTTAGTGCTTGGGTAGGCAATTTTTGAAGAATAAAATTTATATTTACAAACGGTACCGTCATCATTCATCTTATTTCCTAGCGAGAGAACCCTAGCGCCTATAGCTAATGAAATCGCTAGTATTTTTTTCGCTTTCTTCAAGAGGCAATGATGCAAGATAGTTTTCCACGGGACGTAAGAAGAACAAGGTACAAACAACTAAAAGATGTTAAACGTGCTTTTAACAAAAAGTCTTCCTATTGTAAATGGGAGAAAAAGCAATTTAAATAAAACAAAAGAATAGGTTTTTAATAAATACATTCATTTTTTTTTGTAATAAATAACTTATGGGGCAATCTTACAAATAAACAAAAATTGAAAACAACAAAAAACAAAACTAAATTGTATAAACATCTTTATGCTTATTAAAGTAAAGGAAATAATTGTACAAAATGAGAATTGAAGTTGTTACCACGTGCACTTGGCTTTTTTCCTTTCGTTTTTTTTTTGTTTGTTAATTCCAATCTATATATATAATAGTTTACACATTTCTTTATGGTGGGAGAATGCCCACTTAAAAAATAAAATAAAAAAAATTAAAATTAATTAATAAAATGTCTTTTAGTTTAGTATCAATTTATATATATAAAAAAAAATTGTTTATAATAAATTTTGGTTAAACTTACATTAAAGAGACTTGCACTGCAAAACAAGTGATCACTTCGGTACGTTTTTCGTTTTTATTTATAACAAAAAGAAAGGTAAAAAAAAACAGAAAAAAGAAAACAACACGACTAAAACAAAAATTAAACAATAAGGAAATAGGGGAAAATATATTACAATATTACACAAAAATAAACAATACCTAATAAATATGGGTAGAGGAAGTTACATGTATTGGTATTATTATTTTTCTCGTTTTTGTTTTTCATTTTATTTACTTTTTTTTATTGCGATTAATTTTTTTGTTAGCAATTTGTTTTTGATTTTTTCTTAAATAAATGTTAAAGCAATTTTTTTTTATCACAACTATTTACTGCATAGTTGTTGAGTTTTGTTTTTTTTTCTTCTTTTATTTTGGTTTTTATTATAAAACTAAGTAATTAGTTTTTCTTTGTTTGTTTTTTTTTTTATATATAATTTGTTAATAATAAAATCGGGTGTTAAATATGGGGAGATGTTTTCTGTCTGTTGTGGGAATATTGTGTGGCAGGGTGGTGTAAAAAAATGTTGTCCTTAGCGTTGACTAACATGCCACACAATTAAATAGCTTTTGTCACCTCGGTTCTCAATTGTCTGGTTAGGTTCTAAGTGAATACTGCTCTCCATGTCATTGTCACCTGCAAATGGTTTGTTAAAAAAATTGTTTTTTTTTTTATTAAAAAAATGAATAGATTGTACATAAAAAATTATTTTGTTAGAGATTATTGAAAAAAATTAACACCAACACTTAGTAAATGCTACATAAGATATAAAACAATTAATTAAAGGAAAAATTAATAAAAAAATCGGATATGTTAAGCACAGAAAAGGTTGTTCTCATTCTATGGAGTTTTACATCAGTGTCGAAATTTCATTTCGATTTTTGTGGCTACAGTCAATGTCAATATTTTATTGCAGAACCCTTTCAACGTATCGTGTTTCCTATGCTACAGAAGAAATGCTCTTAATCGCTTCAATGAATTCAAGGCCAAAACATTTACTTTGCTCTGAAGAGGCAGAACTTACTTTATATTGTATAGAGAGGATTTTAATATTGCTTATATGAAGTTTAGCCCAACATATTTATAAATAAATGTCCGATGTTCATTCCAGTCTGAAATAAGAAGCTCTCGAGAGAAAATAAAATTTTCTTCTTTTATTAGATAAAGTAGTACATTTGCCTGACGCCTAAAACTTTTAGGGTTCGTTATAAGTACCAGTTAAATTTGGACATTATGTAT
Source organism: Volucella zonaria (assembly GCA_963966105.1). Classification (NCBI taxonomy): domain Eukaryota; kingdom Metazoa; phylum Arthropoda; class Insecta; order Diptera; family Syrphidae; genus Volucella; species Volucella zonaria. The sequence continues at coordinate 48,467,826 of OZ014534.1, forward strand.
CTCTTATAGTGAGAAACATAATCACACATCTGTAGCGGTAAATAAATGCGGCTTTTCTACGTATGTTTGGAAAGTTCCGTTCCGAAGATCTCAGCCTTGCAAACGAACCATGCGGGGAACCACATACGGTTTAAGGATGGTATCTTAAGAGCAACGATAGATGCAGACCTAACGAAACCAGTGCAAAACATTGCACAGAACATGGGAGTATCCCCCATGGAAATAAGCCGACACCTCTTTCTCATAAGAAAGGTAAATAAACTCGACAAGTCCGTAGCTAGAAATCTGCGCATCGCTTAGCTTAAAACACTATAGTGAGCCGTTTTTGTACCGCATAATTTTACTAATTTACTTAGGTGGGACTGCAGCCCGGGGTGGAACTGGGCCTCAACTAACAAGCCTCTCGGGTTAGCTCTTTACTTAGTTAACTGCTTCCAGTTGTGCACTCCAAGTCGGTTGAAGTTCCCTTCTGGCTGTGCGCGCCACTTAAGGCGAACTCTTCCTCTACTGCCTGTCTCTCCGGTTTAGATACGAAGACTCTGCGGGCCGAAGCACTGCTGTCTTTTCATTCTATATGTCCTACCCGCCTTAAGTGAGCAGCACATCATCACCTGCGCGATGAGTAGTGGTTGGTAAAGACGAAAACCCAAAACATTCCTCAAGCCCGGTCTTCACCCAAAAAGAGGTTATGGTCACAGTCAAGTTGACAATAGACCGATCTATGATACTTTTCATTTCTTCAAGCACGGAACCGATAAACTCTGTCAAGTATTGTGAGGAAATTGACACAGCGCATACGAAATTGTCTGAAAAGCTGATTGTGTGGCATGGTCCAATCATATCGTATGACAATACCAGGCCCTGGGATAATAGTGCAAAAACGATACGCGCAATGTTTTTTAGAATTCCATTTAATCTCGATGGCGTAGAGGTATTATACTGATCAAGCTGGCTCAGCCTAAGGTTTGATTTCGGTAAGGCTTTTATTAAACAACATAGCTTCAATATCGGCCTCTTCTAAACAACTGGCATTCTTTTGCGATGCAATATTTACCCCCAACCAGTCAGCGGCTTGACAAAAAGCAGTAACGTCAGCTTGAAAGCCACTGCGATTGTTGAGGAAAATGAAGAAAAGAAGCTAGTGACGATTTCTTTTTGAATTTAAGGCTTATTTGTAGCGGTCCGTTCTATAGGATGTAATCCACAATCTACGTTGACCTGTCAGATATTAGGTGTTTAAAATCGATTTCTATAAGCAGACAGAACGTCGTATGTGTTTTTCGTGAACACCTATCATAATATGACTTAATTTCACGACATACCCACACGTCCATGATGGCCAGAATACGCCTGACTAGTGCTCAACGTCATTTCTTTGATACCAATTTTGAACCTGTGCTGGAGCCAAAAGGTTCCACTTTTGGTTTGAGTTGAGGCCCACCACAAACCTCTTGCACTCAGTACTTATTGCAACTCTACATCGGGTCAACCAACTTGTGGAAGATCTTTCCTACGACTTTAGGTTTAAACCACAGCCACCATGACGCTCCCACTAGGGAGTCTACCTCTTTTCGGTCAGGCCCGGACCGAAATCCGTGGGCCCTGGCTCCCATGGTACCGAGTTTTATATCCTGGTAGTCCTGCCACCCAACAGGATCTTGTAAATAGTTAAATATTAGTTCGGTGGTGCTATCTGAAAACCATTACGTAAGACCAGTATTGCTCTACCCCCGATGGGAGTAGCATTGTTAATTGGACGGGGGCCCTCTGTAAGTGGACAGTTCGTTGGCAGGGCCAGCGTCTCGCTATTATATATTTGATAATTTTCTAATAGAAATGGATTGACTTTCAAAATTTGTCGCACATACTTGCCCGTCCCAAACAAGATAACCTTGGCTACAACCTGGGATAGGTTAGGTTAGATTTGCACGGTGATGCAAATCTATCTGGAGTCGAAAGGGAGTACAGTACCTCTTCGTATTTAGGTCTGTGTAGACGAATTGCGATGCCCGGGCGGGGAATCGGGAGAGGATAGCAATTGAATTGCATTGGTTGAGGTCTGGTCCTTGTAAAAGAAACAGTAGATACGTAGCTCTGAGAGGTTATGGAAGTAGTGGCATCCTAATATGGTTCGTCTCAAATTACTGATGCTCGGAAAATGGCATAGGAAGTCTAGGGTATCCTCCCGTGAGCCCATGTTCCAACAGCCTCGGCAGAAGATTTTAGCCTGTGAGTAATTGAGTAATCCAACAAAGGTAGATAGTTCAATTCTGCCTTTCAAGAGAATCATACTTAATATGGATTTGCTTAGTTCTGGCCATAATTGTCTTGAAATTTCAAAGGTTGGAAGGCCTTTCCACATTTTATTGCCTTTGATTTGTATTGTTTGTTCCACTTGCATTCTTAGAGTGCAGAGTGGAGGTTTGATACTTTGATCTGCCAATTCTTTATCGATGGAAAAAGACCCTTTCCAAGCCAACTCATCTGTCTAAGCTTATGCTGAACACAAACAGCCTTTAGCCCTTAACAACAGTACTGCAACAGCAGCCATGCCCTTAATGGCAGCATGGCTGTCAATAAATATGGTAATATCGACGTGGGATATTGCCTGTATTGTTGCATGTCTGTCCGCTTCGGTTACAACCAATATCTCACTACTGCAGGCGACGTGATCCTCTTAAGTTCAAGTGATCGCAGAAGATCCCAGCGCCGGTTATTATCTTCATCTTTGATCCATCTGTGAAAATAGATATCGAATCTTCTACCATTTGGTGCCTGGCCTTTCCTACTCGGGAAAGTATATGCGTATGGTATTTCAAAGTCATGATGGGGTATCGTATAGTTCGTATTCGTGCATAAACCCATTTGAAAGGATTGAGCCGTGTGCCTTAGGCTTTTGTTTCCACCCATTAAGCTGACCGAATCTTAAAGCACTTTTCGCTGCCGATTCTTGCACGTAGAGATCTGGGGGCAGGGGAACAAGTATAGTTTAAAGTCCCGCCGTTGTCCTCGTTCTCACGGCATGAGTTGTGCCAATACATGCAATTTTCTATACTTTTGTTATTGACTTAGTGTTGCTGGTTTTATTTGTGGATTGCCACCGTACCGTACGGTAGCTTACTACCGTAAGTTAAGATAGGTCTGAATATAGTCGTGTACATCAACAGTATAGTCTTGGTGTTCGCTCGCAGCTTTCTTCCTAATATACGACTGCAGTAAATCTGCACGAAAGCGATCATTGCTTACTTTGCAAGATCTTTAACATTCTCTCTCTATTCAATTTTCAAAAAAAAAAAAAAAAACAAAAAAATTTAACACGTGCTCCGGCATTTTATTATTCTTTTACAAAAAAAAAAGAGCTTTACCATCTATTGTACAGGGACTTCCCAACTTTGCGGCCATATTGTTGAAGCTACATCTGTCAAATTAGCTGTCATTTATTCAGTCCATATCATCACGGACGGATATAGCGTTCAACAACACGTGCAAATGATAAAATGGGTGTTCTGTTCGGGCAACGTTCCGCCCGCTTCACCCATTTTACGTAATCGTCCTACCGAGAGGACTATTTACAGCGTGGTGGATAAATTTAAGTCCACTGCTTCAGTAAACGATAAACCAACACCCGTACGTCGACGAAACGCAAGACCTGCCGAAAACGTCGCCGCTGTCCGTGAGAGTATGCAGGAAAATCCGACGCAGTCGCTCACAACAACTTGGCCTTTCGCAGACCACAACTTGACGAATTTTGGGTCGTGACTTGGCCTGCACCCGGGCAAAATTCAACTGACCCAGGAGCTGAAGGTAACTGATCCTAACTTTCATCGAAAAACCATCTTTAGCGATGAGGCACATTTTTGGATTAATGGGTATGTCAACAAACAAAATTGTCGAATTTGGGACGATACCAATCCACATAAGATCCAAGAGCGTCCAATGCATCCCGAAAAACTCACTGTTTGGTGTAGATTTTGGGCTGATGATGCCAGTCCATATTTCTTTGAGAATGACGTTGGCCATCACGGTCAACGGCGATCGCTATAGGTCGATGATTACCAACTTCTTTTGGCTTGAATTGGATGATATGGACACCAACGACATGTGGTTCCAACAGGACGGCGCTACGTGCCACACAGCTCACGCCACATTGTTAATGCTGCACGAGCGATTCGAGGGTATGGTCATCTTACGTGGAGGTGATGTGAACTGGTCACCGAGATCGTGCGATATAACCCGTTAGACTTTTTCTTGTGGGGTTTTCTGAAGTCGCAGTTCTATGCGAATAAGCCACAAACCACAGTGGCCGTCAAAGCCAACATAACCCATGCCATCAGTCATGGAAAATTGGACATTTCGGATGCGCGCCACCCAAAGAAACCGCGGTGGACATTTGAACGATGTTATATTCCATACATAATGGCATCGATAGGCCTTTCAAACGAATAAAAAATCTCGATGATATCTCACTCACACTTTGTTTTATTTAAATTTAAAGATAGGAAAATATATTAGATAATCGGAGGGCTGTCTCATCTTTAGAGACGAGATGAAATTGTGGAATTATTCTTTAATGTGTGAAGAGGGCAAGGTGTGTTTTTTGCGGGTTGATTTCGAGTGTATTCACAACTTGGGATGAATATAGTTTCTTTTGTACCGCACTGCTTTTATGGACATTTGTTGCAGAAATAAACCAGTTTTTGTTTTCCATGTGGGGATTTTCAATAATCTACTCGTATATCGAACCAAAACTGATCAGAGTCCTCTTCAGCAATGTTGGTTTAGTTTTTATTTGCAAGATATTGCAACTTTCACTACCTTATTACAATATATGCCTTATGAAACGACACACCTTTCATTAACTAAGAATGCTCCCTCGGGAATATTATCAACAAATTTTAACAACAAGATGCAAATTACCACAGAATAGAACACTAACTTGTTTAACTATTATTTATCTATTGCATTTCCCTTGTTATGAAAGGGAAACAAACTAGTCCAAGTCTTATTGGATTTTCTTAGAACCATCAATTAGAAAAATTCCAAATGACCTGATGATTAGTACAATTAAATATAAGCATGCATTTAAATAAAAAAAAAAACTACAAAACTACTGTACGTATATTTAAAACCAAAGCCGTAGTCATATAAACAATTTACTTAAACTAAAAAAAACTACTATTACATCATTTAAACTTACACTTCTGCTAAATGTGCTGTTATGTAATTTAAAAAATATTAATGTGCAAATAGCGTAGGGATAAGAAGGGAACATACATATTTGTACGGCAATATACGGCAAATTTGTGTTTCGTCATTTTTGAAAGATACAATTTATACAAATTCTTAAGAAAAAAAAAACCGAAAAAAAAGAAAGCAACCGATTTTAAATACAGCACTTAAAATCCTTCCAATCAAACAAAACAAAAACTATAATTAAATAATATTTCAAAGATACTGAAAAATCGAATGTACAAAAAAAAGGAAAAACAAAATTAAAAGTGCTTAATTTTGTTTAGAGAAAAATAAGCAACAACAAAAGAAACAAATTTCTGTAAACCTTTTTGTTGTGTAGTTAGAATCCATTCCGGACCAACAAATTTTCTGTTTGTCTCTTCTTTCTCTCTCATTTAATTTGCCAACAAGTATTACACTTATCAGTTTTATTTATTTTCAAACATATAACATTTGAGACCAGGGTTCATAAATTGTAAGTTCTAAATGTTTAAAAAAAAAAAACAAAAAACCAAAAAAAAAACAACAAAAAACATATAAACAGAAGAAGAATTTAAAACAAGAAAAATTATAAACATATAGCCACAGCAGAGTAGCAATTTTTTCTATTTGTTTATATCGTTTCCAAATAATTTGAATTGAATTTTTAATTAATAAATTATTATAAAACGAACATTTAACGAAATCCAAAAATTATTAATTTAGTTGTTAAATAAAAAAAAAATAGAAAACAAAAATTCTTACGTATCAATTCGCCAAACTATCAAATGTGCCGCATTGTCGCACGCATCGGCAGCATGCTTTTCTTGAACTGATATCAAATATGTTTTTTTTTTTTTTTTTTATTTATTTAGATATAGATTTTGATATTTAATGGTTAAAATATGTAAATAAAAAAGAAAAAGAAAAAAAAATGAACGATTATGATAAATGTAAACAAACACTACATCTAAATTCTAAACTAAGTTCGAATTAAATTAAATTTAACCTAAGGAAGCGTAAATCCTCTAAGAACCTATGAAGCTACGCATAAGCAGCTAACGCGAAATCTACTAACGAATGCTTTTTAGTTAGTGTGTCCAATTATAAAATGAAGAAAATGGTCCAGCTTTTCACCTGAAGTGCTGCCCAAGGTTAGAACAAAAAAATTCCAAAATTTAGATTCATTAATAAACACATTTTTACGGGAACCTTTTTAAAAGAAACTAAAGTGATTCTTATTTTTAAGAAGCCATAGCCAGTACCAGACCCTGACTGAGGAAGGAGGAGGGTAGTCGCTGAAATAACATCACTTTGCAGTATGCTGAGTATAACCGTGCAAATATAACTGAACACCCGGAGCTACGTAGACATGGCTGACAGAACTCACAAAACGGACGTTTCGGCGGAGGAATTCCCAAGATGAAGTCAATGGTGACGTCAGACGCAGAGCCAGCTGTTGCGGATATGTTGAGGATTTATCTCTTTGGCATTAAGCCAAGATGTCGAACCAGCGCTCATACACCCATTGTGGGTACTACCACTATTTTCGAAAGTATCTGAGGAATTGAGTAAACGATGTAAAACAATCATTTATGTATTGACCCGAGCGAAAGAAAACCGAATATCGACTTTCGGCTACGCACGTGTAATGTAATATTTGGACCATTTACAGAAAACGTCCAGCCGAAGAATTAGTAGAGACCCTGGCCCGTGATGGACCGAGAAATATGAAAAACTGTGACATCTACTATGGTGATTGATACAGAGAGGAGAAACTTAGGCAAAACGCCTTGACATTCAATGTTGTGAGCGAATGGCTGATCACAATCCGTATGAGCTCACGCCCCCTCAGAATAGAAGGGCAATTTTGTCAAAGGTTGTTTCACGACCAAATTTAAAAGCAGTGTCCTAAGCATGACTTTAAGATCGCCCTTTTTGTAATTTCAATGCCAAGCTAGTGAAAGAGAAGATCTTTGACCAAACTGTTGGATATCATAGCCTTCATCACACCACCTCCTAGAACTTACTTAAGGTGATCGGTATTGCGGCGGCGTGAAATCTCATTCAGTACATGCTTCCCATACCTCAACATCCAAAAATGGACGTCAACCAAATTGCTCACATCGCGATCGATGCAAGACAAAGTTTTAATATTCTAGATGTCCGAACGTTCCGGGGAGCTAACAGACTTGGACTACTACCTTGTTGTAAGTAAGGTGCGAATGCGAACAGTCCGGATGTATTGTGAGGAAATTTGACGTCGAACAGTTACAATCACAAGAGACTGGTAGAGCTTTTTCTAATTGAGTCTCCCAAATCACAAAAATCGGCGTGGCAAAGAAGGACGAGACTAGCTCTCGAACTCTAAGAACAAAACATATAAGAGGAACACTGGCTTCTCAAAAAGTAAAAAAGAAAAAACGAAGAGAAGTGCTCGATCGAAGCAGAAGCCATGTTCGGAAGTTCTATCAAAAAGTCAAACGAATGTGCCAAAGAACGTGACACAAATCCTGAAACAGAGGCACAGAGGCATGCAGATATAAGGATGGGAAAATAATACTAGATTCACAGTCGGTGCTAAAAATCTGGAAGGATTACTTCTGCACTCCTCCGAGGAGTTAGGCAAAATGAACATTCAATTTGGACGATGACCGACAACAACTCCGTCCACCTGAACAAGAAGAGGTATTGATAGCTATATCCGAACTAAAAAATTTATAAGTTTGCTGGATTTAAGGTTGTGGGAGATGATTTGGTAAGGAGTATATGTCAGGTTATCTCTTAAAAAATCTGGTCAAATTAAAGTATATCCAGTGAATGGAATCTCAGCTTGGTTTGACCCATTTTTAAGAACTGAGACCATCTGAATTAAAGAGGAATCAGTCTCCTTAACATTGCCTACAAGATCATATCTTCAGTACTATGTGAAAGCCTATATAAACAATCTCTGATAGCTCCTTATCAGTTTGGTAAGTCCACCATCGACGAGATATTCACCATACAGCATATACCCATCATTTGTTAATCGATTTCAAGGATGAATATGACAACATCGACAGAGACGAACTATGTAGAACCATATCCAGTTTTGGTATCCTTGCTAAACTCGTGTGGTTGTGCAGGATAAGAAAGCTCGCTGCTCCATAAAAGTCGGTAATGACACCACGGAAACATTTGACGTCAAAAAAGGGTTTCGACAAAGTGATTAGGTGTCACGTGATTTTTCAACATCATGCTTGGAAGAATTGTGCGAAATTCACAGCCAAACATCAGAGGCACAATATTTCTAAAGCTCGTACAATATTTTTAAAGCCCGTACATCTCCTCACATACGCTGACGACATTGGCATTATGGGAAGAAATCAGCGTTTGGCAGAGCGGCAAATATGGATTTAGTGGTAAGTGATAATACGATCGGTCTCAAACTATTTTATTGTTTCAAATTCTGAACAAGAAACCTTAGCTTTTATCTCTTTCAAGCCAGCATATGACAGAATAAATAGAGACTAGATGTTGAGAACCATCACTAGTCTTAATATTCCTGCAAAACCTGTTCTCTTGTGAAGTACATATAAAGATATAGAAATCTCATTAAGGAGGCAATTCAACATCAAAATCCAAGATTTCAAGAAAAGTTCTCTGAACGGTTTTTGGTTCGATCGACTTTGAAGACGAAAATAAACTAGACGAGTTGTGCCATCGACATAGTCAATAAATTGCGAATGAACCCTTTGAAAGTAAAAATATATAAAGCAAAAGGACACAGATGCTTTGTCCGCAGACTATTTGGATCTAACCTAGAATAACAACGTAACAGTGGAACTCTTCGCTTTAGGTAACGTGCATACACAGCCTATTCAGAAAGTTTCGGGACTAATTTTATATAAAATGTACATGTTGCGTCACTTGTTTTCCCGATTTCGAAGCAAGATATTTGAATTGTATTCACGACTTTAGATAGGGTCGTTGGAAGACGATTAAAAAAGGGGCGACCCCCACTTCCATTACGGACAAAAATGTTGAATGTGTCCAGCTTGTTTCGTCGGTTAAAATGTTGTTCTGAGCAACTGAAGAACACATTAACAGGGCGACTAATTCTTGCTTCACGATAATACTCGTGCACATTCGTTGTTATTGGTCACCCAGTTTATGTCTATAAAACATCAGTTTCTATTATCAATCACCCATCATACCGACGTTTTTCGATTCTCTGAGCCCATGACTGGCATAAAAGAAGGGCGTTGCGATAGCGAGGAGGCTTCTCAAGGGAATGAGACGAGGGTATTGCGAATCATTTCGGAAGAAGAGTTTTGTCCTTACACAGATCAGTTTTGCAACTTTTTAAATAAAGTTTAGTTCAAGACGACTTCAACCAACTTAAAGTACATAACAAGAGACGATTAGCAGGAAACCGAGTCAGCTAGAAAGTCACCAACTTTGTAAGTAAGGCGAAATGAATATTTATGAGTGGTTTCTAAACAGGCAACAAGAAACATATGATATTCAACTTCATGGCTGTCATTGCAGCTTTGTAAAACGCTAGTCGATCTACAACGCAATTCAACAGATAATAGAGAAACAAGACAACCCAGCGAAAAATCGGCACATAATCTGCATGGATTTGGGGTAAGCATTTGATAATTGCGATAAAGGTTGGACGTCAAAATTTGCCGAAATTCTATTTGTGTAAGAATGGTATGATATGTACAGTAACATTCGCACGAAAGTAAAGCTGCACTCAAATCGCTGAACATTAGCAAAATATCAACCTCTTTGGAGCAAGCATGCAAAACGATTTCTCAGTAAACCAGGTCAAGTAAAAAGCTCACTGTTGCGAAGCAACAAAACTGACAAAACTACTGTGACTCTGCACACCGAAAAATGTACAGCGACGTTCGAATCTGCATGTGGAACGTTCGAGCCTAGAAAAACAGATCCGTAGACGGATTAAGATCGACCCTAGTCCAGTATCATAGGTGGCTTTAAAATGAATTGAGTTAAAATCATATTAATCACACTGTTGTCGTTTTTGATTTAGTATTGTTCAAAAATCACTTACCATTCTGTGTAAGCTAATGGATGGTAAATAAAAAATCGGAAGACATATTTGTACTCTGTACTGCAGTACAAAACTCTGTAAAGCGGCTACAGCTACGCTTTGATTCTCCACAATTAAAATGGGCATGCAGAAGCAATATATTATCGATAAAACAAAAATCGATTGTTACTACCGATCTTCTAGGAAAAAAAAACAACTCCAGAATCCACCTATAGCGCAATTGATACAAATATTAGCCAATTACCAGAGCCAGGTTAACTGTTTCGGTAAATTCCAAACGTCTCCCACAAAAACAATGATCGGAGAGTTAGGTAAAACAATGAAACCGATTGACTAAACAAACTCGACAAAATTCAAAATTTGAGTTAATGATTCCTGAAATTTAAATTTTATTGTCTATATGAATTGAATATTAAAAAACAAAAGAGATTCATTCCACGTTACAACAAAAAGCATTCGCCGGTCTACAAAAAATAACATACGAGTACTAATAAAGTATATAGTGTCGCACTTACCTTGTCTAAAATCAATATATCCCTCTCCACCGCACATGACTAGCATGTCCGGTCGCTTATTTGTAAACTGTTGCAAGTGATTTTCTGGTTGTTGTGACATGGGCACTGAAACAAAGAATTTCACTGCATCCCGATGGCCGTGGAAGGATAGCTGAGCATTAGCCATGCCGCAACGAGGAATCAGTCCATTAGATGCTGATGCTGCAGAAAAATAGACATATGTTACTTCATGAAAAAAAAATTGTGAAATTCTCTTTAATTTACATGGCTTGAGTGGTCCCTCGGTAAGCGGTACAGATATAATAACCCCATTACTCGTTCCAATCCACAAGCGATTGCACGACACCATTAATGCTGTGATTCTAACAAATGAGAAACCCAACTTTCCAGTACCAAGCATTTTCGACACATATGGTTCAATATCGACGTCTTGGATGTGTTCGAACGTATGCGCATGGTATAGACGAAGTGTAGAATCCAACCTATATCCGAAACTTATTAGGTTTCTACTTGCAACCAAACAATACTTTTTTAGATCTTACCTTATAGAAACCCACACTCCCAGCCCAGTAGCAGCCATTTGTCGAACCTGACTCTCTTTTCGCGGATGAGCCTCAAGTGTGTGTACCACATTTAAAGAAATAGGATCAACAATGTGTATCTTATTGCGATGTGCAGCCCAAATTTTATCGGCCACAACACATAAACACCGAATCGATTGATGGTGGTCGCCCAGCGTCACCAGGTGATAGCTGTTTAAATCCCATTGCCCGTCTGTTTGTCGGCGAAATGCAGCCAATTGTCCATTTGCTAACGCAACTACCACCCGAGACTCAACGTGCACTATGCCCAATACAGCGTCGGGCAATAACACTTTGTGCAAGCACTCATGCCAACGCCCTACGCTACTGTGAACATAGAGCATACCATCCTGGGCGCCCAACCACATTGTTGGACCTACTGATGTCATGGGAGGCTCATTTTGACGATCTTGTGTATTAAGAATCGGGTTAACTGGCCTCGAAAATGCTAGTGGATTACTAGAATTGTTATTATTTGTGGTTTCTGTTACACCATTGGTATTAGCTACATTTCCCCCAACTACAAAATGATGCAAAGGAGAGCTGGAAGGAATTTTAGCTTCCTCTGTTGTTGTTGGTTCTACACTATCATTTGAATTTGATTTCTCTACAGCTTCTTTTGCTTTCTCTTCGACTTCGGCACTGCCATTTGTCGAATTCACAGCATCTTCTGTACCATTCTGCATATCTTTGGTTTCTGTATTCCGATTTTGATCGGCTTTTGGTCGAACTCTAATAAATTCTACATTTCCCAGCATCTCTGGACCTTCACCTGGTTTTTCAAGCGTCTCACCAGCTTTTATCACTTCGGAATTCTCCAGCAACGCATAGTCCTTCTCCATGGCACCCGGCACCGATGCAATACATAACAAATGCGATTGACAGATCGGGAAAGCATCCAACACATTCGCTGACACATTAGCATCTACAACTGTCACTGTACTTGCAGCATGTGTACTCGTACACACCCATACATATGAGCTGAGTTGAATCTCTGGATCTTCGCCATCCAAAGACATATTGAGCTGGCGTTCCAACGATTCCTGACCACTGTGTTCCACCGTTGGACTAGTGATTTCAGTAATTTTCGCTGTCGGTCTTGAATAGAAAATACTGGCTCCTATCACAGAACACCCATCCTTATTGAAACCTCCATTAAGGTTAACTCCAGCTGCGCAAAACACTTTCATGTGTGGACTAGCTTCTGCCAAAGGATTACAATAAACGGGCACAGGAACTCCACTCGAATGCCGACTATGATGTTCTTGATTCGATTTATTTATCGGCAGACTCCAACCATACGCATGCAATCGTCCATCTTCCTTTTGGACATGGGCTCTTAACTGTCGATACTGTTCTTTTCGACGTGCATTTGCACGTTCTGAAGTTCCTTCTTCACTAAAATCCTTAGCTAAGATCAGAGCATTTGCTAGACCCGCATTTGCAGGTGGATGATTGCCTGATGTTATGGCAAGGCGATTGTCGCTACTTCTATTTGGGGATCCGTGACTGTGAGAGGGGCTGTTGTAGCGAAATATCGGCCCCCCTCCCTGACCGGGGTCCCGTTCCTGGGCTCGGTTCGAGGAGCTATAGATTCAGACGAAGGCGCACTGAATTAATATTTCACACAGATTGAATAACAATTTATCAAAACTCACGTGAATAGGCTATTGAAATACTTCCAAATGCCATGTTTGGGCTTCTCCATAGTTTTAGTGGCCCGTAAAATTTCTGTTAAACGAACTGCTTCCTGGAGTTCCATCAGACGCTCTTTATACTAAGAAAGAAATCAAGAGAAACAGTTTAGATTGTGGGACATGAAATGTAATGTAGTTGCATTTTTACTTGATTTCTCTCCATTAGCACCATTGCCATTTCGACTCGGGTAAAACGCTTGCGTTGAGCCATTGGTACGTCACTTTCTTCCTGTTCCGTGTCATCTGTAATTTAAAACAAAAAGAAGAAAAGGAATTTTGTTCAGACAGTGCGGCGGATTTAATAATCAAAGAGGAATCCTTACTCTGTTGTTTGACTTGTTCTTTGGTCTTCTTTAGGTCTTCCTCAAGCTCGCCAACCTTTTGTCGAAGCTTGTTACGAGATTGTGACATTGCATTTAGTTCCTCTCGCAGAATTTCTATTTCACCAGTAAGTTCATCGACTTTGACAATAAGATCATCCTTAACGATGTTAAGAGCGTTTCTAGATATCAAAATAATGAAAATTACAAACTTGTTCATGGTTCACCCTAAAGGATTGTCATACTTGGTTGCCAGTAGCTCATTGTTTTCCATAATAAGATTTTCGACTTCTTTCCCCATTCCTAAAATGTTTGTTCAAGTTGTTAGTAAATAACGTGTTAGAAGTAATAAAAAAAAAAACTAAATACTATTTGAAAGTACAGTAAAAAAAACGATACAACATGCCTTCAAAAAAAGAAGCTAAATGAATAGATAATGAAGGTGAAAAGCATCTGAAAAGAAGAGAAATGTAATGCTGATAATTTAAAATGTTTGATGGTGATTTGAAGTTGGTTAACATTTTTTTATTTTTTTTTTATTCTACTCGTATACAACGAACAAGGTTCTAAACGGGACATTTCAAAACGAAAACTATAACTTGGATAGGAAATGATCTAATGATAATGACTATTGACTATCTTCGTTTACAAATTGTATTTATTTACGGGATATACGGTTGCTATTTGGACCAGAGAATAAATTCAAGTTCGTCAGACTAACACTAGCTACTTAATGGCAACATATGATCGGTTGTTAAATTCACACTGACACGGTCGACCGCTTGTCCTTATCTATAGGACACGATAGCGTCTAATAGGAATAACGTTCAAAAACAAAGTCAATTGTATGCATATATTCAATTATGGTATAGACCAGCTGCCTGCAATTCTGAAGAGAATCTTCACTGTTGGCATGCAACTGCCATCGAAAGTGCGGATGCTTTAGCAACGTAATTATTGATGGCATGTGGAAATTTGCCAGAAAACAAGGCGTTTTACGCGGATTGCACGTAGGTGTCTCCATTAGTATGGTACATGCTCAGGACTCTCTGTTTAATGTTTACATTTGTTTGCAAGGCTCATGCCTTGCGCCTGTTTACTCTAGAAGTACACGACAATTGCAGCACTAGAAATGGGTTTTGTTGATTCAATCCCCTTAAATTTCAGGTTGTTCTTTTCACAATAGGAATAAGACTGATATAACTCTTCTGATAAACTTCTTTGGACTAAACAAACGTCCAAGGTTATCTTGTTGTTTAAAGGAGCTTTCGGTAAGATATGGGGTCTGCCATTGAGTGTCGTTTGGACCTACATGATAAGAACAATTACATCCTCTGCGAACAAGCTTTTACGAAAACACTTCAATGCTTCTTTTACCAGACTCCGAAGATAGATCTGCCTCGACTGCTGGGGGTTCTGCTCTAGACGCGCTGATGAACCTCGCTCCCTTTGATATGCATACTATTGGCTGCACTACCAAAGTTATTTTCCCTTTTGACTCTGGTCTTATGGAATTGCCGTTTGATGCGACGACAGCAGAACTATTGCTGCTGCAATCGACATTCCCTGTGCCCCGTAATAGTTTCGGTCAGGATCTGACCCATGAAAAGAATGTAGTCGCGTCTTCATGAATGACTCCAAATCCTATGAAGGATGCGGCGCTGGTGTCTTTTTCGAGAATGACAACCCTTTCACCACTTCCAAGCTCGTATGAGACTGCAAATGCTTCTCTGAGTCTTGCTTAGGTCACATATCACATATCACAATGTAATCATAGGAAAAAAGATCACTGATGCACCTGATAAGCATGAGGACACTAAGGTTGAGAACTTGCGTTAGGACTGTGCTTTAGTTTAGGGCTTCCATTCAAAGTTGGGATTCATGCGAGCAATATTACAGATGGCTGACGCCCCAAGATGCCGGCAGACTAAACGAATGCTTCTCGACGTTTCCAAGGCGAGGAGAATTCACCAAGTTATTTTGTACAGAGTATTGAAACGTTATTTACCGATGTAATAGAGGTATTGTGTTGAAAGCACAGAATACAATGAAAACTTTTCACATACATACACATATAGATATGTGTATTTAAAAATTATCCGATCACATCGCTCTTAAGAGCAGGAATATTTAAAGTAGTAACACCATGTACCATAACAAAAGCCAATGGGTTTGTGGAGAAACCAGTGATTTTTATTTCCCGCCAGAGCCAGCAGTGGCAATAACAGGGTTGATGACCTAAAGTTCTTCATAAACACACTGACTAAGGGCTGAATCGATAATTTTATTTAATACTTGTGTATTCATTTCTGTACTCAGCGAATAACTGTAAACGTCGCGTGGACTGGCGTATGACTGACAAATGGTCATTTATGCAGAGATATGTATTGTGACTGAAACTCTACCTAGCAACGAGCGATGTTTCGAATGCAAGGATATGTGTAATCCGTTGAACACAAACTGTTCTCAGAATTTTTAAATATATTTTGAAATGGATGTAATCCGATTGAATGTTATTGTTTTCGTTTCGGAAAAGCCAGTTGGAAGTGAAGCCGCTAAAGTAATTCAAAATGTGTATAGGATTGGTCTATTTAGCAAATCTAAATCTCAGGATTGATTTGTAAGATTTTTAAACGGCAAATTCGATGTAAAAGATGAAACTCGTTCGTGTAGTCCAGTAGATGTTGTGCAATTAAAGTCCAAATTCCCACACCACCAATCTCAAAATAATGTTCAGCAAAACAGCATTTTTGAAACGGATTGTTACCGAAGATGAAAAATAAGTTCTTTATAATTCTTTACATTAAACGCCGGCACCAAAGTCCAGAAAACAAATCAGCACAACTACCCAGAGATAGACTTCATCCCACTATTGTATTACTCTACGTATTGTGGGATGCTGAATGGGTAATCAACTTTGAGTTGTTATAACCAGATTATCAAGGCGTGAAAAATCAGCACAGAGTAGCCGTTCTGGCCAGCCCTGGCTTATCCAACAAGATAACGCTCACTTTTATATAACTATAACCACATGTACAGAGTTGCAGAGGCTAGATTTCCACATATACGAGTATATTTGGAAGTCTACAAAACTCACTTGATGGACAAAATTAAAGATCTCGGAATAATATCCAAGAGGTTATCGGGGTATTTTTGAGTGATGGCATTAAGAAGTTGTCCGAGATGTGGGCCGAAGTATTGTCTAATGAATCAAAAATCACATTGACGATTAAATGTTTGCACTTGGTGCGAAAACTGACGTTCATAACTCACATAATATTTATATTTCAACTCGATGCATAAATTTCCTACTGAGTCTGGTGTATTATATTGTAGTTAAGATCGATGCTGCCTTATTCTAGTACGCCCGACTTCGTTTAAGGCAAATAAAGACAAGGAACATGATATCAAGTCCTGAAAGGAGTGTAAAATTACAAATGAGTAGCCCATCAGCCGAAAATGCAATACTACACAGAAGGGTACAGATATAAAATGATAACGAATCTGGTCAAATTAGATACAAATTTAGGAAGTTGATTGTCCACTGAAGCGTTGACAAGAGTTTAAAAGCTATGCAAAAGGAGCAAAAGAAGCAATATAAAAAAATATGCAATGAACTTGCAATTCAAAAGGAAAGAACTTCTTGCATATTAGAGTATGAGCAATTTTAAAGCATCCTCGTTTATTAGCCGAATAGAAAATACGACCAGTAAAAAAAAAATGCAACAGACCAAAGTCACCGTGTGGCGCTCCCATTGTTCGGATTTGAGTTCTGTTTTTTTTGTTAAGTTGGTAAATCTGTTGTTGACATTCCCTCTAAATCTTTGCGTCATAGCTTGACATTTGCAACAGTTACGTAGCCAAGAGTGCATCTATCTCTGTGTGTGTTGGCGATGTTTTACAATTTTAAAAATGGATTTAAATTTGTAACAACGAACTTGTAATTAATTTTTCGTAAAAAACGGATTTAATGGTGCGCGAATGTTGGAAATGTTGGAAAAGTGTTTCGGCAACGATTTTCTAAAGAAAATGGTCGTTTACCAGTGGCACGAGCGGTTCAAAAATGGTCGTGAGTCATTCGAAGATGATGAACGCAGTGGCAGACCATCGACATCGAAAACCGACGAAAACATTGATGAAGTAAAAGAAATGTTGGTCAATAACCGCAAATTAACCATCAGAAAGATAGCGGAGGACTTGAACATTGCCTATGGATCCGTCCAAGACATTTTGATTAATGATTTGGGTTTCCGTTGTGTAGCAGCAAAGTTGGTGCCAAAAGTGAAAAGACCTCAATTTAATGTAAAAAAGAGACCGTGTTTACGTCGCAAAAGAGATGATTTGCGAGGCTGAATCCGATCAGACATTCATCAAAAGGATCATTACTGGAGACGAGACGTGGCCGTGGGTTTATGAGTACGACACGCAATCCAGACATCAGGCAAGTGAATGGCGTTCACCAAATGAGCCGAGACCAAAAAAACCACGTCGTTTTCAGTCAAAAAGAAGGCAATGCTCACGGTTCTCATCGATTACAACGGTGTAGTGCATCATGAATTTTTGCCAGAAGGCCAGACAGTAAATAAAGAGTATTATTTGGGTGTTATGAGATATTTGCGTGAAGCAATTCGCCGAAAGAGACCAGAATTGTGCGCAGAAGACTCGTGGATTTTGCACCATGATAACGCACCGTCGCACAGTGCCATCATTATTCGTAATTTTTTGACGAAAAATGCAACAAATACCATTCAACAGCCACCGAATTCACCTGATTTGGCTCCCTGTGACTTCTTTCTGCTCAATCGAGTTGAAAAAAATACTACGGGGAAAGCGTTTAGACAGCCGAGAGGAAGTAATGGAAAAATCGCAGGAAGCACTGATGGACATACCGAAAACCGAATATAAAAAATGTTTCGAGGATTGGACCAAGCGCTAGCATAAGTGTGTTGCAGTCGATGGGGATTACTTTAAAGGGGACAACATAGATTTAGATGAATAAACTTGTATTTTTAATTTTCTGAATAAATTCCGGGAACTTTTTTGATCAAGGTGGTATACTGGTCTGCAGATATTATGGATTTTCTGTATAAAAAAAAAAAACAACTTAGGTTGCAGCAGAACTTCTTCTATAAGCTAACACACCTATTTATAAGCCAGCAACAGATTATATTCACAAGATTTTCTCTGATGAATCGCGACTAAAAGATTAGTGCCAATCATTAAACCCGGTCATGCCCAATCACAGAACAACAGAACTACTGAACAGATAATAGCGTTATATTCGTAATCGCTGGTCTAAAGGAAGCCACGCTAGTCAAGCGAGGTATAGATTACACCTTCTGTCGGAGCTACAAAGCAAAACGCCCCAACAAGCCCTAATTGGGTTTTCTCCCTAAAAACTGGCAATCCTACATCTATGTCAAGGTTTTTAACGTGAACACTTATCTTAGAGAGACTTAATTTCAGGGGATGCCCACACATCCATGGAGCAAGGATACGCCTTGCCATCGCCTGCATCCTTCCTGAGTACCAATTCAGAACTGTGTTGGAAGCATAGTTTCACCCTTGGTATGAGTCGAGGCCGACCTAAAACCTTTTACTGTTCTTAGGATCAGAGCACCCAGTACTTATTGCAACTCTGCATTGGGTCAAACCAATAGGAAGACCATTCCCGCGATTTGGATTTAAACCACAGCCACCATGGCGCTCCCACAGGAGGCCTACTTCAACAAGTCAATCCCGGACCGAGATCCGGGGGGCTCCAGAGTCCCATGGTACCGTGATTTAAGTCCTGGTAGGGACTACCGGTGGTCCTGACGCCAACAAGACCTATGACCGGCAAACTGGTCAAATCGTAGCAACCTTCGGCGGCGTCATCTGAAAACCATATTATGCTCTGCCCCCGCTTTTTATTAGACAAAGTCATTGATGGGCGAAGCCTTGATAATCGGGCGGGGGCCTGCCAAACCTACAATTATATCACAAATACTCGTATCATATAAATAGAATAGCTGTGTCCCGATGTATGAAATGTATGAAAATTACCAACGATGTTTATCGCCGAGGCTTCGAATAGGAGCAGCAAATGACACATCGCCTACCAGTGAAAGTAGGCGATAAAGGTAAAGGATGCTGTCATTTTTGGCAATTCTTTGACATTTATGTTCAATATTGGAATAGGTCTTCTTTATCCGTCTTCTGGATAAATTTCGTAGAATCTTCATGACGTGAAGGCAACAGCGCGTTAACGGAATGTGCAACAAAACAAACTGTAGCGACTGTTAGTGAAAGCTTGGAGAAAGATCCGGAATTCTCTATTCGGTATCGATTCTACCCTTGCTTTTATCGAAAATCGTGTTTAGTGACGGCTTACTTTTGGCTCATTGGGTTTGCAAAGAAGCAAAATTGCAAGTTTCCTGAGTGAGACAAATCCAGAAGGGACTCATGAGACTTAAGGGGTTATAGCCACTTGTCAGGGCCGAAAAAATCAAAATTTTTTTTGATTGCATATTCGTTAATAATAAACCTTGAAAAATATCCTCACAAAATTTTATAATGATCGGAATTTTAAAATCGGAGATATAAGCATTCATAGTGCGACGCCTCGGCGCTAGGTCGCGCAAGTGTACGGTCCGGTCCGGTCCGTGCGGCGCGACTTCGGCCGTAGAGCAAATCGACTTTCTTGAGGCTGCAAAAGATGCAGAAGGAGTACTGTATGGCTCTGGAATCGATGACTCCGTATGAGTGTACAAAAAAGTTTTAGTGTACAAATATGAAAAATCTAACAATCAAAACTTTAAACACGATTTTCTCAGAAGGTGCTTTTCAAAAAACACATTTGCGGTGGACACGATTTCTCAAAATCTAAACATCGACCGTCACCAATTTTTTTTTCAGTTTGTTTGTTATGATAACAGCTTGTGCTTGAACGAAGGATTTTCATTTTTTGTGGGAATTTTTTTTTTACCGAAAAAAACGAAAATTGAGATCTTCGAAAATGTAATTTTTTGTAAAAACTGCCGCCATTTCTCCAAAAATCATAATTCATCCTTCATAATCATTCATCATAATCCTTCGTTCAAGCACAAGCTAATAGAATACTATACTAATCAAATCTTTTTGAAATTTTGATTTTAGATGAGCTGTTCCCGAGTTATCACGGCCACCCCTACTAATGCTCAAAAAAGGGCACTTCCGGAAAACAGCTGCAGCTCCGACATTTTGAAATATATTTTCATGAAAAAATTTGTACAAGTACTTGAAAACATGTACTAATCCACAGTGTCAATTCAAATAAATATTTATTATGCTGCCGAAAAAAAAATCGAGAAAATCTCGTCCTTAATGACATTCACAAAACTGCACTGTTTGGTGGGTTATTATACAACAGGGCCTTGATAATCCGAAGACTCCTTAATCCGAACGCCTCAGTAATCCGAACGACCCGCCCTGGGTCCGGGAACGAGAGCGAAAATTCGAAAATTAATTTAACTTAAGTCTACTGTCACTCGCAGTGCCACACACACCACGCAATACTAAATCTGTTCCTTTAGGCCCGGTGAACATAAGCTGCAACGTATTTCTTCCTATCTATTTTGCAGCTTATGTGCACCGGGCCTTACTTTTTCCAGTAACTTTAAGTTGACGCGCAGAGTAAGCAGATTTACCAGAGAACGATGACGAAGAATGGTATCACTTCACATCAACAATCCCAATAATACGCAGATACAAAAATTTGGATCATAAATCCAGGACCGTTACAGCCCTGTAGCTGTCAATCATCATCGTCAACAGCAAAGGGGGGTCGCAAAATTTTTGGTAACGCAGTAGGACAAAGGGATGACCACAGGCTAACTGCGTAGGCGTAACTGCGTATCTTTAAGGTGGGCAGCTGCAACGAGATGACTATAAATAGGGAGGATCTTAAGTCATAAGTCATCAGTTATCAATTGTCCTTAAAAGCGAAGTCAGTAAAAACTGATTTATTTATTGAATCGGGCTCACATTTTTTACAGTCGGGTTGTCGCGCGGTTTTGTTTTATTTAACACTGTTGCGTGGTGTTTCTTCGACCATTTCGTGTGTTTTTTTAAATTACGGCTTCAACATGGAAGAAAAGGAAACATATCACATTAACAATATCATAAAAGTGTGAGATTTTGGACAAGATAAAGCAAAGGTATCTTGTTATCAGTTCTTGCAATACAGTATAACGTTGGAAAATCCACTATTTTTGACATTAAAAGGAAGGAGGAAAAATTAAATCATTTGTAATAAACACAGAAAAGGGTCCGGGCACCAGAAAAACCTTAAAAACTCCCCACTTGAAGATGCTTAATTTACGTGGTTTTTAGAGCAGCAAAGAAAGAACGTCCCTCTGTCAGGTGAAGTATTGATGGAAAAGGCCAAATTTTTCCAAGAAAGACATGGCATACGCCATCTAAAACTAATCGGTGAGAAATTGTCGAATAATGAAGCAGCTGTGAAGCCATTCCAGGAAAAATTTATGGATGTTTGTAGGGAAAAAGATCTGATTGCAGATCAAATCTATAATACTGACGAATCAGACTTGTACTGGAAAATGATACCAGACATAACGCTGGCATCTGGGTTAGAGGGTAGGGCCCCGGGTTCCAAAGTATTGAAGGAAAGGATCACATTTATGCCATGCGCAAACGCAACCGGAACGCGCAAACTGCCTTTGCTGGTTGTTGGCAAAGCACAACGGCCACGTGCATTTGCAACAGCCAAAAAGTTACCTAATGGTCAAAAAGAATGCTAGGGTTACAAGACCAATATTTTTAGAGAAAAAAAAATTTTTATTGAAAAAAAAACCTACCGCTCAAAGCACTTTTACTTGCTGATAATGCACCAACGCATCCACTTGATGAAGATCTGCAATCGATCGACGAAAATTTCACTGTTTTGTGCATGCCACCTAATTGCATAGCTCTTATTCAACCCATGGACCAAAATGTGATTCAAAACATTAAAGTGACATACAAGAAAAAACTCCTATTGCAAATTGTTGGGCAACAAGAAGTTGATCCAGAATACGCAGTATCGGAAAAGACCACCATGAAAAATGCAGTGTGTTCATTGGCTCAAAGTTGGTAGCAATTGTCTTCAAATTTGATTAAAAAATCTTGGAAGCTTCTGTGGCCTTTGTTATTCGAATCAGAGGAAATGTCTAGCCAAAATGTAGATGATTTTGATTTTTTTTTTTTTTTTTTTTAAAGAACTTAACACTCAAGAGGGTATTACTACTCTTAAAATTCCGGAGCACGTGTTAAGTTTTTCGGAAAATTGGATAGAGAGAGAGAGAAAGATTTTTGGGCTCAGTGGTTATTTCGCTCCATGGGTGGCATCCAACATTTAATGGGGAGACTAAATTACTAGTGTAAATTGGACTTGATGTTATATTTGGGCAACCATTCATCTCACAAGATTTTAGTTGCCTGAAAAAAAGTCTTTCGGTCACGGCTGGTATTGAACCCCGAACCGTCCGATTGGGAAGCCAACACACTACCACTTGAGCCACGGCCACCCGTGAAGATGATCTCCCATTAAGCATTTTTCGTAACAGAGGGGCTTTTCAGAAGTAGACACTAACAATTTCTTGTTAAGCAATGATAACTTTGACTGCCAGGAGCCGTTAACTGATGAAGACATAGTAAGACGATGATGAAGACATACTATAGTAAGACGACATCGAAAACGAAGAAGAATTTGAGTCATCGGAACCAGTTGCAATGATTCCACATACTCAAGTTGTGTTTGCCTTAAATACTTGCTTAGAATGGGATAAAGGGATAAAGCGTCAAAGTATTACTCGTATATTGGAATTTTTTTAAAAAAGCGTAACACATAAATTGCATTACACTCTAATATGTATTACATATATAATACTTTTTATATTATTAAAATATATTTTAAATTACGAAAAACTTTGTTTTGTTTCAAAAAAACGCCTTCAAAATTTCTGCATACTATAATCCGAACGATTCGTTAGTCCGAACAGGGAATACATTTTGGGTGTCCGGATTATTGAGGCTCTGCTGTATCTTCCTTTTGTTTTTAAAGGGACCAGCAGCTCGCATTACAGCCAATGGGCAACGTAACCATTGGTTATCGAGTTCATCCCACTGATTGGTACTATGCACCAAAATATCAATGAAATCATGAACTTAACAACAACCCTAAATCTCGAAATAGAATTTGCCACCGAGATTGTGCGATTTGACAACACCCAATTATTAATTGTGGACCTATGTAAAATCTTTCGTGTATGCGGGTATTGGGAGTCAATATTCAGCGTGTTATTGGTGCGATAGAGTCCGATATGCCCAAAAACAATCCAGGCAGTCATATGCTTTAAGTTGTGTTCAAAACGTAGAGTCATAAAAGAGTTTTGATTTAAATTATATTTCCTGTCATTATTGTTTGAAAAAGGAAATTGATATCACTTAAAAAAAATCCTTGTGTTGGCTTCAAATTATCCTGCTTCTTAATCGAAATCGTGTTTCGGTTGTCCTTTTCACAATAAGTAAATACAAAGACTATACAAAGACAATAAATCTAAGATTAACTCTTCTAAACATATTTGAATAAATTATAAAACTTATAATCCGACACAAGTATTCAAATACAACAGGACAGTAACAAAACAATCACGGAATTCGCGTTATACATATACCAAAAAACTAGAAAATGTATGTACAATCTCAACTTAAACTCCAGCACCAAAAACAAAAGAAAACAATGAACAGAACTAAACGCAACTGAAACCAAACTAAAAACGAGCCCCACTCGGGAAGAAGGTAAGTGTATGGATGCCAGAATCCCTATTAACTCTAACCTTCGCCCCAAATGGTCGTCAACAATTTTACAAAAATTACTTTGAAGTAAAAAAAAAAAAAGAGAGGAAGAAACATTGTCGAACTTAACTTACCAAAGTAATTATCGTTAGCTATAGTGCGATCCACGATGAATTCAGTGTTTGATATTGAGAGAGGAGTAATTTTTTTTTTTAATTTATTTTTTCATTTTTAATTTATTTTAGATAAAAGAAAATGATGTTCGGTATATATTTTTTTTTTATTATTATTATTTTAGTATTAAAAGAGAATTCATGTAAAAAAGATTTGATTTTTTTTTTTTTTTTGATAGAAGATTTTATGATGGCGCATTGGAGGATTGGTTAAAACTAACATATAAACGCATCAACAGTATATTTGATGTATTTACAAGTGATATAAACAAATCCAACTAAATACAGAAGGCGACACCTACCTGAAGAGGCGTATTCCCCAGGATGCACCCAGCTGCCTGATGAATTCCAACAAAAAAAAAAAAAACATCGTTGTTGTGAGGTTCGAGTTTGTGTTTTTTTTTTTTTTTTTTTGTTTTGTACAATTTCACAAATTGTACAATGAAACAGAAAAATTAAAAAAAAAAGAAGAAAAAAGAAACATTGTTAGATGCTGGTTATTAACGAAATGAAAAACAGAAAATCAAATTTAAAAAAGTAAAAAAAAAATAACCGAAAAATAGTTGAACGAACGTTTAACGAGTATTTAACGTGCAGCTCGGTTAATATTAAGTAAAATGTCACAGTAGTATTAGTAGCAGTAGTAGTATGTAATGAGAACGAAGAACAGATAGACTCACCTGTGACCTCATGCTCTTCGCTCTCTTCATTGTCCTGAAATGACAACTCTTGATAGAGTGTATTCGCGGAGCGTTGTTCCTTTTTGGTTGTAGTTCGACCAACTAATTAAATTTTTTAATTATTTTTAATTTTGCATATTGGGTACAGGATTTTTCGTTGCAATAAAAAAAAATCCAAACCAAAATTATGTTATTAACAACAATTAAATACAAAGTGGTTTTTTTGTTTGTTTTTGCAAAAAAAAAAAAAAACAGAATAAAATGTGAGAGATATTAGAAAATTAATTAATTGGATTTTAGAATTTCGGTTTTGGAAATTAAAGAGAGAGAGAGAGAGAAAGAAAGAAAATAAAACGTCGTAGACCTCATTAGTAATTTTGGATTGGTAGAGACAAAGAGTTTGTTGATATTACCATTCGGTGGAACATTTGGCACAATTGGACTATCGTCACTTTGAGGTGATGTGGCTTGATTAATGTGATGTAGGGTATCTGTTTCGGCGGAACGTTCCATTGTATGAACGTTTTCTAATTCGTTCTGTAGGGATGGTGGGCCTGAATCATCGGAATTACTTCCTACGCTGCAGATTGTTTCGGTATCGAGCATTGTTGAGTTTTCCAGCGATGCGAAACCGTACGAGACGGGTCCAGACGATCTACGGTAAAAAATTTACAATATTTAAAGAAAATTTCAGTACAACGACATCAGATTGCAATTTAATTACAATTATCACACAGCTATCTTTAATTAAAAATATTAAGGTGTTTCTTATTTAAAAAATAAATAAATGAATAAATGAAACACACGGTCGCGTATACGTAACTTCAAAGACGAAGTATAAGTTTATTTGCCAATGGTACGAGTACATAGTTGAGAGCACATTGTCCTCCTACATACATATTTATGATGAATAATATTATTTACTTCATAATCTAGAAATTGCGTTTTTTTGTTTTAATTGGACGCGCTCAAAGGATTTTAAGTATCTTTAAAAGTTTTGCACATAGCCCGAGCGATGGAAAGTTAGTGAGGAAAGAGAGATACGGATTTATGTTGGTCTTAAATGTTTGCATGGAAATAAAGAGCCTGGCAGGGCACTTTATAAGCGAGTTGTTTGAGTTAGGGAAAATCACTATACTTTAGAGTACGTCCGCAAGTAGGCTTGAGGGGAAACTGATGAGCATTCATAGCGAGACGGGTGTTACGGTTAAAGGTTTATAGCGGCAAAGTGCTGGCATTATCGGAAGAGCACTGATACTGAGAATAGCAGTACAAGGTGAAGGAAGAGATATCGGTGTGCGAGGATGTCAATTAACTCCGTAGTATTAGCATGACCTATGAGTTTTATAGTACGGTCTCGAATCCAATCAGAGAGGTCATAGAAGCACCTGACCAGATTTGGGCATTGTACTCCAATTTTGGGCGGATGAATGTCTTTTATATGGATGACAGATCAGATCAGTATTTCGTACATCACTTGAAGAAACCAATACATTTTGCAGCATTTTTAGTGACATCGAATATGTGATCATTACAGCGATTGTTGACATTGACACACATACCGAGAATGGAAAGTTTTTCGGTTTCGACAATGCAAGTGTCATTCATGGTAATAATGGCTGGATGTTTAAGTTTCACATTAAAGACAGCAAGCAGCATTGTGTTTTGGTGGTTCACAAATTAGTTGTACTGCTAATATCGGAATTTAATGAGTTTAACACACCGCCGTTCCCATTATAAAGCCGAAGAGCAGGTACGTGAGTCTGGAAATAAATATGAAATGCAGAGAGTATTTCGGTGATCAAAGGAATCTACATATTTTATTAGAAGTGGCAGACAAGAGATCATTAAGGAAAATTAGAAAGAGTGTCGGAAACAGAACGGAGCCCTGAAACACACCAGCATTTATTTTGTCGATAACAATTATGAAACTGTTCAAGACGACTTGAATTTAACGGTAATTTCTAATTAATTGAAGAAGAAAAACGTCGACCAGAATTGCACGCATATTCGACAAATGCCTATTCCTTTCAAATGCTTTAAATGGTTAAAATAGTGGGTCTATAACTTAATTCGTGCGGTTTGCTAAAGAGATGGCGTAACTTGTATTATTCCATTGGAACATGCATTGGAAAGCTACTGTCATTGTACATCCTTTCAGTATATGTCATTCATTTGAAGCGTAAACAACAATAATTTTTTTTCACTCAAATATGTCGAACTTTGTGCCTGAAAAAGTGTTTTTGCGGGGAGTTCTTCTTCATTACTTTAATATGAAGAAAACTGCTGCCGAAAGTCATCGTATTTTTATTATGCCAAAAGTGGTTTGCACAATTTAAAAGTGGTGATTTTGGCTTGGAAGACGATGAACGTCCTGGGCAGCCAAAAAAGTTTGAAGATGAAGAACTGGAAGCATTACTCTATGAAGATTGTTGCCAAACACGAGAAGAGCTCGTAGAATCTTTGGGTGCCACTCAAGCAGCCATTTCAAAACGTTTAAAAGCAGCTGGATATATTCAAAAACAAGGAAATTGGGTTCCACATGAACTCAAGCCAAGAGACGTCGAAAGGCGGTTTTGCATGTCCGAAATGCTGCTGGAACGCCACAAAAGGAAGTCATTTTGCATCGGATTGTTACTGGTGATGAAAAATGGATCCATTACGACAACCCCAAGCGCAAAAAATCATATGTGAAACCCGGCCAACCAGCCAAATCAACGGCAAAGCCGAATATCCATGGCGCGAAGGTAATGCTCTGTATTTGGTGGGATCAGATAGGTGTGCTGTATTATGAGCTGGTGAAACCATCAATGGACAACGCTACCGAACACAATTAATCCGTTTGAAGAGAGCAGTGGCCGAAAAACGGCCGGAATATGCTACCAGACACGAGGCAATAATTTTCCATCATGACAACGCTCGGCCCCACGTTGCTATTCCGGTTAAGAACTATTTGTAAAACAGTGGATGGGAAGTCTTACCCCACCCGCTTTATAGCCCAGACCTTGCCCCTTCTGACTACCATTTGTTCCGGTCGATGCAGACCGCCCTCACTGAAATACGGTTCACATCAGAGCAGAATATCAAAAATTGGCTTGATTCATTCTTGGCTGCCAAGCCGGTGCAGTTCTTTTGGGATGGGATGCACAAATTGCCAGAAAGATGGGAAAAAGTCATAGTTCAAATTTTGAAAAAAAAACCGCACCAATAGCAAATGTAAATATTGCGCTTTCGTCAAATTGACGTATGAAGTGTAGACTATGGTACCACTTTTGAGTGGATATGTCATCAAATCACAAGGGACCTGTTGTTATGAAAACCGTACTGCCGGTCTTCAAAAATTTATGCGATTCGCTTAAACCGAGTTAAATTATTGACGCTGACTTTAATGCAAAAATGTAGAATGTTGTATGAACCTCCTATGAAGCACAACTGTGACTTCCACTCGACGGGCAAACCGACAAACTGGCCGACTGATAAGCAAAAATATCTGGTGTTATTTATTTCTCCGTCTCAAAAGGAATATCTACCAACTCCTTTGACCATTCTCCAGTGATTTTGTCAAAAAGTGAAATTCTAATTAAAAAAATAAGATCAGTTAGTTTTAACTGACAGTAGTATTAATTGGGAAGACATCAGAAAAGAAAACGAAGAAAAAGGCGAACTGAGCATACTACTTGAGACGACTTACGAACTCGATACCCGTCGTAAATAAAAGAAATGGTAAACGAACAAATAAAAGCCCGGCAACAAAGTCGTGCTCCACAAATACTAACGAATGGGTGAAGGAAAGAGAAAGCGGATATTTTCTGGAAGAGACCTTTAGACTGTTCGATGGACAAGGGCTCATTTATAATGCATCCGAAACATTAGCTGACAATAACAAATGCCACTTTGACGGAACCAAAAAAAGAATTTATATAAATTAAGACCAAAAAACGAGGAAGTCCTTAAAATTCGACAAGAAAAGCATTAAATAAGCTTCCCTTTATTATAAACGCAGCACTTAGAATACAATACGCCCCGAGTCAGTACCTAGTTGGAACAAAAATACTGTTAGACCCATTTTCCTTTATAACTTTAAAACGATCAAATATTTGTTTTATACAAAAAACGCGAGTCCATTCAAAACGGTCGCCTTTTGATTTAATACAGGCCTTAAGTCGCTTGGCCACCATATCGATGGCTGCACGCAGCTCCTCCATCGGAAAATTGGTTACAGCTAAGTCTGTAGGGACTCGAGTTAGGGTATCTTGTACGGCATACTATGTCCTCCAACACCGTCCACAGCTTGTAGTCTAGGGGACTCAAATTGAGACTTGCAGACGGCCGGTCTTGAATCCACATAAAGTCTGAAACATTGTTTTGAAGCCATTATTGGGTAGTTTTTTCTTTATCCGCCGGCGCAGAGTCCTGCTGAAAGGTCTTCTGCTCATTCTGAAACAAAGTTAAAGTAAGTGGAGCAACAACCTGTTCCAGAACGGTTTCATTGTACACTTGAGCCGATGTTTTCAACCTTTTTTTTTTAACAAAAATGGAGGTCTGTTGCCCCGTCGTAGGATACGACCTACTAAATCATGATTGCTGCTAGATGATGACCTTTCTCGACTCGGGGAATCAGTGCTGAAACCTCACCAGATGACCGGGCATAAGTCCTGTCATTTTGCTTATTGAACGTTTCCTGTACGGTAACAATTTTTTCATCTGTAAACAGAATTTTTCTGTGGGGGTTGTTTGCGTATTTCAAAAGTAGCAGCTTTGATTTTTCCACTCTGTTACGTTTAAGATCTGCTATGAGCAGCTATCCTGTAAGACTTTTGTAAGCCACTAAGGCCTAAGTCTTTGTTGATAATATGACTTATTAATTTTTGATTAATCCCCATCCCGCGAGCCATGATTTTTTGCTATGGATTTGTTCTTATTCTTGAATTGACAACATTTATGGCTATTACTGTTTGTATCGATCACGGTTGCCCAGAACGTGGGTGGTCTTTTATACATATATCCAGTCTCTCCAAACAACTTATTGCACCGATAAACGAACATTCGGCTGGAGCGTTTTAAAAATATCACTCTTTTCCACTTGCCATAGATGTAAAGCTACCACTGCAATATGATTTTCTTTATCGGTCCACTCCATGACACAACACACCACAAACTGTTTTTTTTTATATCAAATAAGTAACATAACGGTACACATTTCAATTACAAATATCAATAATTGGGTGCATTCAGTTCTTGTTATGATAACGGAAGCGTTTTTTATTGTATACTACAGTATTTTTGCCGAGGTCATACTAACACCAAAGCCAGGGAAACCACCAAGTGACAAGTCTTATAGACCAATTCCACTTCTCCCAAGTATATCTAAATGTTTTGAGAAGATACTACAAAGTCCGTTCCAAAGTAAACATGACATTCTAAAAATAGATATTTCTAGTGAGGCCATCTATTGACAATTACATGCTTCAGAAAGGTAGATACGTCGCTGATGTACACTCAAAATTTCATAACATTTGGACGAAAAGAAGCGGGGTTATTGCGTCTGAAGTGACAGTATCTTTGTGTCATCGGTACAAAAATAAGCATCGAGCAAAATTTGCTCAGAATTCAACATTTGGCCAAGGAGGCCAAAAAGAATAAAAACTTCCTTTACAACATGGTCTTTTCAATAAGATCTAGAAACCAAGCGCAAGAGTGCCCAGTGGAAGGCGGCAAACGATTCATAACCCGTTTGGAGAAGTGAAAAGTGAAGACAATGTACATTTGCTTTTACGATTCCAAAGGCATTGCCCACAAAGAACTCGTTCATCAATCGACACTTGTGACCGATTTTTTGGCTAAAAATCGCATTTTAACTATCACCCATTTCCAGATTTGATATCGTGCGACTTTTACCTGTTCAGAAAAATGCATTTCCCTTTGGATGGAAAGCCATCCAAAAGGCTTGTACCGACATTCTTTTTTTTTATAATTTGCGCTCCCTCAAGGGATTTAAGTAACCTGCGAAGGAAAGTCAGGGAGGATAGAAAGAGAGGTACCGGTAGAACGTTGGTTTTATATGTTTGAAGGTTATAATGACTAGGAAATAAGGAGCTAGGCAGGACATTCAAGAAGCGAGTTGTACGGCTTAGGGACGAATCACGATATTTTAGAGTACGTCCGAAAATGGGCTTGAGGGTACACTGATGAGCATCCATAGCGAGACGGGTGTTACGGTTAAAGGTTTGAAGGGGCGGAATGCTACTAGAGATTTCTATGGAGCACTGGTGATGGAAATAGCGATACAACAGAGTGAGACATCCCGGCGACGATCTAAAACACTCATTCGACATACTTTTATACCGTGCAAATAGCTGTTTATTGAATAAAATAAATCGGTTCTGCAACAAAAAAAAAAATAACTTTTGTTGTTCTTATGCATTTTTAAAAAGTCCTGTTGACGGTAATTGAAGGAAAATATCCTTTTCCTGATCACCAGTTTGGTGAAGCATTAAACTATTAGTCTGCCGCATAGAATCACCGATGTATTGTAATTGGGAAAGAAAGATTAGCTCAGACGTATTCTCGTTTCTATGTCTCGCAAGCCCTTTTCAAGTTGTGCCATAAAGGCTTGAAATTCAAATTACAACAAGTCTTGGTTTAAGCCTGGAAAAAAATACTGCCAACGTATCGCGAGAATAGGCTTCTTCGTGCCAGACACGAAAACGAGCTCTCGCAATTTAAAGAAATTTTGACCGGCGTACCGCAAGGAAGTGATCTCGGTCCGGTTCTAGATTTCTTATATATGTGCCCGTGATATAACGCAAGAAGAAGAGGCTGTTTTAGCTACGTTTGCTGATGACAGTCTTATACCAATGGAAGAAACAACAATTAAACTACAAAGGGCCCTTAATAATGTAAATGAGGGGACAAAGTCCTGGCGGATTGTCGTAATTGAAATCAAACCTGTTCTGCTAAACTCTACTTACACAGAAACGAGCAAGTTACCTTATCTCATTAACTTCGTTTGTATCTCGTACACAAACGAGGCTAAACACCTCGGAATGATACTCGACGCAAAGAATAAAATGCGAGTCGCAAAAACAGAGAGATGTACTCGCTACTTTGAAGATATTCCAAGCTTAGCTTCGAGAACAAGCTGTTCTTATACAAATAAGTGCTGACAACTGGTATATAACTCTGTGGTTGTACGCAGAAAACGAATGCCAATATTTTGCAAACTTTTGAAGATAAGGTGCTGAGATAAATTGCCCATGTACTGTGCTACATAAGAAATGGCGAATTGCATAGAGGCAGTGGAATTCTTACACTTGAAAAAGAAACAAAAAAAACTTTGCGAGAAAGCACAAAATTCGACTAATTGAACACATCAATAATACAATCCTACAAATCTTAGACGAAAGGAATCTGCTACGTCTTCTTCAAAGGATAAAATCTGTCGACCTAGGGCGATAAATAAGCAAAACCGAACTGGATGTTTACGTCAAAATAAGAAAATCTGAGTTTACTTCTGTATAGAGTATGAAAAAAATAAGAATTCAAGAAACGAGTTGGGACTTGATCGTTGAATCAATGCTACGTAATCGGTGTGGAATATGAACAGAACCTATATTCTCACAAAGAGAGTTGCTAAGAGTTAAAGCGTTTGACAGAATTCTTGAATATTGGATACCGTCCAGGATAGTTGATGTGCTGGAGCTGTGCAAAGAGCAGAATTTAATTAAAAATTGATTCTATGAGGAAATGTATTTAAGTATAGCTTATTCTTGTAGAATATAATGTATGAGGATGCCAAACTTCGCATAATGCAAAATATGGACAGACAACACCCGAAGGACGGTAGGTTGAGATCTTCGCTGCGGAAAATAACTTAACCCAGCTTGTAAATGAGCCCACACGAATACCAGACATTGATAGTCATACGGCCGACTTGTTTTTAACTTTTCACCCTGATAAGTACTGCGGTGATGTGCTCTCGCCTCTAAGCTCGTCGGACCATTGTGTCACATCAGCTAAATTCTCGTACACCCACCACACAGTTAGAGAAAAGATTTCTAGAAGAACCGTATGGCAATACGAGAAAGCCAATTGGAGCGGACTTAACAACTTCTTTAGGAATTTTAAATGGTCGTTATGTTTCCTCGATAACGACGTGGATGCTGCTGCTTACATGATCACAGAAACTATTCTCTTTGGAATGAGATACTTTATCCTTCATCGGATGAAGAGTATCAAACCAAAAGAAAAGGCATGGTACGGCTCGAGCTGTAAAGAGGCTGTCAGGATTAGAGAAATGCTTTTCGGTCCTTCAAGACCAGCCCAACTGAAGAAAATCGAAAAAAGTTCAAACGAACCAGAAATGACTGCAACGCCTTTCTTAAACGTGTAAAATTCCAATACGACCAAAAACTGAGGCAAAAGATACCACAATGTCGCAAAGGTAGTAATAACTTTTGGTCGTTCGTCAAAAATATTAGAAATTCTGCCTTATCCTCCATCCCAACGCTCATTTACAATGACATTCCAGCTGTCAGCTCTTTGGACAAGGCCAATCTGCTTGCTGCACAATTTGCGGCCAGCTCAACACTCGCAGATTGTGCTTTGTCTCCGCCTACACTTGAGTGCGTCGAATCTTCAATGGGACAAATCCACTTTCGCACTCGTGTAGTAGCAAGAATTCTTAAAGATTTTAATATATGTACATAAATCCGTTGGTCCAGATGGTATATCTCCCCTCCTTCTGAACAGGGGTTCTTCTTCGCTGGCAAAACCCCTGCGTAAGCTTTTTCATCAATCCTACTATTTAGGACTCTTTCCGAGCAGATGGAAAACAGCATTTGTCCAGCCCGTCCCTAAGAAAGGCGAATCTTCCTCTCTCTCTTCCTACAGACCCATTACACTTACGTCCATTCTTTCCAAGGTCATGGAAACGCTGATAAACCGTCAGCTAATGAAATACCTCGAAACACGAAAATTTCTTAATGACCGGCAGTACGGTTTTCTTAGCAACAGGTCCACTGGTGATTTGATGGCATGTCTCACCGAAAAGTGGAACCAAAGCGTACATCATTCTGGCGAAAGCAAGATAGTTGCACTTGATATTTCTAAGGCATTTGACAGAGTTTGGCATCAGGCTCTTTTGTCGAAAATGCGTGCTTTTGGAATCGACGACTCTATTCTTCAATGGATTAGAGATTACCTTTCGGAACATTCAATTCAAGTTGCCTTGAATGGTTTCAAATCTGATATTCACAAAATAAATGCTTGTGTGCGCCGGGGCTTCGTTCTGTCTCCGACACTCTTTTTAATTTTCATCAACGATCTCTTGTCTGCTACCTGTAATCCATTATACTTCTTTGCTGACGACAGTACTCTCTGCTTTTCATATTCGTTCCCGGACTCACGTCCCTGCTCTTCGGCTGTAGAACGGGAACGGCAGCATATGTTAAGCTCATTAAATTCTGATATTACCAGCATAACTAATTGGGGAACCACTAACAGAGTAGAATTGAATGCTTCCAAACACAATGCTGTCTGCTGTCGTTAAAGCGAAATTTAAACACCCAGCCATCATCTTTCCATTCTCGGTATGTGTGTCAATGACAACTTACGTTGGAATGACCACATATTCGATGTCGTCAAAAATGCTGCGAAATGTCTAGGTTTCCTGAAGCTATGTAAGAAATACTTTACCCCCTCTGATCTGGCCTCAATATATAAGGCGTTTATCCGCCCAAAATTGGAGTAAAATGCCCACATCTGGTAGGTTGTGCCCAAAACATTTCTGCAACTGCTAGATAGGATCCAAAACCGTGCGATAAAGCTCATAGGTGATACTATGTAATATCACTCAAACAATAGACACCCTCGAACACCGACGTAATGTCTCGTGTCTCACTCTGTTTTATGGCTTTTTCCACCACCAGTGCTCCATAGAAATCGCCAGTAGCATTCCGCCCCTTCAAACTTTTCTCGCCTCGCTATAAATGTTCATCAGTATACCCCCAAGTTCACTTTCGGACGTTCTCTAAAATATCGTGATTCGTTCCTAAGCCGTACAACTCGCTTATGGAATGCCCTGCCTAGCTCTTTATTTCCTAGTCATTAGAAACTTCAAACATTTAAAACCAACGTTCACCGGTACCTCTCTTTCCATCTTCCCTGATTTTCCTTCGCATGCGCTGTGTTCAAACATTTTAAGTGTATTTAATCCCTTGAGCGCGCGCAAATTATAAAAAAAAAATAAAAAAATAAAAAACTGTCCAGGATAGTTGATGTGCTGGAGCTGTGCAAAGAGCAGAATCTAATTAAAAATTGATTCTATGGGGAAATGTATTTAAGTACAGCTTATTCTTGTAGAAAATAATGTATGAGGATGCCAAACTTCGCATAATACAAAACAACATAGTGTCTCCTAATTGTCCTGAAAATCAACAAAACTGGTGGTATATGGCGACAAGAAACATATCTAACTCGCGCTAACGTAAGTTACTCATTTCTTTAATCTAGACTTTTATATTAGTCAGAAGTCGGAAAGCGCCAATTTGTCGTGACAAAAAGTTGTTGTTTTAACTATGAACTCACAACTTACTACAAAACTTATGCGTTAACTACACACTAACTTAAGAAACTAAAAAAGTTATATAATATTACCGAACAATAGGATTTAACCTGGCTCTATTGACTTCTAGTCTTTCTGAAGCCGAGCTCATTTGTGAATGAGTTGAACCCATCAACATTTTGGTACGTTCCATGTAATCCACATGAGTCTTAAACAATTCAGTGTATCGATCATGTAATTTATTATATTCCTGAAAAGATTAAAATAATTTTCCTTAGAAACACACACAATATCAAACAATCGGATGACTTGAAACTTACTTTTTTCAGATCAGCTTCTCTCTCTTCCAAACGACTAGCATGCTCCAAACTATTCTTGTGCTTCAACTCCAGCATCCTTACAATACTTTCTAATGATTCTAATCTACTTGCTAATTCCTTATTCTCTGCTTCGGCTAAGTCTTCGGCTTCCAAGAGCTACAATTTAAAATAATCCAAATTAGTAAAAAATTGGATCGAAATTGAAAAGTTTCTCAAGTTGATATTTTCAAGGTGAAATTAATTACCTTCTGCTCTGACTGTTTTCTTGCGCTCTTCTCCCTTTCATATTGTGTGACTAGCTGTTCATTATCTTCTCGAAGTAACTCCACTTCCACATCTTGCTCCTGATTAATACGATACGATGCATCTAAGCACTCCAAAACATTCACCAAAAGTGGCATTAAATTCTTCACGACATCCTCGTCGTAACGATTTATCATACGCTCGAACTCCTGATAGATACTGCTGGCCAATTGTTGTACCTGTGTTTTATGTTCCAAAATTGCCCCCATAACAAATATATGTAGAAGAAAATGTACAAAAGGAAGAAAAGAGAACAAAAAGAACATATTGTGGATCGATGTTTTATTTTACAAAAAAAAAAAGAAGAATTTCTCTGGTTATCATCATCGTAGTGCTCTAAATGTGCGGGAGGTAGGGTGTTTTCTTGTGGATGCGATTAGTGGGTTAGTAGGGTTAGGATGTAGAGATAGGAATTAAAAAAAAAAAAATATATATATATATATATATATATATATGCAAATCGGTTGTTGTATTATGTGGGAGTTGTTTATGTTTGTCGTTGGTGGCGATTAGATGAGGTGTTCGTGTGCATGATTGGTGCCGAGGGACTGAACTCGTTTACACTTGGCTGCATGATTATGGATGAGGCTTGATGGGAATATTATTAAATGGTTTGAAGATAGTTAAGTCCTGAGAATGAATGGCAGGTTAGCATATTACACTTATAAGTACATATTTACAAAGGATGTTCTACATTTTTATCCTCAGTTCATGAGTGTACGTTCTTGTTATTATTCTTGTATGAACCTATTTTCAAAAAATAGATTCTGTCTGCTATAGACTGTCTTTAGAATCAAATTGTCAAATGTCGTTTCCATAGACAAAGTGCACAGAATGGAATACGCGTTCATTCACATTCCTAGCGAACATGATAATTGCAAATTAAAATAGGAGAACAGTTTATCCATTCAGGAAAGCCAACAATAAAAGCGATTTGCCCCTCTTTATATTTAATTGTGTAAACAAAAACGAAAACAAATACCAAGTATGGACAAGAAACAGAATTCCGTATAAGTTGTGCCCCCACCCAGAGAAACTGGGTCAATGTCAATGTGACAACTTGAGAGGCGTTACGAAATCTTCAGGTAAATCTCAAGTCCCATTGTTGAGCATTGTGTTGTAGATGTTGTTGTGGATTTTGACGTTTATGTTGATGTTTGATTATGGTTATGATGCTAATGCGATACTAAAAATGACGGTATTAATTAACAAGGAAGACAAAATCAAAATCACAATTAAACGATTAATAGCATTAGAAAAAAAATTTATTTCAAACATTCGCATGACAGAAACAAAATGAAAACAAAGAAAACTGTATCATACATTACGAGTACAAAGATTATTCGAAAAAGAAATAATTAATTAACAAACAAAAAGAAGTAGATATAGAGGAAACAATAAACCAAATATGTATATGTATGTACAAGAGAAAACATTGAAAATTATAACACTCACGATGCTCACAACCTGTTCATTCTGAAATAAAAAAAAAATAAAAAAAAAAATAAAAGAAAACAATAAAAAAATAAAATCAACAAGAAATTTGTATTTTTTTTTTCGTTTTTGTTGTTTTGATTTAGTGAAAGGAAAAACAGAAAATTAAAACAAAACAAAATCTAAAGGAAAATTGCAAGAAATTCGAAGGCAATCGGAGGCTTTTGTATTTGGTGGAGTCATGAGTGGGGACATGAAAAGGCGAAAAGAGGGTGGCAATTACGTCGAAAACAAATAAATGTAATTGCGTTTCCTTGAATAGAAATAAAGAAATATTTCCAGTTTATGAAAATGAAGTGACTTTTGGGGTGGCATTACAATTTACAGCTGTAATTTAAATAATTTTAAAATAGCAGAAAAAGGGGTAATTCATATTCAAGATTCAACAGAAATCCAGTGATAAGTTAAAATTGTGATTTCTCAAAAACTCGCGAGTTCAAATAAGCGTGGGAAGTATCGCTGCGCATATTTTGCGGATTTAACAGTTGGTATACGTGTACATAAGTCAGTGTTCGGAAGAGTATAGCACGTACGCCTTCGCGTGATATTTGATGAGCGGTGAGCAGTTCGTCGCATCACGTTTTTTGCACTCACTCCGATATTCCGATATTAAATGATGGCCGAGCACACAACTGGGCTGGTCGTGGGTGCAAAAGCTTCAGACAAGAAAAGACAGCGATCAACGTACGAATTGTTTTTTTTTTTTTTAACACGAATTGAAACCAGCTCAACCCCGTACAGTTTAATTTTGCTTAATACAAGCAAAAACTTGAAAACTAACAATTTTGCAACGTGCTATAAGGTGCGAGTAGTGGACAAGACGAATAGAAAGAATAAAGGACAGCCTTGTATAAGAGTTTGCTTAGGTCATAGTCAAAGATATGTTGACTTTTCGTATCATTCTGGACACATCGGTTTATGGTATTCATTTGGTGAGGATATGGAAGAGAGGAACAGGTCTATGATTCGTGGGTTGACATACAATAAGACATATTGCAGTAGAGCAGGAGAATCAATGTTACCAGTTAAAAGCTGATAAACAGGGAGTGTGCCACTAACTTCACGACATGTTGTCAGGATTGTTAGTCTATTCAGTTCTAAGCGATCGAGATAGATAAGGGGAGAGTTTTTACGCGCAATACGAGTATATAATAGGGTGACCACATTTAACTGGCATATTCCAGCGCTTAACGAAATCTAGAGCAGAGCTGGTTATTCTTAACATGTTATCTACGTTGGCACGAAAGTTTAGTTTGTTGTCATAGATAACACCTGAATCGCGTATTTCTATCGCTATGGGAACAAATTCATTATAAATAAAGTAAGTCCGGGCTAAAGTTGTAAGACGTTTTCGCATGTACTCGTATTTTATAATTTGGCATTTTTTGACAATAAGTTCGAGCAAATTTTTCAGGCACCGAGCGGAAATCTTTTTATATCTTCTTACGACGGAACACAGACAGACGGAGATGATTATATGCCGAAATTTGTCGACGTCATCTGTATGTGCTAAAATAAGAGAATTGAAAATAATACAATTATCATAGTCAATAGTCAGAATGAAAAACAGGGAACTAAGATGGCTTCATTGGAGTATGACGGAGGGGGCATTCATGGGTTTAGATACAATGAACCTGAAGAGAACAATGTGGTGCCTCTCTTTCCAGTAAGAAGTAATCCACATAACAAAATCAGACATAAGAAGGATAACTTTATGAGAACTTTTGTCGAAAGCTTAACTGAAATCAGTGGTAATTCCACCAACTTCTTTGCCATCATACCTCCGAGATGAATCGCTTTACGCTTGACCAATTTTGGGAATATGAATGCTGTGTTGCCAAACAAAG
This sequence comes from Volucella zonaria, assembly GCA_963966105.1. Lineage (NCBI taxonomy): Eukaryota > Metazoa > Arthropoda > Insecta > Diptera > Syrphidae > Volucella > Volucella zonaria. Next base: position 48,507,408 of record OZ014534.1, read on the forward strand.
CGTTTATTGAAAATAAGTTTTGGTCAAGGGGAAGAGCCCACCGCGCTATGCAAACACTTCGTGAGACTTGCTTGCCAACAACACTCACTGGCCCATTTTATTTCGAGAATGCTGCTGGAAATGCCATCTTGGTCAATGGTGAGTGCTATTGAGCCATGATTACCGAATTTTTGTGGGCCGCAATTGAAGATATGACCTTCGACGATCTTTGGTTTCAGCACGATGGCGCGCCATACCAGACACCCCAACAAACAATCGATCTTTTGTGCGCTAAGTTCGGTAATTGTGTTATCAGCCGCCTTGGCGATGTGAATTGCCGAGGCCGTCAATTCACATCGCCAAGGCGGCTGCGATTTGACCCCGTTATATATTTTTTTGTGGGGTGAACTTAAAAATCGATATTATGCGGACAATCCAGAAACGATTCAAACCCTTAAAGCGAATATTTATCCCTTTCCAATCTTTTATGTCACTACTTCTGGAGTAATGCTTATCAAAATCAATGATGTTTTTGGACAACTGCTTAAGTAAGAGGAGTAACTGTAGAATTGAACAAATAGTTCTGCGATTATTTGACGTTCGTCAAAGGATGTATTGGGGAGATTTAATGTTTAAGGGTAGATAGCTGCATTTCTTATAATGTTAACAATTTTGGATCAGAGATTAAATTGTGATTCTAACGGTTTAAATAATTTAAATATAATGATTCGCAAAGGCTAGCGAATTGGGAAAGTGATCTCAATTGTGCAATAGCTTATTTCTGTTGTTACGAATTCCGCGGAATTCTCAGTTGTACCAGGATGAAAATGACGAGGAGTTCTTTTGTGGCAAGAATGCAACAGAATGCTAAAACAGTGGGATCAGTCTGAATAAATCACCTGACGTCGCGTCAGCAGCGATGCCAGAACATATACACAATTCTCACTGACCTCGACATTCTGGACAGACAACACCCGAAAGACGGTGTGTTGACATTTTCGCTGTGGAAAACAGTTTAACCTAGGTGGTAAATGATCCCACGCGAATACCAGATGTTCATAGTCATAATGCCAACACCCTAGACTTGCTTTTAACTTCTAATCCTGATAAGCTCAAAGTTGATGTGCTATCCCCTCTAGGCTCGCCGCACTACTGTATCATATCAGCTAATTTCTCGTACATAGACCACAAAGTTAGAGAAAAGATTCCTAAATTAACCGTATAGCAATACGAAAAAGCCAATTGGAGCGGACTTAAGGAATTTTAAATGGTTGTTATGTTTCCTCGATAACGACGTGAATGCAGCTGCTGATATCTTGGAATGAGATCCTTGAAGAGTATCAAACCAAAAGAAAAGGCATGGTAGAGGGGTTAGAGAAATGTTTTTTCGGTCCTACAAGACCAAGCCGTCAGAGGAAAAAGGAAATAAGTTCAAACGAGCCATGAATGACTGTAACGTTTTCCTTAATCGTGTGAAATTACAATACCTATCAGAAGTTCTGTCCCATCCTCTATCCCAACGCTCATTTACAATGACATTCCAGCTGTCAGCTCTTCACAACACTTCCAGATTGTGCCGAAGAGGTGTTCTTCAACGCTGGCAATACCAAGTAAGCTTTTCCATCAGTCCTACTTGTCCAGCCCGTCTCTAAAAAAGGCTAATCTTCTTGTGTCTTCTCCTATAGACTAGACACGTTGCACTTACGTTCCTTCTTTCCAAGGTCATTCAAACGCTTAGATTAGATTAACCTTGAAGAACAGTAAAAGCACTTAACAATGATGAATATGACGCCTCGGACGACGGAACTTGCTTCCAAGACAGCGCCTGATATTTGCTGTCTACATAGTATGTTTCTTATTTATATATGCTTTTGATCCATATCCACATCCAGTCCGTTCCGGTTTTGTTGGCAATGAGAGTGAAACTTTTATCATTCTTCTGCCACAAATCCCTTCATGCTGAACTAATTATTCACTGAATCTGATTCTGACCTACCAAGTTCCACAAGCCTGCTCGTGCACATGAATAATGTAAATCGAGCGTGGCAACGATCATTTACTGATTAGGGCTTCAAATATACGTATCAGACTACAAATGTAAACAGGGTTCTAAGGTGTCGCATATCTATCACTATACGAGTGCATATACAAAAACTATCTGAACAAATTATTAAATGACTATACGAGTATTTATAAACAGTGTACACTACCTCCATACAGGGACCGATTACAAGTTCAGATAAGTTCAAGTAGTAACGTCCGATTGCGTTAATTTTTCAGGAAAAAACTATTTTTACACTTTACTTTATCGAAACGATTAATTCGACTTTAGCTTAAGATCTTTTCCTCTTCTCTTTTTTAATAGATAATAATCAAATAGTTTTACGTCAATTTTAAACAATGGAATTACGTAACGCGCGATACGGTTAAAGATGGATTTAAACGTCGACGGGTATGTTGTAATGAATAATTATGTACTCGTACCTCTAAATAACGAATTGTTGTTTACTGTGCCATTAAGTCAACGGTTATTAAATTACCTACTAACTACGTAATCAAAAGTGTTAGACCAATTAAAAATACTGGTAAAAATAATTTGCACTGTACGTTGGTGATTCCGGTTTTAGATCTTTCAAATTAAAACAACAAATAACTATTGAAGGCGAATAATTAAATGGCGACCCCATTCTTGAACTTTGTTCCACTGTCGATTTAATTTGTAACGATAATTACCGCTTGACTGTTTGGTGGAAGCGTCACATTATTTTTAACCTAATTTTGAATTATTTTGTGACTAAAAAGCAATGAGAGATCAGTGGACTATTTTTAGACCTTAGGCAAACAATCATCAAAACAAGAGCATCTCATATACATATGCGTTGGCATTCCATAAGGGTGTACGTATTTTGAAACCCATTTTGTGGATGGTAATGTATGGCGTCAATTAAATGGACTCATCTGATGAATATATGGAAATCATGGACTTTCTAGACAAACTACGAAATGCTTGCAACCGAAGCAAGTATACGCTTAAGTCTGACGCAAATGCAAACCAGAAAGACAAATATTTTACAACAAGCGTTGCAATAAATGTGGCATTGGATACGATTTAAAAAGGAGTTTGACAAATTCGTTAAAACGAAGACTAAATTCAGAGCCAGGCATAACGAAAATGAAGCTGTCCAGAATCTACACGGGGCTTTCGCCTAATATTTTGAACCAACCTGAGCCAAAAAAAACTCCTGATTAGATCGCCCGTACTATGGTGAAATGGAGCGACTATGTATTCAAAACAGAAACAGATCCCTTAAAACTAATTTAAAGGAATTCTGAAAACTTTATAGCTCGAAACTAAATTAATAAAGGGTGAGCCAACAGATGGTGTGGATTTTGCTGTCGATTATTGTCATTTACTGAATCTAATGTGGTTGATCTTTTTGACTGATGTCATACAATCTTTTCCAATGTTAGTCATGGAGTCGTTTTATACGCCTTTGGACCATCTACGACGTCGCTGATTTGTTAACTGGATGCTGGATCGCCAGGTCAATTGATCTTTTGATCTTTTCCGATGAAGCCCATTTTTTGGATGGATAGGTACGTATATAAACAAAATTGTCGATGCTGGGGACCGGAAAACCCATACAAGATTCACGAAAAACCAATGCATTCCAAAAAAGTCACTGTGTGGTGCGGATTATGGGTTAGCGGCATCATTGGCCTGAACTCTTTCGAAGATGAGACTGGAGAGACAGATACCTATTTTTTTCTAAAATTGAATGAATTGGGTCTGGATGATTTCTGGTTTCAACAGGATGATGGTACAGCCCCTGCAAGCCATTAATCAATCAATTTATTGCGTACGAAATTTGAAGATCGCATTATTTCGGTTGGAGGAGAAATTGATTGACCTCCAAGGTCATACAATTTGGACACCTTTACAATTCTTCCTGTGGGTAAGGTCTATGCCAATAACCCAGCGACAATTCAGGATCTCAAACATAACGTCCAAACTGAAATTGCGCCCATTGACCCACTTATTCTTCAAAAAGTCATCGATAATTTTGACCTACGGATGGTCGCTTGCAACAGAAGCCGTGGTAATCACATGAACGATGTTGTGTATTTAATTTAATGAAAACTTCCACACTAGCTGTTGGCTCACCCTTTATAATAGCAATAATATTTAATAGAAGAAGCTATTTCGGATTTTCAGAGTGTCTCCTATTAAGGCTTGTCAAGGTCTTTGAAAGGGAATTATAGATGTCGCAACATACAACTAGAGGGTATTTATCGTTTCCTGCTGGTTGGCAGCATCCCGTTTCTACCTATTTTGGGATGTGTTCGCGGATCAACTTATGTTTTGAAAGAGCAAGTTCTTTTGGGCTTTTTACACTTGGAAAAAATAGTTATTTTTCTTCTGCCCAAAAAGGAACTTGAACCTTTTTTAAAATTAGTGTGTTCGAAGGTGCTTATTTGCTTTAAAAACTGCGTTCAAAATGCCACCAAAGCTCCAGTTTATCAGAGAAAATATTAAGGAAAAAGCAACATATGTTTGTGAAAAAGCAACTAAATGCTTTTGCTTTTGATTTCTATTAGCTTAGCTGGGTTGGGTTAATTTAATTTAATTAATTTCCTTGTGGCTTAAAATTTAATCTTTAAAACTAAAATCTTCATATAAAACTGAAGCAAACGCACTAAATGAAATTTAAAGTAGAATTGAATTCGCCCATTGGAAAGCCACTCAAAGCAACTTTGAAACCAACACTGCGAACATAGCCGCGAGATTTAATGTCAAACTGAAATCGAGTCTGCCAACTTTGGAATTATATGTAAAAGTGAGTATAGAAGTGAGTTGGAGCGTTTTTTGAAAAATTGGATACGCACTTTTGAATAAAACGCGCCTAATATGAGCAAAGTTTGATTGCGGCCAATATGTGACACCGATGGAAATCAAGTGTTATGCACAGGACGGTGTTCCGTCTTCATTGCTATGGTGTATGTTGCCCGACTTTCTGCTTAATTCTCTGAACAGTTACTACGCTCAAAAATATGCAGATGATGTGGATGTACTTTTTGTCCGATCACGCCTTATGACTGTTTGCTCTTAATCGCAGGCAGCCATAGACATGATCGGCATCAGAAATGAGCTTTTGTCAGTTTGTTTTTTTTTTTTTAGAGAGAAAAGGACTAAATCGCATGGCTACACTCATCTAGTGCTAAAAGGCGTCAACACTAATTTCTACAACAAAACTAAGTCTTGGAATATTATCCTGAATAGCAAACTTTTTTGGGCTAATGATGTCGCATCAAATTCCTCCAAAGTGTTGTCAGCTTTCTGCCAGTGTAAATAAGCTCCCGGGAAGAGATAGGGCCTTGTCACGCAGTTGTTTGGTGACATAAGCATGCACGCAAATGCTGGTGACGAAGCAATTCAACACCCACCTTTTTTGGGTACCATGGCATAGGGGAACACCAGAGAATTGTAAGGCCGATGAACGCGCCAAACGAGGAACTACACTACTTACCACATTTAAGAAGAAAAGGTACCGATCGCAATGTGTAAGCAGGCAAATAATTAAAGATATCTAAAACCAAAATAGGTTTGACCAGGGCTTGATCTGAAAAGCTCTAAGAATTTTATCACTCTCAACAGACGGCGCATTAGCGCTCCAATAGATGTCGTGAGTGAACACTTTCACATAGGCAAACATGCAACAAGGCTTAGAGTACTCGTCTATTCGAACGATCTATGTAACAGCGTCGATGGACGAGGGGGAGGAAGATAATATCCCTCACATTCTATGCATCTAGCTCCCTTCATCTTCTCCGAAAATTTACGTGGGATCACAATAAACCTTGTGTTGCTCTTAATATGTCAGCTTTCCCGGCAGCAAACATTTCACTTGGCCCAACCTAAAGTTCAAGCTTCATAGGGTAATCGCATCTTGGTAAGAAGGTTTTGGTCGAAATAATATATCCTGCAATTAAAAACCCAAAATGGTCAAAGTTCTTGTGAATTTTAAACTCAATTTAACATTTTGGTTTGGAGCTTTTGGTGGTGCTAACATTTTACGTCAAGCCTACCTAATCTTTCAAAAAGTTCCCGGCATAGCTAACGTATGGCGCTTTCATTTCAACGATTTTTTTTTTATTATGTTTTTTCCAATCTTGACATTTCCACCAAATCTAAGCGTCATAGCACGACGTTTGTGAAAGATACGGCGTCGTGTTTACATGGATTTTATTGTTCTTGGCGATTTTTAAAATGGATACAAAAACTGAGCAACCAATTTGCATAAAATTTTGTGTTAAAAATGCAAAGAAAGAAAAAAAAGTCACGAAAACATTGGAAATGTTGAAAAAATTTTCTAGTTACGATATTCTAAAAAGACAGCGCTTAACGGTTGACATGTACACTTCAGAAGTGGTTGTGAAGCCGTCGACGAAGACAATCGTTCTGGTAGACCATCGCCATTAACAATTCCTTAGTTTTCGATACAATAAAAGATTTGCGATCAGCAAATTGACCATCAGAAAGTTAGCAGAGGTGACCAACATCTCGATTGGATTCGTTCACGACCCCTTAACCAATCTTGGGCTTGAGATGTGTGGCTGCAAAGGTGGTGCCGAAGGACTTGAACTTCTTGCAAAAGACATGTTTCCCGAGCCTGATTCCGATTAAACATTTAGGAAACGTATCATTACTGGTAACGAGACGTGGGTTTATGAGTACGACATACAAACCAGACATCAAGCGAGCGAATAGCGTGCTCCAAATGAGCGAAGCAATGAGAAAACCACATCGTTTTTAGTCAAAAAAGAAAGCTATGTTCACTGTTTTTATGAATTACAGTTGTGTTGTGCATTGTAAATTTCTTCATTATTTTAGCGTTATGAGCATTTGCGTAAAGCGATTTCCAAGAACAGGCCTCAATTGTTGAAAGACTTTTCGTGGATTTTGCATCACGATAACGCCGCATCTCACACGACATTGATTACACTTGCATTTCGTGCCAAAAACAACACAACTACCAACCAACAGCCACCAGTTTCCTCAGATCTGCCACCGTGTAACCTTTTCTTGTTCGACCGGCTCAAAACATCGCTTCGCTGAATGCGTTTTAACAGCCGAGAGGAGATAATGGAAAAATCTCTGAGCAGATTGAACGACATACTGAACACCGAGTGCCAGAGATGTTTCGAGTTCTGGATCAAACGGTGGACAATTGCATTGCAGTCAATTGGAATTATGTAATTTGAAGGGGACAGTATCGATTTAAATGAATAAACTCGTGTTTATCATTTTAAAAATTAATTCTGGGGAATTTTTGATCAATATGGTATAATGTGCAGCGAGATGAATGATTCCAATAGTTTTTAGCTGAATCCAACGACCTATAAGTGAAGTTTAACCCGTCGGGCTTCAAATCAGTTAAACCATTAGATCCAATATGTACGTACCTATTCGATTTACTACAAAATAAAGGTAAGCTAACTACGTATGCTGACTAGAAGTGTCACTTGTCATAATCTAAAGATGAAGAGATTTTAGTCACATGTGAATGAAACCTCACAAAGAAAGAAAGAAGAACTGGAAAATTATAATAATAAAATGCAGAACTTCGAGATTGATCCCATGTGAAAATGTCCATTTTATTCGACATGCCAATCTTCATTCTTTATTTCCCGTTGATTTGTATCCTCTGCACAACTGGGAAGCTGCTACAACTACTCTTATGGCAAACGGTTTTTTTCATCCCAATCATATTCTGAGGCCAATAGCCTGCCTTCGTTGTTAATGCTTTACGGTACAACAGATGAGTCGATAATACAAGTGCAGGAATAAAAAGTAAAATTTTGTTCATTCATTGCGTCCATGGGTACTTAATCTGTAATTGCTACAACAAACTTTGATAGAAGTTTACCATCAGAGATATAATGGCAAAGCAAAGCACCTCTCCATCTATGGGATAGATACCTTTTCCGCACAGAGCATGACATAGGCAATTACATCCATCTGCAAGAATTCAATCCCATTTTTCGTTTGAACGATTAAGTAGGTTGCGAATTTTGTATAATGTACATATCTCTACTTGTTTTCATCTACATTTCAAAGGTATTGCCGCGGAGAAATTATGCTTTACTATGATCAAAAGCACGTGTGAATGCGAATGCATTGGATGTGTTTAGTAGTCAAGGATGCGTGCATTGCACTTGCCTTGTATATTTTACGCAATCAAATTATGAATGATATCTTATTCCGTTTACATGTTCATGTTTGGCATGCACGTGAATTTGCAGCTTTCTAAATCAGTGAAAGAAATGTACTGCACAGGGCATTTGCGAGTATGTATAAAGATCTAATTAATGTGTATGAGGAATCACGGTAAACAGCAGTAGCAGAGGTAAGTTAGTAGCTTCTAGGTTGTCTGTACTCTATCTATCTGTCTTTATATTGCGTGTTCTTTTCATATGTTTGTTCCTCCTTTTGAGACATGATATATAGTAGTAACATATATATCTAGGTGCAGTTATAATCCTTTGAGAATTCACATACTCGTATGTAGCTCAATAGTTATTTTTTGCATATTCTAATAATTCTAAAATGAAAATAGGTAGATGAGGATGTAGTGAGTCGGAAATTGTTTGTTAGATTCGTATGTTGTCTGATAGTCTGATTTATAAATGGCTAGCTCAACATCGTTGGTTTAATATTGTTCTGGGAAAGTACAAAAGTTGTGGGCTATCCTAAACTCTCTCCAATTCGATACAGAATATCCAAGAAATCATACTGCAGGTCATCTAACTAAGAGACAACCACACTTCACGGCGTCTTTTGGCAAGTCAATTTGACAATCTTTTTTTTTTATTAACAGTCGACACAATCAAATATTTTTTTTGTATAACAGTTCGGTAAGGACCAAGGTCTAGTCTCTCTCACTTTATGAACACAGAGTCAAGGATTTATCGTAAACACCTGTTGCGGAGACTTAATTTCACGGGATGCCCATAAATCCATGGGGACAAGGATACGCCTTGTCATAGCACTGCCGCTTTCCTGAGATACCAAAGCAGAACTTGTATTGGAGGCACACGTTCCACTCTTGGTATGGGTCGAGGCCGATCTAAAACCTTTTACTGTTCTTAGGGTCACGGCAGTAAGTACTTATTGCAACTTTACATTGGGTCAAACCAACAGGAAGACCATTCCCGCGACTTTGGATTTAAACCACCAGCCACCATGACGCTCTCACAAGGGGGCGTACCTCAACAAGTCAGGCCCAGGCCGAAATCCGGGGGCTTCTGACTCCAATGGTACCGTGATTTAAGTCCTGGTAGGGACTACCGGTGGTCCTGCCGCCAACAAAATCTATGACCGGCAACCCGTAACTGATCAAATCGTAGCAACTTTCGGTGGCACCAACTGAAGATGTTTTATAAGACTAGTAATATGCTCTGCCCCCGGTTTTTATTAGACAACGTCATTGATTGCACTTACGTCCCTTCCTTCCAGGGGCATGGAAACGCTGATAAACCGCCAGCTAATGAAATATCTCGAAACACGAAAACTTCTTAATGACCGGGAGTACGGTTTTCGTAACAACAGGTCAACTGGTGATCTGATGGCATGTCTCACGGAAAAGTGGAACCAAAGCGTACATCAATCTGGCGAAAGAAAGTTAGTTGCACTTGATATTTCTAAGGCATTTGACAGAGTTTGGCATCAGGCTCTTTTGTCGAAAATGTGTGCTTTTGGGATCGATGACTCTCTTCTTCAATGGATTAGAAATTACCTTTCAGAACGTTCAATTCAAGCTGTCTTGGACGGTTTCAAATCTGATATTCACAACATAAATGCTGGTGTGCCCCTTTCTGTCTTCGACACTCTTTTTAATTTTCATTAATGATCTCTTGTCTGCTACTTCTAATCCAATACATTCCTTTCCTGATGACAGTACTCTCTGCTTTTCATATTCGTTCCCGGACTCACGCCCCTGCTCTTCGGCTGTAGAACGGAAACGGCAGCGTATGTTAAGTTCATTAAATTCCGATATTAACAGCATAACCCATTGGGGAACTATCAATCGAGTGGAATTTAATGCTTCCAAAACTCAATGCTGTCTGCTGTCATTAAAGCGAAATTCAAATACCCAGCTGTTTTCCATGAATGGCACTTGCATCGTCGAAACCGATAAACTTTCCATTCTTGGTATGTGTATTAGTGACAACTTACGTTGGAATGACCATATATTCGATGTCGTCAAAAATGCTGCGGAATGTCTAGGTTTCTTCAAGCGATGTAAGAAATATTTTACCCCCTCTGATCTGGCCATAATATATAAGGCATTCATCCGCCGAAAGTTGGAGTACAATGCCCATATCTGGTCGGGTGCGACCAAAACATCTCTGCATCTGCTGGATAGGATCCAAAACCGTGCGATAGAACACCAACGTGTCTCGTGTCTCACTCTGTTTTATCGCTATTTCCACCACCAGTGCTCCATAGAAATCACCAGTAGGATTCCGCCCCTTCAAACTTTTAGCCGTAACACCCATCACGCTATGAATGCTCATCATTATACCCTCAAGCCCACTTCCGGACGTACTCTAAAATATCGTGATTCGTTTCTAAGCCGTACCACTTATGGAGTGCCTACCTAGCTCTTTATTTCCTAGTCATTATAACCTTCAAACATTTAAAACCAACGTTCACCGGTACCTCTCTTTCCACCCTCTCTGATTTTCCTTCGCCCGCGCTGTGTGCAAACATTTAAAAAAAATAATCCCTTGAGCGCGCGCAAATTATAAAAAAAAAAAAATTGATAGGCGAAGCCTTGATAATTGGGCGGGGGCCCCCACTTTGTGAACAGTAACTGCTGGAACACAATGGCGTCGCTGTCGTAGATGCAGTCGTGGTCGCACGTGCTGTCAAAAGTTGAGATACACACAAATATATAAGTGTGAGTACAATGACTCGCTGTCGTTGCGTAGTCGCGGTCGCTGTAGTATGAGTTGATCAACTTTTAATATTCAGTCGCGCGACAAGTCTATTGATGCAAACAATGGAGGAACAGCAGATAGAAAAATTTATTGAAGTAGTGAAGCAATATGAAATGTTGTGGAATTTATCTCATCCCCTGTATAAAAATATGAAGCAGAAAACAATTATTTGGAAAAAAATAGGAGATGAGTTTGGTGTATCCTGTAAGTTTTGGTGAAATTCTTAGATTAAGGGCGATATTTTTATTTGTTTTGTTTCTCGACCTATGATATAGCCAGAGTCAAATGGAAGAATCTGCGGGATACGTACTCCAGAAGTAAAAAAAAAAAGTGTTTCAGGACAAGGAGCAGATGCCCCAGAATTGTCCTGGAAGTACATAAAGACAATGGACTTTTTAAAGGAGCACTTAAAGCCAAGAAAGTAGGTATTTTTTGGAAATAAAAAACAAAAAATAAATATTTTATTTTTTCAGGACTGCTAGCAACTACCCATCGTCTCCTGCAGGGCCGAATGCTGTAGAAGCGGAAGAGCTATTAAGTCCAGTTGCTGAATTTGCATCGAATACCAACTTTAACGCAAGCCGTGTAGAAGAAGATGTAGGGGAAACGAGTACTCCGGAACAAACTCGTACTACTCCGACCAGAGCTTCAACCTCTTTAAGGGCATCAAAAACAAATCGCTCAACGATTGAGCGGACGCTGCTTTCTACAATGGAAACCATGCAGCAATATCTAAAAAAAAGCCCAGATGAGAAACTGTGACACTTCTACAGTCACCTCTGAAGATGAGCTCTTTTGCCGCAGTATGTTGGAGAAGCTGAGCACATTTCCCATTGAGGTTCGAAATGAGGTAAAACTGGAAGTCATGCGATATTTGTGATCGCTTGAATCACAACTCCTTGGTTCTAACAAAGCCCAGCAGAACAAATAATAGCATATAAAAGAATATAAAATATTGTTTTTGTCATCATAAATAAGCACACAATAAAAAAATTATATGTTAAAATATTCGGACTTTATTCAATCAGATAATAACATACAAGGTGACAAAAAATTCATTGTGGCTGAAAAGAAACTTTTCCTTCGTTAAGAAAATAACTGGTGAGTTCTTGACGGACCCGAAATGCTTCTTCTGCTCTATTATTGGTTCCACATCTCCGAACAGGTAACAACTCGTTAATTTCTTGACGCCACATGCCATCAATTCGTTCATGGTTGGCATCATACGTGTCACAATTAACTTCAAGGCAGTAAGAGTGGTAATTGTACTGCTTATCCGTAATTTTCAGGAAGTTATGTAAAATAGTACATGCGAGAACAACCTTGTCTGCGTTTATTGGTCGAAATTCAATACACTTTCCCAGTACTCGCAAACGAGCTGCTAAAATGCCAAAAGCTTTTTCAATAACCCGTCGAGCTCTCGTTTGTCTGTAATTGAACACTTCCTCCGGCTTGCATAACAAAGCTCCAGGACATGGTCTCATTAGGTTCTTCCGTAAGGGTAAGGCACTATCGCCAACAAAGTAGTGCGGTGTAATCCTTATTTTTTGGCCAACGAATGAGTTGCGGAAAATACCAGCATCACTCTGGCTACCGAAGGCTCCAACATCGACAGCGGTGAAAATATAATTAGCATCACATATAGCCAATAAAACAATGCTGAAATATCCCTTATAATTAATATACTTCGAGCCTGTGTTCGGCGAACACTTGATTTCGATATGCTTGCCGTCAATACTGTAAACACAATTAGGCATATCCCACCGATCGTTGAACTCTTTGGCAATAGTTTTCCAATCACAAGTATTTAACTCCGACATATAAACAGGTGACAAGACTTCCCAAAACACTTGACAAGTTTCCACTATTATTTGGCGAACTGTAGATACCCCCATTCGAAAAGACCAGGCCAAATAATTTGGCGTTACTCCTTGGGATAAATACGAGTACCTTTAAAAATAAAGATAAATTACATTTAAGAAAACCATGAATTTGGAAGCTACATACATCAGAGTTAGCACCATTCTACACTCCGGATCTATAGGTTTCCGTTTGGATTTCTTCGTGAGCGATTTTTTCACCAAACTCAAAAGCAATTTGTATTGAATCATGTTCATGCGAGTTGATTCAAAAAAAAGATCCGGATCGTGCTCCTTTATGAAAGAAAAAATTGTTTCATAGAAACCTTTGCTCTTCCTATCACGGTATAAATGACGTACCCACCATCTTCGTTTCTTTGGTTTTAAAAGTTTATATATTAAAAAACACATATTCACCGCAGTCATTAAAAACGCACTTTCTTCTTCGTCCATTGCTCCAACTAAAATCTATTTCGAAAAACTGACTGCTTCAACTAATTTTATTTAGATTTGATAAACACAATTTCAATCCAGCTGACATTTAAAATGACATAAGTGTGCGACTTCATTGTGCACAAATTTTTTGAGAAGGTACGCGACATCGGTGTGCGACCAAAAGTGACAGCGACTACGTCTACGACAGCGACGCCATTGTGTTCCAGCAGTAAGGAGGAGTCTATGACTTTTTGCCGATTCCGAGAGACCGTTCCATAGAGATAAGATTTTACTGCCAAAGGCTGCCTATTGCCCGCCGAAAAGAATAATAAATTAATTTCTCTGTTCTTCGCCGATGGCAAAGATTTGAACCCGGACTCTTTTGCGTAGTAGTCGACGAAGTTAAACACTTTGTCCCATTCTCCGAATTGATCTCAGTATACCGTCATTATTACGAATGACGCAATTAACCGATTGCAAATGCGAGCGGACAGCCAAATGACATCCACGATTTCTGTTGAACATCCAGGCTCTTTTGATAAAATTGTTCATCACATTGTCGCAAATTTGCGGCTCTAGTTTATCGATAACAGCACAGGCTTTTGGCTGGGAAGCTATTTTTTCACGAATAAGCCTTCTCTTTCGCATAATGTTAAGTTCCATTATCTTAGCGGCCAATTTTTATCACCATTTCGAGATATGACTTGCTAAGTAAACTTTTCTCCCAGAAAGGCAATGGTTGCACCACTTGTGTAGCATGTAGTGGTGTATTGTTGGAAATAACTTTCGCCCACTAATATAGCCTTCAAATTTCATAAAAATTCATTGATCATTCATATTGATTCGATATCGAAGTCCCAATATATGTTATACATATCTCTTGACCAGTAAGCGCACTAAACAGTAAGACGTTGTGGATAGACGGGCTTTCCGATATTCATTCTTGGATTTCCCAACACCCAAATGGGCTAAATCTGCTTTTTAACAAAATCTTGAAGATGGAAATATGCCTCATCACTTAAAATGACTTTTCGGTTAAATTCTTGATCAATGCATTTGCAGTAGTGTCGTTTGAAATATAACTAATTCCTGAGTTCGACGTGGATTCAACAAATATTAGTAACGCTTTCTGGTGACGGCCTCAACGAGACCTCACGGACTTTTACTTCTATCAGATTTTGATACGACCTTCGGTGATATTTCTATCATAGTCCAATACTTTTTGCCACCGGAATCTCGTTAATCTTTTCCGGCTTAACTCAAGTACTCGTACGAGTATTTTTTTTTTTAATTTTTTGCACATGGACGATAACCAATTTCTAGTATCTCGTCGTATCGCCCTGTTAGAAAGAAAGAAAATTTTTGAATAAGAAAATTTTTATTCAACGATAAGGCATTCGATTGAATAAGATTGCGCTTCGAAAGGTGTGTTTCACACCGACCGCCTGTTACCTGTTCGTTCTTTTTATTTATTCACCATCGCAAAATTTTGTTCTCCGACGAGGCCCATTTTGGGATAAATGGATATGTCAACAAGCAAAATTGCCGAATTTGGAGTGGAGAAGCCTTTATCGAGACGCCCTTACAACCATTAAAACTCAGTTTGGTGTGCTTTATGGGTGGAATCATCGGCCCATATTTCTTTAAGAACGATGCCGGCCAGAATGTTACCGTCAATGGAGAGCGCTATAGAAACATGATGTCTGACTTCTTCGTTCCTTAATTGAATGGCATTGCCGTGACAGAGCTTTGGTTTCAACAAGATGGCTTAACATGCCACACAGCGCGCGACATCATCATTTTATTGCCGGAAATATTTGCTGAGCGGATAATTTCGCGTAATGGACCTGTGAACTGGCCTCCACGATCCTGTGATCCAGAGGCGTTGGACGATTTGGAAGTCAACATTCGCCGTGTTATTGCTGATATACGGCCCCAGTTGCTCGATAAAGTTGTCGAAAATTGGTCTTCACGATTGCGCTTCATTCGAGCTAGCCTTGGCGCGCATATGCCCGATATCATATTTAAGCACTCTTGGCATGTTTTATTTCATATTAAATTTGTATACCTCTAAAAAAAAACACCCTTTACTAGAGAATACACAGTAAGTCCAGATGGATACACATCCCCCCTTAATCGATTTCAAGTCCGCATATGACAGCATCTATAGAGACGAGTTATACGGAGCTGTGTCTAGTTTTGGCTTCTCAGATTGTGCAGATTGACGATGGAAAACAAAGCGACTTATTACTCCTGCGTTTAAAAGTATTGAAATGAAAACGGGCATACTTGTGAAAGAGGGCAAAACTAAGTATTTGCTGTTAACAAAGAGACCCACAACATCGATGAATCGGACAGAACGTTACAGTAGACAACTGTAACTTTGAGGTGTACCTCATGGGTATTAACTCTGATAATGAGGCCTTATAAGAAATCAAACGACAAGTGATACTTGTATAAGTTTTGCCAAGAAGCATCAATCTCTAAACTTTTTGTAAGACCCTAAGCATCCAATCCTGCTCTATTAAGCAGAAGCCTGGACATTTGACAATTAAGGGGCACACCTAGTTGTGAAATTTTGAAAAAATCGATTTCTTTTTTCCGTAATAAACGGAATTAATCTTTTTTGCAGTTTGATGGATCTAGCAAGGAAATTCTATCATCAAACTTTTGCTAGATGTTTCACGAATTTATGGATAGCAGCAGAATTAATTTGTAAATTTAGTATCTAAAGAGCTGTTGACGAAGAGGAGAAGACATTAGAGAAAGAAAATTTAGAGACAAGTTTGACAGTTTCGGGAGATGGAAGGTGGAAAAAATGTGGCCATACTTTACGTTTTGGTGTAGTAACTCTGGCAGGAAAATATTGTAAAAAAAATCGTCGATACGTGCGTAAAGTGTGCTTACTGTCAGAGTTGTGCCTTTTGGGAAAATAAAGAAGACAGCGATCCTGAAGCTTACGAAGAATGGCTCTCACTACACGAAGATGATTGCGACATAAATCATAAGGGAACGGCTTCAAAAATGGAAGTCGACAGTGTAAAAGACACGTTTGGTCGCTTGATTAGTAAATACGGGGTGAAATATTCGCGGTATATTGGTGATGGTGATAGTGCCGCATATAAAGGATTATTAGATTTGAATCCATATGATATTTCTGTCGAAAAGCTAGAGTGATATCTACATGTTAAAAAAAGAATGGGATCATAATGCAGTAATTTGAAAAAAGCCGACTTAATTAATAAACTTCAAAATTATTACGGCCTAGCGAACATGAGACAGCAAGATAATGTGGATGAAATGTATAAAGCAATTTGAGTTACATTTCATCATTTGAGTTCGAAATCAATCATTCATCTTACTCCGAATCCTTTAGGAAGCTTGGCAATTTCTTTTGCATCTAGCAAGTGATTTCTTCACTATAGTCACGTCTGAGTCTGAGTCCAGCAGTTCTTCTTCGGAACCTATCCTGTCGGTTGCATGAGAGGAAAAGGTGACCTCCCTCGTATCGCCCAATGTCAGGTTTTCGATATTCATAAGTTGCGCTAGCAACTCGCTTCTGGCTGTTGACTTGGAGGAATAGTCTGAATCTGTATCTCGCTCAACATTTTGTTGTCTTGTCAGGTCCAGTCGTTTTTGTGTGAGTCAGTTGCTTTCCTAGTTTTTATTACTTGTATCCACTTTATTATTGTTGTTGTTCTTTTTATATAGTTTGGCCATCTTTGTTATTTGGCCTCACGAGTAGTATGGAAGAGATGTCCGCCCCGGCAGAACCGATATTCCAGACCAAGTAGTTCTTCCCGGCTGCCATCCACGTGAAGAGTTAGTATGAGGATTTCTGCCAGGCCAGAATCCGAAACCACAGGTGCATTTGCATATGCGTCTATAAGCTATACTTGTTCAGTCACTGTAAACGCATTTGTTTGACGAAATTAGTGTCGCTATATGGCTATGTTCTGTATTGAATATTTTTTTCTTCCCTCCATCAATTCAAAGGCAACTATGCTATATCCAACACAGCAACGCCATTTATCTGGGTACGAGTCCATACCTCTGCCCCTTTATGATAGCGAATAACTCGCTGAAAATTTAATTTTTTCCTTTGAAGATTTCAGTGTATATCCATTATTTATGTATAAATATATCCTGCAAATTTTAAAACAGTTGATGCAGTAGTTTTCTTTAAAAAAAATTCCCAAAAATCACCTTATTTTTTAGCGGTCACACTAGGTGTGCCCCTTAAGATATTGTTAATCGTTTTAAGCTCAAAATTCGCCAAATAATTGTTGATATCGTTTGGATTAATAGCCTTTGGAGGAGGAGATATAGCAGTGAACAATACGAACTGTCTAGTGACATTAAAGTGCTCATACAAATGCGCATCAGTTGCCTGAGATGATGGTACAGAAACAACAGCAGAATTTTCACGCACAATCGCAAGCCAGATTTTTGCACAAATTTTCTATGAGGTGCATGCAGCGCTGTGTAAAGCAAATCTGCACATAGAGTTGTGGCGAACTAATTAAGAACGATCGTAAGTACTGGCAACACCATCGCTCCAATAATAAGACAGATGGCAACCAAAATTAAAAGTACCGCTATGTATTCAGTCTTGTCTCTTTTCATGTTAAACTGTAACTATCGATGTTATTGCACATTATTTACCAGCTTAAATCGGTTTTTAGGCGTATTGATCCAGTATTCGCTTGGCGTATAATTAAGAACGTATCACTAAAACAGGTTTGTTTGTAGAATTTCGCTGCCCACGGAAAAAGTTTTTGGTAAACATACTAATTCATTTAAAATTAAAGGAATATTATTAGTTTTTGTTGGGCTTAGAGATATTTTGAGCGTGATATGGTGAAAAAAAGAGCTGCACAATAGGCATGAGGGAAGCCATACTAAAACTTCGCAATATTGAAAGATTGTCCTATAACTTGATTACTCGAAGACAATGATTTCTAACGCCGTAACAGATGTCGAGAAACATCGAATCACCGAAAGCGTAGAAAGACGTAAAAGACCTCCCAAAACGTATGAAGCTCAAGATAGGTTGATAGTTCGCACGGCAAACAAAATCCGTTTTCGAGCTCGAACGGTATTCGGAAAATAGTTTTCGGCGAGGACCCAAATGCACTTTCTGCACGCTCCATTAGGAAGTGATTAAATGAGAGTCAGCTTTTTAGGAGATCAGCCAGAAAAAAAACATTGCTTTCGCTAAAAAACCGAAAGGCTAGGTTAGCTTTTGTAAAGGAATACAAAGATCGCACCATTTCACAATGGAAAAAAATACTCTGGAGTGATGAGACTAAAATCAATAGAATGAGTTCCAATGGTAAACACTATGTTAGACGACCGAAAAATGGAGCATTCAATCCTAAGTACACCACACCACACCCTCAAACATGGACGATGGAGTATTATGCTATGCGGTTGCATGTCTTTTAAAGGTACCGTACCGTTACACCGAGTGGAAGGTACAATGAACGCTTAAAACTACATAGGATTACTTCAAAATGTAATGCTGACCTATACAGAGGCAGAATTGCCAGTAAATTGGAAATTTATGCAGGACAGCGATTCGAAACCTACTGCGAGGTCAACGAAAGCATGGTTTCGGAATAATTCTATGGATGTCATCCATTGGCCTTCATGCAGTCCGGTCCTAAATTCAATCGAAAACCCCTGCTACGAGTTAAAAAAAAAGAAGTTAAAAAGCATAAAATTAGCAATACAAATGAAGTCTATGAAATCGTCAGGACATTCCAAGAATGCAATAACATCGAAAAAATGTCAGGAAGTAATTTTGTCAATGCCAAGGCGATGTTTCATGCTTAAGTCTTGTGCCTTCTAATCTTATGCCTGAAACAGATGTGCAGTAGTACTGCTCGCATTACTACGTGCAGTAATATTTTGTTTTCAAACTTCTTATCTTCTATAAACAAATTTTGTGTCCTTTTATCATATAAACAATTACTATTCCGCACAAATTCAATTAGTCGCCCATACTTAGCACGCGTAAGCAGACACCTATTTTTATTAGAAAACTCCTTCTATAGGATTTTTACTTCCTCCATTTTCAACAATACATTTTTCGAGAAAATATTTAGATGTTTTCAAAAACTTTCAAATGACTTAAAATGTACTAAATTGCACTAATTTGCAATTCTATTTCATCACGTTGGCAGTAAGATTAGAATTTGCGATATATTGCAGCAATGCAATGCAATGCAATGGGTTATCTAATTTTGTGGCACATGTGTTTTAGTCATAGGCATTAGGTTGCCTTCTCTTACTCTTGTAGAATTTTTTCTACCACATGCTCTAAACATCCCATATTGTCTGACCAATCAGCTACTTGTAACTTGGATCTGATACACACTGACATAGCTCAAGAAACTGCAGGATAGATGTACAAATACCCAGGTTTTTGGAGTGAATATAGACGATATAGACTTCTTGCTGCCTGTAGGAAACTTTCGTAAGTATTGACAGCAGCTCGCTGCGAAGAAATCGCGTCGCATCTTTTCCGATCTAATGTTCTGTAGAAGTTCATAGTGGAACTATAATGCTAAGACATAATTCTTCCAGCTTTTCTCACTAGCTTTTTTAAAACTAAGCAATTCACATCATTATTCTATAGAAGAATAGGTATTACTATCGAAGTGTACTGCCAATGCCTTTCCTTTGTCCTTAGGACCCATAGCTTTAGCTTTCTTTTGTTATATAGTGTTTGCTATTTGTTGGTTTTTCTTTCGAGAGATTGCTGCGAAGAACTCATGCAGTTGTGAAGTACGAAAACTGTGCAGCAAAATTAGAGATTCTTGATCAAATAATAAAGAAGGGAAATTTCCTGAACTGCGCCAACTACAAAGGAATAAATCTCCTCAGCTTCGCATAGAAAATACCCTTTGCTGTACGTATTATGTGCATGTCTAAGGCCCTTCAACAAAAATCTGACTGACTGATCTGGTTCGTATTAGTGCGGTTTTAGGCTAAAAGTGTCCACCATAGATCAAATTTGGGAAAACCCCAAGAATTTCAAATCGGAACACACCACCTCTTCATCGATTTCAAAGCCGCATATGACAGCATCTAAAGAGGCGAACTATACAAAGCCATGATCACTTTTGGCATACATGTCATGCACATTCAACTATGCAAGAAGGCGATGGAGTATGCGCGCTATACCGTCAATGTGGTTACTGACAAAACAGAGATATTCAATTTCAGAAAGAGACTTAAACAAGGCGATGGGTTGTAGTGTGATTTTTGCAGCAGTGCGATTACTCGCAAACCAACTTCAGAGTCACCACCGTCCATAAGTCTTTTCAGTTACTCACATACCCAGACGATTTTGAAATATTGGGAAGAACACACCGAGATGTCAATGGAGCGTTTGCGACTACAAAAGCAGAAGCAACCAAGGAAGAAAAAACAAACCTTATGCTGTTGACACAGAGAGACACACAATATCGATGCCTAAGACAAAACCTCACGATAGGCAGCTGCAACTTTGAGATAGTAAATGATTTTGTTTACCCCGAAAATTATCTGAAGCATCATTTTTGCTAATCGCTGATTCTTTGTATTTTAAAGGCTAGTCAAAGCCCTTTCTCAAGCAACCAAAAAGACGTTATACAAGACACTGTTCAATTCAGTCCTGTTTTTGGCGCAGAAGCTTTGACATTGACGAAGACGGATGAAAATGCTCTCGGGCGCTTCAAAAGTACTTCAGTTAATTTTCGATTACGAATGGAGCAGAAAAGTACGGGCAGCAATACCGACCTCATCAGAAAAGATCGGACAGCCCGGCTTAGATCCCTAGGTCACTTTGGAAGCATAGTGCCCCGGCTGGGAAAGTTTTCGACTCCAAACCAAAGGGGCAAGTCAGACAACTCATTCTAGGCCTGCTATCGGAGGCACTGACCCAAACCGGACTATAGAACCTTCTAAGTAAATGAATTTATGGTAGATTTCCAGGGTTCTTATTTCGACTAACAAAGTTAATCTTACGCATAAATACGAACATTTAATTTTAAAAGAGCAATTACTCTCTGAATAACCTAAATCGAAGTATCTTTTCTCGCTTCTTGCGTGCTTGGTTATCTTGGTTGTGGATGTTACTCTGCAGGTCGATTTCATCTACTGCAACTAGAACCTTTGCTATGTATACAATCTGTCATCGTGCACACAGAAAGTCATATCGGATCTCGTTAGACAATCAGAAGAAATGCCAGCATAAAAGGAAGCAGCATTAAGTTCATAATATTGATCGCTTTCAATATTGTCATCACTACAGGTAAGTGCGGCTTTTAGCGCCCGCGCCTTCAAATTCATTTGCAATCTCCTTCCGCTGTAAATTTTTCTTCTTCCTTTTAACACTACTGCCTTAATGTAGCTTCCCTACTGTATTGATCTTCGAGAACCCGTTCGACCTTTTCGGTTTCTTAAGTTCTGCACTCACCAACAGCAGCATTTTGACCAGCCTATTTCAAAAAATATCGGGTGCAGCAGCTTAATACCGATACCGGTATTAGCCGGTAAAAATCCACGTTCTAGCTCACTTGGAGGAGCGTTTAAAAAAATAGGTGCACCTGGACTCATCACAAAAGATATGTTATTAAAATTAACTGTCCCTGTTGCGAATATCACTTAGAGAACAAGTAGGTATTCACTGATTGTCGACGATTCAACATTCAATTTTTTTTTGGGCATTTTAGGGGGCACTTAGGCCCTCTTCATCTTCGTACAAAGATCGTGCTACACATATTGTATTTTGAATCACTATTTGACTTGAGAGACAAACATTCATCAACGCATCACTGATTTTATCTGCCATAAGACAAAACAGACGCTTTCTAATTCTGTAAACAAACTCAAAACTCTCTCCTAATCACAAAATAAAAGCCTGTTTACAATAAGAGCTCTAAAATCAAAACCGAAACTCACTTCCCTGTGCGTTCCACAGACCACAATAATCCAATAATTTTTATTCGAACAGCATGGGCAAACATGACGTAGACTTTGCTAAGTAAGTCCCGCACTGATTACCCCACAATCAATGTCAAACGGTGATTACCACTGTGATGTGTCTTCATTCCTTTCCAGCTGCGAGTACAGAACAACCGCACTGTGCTGTGAACTAGAACTCCGAAACAGCAACAGACTCTCAGAGATAAGAATTATCACATCAGCGCCAAGTATTCGTAGTTATCGCTCGTGTGCCAAGTCAACTATTCAATTGAGATACATATATACGTAATTTCTAACTTTGTTCAGACTGATTCACACATGTACATCAACAATGCCCTTCACTGGAAGACTCTCATGATTCATGCTTATCTGCAGGAAATTGATCAGACTTGCCGTTACCACAGCATGCACGCATATGGCCACATTCGGAGTCAAAGTCAACGAACTAATAAATCATCATTTGCATCGGCCCAACCATTGGGTGCCTCTGAAATGGCAACGCACAAACATTGCGCTCCTAAAAATAAAATAAAATCAAATCAAAAATAGAGAAAAACCAACAAAGATAAATGAAAACATCTAGACAGCAACCGAATCGAACGACAAATACTCGTACGCCACGACAATTGGGCTAACAAATAAAATATCGATTTGTTATCGAAAGACAAGCACAGCCGCAAGTTACGAGTACGAGTAGGTTCCTTCAAGTCACTGTCTGGTTTCAGTTTTGGCTTCCTAACCAATTTCAAGTTACACTGTTGACTTCCGTCGTGTCGGTTGAATTGAATTGAGTTGCCATATTGATAAACCAGTTCATGAATAGTTAATGAATGAGAGGCGATCGAATTAAGAAAAAACGAGGAAGAGGAGGATGAGGTATCGTTTCGCATAGATATGTATGTATGTCGGTCGATGGGTCGGTGGGGGTGGTAGATAGTAGTTAAAGCCAAATTGAGACTGAGACCCTGAAATGTCAACCCATACCCCATTATAGAAATGACTCAGTGGGTATTACCTTCTCCGACATGACCATGTTATTATCCTCTGTGCCATAGACTGTCTCAGCACCAGGCTGAGGACCACGGCTAATCCCATCGTTGTCCATGATTGCTGCGTGATAAATAAGTCGGATGATGTTCCGCAGAAAACCAAGGACACAAATGTTTCCTCCTCCGGAGTTTCCTTTGTTACGTTCGTGTCACTGTCCTTACTTCCTTTTCTTTGGTAATTGCTTGTACCACTACACGCTACACCACTCGTAAGGGGGGGGGTGGGAAGAAAGGGTTCGACTTGTCGTATTCCTTTTGCTTCACGAATTAATTTGTCGTTTCCGCTCGGGTGCACCTTGACGAGAATGACCAATTTTTAACTTTTCTTTTCTTTTGCACAGAAAATTGGATTTTTTTTCTTTTTAATTTCTTTTCAACTACGGCACAACATGACACTTTCACACACACGGATATACATGGCGAATATACACACACGTCAAAGGAAAAGTTATCTTTTTCTATTTTTTTCCTAAAATTCTTTTTTCTCCTCGCCTTTCGTGAGAAAAAATTTTCCGTCGATGAAAATTTTTTTCACTTTCGTTATTTGTCTGGCATTTTTGGCAATGCCATTTGGTGTTAGCTATGTCCGAGGTGTGGAGAAATTAGATTTTCACGAAAATTCGGTTTCAAAATTTCACGATAGATAAAGGAAATTGGAATTTTCACGGGGGCGAAAATCGTTTTTCAATTGGAAGATGTAGAAAAAAAAAAATTTCGCACGAAACACGACAGCGCAGAAGAGAAGAACTACACACGAAATTGACGTTTGACAAGTGAGCTGATGCTCAGGTGACAGTTTTGTGGTGAGTTGGGAGAGTTTGATACTGCTGTCGTTGTCATTTGGTCGCTTTCGTGAATGTAGTGTACTGAGTTGTTTGGATTTGTATGAGAAATGATGTAAGCCGTGGTGGAATTTTTGGTAGTGTTGCCATTGGGCTTGTTGTTGTCTACCATAATATTATTCTAGTACCTACAGGCTAATAGCGTGGTAACGCTAAGGGTTTCCTACATATAAATCTTTTGGCCATTTTTATGAACACTCTGTTGTTTAAAGTGTTCTATGCATCAATACATGTATGTAGTTGAATTATTTTCCGGCAGGTCAGCAGCCTCGGGTTCTAGACTCCTATAAAACAGATATAATAGCTATCTAAAAGTGCGATGGGTTACATAGATGGATGAAAACCACGACATTTATTACGGCGACTGCTTCATTAAAGAAAGACAACGCTTATGCGGATGTGGGTTTGATATTCGAAGGATAGTCAATGAAAAAGTCTGTAGGTTTCGGCATGTAAGCGAATGCCTCATAGCAATCCCCATTAAAGCCAAATTCGGAAATTTAATCGTGATTTGCGTATCATGCGCCTATAGAAGTTAAGAAGCCAAGGTACGAATGCGGATATCACAGGCACTAGGTAGTCAAGAAAGGACAGCAACGTTTTACATCCGAAAGCTGCAATTGCAATTTCAAAAATAAAACACCAACGTGAATGTTCTCAACGAACCATCAGAGAAGCTGCTTCTGATATAATTGGTTTCAAAGCGCCACCACAGAAAAACCTCTGATTTGATGATGTATGTAGACAGGTACATATTGTGCATTCAAATAAGGAGCATATGAAGCTGCGCTGCATCGAAGGGCGAGGGTTACTCGAAAGCTCTACGAGCAGAAAGGAAAAGATCACAGACTTCTCGTAAAAAAAGAAAGATCAGAAGGATTGCGTGATTGTGGAAATGAAGAAGTAATGAGCTTCGAAAGTTTTATCAGAGAATAAAACGAACATGGCAGGGGTGTCGAACCGTAAAGAAAGGCTTCAAAGATGACCATGGAAACCAAATTATAGTAGAGTTACAATCGTTGCTGAGAGTATGGAAAGACTGTCGCGGAATGATCCATTCACCTTGCACAAAGACGACAGAGAATTCCGTCCTCTGATCTGGATGAGGTTGAGATAAAAATAGCGAAGCTCTGCGCAGTTACAAGCAGCAACAACGTCGGCGAAGAAATCAGACGCAGAATTACTCCTGCCAATTGTTGTTTCTTTGCCTCAGGAGGCAATTGAGTAACAGAAAAGCCCTCTTTCATAAGAGAAAACGGACAAGACCGGTTCTACTCTATGGCGTAGGGGCTTGGATTTTGTCCAAAGCGGATGAAGAAGCACCTGGTCGTTTTGAGAGAAAAATGAAAAATGGAGGACAAGATTCAATCACGGGCTTCATCACACCCCCAGCAACATCGGATTAGTCAGGCGTCTACGTATCCAACGTCTGAGATGACTGGGATGGCGAATGGATACTACAGCGCCGGCCAGAAGAATCTCCGATTTTGACCCCATCGGACGGTGGTATCTTTCTGCCTGAGGTCGTCTTTGCCATAAAACAGTATTCCGAAGTAATTCTTCCAGATTTTCAGATTCCCATCCTGTTCGGTATTTGCGTCCTTGGCATGTTCTTTTGACTTTTTGATAAAACTTCAGAATATCGTTAATGCAGTAGCAGCTCTCCAATGCCCCAATCGAACGCTTCTCCACTGCTTTCTTTTTCCTTTTGAGAAGCTGGTGATCCTCTTGAGTTTTTTGTTTATAGAATTTACGAGCTACTCTCGTCCTTCTTTGCAGCGCCAATCCGTATGTTTCCTGTTTCACTGTATGCTAGTCCACATTCTTTACCATATGAAAGATTTGGTTGTGCTAGTTGGCTGAAACCTAAAACATCAGATGCGACGTCTCTGTTATCTTGTTGACAATGGTCCACTGATGGTGGCAGCATAGGACTCCTCGAGAGGTTTTTGAATAATCGATCAGAAAGAGCTCTAGCATAGTGGCTAGAATCAACAACAAGTCAATTTCCACTAACAATATAGTCTTCCCATTAAATTTAGGATGCCAGCCATGGAGCGAAATAACCATTTTCCAAAAAAACTTAACACATGCTGAAGCATTATAAGTGTGTTCATAGTTCATACCGACCTGAGTGTTAAGTTCTTTAAAGAAAAAGGCTCTAGCAGTCTATTAAAGGGTTTGAACATTCCTCGCGTACAGCCGAAAGTAGTTGCCCATTCTTCGTTTGCAGTTATCGTCAAAAGTAATTCCATCTATATCCAAGACTGCTTGTTGCCTCACAACATTGAGAGTTTTACGTGGTCGGGCAGTTAACCCGACTTCAAAACCCCCAACTTGGAGGGTCAGATAGTGTTAGTATTATTCCAATACGTTGGTATGAGCGCTGCCATTGATTCCCTGGAAACCGTTCCATCAAATTAGCTTAAGGGAAGAACAGGCTTAAATGTAACATAATAACATCGTTAAAAAAGCTAACTCCACTTTCGGTTTCATCAAGCGCTGAACTGAATTTTCTGACCCATATGTTTGGCCTCCTTTCGAATATTCCAGTCAAGTCTGGTCAACTACATTACAGGACCCTTCTGTACAACAAAGACTCTGGACTGACAGCTTGAACGTTCCACCCTATCCCAATCGCCTAAAACTGACATACTTACAACCTCTGACAATACGCCGTGAAGTTGGTGACATTTTTTTTTCGCAAATTGCGGTGGGCATTGCGATCTAAAAGATCTATTGTGCCATAAACCAGATTCAATATGTCATATGAGCCTAAACATTCTTAATAAATTTGAGGATCATTCTGGTGGAGATACATACATACTTTGTAGTTCCCCAGTCAATAAGATTTCTCTGATTCATCCTTATGACGCATAGAGCCACATGCACATGGTACCTACATATGTGTTCTGGGTAATCTTCGTCTTCACTATAAAGGCGACATCCAGTTCCCTGACTAATTCTGAGACTTTGTAAGTGATATCGAGGCTGGCAAAGCCCCGTTGGAAAGTTGACCAGTCTTTTGATATAATTTTTTTGGAAAGGTTTCATAGTACTTTTAGCCTGTCGCAGAACCGGTATATTCTCCAAAGAGGATAAACACCAAAAGGCTTTGAGTTGAAAATTTTCTAGCCACTTCACAGGTTTTTTCATTTCCTTCAATATCCTTGCGCCCTGGTACCCAACAGAGCTTAACTTTCTTTATTTTTAATAAGTCGTGAAGAATATTAAAAAAGTGTTGCACCGGTTTAGATTCAAATAGGTTTGAACTTTTTGCTCCTTTACTGTCCCTGAGTATATGGATGAGGATGCATATTCCAAGGATGCTGCTGGTACATTCTTTGTTGGAATGAAGCTCAGCTTCAAAGACGCTAGAACTTTTTCCCATTGGCCATGTAACTCTTGTTTTTGGGCCATGGATACCAGCGTCTACTCTGGGGTCTGTGTTGGATTCAGCCGTATAGCATTTGCTACTTTTCAGGTTTAATGTTGGGTTTTGGAAGTTCCATGCTTAAAGATTGGGGATCACTATGTTAAACTGTCTGTCGAAGCATTAAGTTTCTGAATCTCGCAGATAAAGTCGAGTTCAGGAATCTGTGATATGAAGCTTGTAATGTCTGTCTATACTTACTGCGAGTTTCGTTTCTCCTGTTTCTAATAACTCGACTGTACTGTGAATTGCCACTAATTTCCACATATGTATGTATGTAATTGTGAAGTTGAGTGTTGTCATATGTTACTGATGAGTGATGAGTATGCAATAATAGCTCTGACCATCATTGTGTAAATCCAACGGATAATTTTTGGGGATATCTCCCACGTCTTACCAAACATGCGTCTACTAGCCCATATGACTTTGGTATCTTTGGTGGTTTTGTCAGTTCTATGTGAGCTCCAAGTTAGTTTTTATCTTGAACTACTCCTCTTTGGAGAACTCTATAAATATACCGTTCAGAGAGATCTGGTCAAGACTCAACTTTTTTCTATGACTGAATGGACTAGTACTGCTTTCACGGGATTGAATTCGAGGTTTTCTCCATCGCAGCATTTAGATACTACTCTTAGGAAATTGGTCATTCAGTTAGAAATTTTCTTTGGTTGTTTACCTTTCATGACGATCAGCGCCTTACTTTTCTAGTTTACCCAGAAAGTCGTCGTTGGCAAGTGACAACACAAAGTATGGTATTGCTGACATAACAATTGATGTCTATGGATAGCATGAACTCCTGTCCAGAATGCTACCCGAACTCAACTCTGTTCAACCTATCTTTCACTATCACCTAAGCAAACTTGCCTTTTATTTTTCATACTGGCCTCTCAGCCAGGACTCCCGCCTCATATTCTCAATTCAATTCACCGATATATGAGCTATAATACTCTGCTTTTGTACACAGAAATGGTCACTTACTGCACACAAATCTGGGGTCATATTCCTGCTTTTACCCATTTACAGTCGATGTGAGTTGGAATTATACATACTTGTGTGACTTGTAAGAGATTTAGTAGTTTCACTTGTATCAAAACGAATGATCAACTATGCCCCCAACTTGTGATATTAGAATTAGAGGTAATAGCAACTCGTTGGTGTTGCTCATTTAAACTTTTGCTATTCAGGAGAGTTGTCATTGGCACTTTTTTCATTTAAGCTCTTCTCTTGCAGTGCATTATCAATGTCCTCTTCTCCCATTTCGATGCAAATCACTCATATCAAACGTGGAACTGTCTCAAGTAACGCCTTTGATATACATAAAGCATAGAAGAAACCATCCACAAAATGGTCAGAAAGCATATGTATGTCGCTGACTTGGCAAAACCCAAGAATCACACTTCATCAAATCGGATAACCTGTCACAGCACTGTTGTCTTGCTACACTTCACCAAACTAATACAACTTCTTTTGTCCTTCACTTTTATTAACAAATTTACAAAAAGAATTCATTTCATAGAAATGCTTGGAAATAAGATTGTTCCTGTCCACCGGCGACGTCCTCGTGTTCTACTGTATTTTTCGAAACTTAAAAAAAGAAAGAAAAGAAATACCCTACTAAATGCACAGACTACCATCATTCCTTCGATGCCATGTGTCCAACTAGGTTGCCGGTGAGTTTTTCGATTTTCTTCAAGTCAGGCATGTTCTCTGCTTTAAATTGAATGCACTGCAAAGGCAAACATCAACAATGGTCAATTAGATTCAAAGTGATTATGGATTTGCTACATCTTACCTTAACATTGTCGGTCATCTTTAGGAGTATGTGGCCTTTTGCGTGGACGTATTTCATTGTATATCGGCAGTTTTTTGGGTCAGCCATGTACATGTTTTCGACAGCAATCTCAAAGTCCTCCCATTCCTTTATGAACACCATTGCAGTTTATGTGGATTTGTGAGAAATAATAAGGATGAATCCCAGAACTGTGTGTAACGTCAACATTCAGCAGTGAAAAGGGAAATCGAGTTTTTTTTTCTGTTCATGTGTCAAGTGTTGGAATTGAGACTTGTCAACAAAACGAGGAAGTGACAGCTGTCAGTAAGTATGGTGTGGTGAACTCAAGAAATTTATTTCGTACTTCGTGATTGCTTCATTTTTTTTTTCAATTTTAATGTGACTAATTAGATGTGGAAAACATTTTATTTTTTATTTTTATATCTCTTGTAATAAGAACCTTAAGTAATTAAAATAACATAATCTGAGAAGCTTCGATTTTTGCAATTGGGAAAAGAGCCATCTATTTGTCGTTATTTAAAACTTAGCAGTACGTCCGGTTGCCATTATAAAATGGAAATAATTGTTAAAATTCGTTATTTCGGAAAGAATTTGTGATTAGCTATTTTTACTGTGCAAAAGTGTTAACTCGGTTGAAAATTGAAACAAACAAGAAGAGGGTATTATCAATAAATAAGCAAATGCATTTCTTCTTCAGTGCCTCTTTGGTTTCGAGGTGTGAAATCATCGTTTTACCGTCTGTGATATTTGTGGTTCCTCAATAAATTGACCAAAGTATCATATTTATGTAACTTTTCAACGGTGCCCTCAACAAGTGCTTTGAGCTGACATGTCTGTCTAGGAACTAATTCTGCAGATCGCCAGTTCCTTGGTCAAACGTAAATTTGCAGCGATTACGTAAGGAAACCTGAAAACCTCTAAGCAAGTCACTTAAGATAGGAATTTTTGCCGATCGAAGCAACAAGAATAAGAAAAGCTAGTTTGGATTTCTAAGAGTGCCTCTTATAAGGGCTTTCGCAAAAATATCGGAATACTTGGTGAAACTATCAAGCTAATCGAAATCCCCCAAATTCACTCACAAAACCTGATGTCACATTACTGGCAACTTAATCAGAAGCAGCTGAAAACCAGCTCCTATAAACAAAGCTGCAACATGCCGTAGTGGGTATCTCTCATCGCTTGGGGTGACGGATGAGGCCATCAAACACGCTGTTGCTTCCTTTTATGGTCGTATGGCACCAATGGAATGCATCTACATGACACTGGCACATCTACCGAATGCCAGTCGAACAGTAAGAGTAGCATTTATGATTACATGTTACATCGAGAATACAACTTTTGACGACATTTATAACTATGTCAGGCGAACAATGCTAGTGAAAAGGAGCTTTCTGCAAGACATGGGGTTTGTCACCGAAGAGGGTACTCTGGATCTTCACGACTATGATCGGTTGTCTGGTGAAACAGAATTTCGGGAAAAAAAGCTTACGGCTGCTCTTACCAGGCTCCAAAGAGCGTTCTGTCTCGCCTCGATGGGGGCTTTTCCTTGCACATCTGGCTCTGCTCTAGACACAATAATGAATCACCCTTCCCTCGACATTCTTTAATCTATACGTCAGATAGGCATTTAAAACTATGCTCACCTGATCCAGTCACCTTCACCTGAGGCAGATTGAAGTCACTGAAGATAAGGATATCTTCCACGGAGTTAGATTCGATAGATTGGGGCGGAAGAATGTACATAAGAACACATAACGTACAAGGACCTACGGCAGAATGTTATTCTCATTAAGAAAAAGTCGAGTTAGGAGAAGAGTGTAATGGCTAGTAAGACTTCTCGACAGGAAGAGTCAAACTTAGGGTGAGTAGTATCGTCATCACGAAGAACATTCTAAGAAGCGGGAATAACTCCGATTCTGTTTGGGATCAGATTGGGTTCAGTCGGAGGGAGATCATGCGATGAGAACAGCGCTGGTTTTTGTGCGTAGGCCTCTAACATTCTTGTAGTAAGTAAGAGGAAAGTTTTGAGGGGAAGAGGGAGGAGGTGCAGGTGAGATATTTTAAAAGCGGTTTTGACACTTAGTAACACACAGGTAGATCCCCGCCCACACCTCTCAGATCGCTCTGATCTGAAGCTTCCTAGCTACGAACTAGTGCCACTATTCTTTTCTCATCGCGGTCTTGCCATATACGTGTATAGATATAGCTTACCAAACTCCAGCACAATGTAGTCCTTGTTCCAATCCAGAATTCAATTTCCTGTGGTTAAAATACCACCTCTCTAAGCAAATTATCCACTATTGCTTTATTGACAGAAGCCTCAAACTGGACAGCAATTCGACCTTTAAAGAGTTTGATGCGCTGTCTGACTCTATTCAAAGAATTGCATCCCTGTATCCTCATGTTGAAATCGTTATTACACAATTCTGGTTGGCTTTGACATTCTGGACAGACAACACCCGAAGGACGGTGTGTTGAGACCTTCGCTGCGGAAAATAATTTGATTTAATTTTGGTGGGGGCGAAAGCCCCCTTTTATTCGGCTTAATACAAGCTATAACTTAAAATTAAAAACTAAAACTTAAAACTAAGGTTGGTTAGAGTGGTTAAGAAGAACGGATTTGAGGTAGGAAGTGGTGCGGTGGTAGTCAAAGACGCTAGGGTTTGAATTAATTTTTCGTAGCATACGGGAGATTGGTTCTTTCGCGCCATAGGAGGTGTGGTGGGTTGGGAGATAGAAGAGATGAAGGGTACGTAGATTACGAGGGTTAGTGTTGAGGAAAATAGAGTTGTGAAGGGACGCGCATTCAACGTGACCTGAAAGGAGTCGATGAATGAAGAGAAAGTCGGCTGCATCTCTGCGTTCCTCAACGGTATTTAGGTTAATAAGGTTGAGACGGGTTTCATATGGGGCAGAGTAAAAGGATCATCCTAGGGCAAACCTCGAAGAGCAAATCGAAGAAAACGGCGCTGGAACGGCAAGTATGGGGACCATAATTGACTGGTGTATTCTAGGAGGGGGCGAACAAAGGTAATATATGTATAGGGACCTAGTCACGTATGGGTTGGTGAATTCTTTGGACCATCGTTTTACAAAACCTAGTGCAGAGTTGGCTTTAAGGATTATCCCATCCATATGCAAACGGAAGTTAAGTTCCCTATCACACAAAGAGATTCAACGGAGGAGATAGGTTGGTTGTGGAGAAGGTAGAGTCGTGGAGGAGATTGGTGCCGCTTATGTGGAAAGATGATGGATTTTGATTTGGTGATATTAAGTTCCAAACAATTTTTGAGGCACCATGAAGATTACGATTATACCAGGGAGGACTAGTACTGATGTTTTAAGGCGGGAAAACGGAACATAAAGGCTAAAAGAATTAAATATTTCTTTATAAAAAATGGATAAGGCATCATTTACACTTAGGTTGTGAAAGTTAAAGGGGGATCTGCTAAGATAGTCATTGATTTTGTGCAAGTTTGCTTTATGAAAGTCGTAGGATGAGAGAGTTGTGGGGGGAGTGGACTGGACAGAAGAGTTATGAAAAAACGAGAGAAGATGGGGAGGGCGGTAGTTATCGATTGTTGAGGGATATAGGGGACAAAGTGAGACTGAAGAGTTAATTGAATCTGTTGTGAAAATAAGGTCTAATTGCCCACCCATGTAGTTGGATATACTACGGACTTGGCATCGACTTAAGTCTGTTAAGCGATCTAAGAAGAGACAATACTTAGCTGAGTTGGCATTTGAAGGGATGAAAAACGATTGGTCATCTGATGTAGTCCACTGCAGCTGAGGAAGATTTAAGTCGCCGAAAATAAGGATATCGTCAATAGAGTCAGACAGGTCAGGTCGATCGCATCGGCAACAAGTTGGTAAGATTCGATACGTTGAGCTGGCAGGATGTAGCAACACAAAACGTAAAGGGACTTGAAGGGGAGTGATATTTTTTGTGATATATTTTGACCCAGCTTGTAAATGACCTCACACGAATACCAGATGTCGATAGTCATACCGCCAACACCCTGGACTTGTTTTTAACTTCTCACCCTGATAAGTACTCAGTCGGACTATTTTCTCATATCAGCTAATTACTCGTACACCCATCACACAGTTAGAAAAAGGATTCCTAAAACAACCGTATGGCAATAGAAGCAAACCAATTGGAAAGAACTTAAGGAATTTTAACTGGTCGTTATATTTCCTCGATAATGACGTGGAGGCCGCTGCTGATATGATTACAGACACTATTCTCTTTGGAATGAGATGCTTTATCCCTCATTGGATGAAGAGTATCAAGCCAAAAGAAAAGGAATGGTATGACTCGAGCTGTAAACAGACTGTCAGAGTTAGAGAAATGTTTTTTCGGTCCTTCAAGACCAACCCGACAGAGGAAAACCGGAGAAAGTTCAAACGAGTCAGGAATGACCGCAACGTTTTTCTTAAGCATCTGAAACTCCAATGCGACCAAAAACTGAGGCACAAAATCCTACAATGCCCCAAAGGTAGTAAACATTTTTGGTCGGTCGTCAAAAACATTAGAAATTCTGCATCATCCTCCATCCCAACGCTCATTTACAATGACATTCCAGCTGTCAGCTCTTTGGACAAGGCCAATCTGCTTGTTGCACACTTTGCGGCCAACTCAACACTCCCAGATTGTGCTTCATCCCCGCCTACACTTGAGCTCGTCGAATCTTCAATGGGACGACTCCACTTTTGCACTCGTGTAGTAGCAAGAGTACTTAAAGATCTTAATATATATAAATCCGCTGGTCCAGCGGACTCGCTGGGAAAACCACTGTGTAAGCTTTTTCATCAATCCTGTCTTTTTGGGCTCTTTCCGAATAGATGAAAAACAGCATTTGTCCAGCCCGTCCCTAAAAAAAGCGAATTTTCTTTCCTCAGACCCATTGTACTTACGTCCCTTCTTCCCGAGGTCATGGAAACGCTAATATACCGTCAGCTAATGAAATATCTCGAACTTCTCAATGACCGGAAGCATGATTTTCGTATCAACAGGTCCACTGGTGATTTGATGGCGTGTCTCACCGAAAAGTGGAACCAAAGCGTAAACCAATCAAGAAATTACCTTTCGGAATGTGTAATTCTAGTTGTCTTGGACGGTTTCAAGTCTGATGTTTACAAAATAAGTGTTGGTGTGCCCAGCCCTGGGGCTGTTCTGTCTCCGACACTCTCTATAAAGTCACGCAAAAGACCGCCATTTTAAAGTTCAACAGAGTACAGCGTCTTACATGTATGGGCATTTCTGGAGCCTTTCGGACCTGCTCCACAGCTGCGATTGAAGCAATAATAGGACTATCTCCCCTACACATATATGTATACGAGTGGCATTACAGCAAATCTGGAACATATTAGAGAGTTAAATCTTAGCGCACACCCTGACCTACTCGGGTAACGGATCGTCTTCAAAAAACATTATGCTTCAATAAAGGCTTCTCCACTAAACAGCCATAATGGCATAAAGTGGTATACGGATGGTTTTAAAATGGAATCGGGAGAAGGAGCTGGAATACACGGACCAGACCAAAATATAACCATAGTTATGGGCAAAGTCCCAGTGTATTCTAAGCAGAACTCCACGCTACTCAAGTATATGCCAACCATATTTACAACTCTGGTTTCAAAGGCGCAAACATCCATATATACTCGGACAGTCAAGCAACTATAAATGCCTTCAAAACCCTTCAAAAACTAAGCTCCAGGAGCAAAACCAAACTGTGGTGGGCTCCTGTTCATCAGGGCATTGATGGGAATGAACTGGCCAGAAAGGGCTCAGAAACTCTCTTTAATGGACCTGAACCCTTCTGCTGTACACCCAAATCAGCAGTCAATTTAGCTATTAATGGCTGAGAGCATTCGAGAGGCATTCGATATTGGGAAAAATAGCTCAGGTCTACGACACTCAACAAAAATCCCAATAGATGTCTAAATCTAAGTCGGCACGATATCAAAAACTTAACAGGCTACCTCACAGGACACCACGGTTTAAGATATCTCCGTAGTGCCGACTTTATCTTGAAGAAGACGAAACTGCTGAACACATCTTATGTGAATGTCCAACGCTCAAACGAAAGATTTTCTTCAAGGAATAATCGGCTCCAAAGAACTAATGAATTCCTCGGCTAGTAATGTTATCAACTTCATTCGGAAGGTAGAAAACCTACTAGCCTAACTATAGTTCTGACTAATGGTACAAAAGATCCTTTGGTCAAACTTCCGTACTTCGCAATTGGCGAGTCAGGAATTTAAAAAAAAATAAAAAATTCATGGTCTGATTACAAGAGACAAACTGCTCTGAGCATTGCATAGCTTCAAACTACGTATACAAGTCTGCTGGTCCGGACGGTATAATACTACAAATGTCCTCAGATAATGTCCTGCCTACGCTAGAGAATATCAAGAGGAGCTGTGTAGAACTGATCCACATGCCACTGTCAAGGAGAGAAGTCAATGTATTGTAGTTTTCATCCCCAAAGCCGAAAAATGTTCTCATGTTATCCCAAAGGACCTCAGACCTATAAGTCTATAATCTTTCCTTCTGAAAACTCTAGAACGACTGATTGATATCCACATACGAGATAAAATTGATCCACAACTTTTGTTGACGGCGCAACATGCCTACTGTAAAGACAAGTCGGTCTAAACGGCTCTACATTCACAGTCAGTGAATGTACACATTCAAATAATCCCTACAATATAGAGAGCACACGATGATCGCTTTCCTGGACAAAGAGGGTGCCTTTAACAACGTCATCACATCCGCAATCACGACTGCGCTGTCACCTTTGAAAGTAGGTGACTCACTTGGGGAGTTGATCAGTCTTATGCTAAATAGCAGGATAATAAACTCCGAGCTGGGTCGGGCTACTGCTAGAAGATGTGTCAGCAGAGGCACGCTGGAAGGCGGTGTCCTTTTCCCCTTCTCTGGAACTTAGTGGTTAATGAACTATCTGAAAGCGGGTGGTATTAGGGTGATTGCCTACAGCCGTCTCAGGAAAGCATCTTAATACCATTAAAGAACTACTTCAGCTAAATCTTAATAGATTAAGCCGTTGAGCGGATCGCTGTGGATTGGGGGTAAACTCCTATAAAACTAACTTGTCCCCTTTTCCAGAAAATATAAAAATCCAATCATAGACCCTCCCTTAATAAACGGTACCAGTTTAGTCTTCTCCGATATAGCAAAATAATATCTGGGTCTCGTTTGTGACAGGAAACGAAACTGGATACCTAACATTCAAGAAAGAGGCAAGAAAGCTACAGCAGGTTTATTCTCTTGCAGAAAGGCCATAGGGAACCTCGCATAACTCACTGACTATTCATCTCGGTTATAAGACTGATATCCACCTATTGAGTGGTTGTCTGGTGGACGGCCTTAGACAATGCAATCAACCGCAGTAAACTAAGCAGAGTCCAGCATGTCTATACATGATCGAGACCAAGACAATTCGAAAACATTAATGGACCAACTTGATCGTAGTAGAAGTAACATATATACGAGCCAGAAGAGGAATTGCTCCACAAAGATCAGCTGCGATAAAAAACACACCCATTTAAATGGTCATAAATGACCGCTCCCATCCGGATGGGAAAATCGATCCAAAAAATGTCAAAACCTTGCATGACTAGTTTAACCAAATCATCAAAGAAGAGCTCCTATCAGGGACAGGAATAATCCCACAATACCTCAGCCACAGTTACAAGGACGGAGTTTTTGTAATCGTGAGCACCAATTCGCCTTCAGCTGACCTTTTGAAAGGGAAAATGGAACACATGTCTGTTCTTTGGGAAGCCGGCAAGCCGAGCGCATTGCAATTGTTACGGTACCCCGTTCAATAATCCATTGAACGTGCTCCTTTGATATGTGTAAGGAGAGCAATATTGAATTGGGTACGGAGAATTGGAGGCTTACAGCTTTTGAAGCTAACGATATCGAAGGAAACACGTTTACACTAGCCATAGATGTAAACTCGTTCAAATCCATACTCGACATAAAGGGCTTCTTCCGTTTTGGGGACTGGAATGTGGAATTCATATTGGAAAGAAACTGAAATTAACTTATCGTTAACCTTTAAACCAACATTCGGTAGCACCGGAAAAGTGTTAATCAATCAATAAGCGGAGTCCTGCGCTATACTCCCTCCGCGGCACTGGATATTCTGTCTTACTTGACACCGATCACGATATCTTCAGCAGCTAAGTAGCTGCGACCGCAGTTATTCCCCTTAAAATGACTACATAATGGAAAAATAATTTATTTGGCCGCTAATATTCTTAATATCCTCACAGAGAACATCGATTACACTATACCCCCCTTCTGGGGGGGAAGATGCTTTCATGGATGACAAGTTAAAATACTTCTATATAGATGGATCAAAGAAAAGCGTAGCATCGGTATATCAATCGCTACGTGCAAATTAATATTAAAGCTGGATGCTAACAAAAGAACAGACATTAGGTGGACTGTTGAATCATCGTGTCTAGCGACCTAACAGATCTGGCCAAAGCTGGATCTCAATCGCTCTAAGAGTTTGATCCTTCTAAATAGGAAACATCTCAGCGCCATCATAGGCGTCGTCACTGGATACGGCCTTATAGGCGCCTTTACAAACGATTTCTGTAGAAGCTGCATGGACAAGGAGAAGCAAGAGACAATCCTCCAAGTATTCCGTAAATGCCCAGCCCTCTCCCAAAGAAGAAAACTCCACTTAGGGGCTTTCTTCTAAGCTCAAATTGGTTCCAAAGTGTATGAGGAACATACAATAGATCCACGTCCATCCAAGTGAGTTGGTCTTTCCAACAGTCACTTTAACCTAGCCTGCCCCACATGAAATTTAAAAATTAATTCTGTACTTAACTAAAGAATCATTCTAACCTATTTCTTAAATTTACTTAAAGTAACTTTTGTATGAATTGTAATTTAATTATAAATAGTTTAGGTACGCAACTAAGTTATCGGTGTTTGTAAATAGATGGCTCCAGCGGTAAATGCTGGTCGAACGTCATGAACCAAGCTTAGACATATGGTAAACAAACCGTTTTGACACATTAGTGATTTTGTTTTGGAGTCATATACTTTTGGTTGTGTGAAAATGTCTGATTTTGTGCCAAATAACGGTCATTTGCGGGAGGTGTTGATTTTCTTCTTTCATTCGAAGAAAACGGCGGCTGAAGCGCATCGAGAGCTCCAAAAAGTTTACGGAGATGCTGCTCTAAGTGAAACTACGTGCCGTGATTGGTTCCGATGTTCATGACCGTCCGCGTGAAGGAAGGCCAAAATCCTTCGAAGACGCTGAATTGGAGGCATTGCTCGAAGAGGATCCGTGTCAAACGCAAGAAGAGCTTGCTTCAGCATCAGGAGTCGCAGGAGAAAGTAGAGGCTATAGGAGCGACTTTCCAGGAAGTGTACAAGGCGAATGATATCATTGGCCCGAACCAAGACCTGTAAAGTCGAGTCCTTGTGCACAATTTTTGCCTTCGAAATGAAATAGTGATTTGGCGATTCGAGAACTCGGGTTTCACCCAGTTCAGTGACGAGAATATGGCAAATAATGTCATTTCGAAGGAAGAGCTCCAAACGATCTTCGAATCACTTAGAAGTAAGAAATCAGTGGGAACCGATGAAATACCGAATATTGTGCTTCGACATCTCCCCCTAGAAGCGGTGGACATTTATACGAGTACCATCCTGTTTAATAATGCAATGAATAATGCACATTATCCAGCGCATTGGAAAACTGCGGCGGTACATCCCATTCCCAAAAGGAATAAAGATACTTCCAATCCAGCGAATCAATCAGTCTTCTTCCAAACATCAGTAAGGTTTTCGAGAAGGTGGTCAATAGAGTCCTGACTAAGTGGGTTGAGGACAAACATATAGTTCCGGATAATCAATTCGATTTCAAGGCGGGGCATTATATCATTCATGCTGCGTCTAAACTGGTTTCTGATATCCAATGGAATAAAGGCAAGAAACAGTGCACTGGTGCCTGCCTGATTGACTTGGAAAAGGCCTTTGTCTCTTATTCTCTTTGATATGCTCTCCAGTAGACGGTTCATCGTGAAGAATGGCGATGTGACTTCTGCTGGAACATTTAACATTAAAAACGGTCCGCAACAAGGTGCGGTAAATTCGCCGATCCTATTCAACATTACACAAGTGATCTGATGGGTTCACTTCCCCACAGCATAGCGTACGCAGACGACTTAATCGCGTACAGATCAGGCCCAAAGATTGAGGTCATTAATATACTTTTGCAACGTGACTTCGACAAAATTAAGCAATATTGCGACGACTGGAAGTTGAAAATTAACTTTCAGAAGTCGGAAACCATTCTGTTTAGGACGCCTTTGTCTGGGGCCTCTAGGGATACCAGAAAGAATTAGCGAAAGTTCTCTATCGTCGGACAACATGGACAGCCACTTGCTTGTCGAAATGTAGTCAGATACTTTGGGATCTGGCTAGATCAATATCTATATTTTAACAAACAGTAAAGGTCTGATCCGGGACAGATTGGCGGTGCCGCTAATCTTCCACGTCGCTCGAACAGTTGCGAACAGGCGACTCAACTACGACAGAGACGTCAGCACACGGCAGTGCGGAGCGTCTCCGGTTCAGTAGAGCGGTAGGGAGTCGCGACATGAGGGATGTTGCACCAACAATTTTGGTGGCTTATTGAGGGAGAGGATGCTTCGTCGTCGAATTCCTTTAATACTTGTTAGCTTCATGTGAAGCAAAGTGGGTCGCCTAATTTTTTTTTAGCCATGGCCGGCTTAGATACTTTTAAGTAGGAGTAAGTTAGGTTTAAGAAAAAAATATATATAAAAACAAAAACAAAAAAATTAATAAAAATAAAAAATTATAAAAAAAAAACATATATATATACACATATATCTATATATTAGGTATATATATATCATGTATATATATATAATGTATTAGAGGTAAGTAGGTTAAGTAGATTAAGATTTATTTTTAGGTAGTCTGTAAGTTTTTATTTTTAAGTTTTTATATTAGTATTAAAAAAAACTGTCCATATACTAAGTTTTTGCTTAAAATTTATTTTCTTAGTTTTAGTTGTAATGTTAATATAAAATTAAATATAGACTGTAAGACACGTCGAAAGACATAGTTTAAGTGCTAGGTTTAACATGGAGTGCCCGCATGGGGCCAGTAAGTTAGAATAAGATAATTTTAAGTTAATTAAGCTAATTTTTAAGCGTTTTTTTGTATAGAATTTAAGTGTAAATTAAGTAATATAAATAAAAATGCATAAAAACTGAAAAAACTGAGCTCAGCATCAGGAGTTACCCGCTAAGCCATTCCCAAGCGATTGCATGCTTTAAAAACGAAGAACTTGGGTTTCTTATGATTTGAAGCCAAGGGACGTTGAGCGTCGTTTTTTCGCTTGTGAACAACTGCTCCAGCGGCAAAAAAAGGAAAGGTTTCTTTATCGTATCGTGACGGGTGATGAAAAATGGATTCATTACAGCAACTCAAAGAGAAGAAAGTCATGGGGACTGCCCGGTCAGGCTTCTACGTCGTCGGGTCGGCCGAATATTCACGCTGCGAAGGCAGTGTATTTGGTGGGACGAGGTGTCTGTCATTTATTATGAACTGCTCAAACCCAACGAAATCATAACTGGGAAATGGTATCGACTTCAATTGATGCGATTGAGGCGAGCACTGCGCGGAAAACGGCCACAATATGAGCAGAGGCACGAAAAAGTGATTCAACAGCATGACAACGGCTCGGCTTCACTTTGCCAAACCCGTTAAAACCTACCTGGAAACGCTTAAATGGGAAGTTCTACCCCATCCAGATATTGTGCCGTCCGATTATTACTTGTTCCGTTCTATGGCACAAGGGGTGGCTGATCAGCAGTTCCGCTCATTTAAAGACATCAAAAAATGCTTTGATTCGTAGATGGCCTCAAAAGATGAACACTTTTACCGTAACGGTACTTGAGCTTTGCCAGAAAGATCGGAAAAAGTTATAGCCAGCGATGGGTAATACTTTGAGTGGTTCATTTGTAACCGTTTTTTCACAATAACGTTGCATTTTCATGAACAAAAAAAATGATTAAATCTAATTAGACAACAACAGTTACTTATTCCAGCTTACTGCCTCTTACCGAACGCTCTAAACTTAACAATTTCATTCAACTTTGCCTTTCGGCCTCAAAAACTATCTTACAATTAATCTTATCTATTTATTATAAAATATAAGATTTCTAAGAAAAATGAAAACTAAGTCCCTATTCTACTTAATCTACCTAAACTACTTAGCCTAACTTAACTGTAATCGGGGTGGTGAGCATCCCAATTGCGATCTCGGGCGCCCGTCATTCGTCAACAACGTGCACACGCACCACCGAGATTTAACCAGTGCCATACACCACCGGTCAGTTCTCAGGGGTGCGGCCTTCTGCTAACCAACGCGGCCTTTCCACGAGATCCCCCTATCTATCCCTAATCTAACTTACAACTAAGGAGGAATGTGTTACCTTAGTAACGTACCGACTTAGGAGAGCGAGCTAACCCTCTTCCTTCTTGAAGCCACCAGAATTCGGTGGACTGTTTCTCGGCATCGATCCGATCCCTGTCCGCAATCGGGGTACTAAAGCGGAGGAGCTCCTGAGTATTGGCAACATACCCGTCGTATATGAGCAGCTTGTCCATCGCACCGCACCATCCCTGTTTTGTACTAACCCTTTAGCATCAATATAGAGAAAAGCCTCTGGCGGGATAAAGCACGATAGAAGTGAACTCTCGTGGTACATTTCAATGGGGTAATAAGCCCCAAATATCACGCTATTATCGTTGGTCATTGCCCTTGCAACGTGTCTTCGAATCACCTTAATCCTATTCAATCCTATTCAGATTAGCCCCATCGTAAAGGGCTTTATTGGGATAATATTTTTTGTACTCTGATTCTGGTGTTCTGTACAAGCCGAGACAGGTTCTAAGACACTGCCTTTTAAACACCCGAATCCTTTCCATCTGATACGGCGCTACACTGAACCACACGGGGCAACCATACGCGATGACTGACCTGATTAGGGCCATATAACATATGACCTTCACCCTGGAGACAAGTTGACTGCTGTGAAACAGCCCTCTTGTCAGAGCTAAAGCCTTCTTGGCCCCAGCGAGGCAATGTATATGTTTGTCAAAATACAAATACTTATCGAGCCAGATACCAAGGTATCCCACTACCGTGCTGTCCAATGATGGCCAAATTTCGCCAGTTATATCTGGTATCCCTAGAAGCCCATTTCAATGGAGTTCTAAACAAGATTGTTTCCGACTTTTTAAAATTGATTTTTAATTTCCAATCGTCGCAATACGCCTTAATATGATCGAAATCACGTTGCAAAAGGCAAAAGGGCATTAATGACTTCGATTTTTGGACCTGATCTGCACACCACTAAATGGTCTGCGTACGCTATGGCATGATTGAGGGAACCTACTAGATCACTTGTGTAAATGTTAAACAGTATCGGAGAAATCACAGCCCCCTGTTGTAAGCCGTTTTTAATATCAAAGGTCTTGCTCGAAATAACATTGTTGCCATTTAACAACGAACTTCTTTCCCATAAGCAGGGGTTTCGGCATGCCTATCCTGGTCAGCTTATAGAAAAGCCCCTCTAACCATACGGTTTCGAAGGCCGTATGGCAGGCACCCGTACACTGGTTCTTGCCTTTATTCTATTGTATGTCGGAGACCAGCTATGACGCAGCATGAATAGTGTCATGCCTCGCCTTAAAACCAAACTGATTTTCCGGAATTATATTATTTTCCTCAACCCACCTTAACAGCGCTCTATTAACCACCTTCTCAAATACCTTGCTAATATTCGGAAGCAAAGTAATTGACCGAAGATTAGCAGGGTTAGTTCTAACTTTATCCCTTTTTGGGATTGGGTGTACCACAGCTGTTTTCCAAAGCGTCGGATAATATGTATTATTCAGCGCATTGTTAAACAGCGTAGTAAATATATCCACCGCTTTCAAGGGCAGGTGTCTTAATACGACATTTGGAATACCGTCTACTCCCGACGACTTTTTGTTTTTCAGAGACTCAAAAATGCATAGGAGTTCATCTTTTCGCACGAACAAATGTGAGGAACCGCGTTCATCGGCGACGATAACGTTTGCCGCGTTTTCTTCACTGAATATGGTGAAACCGTGATTCTCGGATCGCCAATTTTGAAGTTCGTTACGCAAATAATAGTGATTTACGTAGGACCTGTTGTCAATGTCGTGATTACGGTGAACCGCATTGTTCACCGTATACACGGCCTAGAAAAAAGCTCCCAGCAAATCAACTTTCTCCTGTGGGTCTTCCCGACGACTGTCGCCTGAGTCGGCCCTCTCTGGACTTATGCTAACGGTCAGTAGTGTCTGTCTGTTTTCTTTCGACCTGAATAATTTATTAATCTGCGGGAACATATTCGGACTACTGGATTTTATAGTTTAGCCGTTAGTCTTATCGCGAATAAAACAAACACAATCCTTTAAAAAAAATAATTTACGCTCTTTATTTGGTTGCTTACAGGCGTCTGTATTCTACAGTGTTTGACTTACGACGGACTCTTACCTACTTACAGACTCTTTTTCTAGTGTGGCCACTTTACAATCGCTAGTTAGTGTTGCCACTTTATATTTCTTACATTCTTATCAGTTTCTCTCCTATGGCTTGCTACAATAGCCAGAATCTTATTACCCCAGTACAGACTTACAGACTTACTGTAATTTTCTTTAATTAATTGCTTTAGGTGTTTAATCATTGACTTCAGTAAGGAGCACAATTGTTATATGGCCATAGTACCACTGCGTGCATCGCCAGGTTGACACCTCTAACTGCCTAACCTAATCGTACAATACCCAGCCACATCAGCTAGTTCTATCCTAATGCTTGCGTATGTGAAAAATGAGTGCCTACAGCTTTCGGTTTCTTGATCTATCTACAGGCATCCTTACAACGCCACATGCCCTATCTCCTCTACCATCTTCCGACAATGCTTTCCCCTTCCGCGTTGAAAATATATCACAGCTTCGTTCAATGTTTTGACTAATTGGTACCTCCGTGCTGTTGATTGCTTCCACTCCTTGCGAAGATGTTCCCTTATTGGTTGGCGCGCTGACGGCTTGCACCTGGATATCACTGTTACGTAGGATGTTCAATATTCTTCGTATACAATGGGTCTGTACCTGATATTTCTCTTTTTAAAGATTTGTGTATGACGGAGCCGTTGCTCTCTGTAGCATGCACTATCCTTGCTAAGAACCAGCATCAAGAGTCCATTCATTCGACTACAAAATGAATGGCTTACGGCA
Source organism: Volucella zonaria (assembly GCA_963966105.1). Lineage (NCBI taxonomy): Eukaryota > Metazoa > Arthropoda > Insecta > Diptera > Syrphidae > Volucella > Volucella zonaria. The sequence continues at coordinate 48,552,141 of OZ014534.1, forward strand.
AGTGCATCTGTAACAAAAAAGTGAATAATTCGATAACTCATCAGTTATACTATGTAGACACAATCTAATTTGCTTAAATATTTCCAATCGCTTTACTAATTGTATTACCAATGAAAGCACAATGACCGATATTCACTAGAATACCAACGGACATGACCAGTTTTATTTATTTGTTAGCACATGTTATTGCCAATAATTCGATTCAAAAATCGAAACTTACTGGAAAAATCACTTCCGCTGTGCTTCCGCATAATTACTCAACTTGGAGGGATGTCCATTCACCTGGTAGTCCAGTAGTCACACTTTTTTAAGAAGTAAATTATCGTTTCTTTCGAAACGTTGACATATTGTCAAATTGTCAACAACGGCTCCACCTTATACTTATGTACATATCCACATAGTTGTTGATCGTTGGTAATTTTTATTTCATTTTTTTTAAATCGACACAATTCGAATGCGTAATCGTTTATCAGTTAATTTGCCAGCATTTACCCTAAGTCAGATGTAATCGAGTTATCGCTAATCGAACTACAAAAGTTTATTCCGTCATTTCCAATTAAAGTCGATTAACCCTCACACCAGTCAAGTAGAGGAGTATATTCGCCCGTAAAAAAAAAAAAAAAAAAAAACAGAAAATGGGAAGACGAGGGATTTAACCAATTCAGGATATGAGTAGTTATTTGTTTAAATAAAATATTTCAATATTTACCAAATCGATCGACATTATCAACATTCAAATTGAATTACAGTGTAAATATTCAATTTACAAATATCGTTCGATATTCCATTCGATTGACTAATCATGTCATTCTGACTGTTGAAGTGCTGCCTGAACGACAATTTGTTCGACTGACTGACAGAGGCTCTTGCTCCCGGGAAGTTATGCCTGTTCAGGGACTTACTTATGTCATTCTTTTCTGATTGTGGGGATTATGGATCACTTAGAGATACGAGTATACTAAATACATACACTGCATAATGTAGTACTCATTTTGTGATGTCATTTCAAAGCGATTACATATCAAAGGGCTTTAAGGGTATAACACATTTGTATACTCGTAGATGGAACTTTAACAATATTGGGGTGTGCGACGCATAGGTGCTTACAAAATGTCGCAAGAACTATTGGTTTACTGAAACCACTAATCATGTTATCTATTGTTAACAAAACAAAAGAGAAGCAATTCGTTGGACAGTAGAACAATAGAAACTAAGCTCTGGTAATCCACATCAAATTGCGTTTTGTCGAATTTAATGCAAGCAATGAACATGTGAACGAACAGATTAATATCTCTTAAGGTCTAGTAGAGAATTGTTTGTTGTAAGAATGTTACGCAGCATTTAGATCAGCAAAAGCAACGATCCATGACTTGGTGTCCATCCTTCTCCTCCTTTTTACACAGATCCGCTATCGAGAATAGGATTACTTATTGTCTGTGCGCGAGTTCCTATTTCAAAGCGTTACGAGTATCTTTACGTACGTTGTTGTTATATTCGTCCTTCCCAACCAATTCATGTTTACCACTTAGTTGTAAATACAATTGATTGCATATTCGATGTTGCAGATTTTTTTTAGGAGACTTTAACTTACCAAAGCTCCAATGGATTCAAACCGGTTAATACTTTTTTACCGCCATTAATGCCACCTCTGAAAAAGTAATCCTTTTCACTGATTGCCTTATTGATTACGGGCTTTATCAGTTGAGTGGTAGCTAACTTGATCTAACCTTCTCTCTAAGTTAGACAGCTACCATCTACTCCTTTCTCTGCTTTTTTCATATGACAATGGTTTGTTACTTACGAACATTCTTACAGTTTTAATTATCATACAGCAAACTTTAGCAAAGTAAATAACCTCCTTAGTAATGCCAATTTTAGTTTTCTCTATTATAATCCAGGACTTACATTCAATGACGATCTATCACACATTTACTCTGAAATTTTTAACTAACTGTCTGTCACAATGTGTACCTTGCTTACCAAAGAAGAATCCCTCATATTCACTACACTGGTATAACAAAACGTTACGCTCTCTTCGAAATAAAGGAAACCAGCTCTGGTCCAAATATCTTAAATTTCACTCTTTAACTGATTTTTTCAACTATCACTCTACCACGTCAATTTTCTGAACTATGTCAATCTCTCTACCTTAAATGTCTGAACCAAATGCGTCACACCCTCGTTTCCGAACCCAAACGATTTTTTAAATTTATTAACACCAAACGAAAGTCTGATACACGTTACTTTCAATCGTCCCTAAATTTTTTAGGCAAATACTCTAACGAATGAATGAACCTGACTCTCCTTACTTATTGTACCTAAACAACTGTTCGCTAACAACGTATATATAACGTTGGAACAAGTAAGCAACAAAATTGAAGATCTCAAGGACGACCACTCCGCTGACCCCGATGTGTTGCCCGTCATACTTTTAAAAAAATGTGCAGTTTATTTAGCTGAGCCCCTCATTGCTCTTTATTTAGGTCCTCTATTTTTAGCCCTTCTTCCGGAGTACCTCAAGGTAGCCATCTTGGTCCTCTACTATTTATTCTAACAATCAATGATGTTGATCGCATCGTTGGAAGCTCATATACTAGGTGGCACAAAAGTCATCACCCTATCGGAAGATGCTATAATTTTTGCAAATGGCGGCGAATATCAATTTTACTTTGACATTTGTGAAGTAAACAGATACAAAATACACGTCAACAAGACACGCAGAATAATTATTTGGTTTTTTTGCGGAATAATTCGTCGGTGGTGTTGGCGCAGCGTGAATTTGGACGCAGATTTCCCGGTCATCCGACACCAACTGGGCAAACACTATGGCGTTTAGCCACTCGCCTAGAAGAGTATGGGACAACACGAGTTGTTGAGATCTGTTGAGAATATCGCAGTTGTGGTTGAAGATATCGCAGAGGACCCCGGAGTATCGACCAGACGACGTGCCACGCAATTGGGCATCAATCGGCGGTCTTTACACAGAATTTTGGTGAAAGGCTGTAAGATGTTCCCTAACAAAGTGTAGACAGTGCATCAGTTGTAAGCTGAGCGTGTTAACCTACGCTCAGGCCATACTGAATCCCAATCAGGAGAGAGATAACTTTTCAGTGAAAATCATCATGACCGACGAGGTCCATTTCCATTTCTTTGGATACGTGAATAAGCAAAATGATCGCTTCTGGGGCACCGCGTATATTGGGCCTTATCTTTTTGAAAACCTCCCAGGCCAAACGACTACTGTGGGCGGCGAGCGCTACAGAGCCATGCTCAACGGCTTTTTCCTTCTTGAAGAGAATGAATTGGGACTGGAGAACACTGGATGGAAGCAAGCGCGCATACTGCATGAGCCACAACCAAAATTCTGAGGGCTGTATTTCCGTGTCGCCTAATCTTTCGTTTTGGCGATTTGCACTGGCCGACAAGATCGTGTGATTTAACCGTTCCAGACTTCTATTTGTGGGGTTTTTTGAAGTCACGAGTCTATGTCAAAAAGCCTCTGACTCAGAATATATCCATAAAGAATGCGAGGACCTATCGTTCTGGCAAGAGTGATGGAAAACACCACACATCGGCTCTGAATCGTCATCAATTCTGGCGGCGGCCACTTAGCCGATATCATTTTCTCGACTTAAAAAATTTTAAGACATTAAGTAAGCAAAACCAAAGTTTTTCATTTATAAAAAAAAAATGACATCCAAAGAACATCGGGTGACAACTTTTGCGACACCTTGTAGCCAAGTTTGGTCACCATACTACACCATACATATTCTCCAAGTTGAAGCCGTACTACGCAGGCTTCGCTTTACGGGGACTGATAATTTAAATGACTTATAGACTTACAGCCTCTTTCTGTCGGAAAGTTGCCGACATTCTCTTTGTCAATCAGATACTACCTGGTAGCATCGACAGTCCCACGTAATCTAAGGTCCGTACTCAATCCTCACCGAATAAATTATGGATTCCTAGAACCGATATCTAGGATGCTACGGGAAATTAACAGTGTCCAAACTTTCTTCGATTTCTACCTTAACAAAATTTTATTATGTAATTTCCTTTACCAATTCCTTGCCTCTCGACCAATCTCCCAATTGTTAGTTAGTTGATTTGTTAGTTTTATTATCCAGTCAAACTAATTCGGTTTACCTAAACTTCTCATACACGAAGTCCTTCTCCATTGTCCACATCTGACGCCTCTCATGCCCTATGCATTTTTCTAAGGTAAAATGAATACATAGTCACTGAACTGATTCAGGAGACTATGACCGCTTAGTTCAATGTCATAAGTCATCCTAATGGCTTCAGAAAAATGTTCGTACATTCTCACGAAAATTTCGATATGATTCCCGTTGATGGTTCATATGATCTCTCCCCACTCGCTTTCCATGAATGTTTTAAACTTCTTCAGCATCTCCAAAGAACACGGTCCGATTAAAAAAAAAAAGCAACAAGGATCAACTAAATGTGTATTCAATTACTATTCAGACGTAAGAACAGGGTCCTCTACTGTATATCCCAGGACCCAGCTTGTGCTCAACACTGAAGGAGAACAATCTTATACTAATGGATCATACTTGCTTAGATAGCGCTACGAAGGACCAGGCCCTCAGAGAACATGCCCCTCCAGCTAGCGCGGTCTTTGGCTAGCTGCCTCCAGTTGCGTTCATGAAGTCACCTAAAACTACTTCTACTACTACGTTCTCCCTCAGGGTTGGAGTCGAAAACTTTCCGCGCCGCGATGCTGCTGTCCATGCACTCAAGGTGACCTAGCCATCTAAGCCGGGTTATCCGAACTTTCCCAAAGAGCTTTTTAGTTGCTCGAGAGAGGGCTTTACTATTCAATTGCCTTTCAGGCCCAAAGAACCAGTGATTAGCAAAAGTGATTCCTCGTATGATTTCTGAGCTGGTGTCATTGTCGGAGATGATAGCGCAAGCGAGGTAAACAAAATCATTTACTACCTCAAAGTTGTAGCTGCCTATCGTGAGGATTTAGAGTTGATAGCGGACCCGAGGTAGATAAAGCCCCTTACAAAGTTGTACCTGCCTATCGTGACGTTTTGTCCTAGACGTCGATTTTATATGTCTTTCTTTGTCCACAGTATAATGTTTGTTTTCCATCATTGGCCATTAAACTTACTCGTATCTTTGCGCTTTTGCTTTAATAGTCGCAAACCCTTCATTGGCAGTTCGCTGTGTTCTCCCCATGTTAATGTTGCCTGCACATGTGAGTAACTGAACAGATTTTTGAAAGGTGGTGACTCTGAAGTTGATTTGCGAGCATGGCACAATTCTTTCAAGAAGGATGTTGAAAATCACATGACAATGCATCGCCTTGTTTAAGTCCTTTTCTGACTTTTGTCAGTACCGAACCCTATGAACCAACGTGAAATTTTCATCGTCATCCTGCAAAGTCAAATGAGCTTGTTTAGGGGATCTCTCTTCTTTAGGATCGGGCAAACCATGCTGAGGTTCCATTCGTTGTTCATACTTTCGACGACCCAAAGTTTACAGATGAGTTGATGTTTGCTTCATATTCAATCATCACCTGCTGTTTTAAACAGCTAGACAATAAAGTCATCGAATTAGGCTTAAGTATGAAAATGGCTGTCCTGACATCATCTTCGTCGTTGTCTGTCTTCCTCCAAGTTGAATGGTTCATTCTACCAGACGGTGGGATATTGCGCGTCATCACCGTTCAACAGCCAGCAGAAATAATTTTCTTCATCCTTCTCCATCCTCTCTAAGACTTCGATCGAACGCTTTCATGCTCTTTTTTTTTTCTTCTGAGGAGTCAATGTTTTTGGCTTTTTTTTTCCTGCTCAAATAGCCCGCGAGCCGTTCTCGTTCTTTTTTACGAAGCCGTACATTCGCCATTTTTTTCTATTACATCCAAAAACTGGAGGAGTGCCTTTGTTTGATTGCTATATGACTGCGGTTGACGGTTTATTGATCAGGAGTCAACCAGGTATTTTTATGGATACCAGGGTGTGGAAACCGTAAGTTGGCTATAGTTACACAACATCCCGTCGCAAAATTAATGAACTTGTGTCCGCTATCGGAAGTGATGTCGTAAGTAGAACCTGACAAGTTTAGGGGGGAAAGAAAGAAGTGATACCGATGTACGTTGGTTTTGAATGTTTGAAGATTGTAACTACTAGCAAATAAAGAGTTCGGCAGGGCAAAAACTTGTCACCATTCCTTTCAAGAATATTGTAAAGATTGATTGATATCAATCTTCGTCAGACAACCTTGCTCTCGACTTCTCAATATGTATACTGCAAGAGTAAATCAGGAGAACAGCCATGGATCCAAACAGTTCAAATCCACTTGGTATCTGCTCATCAAGATATGCTGCGAATCTACAAAGCTGATGAACTTGTCAAAATTGACCAGCTTAGGTATCCCTTAAATCTATAAGGTCGATGGGATGCCACCCTTTACATGTACATTTATCCTCAAACTGGATCTGATAGATGAGACAAATTTCAGATTTTCAGAAGGTACAACCTGCAGTTTGACCAGATAGAATTAGCTAGATCAAAGAGCCTCTTGTTTGTGAAACGATCGCATCATTTTAATGGACACAGGTCACTTATATGTCAGGCCCAACAATAGATATTTAAGTTCCGTTTCAACAATTTTTGTAAGAGCTGCATGGATGAATAGGCAGAGAAAACCACCTTTAACTCCTGTGAAGCTGCTCCGCTCTCTCCAACAAAAAAAACAGATGACTTTCTATTTGATAATTTTGAAGATCGGTCAAAAATAACGATCGGCAGACTTCTCGCTTAAATAGCTAAATGGTTAATTCCAGATCTTCGTAGCCTTCAAGTTGACACAAACTTGTGAAATTCGCTGTATATTCTACGCAGTTCAATGCATTTCTTGTCATATTAATCAAACATTTTGCTGTGTTGCAACAATTGTGTTTTATATGTCGTCTTTACGGTTTCGTAGTCGATCTTCAACTAACCACAACGAATAGAAAAGCCATCTTCACATAATGTCATTACGCCTCGCTAGCTACTCGTATATTGATGGGGCTACCAGCTTTAAATAATTTTGACATTTATTACAAAAATGCTGACACTTATTACAGTGTGCACCGCTGAAAACATGAAATGCTGCCTTATTTGTATACAGCTTTTAACAACTGGCATAAGCACCACCGGATACACTCCATTCAAGCACTGCGTATGAATGTGATGCATCTTTGCCATGCCAATTTGTTGACAACTTTTATTGTTTCCAATGAATCACCAGCTACTTAACACTTCTCTGACATCGTCTGTCATCAAAGTGTCATCGCCACTTCAAATTCCATCACCATCGCCATCATTATCACCAACTTCAACAATGAGTTCGTCATCTTTTTAGCCGCCATTAATGAAATTAAACAATAATCGCTTGTTAAAAAGGGATTAAAAGAGCCGTCACCGCCCGCCACCCGTCAATCTTATCCATCTCCTCCAAGTAATGCGTTCCATTTTGTTTATTCTTCGCATTTTATTTCCTCAGTTTGCGCGCGCGGATGCCCTCAATGATATTTGTTCTGTCAACACTTCAGAATGACGTTATATCTGTGCTTCTGCTGCCGCATGATGTACGTTGTTGTGGTTAGTGTCGGTGCTACCTTAACTTCAGTTCGCTGTCACTTCCTCGCGCGAAAAACTTTCAAGTTCCCGCGCACAATATGTATTAAGGCATATGCATCGCCGCCATGTTACTATGTATACCGTCGTCTGTCAACACACACCACAATTGTGTGTGCAGGCTAAGAGCCTACTTTGAGGTTTCTGCTCCTGGCAAATGCAGAACCATGCGCCCAGCATCATCAACACCCTTAAGATGTTGTTGGCAGTTAAACACTCGCAAAGGTACTCTTTAAATGTCAAGTTGACATTGGCGTACCAATCGCGCGCACTTCATTTACTCTTCGATGGTCTTTAACTTATTTTTTATTGACTCTTCTCCGTTGCTGGGGAGCGAAGTCGGAGTCGTAGTCGGAGTTGAAATTGGAATCGAAGTCTTACCAGGAGATGCTGGGAGTCAAAAAGATGGAAACCATCAGCTATACCAGCGGCTGTCGTTTGTCCCGGTTAATCGATTATCGGTGGCTTTGATGTTTCTGCTACTTACACCAACGACAAGGGGCTTCCGTTGAAAGTGGCGCGTTGTTTGCGTTCGTTGATGATTAAGTTAGCTACCAACTGCGCGGCATTTGCTATTTGAAATAATGTCACCACCGTAATGTGTTTACTCAATTTCAAAATGCTGATGCTGATGATGCTGCTGAAGATGCTGAAGATGCTGATGATGACGGTGATGCTAGGTGATGGTGACTGGTAAATGATGGTGGCTTTTGCGACAGATGAGTGTACTCGTATCTTAAGGTGTTTGCAATTAAAACGGCCATAGTGTGTTTTTTTGATATAAAAGTTTTACAAACATCCGGATGTGAAGTGGGATGTCCAGGCGTGCCGTGGTATGTTCGTCTTAACCTTACGGTTGCTGTTGGCATGCGGTTATCTTTCAGATATATTGTATTAAATCCAAACGCAGCATGGCAGGCTGTATTTCCTTTGAGGAAACAGTGTTTGGCGGTGAGTCTTTTTGTGGCTTAGCCACAAGATACCAGTTAACCGTTTTACCAATTGCTATCAGGGTTTTATTTACGGATAGATAGGTATTTCCAATGACTCATATGCTTCAGCTTACTCGTATTTAGTTAGATTTCTAATTTATTTGCACAAAGTACGAAGAGAATTTCATTGGTGGGCACCATATTTAAAGGATTGAAAGCCTGGAATGCCATCTTTTTCGGATTCTCGCAATGCTTTTAACTTCTCTACAGTTCTTTTCTGAACTGAAAATGAGGGCAATATTCCGAATGTCACTTACTGCTTACCGGTTCTATTCCTCACATCCAGCTCTGTGATCACCTACTGAGTCCTGGATAAGGAGACCTCTCAAGTTTCTCTACAAAAAGAACACGGGCACTGAGTTAGGCACTGCAAACCCTTTTTATAGCTATTCAACTCAAGACCGAGCGTCTGAGGATAGTGCGCCATATTTAGAAACCACTCACGCAAAAAGAGGCATTTCGATGTGGAAGGGCTGCGCCAATTGACCTCAATGTTGAGATGTTACTTTTTCGTAATGATAAAACTTGCTCGGTTGTCAATTTTTCTCTACACCGTCAACTGCTTACATACATATGTATATTCGGAAAAAAAAAAATCAAATTGGCAATGAAGAGGCCAGAGAATAAGAAGGACCTTAGGCAGTTCGTTGTTCCAAAGCACTTGAGATTTTTTGATGAAGATTGTCTCCGTAATGATCGAGCCTTTTGCTACCACCTCGGTAAGAACTTGGAGAGATCCGAAAAGGGGTACTACTGCAGGTGCCCACGGTTTACGCGGTTAGTGTAAACCCTAATTCTTGGAAACTAAAGGGAACAGGATGGAAATCAATGGACCCGGATCTTCATCATCTGCGCTATTGCAAAAGAACAAAAGACATTTTTGGAAATGCGAGCGAAATTTTATTAAAGGAAAGCAAAACGCCAAACAGGGCCACCGCTAACACAACTAACAAAAACACTGGCAGCTTTATTTTTATGCTATTATTACCAACATGGAAGGCTTAGGAAACAATCTGTTGTATTTTGGAACCCTCGAAGGATCACAAGTGGCAGTGGAACAACATTTAAATCAAAATGCATCCGGAAATATTGTGCAGGACAAGGCATTACTCATTCAATGATCACCACAGGGGTACCGAGACGAAATGGTCAAGTAGAACGTGTGAATCGAATACTCATACCACTGCTGACAAAGATGGCGATCGAAGAGTCGGGATGCTGGTACAAACAAGTGGATCGGAACAAACAAGAGGCGTCAGATATCCAAGAGATACTCAATGAAGAGGTCTTCGAGGGTTTAGACGAGGTAAGACGTCAAATGAAAGAAGATGCTAAGATGAACATCATGAAGGTCCAGAATGAAAACTACAGATATCGCCTCCGAAAACGAAAAGAATCGATGAAATATCATGTGAACGACTTGGTACCAGCACGCAGGGTCAGTTTGGACCAAGGTTGTAGCTGAAACCGAAGTGTCTGGGGCCCTATGAGATAGTTAGGGTATGCCAGCACGATTGTTGCTGAACGATCATAGACAACGCCGTGGGTTCGCTAATTGTGCTCTAGATTGTCCGAAATTTAGTCAAAAAACCATCTTCTCGGACAAGTCCCATTTTTGGCTCAGCGGCTAGATAAACAAGCAAAATTGCCGTTATTGGAGCGAATATAATCCATAAGTGCTCGGCCAAGCATTAATGCATCCACAAAGATTGACTCTTTGTTGCGGTTTATAGAATGGCAGCATCATCGGACCTTATTTCTTTCGAAACGAGGAAGGAGGCACCGTTACCATCAATGGTCTCAGGTATAAGGCGATGTTAACCAACTTTCTGTGGTCAGAGCTTGACAACATCGATATATCCGAGTTGTGGTTCCAGACGGCACTGCATGGCAGACGACCTACCAGAATGTAGAAGGTCTTCGCTCTAAAACCAACGCTGTTCTACGTCAATCGCATGGTCCTCCCTTTGATATTTACGCTCTGACTGAAACCAATTTGATTCCCGACATAAAGAACCAGGAATTGTTCCCCCTACTTTTAGTGTTTTTCGCGACGACGATCCTACCCGCCCAAATGATGATTCCCCCTGTCGAGGCGTCCTACTGGCGATCCACTACAGCCTTAACTCTTCTCCCATTAGCATTTCGGCATCCTCTAAAGTCGACTTTGTAGCAATAAAAATATCACTCCCCTTCAAGTCCCGTTACGTAATATATTGCTACACCCTACCAGCTCAACCTATCGAATCTTACCAACTTGTTGCCGATGCGATCGACCATTTAACTGACCTGTCTGACTCTATTGACGATGTCCTTATTTTCGGTGACTTTAATCTTCCTCAGGTACAGTGAACTCCATCAGATGATCAATCGTTTTTCATCCCTTCAAATGCCAACTCAGCTAAGGAATGTCTCTTCTTAGATCGCTTAACATATTCAAGTCTACGCCAAGTCAGTGGTATATCCAACTACATGGACAATCAATTAGACCTTATTTTCACAGCAGATTCAATTAACTCGTCAGTCTCACTTTGTCCCCTATATCTCTCAACAATCGATAACTACCGCCCTCCCCATCTTCTCTAGTTTTTTCATAACTCTTCTATCCAGTCCACTCCCCCCACAACTCTCCCATCCGACGACTTTCATAAAGAAAACTTTTAGAAAATCAGCGACTATTTCAGCAGATCCCACTTTAACTTTCACAACCCAACTATAAATGATGCCCTATCCATTTTGGTCGGAGCAATATTTAACTCTTTTCCGTTTTCTCGCCTTAAAACATTTTCTACTAGTCCTGCCTGGCATAATCGCAAGCTTCGTCTCTTTCGAAATATGAGAAACGGGTTATGGACAGTTTTCCTTCGCAAAAGATCCTTTTCCGATTATTCCAACTATCTTGGTGTTTATCTTCATTTCACCAAACTTTGTGATTCCCTTTACCAGTGCTACTTTGACAATGCGCAAGTCAACCCTATAAACGACCCCGAGCCCTTTTTACAATTTGTTAACTACAAAAGAAAGTCCGATGGTTACCCTCCTTCCCTCTCTTTCAACAACAAATCATCAACCGATCCACTCACCATTACCAACCTATTTGCCAGCTTTTTTAAACAATCCTCCTCTTTTTTCCTTGCCCTTTCTAATCTCTTTCGTCACTTTCACGAGGAGAAACGATCCACAAAAAAGAATTAAAAAATGAAATAACCAACTATCGTCTCATCGCTAAACTTTCCTATATACCCAAACTCTTCGAAATAATTTTGTTGGAAGCTCTAAACATCCAATGCAAATCAATTATTTCCCCTAGATAACATGGCTTCCTGAAGGGTATGTCAACCCCAAATTTTGTTGAATTCGTATCCTTCGCCCTCTCAGCCGTAGAGAATGGTAATAAAGTCGATGTAGTTGCAACCGATTTTAGCAGGTCCTTCGATAAAATCTCTCATCGATTCACACTCTTCAAATTGTCTGCCCTCGGCATTGAACTCATACTGTTGAAAGAGATATCCTCTTACCTGGAAAACCGTTTTTACAGTGTTCGTTTTAGGTCAGCCCACTCGGCTCCATTTTCGGCCACCTCTGGAGTTCCACAAGGCAGCCATCTCGGTCCCCTTCTTTTTATATTAACCATAAATGATCTCGATAGGATTATCAAACGCTCGTCTGTCTCCCTTTACGCCGACGATATAAAATTTTTCAAAACCATTCCCCCTTTAACAAGACCTTGACAGTTTTTCGATCTGGTGCCTCAAAAATTGTTTGGAACTTAATATCACCGAATGCTAATCCACCACCTTTTCACATAAGCACCACCAATCTCCTCCCCGATCTCGGCATCTCGGATGAGATAATCCTTAAAGCCAACTGTATACAAGGTTTTGTAAAACGGTGGTCCAAAAAATTCACCAACTCATACGTGACCAGGTCCCAATACGAGTACATATATTACCTTTGTTCGCCCCCTCCTAGAATACCTCAGTCAAGTGTGGTTCCCATATCATCGTGTTCGTATCTCGAGAATCGAAAGCCTCCAGCGCCGTTTTTACGATTTGCCTACGGACGATCCTTTTATTCTGTCCCCCTTATTAAAACCGATGTCAACCTTGTTAACTTAAACACCCTTGTGAAGGAGAAATTTGGCAACTTGGCATCTCACAGCGAGCTTTAATCAATTGGCCGCCGCGATCCTGCGATTTGACACCATTCGATTAGTTTCTCAGGGGCTACGTCAAGTCATTAGTCCACCCTAACAAGCCAACCACTTTGGATGAACTCGAGGCCAACATTCGACACGCTATTGCCGGAATAACGCCGCACATATTTGACCGATTCATCAAAAATTGGACCGACTGCTGGAAGTACTGCCAGCGAAGCCGAGGCGTCTATTTGAATCCCACACATAATGGCATGAACATAACTTCAAAATAAAGTCAGAATCAATTTTATATCTCACACCGTTGCTATTTTTTTTATGTTTTTTTTCCTATCGTTCCTAACTGGTCACCCTTTATAAAAAAAATCACAATGCACGTTGGATGCCGGCTACTATTATGAGCAAATGTAAGGATCCGCGATCGTTTGTTTTGAAAGATACCTCTGGCAACATCTATCGTAGACGTAGAGAACATATTTTGAAAATACTAACATCGCAAGGACATCCAGAACAAATCACGAAGACACGGTTGGTATCCTGCCGACGCGATGTCTTCGGAATTGAAGAAGAAATTCCAACAATGTGTCAACAGTAACGTTCATCAGAACACAATCGGGTAGATTAATGAAGCCTCCTGAAAGATTTTCACCCTCAGATTATAAATAAAATCGTATTTGTAGTTAGTCGTATTCACATTATCTTGTAAATGAATGTTCACGCTGTATTACTGAATTATAATCATAAGAAAAAAACGACTAATTAATGATTAATTAAAAAGGAGAGGATAGCATACAAAAATGGCCCAATTCAAAAACGCCAACATTTTGGCAGCACTGCTTAAAAATAAAAGTTTTTTTATTCAACACTGCTGCAACCAAACGTCAAAACAAAGCAATCTGCGCAACACTTCTCTTGTTGTTGCGATGATGTCAATCGGTTTGTGTTTCAATATTCAGAATGGAAGAAAGGTTTATGTTTTATTTTTACAATATTTACTATTATTACATATTCGTTTGTGCATTTTAAGTAATCGAAATACGTGGACAGAGGAGAAAACTAAATTACTGCTCCAAACTCGATTCAAATATGAAGCTGATTTCAACTCAGAAAGAAAAAAAAGAAATCGTCATTATGGAACCTGGTTTTGCGTGAAATAAAGGAATTTCTATTTTCTAGAGAAGAAATCGGTAGGAAATTCCTTAATCTAAGTAATAGTGACATACAAAAGGATTAAAAAAAGTGATAAGGAGACAGGCCGTGAGGCGACGGTGGGGGAGTGCTTTGAAATGATTGATGAAGTACACGGCACAAAGCACTCCGTGGAACCACCGTCTCAAAATTTGCAGTTATCATTTCTTGGAAGAAATGATAAATGAACCCACTGCAAGTTTTCCATCCACTTCTAATTCAAATAGAAGTGATGAGGAACGAAATACACCCTTGAAGAGAAGTAAACTAAGAACCAACGAAGTTTTGGAGTTCCTCAAGAATCCATTAAAGAAGAAAACAGGCATCGGGAACTAGTGACCATTGAAAAAGACCGAATCCAAGTGGAAAGGGAGGGTTTGAAAGAAATGCGTGATTTGAGAAACATGGTTATGAACATCTTGCAATGAGACAAGGACTGCATTTCCTCCTACGTTTTATTAACTACATTTTATTTATTTACTTTAAGTGTTATCGACTGAATTATGAATTAATTTATTTATTTTAAGGTTTCGTTCTTTTTTTTTTACTTAAATAAATGTATGAATGTCGTCTTGAAGAAATATTGTTCAATTAATCAACCTAGAAATAAGGTTGTCAAATAGCGACGTTTTTCGTATCCCTGCCTTTGGGACTCAGATCCGAAGATTTCTCGTCAAAGAATAAAATTATGTATAATTGCGGTTGAAAGAATAATTTTTGATATGCTTTCTACTATAAACTCCTAGCTTTAGCCAAGTCTAAAATTTTAAATTTTCTTCGCCAAATACCAAAAGTTTGTTCAATACAAACTCTTGTGGAGTTTAAGTTATAGTTATATTTTTTCCCACCGGATTTAAGTAACCATTGTCTTTGTATAGCACCATTATGGATACGGAAAGAGGATACGCTGAGTATCCCAAAAGATGGCAATTCTGTTGCAACACAATTCTTTCTAATGTTACTGCTTTTTCAATGGAACTACGAGTATTATTCCATACGTTTGCATCGTGACAACTTGCTGGATATCCAATAAAGATATCTAGGAATCGAAAATGGCTATCGCATGTGCCGTAAATGAATATTTTCATGAACAGTTTAAAATTTAGAAATTTATGAAGAATATAGTTTATACCACCTTGATCATGTCCCCGGAATAACCACCGTGTGACGCTCGCTTTGTTCCGATTTGAGTTCTGCTTTTTTTTTATTAAGTTGGTAAATCTGTTGTTGACATTCCCTCTATATCTTAGAGTACATCTATCTCTGTTGGCGATTTTTTACAATTTTAGAAACGGATTTCAATTTGCAACAACGAACTTGTATTTAATGGTGCGCGAACGTTGGAAATGTTGGAAAAATGTTTCGGCAACGTTTCTCTATAGAAAATGGTCGTTTACCAGTGGCACGAGCGCGGCGGTTCAAAAGTGGTCGTGAGTCAATCGAAGATGAAGAACGCAGTGGCAGACCATCGACATCGAAAACTGACGAAAACATTGATAAGGTACGAGTAAAAGAAATGTTGGTCAATAACCGCAAATTAACCATCAGAGAGCGGAGGACTTGAACATTGCCTATGGATCCGTCCAAGACATTTTGGTTAATGATTTGGGTTTCCGTCGTGTAGCAGCAAAGTTGGTGCCAAAAGACCTCAATTTCATGCAAAAAAGAGACCGTGTTGACGTCGCAAAAGAGATGATTTGCGAGGCTGAATCCGATCCCACATTCATCAAAAGGATCATTACTGGAGACGAGACGTGGGTTTATGAGTACGACATGCAGTCCAGACATCAGGCAAGTAAATGGCGTTCACCATATGAGCCGAGACCAAAAAAACCACGTAGTTTTCAGTCAAAAAAGAAGGCAATTGCAATGCTCACGGTTTTCATGGATTACAACGGTGTAGTGCATCATGAATTTTTACCAGAAGGCCAGACAGTAAATAAAGAGTATTATTTGGGCATTATGAGACGTTTGCGTGAAACAATTCGCCGAAAGAGACCAGAATTGTGGGCAGAAAACTTGTGGATTTTGCACCATGATAACGCACCGTCGCACAGTGCCATCATTATTCGTAATTTTTTTGACGAAA
The DNA here is from genome assembly GCA_963966105.1 of Volucella zonaria. Taxonomy (NCBI): domain Eukaryota; kingdom Metazoa; phylum Arthropoda; class Insecta; order Diptera; family Syrphidae; genus Volucella; species Volucella zonaria. The sequence goes on from OZ014534.1 coordinate 48,568,218, forward strand.
AATGCAACAAATCCCATCCAAAAGCCACCGAATTCACCTGACTTGGCTTCTGTTCAACCGAGTTAAAAAACCACTGCAGGGAACGCGTTTCAGCAGCCGAGAGGAAGTAATGAAAAAATCTCAAGAAGCACTGATGGACATACCGAAAACCGAATATAAAAAATGTTTCGAGGATTGGATCAAGCGCTGGCATACTCGTAAGTGTGTTGCAGTCGATGGGGATTACTTTGAAGGGGACAATATAGATTTAGATGAATGAACTAGTATTTTTAATTTTCTGAATAAATTCCGGGAACTTGATACCACTTCCAGGTGGTATACCTGCACAATAATGGACATATTCCCTTTACGATCATAATAACTACTCGCATCAAAATTTTGAAAGTCTTCCATTATTGCTTTCTGCTCATTTACCGTAGTAGGTCATTGAATTTCTGATTTAAGGTAACAAATTGCATCAACTGTCTTCATGAAAACATTAAAGGCAGTTCCCTTTGCCACTCCAAATTGGTCAGAAATCTCTCGAAAGCTTACTTAATTAAATAGTTTCCATAATGTTAGATAAAGATAGTTTTCAATCGAGTAACTAACTCTTCCAGTTCTAAACTTTGCTCATTTCAATTTCAATGCATCTTTTAAGGCCTAAAATATTAATTTAGTTTTTATGTTATGATAGTCAATATTGGACAATACCCGAAACGTAGAATGATTCATTCTGGAATGGCTAAAAAATATGTCGTCGGGATATTCTTGGTTCTGTGGTAGTTTAAAATCTTTGGTATACGTCTTCTTTCCAAAAGTAATTATACCAGCACTATCCTTTTTATTCTAGTTTCCTTAACATGTTGTTCTAAAGAACGCTGATTAGGTTAAAAATTGTCAATAATATTATTTAAAACAAAATTTCTAATTAATCTCTCCATTCTACTTCAATGCAACGCAGCTGTTCATAAACGTCAAAAATAAGTCACGCAGAGCAACACCACAGATAGATTTGTTCTGTTGCGGCATCATTACACATTTTTTTGACGTTCTTGAAATCACCCTATATTAAACTATTATAATAACAATAACACTTACATGTACATATTGACAATGTGCATTAGGTTAAGTACTACATACTATCGCAACTACATATAAAGGGTGTTTTTTTTTCAGAGGTTTGGTTTTTAAACTGGCAGCACTGTTTCAATGGATTTTCAATTTGACAGATGAAAGTTGATTTGTGTTTTGCCATTTTACGATGGATAGATTAACGCCAGAACAACGCGTGCAAATTGTGCAAACTTATTTTAAAAACCATGGTCCGACTCGCCAAACTTATCGTGCGCTACGTCCATTTTACGGTTGACATAATCGTCCATCTGAGCAAGTTATTCAGAACACGATTAATAGTTTTCGCATCACGTAAATTTTAGTGGATAATACGCATCGCCAAAGACAAAAAACAGTGCGAACAGAAGAAGTTATTGCCGTTGTGGAGTGCAGTGTTGAGGAGAATCCGAATGAGTCGATTCGCCAACGTGCACAGCAATTGGAGTTGTGCCCATTCACTTTGTGGGAGATTTTACGGAAAGATCTTGGTTGAAAAGCTTCTAAGAACCAGCTTGTGCAAGAGTTGAAACCGCGTGACCATTATACGTCTGGTAGGTTCGGTGAATGGGCCGAAAACATGATTCAGCTTGATCCTCATTTTGTTCTCCGATGAGGCACATTTTTGGTTAAATGGATATGTAAACAAGCACAATTGCCGAATTTGGAGTGAAGAAAACCCAGAAGGCTTTGTCGAGACGCCCTTACAGCCATTAAAACTCACTGTTTGGTGTACTTTATGGGCTGGTGGAATCATCGGCCCATATTTCTTTAAGGACGATGCCGGCCAGAATGTTACCGTCAATGGAGAGCGTTATAGAAATATGATTTCTGAATTCATCGTTCCTCAGTTGAATAGGATTAACGTAACAGAGCTTTAGTTTCAACAAGATGGCTTAACATGCCACACAGCGCGCGACATCATCATTTTATTGCCGGAAACATTTGCTGAGCGCATAATTTCGCGTAATGGAACTGTGAACTGGCCTCCACGATCCTGTGATCTCACACCTTTAGATTACTCCGATAAACCGGAGACTTTGGACCATTTGGAAGTCAACATTCGCTGTGTTATTGCTGTTATACCTACATATATACGCCCCCAGTTGCTCGATAAAGTTGTCGAAACTTGAACTTCATTCTAGCGCTTGATTCGAGCCAGCCATGGCACGCATATGCCCGATATCATATTGAAGCACAAATGGCATAAAATCATCTATTAAATGAAGCTCATATCATAGACATCAACATTAGCTTGAAGTATTTTATTTCATGTGGAATTTGTATACCTCTAAAAAAACATCCTTTATTAAGATTAAGTCGTTCTAATAAACTATTAAAGTAAAGTCGTCCGTCTATTTCTTACGAAGTTATCGCACTCAATTAGGGCTTTCACGGGCAATGGACCCAAAATCAATACATTTCGATGTCTTTTAAAAGTCTGCACAGATTTGCAAACTGCTTATTGGCTCTTAAACGGTGAGCAGCTAAAGGCAGTTATATAGTGACCAACCGAACTCGACTATTGGTTGCAGTCCATATCTATCTAAATATTGGGTATATAACGTGCGGTTTTTTTTTTCAAAATTTGAACGTTTATTTAAGAAAAAACATGTACAATAGTATTATTCAAAGTATTGCCCATCTGAAGCTATGACTTTTCCCCATCTTTCTGGCAATTTGTGGATCCAATCCCAAAAGAACTGCGCCGGCTTGGCAGCCAAGAATGAATCAAGCCAATTTTTGATATTCTGCTCTGATGTGAACCGTATTTCAGTGAGGGTGTTCTGCATCGACCGGAACAAATGGTAGTCAGAAGGGGCAAGGTCTGGGCTATAAGGCGGGTGGGGTAAGACTTCCCATCCACTATTCTCCAAATAGTTCTTAACCGGAATAGCAACGTGGGGCCGAGCGTTGCCATGATGGAAAATTATTGCCTCGTGTCTGGTCGCATATTCCGGCCGTTTTTCGGCCACTGCTCTCTTCAAACGGATTAATTGTGTTCGGTAGCGTTGTCCATTGATGGTTTCCCGGGTTTTAGCAGCTCATAATACAGCACACCCATCTGATCCCACCAAATACAGAGCATTTGGCTGGTTGGCCGGGTTTCACATATGATTTTTTGCGCTTGGGGTTGTCGTAATGGATCCATTTTTCATCACCAGTAACAATCCGATGCAAAAATGACTTCCTTTTGTGGCGTTCCAGCAGCATTTCGGACATGCAAAACCGCTTTTCGACGTCTCTCGTCTTGAGTTCATGTGGAACCCAATTTCCTTGCTTTTGAATATATCCAGCTGCTTTTAAACGTTTTGAAATGGCTGCTTGAGTGATACCCAAAGATTCTGCGAGCTCTTCTTGTGTTTGGCAACAATCTTCATAGAGTAATGCTTCCAGCTCTTCATCTTCAAACTTTTTTGGCTGCCCAGGACGTTCATCGTCTTCCAAGCCAAAATCACCACTTTTAAATCGTGCAAACCACTTTTGGCACGTTCGCTCAGCTAGCGCATGTTCACCATAAACTTCCACCAAAATACGATGACTTTCGGCAGCAGTTTTCTTCATATTAAAGTAATGAAGAAGAACACCCCGCAAAAACACTTTTTCAGGCACAAAGTTCGACATATTTGAGTGAAAAAAAATTATTGTTATTTACGCTTCAAATGAATGTCATATACTAAAATAACGTACAATGACAGTAGCTTTCCAACGCATGTTCCAATGGAATAATACAAGTTACGCCATCTCTTAGCAAACCGCACGAATTAAGACCCAATAAAAAGATAAACAAAAACTTAAAATTTGCCGTGATTCTGTTGTGATCTAGTCGGTGATTTGTGTAGAAATCTGCGTCGTATGTTGTGAATAAAATCTTATAACCATCAAGACAAAATATACAGCTTTGTGACCCAACCAAATACACTAGTCTGATGGTTTATTTAACCGAATTTTTCCACCGTTTCTCTTCGATTTTTTTTTTTCGAAATCGCAAAACCAAACAATTTTCGTTTAATTCAAAAGATACCATTCTCTCTTGAGTTTGAAACCCAAGCTGGCGCCAGTTAGGTAATCGCTAATTAAATTTTCTGACAGACCAAATCACATCAACTGTTCACTTTGCAAATACTCAATTTATATCAAATTACAATTAGCTACGATTTTCGAACGAAATCAGCTTAATCACTAAATCAACAGTTCAACTGTAGTCAAAGCCATAGCCATGGCCACCACTGCCAGTCAATTCAATTTATCAAGCGATTTTAGAGATACATACAACGCGAATAGAGCGAATAGAGTAGTATCTTTTGGTCGAAATTAGATTTTCATTATCGTGAGGCCCACCACCTCCTCAGGTCTCCTAGTTGTATTTGTTGTTTCACAATTCACAGTAATACCTCTGAAATCCCCTCGGTAAATAGGCTTAAGAACCAGCGACACGATACAACGATACAATTAACCTCTTCACGTCTTCATGCAGCCAATCTATGCGAAGACTGGTATCTGTAATTCAATATTCGTACTCGTAGTATCTGCTCCTCAAGTGCGAGTACGAATACAGGTATTGATATTGTGTTATGCTCTCTAGGCCTATAGGCCAAGTATACTAGGAAAGGTGTGTTGTATCTGTTTCATATGGCCCCATGGAATCCAGTAAATCTAGCGCGAACAAATCCAGAGCACACATCATTATCGACAAATTTACTCGTATAAGGTACAAGTATGGAGTAAATATCTACAACACAGCAGCAACGATCAAACACAAATCAAAATACGATTTTCGCGGAGGATTATCGCGCGACTTGAAGCCTCTTATCGTAGTCCCGAATTTGGATGAAGGAACCGGAACAAGGCATCAGAGTTTGCACAATGATTTTTCGTTTCCACACTATGTTTACCGAGGCCTAATGAACCTCGTTGTCAAAACCGCCAATCTGAATTCAATCATTTTGCCTGTAGGTTGTATTTGTTGTTGTTGTTGTTGTTGTTGTTGGATGAGTTTATGGGCAACAGTAACCCTGTAGTTTTGATGTTTATCTATTTGACAGACACTGGAGTGATGAAATAGGTTCCCAACAGGTAAATCCCGGATAAGAAGGGTGCACATACCAGATATTTAAAAAAAACAAAAAAAAAAGAAAGTAATCGGACAAATGTTGACAAAAGAAATTTTCGAAGTTTGATTTGTAGTAGATACATACATACATACATAGATATGTATTGTGCATGCGAGTATAGGAGGACTCGCAAACTAAGGGTTTGCAGTATGCGATATTGCGTAGCCTTGTTGACAAGAAACATGATAAAGCGATTAGACACGTGTTTTATGGTTTATTTTTTTGTAGATCCCGTGAATGAGGGTTTCTACGTTATTTTCTTCTTCTTTTGGCAGCGAATCTTGAACTAAGTGACACTTATCACATAATACTAAGTTGTTGTGGATCGTTGGAATATTTAAACAGTTCTATGGGGCAGTTATCAAAGGAATCTTCTCGAAGATATTAGGTGTGCCATCTAGTCTACCTCTAGAAGATGTCTTATTGATTTTTATTTTTTTTTTCTGAGCTTCCAGACAAGGATCCATCTAGTCCATTGTATCTTCTTTTTGTATTACAAGTTCCTTCTAGTGGAATTTCTCATTATTTTGTAGAAAGATGAGTAAGCGCTTCGGTGATAAACCAGATTAGCACCAAGAACCTACAGCCCGATGCGAGCGTAGACGTAGACACATATAGGAAGCGCTCCACAGTGTCGTCCCCACTCTCACGGCTACCGGTACAAGATGTTGTTTTACTTTTGCCTAACAGAACTGCCTCGTTATGACGTCAATAACGCCTACAATTTTTCTTAATGGGGGACAGCAGGAAAGTCACCCGAACTTTTAGAGATGTTGGGAAGTACTCGTTTGATCAGCTAGCGTCTTGGAGAGTCATGCATTCAGCAGTTACGAACACATGAAACCCAATTGCCAATGGCAGCTCTAATTCTGGTTGCTGGGAGTTATAACGCGGATTCGAGTCCTGAGAGACCCTCCTTTGAGTCTTGTTTAGTAAGTTTAGCGGTGATCTCCAAAAAAACTCAGTGGATTCAGCAGCTGCGTTCAGAGAAGACTTGCATTCTTCAACAAGCTGGGAAGTGGTGAAAGGTCCAGTAAAAATTTAAGTCATTGAAATTGCATATATGCCAGTTCCATTATACTGCCAGAAGGCTGACAGCGTCACCAAAATATTTAAGTTCGAAGGATGATGCCTTTAAGCATTAGTTGAGTCAGCCTTGTGGGCGTCCTCTTTCTCATAAAGAGAATAACACAAGTTTTGGGAAGATCGACTGAAAGCCCATTTCTTGTATGCCAATCGCCATTCACGTCTATCACGCAGACAGCCACTAGGCCTGTTCCAACAGACAGTAGAGCTATCATCTGCATATGCCTGATCATAGACGTCAGAAATTTTGAGAGCATTCATCAGTAATTAGCCTCCATAGCAGTGGAGGGAGGACGCTGCTTTGTGGGCAACCCCTGTTTACCCTCGCTATGTTGAAACACTCAGCATCCGCTATCAGAGTCCTCTTCGCCTGTATTACTTTTTTTTTTTTCAAAAAACTAGTTGTTCGGCTGCACCATGTTGTCTGGCCGAATCACACATGCCAAAAGTTGCGTTCTCGAAAGCACCCTCAATGCCTATAAAAATGCCAAGCGTTAACTCCATCCTGACGGGTGTGTCTTCAAGTAAGCCCACCAGATTTTGAATCGCGCTCTCGCAGCATGTTGAATTTTAGACAGAGGATGCCTTCGCGAAGCAGTTTTGCGCATATGCACTCCATGCTTTATACCATGAAGGAGGTCAGAAAGGCAGGTCGAGACTTTAGTCATCTTTTTCGATTCCCAGGAAAAAGGCTATTCTCTTATGTATGCACAGTACATCTGCGTTTCTCCAACGGGAGATTTGCAAGAATTCCTCCTGTTAGTACACATCAATTCAAAATGCTTGATGAGATCACAGTTCAGATTCTGAACAGCTTCCAGTCTCGTTCTGATTTTAGGGATTTTAGTCGGACCATTAACGGACTTGTCGAGCTTCTTCTTAAAGCGTGTCTCATGGTTTTTCGTCCCTTCCTCGTCTTCAGCAAGACCGAGACCTCGCATTTGATTCCGATTTCGATGTATCTATGTATATTCCTAAACGTACACGTTTAATATCGTTAAGTCGGTCGGCAAATATTGGCTGAAGATGGCTTAAGTACGCAAAAGGTTTGTTAACGCCTAAAACCGGAGAAGAGCCGTAATTTTTTACCTATTGTTGCTCTCCCTAAATGATGAGCTGGATGCTGACAAGCAACTTCGTTCTCCTTTAATTGAATTAGCAACTTCAGTCTCAGATCTTGGAGCGTTGATATTCTTTCCTGAAATGGATAGCGATGACTCTAATCCATCCGAGGCGATAACTAAGCCGTCGGTTTGCTCCTCTGACACTCTGTCGGAAATGGAAACCCATGTCGAATTAAAAAGAGATTCTTAGCTATCAGAAGATGAAAATGAGCTTTTGAGTACGTGTTCAAAATTAAAGGACGTAAACAGAATCTTGGTGAAGGCTCCTCTGTTAGATTGTAGCAATGATGCTACGGTTTCTTCAGATTAATCTCCATCAATCCAAAAAAAACCTCTTCCGCATTCATTCTGGGTCTTTTCAAAAACACAGAAGACATGATGTATGATTGGTGGACACGGGACAGCCGTTTATGATCCGCACTATACAAGAGAGAAAGGTAAGATTAGAACTTGTATATTAGTGAAACGTAGTCTTAATGTATTATTACCTGCTAACCCCAGCGATTTCGACATAACCGTTGCCAGACTAGAGACTGCCAAAGCAACATACTGGCTGGTATCGGCATAACTTGGCCTTGATCACATGGTGATAGCCTAGAAAGGTTGGTACTGGAAGCTGGAAAGCTAAAAACTGGCCTCATCATCGAGTGCGACGCAGTACCGACGATAGAGGTGAGTCACTTTTTCATTACATTATAAGTACTAACCTTATTGCTTTAAACATTTGCAATGAGCCCACTTTTATAACAAAAAAATCGACAGGAAGTGCTAGACATCACTCTTGTCTCCTACAACGTCAATGCTAACGAACATCGGCATCGTCGTTCAGATCACAAATACATCCAATTCAGCCTGAATGATGTTCCTCGCAACCAACTAGCATTCTTCTTCTGCTTGTAGAGCGCGTGAGCAGGTCTAGTCCTTCTATGCAGCGCCGCCGTGTATGGATCTTGCTTAGCTGCATGTGCTTCCCTCAACCAAGGGTTTCGTGTTGGCAGCCGAGTGATTCCCAGCATAACAGAGGCGACATCTCTGATAGTATTTTGGCACTGTTGACACTCTTCTTCGATAGATCATGGATCATGGCGGCAGAGGACCTCTTAACAGATTAAGGGTGACTCAATCAAACAAGGATTTGGCGATCTTTTGCGACTGTAGCCGTCCGACGTTGAACTTCCTCACATTATTAGCTTGCTTTTGTGATGTTCGGGATATATGCACCCGAACATCCATAATACTGAAGGAGTGCATTGCGTCGATCCCAGTGTGGTCAGTCCATCAGGAGTTCTCCAAGTTCCCTAATGAATATAGAGATGCGAGAATCGCCACAAAGTCGATTAGCCGTTCGGAGGTCGTGTCGTGCAGGCTAATATATTATACTATTGTAATTCTCCATAAAAAAGGGAACCCACCAAATATAGTTTTATATAAGATGTTTTCAAAGAATTCGAAAAACCATGGACGAGCAACAACCAAGAGGACAACCCAGCTTTCGTCAAGGTTTTAGCACCACAGACCGCTTGCAAACACTCAACCCGATAATATAGATAAATGAAATGAATGTCAACAGGACTTAAAATTAGCTTTCATCGATTTCACGAAGGCGTTCGATATTGTATAACATATAACAATCTGGAGAGCGCTAAAAAACCAAGGGATGCCAACCAAGGTTCTCAAAAATTTCTATACAAATATGTAGTACTGAAGCGAGGAGTCGGACAAGGAGACACACTTTCACCAGCATTCTTTTCAGCAGTGCTAGGAGATATTGGGATACAATACAGGATTAAAAATAAAAGGCGAATATCGTAATAATTGATAAAAGATTTAGGAACAGAGTGCTTAACTTCGGGCTTAACAATGAATGCAGAAAAAAACAAAACTAAGAAGAAAAGGAAATTACTATAAATGACAAAACTATCGAATATGTGGACGACATCACATCACGTGGCATAACATTACATGAAAATAGAGAAGAAAAAGACATACAGAAAAATGTGGACACAAACTCAAAAAATATCTCTTTGAAGCTACTATCATACACTACCAGTAATCACAAACCTGGAACTTGCCAACCAAATCAGCTCAAAAACTTTCAATAACGCAAAGAGCAATGGAAAGAGGGATGGCCAGAAATATGTTGAATTTTGCAGATGTGATAACCAGGGCAAGACAACCGATGGACTTTAAAAGCTACACAATAGATCGCTAGAAAGGGTCATAACTCCTAAACGAATAAACAGTGGTGAATTAAAGTAAACGAACCATTTTTTAATGGTTTTTTTAGGTGCATAAAAAGAGCTTTTTTTCTTTATTTCGTGGCACGTCAGAGTAATAATAAAATATTTTAGTGATTCATTTCAAATCAACTTGGAAACTTCCGTCAACATCCGGGGTAATGTCTAATAAACTTATTAATTCTGGGGAGTATCGTGCCTTCAGGTCTTTTTCGGTTCTGACATGTCTTAACTAAGGAATGCAAGAGTGGGTATTACCCCATTACTTTTGCTTTCTAAAAGCCCGGGATTTCGTAATTTCCTGAAACTCCCTCTCTTTTGGAACGTTATAATTCTGTAGGATGGAAGAACATCTATAATAAAGGGTGTTTTTTTTTTTATATAATCAGCGCGCGCTCAAGGGGTTTTAGTACCCTTAAAATGTTTGTACACAGCGCGGGCGAAGGAAATTTAGGGAGGAAGAAAGGACAGGTACCGATGTACATTGTTTTTAAATGTTTGTAAGTTATAATGACCAGGAAACACAGAGATCGGCAGGGCATCCCATAAGCGAGTTGTACGGCTTAGGAAAGAACCACGATATTTCAGAGTACGTCCGAAAATTGGCTTGAGGGTATACTGATGAGCATTCATAGCAAGACGGGTGTTACGGTTAAAAGTTTGAATGGGCGGAATGCTACTGGCGATTTCCATGGAGTACTGGTAGTGGAGATAGCGATAAAATAAAGTGAGACAGGAGACGTTACGTCGATGTTCGAGGGTGTCAATTGATTGACTGATATTAGTATCACTAATGAGTTTTATCGCACGGTTCTGAATCCTATCTAGCAGGTGCAGAGATGTTTTAGGAGCCCCTGACCATATATGGGCATTGTACTCCAATTTTGGGCGGATGAAATGCGGTCATTCCAACGTAAGTTGTCACTGACACACATATCGAGAATGGTTTTTCGGTTTCGACGATGCAAGCGCCATTCATGGATAATGGCTGGGTGTTCAAATTTCGCTTTAATGATAGCAGACAACATTGTGCTTTGGAAGCATTAAATTCTAATCTGTTAGTGTATATCCAATTAGTTATGCTGTTAATATCAGAATTTAATGAGCTTAACATACACTGCCGTTTCCGTTCTACAGCCGAAGAGCAGGGGCGTCAGTCCGCGAACGAATATGAAAATCAGAGAGTACTGTCGTCAGCAAAGGAGTATATTGGATTACAGGTAGCAGACAAGAGATCGTTGATGAAAATTGAAACGAGTGTCAGAGACAGAACGGAGCCCTGGGGCACACAAGCATTTATTTTGTGAATATCAGACTTGAAACCGTACAAGACAACTTGAATTGAGCGTTCCGAAAGGTAATTTCTATTCCATTGAAGAAGAGAGTCGTCGATCCCAAAAGCACGCATTTTCGACAAAAGAGCCTGATGCCCAACTCTGTCAAATGCCTTAGAAATATCAAGTGCAACTATCTTGCTTTCGCCAGATTGATATACGCTTTGGTTCCACTTTTCGGTGAGACATGCCATCAAATCACCAGTGGACCTGTTGATACGAAAGCCATACTTCCGGTCATTGAGAAGTTCGAGCTATTTCATTAGCTGACGGTATATTAGCGTTTCCATAACCTCGGGAAGAAGGGACGTAAGTACAATGGGTCTGAGGGAAGATTCGCTTTTTTTTAGGGGCGAGCTGGACAAATGCTGTTTTCCATCTATTCGGAAAGAGCCCTAAAAGGCAGGATTCATGAAAAAACTTACGCAGTGGTTTTCCCTGCGAGGCAGAGAGGTCTCCAGAAGAAGTGAAGATATACCATCTGAACCAGCGGATTTATGTATATTAAGATCTTTAAGTATTCTTGCTACTACACGAGTGCGAAAGTGGATTCGCCCCATTGTAGATTCGACGCACTCAAGTGTAGGCGGGGACAAAGCACAACCTGGGAGTGTTGGGCTAGCAGCAAAGTGTGTGTTCAACGAGCTGACAGCTGGAATGTCATTGTAAATGAGCGTTGGGGTGGAGGATGAGGCAGAATTTCTAATATTTTTGACAAACGACCAACAATTGTTACTGCCTTTGGGACATTGCAGTATTTTTTGCCTCTGTTTTTGGTCGTATTGGAATTTCACACGCTTGAGAAAGACGTTGCAGACATTTTTGTCTCGTTCAAACTTTTTTCGGTTTTCCTCTGTCAGGTTGATCTTGTAGGACCGAAAAAACATTTCTCTAACCCTGACAACCTCTTTATAGCTCGAGTCGTACCATGCCTTTTCTTTTGGTTTGATACTCTTCATCCGATGAAGGATAAAGCATCTCATTCCAAAGAGAGTAGTTTATGTGATCATGTAAGCAGCAGCATCCACGTCGTCATCGAGGAAACATAACGACCAGTTAAAATTCCTACAGAAGTTGTTAGGTCCGCTCCAATTGGCTTTCTCCTATTGCTATACGGTTCTCTGAGGAATCTTTTCCCTAACTTTGTGGTCGGTGTACGAGAATTTAGCTGATATGACACAATGGTCCGACGAGCCTAGAGGGGAGAGCACATCAACGGAGTACTTATCAGGGTAAAAAGTTAAAAAGAAGTCCAGGGTGTTGGCGGTATGACTATCAACACGCCTGGTATTCGTGTAGGCTCATTTACAAGCTGGGTCAAATTATTTTCCGCAGCGAAGATCTCAACACACCGTCCTTCGGGTGTAATCTGTCCTAAATGTCGAAACCAACCAGAATTGTGTATATTGAATTCGCCCGTAATCACGGTTTCAGTATGAGGATACAGAGATACAATTCTTTGAGTGGAGTTAGACAGCGCATCAAATTTGTTAAAAGTCGAATTCCTGCCCAGTTTGGGGCTCCTGTAAATAACTTAATAGTGGATAATTTGCTTACGGAGATAGAATTTTAACCACGTGAAATTGAATTCCGGATTGGAACAGGGACTACATTGTGGTGGAGTTTGGTAATCTACATCACTACGCACATAAATGGCGAGATCGCGATGAGGAAAGAATAATGGCACCAGTTCGTAGCCAGGTAGCTTCAGATCAGAGTGATCTGAGAGGTGTGGGCGGGAATCTACCTGTGTTTCACGAAACAGCTGGTCTGTATTTACAGACGTGGACATACGCAGAAGAGTGATTACTTTTTAGCCCGTTTATATTGGCTACGTCCACCCTGAATTCCCTAGTCATAATTACAAACAAACACAGTAAATACAAACACCGACGATACTAAGGAAGTCTTCATTAAATTAAACACACATTTATTATGAACTCAATGTAAAATTTGATTGATTAATAAAGTTCCGTCCGTGGCAATTATGAATGAAACACAACATTGTTCACGTGACCACCACGGCATCTGTTGCAAGCGAACCTCCGAAGGTCAAAATTATCGATGACTTTTTGAAGAATAAGTGGGTCAATGGTCGCAATTCCAGTTTGGATGTTATGTTTGAGATCCTGAATTGTCACTGGGTTATTGGCATAGACCTTACCCTTCAAATAACCCCACAGGAAGAAGTCTAGAAATGTCAAATCGCGTGAGCTTTGAGCGCTAACCGAAATAATACAATCTTTAAATTTCGTACACAATAAATTGATTGATTGATGGCTTGTGTGGGCGGCAACACCATCCTGTTGAAACCAGAGATATTCCAGACCCAATTCATTAAATTTTGGGAAAAAAAATCAACATCTTGCGGTAAGATTCTCCATTCATTGTGACTGTTCTCTACCCTCATCTGCGAAAAAGTACAGGCCGATTATGCCGCCAACCCATAATCCGCAGTATACAGTAACTTTTTTGGGATGCATTGGTTTTTCTTGAGTCTCGTATGGGTTTACCAGTTCCATTTACGTACCCATCCATCCAAAAATGGACTTCATCGGAAAAGATAAAAAATTCACGAATTTTACGAAATGTTACTGTTACAGATCGCCATTTTCGTAATAAGATTGAATAACAAAGATGCATTGTTGCGTGGTAAACGACTCCATGACTAAATTTGCCAAAGATTGTATGACATCTGTCAAAAAGATCAACCACATTGAATTCAGTAAAGGACGAAAATTGACAGCCAACATCCACACTATCTCTTGACTCACACTTTTCTATATTTATATAAATATGGTATATAGCAATTAATTTTCTGTTGAGTTTAGGTCAGACTTTTTCGGACCTTTTTTTATACTCAACCTAAAAAATCCAAAAAAGAAAAAATTTCGTCCATTTTTGATTTCACAAATGAATACGTATATCATCACACAAAATGGAAAAGAAACGATTTTTTTTAAATCCTCTCCTTAGCAAAACTATGGATCCAAAAGAAATAATTTTTTCGATTACTAGAGCTTCAAAAATTTACTAATCCAGTAAATTTAAAAATTTTGCATTAGAAACACCCGAAAATTTAATTATGCAAGCACTTTTGTCTAACATCTGTCAATTAAATACGAGTAATACGTGGGAGGGAACATTTCAAAACAAGGAAAATTGGAAAAGATTAAAAGATACATCCTATCACAAAACTAATTTACTTAATCATAAGTATTTATTTGTATCTATATGATTTATTACTAATTGAGATACATTCTTAAAAGGAGATTCTTATAAAATAAGATATAAATCACAATGATAATAATAAAGAGGAACTGAATCTACCCGCTAAGTTGGTTCCGATAAGTAGATAATTGAAAGTTATGATTGCGATTTTTATTCGGATTGTCATCACTAATTATTGCGGGTGTTAAGGTGTTGGTAACACATCCGGCCTTGCCATCAGAATCGTAGAAACTCATATCCAGATTACGATATCACCAAGTTGATGGTACCTGATGATTTCCCCTGCTGACTCAAACAGTCCCAGCAGCTTTAAAATCAACATTCCATCTAAATATTTGTGGTTGTGCCCGACTTCTTCTAGAAAGGGCACCAAACAGCCTGAGGAACGAGAAAATCCACATATCGACAATAATCGCAGTTCTAAAAATAGGCGTAGTCTTAATATTAAGTGCGCAACTAAGCTCTGGATGGCTAAGATGGCTCGACCAGTGCTGGTCGATTTTGACATGTCCAAAACATAATGAATCAAGCCTAGACATATGGTAAATAAACCGTTTTGACACATTCGTGATTTTGTTTTGCTGTCATATACTTTTGGTTGTGTGAAAATGTCTGATATTGTGCCAAATAATCGTCATTTGCGAGAAGACGAAAATCATTCTTTCATTCAAAGAAAACGGCGGCTGAAGCGCATCGAGAGCTCCAGAAAGTTTACGCAGATGCTGCTCTAAGTGAAGCAGATTGGTTCTTTCGCTTCAAAGACGGTTCTTTCAAAGTTGACGACCGTCCGCGTGAAGGAAGGCCAAGTTCCTTCGAAGACGCGGAATTGGAGCCATCGGTGCATCCGTGCCAAAAGCAAAAAGAGCTTGCATCAGCATTAGAAGTTACCGGCCAAGCCATTTCCAAGCGATTGCATGCGTTGGGAATGATTCAAAAACAAGGAACTTGGTTTCCTTATGATTTGAAGCCAAGGGACGTTGAGCGTCGTTTTTTTCGCCTGTGAACAACTGCCCCAGCAGTAAAAAAGAAAGGGTTTTCTTCATCGCATCGTGACGCGGGATGAATCAATTTTTCATTACAGAAACTAACAGAGAAGAAAGTCATGGGGACCGCCCGGTTATGTTTTTACGAATATTCGTCTTGCCCGAATATTCACGCTGCGAACGCTGTTCTGTGTATTTGGTGGGACTAAGTCGGTGTTATTGATTATGAACTATTGAAATCCAACGAAACCATCACTGGGGAACGATATCGACTTCAATTGATGCGATTAAGGTGAGCACTGCGCGAAAAACGATCATAATACGAGCAGAGGCACGAAAAAGTGATTCTCCAGCATGACAAAGCTCGGCCTTACGTTGCCAAACTCGTTAAAACCTAGCTAGAAACGCTCAAATGGGAAGTCCTACCCCACTGGTCATATTCCCCAAATATTGCGCCGTCCAATTATTACTTGTTCCTTTCGATGGCACATAGTATGACTGATGAGCAGTTGCGCTCATATTAAAACATCAAAAAAGGCTTAATTCGTGGATAGCCTCAAAAGATGAACACTTTGATCGTAACGGAATTCGAGCACTGCCAGAAAGATGGGAAAAAGTTGTAGTTAACAATGGGCAATACTTTGAATGATCCATTTGTAACAATTTTTCCACAATAAAGGTGCATTTTCATCAGCTAACTTAGTTGCGCACCTAATAATAAGCTTAATAAAATACTTCTCTCCAACTCCCTTCCTAAATTAACAAAGAAACATGTTACCAAAAAGGGAAGCTCTAATCCCGATTTTAACTGAAGCGTCAAAACAAACATCTTCCCCAATTTTAGTCCTCCCTCCTCACTTACCCGAAACAAAATCCTTACGTACCATTTCTAGAATCCCCTAATTCTCCCCGTTCCACCCAAGCACCACGATAATGCGTCTCTTTCGACTTAGCTCCAAACACCCATATTATCCCTTTTCAATCTTCTACGTCACCAATCCTTGCTAGTAACTCATCTCCTAATTTCGACCTTAAAACTGGAGCTAGGTACCCTAATTTTATTAACTCCAATACCCTAAACCCCGCATCGCTCAACTATATATCCAACCATTTATCTCCATCTTCCGCCTCCACTGCTCCTATTCTTAATCCCCTTTTTCCACCACAGTTAAACTAACACAGCAAGTCAATGGTACTACAGAAAGCCATTATGCACTCTCTAGGCTTAGAGCCTATCTATATGATAAACCGGGAAGACTAAAACCAGTGTCATGGTTTTCACTCAGCAGGAAGACCTTCCTACCGACCCTATCAGTCTCAGGAACCTTTGTGTCAGGTACAACGAAATTTTTATTTAGCATTCGACCGCTACATTCACTTTAAGTGAGCCGATCATGATAAATTTGTCCGTCCATAACTTGCCTGCTTTGCCAGCATTTAAACCATCCCGCCTTACATCTGCACCCCACAACATCCCTCTTACTTTTTACTACCAGAATTTAAGAGGTATTTGCTCTAAAACCAATTTGATTCCCGACATAAAGAACCAGGAATTGTTCCCCCCTACTTTTAATGTTTTTCGCGACGACGATCCTGCCCGCCCAAATGATGATTCCCCCTGTCGAGGCGTCTTACTGGCTATCCACAACAGCATTGACTCATTTCCTTCAAGTCCCTTTACGTTATATGTTGCTACATCCTATCTGCTCAACTTGATATCGATGCGATCGACCATTTAATTGACCTGTCTGACTCTATTGACGATGTCCTTATTTTCGGCGACTTTAATCTTCCTCAGGTACAGTGAACTCCATCAGAAGATCAATCGTTTTTCATCCCTTCAAATGCCAACTCAGCTAAGGAATATCTCTTCTTAGATCGCTTAACATACTCAAGTCTACGCCAAGTCAGTGGTATATCCAACTACATGGACAATCAATTAGACCTTATTTTCACAACAGATTCAATTAACTCTTCAGTCTCACTTTGTCCCACGTTTTTTCATTACTCTTCTGTCCAGTCCATTCCCCCCACAAATCTCTCATCCAACAACCTTAATAAAGCAAACTTCCACAAAATCAGTGACGCCTTAAAAAATCATCTAGTCCTCCCTGGTTCCATACCAAATGGGCTGCTTTCCTTCGCACCAGATCCTTTTCTGACTATTCGAACTTTACGATTCCATTTACCAGCGCTACCTTGACAAAACGCAAGTCAACCTTATAAACGACCCCAAGCCCTTTTTCCAATTTGTTCACAATAAAAGAAACTCCGATGGTTGCCCTCCTTCCCTCTCTATCAACAACAAGTCATCAATCGATCCACATATTTGCCACCTTTTTTAGGCAATCCTTCACTAACAACTCCTTTGTATCAGATCCATCCTATTTTCGTTACCTACTGAACTTCTCCAATGGCCCACTTCTCTCACACACCTTTGCCCCGTCTTTTATCGAATATAAGTTACACCAACTTAATGACTAATTCATACCCGGCCCACATGGTCTCCCTGCATTTTTCTTAAAAAAATGTTCCTCCTCTCTTTCCCTTGCCCTTTCTAATCTCTTTCGTCTATCACTTTCACGAAGAGAAACGATCCCCAAAAAAAAATTAAAGAATGAAATAACCAACTATCATCTCATCACTAAACTTTCCTATATACCCAAACTCTTCGAAATTATTTTGTTGGAAGCTCTAAACATCCAATGCAAATCACTTATTTCCCCTAGACAATATGGCTTCCTGAAGGCTAGGCCAACCACAAATTTTGTTGAATTCGTATCCTTCGCCCCCTCAGCCGTAGAGAATGGTAATGAAGTCGATTTAGTTTCAACTGATTTTAGCAGGTCCTTCGATAAAATCTCTCATCGATTAATACTCTTCAAATTGTCTGCCCTCGGCATTGAACTCATACTTTTGAAAGAGATATCCTCTTACCTGGAAAACCGTTTTTACAGCGCTCGTTTTAGGTCAGCTCACTTGGTTCCATTTTCGGCCACCTCTGGAGTTCCACGAGGCAGCCATCTCGGTCCCCTTCTTTTTATATTAACCATAAATGATCTCGATAGGATTATCAAACACTCGTCTGTCTCCCTTTACGCCGACGATATAAAATTTTTCAAACCCATTTTCTCATCCCATGACACCTTCCTCCTTTAACAAGACCTTGATAGTTTTTCGATCTGGTGCCTCAAAAATTGTTTGGAACTTAATATCACCGAATGCCAATCCATCACCTTTTCATATAAGCACCACCAATTTCCTCCCCGATCTCGACATTTTGTGTGATATGGAGGTCAACTTCCGTTTACATATGGATGGGACAATCCTTTAAGCCAACTCTGTACTAGGTTTTGTAAAACGGTGGTCCAAGGAATTCACCAACTTATACGTGACCAGGGCCCTCTTTATTACCTTTATTCGCCCTCTCCTAGAATACGCCAGTCAAGTGTGGTTCCCATATCATCATGTACAATACATATCTCACGAATCCAAAGCACAAAGCATCCAGCGCCGTTTTTTTCCATTAGCCTTGGGATGATCCTTTTATTCTGCCCCCTATCAAAACCATGTCAACATAGTTAACTTACGGGGTTAGGCCACTCTAGAGGCCGTAAAAATAGGCCTGCTTGTGAATTTTTTTTTTTTCAGGAAAAATATAAAATAAATGAGTTTACAAAGGTAGAAATTTATTGTACATATCATTGGCGGCTGTGCAACGTCTCTCAGATGAGTTCTCTTTTTGGAAGTTCTAGGCCGTACCAACAGCTCCTGTAAATTTTGAATTATGATGAGTCAGTAAATTTTTTTTATTTTACATAACAGCAGCAAGAGAAGTACGCAGGATTTTTCTTGATATATTGATTTTTGGGCGAATGGCGCACTTCTAAATTGGCTAACTTGAGAAATGATGTTTTGAGATAAACGCATTTAAAATTGTTAACTACAGAAAAATTTTGCAATACCTTCAATCCGCGATGCCTACACCATATAATTGACCTTCTAGATTAGTGTCCAGCTCTTCCATTTCTTTTCTATTGGATTTTAGTGCGATACTCCACTCTTTTGTAGCTTCAGACAGCCATCTTTCTGCAAGCTTTATGCGTGCTTTGTCAATCTCCAAGCACATTTCGTAGCTGTTCGGGCCGATTTCTAAATCCATCGCTTTCATTATGTGCAAAATTGAAGCAAAGATATTTTCGGTCTCTTGCTGTATGTACGTGTCTCTTTTGCACCTTTTTGACCACAATACGTTTTGTTACTCATTATAAAAACGAACCAATAACACTCACGAAAATAAAACAAAAAGTTAGGACGATTATCGATAAAAAACCAACGTTCATCAAATCATCAAATAGCGTCTTTCTCGAATTTTTCACAGACCGAAACTGACTGAAACCGACGTTTCTAAAGGCGAAACAAGCAATAGTTTCCACGCGTGACAAATAGCTTCAAAAACATCTGCCGTATATCTACTCTCGCCCCTCGTTTCGGTCATAAGAGGCTCGCTACCTACCTTGCGGCCTTGTACTATACTTTGAAAAACAAGTACTTGGTAATATTTCCCGACCATAATCTTTTGGGATATCATTTTTGAGGTCCTAAGGAACCATTGAAAGCAATAAAAAAAAAATGTATCCTTCGATAATCCTAGAATGGCCTAATCTCTTAAACACCCTTGAGGAACGCAGAGATATAGCCGTTTTTCTCTTCATTTATCGACTCCTTTCAGGTCATGTTGAATGCGCGTCCGTTCACAACTTTCTTTTTCCTTAACACTAGCCCTTGTAACCTACGTACTCTTTGTCTCTTCCAGTTACCAACCCACAACAAATCCTATGGTGTGAACGAACCTATCTCCCGTATGCTACGAAATATCAATTCAAACCTTTCCGTCTTTGACTTTAATCGCACCACTCCCTGCCTCAAATCCGATCTCCTTTAGCATTTCAACCAACCTTTGTTTTAAGTTTAAGTTTAAGTTTAAGTCTAAATTTATATTTAAATTTAAGTGTGATTTAAGTCAGTTTAAGATGGTACAGCTTGTATTAAGCCGAATAAATGGGGCCTTCGTCCGTACCAAAATTAAATTAAATTTACCGTAGAAACTGTCCTATTTATCGTCAGTCACGCCATCAACAATTTTCAGTGCGCTCCGGAGCTTTAGATCTTTTACATGCCACTTGCTGGACCATAGTCAATATGAAATCGCAGATCCCCTAAACTTTGCAATAATTCGTAAAGTAGGTCCTACCACCAAAGTTGCAAGATGTTCGGTTGCAGATTTTAATTTTCCTCATTTAGCAGACGTGGCATGTGGTATTACTAGTCGTTCTTATCCTAAACAGGAGAACGCATTTCCGCATATTTGAGCTTATTGGGAAGAACTAAAAGAATAAATACTTACCGCCCAATGGCATTCAATCGAGTCTCTCAATTATTCTTAACCCTGTAAACAATTTAAATTGAAAATTCCATCCCATTCATGCGTGCTGGCGCCAATATTCTGAATCTCAACTTCGCAAAGCCATTAAAGTTCCTGGAAAACAAAAAAACAAAAAAAAAAAACAAAATACCGACCCCAATACCTCCATCAAACACATTTATTATTTCGCGCCAAGAGTACATAAATTCTATTGACCCAGCCATTTCACTTTATTTCCAATAAAAGCACCTTCTCCTCCACCAGCGCCTACCCAACGAGTTAAGAACTCCTAGCCACTTCAGTACCAAATACGTGGTCCAAGAGCGAATAGTGGGTGCCAAATTCCGCTAACGGACTGGATTTTGTTTTTTTTTTTTTTTGTTTTTTTTTGTTTTTTAATTTACGATCAAAATCCTCCAAATGATTGTAATGGAAGCAGCTTCTGTTTTACGGCGAATGTAATCTGCTGGACAAACAAACAGTGCGCACAAAGTCAAGTCACTACTAATTGCCAGCATCTTCAGATTCGACCAATACCAACCATTCAGTTCAATTGGAATCTATGCCACAAAGCTTCTCCCTCTCTCCTTCTGAATCATGCCTGTGCCAAAACCTAGATAAGTCAAATAGAAGCCACCACTTAGGGTCTGTGCCACTCTTTAATCAGGTCGACTTCTCTGGCAGTAGCTGGAATAAGACGCAGAGGCAGATTCACCATCATTAAGTGGTTGTTTGAGTACATTTTGAATTTAATGGTTTCTGGCACAAATGCCAGGCACTTTCAGCCACAGCTACTACCTCCGACCGCTGGAGGATAAACATAAACACAACCGGGTGACTGCTATAGCTACAGATAGGTGCTACGACGACGCTGGAGAAACCAAAGTGTAAAGTTTGTCCAAGTACGAGTATCTGTAGTTGGAGAACGCGCAATTTTGGGTTGTGCTCGTAGGTACTCGTATTTGCTGCGATTAAGCAAAGATTAAATTATTAACTGCGTTACGTAACTGCTCTGTGGTCGTTGGTGTTTGACTTTCCCACGGTCATATCATTGATTCCGTATTGAGACTATCCGTACCATGGCAGTTGAATTAGCGAAACTTTAAGAGGATCGATTAGGTACATTATTTTTGGAATTACATATTTGAAAACTAAGAAAGCTAATTGAGTTGAAGTTTTGTTTTTACACTATGCATACATTTAGTACACTCAATTAAAACTTAGGGACGGTATAGTTGCGGATGAACCCGTCTAATGCGAACGCAAAGCAAAGAATACTGAAGCCGGAGCCTTGCTGTCAGAAGTTCGACATGTTACTCCAAACGTGATGGTTAGAAACTTCACTTTTGAATACATAACGCATTCTAGGTGATCAATACTGATGGGAGTTTTCTATAGATGGAGCTGGTTAGAAAAGCTTGATTTTTGCGACTGCGGGCTGCTGATATGGGGCCCATTATAGCTAGAAGTCTTACCACATTGCTTTGCTTTTGCAAAATTTACTTACTTAATAAGATGGCACTACAGTCCAGGGAAGAATTGGGCATTAACTAAAAAAAAATAATCTACATAGTTATCGTGGTCTCTATCGGTGGGTGCTTTCAGTTGACCACTTCCATATGTCTGGAAGTCTTCACTCGTGCGCGCAACGGGTCCCTCCTCTACTAGGTTGTCTTTTCGTGTATGAATCGAAGAATCTTCCGGCCGGAGCGTTGATATCTATTCGGTCTTCATGTTATATCCATCTCATGCGACTGTTGTGCACTTTTTTTGCCGTTCGCTTTTATATCTCCTTCTCCAATGCCCGACAACCATTTAGGCCAAAAATCACCGAAAGAAAAATCGCAAAATAGCGACCAAGAATATTTTCGTCCACCTTCGCTTACATCCATAATTCAGCACCAAAATGATGATTGGGATCTAATACAGAGCCTCCTTAGTGTTTCTTGACAAGGCCTCATTACTCTTCGGTTTTCTCTAGGATCTGCCGTAGTGTGAATATTTGGTCAATTGTGGACCCATCCGGCCCCAAACCGCGCTGAAACTGACGAATTAGATAGATGACAAATGATTTCAGGCTTTCACGCAATGCGGCACACACGATCTTTGGCGTGATAGTTGGCTCAATTTTTATGGTTCTGTGGAATAGGTAAACGATGTTAATGGTCCTAAGCAAGAGTTGGCGCTTTCAGAAGCTCTGCCGAAAATTGCTGTGGCTATTGCCGTTCTGATACAAGAGAGTTTTATAAGTATTAACTTACAACATTTTGCCTTCACCGTTAATCAACGCCCAGGGACAGACAGTCACGTGCTTAACATGGGAACCTGCCATGGAAGGCATGGCCCACAGTATGCCATCACCGTGCCATAAGCGTCCTGAATCTTAAATTTGGTCTTCCTGGAAAAACTCCATTTAAATCAGTGACAAACTTAAGTCGTGCTTCCCCTTTGATGAAAATCTATGTTTCTTTGAGGTCTATCTGAAACCTCCGCCAATCTAAGGGTTATACCATCCTGTATTTGCTACAATTTCGAATAATTCATCGAAAGTCGGAAGACCCACCTTGCAATTTAGGGTTAAAGCACAGAAACCATGACTCTTCTACAAGGGGGCTAACTTCTATCAGGCTGGAAAGCTCATGCAAGCCTCAAGGCTTACTTACAAACTTAGGTGGCCATAGAGTTCGGAGTGAATATGGGCCTCAACTAACAAGCCTATCTTAAGCTAATTGCCACTAAGCCTGTTAAAGTCCTCTTGCGCTTGTCCGCGCCACCTAAAGTAAAGTCCTCCTCTACTGCCTGCCTTGTCCCTCCGCGTTAGATTCGATGATTCTGCAGGCGGGAGTATTGGTGCCCATTCACTCTACATGCCCCAGCCATCTGACTCATGCGGAGTTTGCTGACTAGGTTGATGTTCCGATACAGCTCGTATAGTTGGTCGTTGAATTTTCTCCTTCAAAGCCCATCAACGCAAACGGGACCGAAAATTTTTCGAAGGATTTTCCTCTCGAAACCACTGAGCATATCTTCATCCGCCTTCGATAGAGTCCATGCTTCTGCGCCATAGAGCAGGACTGGGATGATCAAAGTCTTATATAGAGTCTCGGGATAGGGCCTTCTAAGCCCAAAGAAACAGCGATTGGCAAGAGTGATTCTTCGTTTTATTTCTGCTGAGTTTTTGTTGGCGGAATTTATAGTGGAGTCACGGTAGATTGTGTCGTCGATTGTGATGTTCGTCGATGTTATGTCCCCTGTTGACAGCAAATGCTTGGTTTTGCCCTCACATTTTGGTAGCTTCCGTTTCAATACTAGCCAATGCACCGCTGACCACCTGCTGAGTTTTCCCAATTATGACAATATCATCGGCGTACGCTAGTAGTTGCACAGAATTTTGAAAGATTGTGCTTCCAGTGTTCACTTGTGAGTTCCGCACAATTCTTTTAACTAAGGACTGCAACGAATAAAATCTGTAAAGTTTAATACGGGCTATACTTCCAATGCGTAAAAATTGCAATCCCATTTTGTACCCAAATTAGCCTGTATAGTCTCTAGTTTCAGTTTTTTATTGGTTTTAGTTCGGTGGGGTTTAAAATATTTATAAAATATGAGTCAAGAGGAACGCCGTAAAAAGATCATCGACAAATGGCTCGAAAATACTTCGCGTCCAAACCATTTCATCGCAAAAAATTTAAACGCAGCACGCAGTACAGTGGATTCTGTTATTAAACGATATTTGGAGATGTTGAGAGTTAAGCGAAAACAGAAAAGTGGAGCTAAAAGTGGAGCACAAGGAAAAGAGAGGGTACCATCATAACAAACCGGACTATGTCATCCAGAGATGTTGCTCGGAAATGTAATACCAACCAAACAATGGTACAAAGATCTAAAAAACGTAACGGTCTAAAAACACGAAAAAAACAAAAAATACCAAAAGTTACTGAAAAGCAGAAAAAAGTCATAAAAACACGAGCCCGAAAGCTATACGAGTTGATCGGCAACAAGAAAGCGTGCTTGGTTTTGGATGACGAAACTTATGTCAAAGCCGACTTTACTACTCTTCCAGGTGCGCAGTATTGCCACTCGTTTGAAGCTGAGATTCTTCCGCAATCAACAACATCGATTGGGATGGAAGAATTCGGTTCAAAATATCTCGTTTGGCAGGCCACTTGCCAATGTGGACACAAAAGCTCATCGTTTATTACAACGGGAACAATTAACGGAGAAGTGTACATTAACGAGTGCCTAAAAAAACGGTTGATTCCTTTCTTAAACCAACACGAGGGTTCAACATTATTTTGGCCAGATTTAGCTTCAGCTCACTGTGCTCATGCGACGTTGAGCTTTCTTGTTGCTAAAAATGTCGACTTTGTCCCAAAAGACATGAATCCACCCAATGTTCCACAGTGCCGTCCCATTGAAAGGTATTGGGCTTTGGTCAAAGCTAAATTGAGGAAAAGTGAGCAGTGTGCAAAGGACGTAAAAGATTTTAGTGCTAAATGGAAAACAGCGTCCAAAAAGATCACAGATGTAACTGTCACCAACCTTATGAAGGACATTCGAAAGAATTTGAGGAAAGAATGGGAACCCAAATAATTTTTTTTATTTTTTGTAATTGTGAATGAATTTTATAAAAACATAGTTTTAAAGCAAATAAAAAAAATTTACATAAATTATGAAAATATTTTTTTTTTTACTTTGAATTTTCCAAATTTTATTCGTTTCAGTTCTTATGATGTTAAAGATGTCACATGAACGCTGGGAGCAGCGAGCACTCCCAATCCTCATTTTGCACAGACGGACGAGTTTGATAGGGATGCCAAAACTGGAGATGTCATATGCGGTGTTAAGATCGATGAAAAGATGGTGGGTATCGATTTGGATTTCTTGAAATTTTTCCAGGATTTGCTGGAGTGTGAAGATTTAGTCGATTGTGGAATTTGCCGGTCTTAAACCGCACTGATAGGACCAATCTGGTTGTCGGCGAAGGGTTTCAGACGTTCACACGGCATGACTCATAACTCCATTCGTGGTGCAGTTGACGGGGTCTTTTTTTTGTGGATCGGGCGTATGGTGCTGAGATTCCATTCATCAGCTTTCTGACCAGACCTCTGAAATGATCATTTTCATATGAGTATGTAATTGACAAGGGGGGATGAAGGCGGTCTAGGGTAGAAAGAAGATGATCACTCCTATAAACCACCCAGTTATCTGAGTCGGATGTGAAGATAAGGTCGAGTTATCTGTTCATTGTGTTAGGTATTCCACTAATCTGATATAGACTTGAATTGGTTAGGCAGTCCACCATCAATATTTCTATTTCTGAGGATGAATTAAGAGAAACTAAATGAGACGAATAATCGGAAGGCCCCCATTTAAGTTGAAGGATGTTGAAATCCCCTACTAGAATAATACAATCTTCAGGTTGTGTATTATCAGTCAAAAAATCCACTGCGTGAACTACAGGTCGATGAGACTCAATTGGTTGGAATGGGTGAATGTAACAACAAAGTACGTAAAGACAGCGTTTGGGGAGTGTAATATTGACACATACTAACTCAAAGTTGTCAGTGTGGGGAATATCAACAGCAATTGCGTGAAAAAAGTTCCCGATTGCTAGTAAAACACTTCGGCCAGAGGGAATATCAGCTCTTTCAAATCCATCTTTTCGAAAAACGTTGAAATTTGGAGGAAACAGCTCAAGGTATTTAATGTCCGGAATTAGATTTGTTTCAGTAAGAACAATTAGGTCATAGGGTAACTTTTGAGAATTGAGATATACGACGGAGATTTTAGAGCGCAAACCTCTTATATTTTGTTAGTAAATGGACAGGCATTGTGGACTGGAGAATACAGGATTTAGTTTGTTAGAAACTGTAATAGTTTTTTAAAATTTGAACGAGTTCTTTGCAAGTGGGAGAGACGTTTAGAGCTGACATGCGAAGACAGCGTAGAAAGATCATTATGAACTTCATCGGAAGAGATGTCGAAACTCTCATGGTAGCGAACGAAAATTTGCATCAATTCAGCTGGCTTAATAGGACGACCTTCTAGTTGAATCGAAACCATAATGTTGGTTTTGGTTATGCCATCAATGCAAATGGAGTTGGATTTGTCGTGCAAGTAGGCAAGGTTGAGCCGATCATTTTCGTAAATGCGGCAGTCTCTCGAACGAGATACTACGTAACGACTGTTATTATTCATATCAGAAAATTTTTTAGTGACTTTGACAGTTGGTGGAAGGAGTGGGTCAAGGTATTTAAGAAAACGAGCGGATAAAGAAGGGACAGGTTGTTCAAGTCTTAGAGCAGTTTTTTTTTAAATAGGACATAACAATTTTGTATTTTAATGCAAACAAATCCTTAAACTTTTTTTATGATCCGTCAACACGTCGGTTAAGGTTTCCACGCCGTTCAAAGGACTTGGGAATCTCTCATCCCACATTGTAGCGAATTTTGCGTAAAGATCTTCGCCTACACTCTTACAAGATGAAATTAACTCAGAACCGAAGCCTCTGGATCATCTGAAGCGCCGATTGGGCTCTGCAAAAAAAATCATTTTCAACGATGAAGCTCATCTTTGACTTAATGGCTTTATCAATAAGCAATATATGCATGGTGCTTTAAGAGGTTCCATTGCATCCACAAAATTGACCGTTTGGTGTGGATTTCATGCCAGATTTAATGGCTTTTGGCGCGATATTGTGGAGAAGAAGATGACTTTTTAAGTCGTATTGTCACCTGCGTTAGAACCTCAGAACGGAGTGCTGACAACCTGGAGAAGCACCGCCTCATAAACCAAGGATCCGTCATTCTGCAGGAAACGTCCATACAATTGTTTTCTGAGATTGGAGAGGCATAATTCTTATTAGAAGTCTTTATGATATTTTTACAGTCAAAGGTGCTTACAACTGCCAGCTCTATGTCGAAACAAAAACCCATGTCTATATCCGTAGGATGGCTTTCATGCATGACAAAGCCCGACTGCATACGTGCTTTAATAAAAGAACTACTGGATGATATAGGACTGAATTGAAAAACAACTTGCAGTCCAGGTTTGTCGCTTGATGACTACACGTTTGGGCCACTTACAGAAGAATTAGGAGTGCGCCGATTTGATTATACCTAGTTGTCAGGGATTTGAATATTTATTTTTTTTTATTTTTATTTATTTATTTATTTGTTTATTTCATTGCACACTTATACTATAAATAACAATATTATAATTAGAAAACAATTTAGGAATGAAATAATGCAGTACATTCTGTTGCCTGATGGACAAGTGACGAATGTAAACTTATGAAATAGTACAAAAGTAAATTCAAAATGTTGATGGGGAAAAAACACTGTGAATATTTTTCAAAGAAGAAAAGAAATAAAGCAGAAAATCCAAATAGATGTTTGGTTAACGGTTCAAAAGTTTGTTCAATATCCGTGTAATTAAAAGAAAAAAAGCCATTTTTTAACATTAACTAAAAATACTGTTTTTACTCTTTCGCATCTAATGTTATCAGGAAGCAAGTTAAAAAGACGAGATGCAACAACAGAATAAAACCTAGAAAAGTGCGATTTTTTAACTACTGGAACTGTTACAAAATTCCTGGTGTTATTACGCAAGTTATAATCTTCATATGTTCTAACCTGATAATAACCAGATTTCTCAAAGAATATTTTTAAAACTTTATAGCAGTATAAGTGTCTTAAAGGAAGAAATTCGAGGTTCCTAAAAAGTTCTATGCTATGCTTTGTACGACCCACTTTGCAGATAATTTTGACTGCATGTTTCTGGTTAATTAACAAGGGTTGGATGTGCGTGTAATAAGCCCCACCCCAGCAGGATAACCCATACTGGAATTTCGATTTTAGTAAACCATTGTAAACTAGCTTTAAGATAGATGTATTACAATACTGACTTAAGTGGTACAACTGTTTTACTACTCTATTCATATACTGTTTCAAATAATTAGTATGATATACAACTGGTCACTATGTAATGGGCTTAATTTGAATCCAGACAAATCTCAGATGATACTGATTTCTAAAAAACAGTTCGATACGAATGAACTACCACCAGTGTTCTTAAATAACAGGCAACTCAAGTTCGTAAACGTTGTAAAAAATCTTGGTTTCAAGTTGAATCGATTACTCTCTTCCAATGACCACGCAAATTATGCCATTGGTCGAATCTATGCTGGCCTGCGTAAGCTTCGATTATCCTCTAGTTTTACCCCAACATGCACGAAACTTAGACTTGTAAAAACCCTGTTTGTACCCATTATTGATTACTCCATAACTGTTTACTGTAAGCTTGACTCCCACTCAGAACACAAATTGCTTGTTGCGTTCAATGCTATGATTAGGTATGTGTATGGGCTGAATCGTTATGACCATGTTTCTCAGTATCATAAATTGGTTTTAGGGTGTACGTTTCAGCAATTTCTAAAGATAAGGTGCTGCCAATTTATGCATAAACTTATATATAAAAGATCGCCTAAATATCTGTTTGATAAGCTTCAGTTTCCTCCCGCAAATTATGCAAAGTGGAAGCGTAGGATGTGGCGTTGATGGTTTCACCTTTTTTTTTGTACTCAATGAGCAAGATTCCCTTTGAGTCCCAAAAAACTGTGGCCATGAGCTTTCGGGCAGAAGGAGTGACTTTGAACTTCTTCAGGGGGTCTGTTCCTTTTTTATGCCACTGCATGGACTCTTGTTTGCTTTCAGGGTCATAGTGGTGGACCCATGTTTCGTCCCCAGTAACAATTCGATCCATAACACCGTCCGCGTTCTCACTACACATCTCCAAAAGCTCTCTGCAGCATGCGAATCTCACTTTTTTCTGAGGCGCTGTGAGCATTCGTGGCACCCACCTTGCACTGACCTTTGAAAGGTTAAGATGGTCATGAAGAATGGTGTGAATGGTACCAATTGAAAGCTTGGTGATCTCTGCCATCATTTTCACCTTTATTCGGGCATCCTCAAGAACAAGTTTTTCGACTTCTTTGATGCTTTCTCTCGTACAAGCAGTAGCCGGGGCGCCGGAGCGGGGGTCGTCTTCAATGCTCTCTCT
This sequence comes from Volucella zonaria, assembly GCA_963966105.1. Classification (NCBI taxonomy): domain Eukaryota; kingdom Metazoa; phylum Arthropoda; class Insecta; order Diptera; family Syrphidae; genus Volucella; species Volucella zonaria. The sequence continues at coordinate 48,597,908 of OZ014534.1, forward strand.
GCCTCTCTTGAACTCGCTTGACCACTTTTGCACAGTTGATAATGAAGGTGCGGAACCCTGGTAAACAGCCACCATCTCTTCATGAATAGTTTTTTGACTTTTTCCTTGCTTAGTGAGAAATTTAATTACAGCGCGATGCTCAATTTTCACCATCATCGTCTCAGTTGCCATTATGATTCTGTTTAACTAGAGATAAAACGCGAATTAATAATCACATTTATATGAAATTTTACATGAATGCACTAAAATAATAGTATTACTTGATAAATAAGTCAATTTATATATGCAACCACAGCTTCACCCCGATACCGAGAATAGTTTGAACGCCCCTCGTAACTATGTTCTTCTTCCTTTTACTGTCTAACTACTTCTTATTCTACTTCTTTTTCTTTTCTTTTTATATAAATATATACATTTATGAATTGTTAATGTTACTTATATTGTTATTTATGTACTATAAAAGACAACGTCTTACTTGTACACACGAAATAAATAAATGAAATGAAAATGAAAATGAATGAATCCTTCCAACTAAGTTTATGGTCTAAAACAATACCCAAATATTTAAATTGTTGAACACACTCAATATCGAATCAGGAATCACAACAATTAGTGATGTGATCAAAACTAATCGAATTCTGTGAACAACAGATTAAAGGAAAACGTGTACAATTCGGGCTAATTACAAGTTTATGATGACTGAACCATAATCTCAGTAATTCAAGATTGTAATTTACATCCATAAAAATATTAAAATTATTGCTATGAGAATAGAATATAGCAGTATTATCAGCAAACGCAGAAATTTTTCCTTTGTAAGATTGACTAAACAGAGAGTTAACATAAATCAAAAACAAAATAGGACCCAAAACCGATCCTTGTGGAACACCTATATTTATAAATTTCAACGAGCTAAAAGACTCTTTGATTTTTATCATCTGCTTTCGATTTGCTAGGTAAGAAGCAAACCAGTTAAAAACAAAACCTCTAAAGCCCGCATTATACAGTTTATTTAATAATAAAGAGTGGTCCTCTGTGTCAAATGCCTTAGTTATATCTACAAATAGAGCTGCACATCTTTTGGACAAATTTATACTATTATAAATTTCTCCGATGAATTTCTGCAAGGCCGTTTCTGTCGACATACCACTTCTAAAGCCAAATTGACAATTGTTGAAAAAATTCGTCGTACTTACGAGTAAAAACGAAATAATTCTCGATTTCATACCTTTTTCCAGAATTTTTGAAAATACATATAATAGAGATATAGGCCGATAATTGTCTATGGTCTGAGTATTACCTTTTTTGTGGAGGGGTATTACTACAGCTGTTTTCAGTGTTTCAGGAAAAATACCATTTTTAACACTAAGACTAAAAATATAGCACAGGATGTCGGAAACAAAAAATTAAATCTGCTTAAGAACAGAGCTGAAGACTGAATCAAAAGAGGACGAATTTGATGATTTAAGTGACATAATTATTTTTTGAATCTCAGCACCTGTAAATTCGCAGAATAAAAATGTTTGCGATTCCAAACTCTCTGAATTAAATGAATGTTCATGATGAGAAGTAGGGACACTTACATTTAAGAATTCATGTGAGGAACACAAATTTGTAAAAAAGTCATTGAATAAGTTGGCAACTTGCAAAGGGTCCGATACGTTAACATTATTATGTCTTAAAATAAACTCATCATTCTTCGTCGATCTGTTCAGTATCTCATTTACTACTGCTCATTCTTTTTTTGTATTTCCGATATTTTTGGACAATTTACTTGTAAAATAAGAATCTCTGCAGATGGGTATTTCGTTTTTCAATTCCTTGAACACTTTCTCGTAGTATTTCTTCAGGTTTTTATTATTTGGATGCTTTTTCACACGAAAATACAGCATATTTTTCTTTTTTATTTTCCTCGTAAGTAAGCGAAAAGTCATCCACGGTTTAATACACTTCAGCTTATTGCATTTTTTATTCAAACTATTGGTGCAGCATGATAGATGAAACTGTAATATTTTGAGAAATTAATTCAAAACTTCATCCCAAAATTCAAAATTAAGTCTACTCTTGAGGGCATTCAAATCAATTCTCTCAAAAGTTTGATGAGAGGAGTTTCTAGACTTGCATTCTTTATGATCGAACAGAATACAAGTTAAATAATGTCCTTTATACTCAGGTCATAAGTCATAACTTGATAACCAATAAAATTGCATCTGTGAAGCCTTGGAAATATATGGTCTAGACAAGAATTAAGACGTGTAGGTTGATTCAAAAGAGAATCAAAACCATGTGACGCCATAAATTATAAATAATTATCAACGTCTAATGAATCAGACAGAATATTTATATTAAAATCACCCAACAGTACAACATTCTTACAAGTTTGTATCTCTAAGAAACTCGAGAATTCATCTAAGAAGACACCTACTGAATATTTATGAAGTCTATAAAGACAACAGAAGCAGTAACGTACATCAGAGATTTCACAAAATAAACTCAGTACATTGGCACTATTCATTTTCCATAATTTACTCTCACAGTCATTTAAGTTATTTCTATGAAATACTGCAACACCTCCAGCTGAATACGAATTATTACATCGAATACATATATTCGAAAAGGTAGTCAACAGAGCTCTGTTGAAATGGGTGGGGGATAACAATATAATCCCGGACAATCAGTTTGGTTTTAGGGCGAGGCACGACACCATTCATGCGGCGTCAAAACTGATCTCCGACATACAGTGGAACAAATGCAAGAACCAATGTACGGGTGCTTGTCTGGTTGACTTGGAGAAGGCCTTTGACACCGTATGGTTAGAGGGGCTTTTCTACAAGCTAACCAGAATGGGCATGAGGAAACCTTTGCTATATATGATTTACAACATGCTTATGGAAAAGAAGTTCGTTGTCAAATGTGGCAACGTGATTTAGAGTACAGTTTTCATCATTAAAAATGGCTTACAACAGGGGTCGGTTATTTCTCCGATACTGTTCAATATTTACACAAGTGATCTAATAGGTACCCTCAATCACGCTATAGCGTATGCAGATGATTTAGTGGCGTACAGATCAGGACCAAAAATCGAAACCATTAACACCCTTTTGCAACGTGACTTCGATCATATTAAGGAGTATTGCGATGATTGGAAATTGAAAATTAATTTCCAAAAGTCAGAAACAATTTTATTTAGAACTCCATTGAGAAGGGCCTCTTGGGATACCAGAAATAACTGGCGAAATTTGGCCATCATTGGACAGCATGGACTACCACTAGCGGTGAGAAGCGCAGTTAGGTACCTTGGTATCTGGCTTGATAAGTATCTATATTTTGATAAACATATAGATGCTTGTCTGGCTGGGGCCAAGAAGGCTTTAGCTTTGACAAGAAAACTGTTTCAAAGCAGTCAACTTGATTCCAGGGTGAAAGTCATATGCTACGTGGCTCTAATTAGGCCAATCATCGCTTACGGTTGTCCGGTGTGGTTTAATGTAGCGCCGTCTTACATGGAAATGATTCGTGTGTTTGAGAGACAGTGTCTTAGAACCTGTCTTCGATTGTACCGAACACCAGAGTCTGAGTACATTAAATATTATCCCAACAAAGTCCTTTACAAGGGAGCTGGACTAAATAGGATTGACAATTTTCTAATTAAGGTGATTCGAAGGCACATCGCAAGAGCAATGACGAGCGATAATAGCCTGATCTTTGGGGCATATTACCCCAATATAATGTACCACGAGAGTACACTTCAATCTGGCTATATCCCGCCTGAAGCATTTCTCCATATAGACGCTAAAGGCTTAGTGCAAAGTAGGGATGGTATTCCGGTATTATACCACCGCCACCGCGGTGCGAGTGAAAAGCGGCTCAACTACGACGGGTACGTCGCCATCGCTCAGGAGCTCTTCCGTTTTAACCCTGCAATCGCGGACAGGGATAGGATCGATGCCGAAAAGCAGTACATCGAATACTGGTGGCTTAAAGAAGGGGAGAGAGGCGATACGCTCTCCTAGGTCGGTGTGTTACTTGTGTAGCTTCTCCTAGGTATAAGTAGATTAGGGTTAGCTAGGGGGTTTTCGTGCAGAGGCTTGTTATCACGTAGCTGTACCTCCGAGAGTTGACCGACGCTACACGGTCTCGATCAAGTTTCGGAGGAGCATGTGCACCGTGATGACGACTGCCAGGCGTCCGAAAACGCAATCGAGATGGTGACCACTCGGAGCAAAAGAAAACGAGAGCTCGCCATCTGGATTATAGTTAAGTTAAATTAAGAAGCATAGGTAGGTTAAGTAGATAGGTAGCTTAAGTTTTATATAAAATTTAAAAAAAGATAAAACATCTAAGTTTTTTTGGCAATAATTTTCTTAGAGAATCATATATGTAAATAAGTTTGTTATATAAGCTAAGTTCTAGGATAGATTTAAGGTCGAAAGACATTAATTGTAGTAATATCGTTAAGTTTAGAGCGCTCGGTAAGAGCCAGTAAGCTAAATTCAGAAACGGTCGCTGTCAAATTAGATTTAATCATTTTTGTCTAGTATGTAAGTTAGCATATAGAAAGAAATAATAAAAATGAATTTAAAAGTAAAAAAAAAAAAAAGTACGAATTATTACAATTTGCAACAAAAATGAAATTTGGAATTGCATAATCCGAGATTTCTTTTTCAAAAATCCAAATTTCAGAAAGAAATATTAGATCAGGTAAATGTTCAAGAGATGCAAGATGAGTAAAAATTGTATCAAAGTTAGTTCTTAGGCTACGAATATTCTGATGAACTATTGAAAAGCCTGTACTATTATTGTTTGAATGTTCTATACAGAGACAATTAGTTTCATGTAAGTTCTTATTCACAAAATATTGAGGATTCTGAGCAAAATTTGAATTATTTGACATGATGAGCAATTGACAGTGATCTTCCTCAGATGTTGGGATATGATCTTTGTTGAACACATACGAGTATCATCAGACACGTCTTCTTTAAATTACGAGTACATCCTGTACTTTTATAATGTTCACCATACACAATAGGGAAGCGGTGATATCAACCCAAGAGGAGAGTGTTTGTATGATTTTATTTTGTCTTCCAACCTCAATATTTGCAACAGAATTCACCCACTTTTGTGGTGAAAAATAAGCAGGAGGTGCTAGATACAAATACAAATACAGAAGCATTAGAAATAAGGGAATGGAGAGTAATCGACAATGCGTCAATGTCGGATCAGCGGCGAATGCGCTTCAAGGTGAACTTTCAGAACAGGGTATGTAGATTTCAAAGTAATCCTAGAAAGACTGATTGGGTCAAGTACATACATCGAAGTGGTAAATATATACAATCGCCTGCGACAATATTGTTAACTTAGATAGACCGGTAGAAAATATTAATAAGGCGCTTAACAATAGCGTTCGAGAAAGCTTGTCCGGCTAACAGAACACCTAAAAGGGCTCGACCAAAATGGTGAAATTGGGAGATAGGTTTAAAAAGGAAAGAGGTTAGGAAATTCTACTCGCATAATAGGGCGAAGCTTTTCAGAGGCGACAGTACATGGAATGTGTGCTACAAATGTAAGAAACAATTCAAGTACCAACAATAGTTAGAAAGTCAAAAAGGGCTTCAATGCAGAAGTACTGCGAATCTATTGCGGTAACAGACGACGTTTAGAGGTTACGCAAAATACTATAAAAGGAAGCGAGCGTTCATAGCTACATCAGAAAAACTGACGGAACCTGGGCTGAAAGTAGCCAAAAGGTTCTGGTAAGGTTGGTGCAAATCTATTTTCTTGGATCCACATTATCAAATGACTCTGACATGTAACGGCGCGCTGAGAATATTAACCTCTATCTCTCACCGAAGAGGAAATATGTGTTCTTATTAATAGGAAACAAATTAAGGTGATCAATTCAGTCCTTTAAGCCGTACAAATCCCCCGGTCCGGATGGTATTCTACCGATTATTCTACAGAAAGCACCGGAGGTAGCAATTCAAAAAATTATGGAAATTCTTAGACACAGTCTAAAAACAGGGTACATAGCAATAGCTTGGTGGTTTTTATACCCAAAGCTTACAAACATGGGCATATAACAGCAATAGATTTCAGACCAATAACTCTGGCATCATGTATGCTGCAAAACCCTAGAGCGATTATTTGAGATTCACATTAGGAACAGATGCAGTATAATGTTTTTGATTGAATCAAATCTGTAGAAACCGCCCTGCACGAGGTGGTGGGGATAGTAAGGAGAGTGTACACTTCGGTGAGTTTGCGATGACGGCCTTCCTCAATATTTAAGGAGCCTTCAATAACGTGAAGTGCACCACCATTAAAAATGCTTAGGTAGACTCTAACACTGAACAGGACGTTACAAACTGGGTTTGCAGCATTCTTGCAGGTAGGAAAATAAACTGTTCCATTGGGCAAAGCTCGGTTAGAATGCCCATAACGAAGGGAGCCCCTCAAGTGGGAGTCATATCACCACTCCTGTGGGTGCTGGTTACCAATGACATCCTCAAAAACCTTAGTACAATCGGTATAAGTGCTACGGCATACGCAGATGACGTGGCATAATATTGCAAGGAAAACACTTAAATATTTTAAGCGACTTCATGGAGGTTGCCCTCAAGTTGATCAACACATGGGCAAAAAGCTGTGGTCTCAAAACTCAACGAAGTGGAAGTGTACCTCTCTGCTAGGGCGCGAAGTATCTGGGTGTAGTTCTGGACAAAAAAAACTCAATTGGAATCTTAACGTAGCGGAAAAAATAAAAAAGGCATTGCTCTTTTTGTCTGCAATAGAACGATGTACTGGCTGTATACGGTGGTGGTAAAACCCATACTATGTATATGGCGCACTAGTATGGTGGAAAGCAACAAACAAGAAAACGGTTTACGGAAAATTAGCGGCGGTTAAAAGAACGGCTTCCATAGACATTATAGGTGTGCTCCGTACCACGCTTATGGTAGCATTGGATACCTTTCTGCACCTAACACCACTTGATTTACAGATCAAAAAATTTGCTGACAATAGTGCGATACGACTCACTAATTTGAGTTACTTCAAGAGCAGTAGTTTGGGACACGGCATGGTCCTAGCGGAGCTACGAATACTGCAATCTAATTCCGACGGATTAAATTCCTTCCTTGGTCGACTTCGACATTCCGTATGATATAATATATCCAGAGAGGAGGACTGGCAAAAAAATGCAAAAATGCAAATGTCAGGTCAAATGAAATTGCAATTTCTTTTGTTCTGGTAGTCGTCGTATCGTCGAAATCTTATGGATGATAATACCACAGCTAATGATGTGAACAATTTTAACAACGGCCAAGTCATGCTCAACATTTTTGCTAATCGATGCACTGGATTAAAAGTTTGGCATGTTAATGTGCAGAGTCTAAAATCAAGTAGTTGATCCCTTTCAGTGCTGATATAAGTGCTGATGATGACAATTCCGCTGCCCTTTCTGGCTATAAAATACATAGTTGCGACAGATCGAGAAGAGGAGGTGGGATTGCAATTTATTATAGATCTGTGTTAAAATGCGAATTTATTAAAAGAAATGAAAATTCGGCTGGTATTGATTTTCTGTTTGTCGAAATATCAGACAATTATCACAAGTGTCTTTTTGGTTGCATTTACGTACCAAATCGAAACTTTGCTCTCACAGAGGTTGAAACCGAATTATCCACCTATGTCTTAACATTATTCATAACTCCGTTTACTCACATTTCCGAGTAGGTTGCCGAACGTTCCCATTTAGATTTTTTTTAATATCGGACATGAAGTTAGTGTTATTTCACGATCAGATACACTTGCGGTCATAAAAACCGCACCATATCAAAATCATTGAAAAATTGTTAATAATTACGATAATAATTTTTATAATTAAATGAAATTTTTGTTGAGTACTCCGCAGTAGTTTATAAGTATTTCTATCTAATTTCCATCTGTTTATTGAATGTTTGAAAAAAGATATTAACAAAGAAAGAAAAACCAGTTAATTTTCTTATTTTTTTAAAATATTTTAATACAGTCATTGATTAACAAAATCAAACGATACATTTTTTATGTATGTGTATATAAGATGTTTAGATATGCCACTTTTACCAAAAAATTATCAATACCGAGTTGCTCCTCCTTTGGCGGTTATAACCGCTTTTATTCTAGAAGGCATCGAGTTTACTAGAAGTTCAGTAATATCCCTTGAAATTTCAGTATTCCATACATGTTCCAGAACTTCATTTAGCTTTTTTTTACTCTCTGGTTTATGTTCAGCCACCTTACGTTTCATTACATGCTGGTCAGTCTAGTCTAGTAATTCCGAGGTCATCAAACGTTGTCTTGAGCTGAAAATTATTGAAAGACTCTAGTTACTTGTCTGTTTATTATTTATAAAGTAGACATCTAGAAGTTGATTTATAACACTTTACTTACAGATTTGGCGCGGTGGTAAGGTGCAGAATCATCTTGAAAAATGCATTTGTCAGTATACGAATGATGCTGTTCAATTGCTGGTACCAAAAACTCCCTTAATACTTCTCCATACTTTTGAGCGTTCATAGTTCCATTAACAAAGAGCAAAGAGCCCAAAAAGTAAAAAGAAATACATCCCCAAATCAACTGGCTTTGAGGAAACTTCACTATTTTGACTATGCACTCGTCCTTGAACCTTTCACCTGCTGACCGTCGTACGTATGGCAAATTGTCGGCACATAACCAATTAAATCTACTTTCATCGGACCATATCACACATCGCCAATCATCCTGCGTCCAATCTTCGTACTTTTTTGCCCACGTCAAGCGAGCTTTTTCCATTTTTGTGGTTAGGAGAGGTTTTTTCGCTGGTCGTCTTCCATATAAACCTATCTCCCGTAGCCGTCGGCGTATGGTTTCGGCGCTTAGATCAACTTGATGAAATTCACTCAGCTTTGCTCTTATATGGACAGCACTTTTAAAGCGATCTTTCATGCTAATTCGTTGTAATACATTGTCCGTCTTCTAGGTTGTTTTACGTTTTCGTCCCGAGCCTTTTTTCCTTTCCAGTGGATCCAAATTTTATTTTTCTTCATCAGTCATACGATAGTTGAATCGACTAAAGTCAATATTTGAACTTTTTCGTCACGAGTCAGTTGATGATATTTACCAGACATTTCACTTTTTTTTACTTGTCACCGTCACAACTCAATTCAAACTGATTTCTTCTTTTTGCACTGAATACGAGGCCGAACTCCGCTATGGGGAATACCCTTCATTAGTATGGGAAAAAACCTTACGATCTGATGTAATTAGGCATTTTTTGAGAACTCATTAGGTGGTGCGGTTTTTATGACCGCAAGTGTATATATGCCAGGTTTTAACTCTTCTCATGATCTTATATTTTTAACTTACGATCTTCAAATGAATGTGCAACCTTCCCCCAATAAAGTACTATTTAGAGATTTCAGTAATATCAATTTAGTAGCTCTGCACAATGAATCCTCACTATACCCTTGGGATTTATGTTGGAATCTCTCAGATGTTGATAATAAAGTTGCTTTATTCGAGTCAATGATGTTGGAACTCTTCAAAAAATATGTACCAATTAAGCAAGTGGTAGTTAAGAATCCGGGCGCCCTTGATTTACCTTAAATATAAAAAATCTCATGAGACTTCGAGACAAAGCCTATCGCAGATGGAGGAACTAACCTGCAACTGCAAATAGGACTGCATTTATTAAGTTGAGAAACTTAAAAACCGCGAAAACTTGCAAACAAGAGCAGTTTTATTACAAATCTAAGCTTAAAACCAGCCGTATAACTCGAGATCTTTGGAAAAATTTACTCCAGTTGGGCGTTATTCCCACTAAAAACGTTATCTCCAACTAATCCGGATCTATTTAACAACTTTTTTGCGACCACATTTGTTCCAGACAGTTCTATTCCTTCGACTGAAGCTAATTTATACCGTAATTCCTCAGACTTCTCAGGCCCAACATTTTCTTTTCAACCTATAAATAGCGTCGATGTAATTTTTGCCATTAAATCTATAAAGTCCAATGCTATAGGTCTAGATGAAATATCTCCAAGATATAAATCTATTAGCGTATTAGCGTATCTAGATACGTAGATACGCTAACTAATATTTATAACTGCTGCCTTGTTGAATCCTGCTTTTCCTCCGCCTGGAAACTTACAAAAGTAACAAAAGTGACTTACGCCCAATAAGCATTCTCCCGAGTTTGTCAAAGGTTCTGGAATTTATCATTAAGAATCAACTTCAAGCTCACGTTGACTCAATCAATTTGATAAGCCTGCATCAATCTGCATCTCGTGCAAGTCATACCATAGTTGTACTATTGAACTTTTGAAAATAGTTGATGATATTCGTCTAAACTTTGACAAATCTTATACAACCCTACTATGTCTTTTAGATTTCTCAAAGGCATTTGATTCAGTGAATCATGAAAAACTATATTGGAAACTTATCAATAGCTTTGGTTTGGGTAATAAAGCTACTGAGCTTATTCTAAACTATCTTAGCGGTAGGTATCAGCAGGTTTCATTGAACGGAAAAATGTAAAGTAGGCTAAGACTATATCATGGCGTTCCTCAGGCGTCAATCCTCGGTCCATTGCTCTTTGTCCTATTCATCAATGACCTACCCCTTGTTTGTAAACATGTCAACGTACATATGTACGCTGACGATGCTCAATTATATGTTTCCAGCCCGCGAGCTAAAATTGATAGTTGTGTCAGTCAATTGAACCAAGACTTACTCGTACATAGATGCAGTTCGACTTTGGGCTTCTTGCAATGGGTTTAAACTTAATGCTAAAAAAACCTAATGTTTCCCTATTCGAAAGAACTTAGGGCATGCTGAAGAAAACCCATATGTTTATCTGTCTGGAGATAAAATTAGTTATTCTAATAATGTCAAAAACCACGGTATTATCCTTAACAACTCTTTTAATGCTGAAGATCATATAAACACATTACTTAAAAAAATTTATATGGGCTTGCGTTTGATGTGGAAATCTGTCCGTTATACTCCAGTTGAAATCCGGCTAAAATTAGTTAGATTCTTACTTGTACCACACATAATTTACTCTAGTGTGGTTTAGAGCTGACTGGACTCAGCATCATTCAGAAAATTTGAACTCGCTTTTAACTCCATGATAAGATTTGTGTTTAACTTGCGTAAGTTCGACCACATTTCAAGGTTTTACATGTCAATACTAGGGTGTTCATTATTGCAATATTTGAACTATCGGAACTGCCTCTTCATTACATGACTTATAAACTATAAAAAGCCACATTACTTATATTGCAAGATACAGTTTCCTAGATCATCTAGGACTTTTACTATTAATCGCTTACTTTGTAAATTTTCTTTAACAGAATTCGTTTTTTTTTTTCTTTTTACATTTCGTTAATATCGTTTAAAAATTATTTTTTTCTCCTAATTGAAATTAAATTATTTTTATTGTTATTATAATTATGATTTTTTTCCTTTCCCCCTTTTTGTAATTGAATTATTGGTTTTTGTTTTTGTATGTACTTGTACAAACCGCTATTATTGTTAATTAAGTAAATTAAATTAAACTAAATTTTCGCAGATGGCTCAAAAACAGAGGAAGGAACAGTTTCTGGTATCTTCTCAGAAGACCCAGAACTAAGATTGTCTATAAGACTACCGAACGCAAGCAGTGTCTTCCAATCAAAGATTCTTGCTGTCCTCAGAGCGGCTGAGCTAATGCAGATGAGATCGATATCCGAAAGAGATATCGCCATCTGATATAGTCGCACAGCGGCTGTCGCACAGTGCTTAAGGCACAATGCAATCAAAACCGGGTAAGACTGTGCTGGGTACCAGGACCCTGCGATCTTAAAGGAAATGAACAATCGGATGAGCTTAGAAGAAAAGGAGGGATACTCGACAATAGTAAGGTTGCCGAAACACCCCTTTGCATAGTGAGGGGCGCTATCGAGGAAAAAATCATAAAGACTGCCAACCTAAGGTTGAAGGACACAAGGTATCCAAAGCTCTCTGGCCGCTTTTTGACGGCAAAAGATCCAGGAAGCTAATGAAATTAAACAGTAATAGGAATCCTGAATGGACACTGTTTCCCGCGGAAGCACGCAAAGAGACTCAAATTGCCAGACACGGATATTTGCAGATTCTGCGGTGATCTTAGAGCTGTTGAGGACATAACATACATACTGTGTGAATGTGAGGCAATATCGCATAGTCAAAGAAAATTTTCAGGGAAATATTGGGTATATAACTTAATTCGCGTGGTTTGTTTTCAAAATTTAAGCGTTCATTTAAGATAAACATGTACGATAGTATTATTCAAAGTATTGCCCATCTGAAGCTATGAGTTTTTCCCATCTTTCTGGTAATTTGTGGATCCCATCCCAAAAGAACTGCGCCGGCTTGGCAGCCAAGAATGAATCAAGCCAATTTTTGATATTCTGCTCTGATGTGAACCGTATTTCAGTGAGGGCGTTCTGCATCGACCGGAACAAATGGTAGTCAGAAGGGGCAAGATCTGGGCTATAAGTCGGGTGGGGTAAGACTTCCCATCCACTGTTTTACAAATAGTTCTTAAGCGGAATAGCAACGTGGGGCCGAGCGTTGTCATGATGGAAAATTATTGCCTCGTGTCTGATCGCATATTCCGGGCGTTTTTCGGCCACTGCTCTCTTCAAACGGATTCATTGTGTTCGGTAGCGTTGTCCATTGATGGTTTCACCGGGTTTTAGCAGCTCATAATACAGCACACCCATCTGATCCCACCAAATACAGAGCATTACCTTCGCTCCATGGATATTCGGCTTTGCCGTTGATTTGGCTGGTTGGCCGGCTTTCACATATAATTTTTTGCGCTTGGGGTTGTCGTAATGGATCCATTTTTCATCACTAGTAACAATCCGATGCAAAAATGACTTCCTTTTGTGGCGTTCCAGCAGCATTTCGGACATGCAAAACCGCCTTTCGACGTCTCTCGGCTTCAGTTCATGTGGAACCCAATTTCCTTGCTTTTAAACGTTTTGAAATGGCTGCTTGAGTGACATTCAAAGATTCTGCGAGCTCTTCTTGTGTTTGGCAACAATCTTCATAGAGTAATGCTTCCAGCTCTTCATCTTCAAACTTTTTTGACTGCCCAGGACGTTCATCGCCTTCCAAGCCAACATCACCACTTTTAAATCGTGCAAACCACTTTTGGCACATTCGCTCAGCTAGCGCATGTTCACCATAAACTTCCACCAAAATACGATGACTTTCGGCAGCAGTTTTCTTCATATTAAAGTAATGAAGAAGAACTCCCCGCAAAAACACTTTTTCAGGCACAAAGTTCGTCATATTTGAGTGAGAAAAAATTATTGTTGTTTACGCTTCAAATGAATGACATATACTGAAATGACGTACAATGACAGTAGCTTTCCAACGCATGTTCCAATGGAATAATACGCCATCTCTTAGCAAGCACGAATTAAGTTATAGACCCAATACTTTTTCGAAAACCTAGAGGAAATAGACGACACGAAGTTCAAAGGCCTTCTTGGCTTTCTTAGGGAAATTGGATGTTTCACCAGGGAGATTGTTTAGGTTTTTGCCATTTGAAGACAAATTCAACTGGTTCCACAGGGATTGCAATGCGCCCACTTTGCTACCTGGTGTCTGTCTGTGTGATGGCATATCCATCAAACCCCTGTTTAACCTAACCTAACCTAACCAATAATGTTCATAGCAGGCAATATACATAGTATATTTTTTCTATTTTGTTTATAACACATAGAACACATTAAGAAGAGGACATCCAAACAAATACTTACAGATAAAAGATACTTATCGCTACTTATTTCAACAATCTTGAATGAGTTTCAATGATCTGACGAGAATCTGGCAGTAATCAGACAGGTTTTGATTTGACGATGACTAGGCGGTGATTTCCTAATCTGGCCATACTCTACGATTGCCTTAAATGATTTGACATCTGATAATAATTGGACACTGATTGGACCATGCATTTTTGATCTTATCGCATCGATCTTGACACGATTTGGCAGCAATTTACGACGATCTTATTTAATCTACTAATAATTTATCTATGAACCACCGCCTGTCATCTGTAAAAGATCAGCGATCACTTAATAATCCCCCGAGGACCTACAGATGGTCTAGAAGTTATCCGCCATTTATTCACCAATTACCAGCCGATGATCTTGAAATAGTCTGCCAACGATCCGCCAGTGTTTTGCTTTTTTTAAAAAAGATCCACCATAAGATACCGTAAAAATTCCAATAAATCTTCCGCTTAACTTGAAATGTACTATCGGCTGTGTCGCCATACCAGTTGTTAGTTAGTAAGAAAAACAACAGCAATAAAAATAACAACCATACCCCGTGTTATCAGTGCGTGTAATTATAATTTTTTATTTACGATTCTAGCACTCCCGTTTGGATGAATCCATCAGGTAGCCAGGTTGCCCGTAGAATTATGTTAGTGTGCCCAGAAAAAGTCTTCTTTCTTCCAAGTAATCACGGCTACAAATCAAATTGTAAACTACAAATGATCGATGATGACGGCGGCGGTAACAGTCATAAATGTGCAGTGCACACTCGATAACGCGCCTTGTTTAAATACACACCTAAGTGCCACCTTCCCATTTTGTGTCACATTAGCGATTATGTGTCGATGAATTGTCCAGATTATCAGTAAAATTAGTTGCCATCAAGTAAACGAATTTATCGGGATACATACGACCGAGTCGACATATTTTCAGTAGACGGTACAATTCCTAAATCAACATTGAGACCATTCGTAATAAACGCCAGGCGTTTATGTTGTTCTTCATTAGATATGAGTTGATGTTCTATTTGTAATGTATCCAACGACAAAATTATCGAAAAATAATTTTGATCATAGAACCTCATACGAGTAGAAGTTGGCTGTTCTTATTGCTTTTCACGTCGTCGATTGTAAATATCATTCATAGCTTTAAAATGGACGCTCTCTACTAACTGGGTTGTTATTCGGAGAAGTATCATGCCTGATATGACATATCTGATCATCTGTCAGTTGGAACGCGTACATACTCGTATATGTGTTATTTTAGTTTTGTTTTGTCGCAGCCAAAGACGTGAATTGGTGAAGGGACTTTCCATAATTCTAAATTTAGAAAAAGATTATTCGAATTTCTAATAATTTCGACGAATCAACAATAGACGGAAATGATAAGTACTCGTACTCCTCTCAAGCAGACAACATATTTTGGCTTTTTAATTTGTTTTATTGTAGATTGGGGAATGAAGTTTTACTGATCATGTCACGACTCACGGCCCTGGATTGTAACTGATTGCGAGCTAATATTTCTGCATGAACCATGGAGACGGCGGGTTTGACCGAGTTGACCAGAATGCCTTCATGTCGATATTTTTGGCCTCTAAACGACATTTGCTTCAGTTCGGGCAGTGCAAGGACGGTAGTGCACAGGCGTACTGAAACTGAAAAAAATTGGAAAGATAACGAAAGCAACTCATAAAAAAGAGAAGGTAGTTTCGCAAGCTTACGATAAAAAGAAAAAGCAAAGACTTCCACTCATTGAATGAAGATCTACAACATTAGGTACCCATGGAGTACTGCATAACAATCCATAATGAATAAGTTTGAAAATGTTATTTCAGCGGCACCAGTATGCGCCCACACAAATGACAGTGTCAATCTTTCGCGAATGACAAGAGACGATCCGAAAAAGAAAATAATACCACCCATCACACGGGCAGATGCTCTGGCAGCAACGAGCGGATTAATAAAACAACAGGGTTTCCGGAATGGGAGGATCCACTGACTTTATGCAGAAGTAAGCAATCCTAATGTAAGATGCCTAGAAGAAGGAAAATTCTCACATGAAAAAGACAGAGATTTGAATCGTTTCAAAAGCGACAAGCCCCCAAAGTAATCATCGCCGAAGAGACCCCTATGCAAGCAGGATACAGAAGGGAAATTGCTTGGAAAAATGATCAGTGAAACACTGGACCAGTACTCCCAAGGAGACAACTGCCTTTTCTTGTTCTCTCTATTCACCTGTGCAATTTTCAATTTAAATTTTCGTCAAATTGCATTTTCCGGTTCTTAACTCCCAGTGCTCGAATTCATCTAATTTTTTCGTCTGCTACAAGTTTTCAATGGAAAGCCCCTACCTCTAGTAAATTGCAACCAAACAATAAAAAAAAAAATGCAAACAATAACTGCGATCTATGTTTATACCCTCACTGTCCTACACAACTAATTTATCTACGCGACCGTGTGTTTAGTACAACACTTCCCATTTCAAATTTTAAACATGTCTTGCTGAATTGTCAATTGTGTAATCGATGACGACAATGCTAACTGGGTAGCTCGCAAGGGCATCTGTGGGAAAGTCTTTCATGTCGTTTGTGTCGGATTAAACAAAAGAAATACGGTGCTTATCAACGAATTCTCCGATAACCTCCTTTTCCTTTGTGATGAATGCATCACTTTCGCATGTGCTTTTGGCAATGCTATAAAGTGCCTAAGCGATTCTAATGACTCCTACCAAGACGCACTAGCCAAAAAGATTACGGACAAAATCTCGGTTATTGAAAACCGTGTTAAAAGTGTTGAAAAGTTACGTAACTCAGTCCAGAACTTAGCCGATCTTACATAATCCAAAGTAAAGTACATGGATAAACAAATGGCAGGTCTAATCGAGCTAGACTCCGGGAGATCTAAGAATGAAGAAACTGCCTTAGGTCACCTGGATAAAGTGTTGAGTGACATCAAAACTATCTATCCTGCGCATGTTATATCCAACCAAAAAAAACTGCTAGTTGATAAGCTCCCTGCGTGACGACATTGACATTTATTTCCAGTCCTCGTCACACAAACAACTCTCTCCTAAACAATCTGATCCTATTCTCGAAGTTATCTTCAACAAAGTGAACGATGTCGGTGATGAACTTACTGGATACAGCAAAATCGTTGACACACCCAACATCCCGCAGCCTTACCAGAATGTCCACTATAATACATCGCTCATGGCTGAATTAAGCGAATGAATCTGCCACACGGAAGCTTATCAACCACATTAATTGGACACCATACTTGGGCACCTTCCGAATGGCAACGTAGACTTGACAAGCTTGCTTTGAAGAATCAATTGGTCACTACTTTTCTTGTCAAAGCCCCTGCAATTTACTTCCCACCACAGTAGCAAGCGCAGCTTCACATTCCATAATCCAGACAGTAAAAATTTCAATCTTAGAAAGATGCGTGTCCGCAATTGATTGCTCAATACGACCATGAAGCAAGATAAAGTCAAGCAATCCGCCATACCAAAACCAACTAAAAAGTTAGCAAGTAAATTCAAATTGTCAAAATGAACCCCCTCTTCCCACAACAAACCCAGCTCCAATCGGAGTTTTAAAACTAAAATTTTTTCCTATCTGTAACCTTCCCACCTACACTCCAGCTCCCTTTATTCCACCTCAAACCAAGCCCCAACGTCAACGTGTCTCTTTAGACTTAAACTCTCCAACTCAAACTCAACCACTCAACCCTAATTTCGACCTCAGAACTTTAGCTAAATATCCCAACTTCATCAGTTCTCACATTGTAAACCCTACCTCTCACATCCTATCTGTTGCACCATCGAAGCCCTCTTCTTTGATCACTTCCTTTTCCATTGACTTCCTTTCGCCAACCACTGTTAAATTAACGCAGCAAACTAGCGATACCACCGCTAAGCTCTCTAAGCTTAAGGATAAAAAAAATATATGAGACTATACGCCTATATCTCGCCTATCTGCACGATAAATCTAACTCGGTTTGCTACGAGGGTAAAACAAAAAACAAGCGTCATGGTTTCCAGCCACCAGGAAGGCCTCCCTACCTACCGACGTTACCAGTCTCAGAAAACTTTATACCTATGGATATAAAGTATCACGAGATTTTCAATACGCCTCCCCAAGAAGTAGTAGTAGTAGTAGTAGTATTTTTATTTATGTGTAAAATTTACATGATTTGAACACAATAATTCATTAAGTACGAGTATATTAAAAAAAAACAAAATATATATATAATAGAAATAATTAGTGACATTTTATATTTTTTATACATAAAGTATTAAAATAGTGCCAAATGCCATTTCAATGGGTTTTAATATTATTAATATGTGGGTGGGGTGACCCGTTTAATGACATTCAAAAAACAAGTTAATTTGAGATACAATTATATTTACAAAGAAAAGTGAAGGATGCAAATCAAAATAAAGAAAAGTTAAGAAGAAGTTAGAAAAAAAAAAACATTATTTGCACCAGAATATCAGAGAGAAGGTATTCCACGTTCTGTGAATTTTTTAAATTAAATTAAAGAATTTTTTAATTTAATTAAAAAGGCAAGACCTTATGGACCTTTCAAATATTCCAGAAATTCTTACCATTTTAGTATTTAAAGGTAGCTTGTTAAATAGTCGACATGAAGAGATATTACAAAAACGGAAAACGGGTACAGTCACAACATAAGAAAAGTCTCTCCGTAGATTGTAATCAGATATAAGTCTGTAATTTAAATTTCCTGATATCTGAAAGGACGTTTTCGACACTTTAAAACAATACAAATGACGAACTGGAAGAATTTTCATATCACAAAACAATGGGAAACTTGGATGACGACGATTCGTGTTACAGATTTTCCTCACTACACTTTTTTGTAAGACTAGTAAGGACTTGACTTTATTCAGATACACGCGCCCCCTAACAAACAATTCCATACTGGACTTTAACGTGAAAGACACCATAATAAATGATTTTTAATAATTGCTTTGAATAAACATTTTTTAGATAAAAAAAGTGTCGCAGGGTATTTCGAAAATATTTCCTTAGGGACTCTGTGTGGCTTGCAAATGACATCCTAGAATCAATTGTGAGCTCAAGATACTTAAACTCATCTACTTTCTCAATTAAAAAGCAATTATCACTACAGTTAAGACTGCTACAAAATGTTGGAAGTGTTTGACTAGAATCACAATTATAGCCTGCTAATCCATACCTTTGGCATTCTGATGCGTGGAAGTAAACGTCCGCATTCATACTCATTGGGGAAGCTAAGTTAAAAAACATTATTTTTGTCTTTGAGCTAATGTTCAAATTGTGCTCTGCGAACCAAATTCTTAATAGACTAAGATCGGAGATTAAATCCAAGACACTTTTAGAGCCATATGAGCAGCCAATATCATATGCAAACGCCGTAATTCTATTGGGTATATAACTTTTTTTTTCAAAATTTGTAGAATAGTATTGGGTCTACAAGTAAGTTTCCAGCGTTTGTCAGAGATGGCGCCACCAGTGGATCCCGGGCAGAAATGTCAGACCTCATGTGTTTTATTTGTACGTAAATAAACGTCATTTGCGGAAAGCGCTGCTTTTATTCTTTAATATGAAGAAAAGTGCGGCTGAGGCCTATCGTTTGCTTTCGGAAACTTATGGGGCGGAATGTATTGGTGAATCGACATGCCGCGAGTGGTTCAAAAGTGGTGATTTTGGAGTTGAAGACAAAGATCGCCCCGGAAAGCCGAAAAGTTTTGAAGACGAAGAATTGGACGCTTAACTGGATGAGGATCCGTGTCAGATTCAAGAAGAACTTGCTGCATCATTGGGCGTCACGCAACAAGCCGTTTCCCTGCGCCTAAAAGCACTCTGATTCATTCAAAAGGTTGGAAACTGGGTGCCATACGAATTGAAGCCAAGAGACGTCGAACAGCGATTTTGCATGTCCGAAATGTTACTGCAGCGGTATAAAAATAAATCATTTTTGCATCGTATTGTCACTGGTGATGAGAAATGGATTTATTATGATAATCCTAAAGGCAGAAAATCGTATACAAAGCCCGGCGAGCCCGCCCAATCGACGCCGAAACGAAATATTCACGTGAATAAGGTCATGCTCTGCATATGGTGGGATCAAAAGGGTGTCGTATACTACGAACTGCTTCCGAGTGGTGAAACCATCAAAGGACCATTATATCGAACCCAACTAATTCGTTTGAAGCGGGCATTAAAAGAAAAACGGCCAGAATATGAGACCAGGCATGAGTCCGTCATTTTTCATCACGACAACGCTCGGCCACATGTTGCGGTTTCGGTGAAAAACTATTTGGAAAATAATGGATGGGAAATTCTGCCTCACTCGCCTTACAGTCCAGGCTTGGTACCATCTGACTACCACTTGTTTCGTTCGATGCAGAACGCTCTTACGGGAATACGCTTCAGCTTAGTAGAGGCAATCAAAAATTGGCTCGTTACGTTCTTGGGCTCGAAAGACGAGAAATTTTTTTTTTCCGGAATTCATAAATTGCCAGAAAGATGGGGGAAAGTTGTAGCTTCCGATGGACGATACTTTGAATAAAGCATTGTAACTATGTTTTCATAATAAAACTTCAAATTTTGGAAAAAAAACGCTGGAAACTTACTTGTAGACCCAATATTATTCAAAGTATTGCCCATCTGAAGCTATGACTTTTTCCCATCTTTCTGGCAATTTTTGGATCCCATCCCAAAAGAACTGCGCCGGCTTGGCAGCCAAGAATGAATCAAGCCAATTTTTGATATTCTGCTCTGATGTGAACCGTATTTCAGTGAGGGCGTTCTGCATCGACCGGAACAAATGGTAGTCAGAAGGGGCAAGGTCTGGGCTATAAGGCGGGTGGAGTAAGACTTCCCGTCCACTGTTTTTCAAATAGTTCTTAACCGGAATAGCAACGTGGGGCCGAGCGTTGTCATGATGGAAAATTATTGCCTCGTGTCTGGTCGCATATTCCGGGCGTTTTTCGGCCACTGCTCTCTTCAAACAGCTCATAATACAGCACACCCATCTGATCCCACCAAATACAGAGCATTACCTTCGCGCCAAGGATATTCGGCTTTGCCGTTGATTTGGCTGATTGGCTGGTTGGCCGGGTTTCACATATAATTTTTTGCGCTTGGGGTTGTCGTAATGGATCCATTTTTCATCACCAGTAACAATCCGATGCAAAAATGACTTCCTTTTGTGGCGTTCCAGCAGCATTTCGGACATGCAAAACCGCCTTTCGACGTCTCTCGGCTTGAGTTCATGTGGAACCCAATTTCCTTGCTTTTGAATATATCCAGCTGCTTTTAAACGTTTTGAAATGGCTGCTTGAGTGACACCCAAAGATTCTGCGAGCTCTTCTTGTGTTTGGCAACAATCTTCATAGAGTAATGCTTCCAGTTCTTCATCTGCAACCTTTTTTGGCTGCCCAGGACGTTCATTGTCTTCCAAGCCAACATCACCACTTTTAAATCGTGCAAACCACTTTTGGCACGTTCGCTCAGCTAGCGCATGTTCACCATAAACTTCCACCAAAATACGATAACTTTCGGCAGCAGTTTTCTTCATATTAAAGTAATGAAGAAGAACTCCCCGCAAAAACACATTTTCAGGCACAAAGTTCGACATATTTGAGTGAAAAAAAATTATTGTTGTTTATGCTTCAAATGAATGACATATACTGAAATGACGTACAATGACAGTAGCTTTCCAACGCATGTTCCAATGGAATAATACAAGTTACGCCATCTCCTAGCAAACCGCACGAATTAAGTTATATACCCAATACTTCTGAAGTTTAGTGAAAACAGTGAATTTATATAAATTAGAAATAAAATGGGTGTCAACACAAAACCTTGAGGAACTCCCAAACTGAAGAAACGAATCTCGCTTCTCATACTATCAATCTTCACTCTTTAAGATCTGTTTGATAGGTATGATCTAAGCCACTCTAGTATGAACCCACGAAAACCCGCTTTTCCCATTTTATCCAACAGTATAGGATGGTTGACCATGTCAAAGGCTTTTGTGATGTCAACAAATAAACCAGCCGTGAATTCTTTACCATAAAGGTTATAGAAAATATTTGAGCAACAATTTAGAAGAGCGTCTTCGGTAGATTTACCCTGCTGAAAACCAAATTGCATTAGATTGAAAAACTCAATTTTTTTCAAGTAAGACATTATTCTCTCTTTAGTAACTTTTTCGAATATTTTGTTAAAAGTGGGCAGAAGTGAAATTGGCCTATAGTTTTTCATATCGTCTGCAGAGCCTTTTTTAAACAGCGGAATTACGTCGGCGCATTTGAGTGCCACAGGAAATGTTCCTGCAAATATGCTGCGATTAAAAATGACTGCCAGGACGTCAATCATATAGCATGCTATTTGTTTAACAAGTATATTTGAAATATTATCAAAGCCACAAGAGTTCGAATTTTTTAGGGATCCAAGTGCTTTTAGGAGCTCTAGAGCAGTGATTGGTTCGAAGGAAAAGCTCGTATATTGCGACTGGTCACCACCCCCGCTTATTGAATTGTAACAACGAGAGCAATTTCTCAGGACTGTTTGTGTTGGTATGCTGTTTGTTATTGAGGTGACATACTCATTGAAAGCATTAGCAATGTCAAGTATCATTCACTACTTGCCATTCTGATTTAAGGTTACCCTTAGCAGAAATGAATTTAGTTCGATAATAATTATCGCGGCAAAAAGCAATCTCTTTTTTTAAATCCAAGCATAGCTTTTTAAACTTATTTTTCAGCCTAAGGTTCATGGGATTCTTGGAGCATTTTATTCTTAGCTTGTGTTTCACGTTAACTTTTTCAATGAGTTGACTAGATAACCAGGGTTTTAGTCTTTTTTTTAGATCTTTTCAAGGGTTCCGTAAAGGAGCAATTTGATATAAACTTATTTAGGCGAGTTATGAACACATCATAAGAAGCAGAAGCATCACTTTCCATGTAAACATCGTCCCAGGACTCATAACGTAGAAGATTTGTCAGCTTTATAAAATCAATTCTTGTTTTTTGCTTTTGGCTATTAACTTCGGTACGGCTGGTCTTTTTGCTTTGAAAAGTATTCACCAATAAACCTATCAATGAGTGATCAGTGATTTGCAAATCATATGTGCACCTTTCGTAGGCATTCAATGGAAAGTCTGCAAATCGCCCATAAATATGATCCAAACACGTACCTGAAGACAACCGAGTGGGTTGTAGAGTTATAAAAGTTATTGCCGCTCTTCGCCACTATGTTCGCTCTAAAAGAGTTTCACACCTCCAACGCAGTCGACTTGTTATGCAAAAACCTTCCTTTCACCTTCTATTACCAGACCGCAAGTGGGCTGCGTTCTAAAACCGACGCCGTTTTGCTTCAATCCTGGAAAGTCGCTCCTATAGCCTCTACCTTCTCCTGTGGATCCTCGATCACAAAAAAGTTGTCATCATCAACGGTTTCATTTGGATCGATGCCTGCTGCTGCCAGTATTTGTTCGTTGTTCGTTGTGTCGGACAATTTTAAGACACGAAAGGTTGTTTTGATCTTTCCTCCGAAATATCTTATTTATTTGCGGGAACATATTCGGGTTGCTGGTGTTTACAGCCCGAATTTAATTGTTCCAATACAGAGCTTACAGAATTCTCTAATTTTCTTTTGTTAATGTTTGAAGGTTTTTGATCGACAACTTCGATGTCATGATGTCATGTTTTTAGTGTCGAAAGCAGTCTACTTTTATGTCGGTGCTGTGCGTCAATGGTTGCGTTGCGGAATAAGTCTTCGTTGTCAGTGTGTTGGTATAGATGTATCGTTTTGTCCATTGTTCGTTTGATTGTCTCGTCTATTAATCTTAGATACCTGTCAATGTCCTCGCATGACAGATTTCTTCTAGACGGAGGATAGAGCAAATTCGAGGAGAGTGCTCTTGTCAGTATTCTTGAGAAGTGTGTCCACGCATCCTACTATGCCTTTGAACAAACTCTTTCAATTCCGCAGTTTCGTTGGGAAAAGTTATTTCGGTGCTGAGACCGCAATGGTTACTGTCATATACGAAAGTTCGTAGACAGTTTGTAGTTTGTTGGTTAGTGCACGTCAGTTGTATTCGTAAGTCGAATAGCAGGAGATCCAAATAGGACCCGCGTCTGGGAAACAACAGACTATCCGTCGTTTTGAGGCCGAGTCGATACATCACACTGTGCTGACCCCACCAATTGAATAGTAGGTTCCCTCTAGTATTTGGTATATTATTTCCCCTATCACCATGTTTGGCGTTGAAATCTCCGCCGATAATAAAATAATTCTCCTCCAATTCCAGTCTTAGGAATCGAAAAAGTGTCTCGAGATCTGAGATGGATAAGGTGGATTGAGTAGCCTTAGGCGCATAGACAGACACCATGTTTAACCGCTTTCTACTACAGAGACGGATATACACGATGCATGCATCCAGCCCCTGTAACCTACGTACAACATGACTGTATAGTCTCTTGAAACGCAGTCCTTTTCTTACAAAGATCGCAACGCCTCCTCCCTTAATAAAATTGGGTCGATTTCTCCGTACTATTTTGTATCTTTTGCGCCTCAAGATAGCCAGCATCTCAGGTATTATGGGGCCTGAGAAGCAACCTTCGCTTGTTGTACCGTATCTCCCGTAGCTGCCGCCATTTGGGCGTAGGTAACGTGGGGAGTAAAGGTTGTACCTGCACGAGTGGATGTTTATTTTCCACTATCTGCTGCCGAGCCAAATTTACTCTTTTTTTAGGTATTGGAATTTGGGACAACCCCGATAATTTGGGGTGTGTCCGTGTCCTACATAACGTACAAGAGAGTTGGCTTTTTTCTGACTCTCCGTTCTTACCTAGAGCGCATTCCTCGGACTTGTAGTTCTTTCCGCACTTCGTGCACCGATGCTACATTTCGCAGTTCGACGCGGCGTGCCCGAACCTCTGGCAGCGAACGCATTATAAAATGTAAAATGTTTTCGCTCCTCTTTAGTTTTTCCCAGTGTACAACCTGGTAGTCTAGGACTTTGATGCTCCTTAGACCATCCAGTTTGCTATTGGGACTTAGCTGAACCGGGAAGAATGGTAGTTTCCGCTTCTCCCTTTTATCTCTAGCCGTGACAAAGCTCTATGAATTTGAGCGCTTCGCACTCCTGCTCTTTCAGCAGTGTAAGGAGCTCCTCCGGATCAGTTGACTTATCTAACCCCCTCAGCACGATTGTTTGCCGTGCTCCTGAGAAGGAATATCCTTAAGTAAACTTTTAATTTTCTGGTAGCGTCCCACTTTATTGCAGTGGATCACGTGCCTATCTAAACTTTGTTGCAATTTTTAATAATTATTCTGATTATTCAGTAACCGGTCTGCTGGCAGGAATCAAACTTCAAAAATAAAAAAACAAGAAAGCGATCGCGAACCACACAGGACTGCAACGCCAACAACGAACAAAAACCAAAAAGGGGAAATTTGCAACAGGCAGCAGGTTGAGAGCTGCCACTTTCGGCTGCTCAGCTGGGGGTGGGTTTATGGTTAAAAAAAAAAAACGGAAATAAAGATATACGGAAGTAGCAGATCTCAAGAAATAAAAATACACAAATGTGTCCGTAGGCGCCACGCAATCTTTTTAGCAAGGAATTGCGAAACCTTAAAACGATGAAAAAAACACAGCAAAAGTCGAAAGCCAATGCTATAACGGGTATTTTATTGATCGGACTTTTTTTTCGAACAAAGGAAGCGGTATAAACGGTTTACGGAACAAGACAAGCGGCAGTTAAAACTACCATAGTAGAAATCGCTTAAGAGTGGGCCGCTATGGTCCGACTTCCCGAACGATTGAAAATAATTCTTTTTCTAGCGGGTTCCGTGAAAGGCAAACGGACCTTTTTTTTGTACGGAGTAATAATTTTTTTTTTTCACGTTGGTGAAAGCCTACCGGGATCTCACCATACACTCTTACTACACAATACTTAGCTTTGCGTGGTATCCTGCTTTCCTCGTCTTCCCAGTTCTCCCTGTGGTTCCATGATCCTGTCCTCTTTTCCTTTGACTTTGCACTTAAATGTTTTTTTCTTTTTCTTTTGTTTTGCTGTTTAAATTTTCCTTGGATCTAGATCTCTTTATTTTTTTTCCTTTTAACCTCTATATAGTACTGTGTTGCGGTCAACCAAGAAGTCGTTGCCCTGATTAGGCTTATGTCCACTCAGACCATTGGTCACTCACCCACACATTCGTGCATTACATCTACTCGGTTAGTGCGCCCAATGTCTGATATATGTGTACAGCGCTCCGCTACCTAGCTGGAGCGTGTAACCATGGCTTGGAGCATCGCTAGACCGCTCTTTCATTCATGTTTCATTTCCACAGAGGGTTCCAGACCGCCCATCTGGCTCTAGGTGTGTAGTCCAAATAATATGGCCGTACGCCATATGTTCAGAGTGTTCCAGGTCGTCCGCCTGGCTCTGTCTTTCCCGGGTGGACCTACTGGTTGTCACTTCCGAGGAGCGTAAAGGCAGAAGTCCGGGATTAGAAGAATCCACAGATACCCTTCGAAAATACGTTCCTCCAAAGCGACAACGGACATAAAAGACAATGCGGGTGAAAAGGTGAAGGGTTTAAGAGCTGGAAAGATGGAGCGGATGCCTTAGCTCTACTTAAGGCTGGAGACTGCTCATTAAGGGAGACAAAACAACATTTGCGAGAAGGGTCGGCTATTTCGTGTTGGACGCTTGCACAACAACCAAAACCTATAGCGCTTTTCGTGCGCTCTTGTAGAAAAACGTCCGCCTGCTCTGCGGGGTTCTTCCTCGAGTTTTATTTTTTTGACCATCCGTCGTACCTATTTATGTTGTCATTCCAAGATGCTGAGAAAGTGCACCGACGGCTGATGCGCCCATGGCTGCCCATCACTCTCTCAGAATTTTGGACGAACAACTGTTACAAAAGAAAGGTTCGAAGGAGTGAAGCGAAGGTTTCAAGGAAAAAGAGTCCAGCTTGTTGTGGTAAATTTTACCGCAACAACTTTAGTCTTTTAATAAAAAAAATTGTTGCCTATGGCCGACTTACATAGTTCTATGGTTCCCTTTAGTTCCATCTTTAATGTGTTGATTGGAGGTACTTGTAGTTTAGTTGATTTCTGCTGTTGTTTGTGCTTCTGCTGTTGCTGCTGTTGTTGTGGCTGCTGCTGTTGTTGCTGCTTATGTTATTGTGATTTTTATTTTTATTACTGCTTTCGCTGTAAAGTTAGGAGTCAGCTTCAGCTTCTTCCTCCTCTTGGTCCTGACATCTGGATTTCCATTTATCTGGTGGGCCGATATTACGGCCAGGTTGTCAGATGACGTCATGTCATCTGCACTAGTCTCGCTATTGGGATAGTGGACCGTTCACTACCACTCATTATCCGGTTTAACTACGCATATCGCGTAAGGCTTGAAATAAATTTTTTAAAAATAAAAAGTACAATTTATTTCGGGGATCGAACCTGCGCCCCTCGCTTTGGCGGTCACCGCCACTACTACTAGGCTACCGAACCAGAGCTTCTCCGCGGAGGTCCATGAACGACTGTGTGGGAACCGACACTTTCAGTGTGGCGAGGCCGCTGACGAACTCAACATAAAAAGCTTCCTACATACTGATGCAGTAGCATACATGGAGTGTTGAAAATTGATTTTAGTAAATAAAATAGAAAAGTACTAGGGTGGTCGTCTCTTATCTGCACTCTTATCACTATGAAACAAAATGAAAATTAACCCATCCAAGGTGCAGATAGTGACATGGCCCACAACAAGAGAAGAGGCATCCTTGTTTTCTCGATTCCAGAGTTCTGGCCATGAAGACGCATCAGCTCATCCTCTGTTGGCCAGAGTTTCCGCGGAACCCAGAACATATTCCCTTTTTGAAAATCCCAATCTCAATCACTTATGTACCTCTAAGGCTACACTGCTACAATTTATCAGTGATATTTCCTCAATTAAGAACACCAACCCAATCAATTTAGCTTAAAGGCTTAACCGAACTTATAGCGCTTCGACAATAAATCGATTAATTTCCCCACTACAAACAGAAGCTAGAAATAGATTCTAGGCTAACAAAACCCACCTTTCATAATTCCTCGTCGTGTAATCGCTTTTCTTGATCCCTGAAACGAGTCCAATCACCCTCGTCATAAAAAGAACAATATATATTATATGTACAATATATATTATATGTATATATACGTACCATATGTATGCTCGTATAAACGAGTATCAACAAAATTACAACAAACAGAAGCCTGTTTACCCAACGTTAATTGCTTCTGTGCTTGATATAATCGTCTAATCTTGATCCTCACCTTCTGCGTTCAATTCCCCATTATACAAAAAAAAAAAACAAATCAATTCTAAATTTAGGAAGCAAGTCCAACTACGTCGTCGTCGATCCATTCCATCACCACACGATCTACCTGTCTTCGTTAGGGCGTTATCGCGATTAGAAATCAAGAACAAATACGACTACTCAAGACTTTACCCACGTTATGTGTAAGCTCCTACTATCTTTCGACAAATGAGCAATAGCACCCTCATCCCACCCTTAAGCTCCTGCCACAGATACTCCTATACTAATGTGACCCAATCCGAATCACACATTTATGGTGGCGGACTAATTTCCACTTACGATACTTTAAGTTGTCCACTGATAGAAATTTCAATCAATTTTCAATTAGTTTGGGCTAAAATACCTTACAGATACCCTACCAACACGGCGGACAAAGGACGGCGATTAGAGATACTGACCAGTGGTTAGATAGTCAGTCACAAGCCTGATAATTGTGACAGATAACGCTGTGTTTTGTTTTTTCCTTATTTTTTTATCAATCAAGCAATCAAATCGAATCCAATTGAATTAAATTGAATCGATTAATTATTTTCCGTTCGTTCATTTAAAAAAAAAAAAAAAAAAAAAGGTGAAGTCATAACACAACGGTAATCAAATCGATGCAGTTGGAGGGCATAATCTGCGTGTTGTGTTCGCTCATCCACACATACGCACTCGTACTGCGAATGGTAGCTGTCACTGATTATTGAAATTAATTGGGTGTTAAGGCGTCTAATTGAAATTTTGGAAATACCCCGAAATAGTGATTTACCATCACACGTATCTGTGGCATCTAATCGGTTGTGTACAGCGCGCAGCACGCAGGGCGCAGCGAGCCAAACCTCTGCTCTGAAAAACCTAAACAACATTGCACGTTGTACACAGTATTCGCAATCATGCTTTCGCGGGGACGGAACGTACCTAAATGGATTAGGAATAGCTGGGCCTAGTCCGATAGGGAGCTATTAAAATTTATTATAAATTAATTTAATTACTCACGTCGAATTTGTTAATGATTTAGCGATTGGTTTCAGCTGATTTGAGGGTGGTGAGATAGCATCGCAATTAATTTTTGAGTGCGGAATTTTCATTGGCTAGTTGGGTTGTTGATTTGGCTTATCGCTGAACATTTTTGAAGTAGTATATGACTGTGAATGTGGGATTTATTATTTTAAGGTCAATCGCCAAAATTGATTTGTGGGAAAATTAGTAGTGATTTAGTTTACTTGATTTGATTTAATCAATTTTGTATCGAGCAAAGGCGACAGGCCGCCATGACAGGACGGTGACAAATTGTCCGCGAAGTTATACGCTGAAGGAGACGCTGAAAAACGGCAAGAAGCGTAAGCTACTTATTTAAGATATATACTTAAGTTACTTACTTAGGGGGCGCTATAGTTCGGGACGAACCTTGGCCTCAACTAATAAGCCTCTCTAGTTAGCCCGGTTTTTAGCTTACTGCATCCAGTTGCGCTCTCTAAGTCGGTTAAGATGGCCTTCCACTTGTGCGCGCCACCTATGGTGAGGTCTTCCTCTACTGCCTTCTCCTTCAGGGTTAGATTCGAAGACTCTGCGGGCCGGAGCTATCTTAGGTGAATGATATGGAGTTTTCAGACTAGAGCGATGTCGCTGTACAGCTTGTACAGTTCCGACTTGAGTCTTCTCCTCTAAAGCCCATCAACGCAAACGGAACCGAATACTTTTCGAAGGATTTTTCTTTATCCGCTTTCGGTAGAGTCCACGTTTCAGCATGTGGAATGATCAAGGTCTTAGATAGAGTCTACTTAGTTATTCGGGATAGGGTCTTACTACTCATTTGTCTTCTTAGCCCGAAGAAACAGCGATTGGTAAGAGTGGTTCTTCGTTTTATTTTTGCTCATGTGTTGTTGGCAGAATTTATAGCAGAGCAGAGCTAGGAAGGGACTTTTACCTCCTGGAAATTATAGCTATCGACTGTGATGTTCTGTCCAATTCGTCAATGTGCCCTTCTTGTTCACATCACATATTTGGTTTTTGGCCCCATTTTTCGCTAAACCCGTTTTGCCAGTTTCTGTTTCAATACTACGGCCCGGTGGCAGCCCATCGAGTTCTACCAATTATGTCAATATTATCGGCGTACGCTAGTACTTGTACAGACTTTTGAAAAATTGTGCCTGGAGTGTTGGCTTGTGAGTTCCTCACAATTCTTTCAAGCATGATGTTAAAGGAGTCACAGCGTGTCACCTTGCCTTTTGGCATCAAAGGTCTCGGTTAAGTGTTTACAGATTTTGATGAAGTCGGGCGATCTTGGCAGGGATGACTAAATTAGACACGGCTCTATATGTACGAGGGTTGTCTGAAAGTTGAACAATGATACAAGATATTTTTTCTCAAATTTTTAATTTTTTTTTTTTCTACATAGTCTCCTTGTAACTCTACACACTTCTCCCAGCGATGCTCCCATCTCTCTAACCCGTACAAATAGTACTTGGCGTTTTTCTCTACAAAGTAATTATTCACGAATATGATTACCTCCTCATTTGACGAAAATCTCTGTCCTCCGAGCGCAGTTTTTAGATGAGGGAACAAAACGAAGTCGCTTGGGGCTAGATCTGGTGAATAAGGCGGATGGTCAAGCAGTTCAAACCGTAATTCATGCATTTTCGCCATGGCAACCGCTGAGGTGTGAGACGGTGCATTGTCTTGGTGAAACAGGATTTTATTTTTCTGCAAATGTAGCCGTTTTTCCGCAATTTCTGCCTTCAGCTTGACAAGTAATGATGCGTGGTATGCTCCTGTAATGGTTTTTGTTTTTTGAAGATAATCGATAAAGATAACTCCTTTACTATTCCAAAAAACTGTCGCCATCACTTTCCCTGTCGAAAAAACAGTTTTTGTGTTTTTTGGAGCCGGCTCGCCTTTTGCAGGCCACTGTTTGGACTGAATTTTTGTTTCGGGCGTATAATGGTGTATCAAAGTTTCATCTACAGTAATTAATCGGCGCCAAAACTCGGATTTATTGCGCCTAAACTGCGCCAACAAGGCGTTGGAAATGTTCATTCAAACACGTTTTTGGTCTAACGTAAGGAAACGCGGCACCCAACGCGCGGACAGCTTTCTCATGCATAAATCTTGATTTAATATGTAACAAACAGGTTCGTTGGACATTTTCAAAACCTCTACAATCTCTCCCACTTTAATTCGGCGGTCGTCTAACACCATTTGGTGAACTTTAGCAATGTTATCGTCAGTGGTTGCAGTTTTTGGACGTCCCGAACGTTCATCATCTCCCAAGCTCTTACGGCCATGTTTAAATTCAGCTGCCCAAAATTTCACTGTGGTAAATGATGGTGCAGAGTCCCTATACGTAGAGTCCAACTCAATTTTGATTTGCGTAGGCGTATTGCCTTTCAAAAACGAGAATTTACTCGTAATAACAGCTCGATACTCAATTTTGTCCATTTTCACAAAAAAACCTTCACATCGACTCACTCAAACGACTGTCAACTAAAAACTGCGCTTCCAAAATGACTGAAACTTCGATAAGTAACTGTCAAAAGATGCACAACTAGCATTCACTAGCTTTTATTGACGAGTGCCGCTAACTTTTCAGACAACCCTCGTATACCTATATTATGCTGTCATATGCAGTCTTAAAATCATCTTAAAGGTGGTAGGTATCGGTTCTTGAATTTGTTTCCAGGATCCGCCAGAGTGTGAAGATTTGATCGATTGTGGACCTTCTCGGTCTGAAACCGCACTGATAGGGACCAATTAGGTTGCTGACGAAGAGTTTCAGACATTCTCACAATACGGCCGATAAGATCTTGTATGTGATGTTGAGGAAACTTAAGCCTCTATAGTTGGCGCAGTTGAAGGAGTCTCCTTTTTTATGGATCTGGCAAACGATGTAGAAATTTTATTTAGCAGGCATAACCTCTTCTGACCAGATCTGGGAAATGACTGGGTGTATGTTCCCTACAAAGTCATTTCCGATATTGCTATTCTTACTTCGTTTTGGTCAGGTGGACAGAAGTTTCGGCTTTCATCGTCTGAATTAAATGGTCTATTCCATCTGACGGCATAGTCTTCGTTATACAGTCTGCAGAAAAAGCTTTTCCATATTCTCAGCCTCTGGGTCTCTGATGGGACTTTAGAAGCGCTGCCACTGGTCTTCGATACTTGATGCTGCCGGCGTAGGAGTTGCTGAGAGGTTTCGAGATATGCGATTCCGATTTTAGCGGTCTCTTGCGATTGCACCTTTGCTATGTTATATCTTTTCGCAGTAGTTCTTCTTTGTTGTGGAGCTTGAGAAATCCACATTCGTACCTTGGCTGCAACAAGGTGGTGATCCGGAAACCGCCATGTCCGCTTGTGTACATACCACCTTGATCAAAAAGCTCCCGGGGGATACCACCGTGTGGCGCTCCCATTCTCCCGATTTGAGTTCTGATTTTTTGTTAAGTTGGTAAATCTGTTGTTGGCATTCCCTCTAAATCTTAGAGTCATAGCTTGACATTTGCAAAAGTTACGTAGCCAAGAGTACATCTATCTCTGTGTGTGTTGGCGATTTTTTACAATTTTAGAAACGGATTTCAATTTGCAACAACGAACTTGTAATTAATTTTTCGTAAAAAACGGATTTAATGGTGTGCGAACGTTGGAAATGTTGTAAAAGTGTTTCGGCAACGATTCTCTATAGAAAAAACGGTCGTTTACCAGTGGTACGAGCGCGACGGTTCAAAAGTGGTCGTGAGTCAATCGAATTGCGTTCGCAATGGCAGACCATCGACATCGAAAACCGACGAACACATTGATGAGATACGAGTAAAAGAAATGTTGGCCAATAACCGCAAATTAACCATCAGAGAGATAGCGGACGA
This sequence comes from Volucella zonaria, assembly GCA_963966105.1. Lineage (NCBI taxonomy): Eukaryota > Metazoa > Arthropoda > Insecta > Diptera > Syrphidae > Volucella > Volucella zonaria. The sequence goes on from OZ014534.1 coordinate 48,630,961, forward strand.
CTTGAACATTGCCTATGGATCCGTCCAAGACATTTTGGTAAATGTTTTGGGTTTCCGTCATATAGCAGCAAAGTTGGTGCCCAAAGACTTCCATTTCATGCAAAAAAGAGACCGTTTTGACGTCGCAAAAGAGATGATTTGCGAGGCTGAAGCCGATCCCACATTCATTAAAAGGATCATTACTGGAGACGAGACGTGGGTTTATGAGTACGACACGCAATCCAGACATCAGGCAAGTGAATGGCGTTCACCAAATGAGCCGAGACCAAAATAAACACGTCGTTTTCAGTTAAAAAAGAAGGCAATGCTAAAGGTTTTCATGGATAACAACGGTGTAGTGTATCATGAATTTTTGCCAGAAGGCCAGACAGTAAACGAAGAGTATTACATCGTTATGAGACGTTTGCGTGAAGCAATTCGCCGAAAGAGCCAGAATTTTGGGCAGAAAACTCGTGGATTTTGCACCATGATTATTCGTAATTTTTTGACGAAAAATGCAACAAATACCATCCAACAGCCATCGAATTCACCTGATTTGGCTTCCCATGACTTCTTTCTGTTCAATCGAGTTAAAAAAGCACTACGGTTTACGAGTTTCAGCAGCTGAGAAAAAGTAATGGAAAAATCGCAGGAAGAACTTCGAGAATTGGATTAAGCGCTGAGATAAGTGTGTTGCAGTCGATGGGGCTTACTGTGAAGGGGACAATATAGATTTAGATGAATAAAGTTGTATTTGCAATTTTCTGAATACATTCCGGGAACTTTTTGATGATGAAACCGTGTACCTGCTGTAGTAATATTTCGTAAAGTCTGTTGCCAGGCGTGGTGTCGTGTAGGCTGCGCTTACCAATTGTCCTACCACAGATGTCCTATGTTACCGTGGCGTTAGACATTGCGCATTTATCTCGTCTAGGAGCTCGTAGAAACATTGCTTGGTGACGTCGTTCTTCTCTTCCGTAGGGGCAAGGGCACATATTAGGCTTTTGTTATCGAATTGAACCTTGATGTGGATTGTCATAAGACACTTCCGACACGTGTCGGAAGCTCAAGACTTCTTGCCTAAGTCTGGCGCATATTACAAATCTGAATACGAATAAGCGCTGTTTCTTTTTACTGTATCAATTATCATAGTATTCTATATATCACAGGTTTTCATCCTCCATATGCTCGCCCCATTCCATGGTGGTGATAGAGTCGAAGATTCTGCAGCCTGGAGCGTTGGTGTTCCTTCGCTCTACATGTCCCAGCCATCTGAAACGCCCAATGCGCAGTTTTTAGACCAGGTCGATATCGCTGTACAGCTCGTAGAGTTCATAGTTGAATCGTCTTCTCCAGAACCCGTAAACGCATACGGGACCAAATATCTTCCGAAGAGTTTTTCTCTCAAAACGATCAAGGATATTGGCATCCGCTTTAGAAAGGGTCCATGCTTCGGAGAGCAGGACTAGGATTATAAGGGTCTTAAATAGAATTTCTTTGGTTGTTCGGGAGAGGTCTTTACTACATACGAGGGGCGTTCAATATATTCTCGGTATCGATATGAAGGAAAATGCGAATTCAATTTAAATTGTTTTTATTTTTCAATATGATCTCTCCTAACATCAATGCATTTGTTACATCTTGAGATAAGCTTTTTTAAACCCTCAAAATAATAAATTTCCTCTTTCTCTGCAAAATACCGACTTGAGTTCTTCATCATCCGAAAATCTTTTTCCACGAAGACATTTATTCAAATCCGGAAACAGGAAATAATCACTAGGGGCAAGGTCTGGACTATAGGGTGGGTGTTGGATTTCTTCGAAACCACAATCTCGCGCAGCAGCCTTGGAAACTCGCGCCGTGTGAACAGGAGCGTTGTCATGAAGAAGCAACACACCCGCTGCGAGTTTACCCCGTCTTTTCTTTTTAATTTCCTCCCGCAAATTATGCAAAGTGGATGCATAGGATGTGGCGTTGATGATTTCACCTTTGTTTTTGTACTCAATGAGCAAGATTCCCTTTGAGTCCCAAAAAACTGTGGCCATGAGCTTCCCGGCAGACGGAGTGACTTCGAACTTCTTCGGGGGGTCTATTCCTTTTTTATGCCCCTGCATGGACTCTTGTTTGCTTTCAGGGTCATAGTGGTGGACCCATGTTTCGTCCTCAGTAACAATTCGATCTATAACACCGTCCGCGTTCTCACTACACATCTCCAAAAGCTCTCTACAGCATGCGATTCTCACTTTTTTCTGAGGCGCTGTGAGCATTCGTGGCACCCACCTTGCACTGACCTTTGAAAGGTTAAGATGGTCATGAAGAATGGTGTGAATGGTACCAATTGAAAGCTTGGTGATCTCTGTCATCATTTTCACCTTTATTCGGGCATCCTCAAGAACAAGTTTTTCGACTTCTTTGATGCTTTCTCCCGTACAAGCAGTAGCCGGGGCGCCGGAGCGGGGGTCGTCTTCAATGCTCTCTCTGCCTCTCTTGAACTCACTTGACCACTTTTGCACAGTTGATAATGAAGGTGCGGAACCCTGGTAAACAGCCACCATCTCTTCATGAATAGTTTTTTGACTTTTTCCTTGCTTAGTGAGAAATTTAATTACAGCGCGATGCTCAATTTTCACCATCATCGTCTCAGTTGCCATTATGATTCTGTTTAACTAGAGATAAAACGCGAATTAATAATCACATTTATATGAAATTTTACATGAATGCACTAAAATAATAGTATTACTTGATAAATAAGTCAATTTATATATACAACTACAGCTTCAAACCGATATCGAGAATATGTTGAACGCCCTTCGTAGTTGCCTTCTCAGCCTAAAAAAACAGCGATTGGCAAACGTTATTCTTCGTTTGATTTCTGAAGAGATGTCGCTTTCAGATGTGATAGCAGAGTCGAGGTAGAAAAAGTTGCTTACTACCTCAAAGATATAGCTCTCGATTGTGATATTTTGACCGATGAGGCTTTAAAATCGCTGAAAACGTGGTGAGTATCGATCTGAACTTCTTGAGTTTTTTCCCGGATCTGCCGTAGTGGGAATATTTGGTCAATAAACATACCGGGCCTAAAACCGCACTAATAGGATCCAATCAGATCGTTGACAAATGGTTTCAGGCACTCGCACTCGCACTATACGGCAGACAAGATCTTATATGCGATGTTTAGGAGACTGATGCGTATATAGTTGGCGTAATTTAGAGGGTCTCCTTTCTTGTGAACTCGATAAAATCTTGGCAAAAAGTTGGTGTATGCTCTCTACAATGCCTATCCTGCTGCCTTAAATAGTTGGGCGGCCTTGTTCGACTTTAGTTTAAATATTGCTATCCTCACTTCATTTTGGTCAGGTGGACAGAATTCTTGAATTGCGTCGTCAATATTGAAGTGGTCGCTCTGCCTGACACCGTAATTTGTGTCGTCTTCGTCGTTTAGAAGTTTAGAAGCAGAAATAGTTTTTCCATATCCTCAGCACCGACTGTGACTCTACTACAAGGTTTCCTTATTCATCTCTTGTTTCCTTGTTCGGGTCTTATTACGCTGATACGCTCTTTTTACCTTTTGATAAAACTTCCGAACATTATTATACCTAGAGGAGCACCTCTTTATTTCCTCGATCCGGCGCTTCTCATGCTCTACCTTCTTTCTCCGGAGAAGCCGATGTTCTTTCCTCCTCTTTTGCTCGTAGAGCTCACGAGCCGCTCTCGTCATTTTGTGCAGCGCTGCTTTGTAGGGATGTTGTATTGCTCCATGTCCTTGCGAGCACCAGGGGTTTCGTGGTGCTGTGCGGGTGAAACCCAACACGTCAGTTGCGGCATTTCTGATGCCTTCTCAGCATCTAAGCCACTGCTCTTCAAAACTTGATGCCGGCTGCAAAGGACGTCCCACAACGAAATCGATTAGCTTAAGTCCGTTTCCAGACGTCGTGTCGTATAGGCTATGTCTTCAAATTGTGTTACCAAAGATGTCCCCCTTTCCAATTTTGGCATTAAAGTCGCATAGAACAATTTTAACGTCATACATCGGTTACTGCTCATAGGTTTTGTCGAGGAGCTCGTAGAAACTTTCTTTGGTAGCATCGTCTCTGTTGGGGCGTGAGCCAATTTACCTTTGATACGCATTGTTATAAGGCGTTCACTCACGTGTCGAAAGCTCAAGAAATCTTGCCTAAGTCTGCGTATTACAACAAATCCGCATCCAAATAGATGCTGCTTACGTTCCCTATAGCAATCACCGTAGTAAACATCACAGTTTTTCATCTTTCTTTTGCCCGGCCCATCCCACCGCACTTTCTGGATGGCGTTGATATCTCCTTTATAACAGTCTAGGACCTCCGCTAATTGTTCGGCTGCACGCGGGCTATTCAAGGTCCGAGCATACCACGTGCAGATCCGAAAGTCGTTGTCCTTTGTTCGTTTTCAGGGTCGTCAACAATGAATCCGTTCTTATCCGAGGCTATTAATCGCTTCGTAACAATTAATTTCTGACGTGGTTGGACAGTTAACTCGACGCACAACCCCCAACTTGGAGGGCAAGGCTTTTTTGGGACCCCTAGAGCAAAGGGGCCGGACCGAATTCCGAACCTGTTCTCCGCTTCGTTGGGCCTTATTAAGGGTTCGCCCGCCACCAACGCTCTTCCAACACGCTGACTTAGAGTTAGAGACCCCTATAGACCTGGTATTCAAGTACGTTGAAGCATAGTAGTAGCATTGCAGCTGTGAACGCCACCGTTGATTCCCTCTTTAGAGTTCGTCTGGCGCGCTCTACGAACAGAATATAAGGAAAGTACATCGGTTTCACCGAAAAAAGAATCGAAAGATTTTATTCCAGGAAAATGGTTAGGAGTTCTTATTAAAAGGTAAATAGAACGTCCCAAGGCAGCTGGGCTCTAACAGAAATCTATAGAGATGAATAATGAAACCACGACGTGAACGAATTATTCAACTTGTTCGTTTTCCCGATACACAAGAACGATAACGTTCTAAATCGCGACAACTGCAGAAGCATCAGTCTATGTAGCATCGTGCATGCGATCTTGTCTGCCTTATTGCATGAAGGCCTAAAACCAAAAGGCCTCGTGGACTTTTGGATGGGCAGATCCACGGTTGACCAATTATTCACACTACGGCAGAACCAAAAAAAAATCCAAGAAGTTTAGATCGAAACATATCAGATTTTTTTCAACTGGATGTGAAAGACGAGTATAGAGATGCTCGCCTAGTTTAACATCATTGCCAAACTGTCTCATTATGCAAAATAACGGGAATAAGCGAGCACTTGCTATATGTTTGACCTTGGAATGCAATTGAAGAGGTTTAGAGGGATAGATATAACAGGGAACTCAACGGGCGCATCTAGGCTAGGAATTATAGAGAATTAACGCTCCGGTCCGAAAAATCTTCGATTCCTACCCCCAACGGCAATGCAGTACAGGATCACCTCATCTTAAGTGGTGTGGCATAAAGGAAAGGGGACCTCATCCATCTTGGAGTGCGTAACGGAAGGGTGCTCATTAGATACAATCTATTCTGTCTTTTTGTTGTAAAAGCACTATTCTGTAAAGACTTCGTTGTCTTATCCTTGTAATTCCTTCTGCAGAGTCAAAATAGAGCTTGAAAGTGTCTAAGAAGAGCGGTGCCATCCCAGTTTCTATTGTAGATCGACCATGCAAAATTCGCTTTCAGTTTCTGAATTTACAGACAAATTCCACGAAATCACCATATACGAGTACATATGGTGAAGGCACTTGTGTAAAACTTTTTCTCGCATGAGATGACCTCATATAGGACCTTCATTGTCCTATTCCCATCAGAAACAAGAAACAAGAAACAATCAAAGGTGGATGAGGACAATCAGCCCGTATTCAACCCGCGCTTGGTGGAAAGTGGCATAAATAATTTAGGCTCAAGGTCCACACCGAACTTCATTATCACCACACATGCGATTTTCTCTTGTCATGGGCCTTGGATGAAAGTCACTTTTCTACATCAAACCTGCTTGGAGTCTCATTTTTTAATTGAAATTTTGGCCAAATTCTCTTCTACTTGCTAACATTTTTGGAAACTTTTTCAGAGAAGATGACGATAGAGTGAACGAAGGATAAAGCTACAAATACTACATAAAAGTACTTACGCAAATAAAAGACAGGACGTCTTTAGCTCATTTATTATTCTTTCCATTTTTTACCGTATCCCTCTTTGCGTTCATCCACTAAAGGTCCTGATGGAGAAGAGTAAGTAAATAGCGATTTTCTCTATCTTTCTTTTTGATGCCTTCCTAAACGCTTTTATGCTAATTCGTTCTGTTTTCATTTCTTAATGGATCCTAATGGCATTAAACATTTGTATTGAGGTTAGGGAGATTCTCTCTTTTTGGATTATTCATTGCAGGATAAAGTTTTGTGCTGGTGGATATTTCTAAGCAGCCAATGCACTATGAGTGCATAGACACTGGATTACTATTTATATTTTGAACTGATGAAGGGAGAATGCTAATTGATGTGACCGTATGTTGGGTTCTACTCATGTCTTTTTGAGGCACTTCACCATAGTTTAAATGGTTTCTCACATTCTAGTAGGGGCTATGTATACTACTCGTAGATTGTGCCCTTTCTTGTCGATGTTTGCTTCAGCTTATTTCTTCGACTACTGAAAGTACATATATTGTCAAGGACACCAACCGCAGTGTCCTAGAACTGGAGAGATTTTACTACGAGCTTGCAGAGCGTTATCCATGCAAAAACTTGTATCTCGTTCTTGTATCATACGAGACTTCAACAAATTCTGATAAACATGTGAACAAATAATGAAAAGCAGTCGAGATACAGACCTTTTTGCTTTTTAAGAAATTTGATCCACTGATTGCAGAGACACCCACAGAGACTCATCAACTCTTTTGATGAATTGAGAGTCTCTCTGGTGGAGATTTTGAGAATTTCCCCAGGGATTAAAATTTCTCTGAGGAAGTGTCGTCCCCTTAAGGCACTTAGGCCCATGCATTCACATGTGTTCCGCTATTTCGTCATCTTCCATCCAAAGATGACATTCATTTTCCTGCATAAGACCTACTTTCTATAGGTGATATCGAACGCGGCAGTGTCCGGTTGGAAATCCAACCTATCTTCTTATATCATACCTTTTGGGTTCTAGGGATTTCTTTGATCTTTTTGTGAAAGGGTTCGACGGCTCTTTTAACCTGGCGAAGTCCTGCGAGGTTTTCCCAATGGCATATACATGCATATTTTGTTCTCTCAACTCTTAATTGCTGAATTCGGGATATTATAGAACGGGTCAGGGTCGATGCAATAATCAGCCAGTTCGTTGTAGTGGTCGAAGTACTGCTGCTTGCTGCTTGAGTGTATGTAACAACTGATGGATAGTGGGTTGTGAGTGGAAATTTTGTTAATGCACTGTTTCATATTGTTGTAAGGTCATAACACCTACTGCAATTTGATTCGGTAAACCAACGTCAGAATTTTCACTTCACAAACTTGCTTACGAGTAGTATCGTCGGTGTTTGTATTTACTGTGTTTGTTTGTAATTATGACCAGAGAATTCAGGGTGGACGTAGCCAATATACGCGGGCTAAAAAGTAATCACTTTTCTGCGTACGTCCACGTCTGTAAATTTAGACCAGCTGTTGTGGCACTTAGTGAAACACAGATAGATCCCCGTCCACACCTTTCAGATCACTCTGATCTGAAGCTACCCGGCTACGAACTAGTGCCACTATTCCTTCCTCATCACGGTCTCGCAATCTATGTGCGTAGTGATGGAGCTTACCAAATTCCACCGCAATGTAATCTTTGTTCCAATCCTGTTCCAATTCCATCTCCGTAAGCAAATTATCCACTAGTGCTTTATTTACAAAAGCTCCAAGCTGGACTGCAATTCGACCTTTAACAGGCTTGATGCGCTGTCTAATTCCACACAAAGAATTATATCCCTGTATCCTCATATTGAAATTGTTATTACGGCCGATTTCAATGCACACAATTCTGGGTGGCTTCGACATTCTGGGAAGACAACACCCGAAGGACCACGTGTTGAGACCTTCCCTGAGGAAAATAATTTGACCCAGCTTGTAAATGATCCCACACGAATACCAGTCATACCGCCAAAACCATGAACTTCTTTTTAACTTCTCACCCTGATAAGTACACTGCTGATAGGCTCTTCCCTCTAGGCTCGTCGGGCGATTGTGTCATATCAGCTAATTTCTCGTACACCTACCACAAAGTTAGGGAAAAGATTCCTAAAAGAACCGTATAGCAATAGGAGAAAGCCAATTGGAGCGGACCTAACAACTTCTTTAGGAATTTTAACTGGTCGTTATGTTTCCTCCATAATGACGTAGATGCCGCTGCTGACATGATCACAGAAACTATTCTCTTTCTGTGTTCATCCCTCATCGAATGAACTGTATCAAACCAAAAGAAAAGGCATGGTACGACTCGAGCTGTAAAGAGGCTGTCAGGGTTACAGAAATGTTTTTTCAGTCCAACAAGACCGATCCGACAGAGGAAAACCGAGAAAAGTTTAAACGAGCCAGAAATGACTGCAACGTCTTTCTCAAGCGAAATTCCAATACGACCAAAAACCGAGACAAAAAATAGTGCAATATCCCAAAGGCAGTAAAAATTTTTGGCCGTTCGTCAAAAACATTAGATATTCTGCCTCATCCTCCACCCCAACGCTCATTTACAATGACATTCCAGCTGTCAGCTGTTTGGATAAAGCCAATCTGCTTGCTGCACATTTTGCGGCCAGCTCAACATTCCCAAATTGTGCTTTGTCTCCGCCTACACTTGAGTGCGTCGAATATTCAATGGGACAAATCCACTTTGGCACTCGTGTAGTAGCAAGAGTTCTTAAAGATCTGAACATTCACAAATCCGCTGGTCCTCGGTGTTCTTCCTCGCTGGCAAAACCACTAAGTAAGCTTTTTTATCAATCCTACTCTTTAGGACTCTTTTCGAGTAGATGGAAAACAGTATTTGCCAGCCCGTCCCTAAAAACAGTGAATCTTCTTCTCTCTTCTCCTACAATGCACTTATGTCCTTTCTTTCGAAGGTCATGGAAACGCTGATAAACCGCCGCCTCATGAAATATTTCGAAACACCAAAGCTTTTCAATGACCTGCAACACCGTTTTCGTATAAACAAATCCACTGGTGATTTGATGGCATGTCTCCCCGAAAAGTGCAATCAAAGTATACATCAGTCTACGGAAAGCAAGATAACTGCACTTGATATTTCTAAGACATTTGACAAAGTTTGGGAGAGATTGGCGAAGGGAGTCATCAATGGATTAGAAACTATCTTTCGGAAGGATCAATTCAAGTTGCCTTGGACGGTTTCAAGTCTGATATTCACAAAATAAATGCTGGTGTGCCCCAGGGCTATATTCTATCTCCGACACTCTTTTTGATTTTCATTAATGATCTCTTGTCTGCTACTTCTAATCCAGTATATTCCTTTCCTGAAGACTGTACTCTCTGCCTCCCATATTCGTTCTTGGACTCACGTTCCTGTTCTTTGGCTGTAGACAGCGTATGTTAAGCACATTAAATTCCGATATTAACAGCATTACCAATTGAGGAACTATCAACAGAGTGGAATTGAATCCTTCCAAAGCTCAATGCTGTCTGCTGTCGTGCACCTACATCGTTGAAACCGCAAAACTTTCCATTCTCGGTATGTGTCCATGATAACTTACGTTGGAATGACAACATATTCGATGTCGTCAAAAATGCTGCCAAATGTCTAAGTTTCCTCAAGCGATGTAAGAAATATTTTACCCCCTCTGATCTGGCCTCAATATATAAGGCGTTTATCCACCCGAAATTGAAGTACAATGCCCACGTCGGGTGCGCCCAAAACATCTTTGCACCTGCTAGACAGGATTCAAAACAGTCCATAAAACTCATTGGTGATACTAATATCAGTCAATCAATTGACACCCTCGAATACCGAAGTAATGTCGCCTGTCTCACTCGGTTTTATCGCTATTTCCACCACCAGTGCTCCATTGAAAGCGCCAGTAGCATTCCGCCCCCTTCTAACTAACCGTAACACCCGTCTCGCTATGAATGCTCATACCCCCAAGCCCATTTTTGAACGTACTCTAAAATCTCGTGATTCTTTCCTAAGCCGTACAACTCGCTTATGGAATGCCCTGCCGATCTCTGTATTTCCTGGTCCTTATAACTTACAGACATTTAAAAACAATGTACATCGGTACCTGTCCTTTCTTCCTCCCTAAATTTCCTTCGCCCGCGCTGTGTACGAACATTTTAAGGGTATATAAGCCCGTTGAGCGCACTTGAAGAAGTGCAAGACTAATTTGGAGTCAATGAGATTTGAGCCTAATGCTTTAATGGCAGCTTGACTATCCACTAGTATATGAATGGGAACGCCATACAGATACAATTAGTTGAAAAAATTGGTATGTTGCCAATGCTCAGAAGCTCCTCCGTTTTAGTCCCGTGATTGCGGACAGGGATCGGATCCATGCCGAGAAACTGTACAACGAATTTCGGTGGCTTCTAGAAGTGGAGAGGGTGGGCTCATTTTGAATAAGTATAGAGCGTTTGGTAAGAATAAGTAACTATCATTGCTAAATTTGATTTAAGCTTTTTTGTCTAGAATCTAAGGTAATAATGAAAGAAACAATAAAAATTAATTTAAAAGTTAAAAAAAGGTTTCGCATCGGTTAAAGCCGTTTAACGTCGAGCCTATTCACAATAAGTGTTTCTCCGTTTTTCTCTGAGATATCAAGGTATTGGTCGGAATCTTTATTGCCCGATTGGAATGCTTGGAGGTCTATAATACTTTAGGAGTACTTTGCGTCGATCACAATATGATCGGTTTGGTGGGCTGTTTTGCGTGTTTGGTAAGCGCCTCTTTCCTTTGTGGATATTGAGATAACGAGACCGTGAGATAGCTTTAGTGATATTATGAGCTCAAGACTTAATTTCTGATAAATTTTATAGACATGAAACTCTGTGAAAATACTTATATAGATGTCTCTAGTTTTTACATGAACTTCTGTTCTGTACAACCATTGGAGCAGGAATACGCCTTGCCATCGCTTGTATGTATTAAGAATACTACAGGGTGAATGACTCGAACTCCAACTTTTTAAAATGCCATAAACTTTTTATTTTTTGATAAATTTTATTGAGCCAAAGCAAAAAATGTTAGAAAATACATCAATTTTCAAATTGTATCAGTAGTTTTCAATATGTCCACCTTTGGCGCGAAAAATGGCCTTGAGACGGCCGAAGAAAGCATCGCACGCTGCACGCAAGTGCCTCTGAGGTATTTTGGCCCATTTCCGGCGAAGTGCTTGTTTGAGGTGGTCCAAACTTTGGTATTTTTTAGTGATAACCTTCGCCTTCAAAATACCCCAGACAGAGAAATCCAACGGATTTGCATCCGGAGAATTTGCAATCGATTGTGTCGAAGAAATGAAGTGTGGCACATTGTTTTTTAACCAATCTTGGTTGACGAGCGCTTTGTGAGACGGTTGTCGGGTCTTGTTGAAATGTCCACGGTCTAGGATCGAAATGATTGTTTGCCCAAGGCTTCAATTCTGCCTCTAAGACAGTTTTACGCTATATGATCGCATTAATTTTGACGCCACGGTCCAAAAATACGAGCGGAGAGCGACCATCGGCGGTTATGGCGGCCCAAACCATCACTATTGGTGCTGCCTGCTTTCTGGTGGCCGTCCGAAGGTGTAAATTTTCTAAGGACCTCTCTGGCAAGTAAACTCGGTCATTTTGTTTGTTGACATATTGCTCGATAACAAATGGCGACTCATCGTAAAAAACCAAATTCGGCAACTCACCACTTTCGTGCAAGCATAGCAACTCCTTCGCTCTTTCGACTCTAACTTTTTTCTGTTGCGGTGTAAGATCGTGGGCTTTTTGGAACTTCAATGGCTTGAGCCCAAGCTCATTTTTCAGTATGTGTTGCATTCGTTCCAATGATATGTTGAGCTCACGAGCCATTTTTCTTCCACTTCGACGCAGATTTCGCTCAATTCGAGCCTTCACTTTCCGAACCATTTCTGCCGATGTTGCTGTTTTTTTATGACCACCTGCCAGTATCACGGTAACGGCCTATGGTTCGAGACACAAATGATTTATTCACGTTGAGGTGCTGGAGGGCTCTAACGATAGCTACTTGTGGTCTTCCAGCCAAATATAAAGCAATCACGCTATCACGTTTGAATTCCATCGCGGATAAAAATTTTTCAACACAACTGAGACGCAAATCGTCTCAAGGTTAAAAGGCTTGTTAATAATAAAATTATCTGTCATGTGTCAAAATTTGAGCTCACTGTCATGAACGGTTTTGAAATTATAGAAGTCGGTTGCAGTTCGAGTCATTCAGGGTGTAATTCGGAACTACGAGGGGCGTTCAATATATTCTCGGTATCGATATGAAGGAAAATGCGAATTCAATTTAAATTGTTTTTATTTTTCAATATAATCTACCCTAACATCAATGCATTTGTTACATCTTGAGATAAGCTTTTTTAAACCCTCAAAAAAATAAATTTCCTCTTTCTCTGCAAAATACCCATTTATTGCCGACTTGAGTTCTTCATCATCCGAAAATCTTTTTCCACGAAGACATTTTTTCAAATCCGGAAACAGGAAATAATCACTAGGGGCAAGGTCTGGACTATAGGGTGGGTGTTGGATTTCTTCGAAACCACAATCTCGCGCAGCAGCCTTGGAAACTCGCGCCGTGTGAACAGGAGCGTTGTCATGAAGAAGCAACACACCCGCTGCGAGTTTACCCCGTCTTTTCTTTTTAATTTCCTCCCGCAAATTATGCAAAGTGGAAGCGTAGGATGTGGCGTTGATGGTTTCACCTTTTTTTTTGTACTCAATGAGCAAGATTCCCTTTGAGTCCCAAAAAACTGTGGCCATGAGCTTCCCGGCAGACGGAGTGACTTTGAACTTCTTCGGGGGGTCCTTTTTTGTTCCTTTTTTATGCCACTGCATGGACTCTTGTTTGCTTTCAGGGTCATAGTGGTGGACCCATGTTTCGTCCCCAGTAACAATTCGATCCATAACACCATCCGCGTTCTCACTACACATCTCCAAAAGCTCTCTACAGCATGCGATTCTCACTTTTTTCTGAGGCGCTGTGAGCATTCGTGGCACCCACCTTGCACTGACCTTTAAAAGGTTAAGATGGTCATGAAGAATGGTGTGAATGGTACCAATTGAAAGCTTGGTGATCTCTGCCATCATTTTCACCTTTATTCGGGCATCCTCAAGAACAAGTTTTTCGACTTCTTTGATGCTTTCTCCCGTACAAGCAGTAGCCGGGGCGCCGGAGCGGGGGTCGTCTTCAATGCTCTCTCTGCCTCTCTTGAACTCACTTGACCACTTTTGCACAGTTGATAATGAAGGTGCGGAACCCTGGTAAACAGCCACCATCTCTTCATGAATAGTTTTTTGACTTTTTCCTTGCTTAGTGAGAAATTTAATTACAGCGATATGCTCACTTTTCACCATCATCGTCTCAGTTGCCATTATGATTCTGTTTAACTAGAGATAAAACGCGAATTAATAATCACATTTATATGAAATTTTACACGAATGCACTAAAATAATAGTATTACTTGATAAATAAGTCAATTTATATATGCAACCATAGCTTCACCCCGATACCGAGAATATCTTGAACGCCCCTCGTATGTTGAAGGCACAAGTTCCACCATTGGTATGATTCGAGGTCGATCTAAAACCTCCTGCTGATCTTAGGATCCCAGCACCCAGTACTTATTGCAATTCTACATCGGGTGTAAACCAACTGGAGGACCCTTCCTTCCATTTTAGGCTTAAACCACAGTCACCATGACGCTCCCACAATGGAACCGAAATTCGGGAAGCTTCTGACTTTCATTTTACCAGAATTGGGATGGAGTACTGGTGGTCATCCCACCAATAGAACCTATGGCCAGCAGCTTGTAACTGGTCAAATCGCAGCAACCTTCGGTGGCGTTAAATTCTGAAAACCAGTACGATAAGACCAGTTATATTTGCTCTGCCCCCCCTTTTTATTAGACAACGTCATTGATGGAAAAAGCCTTGATAATTGGATGGGAGCCCACTTATTAGATATACAAATTTGATTTCTGCTCTTCGAAGTCGGCTTGATGGAAGCGTTTCCTTCGTTTCACTGAGAGATCTTCTACAAAGTGTAAAAAGATTGCTGGCTATACGTAAATTGCCACTAGACTGGTACAAAGGAATATGGCTGGAGTAAGACAAAATATATGAAGCAAACGCTTTTTCGGCTCCATGAACAAACCTCTCCCCAGGCCGGATATGAAAACGATCTTTTTTTTCAAGATTGTAATTATGGAGAAATCAGTTTTGAATGCGTTTGGTGAAAAAAGACATAAAATTGTCATTTGAAGCTGAAATAAGCTAGAAGACATTTTTAAGTCCCAGATCGGCCACAGATGAAGTAAAACAAAGGATCGACCTCTTTTCGCTTCCACTCTTACGTTCACTACATGCAATCAATAGTTCTGATAAGTGGTCTCTCTCTATAGGCCAAAAAATTGCTCGAGCGCTTATAAAAACTTCTTCAGTACAAGGTTCTCTACTTTTAAAATTCTCGTATATAAAACGTTAGGTAGGAGCAATGCTCGACATTAAATCACCACTCGGCCTATTTAGAGAGCCACATTACAACGAAGCATGTTCCAATTCCTTGTTTGCTTAAGACTACAGTCTCAGTTGATAAGTGTTGATAGTTTCTGCCCTCTTGTTTCAGGACAACAATTCAGAAGAAATAAAGTCTTACATAACCTAACCCAATGGCAACTAAAAAGCAAGACAATGCTCCTGATGCTCACTTCACTTATCTATGTTCCGAATCAATAATTTTACTTGTACTCCATCTAGTAAACACAAAAATTGTTATCTCGATGAATACACCTCTTGAAAATTATTCACAAACTCATCATTTATCAGTCGTGTAGAGCAAGCTTAAGTACCACACCGTTACACAAAGCGCCCATTTGACAAAGCGCAAAATTGTAGTGCAACCCTAAAACTGTCATTCGGGGACACTTATTGAAATTACGGCATCGCTTACAAGTGCAACGGGTGAATATTGAACAAGAAAATTGAAAATTTAATTAACCTGCTCATTATCAGTGGACTACAACAAAATAACACGACAAAATTCATGTTCAAAGATTGCGTCTGACGCCTCGTATTCTGTGGCCAACTTATAACACAAACGTCAAGTGGCGGGAACAGCAAATGAACGAGTAGTAGATTGCATAGATACGACTACGAGTACGAGTGCAATCAGTTGTCCGTATATCGGTGACTGTAACTGCAACCGTGTTCACTAAATTACATCGATTGCCGATGAAGTGGGATGCCGGCAAGCTGTCACTGTCATTGCATTTAACGGCAATTATTTGATTGACAAATATTTGCCAATCAATTGCAACTACCTTCATATAAGTTAGTATCTACATACATACATATGCAATGTGTCAAGTCGGTTGTTGAGTTTGTTGCTATTTAATTTATTTTGTTGAAGTTTTATTCGAGTTTTTTTTTTTTTTTTATCATTTTTTCCGCTGTCAACTCTTGATGCAGAAGTAATAAAGTTTCGAATGTTTATCAGATAAAAATTGAAATGTGTTAGCAAATCAATGATTTAATTTTTTTGTTTCATTGTGTAAAACTATTTTCACCGACAACACTGTCAATTAGAGAGAATGGGCTGCCATTTGGTGGTCATTTTGTGGCGATATCCACCACATCTGTCACACTCTGTGACAGCTAAATAATGACAATTCAATTATTTTTGCATTTACAAGTACCCGCTGTGCACTTACTGAAAAGAATTGAATTTTTAATTAGGTAAATGGAAAATATTTAATTTGTAACTGTGATTCAATTTGGACGAGATGAAATTGTTAATTTTATAAATTTGCTTACTTAACGGAACGCTTATCGAGTGTTGTTCAATAATAGTAATTGTTGAACAGAGCTTAATCAAATGTCAAACAATTGATGACAGTTACGAGTATTGAGAGTTGTTATTTAAATTGCGCTACAAATAAAATCAATTATA
Source organism: Volucella zonaria (assembly GCA_963966105.1). Lineage (NCBI taxonomy): Eukaryota > Metazoa > Arthropoda > Insecta > Diptera > Syrphidae > Volucella > Volucella zonaria. Next base: position 48,647,080 of record OZ014534.1, read on the forward strand.
GTATTATATTCAGACAATGACAATGACAATGTCAATGTTAATCAAATTAGAAGTACAACGGTACTCTTGGAAGGATATGTAAACAAACAAGTAGGAAATTCATTTTTGATTTTAGCAAAATGATTGTTTAGTTAACGAAGCAGTTTTAAGCAGATAAAGTGAGAATGCGAAGGCATTACTGTTATAACAGCGAGTAGTACTGATAAATCGAGTCACTATTGAGTGGCGTCAGTTGTCATTTTGTCATTTTAAAGCTTTCTTAACGAAAGACTACTACAGTCAACTTGGAATTCAGACAGCCGCCTCCAGTGCCGCACTACAAGTTAGCTGAGGTGTCGTTCTATTTGTGTGCGCCAACTTAGATGCGGTCGTCCTCTGATGCGCCGTATCTCGGAGTTAGATGTTACAGTTGCAGGTAATACTGAATGAATCTCAGCAAAAATGATGACACAATGTCTAAAAGGTATCCCCTTGTGGTAGATTCCAAGAATTACCGGAACTAAGAACTATGCAACCACTGCAACTTATGCTTCAACACAACACAATGCAGAAGGGAAATTAGTCTTAACACGCCACAACAACGGGGAAATACTATGAGGAGATTTAACGTTAAACGGTTGCAATCACAACAAGCCACCAGAACCCTTGCCGATCGGGTATCCCTCAACCTCTCGAGAAGTCCTTTGCAGCCAGCATCAAGTGCTGAAGACCAGTGCCATAGAAGCCGAGAGGCTATAAGAAATGCCGCAACTGACGTGCTGGGTTTCACCCGCCCACCACCCCGAGCGACGGCAAGTACATGCAGCAAGACAACATGCCTACAAGGCGCCACTGCACAAAAGGACGAGAGCGGCTCGTGGAGGAGGGAAAAAAATCGGCTTCTCCGGAGAAAAAAGAAAGAGTGTGAGAAGCGCGCGATCGAGGAAATAGAGAGGTGCTACTCTAGGAATAACATTCGGAAGTTTTACCAAAAGGTAAAAAGAACGTGCCAGGGTAAAAAGACCCGAACGGAAACCTGTAGAGATAAACAGGGAAACCTTGTAGTAGAGTTACAGTCGGTACTGATGATATTGAACAACCATTTCTGCAGACTGCTAACCGGGCGAAGACGACACTGTCTGTCCGCTGTCAGGCAGACCGAACCATTCAATATTGACGATGCAAATCAAGAATTTCGTCCACCAGAACAAAATGAAATGAGGATAGCAATATTTAAACTGAAATCGAACAAGGATGGTGGGCCAGATGGCCTACCCGCCAAACTATTTAAGGCAGCAGGAGATGACCTAGTAGAGAGCATACACGAACTTATTTTCAAGATTTGGTCGGATGAATGTATATCAGATGAATGGAACCTCAGCATCAGGAGACCCTAAGCATCGCTTACAAGACTTTGTCTGCCGTATTGTCCGAGCGCCTGAAACCATTTGTCAAAGATCTGATTGGACCTTATCAGTGCGGTTTTAGGCTCGGTAAGTCCACAATTGACCAAATATTCACATTACGACAGATCCTGAAGAAAACCCAAGGAGTTCAGATCGATACTCATCACCTTTTTTCGGATTTTAAAGCTCCGTATGACAGCATCTACAGAGCCGAGCTATACAGAGCCATGCCTAGTTTTGGCAACCCTGCCAAACTCGTCCGCTTGTGCAGGGACGACCTAACCTAGACCTTTGATGTCAATAAAGGATTTAGGCAAGGCAACCCGCTGTCATATGACTTCTTCAACATCATACTTGAAAGCTAACACACGAGGTACGATCTGTCGTACAACTATCAGCGTACGCCGATGATATTAACATAATAGACAGAACTCGGTGGGCGGTCGCCGGCGCGTTCGGTAGTATTGAAGCTTCCAAAATGGGTTTCGCAGAAAATGAGGGTAAAAACCAAATACATGCTGTCAACAAGAAGGGACACAAAACATAGGCGAATTGTACAGAACGTCACTATCGACAGCTATAATTTCGATGTAGTAAAGGACTCTGCACTATCATCGTCCTACTTTATGGCGCTAAAGCATGGACCCTATCAAAAGCGGATGAAGATATTCGCAGTCTTTTCGAGGGAAAAATCCTTCGAAAAATATTCGGTCTCGTTTGCATTGACAGGCTTTGAAGGAGAAGATTCAACGACGATCTATGCGAGCAGTATAGCGACATCGACCTAGTTGCCTGAGACGGCTAAGACATGTAGGGCTCAATTCTCCCGCCCGCAGAGTCTTTGAGTCAAGCCCGGAGGGTAAACGCTGTAGAGAAAGAAGACCTCACCTTAAGTGGGGCACACAAGTAGAAAGCAAGTTCAACCGGCTTGGAGTGAGCAAACGGAGGCAGTTAGCTAAATACTGGGCTAACTGGGTAGGCTTGTTGGTGTAGGCCCGGGCTCAACGCCCGAACTGTGGCGCTACCTAAGTAAGTAAGTAAGTAACTAGGACATGTATACTTGCACATGAAGTTTATTGAAGTTTTCGTAGCCTCCAGGTACACGCGTTACATGGCAATTCCACATACTTAGTATCTTTAGGCTTTTGTACCATTCTCTCGCGTACAGAAATACTGCGCTTCATGAAGAATACATTCAATGAAGACGTGGGAAGATACTTACCCAGATCTAACATTTGTAAGACACATTACTGATGGGTATTGGGTTTGAATCGGTAGGACAACGCCATTGCACATTTTCTAACAAACTCACACACTATTTCAGTTCTTTCACCATCCATATATTGGGTCTATAACTTAATTCGTGCGATTTGCTAAGAGATGGCGTAACTTGTATTATTCCATTGTTATTATTCCATTGGAACATGCGTTGGAAAGCTACTGTCATTGTACGTCATTTCAGTATATGTCATTCATTTGAAGCGTAAACAACAATAATATTTTTTCACTCAAATATGTCGAACTTTGTGCCTGAAAAAGTGTTTTTGCGGGGTGTTTTTCTTCATTACTTTAATATGAAGAAAATTGCTGCCGAAAGTCATCGTATTTTGGTGGAAGCTTATGGTGAACATGCGCTAGCTGAGCGAACGTGCCAAAAGTGGTTCGCACGATTTAAAAGTGGTGATTTTGGCTTGGAAGGCGATGAACGTCCTGGGCAGCCAAAAACGTTTGAAGATGAAGAACTGGAAGCATTACTCTATGAAGATTGTTGCCAAACACAAGAAGAGCTCGCAGAATCTTTAAAAGCATTTCAAAACGTTTAAAAGCAGCTGGATATATTCAGAAGCAAGGAAATTGGGTTCCACATGAACTCAAGCCAAGAGACGTCGAAAGGCGGTTTAGCATGTCCGAAATGCTGCTGGAACGCCACAAAAGGAAGTCATTTTTGCATCGGATTGTTACTAGTGATGAAAAATGGATCCATTACGACAACCCCAAGCGCAAAAAATCATATGTGAAACCCGGCCAACCAGCCAATCAGCCAAATCAACGGCAAAGCCGAATATCTATGGCGCGAAGGTAATGCTCTGTATTTGGTGGGATCAGGTGGGTGTGCTGTATTATGAGATGCTAAAACCGGATGAAACCATCAATGGACAACGGTACCGAACACAATTAATCCGTTTGAAGAGAGCAGTGGCCGAAAAACGCGCCCGGAATATGCGACCAGACACGAGGCAATAATTTTTCATCGGCCCCACGTTGCTATTCCGGTTAAGAACTATGGAAAACAGTGGATGGGAAGTCTTACCCCACCCGCCTTATAGCCCAGATCTTGCCCCTTCTGACTACCATTTGTTCCGGTCGATGCAGAACGCCCTCACTGAAATACGGTTCACATCAGAGCAGAATATCAAAAATTGGCTTGATTCATTCTTGGCTGCCAAGCCGGCGCAGTTCTTTTGGGATGGGATCCACAAATTACCAGAAAGATGGGAAAAAGTCATAGCTTCAGATGGGCAATACTTTGAATAATACTATTGTACATGTTTTTCTTAAATAAACGTTCAAATTTAAAAAAAAAAAGACAATTCATTTCAATTCTTATAAAGAAAAAAAAAATTATTTCACTTTAGCTTCAACTAAAAGTATAATCCATAAAAGCAACAAATTTTGGTTTTAATGTTTTGTATTGAAGCAAATCCGACACATTTGAGGCTGATCAGGACAACTATCACAGTACGTGGATATCTGCTTAGCTTCTTTGCGGGCTGCTTCACGTCCTCTCGATTTTGTTATGTTTTTGTAGCAAACACCACATTTTCTTCAAATTTTTTTTCCATCAGAAGATACACGCTCTATGAGATGGTGCGTTTCTGAACGGGGTATTTTTTTACTCTACGAACGAGGGCTGTGGGTATTTCAAGCAGTTGAGCAGCCAAAATTTCCCTGAATATCCGAATATGAATTTTCGATGCATTAACAACTGCTATTCCCGATAAAAGTTCTATGCCTAGTTTTCGATACCACTTGATACCTTTCCTTAGCGTAGTGGCATATGAACCCACCTGATCAGACAAGTCAATCCCTGATTTTCCCTTATTATAAGCAAGTATCCCAGCAGGTTTGAAGGAAGCTAAACGTTTATTATTTGGCCTTGAAACAGTCGCACTTGTCGACGGTTGATTTTCTGCTAAATTTACAGATGGATTTCGACGTCTTACAGGTTGCATTTCAGGGGCATGTTTAGTAGACAGCATTCTTCCATCACGGGTGTCTTTCCATTTAAAAATTACAATTCCATTTTCATCTTCCCGAGATATAATTTCCCCTCTGGCCAATTTAGCGAGGAGGACATCTTTTGGTATATTTTTTTTTTTGTTTGCCCTTAGTGTTCCAACAACATGAGTCTTATTTTGCAGCAATTCCTTTGCCAAATCGTAGCTCATATAAAAATTGTCTATATATAAGCATCCACCTTCATTGAGTAGGTCCATGCAAACGTTTCTAGCAAGTCTAACCTCGCGTTCCCCTGTTGCTGACTTTCCAGCATATATTTTCATAGCCCAAGTGTAACCATCCTTTGAGCAAAGCTTGAAAAATTTGACTCCATAACGATGCGCCTTATTTGGGATATATTGTCGGAAAATAAGTCGGCCTCTCCATGGCACGAGAGTTTCGTCGATAGCAAAGTCTTCTACGGGGTAAAATATCTTCTGAAAATTGTTTTGTAGAACTTCCATCAGACCATTGATTTTCCTCAATCGGTCGGACTTATTTGTTGTCTCGTTGTTGCTAAAGTGCAAATATGAGAGCAAAGATTGATACCTGTTCCGGGGCATAATTGCACGTGGAATTTTGAAATCATAGATCCCACCCGTCTCCCAATAATTTTCATTGCGACCAAGGGGAACAAGTCCCATGTACATAATCAATCCAAGAATGTTTTTTTATTTCTTCCGCCTTTGTTTCAATCCATATATTCAGTCGGCTGTATCTTGATCTTGAGCGAATACTTATGTTTTGTTCCGCATATCGATTGGTTTCTTTTGATATCATCTCCCAGACTTCTACGTCAACTAGTTTGGAATAAATATCAAGAGTCGTGCTTTCAAGCGAAATTTGTACCTGCAAACCAAATCTGCCCATAAATTCAAAATATTTGTGTCTTCCCCTATACTCCGACCAGTTAGGAGAGTTTCCTGTGGAAATATTTTCCTCCTCATTGTCATCTAGAAGTGCATTTAGCTTCTAAGAGATGTGATACGTTATCCCCCTCGGAATCATCATCGCTGGATTTGCGCAAGAGTCATCTGAATCGAAGTCACTTTCCAAACCATCCAAGTCGCCATTTCTTCAATTTCTTCAACTGTAAGCCTCCTTCCGCTCATTATTATTAGATATTTCAATAAGTACCTAAACGTTATAAAAGTAATGTATAAATAGGACACAGAATCGATCTTATCGATCTTGTAATAATTACACTTACTCCACCAACCCAACGATGTTGTCTAAAAAATATAAAAAAAGCATATAAATAAAAAATTAAATAAAAATAAAAACAGAAAGTATGGCTATCCTGGACTTCCAGGACGAATTTAGTCCTGGCTATTAAAAATGATAGCCATGGCGCCTCATGAAAAGATAGTGCAAATTTTTTCACCAGGACTAAATTCGCCCTGGAAGTCCAGGATGCATCGCAAATGTATTTTATGTCGATCTTTTGTAGTTTTAAATTTTCTCAAATTTGTTTGGCAGCCAATGTGCTAGACACATTTCTTCATTTCATCATTTGATGGCATTAGTTCGCGTGCAGCACGTTTTCTGGATGTCAGTGAAATCAGTATTACTGCTCGATTTTCTGGAGTTCCCTTCGGGTCTATAATTATCGCACATGTCACTAACTTGAGTCATCAAAATGTGTCAGCAAGGTTCTCGCTTCAATGTGGTGATGCCACAGCAGACTTTCCTACAGCCTTCCATAACAAAAGTAAGTGACGCTCTTTCGCCATCTCTTGTCCAATGCCAGCAACAATATTCCACAGGCATTGGATATCTATCCCAAGTTGATGAACTAGGCACCTAGCGTTCCCCAAAGTGTATCTAATACGCTAATACTAGGGTCTGATCGTTACTAAGCCCAGTTGAAGATGCTTGTATCCTATTTGCGTATAACTACCATTGAAAACCATCACCGAAGATAAAAATAAAAAAAGATTTGTGTACGGAGACCGAATCCGTGCATCTGTTTCGAAAAAATTGATCCTACTGATTCTGTTAAATGCAAAAATCAATCTAAGAACTTATGTTAAGCTGCAATATCGTAGCAAGTGCCAACTTAATTCAAGAAATCATCATCAGTTCCTCTGTGATTTATAATTTTTATTGTTTGCCCTAAATATGGCCAATCTGTTCCTAATTGCAGCATTTAAGCTAAATCACTTGGAAAATTTCCACAATTTGCAACAATAAACTGTGAAAAAACATCGCGCATATGTTACAACAATTACACCCCATGACACCACCACTAGCACCAGCACCAGCATCGCTCTGCACCAGCACCAACCATTCGACTTTAATCCTCATTCAGCCACAATGAGTGCAAACACAGCACAGCAGGTTCACCCCAAAACAATAAAACAACATTACCCAAGTTGGTCTGGGGTAACACCCGTCAGCCGGTCATTCATGATGAGCAACCCTTACAACCCTCTGATTGGACCGTGTGTTAATTCATCTGATAAGTGAGCAATAATACAACTCATACGGATACATGGCGACATCCAGAAACTACATCCAGAAAAAACCGGGGATTATTAATTGAATAAATATTTGAGTCGTTTAGACGAATTGCACTTACGTCGATGTGTTGTGTACTTATGTTTCCACCCCCGGAACAAACCCAGATCTATGAATTGTAAGTTCTCCATTCCTCGGACCTTCCTAACTAATCAGCCGATGTCAGCACTTGTCACAGGCATTTCAATCGACATCATTACCCCTTAACAAATACAAAAGGGTACTGCTAGATACATTGTACCCTGTCGCCAAGATCTTGTGTAAATTCTGTGCCAAGTGAGTGTGCAGACGAATACGTTGTCCAGGTCTTAATTGGTGTTTAGGTTTCGATTTTTCAAAATCAAAACGAAATCATGAGCCAAGTGAAATTGTTCAATTTTTCCTCAATTTTTTTCAATCTTTCAATTGTTATTAGCGTCTCCCTAGGAATGCGTACGTCTGTCCAGTGCGAGTTCGCTGAAACAACACACTTAAGCACGTTTGCATGGATACGGCCGTAAGTGTAAACAGACCGTTAGACTGGTCTTTGGTTGTTCCGTTGAATTAAAAGTCGGAGGGGGTAATGAGATACAATTCTCCATTAGCGTGGATAAAAATTTGATTGGGCGCACGAACTGAACCGAGCCGTACCGAATCCGTAGACAAAACATCAGACATCTCATTAGTGGAGTTTGAAGAGCTTAAGCAAATGAATGCAGTCAAGGGTACAGATACAGATACTCGTACATACGGGGAAAATTCAGATAGACGCTGAGTTCAGTTTGATGTTTGTTTTTGGAGTTGGATTTTTATTTATTTTTTTTTTTTTAATTTTACAGGTCTTTGACTGGTCGAAGATGAAACCCTTTTTTGGGTGAGGTTACCTTCAATTCAATTTAATCACGTATCTTTTGGGTAAGCAGCAATTAGATGCATGAAGGAAGATTACTCTGCTTCTGGTAAACAGATAGAAATGAGATTCTTCTTAAACGTCTCTTTTGTTTATTAGCCTCTAGGTACTACCTAATCCTCCTGTTATCTCTTATAGTCTCGCACAACCACTAACACCGCAGAGGTTAACTACTATTTCCCATGCTCTACGTATTGAGTAGAGGTCAGAATTTATCCGAACTGGGCATACTTGTCGTAAGAGGTGACTAAAATGCACCCTCCGTATGCTGAATGTATACGCCTCGGTATACGCTACTGCAAGAAAGGGGAAAGATACTCTACCGAATTCCTGGAATCCTGGGAGTGCAATTTAATCCGGTCTCTTGACGTTTTTTCAAAAATTTCAAGATCGGGAGTATCCGAAAAATTAAGTCTGTCAGTGCATGAGAGCAGCAAGTTTTGAGGAGGAAGACAACGAACTCCACAAAAAGCTTAGCCAAATGGAATTGCTCTACCAAGAGTTCAAAAATAGGTGAATCCACTCGACGAGGGAATAAGGCTTTAATGAACTCTCATCTCAAGCTTCGCTAGTCTAGAATATAATACAGACCAAGATGAGCCATCACAAGAAGCAATTTGGATCTCTAAAAAAAGACCTAGACAGCGACTAAAAATTTCCAGCTGAAGTCGGACCACAAAAAATTAAGATTTCGTCCTTCTATCGTGATCAAAATCAAACCTATGCTATTGCTACCACCCGACCACGTAAAAAATAAACCTTTTGCGAGGGTGCAGCTATTTGATAGACAACACTACCAAAGAATGTTTGTGCGATCTTCTCAACATTATGACCGGAAAAAGACTAAGCCAAATTGACAACGTGGAATATGGTATGACTATAGCTTGCACACGGTATCCTCCGATCGACAAAAAAGACACTCGTTTTATAGATGTCAGAACATTCCGGGGCGCTACTATAGATTCCTATTACTACAAAGTTGCAGCCAAAGTACGTCTACGGATACTTCTGACACCATAGAGACTTAACGACGATGACTCCCAAGCTTTAATTTCTAGATTTGCTTGCCTCAGAAGCGGTTTTGCATAAAAGGACGAATTCGGCTCTTTCGTCTTACGAGAAAAAAAAAGAAAAAACATTCGCTCCTCCGGAGCAAAAATAAAGAGCTAGAGAAGCGAGCGATCAAGAATATGGAGCATACTATTCCAGGGACAAAGTTCGGAGGTTTTACCAAAAGGTGGAAAGAAAGAGCTCCGCATAAGCGAGTTGTACGACTTTGGAAAGAATCAATATATTTCAGAGTAGGCCCGTAACACCTGCTATGATGAGCATTCATAGCAGGTGTTACGGTTAAAAGTTTAAAGGGGCGGAATGCTACTGACAATGTCGGTGGTGCACTGCTGGCGAAAATAGCGATACAACTAGGTGATACAGGAGACGATAAGCCGGTGTTCGAGGGTTTCGAATGACTGCGTTATATTAGTATCACCTATGAGTTTAATCGCACGATTTTGGATCCTAACATATCTAGCAAGTGCAAAGAGGTCTTAGGGCCATCTAAAAATATTCCAATTTTGGGATAAACGCCTTATAAATTGTGCCCAGGTCAGAGGGGTTGAAATATTTCTTACTTCGCTTGAGGAAACCTAGACATTTCACAGCATTCTTGACGACATCGAATATGTGGACATTCCAACGTAAGTTGTCATTGGCACATATGCCGAGAATGGAAAGGTTTTCGGTCTCGGCTATGTAGGTGCCATTCATGGATAATGGCTAGGTATTTCGATTTCGCTTTAACGACAGCAGACAGCATTGTGTTTTGGAAGAATTAAATTCCACTCTGTTGATAGTTCCCCAAATAGTTATGCTGTTGATATTGGAATTTAATTTTACCCTGACGTTCCCGAAGCCCACAGACGAAGAGCAGGGACGTGAGTTCGGAAACGAATATGAAAGGCAGAGAGTACTGTCGTCAGGAAAGGAATACACTGAATTAGAAGTATCAGACAAGAGATCATTAATGAAAATTAAAAAGAGTGTCGGAGACAGAACAAAGCCCTGGGGCACACCAGCATTTATTTTTTGAACATCAGACTTGAAACCGTCCAAGAAAACTTGATTTGATCCTTCCGAAAGGTAGTTTCCAATCGATTGATGACTCCCTTCGTCGATCTCTAATGAACGCATCGGCAAAAGAGCCTGATGCCAAACTTTGTCAAATGCCTTAGAAATATCAAGTTTGGTTCCACTATTCGGTGAGACATGCCATCAGATCACCAGTGGACCTGTTGCTACGAAAACCATATTGCCGGTCATTAAGAAGTTTTCTTGTTTCGAGATATTTCATGAGCTGACGATTTATCAGCGTTTCCATGACCTTGGAAAGAAGGGACGTAAGTGCAATGGGTCTGTAGGAGGAGAGAGAGGAAGAATCGCCTTTCTTAGGGACGGGTTGGACAAATGCTGTTTCCCATCTGCTCGGAAAGAGTCCTAAAGAGTAGGATTAATTGAAAAGTCGGAAGAAGGGGAGATATACCACCTGGACCAGTGGATTTTTGAATTTTAAGATTTTTAAGAACACCGGCTATTACATGAGTGCGAAAGTGGATTTGTCTCAATGAAAATTCGACGCACTTAGGTGTAGGCGGAGACAAAGCACAATCTGGAAGAGTTGGACTGGCCGCAAAGTGTGTAGCAAGCAGATTGGCTTCGACCAAAGAGCTGACAGCTGGAATGTCATTGTAAATGAACGTTGGGATGGAGGATGAGGCAGAATTTCTAATGTTTTTGACGAATGACCAACAATTTTTACTGCCTTTGGGACATTGCAGTATTTGGTCGTATTAGCATTATACAAATTAAATTTTATCCGCGATGGAATTCAAACGTGATAGTGTGATTGCTTTATATTTGGCTGGAAAACCACAAGTAGCTATCGTTAGAGCCCTCCAGCACCTCAACGTGAAAATATCATTTGTGTCTCGAACCATAGCACGTTATTGTGATACTGGCAGCGTTGCAAAACGCCATGGAGGTGGTCATAAAAAAACAGCAACATGGGCAGAAATGGTTCGGAAAGTGAAGGCTCGAATTGAGCGAAATCCGCGTCGAAGTGGAAGAAAAATGGCTCGTGAGCTCAACATATCGTTGGAACGGATGCAACACATACTGAAAAATGAGCTTGGGCTCAAGCCATTGAAGTTCCAATAAGCACACGATCTTACACCGCAACAGAAAAAAAGTTAGAGTCGAAAGAGCGAAGGAGTTGCTACGCTTGCACGAAAGTGGTGAGTTGCCGAATTTGGTTTTTTCCGATGAGTCGCCATTTGTTATCGAGCAATAAGTCAACAAACAAAATGACCGAGTTTACTTGCCAGAGAGGTCCTTCGAAAATTTACACCTTCGGACAGCCACCAGAAAGCAGGCAGCACCGATGGTGATGGTTTGGGCCCCCATAACCGCCGATGGTCGCTCTCCGCTCGTATTTTTGGACCGTGGCCGTGGCGTCAAAATTAATGCGATCATATAGCGTAAAACTGTCTTAGAGGCAGAATTGAAGTCTTGGGCAAACAATCATTTCGGTCAGAGACCGTGGATATTTCAACAAGACTCGGCACCGTCTCACAAAGCGCGCGTCAACCAAGATTGGTTAAAAAACAATGTTCCACACTCCATTTCTTCGACACAATGGATTGCAAATTCTCCGGATGCAAATCCATTGGATTTCTCTGTCTTGGGTATTTTCAATATAGCATTTTAAAAAGTTTGAGTTCGAGTCATTCACCCTGTAGACCTTGTTTTTTGTACAAACCAAATAAAAAAGCTTGATGAATTTCTTAAAGTTCAAAGAAAAGCATTTTTTCAGGAAATTTGGCAATCAACATTACAGGCTGTGTCATCACATGCTGACAAACGAAAAGCTCGAAAAGATCAATTTGATACAAATGAAACGAAATACAGGAAATTGTTCTTTGAAATAGTTGACAATAAAATATTTCGATATACTAAACGGGAAAAAATTTAGTAACTATCGCCAAAAAAACAATTTTCCTGAAAAATTAATTAAAAATCTAATTGAAAGCTACTCGAACATATTTGAATTCACTCAATTAAAGAATGAATTGACTGTTTTTTATGAAAACACAGACGCTGTACAGCCAACAGGTGCTACATCAGCAGGACCGTCAAAAACGACAACACCATTTGATGTCTTGCTCTGGATGGAGACAAATATCGCCGACAGTTTTGACCAGGTGTACAAGCTTTCAAAACTTATACGAGTATGTACAGTACCAGCTTCAGCGGCGTCTGTAGCGCGCTCCTTTTTTGCATTGAAGAGAATAAAGACGTGCCTTTGAAGCACTCAAGGTCAGGAGAGGTTCAGCTATTTGGTTCTTATGTCTATCGAAAAGGAATTTTTGAAAGTGACGAATTTTACAATCGAGTCATCGAAAATTTTGTGACCGTTGACAGACGAACCGAATTTATGTATCGATAAGATTTTTAAACCATGTATTTTATATTATTTATTTATGGAGTGTATTTTTATTTGTATTTCTTGTATTAATAAAATTAAAAAATCACGATTCGTTTTTTAATTTAAACTTTCCCAGAGCACGTAGCTAACCCAATACTTTAGACCAGGAATCGCCACTGTACTGCATAACGACTTTTTCCTATAATATACCCAAGAATCATTTCTCAAATTGTCCTTGACGAATTAGGGGATATCCTGTATAATAGAAAGAGAGTAAAGAACTTATTGTGTTCCCATTACACTCAAAAATCGATAAATTGCATGAAATTTGTTATGGTTTTAATACCATGGCCTTTGTAAGGTTTTCGCATGACCGACGAGATGTCCTCCCAATTGAGTACAGCAGCCCCAAAAACCCAGAGTAGCGTAGTTGGTAGGAGCACTGGCTAAAAACCGGCGAGAAGTTCTGAGTTCGAGCCCAAGGACAAACGAGAAATCCCACTTGTTCTTTTTTTGTAGATTTCCCCGTCAAGCTTAGGCAATTAGATTGAGCGTTAAGTTAGCGGTAGAAAGTTTAGCTAGCTGGGGTCAGTTGTTTCAATCATGGATGGGGTGATGAAATAACTGACCACCGAACGGGAAAAATCGGAGGAGTGCTAGCAAGTGAGAGAAATCGAGGCAGTCATTCGAGAGCTAAGTAAGCGGTCGGTCACACGAAAAATAGGAAAAAAAAAAAAAAAGGAAAAATAGAACAAAAGACAAAAAAAAAAAGAACCGAGAACGACGAGTCTGGAGTGCCGCGTGTTTTCTCGTTTTTGCCTTTTTGGGAAACTTTCCCGTAGGTTCGTCGGGGCGGGCTTTTCCCTGAAACGAAAAAAAAAGAAAAGAAACAAAACCAAAAGAAAACTGAAAACGAGGAGTTTAGAGTGAGGTCGACGTGTTTTCCTCTTTGTTTGTGCTTTTTTTGGAACTTTCCCAGAGATTCATCGGGACGTATTTTTTTTTGAAACGAATAAAAAGAAACGGAAGAGAAAAAAAAAATCGATAAAGAAAAGACAAGTGTTCGCGCAAGGAGAACAGTGCGTGCAAAAAAAAAAAACCAAAAAGAAAAAAAAAAAACACGTGATCGGTTCGGTTAAACCGCGAGTGACCAAAGAAATAGGCCGAGACACGGGGGTGTATCAGACCACCTAGCCATACCACCTGGATTTCCCATCCACCAACACGTCACGAGGCCGCCGGAGGAGCTTTCAGCGAGGAGTTGCAGGACGGAGTCGTAACCCTAACTTAAGTATTTATTATACTAACATATTTCCTCTTGAATTTTTTTTTTGGTTTAGTAAACAAATATACCTTAAAGTAATGATATAATATATATATGTACATATATTATATAACAATATACATATTTGCCAGTCGTTCACGGTATTTCGTACAGTGCAGATGTGTTTCGGCTTTTATTAAAGCAAAAATAAATTGTGATTTAAATCTTTAAGTGAGACATTTGACGATTCCCATATAGGCTCCAAGTAGCACAGTGGTAGTGTGTTCGCTTGAGTCTAGAGCACTCTCCTCGAATTCGCTCTACCCACCATCCAACAGAAATCTGTCAAACGAGGAGACTGACAGGTATCTAATACTAATGGACGAGACAATCAAACGAACAATGGACAAAACGATACCTCGGTATCAACACACTGACGACGAAGACTTATTCCGCAACGCAACTATTGACGCACTGCACCGACAAAAAAGTAGACTGCTGTCAAGACTAAAAACCTTGTACAGACAGTTTACTGACAGACATAACCCGGAGATCATGACATTGAAGTCGTCGATTAAAAACCTCCAAACATTAATAAAGGAAAATTACAGAAATTCTGTAAGTTTGTACTGGAACAATAAAATTCGGGCTGTAAACACCAGCAACCCGAATATGTTCCCGCAAATAAATAAAATATTTCGGAGAAATAATCAGAACGACCTTCCATGTCTTAGAATCACCCGAACGACGAACAACGAACAAATACTTGTAGCAGCAGGCATTGATCCAAGTGAGGCCGTTGATGATGACAACTTCTTTGTGATCGAGGATCCGCAGGAGCAGGTAGAGGCTATAGGAGCGACTTTCCAGGAAGTATACAAGGCGAATGTTATCATTAGCCCAAACCACGACCTGGAGAATCGAGTCCTTGTGCACAATTTCTACCTTCGAAATGAAATAGAGAATTGGCGGTTCGAGAACTCGGGCTTCACCCAGTTTAGTGACGAGAATAGGTCAAATAACGTCATCGCCAACGATAGGGTACTACCCCCTTTCATTTCGAAGGAGGAGCTCCAAACGATCTTCGAATCGCTTAGAAGTAAGAAATCAGTGGGAACCGATGAAATACCGAACATCGTGCTTCGACATCTCCCTCTAGAAGCGGTGAACATTTATACCACCCTGTTTAATAATGCAATGAATAATGCACATTATCCAGCGCATTGGAAAACTGCGGTGGTACATCCCATACCTAAAAGGGATAAAGATACTTCCAATCCGGCGAATCTCCGCTCGATCAGTCTTCTTCCAAACATCAGTAAGGTTTTCGAGAAGGTAATCAATAGAGTCCTGACTAAGTGGGTTGAGGACAAACATATCGTTCCGGATAATCAGTTCGGTTTCAAGGCGGGGCATGCTATCATTCATGCTGTGTCGAAACTGGTTTCTGATATCCAATGGAACAAAGGCAAGAACCAGTGCACTGGTGCCTGCCTGATTGACTTGGAGAAGGCCTTCGATACCGTATGGTTAGAGGGACTCTTTTTCAAGCTGGACAGGTTGGGCATTAGTAAACCACTGCTGTATATTCTTTTTGATATGCTCTCCAGTAGACAGTTCATCGTGAAGAATGGCGATGTGACTTCTGCTGGAACATTTAACATTAAAAACGGTCTGCAACAGGGTGCGGTAAATTCGCCGATCCTATTCAACATTTACACAAGTGATCTGATAGGTTCACTTCACCATGCCATAGCGTACGCAGACGACTTAATCGCGTACAGATCGGGTCCAAAGATTGAGGTCATTAACATACTTTTGCAGCGTGACTTCGATAAAATTAAACAATATTGCGACGACTGGAAGTTGAAGATCAACTTCCAGAAATCGGAAACCATTCTGTTTAGGACGCCTTTGTCTGGGGCCTCTAGGGATACCAGAAAGAATTGGCGAAAGTTCTCTATCGTCGGACAACATGGACAGCCACTTGCTTGTCGAAATGTAGTCAGATACCTTGGGATCTGGCTAGATCAATATCTGTATTTTAACAAACATATAGATGTTGCTCTGGCCAGAGCCAGAGGTGCTTTTGCCCTTACAAAGAGACTGTTTTATAGCAGCCAACTCAATGCGAGGGTGAAGGTAATCTGTTACATGGCCCTTATCAGGCCCATGCTTGTATTTGGGTGTCCCGTGTGGTTCAACGTGAGAGCAAGTTTATTGGAAAAGATTCGGGTCTTTGAGAGGGCTTGTCTTAGGACTTGTCTTCGCTTATACAGAACACCAGAGTCCGAGTACATAAAATTCTACCCTAATGAGGTCTTGTACAATACGGCGAACCTGATAAGAGTGGACAATTTCGTCATTAAGTTGACTCGAAGGCACATTGCGAGAGCAATGACCTCATCGAACAACCTGATCTCAGGGGCTTACTACCCCAATTATATGTATCACGAGAGAGCTCGCCTTGACGGCTTTATTCCTCCAGAAGCGTTCCTGTATCTAGATAGTAAAGGTCTGATCCAGGACAGATTGGCGGTGCCGCTAATCTTCCACGTCGCTCGAACAGCTGCGGACAGGCGACTCAACTACGACAGAGACGTCGCACATGGCAGTGCGGAGCGTCTCCGGTTCAGTAGGGCGGTAGGAAGTCGTGATAGGAGGGATGTTGCTCAGCAGCACCAGCAATTTTGGTGGCTTGAGGAAGGCGAGGATGTTTCGTCGTCGAACTCCTCCAGTGATGCGTAGCTTCATGTGAAGCAGAGGGGCCCAGCCTAATTTTTGTTTTTGTTTTTTTAGCCATGGCCGGCTTATATAGTTTTAGGTAGGTTTAAGTTAGATTTTAAGAAAAAAATATATATAAAAACAAAAAAAAAATAAATAAAAATAAAAAATGATAAAAAAATATATATATATATATATGTGTATGTATATGCATATGTGTATATGCATATATGTATATATGAAGTGTGTATGTATTCTGTATTGTATATATGTGTGTATGAATATTATATGTAAGTAGGTTAAGTAGATTAAGATTTATTTTTTAGGTAGTCTGTAAGTTTAATTAAAAAAAAAATGTCCATATACTAAGTTTTTACTTAAAATTAATTTTTCTTAGTTTTAGTTGTAATGTTAAATATAATTTTAAATATAGACTGTAAGATCCGTCGAAAGACTTAGTTTAAGTGTTAGGTTTAACTTAGAGTGCCCGCATGGGGCCAGTATGTTAGAATAAGATTATTTGTAAGTTTTTTAAGCTAATTTTTAAGCATTTTTATGTCTAGCATGTAAGAGTAAATTAAGTAAAATAAATAAAAATGCATTTAAACTAAAAAAAACTAAATATACATATTTGGAGTTGAGGATTTGTGAGTCCTAAGTGAGACATTGAAAAAAAAAAACATAAAAAAAAAAAAACAAAATAATTAATTTTACTAAGTAGTCCAGTTGGTTAAAGCGCCGCATTGTAAGCGAAAGGGATCGGATCCGAGCTTTCTCGTCTAGGTTCAAATCTGAGTGGCGGTCGTAGGCTTACTTTTTTTTTAATTTGTTTTTATATCTACTTTTTTTTTTCTCTCTTTTCTGAATACCTTTTTAACATTTACTTTTAATTTACGTATATTCACATACGTTGTATATATATACATATATACATATTTTTATTACATTAGATGTAATTTTCTTATTTTTCTCTTCTTCCTTTTTTTTGTTTTTTTATATTTTTTTTGCTTTGTTAATAAAAAAAAGGATTGTGCTTAAGTTAAGGTAAATAGTTTTTTTTGTTTTTCTTTCTTTCTTGCGCCTCTAAGTTGGAAGAGGCCGGGGGGGTTTCTTCCGTTTCCTCGGTGTGGCGATTAGGTGCTTTGGGGTGTTTTGGTGGTCTCGCTTTTGTTTTTTTTTTGTTTTGTTTTAGACCTGGAAAGGGGATCGCGGGTTTTACTGGCCGAGTCGCGATTCGACGCCGTAGAGCTTTTGGGGCAAGGATAATCGCGTGGCGCCCTTATAATAATTACCCACGACTACTACTCCATCGAGCAGTCGGCAACCTTTGTTCCTGATACCGCGGAGGACGAAACGACGGTAACAAATTTGTTTCTATGTTTTGTTGCTTGCTGGAGGCGAATCTAGTTCCCTATGAACTATAAATTGCAGGGACCTTGTCAATTTAAATTAAGCTTACTTACGAGACTGAATATGAGTACCGTAAAAACCTTCGTCAGCATCTCCGTTAAATTCATTCAAAGAACCGTGCAAAGTTAGGTTACTTATTGGCAATCAATCATTTAGCTGATAAAACAGAGGACGAACTATTGGGTTGTATCACAAGTTCTCGAGTGAACATCTGTGCCAGGACGTTAAAATTTCTATTTTTATAAAATAAAGTGGTACGTGTGCTTGAGGTGCGAGAATTTTAGAGTTCGTTAAAAGTACCGTTATTTTTTTTTCTAAGAATTATTTACCATGCTGTCGGCAGTTCAAATTCGAACCCTCTTCCTTTACTAATGTAAAATGGGACATAATGCGTCATTGGCAATGAAAAACATTAATGACGCATTTGAGGATGTAGCGGTAAACGAAGGCCCTATACGACATTGGTTTGGAAAGTTCCATTCGGGAGATTTCAGCCTCGAAAATAAACCACGTGGGAAGCCGGAAACGTTAGTTGACGACGAAGTTTTAAGAGCAACGGCGGATGCGGACCCAACGAAATCGGTACGGGAGATTGCGCAAAGCATGGAAGTATCCCCAACGACGATAAGTTGACACCTTTCTTTGATATGAAAAGTAAAGATACTCGATAAGTAGGTCCCCCATGAACTGAACGAATCCCAACAACTACGCTTACATTAAGAAACCAAACTGAACCGTTTTTGCACCGGATAGACACCTGTGATGAAAAGTTGATACTGTATGACAATCACAAAAGATCTGGGCAGTAGTTGGATGCAGATGAAAAATCAAAACACACCCTCAAGCCCAATCTTCACCCAAAAAAGGTTATGGTTACAATTTGGTGGACATCGAAATGACCAATCCACGATAAACGCTATCAAATATTCTGAGGAAATCCACATACTGCAGCCAGCTGAAAAGCAACCTGCTTTGATCAATAGGTACGGTCCGGTCCTTTTACATGACAATGCTAGACCCCATACCTCATAAGTAATGGTGCAAAAACTGCTGTAGTTGGGATTTGAAATTCTTCAGCAACCACCGTAGTCACCTGATATTTCTCCAACGGATTACTATCTTTTCCGCAATCTGGATTCATTTTGTCGGCAGAAGGTCTTCCGGCACCGAGCAGTGTTCATAAAAGCCTTTGAAGATTTCATTGTCTCAAAAAGTCAGCACTTCTACGAAAAAGGAATATTTGTCCTTGCATCACGTTGGAAGAATGTCATAGATACCAACGGATCCTATTTTGATTGAATAAAAATTTACGGAAAAATAATAATGGCCTTTAAATTATTACTATAAAATCGGACATTTCATGTGGTACAACCTAGTACAATAAATGCTAGACATGGATGCAAGTCATCAAATGTCCACAGGAATAGCAATCTGTTCCGATTCTGGATTGTGGCAGTCAATTACTGTCATTTACTGCATTCAATGTGGTAGATCTTTTTGACAGATGCCATACAATCTTTGGCAATTTTAGTCATGGAATCGTTTACCGCGCCACAACGCATTTTTGTTATTCAATCTTATTACGAAAATGGGCGATCTGTAACATTTCGTAAAATTCGTGAATTTTCCGGTCAACATAATCGCTCTAGTGAGTCTAGAATTCGTTCGGTATCTGGTCAAACTCCATATCAGCATGTTCGTCCAGTACACGCCAAACCATCACCACCGTGAGCGAAAGTGTTCAAAACCAGCCAGGCACCTCAATTCGTCGCCAAAGTCAACAATTTGGCCTCACTTATGGCACTTTACAGCAAATTTTAAAAGTTGATCTTCAATTGCACGCCTATAAAATCCAAATTACATAACAATTTAAGCCTTTGGGCCATCTACGACGTCGCCGATTTGTTAACTGGATGCTGGATCAAGAGGACAATTTGTCATCGAATTTGATCATTTCCGATCAAAATTGTCATTTCTGGGGACCGGAAAACCCATGCGAGATTCACGCAAAACCAACGCATCCCAAATAGTCATTGTATGGTGCGGTTTATGGGTTGGCGGCGTCATTGGTCCGTACTTTTTCGAAGATGAGGCTGGAGAGACAGTTACAGTGAATGGAGAACGTTACCGCAACATGTTGACCGGCGTCTGGACGATCTCTGGTTTCAACAGGAGGTGCTATCGCCCATATATAGTAAGCCATCAATCAATCAATTTATTGCGTACGAAATTTGAGGATCGCATCATTTCGGCTAGAGGAGAAGCTGATTTTCCTCATATCTCATGCGATTTGACACCTTTAGACTTCTTCCGGTGCGGTTATTTGAAGAGTAGGGTTTATTCCAATAACTCAGTGAGAATTTGGGATCTCAAACATAACATCCAAACTGAAATTGCGGCCATTGACCCACTTGTTCTTCAAAAAAGATTTTGACCTTCGGATGGTCGCTTGCAACAGAAGCCGTGATGGTCACATGAACGATGTTGCGTTTTATTTATAATTGCCATAGACCGAACTTTCTTAAGGGATTAGGCCACACTAGGGGGAGTAAAAATAGGTTCTTTTTTTGATTTTTTTTTTCAGGAAAAATATAAAATAAATCCAGTTTACAAAGGTAGAAGTTTATTGTGCTTATGAATAAATGTAAAACATAATTTTTATAGAGTAATTTATTTAAATATGGCGGCGGTGCAGGGTTTCTCAGATGACCTCTCTTTTTTGGAAGGGTCTACCAACAGCTGATATAAATTTTGAATTATGAATAGTACTAACATTTTTTAATTGTTAGCTAGAGAAGTACTTAGGATTTTTTTGATAAATTGATATTTGGTCGAATGGCGCACTTGCAAAGTCAAATTTGCAAACCTCACAGAAAAATCGACAGAAAATTGTTAATAACAAACAAACTATGCCATATAAAAAGAAGTCCATGTACTTATTTAGACAATATATTTGTAAAGATCTAGTTAAAATTTGAAGTGAACTGGTTGAAAATTGTTCCACCATTCCTACGCAATGGTGAAAAGCTAGATCGGCTCTCACAACAAGTTGTATTGTAGTTGATTGCTCTTGGGAATATGGCATCAAGGGCTGTGATGGTGATGAAGATTTCCGTATTTACCGACGGATGATAAAGGTTTAAAGTATCCCAACTGAAGAGGAATACGGTCCGTACCGAGGTCATGATGAATTGTTGTAAGGGCATAACACCTACAAGAATTTGATTTGGTAAACCAACTCTGAATTTGTGTTTTTTTATGTTTGTCTTTCTTTATAATGACTCGGGAATTTGGAGTGAATATTGCGAATATGCGCGGGCTAAAAAGTAATCACTTTTCTGCGTACGTCCACGTCTGCAAATACAGACCAGCTGTTTTGGCACTTAGTGAAACACAGGTATATCGCCGCCCACATCTCTCAGATCACTCTGATGTGAAGCTGCCTGGCTACGAACTAGTGCCACTTTTCCTTTCTCACCACGGTCTCACCATTTACGAGCGTAGTGATGTAGCTTACCAAACTCCATCACAATGTAGTCCCTGTTCCAATCCGGAATTCAGTTTCACGTGGTTAAAATTCCATCTCCGTAACTCGGACACCAACTCGGCCTTTAACGAGTTTGATGCGCTGTCTGACTCCATTCAACGAATTGTATCCCTGTATCCTCATACTGAAATTGTTATTACGGCCGATTTCAATGTACACAATTCTGGTTGGCTTCGACATTCTGGACAGACAACACCCGAGGGACGGTGTGTTGAGATCTTCGCTGCGGAAAACAACTTGACCCAGCTTCTAAATGAGCCCATGCGAATACCAGAAGTTGATAGTCATACCACCAACACCCTGGACTTGTTTTTAACTTCTCACCCTGATAAATACTGCGTTCTCCCCTCTAGGCTAGTCGCACCTAAAAGAATCGTATGGCAATAGGAGAAAGCCAATTGAAACGGACTTAACAACTTCTTTAGGAATTTTAACTGGTCGTTATGATTCCTCGATAACGACGTGGATGCCTCTGCTGATATGATCACAGAAACTATTCTCTTTGAAATGAGATGCTTTACCCCTCATCGGATTAAGCGTATCAAACCAAAAAACGAGCTGTAAAGAGGCTGTTTTACCGGTTAGACAAGACCAACCCGACAGAAAAAAGTTCAAACGAACCAGAAATAGTTGCAACGCCTTTCTCAAGCGTGTGAAATTCCAATACGACCCAAAAACTGAGGCAAAAAACACTGCAATGTCCCAAAGGTAGTACAAATTTTTGGCCGTTCGTCAAAAACATTAAAAATTCTGCCTCATCCTCCATCCCAATGCTCATTTATAATGGCATTCCAGCTGTCAGCTCTTTGGTCGAAGCCAATCTGCTTGCTACACACTTTGCGGCCAGTCCAACTCTTCCAGATTGTGCTTTGTCTCCGCCTACACCTAAGTGCGTCGAATTTTCATTGAGACAATTCCACTTTCGCATTCATGTAATAGCCGGTGTTCTTAAAAATCTTAAAATTCAAAAATCCACTGGTCCAGGTGGTATATCTCCCCTTCTTCCGACTTTTCAATTAATCCTACTCTTTAGGACTCTTTCCGAGCAGATGGGAAACAGCATTTGTCCAACCCGTCCCTAAGAAAGGCGATTCTTCCTCTCTCTCCTCCTACAGACCCATTGCACTTACGTCCCTTCTTTCCAAGATCATGGAAACGCTGATAAATCGTCAGCTCATGAAATATCTCGAAACAAGAAAACTTCTTAATGACCGGCAATATGGTTTTCGTAGCAACAGCTCCACTGGTGATCTGATGGCATGTCTCATCGAATAGTGGAACCAAACTTGATATTTCTAAGACATTTGACAAAGTTTGGCATCAGGCTCTTTTGTTGATGCGTGCATTAGAGATCGACGAAGGGAGTCATCAATCGATTAGAAACTACCTTTCGGAAGGATCAAATCAAGTTTTCTTGGACGGTTTCAAGCCTGATATTCAAAAAATAAATGCTGGTGTGCCCCAGGGCTCCGTTCTGTCTCCGGCACTCTTTTTAATTTTCATCAACGATCTCTTGTCTCCTACTTCTAATCCAGTATATACCTCTCCTGACGACAGTACTCTCTGTATTTCATATTCATTCCCGGACTCACGTCCCTGCTCTTCGGGTGTAGAGCGGGAACGGCAGCGTATGTTAAACTCATTAAATTCTGATATTAACAAGCATAACTAATTGGGGAACTATCAACCGAGTAGAATTTAATGCTTCCAAAACACAATGCTGCCTTCTGTCATTAAAGCAAAATTTAAACACCCCACCATTATCCATGAATAGTACTTGCATCGTCGAAACCCATAAACTTTCCATTCTCGGTATGTGTGTCAATGACAACTTACGTTGGAATGACCACATATTCGACGTCATCAAAAATGTCTCTCAAGCGATGCAAGAAATATTTCACCCCCTCTGATCTGGCTTCAATATTCGTTTATGCGTTTATTCGCCCGAAATTGGAGTACAATGCCCACGTCTGGTCGGGTGCGCCCAAAACGTCTCTGCATCTGCTAGATGTGATCCAAAACCGTGCGATAAAACTCATTGGTGATACTAATATCAGTCAATCAATTGACACCCTCGAACACCGACGTAATGTCTCTTGCCTCACTTGGTTTTATCGCTATTTTCACCAACAGTGATCCATTGAAATGGCCAGTAGCATTCCGCCCCTTCAAACCTTTAACCGTAACACCTGTCTCGCTATGAATGCTCATCAGTATACCCCCAAGCCCACTTTCGGACATACTCTAAAATATTGTGATTCGTTCCTAAGCCGTACAACTGGCTTATGTCCTGCCTTGCTCCCTATTTCCTAGTCATTATAACCGTCAAACATTTAAAACCAACGTTCACCGGTACCTCTCTTTCTATCCTCCCTGACTTTCCTTCGCCCGCGCTGTGTGCAAACATTGCGCAAATTATAAAAAAAAAAGTCATGTGGATAGTGATGTTTTGATCGCGAGAATTTCTGGTTAAGTCAGTGTTACTTCTAACATCCAGATGGACCTTTATCATTGCCATTGGCACATCTCGCAAGAGTTTCAGCTTCGGCTCGCATGGTGTTTACTTTGAAGAGTGATGTCAAATGGCGAGGCCTACTTATAGAATTCTTCGTCAACCTGCTGGGTTAATAATGAATGGTTACGTCCTAAGGACTAAAACGAATAAAATTTGGAAACTTCAAAGTAAAAAAAAAGATTTTTTTCATAATTCATGTAAATTTTTTTTATTTGTTTTAAAACTCTGTTTTTATTAAATTCATTCACAATTACAAAAAATAAAAAAAATTATTTGTTTTCCCATTCTCTCCTCAACTTTTTCGAATGTCCCTCATAAGGTTGGTGACAGTTACATCCGTGCACACTGCTCACTTTTCCTCAATTTAGCTTTGACCAAAGCCCAATACCTTTCAATGGGACGGCACTGTGGAACATTGGGTGGATTCATGTCTTTCGGGACAAAGTCGACATTTTTAGCAACAAGAAAGCTCAACGTCGCATGAGCACAGTGAGCTGAAGCTAAATCTGGCCAAAATAATGTTGAACCCTCGTGTTGGTTTAAGAAAGGAATAAACCGTTTTTTTAGGCACTCGTTAATGTACACTTCTCCGTTAATTGTTCCCGTTGTAATAAACGATGAGCTTCTGTGTCCACATTGGCAAATGGCCTGCCAAACGAGATATTTTGACTCGAATTTTTCCATACCAATCGATGTTGTTGATTGCGGAAGAATCTCAGCTTCAAACGAGTAGCAATACTGCGCACCTGGAAGAGTAGTAAAGTCGGCTTTGACATAAGTTTCGTCATCCAAAACCAAGCACGCTTTCTTGTTGCCGATCAACTCGTATAGCTTTCGGGTTCGTGTTTTTATGACTTTTTTTGCTTTTCAGTAACTTTTGGTATTTTTTGTTTTTAACGTGTTTTTAGGCCGTTACGTTTTTTAGATCTTTGTACCATTGTTTGGTTGGTATTATATTTCCAAGCATCTCTCTGACATCTCTGGATGACATAGTCCGGTTTTTTTAAGATGGTACCCACTATTTTCCTGTCCAAATTTGTATCACGTGTTTCACTTTTAGCTCCACTTTTCTGTTTTCGCTTAACTGTCAACGTCTCTAAATACCGTTTAATAACAGAATCCACTGTACTGCGTGCTATGTTTAAATTGTTTGCGATGAAATGGTTTGGACGCGAAGTATTTTCGAGCCATTTGTCGATGATCTTTTTACGGCGTTCCTCTTGACTCATATTTTATAAATATTTTAAACCGCACCGAACTAAAATCAATAACAAGCTGAAACTAGAGAATATACAGGCTAATTTGGGTACAAAATGGGATTGCAATTTTTACGCATTGGAAGTATAGCCCATATTAAAATTTACAGATTTTATTCGTTTCAGTCCTTAATGGCTGCCTAGCTAAGTAAAAATGGCTTAAGTGAGGAACATAATCAACATTAGCCCATATATGGTATGCTCACATTTGCTAACTTACGATTACTCAAAAACTTATAAACCAGAGCATAATAAGCACAACGTCGATTCGTTAAATTTTCGTTAACTTTTGCAAACATATTTTCATTAAAAATTAGAAAAAAAGTTTCCAAGTACAAGCAAAAGTATTATGGTCATCCGTTGGAATTTCCAAAACATTAGATTAGATTAGATTAAGCGGGGGGGTGGGACCATGTACCGTTATCACTGCGGCCAGGTTAGGCCTATTGTGATTTCCTCACCCGTGATGCCTGACATTTTAACAAACTCGGCTATCTCTTTGAGTGAGCTGGCAGTGATATCTACTGCTTCAACGTATGGCTTATCTAGAAGATGTAGACGTGTTCTGGTTAAGTGGTTCTTCGTCCTAGTTGCACATGTGACAGTTCTTGTCTTGTGCTATTGCGATAGTCAAAAGGTGTTTTTTGACTCTGCAGTGATCCGTTACTGCGTGTATCTGACCCCTAGAAAAGTTGTTGGCTTCCCTGTTACCCCCAGTTTCCGTGCAGTACTGGAATGGGTGTAGAATAAGTGCATCCGTGATTTCGGATGTTTAAGGGGTTTCACACTACTTTATGACGAGCGATCGGAAAAGCCGAGAGCTTGTCTTTATGTGCCGAATTCACTCTCACCAAACTTGTGCAATTTTGTAACCAAGATTTAGTCGCTGCAGACATAAGCTACGAAACGAATGGAGAATGTCACAAACTCGTCGTTGCGTCTGCTTATTTTCCCTATGATTCGTTACTATTACCACCACCGGAGGCGTAGTACTCGTATAACTCATTGAATATTGTGATTCCAGGTAGATGGGACTTGGGGCAGTAGCAAATACAACGTAGGAGGCAATCATCTCGTGGACTTCATATTATCGTCTGAACTGGCTGTCAACAATGTCGAATCTCCATCAACTTTTGCTACGAAAGTAAGACAGCAAGTAATCGACTTAACGTTATCCAACAAGTAACGGGTGGAAAGTACTATCGTATGTCAGATCATAGATACATCGATTTCAGAATCGGATGCGAGGTCTCGACCTTGTTGAACAGGAGGAATCCGCTTAAAACCAACTGGACACAATTTAAGGAGGAGCCCAACAAAAGCTTAGGGAAGCTGTTCAGAATATGAACGGCACCCTCACTAAGTGTTTCGAAATGGCATATGCAGTTAGAACTAGAGCTAGAGCAATCCTGCAGATCGCCCGTTCCTTGGTGGAACGCAGACCTGCAGCGTCTTCGTAAAGAATCCAGAAAACTACTAAACAGGTCACTTAAGACTAGATTGGAATCTTTACAGATCAAAGCAAAAAGATTCCAAGAGACTTATTCCTCCTCTTACAAAGCGAAAAGATCGGTGAAACCAGTAGGCTGATCAAAGTCCACAAAAGGGGAAGATCAACCAGCCTGGAACTACTCGGAAAATCTGACGGTACCTATACTAAGTCGAAAGCAGAGACTCTCCCTACAATGCTTGAGTCTCACTTCCCAGGCAACCTATTCGAAATCAGCTCACAACCAGCTCTTATCAAAGAAGCTGATAATGAGCTGAACAACACAGTACCCCATAGCTGGATTATCTCACCGGTTGTGGTGACGGACGAGGTCTTTAAACATGCTGTTGCTTCCTTTGATGGCTTCAAGTCGGCTGGCATCGATGGTATCTACCCGGTTATCTTACAAAAAGCTATAGACCAGCTGCTGGTAACTCTGAAGAGAATTATCACTGCTAGCCTGGCACTGGCATACATACCAAATCCCTGACGAACAGTGAGGGTGGCCTTTTTACCGAAAATCGGAAAGCAGACCTACTCGCTCGCCAAGAGTTTCAGACCTTTATGTCTGACTTCCTTCATGATGAAAAGCATCGAGAGAATGGTCGAGATCTATGTGCGCAAAACCGCCTTGCGAATACATCTTCTGCCGACGCCTACCAACGCGGAAGATTCTGCGAGAGTGCGCTTAAGAATTCAGAAACTGACAGAATTGAAGGCACACTCGACAAGAAGGACTACGCCTCCGGTATTTTGATCGACGTTGAGGGTGCTTTCGACAACGCAACTTTTGAAAGCATGTGCAACTCGGCCAGACAACATGGCGTAGACAGATCACTAGTTTTGTGGATAAAAATAATGCTGGTGAATAGGACATTGATTGCGGTGCTGTCTGCGGCCAATATGTGGTGGCGGGTGTAAACAGGCATTGCCCGCAAGCGCCGTTCTGTCTCCAATGCTATGGTACATGTCGGTCGACTCACTGCTCAACGCAACGTCTATACACAAGCAAAAGCGGACGATGTATCTGTACGGTCTGTTGGATCATATCTAGCGACGTGATCAACGATTGGTGCAATAGTAATGGGCTTTCAGTCAATCCTCTCAAAAAGAAGATTGTTCGCTTGTTCATCCTATGCGTCCGTTGTCTGGTGAAATAAGCTCTCGCAAAAATACCTGATTACTGCTTTTACCAGACTCCAAAGAACGGTTTTTCCGCATGGGGTCTTTCCCCAGCACTCCTGGTTCTGCTCTGGACCCATTGACGAATCTTCCTCCCCTTGATATCCATATCACGGGCTGCACTCAAAAAGCCATCTTCCGTCTAAAAAGAAGTGGTCTTTGGTACAACATGCACTGGAGCTTTAATGACCTTGCGCGTCGGTTGCTTTATGACTCTGGTCTTATGGACATGCCGTCCAATGCAATGGCACCAGAACTCCAGTTGCGGAAAAAATACGAAATCGACTTTCCTTATGCCCAGGACTGGTTTCGGCCAGAATCTGAGCCAGAATAGGATGTGGCCCTGGTGTCTTTCTGGAGGACGACAACGTTAGATTTCACTTCATGTTAGAAAAGTTTGCATCTGTCTTTCAAGCGGAGATTTACGCAATCCTGATGGCAGTGAACTATATTGCGGAGAACCGGTGGAAGGGACGAAGTATTTGCATCTGTAGCGACAGCTAAGCTGCGTTTAGACCCTTGCTGAGCCCTCTTACAACTTCCAAGCTAATTCA
Source organism: Volucella zonaria (assembly GCA_963966105.1). NCBI lineage: Eukaryota > Metazoa > Arthropoda > Insecta > Diptera > Syrphidae > Volucella > Volucella zonaria. The sequence continues at coordinate 48,675,574 of OZ014534.1, forward strand.
AGAATGCAAGAAATCACTGAACGCAGTCGGAAGGCTAAATTCAGCGACCCTTGTCTGGGTCCCAGGCCACAATGGCATCACGGGAAATAAAATCGCCGATGAACTTGCCAAGCAATCCAACCTACGTTGGGTCTGCCTGCGTCCACGGTTAAGGCTTCCATTGTGAGTTGGGTCCCATTTGAGCACAACTGCAGATGGCACAGATCCCCGGTATGTAGCCAGACCGAACGAATACTACCCGACGTCTCTAGAAGGTCAGCGGGCTTTCTGCTATCCCTCAGCAGGAAAGATTACAGGTTGCTTACTAGCGTCCTGACAGGGCATTACACTTTTGCAAAGCACTTAAATATGCTGGGTATAAGTGACACAACATCCTACGATGCTTTCTGTGAAAGTGATGACGACACCGCGGAGCACTATCGCTGTGCTAATTGGTAACCCGCAAAATGGTCGTGGCAACATGAATGTTGAGGCCGAATCTTTTTTGCACAATTCGTCTGTTGTTTCATTGCCATCATAACCACTGTGACCTGGCACCCAGATTAAATGGACTCTATTGGTGCTGGATAGTGTTATGACAATGCAGTTCCAGACAATTTTTGAGGTTAGCTCAAAAGCGTCGATAGCAAGTAGGTCGGCTTTACTGAGAGAATATAAATGCTCTTGTTGGTGGCAGATCTACTTAAGTTCTCCCTAATGCAGAGCTCTATTGGATGTATCTCAACTTGAAATACAGATATGCTACTGTTCATACTTGCGAACGGTGAGGTATAGATAGTTTCTCCGTATATGCCTGCGCCAACTCCTTCGTCTGTTTTGGATCCGTCGGTGTACCACACTGGTGAATCTCTTTTAAAGGAGGATTTAATCTGTTCCCAGTTCTGTGGATCAGAGAAGTTAACCTTGAAGTTGTACCTTTTCAGACAGTTCAAGTGAAAGCTCTGGGTGAACTGAGATAAGCATGTAGGCGTTAGCCAAAGATTCTTTCTGTATGTGAAGATTCTGCTGTGGGTGCTGTTCTCAGTGCATCTGTAGCACACACATAGGCAAGTCCTTGAAGTTTGTTTACCCCAGCCCGTGTAGAATTTTGTTTAGTTTTATGTCAACATATTGGAGATGGATAAGTGACCATAGGTCTAGCAATTGCTATGTACATCCACAGTGTCATTTTTGGGTTAAGGTCCCAGTTTTTACCCAGTCGATTTTTGCGGGTCCATAGTGAGATTCTGGCTTTTTCTATGGTTCCATGTGTATTCATATCTTTTGATCCGGGGTAACCCTTAGGAATTTCACTTTACTTGAAAACTTTATGGTTACACCAAAAAGTGTTGGATCTTTAAGTTTGTCTAATTTTCTCCTCTTGGTGAAGACAGCGCTTTTTTTGGGGTTGACGTTTAGACCAACTCCAAGACATAGGGAAGAATTTCCTTCAGTTATGATGTTGGGTTGTGTTTCCCAATGTTGATTATGGTTGAGCGTTTAGACTTGCTCCGTGTGTATGACTCTTGCTGTGCTTAACTTAGTGATTGTTGAATAAAAGAGTTTGTAACACATCAAGATCCAATATAATCGCATTCTGGTTAAAACTTCACAATAACCGGGTGCAGATATTATTTCTAAGTGGCCAATAGTTTCTGCCTCTTGACAGATCGTTCGCGTATTCACTGTTTGGAGATCTCTAAAACCATTTTCACACATCCTAACATTCTGTAGTTTCAGGAAAATAGACAGTAGATAGGGTTCTCAAACCCCTGACCGCATCTAAAAGTGAAAACACATTCAGAACAATAGTCCTCAAAAGCCGGAGTGCCTGGCTTTGAAACCGGGAATGCTTCTGGTAGTACCTATGGCCAGGACGAAGCTACCTCTGCATGGACAGACTTGGCATTTTGGGATGCAAAAAGTCAATAGAAAACACCGCGGACAGTGAACTCGCGCCCAATAGCGCCCCATACTTTGCGGAGCAGCACCACTTCCTACTTAACTTGTTTTGGTACGACAGGACTGCGTAATATTGCCTCTGATTTATGTGGTGACAATGGACAACATCAGAAAATAACCCCCCATTCCTTTACCTATCGATGGCTACCTACTATGTAGTTATAATGAAAACAATAAAACTTCTAATGCTACTCCTTGCCACACACATGATACCACAACCAGCATCAAATCCATGAAACACGTAATTATCGATTAAACACCTCTTAACCAAGTGTTTATCGATCTCTGATACTATGCCATTACCGTTAAATGAACAATAAAATCTCTTTCCCAAAAATTACACCAATAGCATTCGCCAGCATCAAATCAAAATAAAAATAAAAATAAAAATAAAAATCGAAACGAAATAAAAAGCTTCAAATCGTTCGCATACGACAAATTGATAGCCACTTACCCTCCCGAAACGGCGGACATTACCAGCAATTTACATTTTTTCCCCAACACACATACCCAGAGTTGCTTCCTACATATTCAAAAGGGCCAAAACAAGGACCACGAGGACCAAGAAAAAAAAAGAAAAAATAGGAAAAAAAAAGTTCAAACAATCAAACAAATGGACAATAATGAGATGGACTTTGTGCATTGTCCTCCACCCCACTAAAAAGGAAACGAAGGATCCCATGAATACTACCCCACTAGTAGTAGAAAGGTATATCACACGTACCTTTAGATATTTCTTACCCTTTATCCTTACCACCCACTGTCAAGAGTCAGTCGTACCAACTACTCGTACTCCCAAAAAATGTACAAAAGGAGGAAATGAAATTTTACGCCATTTAAAGTCAAATTTCCACCCTCTCCGGTAATTGGAGAAAACCACCTTACAAGGGTTTTCTCTCCGGCTAGGGGTTGAGTTTAACTTTAACCAACAACAACAATGAGAACAACGGCAACGATGACGACGACGACGACAAGTACGACGCTGATGACACAACGAGGGTGGTAGGTCGAGTTCGAGTTCGCCGTCGTATTCACCCGATAATCACCAATTATCCCTACCACCACCATGCCATCAGAACAACATATCGACAACTCAACACATTCACAAAACCCACCGCTCTCTTGATTTGATGAGATTTTTAGTACTCCATTCTGACAGTACGATATGCCGCTCCTACTTTTCATATCCAATCTTCATTTTGAGTTAAAACTTAGCCACGCCTTTATCGAATAATGTATCTGCGTCTCCCTCTAGAAAATTTGTATCTGGTGTATCTGTAGATACGCAATTACCAACTCCATGTTATTTCAATTCGAAGGTGGTAACAAAACGAGTATCTGCGATGGTAGTGGTTAAACGATAACTATCCATGCGTACACCACACTGAGGTGTGAAAGATTATCATGGATATATGCGACATTAGAACGCAACACAGTTCACAGTTCGGAACGCGCTATTGACAAGAACGGACGTTAGCGTTACCGCCGCCGCCGCCGCTGCTGCCATTCGTCAATCGCCAATCGTCATTCGCCATTCGCCAAGTGACAATTGTAAAACAAAAATAAAAACTTTCAACAGATTCTGTGTATTAATCTCTAGTGACAGTGTGGAGAAAAAGTGATCGTACAGTACAGTGAGATTTCATAATGTCAAGTGTACAAGTGCAACAGCAGCACATATCGCGATTTCTAACCACCAACAGCAGCCATTCGAGCCCCCTTGGGCAGGACTATCAAAGTGATAATAACACCAATCCGTCACTATCGCCATCGCGTCCCATTAATTCACCTCAATCGGCGAATTCACCTCAAAGTAATTATACACTAAGCCCTTTGCCGTTGGATAATAATCAGCCACTGCCGTTGGTCCAACAATCGCAACAAATACGGACTTTACCACAACCACCTTCTCATCCAAATCTAGTTGCAGTTGGGTGTTTACCGCCGCCACCAGCTGTCCACTTACCGACGGAAATGCGGGACAACGGATATGATAGCTATCATCACCAGCAGCCATATTTAAGCCGACTGCCTGGACCATTCACCCAAACTTCACCGCCTCTAGTTGCACCTGTCAAAAAGTCATTTTGCATCGATGCTCTATTAGCTAAAAACCAAATCGATTCGGACAATGAAAAGGATCAGCGAATCATGCTGCCAATGAGGGGACATCCCGATTTACCGGCGGCAACCATCAGTGAACAGGAAGCCCTTAGACGGATACATGAAAACCGTGATCAATACGGAACACCAAGTCCCGACGGAATGTCAAGGTAAGCAAACATTTTTTTTTTATAATTTTTTTTTTATTGTATTTTTTAACCTTATCTGTAAAAAGCGATAATTTTGACAGCTACATACTCGTACATACGACTATGTGTCACATATTCGAGAAAGTGTCCTCAGCACAACAAAGCCCATTGTCAAAGCGATCTATTGTTAACTGGTGACGAATTTTTTTCATTTTCTCTTTCCTATTTTTGACATTTTATCTTTACGAGCTTAAAAACCGTTTAGGTGACTGAAACGCCATATTCGGCAAGCTAATAAAATCTTCAAACATTTGAACAGTTGCAATAACATTCGCAATTACTAATAACTCAATTAAACACTCAAATGTTGAAGTTGATAAGTTGAGTGATTTAACGCTCATAAATTCGTAATAAAATTTTTCAGTATTTAATACCGTTAATAGGTAATTTTTCTTATAAAATAATCAGAGCACATTTGTCAAATTCCTCTAATCGAGAGTTGCTAAGTTTGTGGGGAAGTTTGTTTGTCAATTGTTTGTCTATTTTTAGTTCTAATAAAGTTTGCCCTTAACTGATTTAATGGCTAATTTTGACAATTGTTTTTTTTTTTTTTTGACACATTTCGTATTCTGACACTTGACAAAAGCCGTCGCACATTTAAAATAGTAATAAATTGAACGAGTCAAACTCATGTCACATTTGAGAAGAATCTGATGTTTAGCACATGTTCTAAATTGTTGCAACTGTCAATCTGTAAGAAATTTTAGAACAAATTTTAAGAAATTTAATTGTCATGATCAACATTAAATTTTGTACGAAATTTATATTCTGCATTTAAAAAGGTGAGTTTGATTGATCTCTTTGAAAGGTCACAAGTTGTCGATTATTTTCTGACCGAGTTGTTGTTGAGTGAATGATGTCGCTTTGATAAAGTGTTACTTCATTGTTGCCAAAAATGTAAGAAGTCACAGAGGTGGTGAGAGTAACTTTGTCCAAAGAAATCAGTGTCTGGAGGAAAGTCGGAAACTTACTAAAGGGTAAATGAGACTGATCTAAGTTCTTAGGATTCAGAACGCTGTATTTCTCAACGGTTTTGACTCTCATTAATATATTTTTTTCAAAAAGAATTTTAATAGAAATTGCCGTCGGATGAGTGAGCTTTATCAGTGAAAGACAATTGATTCTGAAATCGGAAGGTCTGTCTATCAAATTATCTTTAAAATTGACAGAAAATCGGAATGTGTTTAATTCGATTAAGCTGAAACTGATTTCTATTGCTGCATGCTAGCGCTGCTGGTTTTCGAATGGCGGGAGATTTCCCGAAGAAACATTTACGTCTTTTGATTTCTCGGGGGTTTAGCCTATTAACATCAATCGTTTGAAAGGAAATTGCCATCTCTTATTGACCTACGTTGACACTTTAGAGAGTTGTTCAGAAATTAATTTGAACTCATCACTAACAACTAAAACTAAGTTTATTACAATTAAATTTATGATTGTGAATCAATCATTCACAATTAGACAGATTTTTTTGTAATTAAATTAGTTGCTGGAAAGGTTTTCGATGTGGCAACTAATAACTAATTATAGGCGTGTTTTATTCAAAAGTGCGTATACACTTTTCCAAAAAACGCTCCAACTCACTTCTATACTCACTTTTATCTCGCGGCTATGTTCGCAATGTTGGCTTCAAAGTTGCTTTTTTCTTAATATTTTCTCTGATAAACTGGAGCTTTGGTGGCATTTTGAAAGCAGTTTTGAAAGCAAATAAGCACCTTCGCACACACTAATTTTAAAAAAGGTTCAAGTTCATTTTTGTGTAGAAGGAAATTAACTATTTTTCATTATTGACTTGCTCTTCCAAAACAAGTTGATGACCAACACATCCCAGAATAGGGAGAAACGGAATGCTGCCAACCATCAGGAAACGAATAAATGCCCTCTAGTTATATGTTGCGACATCTATAATTCAAATCTTTCGGAAATCTATCCTCACTTCCGACAGTGAACTAAATTACTCCCACTTTTGATTTTGTTTTTGTTTCGTGTGGAAAAGTGGTTAAGCACTTTTAAATAAAACACGCCATATGTAGTTTATTTGTAGTTTGCGACTTATAACTAATATTCTTTTTTTTAGAAAAGCAATAACAGTGCTTAGAGTAATTAAAACTTAGTACAAACGAATGATTGATCATCAGGTGGCAGAGTAAAAAGAAGTATAAGAAGCACAAGAAGTCGTGCAAGATTGATTAAAAATCAATCAGAAAGTTATCCGATCATATTTAATCTCCTGAAACAAATTGGTCACAAAAGACAACACTTTTTTAAGTGACTATGCAAAATGAGTAAGAAGAAACCGGACATTAGTGTAGGCACTATATGTGTATACAGAACTATCTACCCCAATTTGCCTTTTTAAATAAAAAGACGTGTGTTTAACTCTTTCAGCGACGATGAACTGCCCCTAATGTGGCAATAAAATATTTTTTTTTTCTACAAAAAGTAATTTATGTAAAAGAAACACATAACAAGAAATAAAAAAAAAAATATACATGTTTTGTAGTATAATGAGTTGAAAACAAGTGATACATATTATGAATCACTCTTGCTGCTCCCTTCGGCCCGGTGGTAATCCTGGAAACATGTTTTCGATTTTCCTAGACAAATCCCACAAATGCAATCAGTGCATATCTGGTTTTTCATGGAGCTGCATAAAGCGTATCTTCTACGAGTGCTACGTACCGGCTGATCAGAAGACCTCATGGTCCTGATTAAAAATGTCACAAACGGCTTTGATTTTTTTAATGCAATAACAGGTATTGGCGATGGAGAGTTGTGGACTCTATTATTTCTATTTCTGGAAACGATTCTTTCTGCCAGTAAGTCTTTAACCACTTCAAGCCGACACTTTTTTAATGTAACTGGTGGTCTTCCCGCAAGCTTATACAACATGAACGAATTGACAACGCCAGCATCTAAAAAAATAGAAAAAAAACTCAGTTCCACCACTTGTGACTCGTTCTATCTATTTTATATGAAGACAACAACTGATCGAAATGGTCCACAAAATTGAAATTATTGTTATAATCCTTCACCACTTGAGTAGACGGAATATTACTTATTTCACCATTTTTCTCTCTTCGCTGTAGCTGAATAGATTGTTCCGGATCATGGTAATTTGAAAGCAAATGCACACATCTCGTATCTTTCCATTTGATTGCAATTAACGTGTCGGTGGTATACCAATTATATTCTCCTCGTTTCAACTGTCTAGTAGGCTTTTTCGTGTCATGTTCACCGTACCGAATGAGTGAATCTTTACTGCTTTTAGATCTTCCATCAACGGCACGCTCGTCAAAAACTTATCAAAAAAGGTCTTTATTTGCCATCTCTGCTGTGAGACTTTTTACTACCCTTGCCCCAAAGTTATTTTTTGCAATTCCATCAGCAGATTTACGTGTATAGATATCGAATTTCCAACAATACCCGTTCTTATCGGCTAATGTCCAAACTTTGAACCCCCTTTTGATAGGCTTTTTTGGCTTGTACTGCTTCAAAGTACTCCTCCCTTTAAATTTAATCATTGATTCGTCGACTGCTATTTCCGCTGATGGGTGCAAGCATTTTGAAAAATTCTTCGCCATAGTATTAAATAACGGCCAAATTTTGTAGCCGTAGCAAGATCAAATGACGGGCTTAATCTTGATGGTATTAAGGAATTATCATTTAGATGAAATTTCGAGAGTAGAAACTCAAACCTCTTCTGACTCATTATACAGGAGATATACGATACACCCCTATTGTGAGAGTCAAAAATAAACGATAAACGATAAACGATATACCACCTTGATCAAGAAGTTTTCAGAAAATTAAAAATACAAGTTTATTCATCTAAATCTATATAGTCCCCTTCAAAGTAATCCCCATCGACTGCAACACACTTATGCCAGCGCTTGATCCAATCCTCGAAACATTTTTTATATTCGGTTTTCGATATGTCCATCAGTGCTTCCTGCGATTTTTCCATTACTTCCTCTCGGCTGCTGAAACGCGTTCACCGTAGTAGTTTTTTAACTCGATTGAACAGAAAGAAGTCACAGGGAGCCGAATCAGGTGAATTCGGTGGCTGTTGGATGGTATTTGTTGTATTTTTCGTCAAAAAATTACGAGTACTCGTAATGATGGCACTGTGCGACGGTGCGTTATCATGGTGCAAAATCCACGAGTTTTCTTCCAACAATTCTGGTTTCTTTCGGCGAATTGCTTCACGCAAACGTCTCATAACGCCCAAATACGAGTAATACTCTTTGTTTACTGTCTGGCCTTCTGGCAAAAATTCATGAAGCACTACACCGTTGTAATCCATGAAAACCGTGAGCATTGCCATCTTTTTTGACTGAAAACTACGTGTTTTTTTTGGTCTCAGCTCATTTGGTGAACGCCATTCATTTGCCTGATGTCTGGATGGCGTGTCGTACTCATAAACCCACGTCTCGTCTCCAGAAATGATCCTTTTGATGAATGTGGGATCGGATTCAGCCTCGCAAATCATCTCTTTTGCGACGTCAACACGGTCTCTTTTTTGCATGAAATTGAGGTCTTTTGTCACCAACTTTGCTGCTACACGACGGAAACCTAAATCATTAACCAAATCGGACGGATCCATAGGCAATTTTCAAGTCCTCCGCTATCTCTCTGACGGTTAATTTGCGGTCATTGACCAACATTTCTTCTACTTCACCAATGTTTTCGTCGATTTTCAATGTCGATGGTCTGCCACTGGGTTCATCATCTTCGATTGACTCATGACCACTTTTGAACCGCCGCCCTCGTGTAACTGGTAAACGTCCGTTTTCTTTGGAGAATCGTTGCCGAAACACTTTTCCAACATTTCCAACGTTCGCGCACCATTAAATCCATTTTCTATGCAAAATGTCATACAAGTTCGTTGTTGCAAATTTAAATCCATTTCGAAAATTGTAAAAAATCGCCAACACAGACGGACATAGATGTACCCTTGGCTACGTAACTTTTGCAAATGTCAAGCTATAACGCTAAGATTTAGAGGGAATGTTAACAACATATTTACCAACTTAACAAAAAAACAGAACTCGAATCGGAAGAATGGGAGCGCAATCCATTTCCATTTTGAATGGGGCCGAAGTGAAACAACAAACAAATGGAATTTTCTGATGTTAGTTTGTCAACAAATCTCACGTCTCATTCACAATAGTCAATTTATATATATATATATACAATACCGAAAATTGTTTTGATAGATAAATTTATCAATCGCAAATTGGTTGATAATTGTCACTCGCAATAGGGGTCATAACTGTCCCGTAACTTGGAATCACTTGACCAATAGTCCTTATAACTTGGCGAATTTTTTATTCCCATCAATAAATTTTTGGCAATAAAAGCCACCATTGATGAAAATCAACGTTGGTTAGAGTATATTTTCTTCCGGTCACGTGATAACTCTGTTCAGCATAAAGGTTTGTTTGGAAAACTATGTGGCTTACAAAACTTTTCGTCAACAGCAGATGAAAGAGTTTGATGGGAGTTTGTTCAGGTAGTTTAACATAATCAGTTAAATCTTGAGAGCCCGTAAACTCACCTACTGAAGAAGGCTTACAATTCTTCCCCCAAATTCGTTGATTCGTCCTTTGGCGTTCTTCAATCTTCTCTTCCTCAATGGCTGGAGGAGCACTTTTCGACAACGGTATATTATCATCTGCATCCGAAGTACAATATTATCAAAATCAATAACATTATTGCTTGCAGGTAGTATGTCTTCTCCTTCACTACCATCAGGACTATCCACAACAGATTCAGGATCTGACTGAACTAATTCCAGCAGTTCAAGAATTTAGCGTATTTGGCTCACATTATGTCTGTGTCGTCTCATGATATTTTCATACTAAACACAAAAAAAAAAAAGCTGGATATCGTGGTGGTTCAAGCAATCCTTAGAAAAAAAGAAGCAAAAATACTCACCAGCTGTAATATTTTCAACTAAAATAATTTCACTTCAAAACGAAATAAATAAGCAACCAGATACAATGCAGTCGAAAGTATTATATCCATCACAATCCGACTACTTTTACAATACTGCGATAATTTGCGTCTTATTTACAACGCAAGCAACATCTGGTCAAAGGGGATGCAAAAAAGGACAATTTTTGTCATATCTAGAAAACAGCAAAAGCTGTCTGGTTCAAAATGCATACCACCGTCGCGTAAAATGTCAATAAAAGGTGGTGTTGCTGGCTGCTAGATTGGGCCCCGTGCTGCCGTTTGGAATTTAACCCTCAGTAAAACTCATTCTGAGTGTTTTTCTTTTTTGGCAACACGTTGGGCTTCCAATCTTTCAATCAAGAAGAATCGAATAAAAATGGCGCTTTTTCTGAAGTGTCAAATAACACACTCGGCCATAGGTTAGTTTGTTTTGATTTTGAGTATCCCTGTTCGTTTAGAAGTCTAAGCAGCCGACGTTTACAAATGTTATACCAATTTAATGGTGAAACTTTTCAACAGGTGGTTCAAATTATGTACCAGGTACGCTGAAAGAGCTAACGAATTCGCTGTAGCCAATTTACCATGACTTTTTCGCCATAATTCCGCCGATATTCCAGCAATTTCATATCGAATTTTCGCCTCCAAGTTGACTATAGTCATGGCTTGTTTACATGGACCAGACACTTAATGTAGCCCCTAAAGTTGTCAAATCGCACGAGTGGGCGGGCAAGGCGATCCCGATCTTCGTCTTCAATAAGTCGATTATTGCACGCGCTGTGAGGTAAGTGGGACCAGCTGGTTGAAACCACATACCCTACAAGGCTTCCAGTTCCAATTTATCACAAAAAAAAGGTACTCGTATACATGGAACGACAGCGGTCTTCAGGGACTGTAACAAACTTAGGGGATAATCTCGGAAGAAGTACGGCCCAAAACTACACCAAACGGTCACTTTTCTTCTAATAAAGTGGGCTGCCTCCGATTGTTCACTTGATAAAATTTAATAACTTTTCTTATTAAAAAGCTATTCACCAAAAATGTGACCCTTCGAGGAAGATGATTTTTCGGTAAAAATCCGGATCTTTCTCCAACTTCAAAAGATCCCAATCAGCCAAAGTTCGACGTGCACGATAGTCAGTTGGCTTTAGCCATACAGGGTGTCCTAGATTAGCAGTATAATCCTTTAAGGGCATATTCCGGAAGTTCTGCCGAACAAGTAATTGTATGGCAGGTGCGGGTCTATTCTCACTTCATTTCAAGTTACAGCCCATCAAAGTGGCTGACCGCTAATTTGGAAGTGTAACCACTTTAAACGCTATAATTTCTAAACTAGTACAGGTACAAAAATAGTTTTGGACATTTTGGAAAGATAATTTAGTAGTGCGTACAAGTCTTAAATGCTTTGGGTACATCCGTGCAGCAAAAAAAAAGTTATGGCTCCTTAAACCTCGTTAAACTCAAAATTATGAAAATTTGCTGTTCCATTTTTTTACTTAAAATGCATTTTTCTTTTACGTACGATCAACAGATTTTGTAGTATACAGCTACCTGATCTCGGTAGCATATTAGGAATGTTCTCAATAGATTCAGTGCTACTACAATAGTAGCAAATAGGACAGCGAGATCTTCAAATCCATACTCTCCGTAAGTTGACGAATTTAACAAAAGGTGTGATTCTAGAAAGCAGACGTCGTTCTGCAGACGTTAATGTTAAAAGCTTATCAGGTATTTCGCCGGGTTTTAAATTGATGCAGTATGCTTTAGATGGATGCATATTTCTATGACTAGTGATGTGGGTTTTGCAACGATAATATACGTGCAAAGATGGTTTAGCCACTAATTTTCGTGGAAGATATTGTGTAGCATGTGGGTTTGGAACTGTGTTACTCTTTACTTTCACATTTCGATCTAAAAATTGATTTGTTCCGACCGAGTATTCAATTCTTCATATCGTCTTCTATGAAGTTTTCTACTGGAGATTTATATTGCCCTGGTGTTTCCACAGCCCTTGCATTTGATTTACAATATGAAGCTGGAAGATCTAGAGACAGATTCCTTGCTCTTCCAGCTTCATATTGTTGATCCGAGTTTTCTAGGTTTTTTTTTCGTCGTGTTGCAAGTTGTCTTTCTTTCTGTTGCTCAGTTTCTAATTTTATCTTTTTTGACGCTTTTGGCATCCTTTTTCTAAACGTCGCTTTCTCTGTGTAGCGATTTCTGTTCTTGTACCATTCTTATCACCCTTAGTGCATTTAGCTTTAATTGTTCTTAAGGTTTGGTTGTTTTTTTTAATTGTTATTAGATTTATTCCATATCCTTTGCTAGGCTAATTAAAATTTTTGAATTTACTTTTTGTTTACTTCCATGTACAGACGTTGAAATCAAAGTTGTGACGTTAAATTCGACTAAAAATTTGTAATAGTAAAAGTTCTTTTGAAAAAAATTGCCGAAATATTTCAGGGGGAGAAGCCGAAGAGTAAATTTATGGGGTATTTCAGTAGAAAATTAGATTGAATTGTCGCCAGACTTGCAAATGTCTGCAAAATTTTAAAGCTCTAGCTTAATTAGAACTAGTCTAAATTTTGGCTGCAAGATTTGTCAGAGAAAGTGAGCTAAAAGTTAGTAAATAAATCGGTGCGAAAAGAAGGCAGGATGACAATATTTATTGGATTGTTGCGCAAATCCCTGTAGCTTAGTATGGCGCTTTCCATATAACCTCCAAATGCCGTTGGAGTTAGCACAATTTGTTAGCAAGGAAGTATGTATATTTCAAGGTCCTGTGACTCATGCCTGCTTAGATTACAGATGGCAGGCCTCCTACTTTCCAAGATACTAACCAAATTTGTTGCCAAACATCTCTTTTAAAATCAGCATTTGAGTTATGACTATGTTACGTGCCAGAAGTAAAGAGAGTTCATACTAGATGGAGTGAAAAGTGACCTGCTTGGGAATTAAAATTTTTTTTTTTTTAAATGTTTTTTTATATTATTGATACACTTATACACTTTTGATACACTTATTCCAACGATTTTCCAACTTCTTGATCCCGTCCGAAAAGTAATTTTCCAGAAGGTCTGCAAAATACTCCTCCGTGGCGTCGATGATTTCCTCGCGTGAGCTGAATTTTTTATTGATGAACCATCTTTTGAGGTTTGGGAGGAGATAATAGTCCGAGGGAGCCAAATCGGGCGAATACGGTGATGCGACAGCAATTGGAGCCGTAAGTCATTGATTTTAGCCATGGTTGCGATGGTCTTGTGCGCCGGCGCATTGTCTTGCAAAAACAAAATTTTTTTTCGCTTCATGTGAGGCCGTTTTGCAGCGATTTCTCGCTGTTGATGGTTTTTCCTTTTTCGAGGTATATGCCATGACAATCCCAGAAAACCGACGCCATAACCTCCCTCGGCCGCTTCGGAGTACTCGTGCCGGCTTCAGTCCATTGCCGCGCATTCATTCTGTTCTCTGGTATGTAATAGTGGATCCAAGTTTCATCAACCGTTACCAATCGACGCCAAAAGTCCGCCCGATTCCGCATCAGCAAGTCGAAACACTCTTTCGAAGTGCTCTCGCGTTCGTGGTTTTGGTCAGGAGTCAACATGCGCGGCACCCAGTGGCAGGATAACTTTTTCATATGCAGAATATTGCCCAAAATATGGCGTGTGCGCTCAGTACTAATCTTTGTGCTATCTGCTAGCTCGAGCACCTTCACTTTCCGGCCAGCCAACACCATTTCATGTATTTTTTTGACATTGTCCTCTGTAACCACATCGGAGGGTCTGCCGCTGCGGACTTAATCGGTAGTGGAGTTGCGGCCACCAAGAAACTCTCGAAACCAATATTTGACGGTGTAATCTGACGAAGCATTAGACCCATAATATTTATCCAACTTTTCTTTGTTTCATTCGCCGTTTTGCCTCTCAAAAAATAATGTTTTATGAAAGAACGAAAATCGTTCTTGTCCATACTCAACATGATGCCAAACACGTCAACAACAATCAGCTGTCAAAACAAAACAAAAGACAGTATCGCACTGAAATTTGGCATGTCTGCCTAAGTATGAACGGACTTCAAGGCACCATAACCTTTTTTGCAATAGCAGTAGCAGTAGCAATAGCAGACTTAGGTTTGTGATGGCCAGTAGTTGTAGGAGTTGAAGGTAATCCCAGACCAATTTTGATTTTATTTCAAAGGCGTTAATTGCAAGTAGGGCTGCTCTGATGTCGGAGAGAATGTAAATGTTTTGTTTGTTATATATCCGTTTAGATTCTCTCGAATGCAAAGCTATATTGCATGGATTTCAGGCTGAAATACGGAGCTGCTTGTATCCATACTGGCATGTATGGATATTATAGCGCGAGGACGGACTACTCCGGCTCCAACTTTTTCATTTGTTTTGGATCCGCCTGTGTTGTTTTTTTCTGTTCCCAGTTATGACAGTCTAAAAATGTAACCATAAAGTTGTGCCGAAAGTTATATCGTGGTAGACATTTGTCGTTTTTCCTGAACTCATGAAGAGTGTCAAGATCATTTACCGTTGCTTCTTTCATCAGTTCTAGATGAAGTGGTAGGATGTTTAGGATAATTTCAGGTGCAGCTGTTGGTGTGGTTTTCATTGCACCAGTTGCACAGACACATGCTAGTTTCTGTACTTTCTTGAGTTTAGCTTCTGTTGATCTCTGTGTTGCTTTATGCCACCAAACGGCGGCTGCATACATGATGAGAGGTATCGTTATTGTCGTGTACATCCACAGTGTCATTTTGGGATTAAGGCCCCACTTTTTTCCGACTAGTCTGGTCCATAGTAAGGGCTTGGCATTATCAATAGTCTTAGAAACATGAGTGTTACACGAAAATTTTTCGTCCAGTGTAATTCTTAGATATTTGACTTCCGTTGAAAACTCTATGTTTCCCCGAAGAGTGCGGCGTTTCTGAGTTTTTTTCGCCTTCTTCTTTTAGTGAATCTTACTATGGTGCTTTTCTTGCGATTGACTTTGAGGACAATTTTGGTGGGCCATTCAGCAACTAGGTTCAGAGCCCTCTGGAGGCGATCCGAGAGATTGCGTCTTCGAATTTACCTCTGATTATTATAGCAATGTCGTGTGCATATCCCTGGACATAGAAGCCATCACTGCTGAGAATTAGCAGTAGTTCATTAATTGCGATGGACCATAGTAGGAGTAGCTACCATACTAACCTCATTATTTCTGTCTAATGAAGTTTTTATTGTTTTATCCTCTATCATACATTTTATCCATACACAAGTAGTGTCGTCAACTCCCATATTTTGAATTCTATATACTCGTATCTGGGAGAATTCTGTGTTGTCAAATGCCTCTTCTATATTGAGGAAACAACCGACCACTACCTCTTCATTTCTGAGAGATTTTTAATCCTTGTACAATACTCTTGGAGCAAAATATTCCTATGCCAAATTTTATAGGTTTCTTAAGGCATTTTCTGTTTCAAAGAAGTTTTTCCTTTGAACGCCACCATCATCTCATCGATGCACATATTTTATTCCTTCGAAATTGAACTTTTGTTCAGAAACGTTTCAAAAAATGGACAGATTTTGTGGAGTCTGTTATTCGGAATTTCGTCTACAGAATTTAAGATTGTAACAAATTGTTCTCGAGATTTCAAGACTTAGATTTGCATCAAAGTATGGGTTTTCGGTGGCTTTGCGTGATAATCGAGGGTATCCGGATGTCCCAATTATAAGTTTTAAGCCAATTAATTTTAAAATCTCCGGAAGAAAACTCCCTAACTCAGCTTTTAAGGACTGAGGACTGACAGTGACATTCTAATTACATTGAGTGATATTCCGTTTCGAAGAAGCCAAGATTCGTTTATTGCCTGCCTGAATGATAGTATCAATAAATGAATCCGGAAACTTATTTTAAAAAACACCCAACTGGAATTCTTAAATTATTTTTTATATCATTCAGAAAAGTCGACTTCTGGAGCTGCCGAGTTTTTACCCAACGAAAATTGTCAGTTTTTGCTAAAAGACGGTCCAGGTTGTGGATCGTTGGTAACTTATTCGATCCTTTTCACTATCTGCAGAAGGATGAGGAATAGTCGTGCTTTAGTTTTGAGATATGGCCATACCGGTCCAGATACGACAAATCTGACATCAGCAGCGTAAAATTTGATCCTTTGATACGTTTGACACGTGCTCAGAACGTTTTGTCACACGAGTGCTATTGAGACTTGAAAAATGCATCTCAACCAAAAAATGTAATTGAATAGTGAACATTTTCGTGAGATGATTTTTTATGATTTTAGACGGGATTAACTCAGCAACATTATGCGGATCAAGTCGCTTTGACTTTTGGTGATGAAGCAGCATCACGGGAAAACGTGTTTTCCAAATTCAAACGTGGTCGTCATTCGCTCCAGGACGAATCTGGTGAAGGTCATTCAAAATTGGTTGTTGTGTCAGAAAACATCTGTGCTGTGCGGGAACTGAAATAGTAAGATCGTCATGTGATTTACCGTGAAATTAAGGCATGCTTGGGCATTAGTTTCACTCGCATACATTTAATATTGCATTAATACTTGGTCGTCATAAAGATTTCTTCGCGTTGGATACCGCATAATTTAATAATCGCTAATAAACTCGTGCCGATTAATCCGAAGAAATGTTGAAAAAACTCGATCGCAGTGCTTCAAAAGACATCCATACATAGGATCGTAACTGACGGCGAATTATGGAGCTGTGTATATGAGTCCGGGCCCGAAACTGTATGGGTCTTTCAAAACGAGCTAAATCCTACAAAAATTGCTCGCGCACGAAGCACTTCGAAGCAAATAGCCGCCTGTTTCTTCGGAAAAACCGGACATGCCACCACCGTGCTATTAGAGCAACTTAGAACGATCAATTCGGGATGGTACGTCACCTTTTGTTTGCCAGTAGTCTATGGATAAATAGGGCAAAACCAACCGCCGAAAACGGATCACTTTCCACCAGGACAATTCGAGTTCTCACAGATCGGCTGAAACAAGTGACTTTTCGAGCACGCAAAACATCGAATTGATGGGTCATCTCCCGTTCAGCGCTGCTTTGACACCCATAACACTTCATGTTATTCCCGCACATCAAAAATAAATTGCGATGTAAACGTTTTTTGACGCCTGAAAGAGCGGTTTAAGTGTATGTTTTGGAGATACCTCGTTAGGAATCGAAAATCGGTTCAAACGCATGCAAAAGTGTACTGATCTTTAAGGAGAGTATTTTGAAAAACAACTTGTTCTCAAAACTTAAGTAGTAACCTCTACGTATCTGTAAAAGTAAACAAAAAAAATTAATTAAACTGTGAGCGAGCGAAAAGAGACACGCAAAAACTATGATGCCATATGGACTGAAAATATAAAATAATGAAGGGGCTAACAAATTTGTTGGGGATAAATTGTAGAATACCTACATACATACTCGTATGTGCTCAAATCGATTTATTGAAGAAAAGGCTCGGTAACGTGGTATCCTCAGATATGTACCCACTAACTTGCCTCCCCTGTATATACTACTGTTATAGCGGGAGCTTTCAATTTATACTGAACATTTTATAATGATCGTGGTGGATATGCCTGTCCTTGCAGTAGTGTAAATTCCATTAGTGAGGAATACTTCCGTAAGTACACGTGACTACCTTTTAACTTACAAGCGATACCTAATTTGCACTGCCTCTTTCTGTTTTGTGAAAACATCTAAGTTCATGATTCGTGAGAAACGGTCTTTCCAGAGAACCATATAACCATAGAGCGCTCAATAGCTTTCAGATTTTGTCCTTAATTTCTGTTTAGATTGAGGTACTCATACTCAGCCTTGAAGTGCTGCTGTCGCTTAAAAATTTGTTTGGTTATTTTTGCTGTTAAATTCTTAATTTTTCGTTCTTTTGGCACTAGACTAGACAGCATGTTCATGAAATCCCGCGATTTTGAAAACAACCAAATATTGTTGTACTGGAATACAATACAAATTAGAATGCGGATACAATAATATTCGAGCTCATATACTAAGCATTGTTCCGATCTTCGATTCGACATGGTTGCATTGGAATATATTTTCTGCTATAGATTCGATTTTTACTTCGATCTCAAGATCCGAATGATCTTGACTTTTTTGTAAGTAAATTCCTGGAATTGAGAAACAGGTCAATATTCTTCAGCACGCTTACTAAGATTAAGGGAATCCACTTATAAAAAAATTAAACAGATCAATGTTTAAGATTTTGTCAACGTCCTAGCTGCGTTACTCTGCCGTTTACTAGTGTTATGAGTGCTACATTTTGAGAATTACATCTATTGGAGAAAATGTTTAATATAATTTACGTCATTCTTCAAAAAAACTAGGTAAAACAAATTAAAACTCCCGCATTCACTGTCACTATTCATGCCGACTTCTATGTAGCCCCTTCCGTGAATGGTTAAATTTGCATAAGCCTAGCACCGAAATTATAATCAAGATGAGCTCAGGCTTCAACGGCAACAAGCGGCTTTGAACAACAAGCGCCTTGAGTCTCTGCCAAATCACCGACAGGTACAATACAGTGGTGCTCTGCCTTGAAGGAAGCTATTGCAGAATTGATGTCCTTGGTAACAACATCAGTAGGATACAACATTCCTCAGACTATATAGTTGCTCTGATTGAGCTGCTGATTGAACCAGGTTTTGATGATTTCAGAAACTAACAATTGCTCAAAGTTGCCCGTTTCGATGGAGATGACAGTGGATATACCAATTTTGTTTGGAATTTAGTAAAATCGACATTTAGAAAGGAAGTGAAGCGGTAATAGATAGCGCAATTTGGTCAAGCAAACGATTCACATTTAGGTAAATTGCTCATTTAATGCCCAAGTTTTGTCGAAAGAGGACAAAGATGTATGGGATATCAAGATGGTCAGAAAATTGTCAAAATATATGCTTACAGATACATCGATAGTTGAGGCGTTTTTTGGAATACTCATATATTAGGACACTAGACAGACCTGGCAGCATTTCACGTTGTCCCATACTCTTCTAGGCGAGCGGCTAAACTTCGTTGTGTTTACCCTGTTGATGTCGGACGACTGGAAAATCTGCGCCGAAACTCACGCTGCACCAACACCACCGATGAGTTATTCCGCAGAAAAATCGTAACAATCATTCCGTGTTCTGTAGAAGTACAGCCAAAGTAGAATTGATATCTGCCGCCATTTACAAAGTAGCTACGAGTATATATACAGGGTGTCCCAAAAATCAACGTCAAGCCGGAAACGGCTGATAGGTCAAGTGGTGTCGGTTATCACAAAATTATAAAAAAAAAATCAAAGTCACTAAGTACTTTGAAAATTATTGGCACTCAAAAAAAATCGAGAAATCTGACACCCTGTGACGATCTTTCAAATACTGTGACCGCAAATCTTTACTTTTCTTCGATTTTTTTTGTAACTGTTCTGTAAATTACGGTCCAAAATTGAATACATGACTTAGATTATCACCCGTTTCCGGCTTGACGTTGATTTTTGGGACACCCTGTTTATGGAGTCCAACGGTGCGAGGAGTATATGCTATGCTTTACCATATTTTTATTTTTTTTTTTATAATTGACACACGCACAAGGGATTTTATGCACCCTTAAGATGTTTGCACATAATGTGGGCGAACCGAAGTTAGCGAGGGAAAAAAGAGAGATACAGATGTGCGTTGGTTTTAAATGTTTGCAAGTCACTATGAACCCGGCAGGGCATACCATAAGCGAGTTGTATGGGGTACGATATTTCAGAGTACGTCCAAATATGGGCTTGAGGGTGTACTAATGAGCATTTATAGCGAGACGGGTGTTACGGTCAAAAGTTTTAAGAAGCGGAATGTTACTGCCAATTCGGGTGAAGCACTGGTGGTGAAATTAGCGATAAAACAAGGTGAAACAGGAAACGTTACGCCGGTGTTCAAGGGTGTCGAATAAATGTATAATATTGGCATCACCTATGAGTTTTATCACACGATTTTGGATCAAATCTAGCAATTGCAAAGAGGTCTGACCAGATGTGAGCATTGTACTACAATTTTCGGCGGATAAATACCTTATACATATATTGAGGCCAAGTCATAGAGGGTAAACTATTTCTTACATCGCCTTATTTAACCATGCTATATTTACTCGATATACGAATCATTCCCTGATTATGAAAGACCAAACCCAAGTTTTTTTTTTAATTTTTTCAATACGTCCTTCGAAATAGATCTCTGGAATTAGAAGTGTGGGCCTAAAAAGAAGGTAATGCAGATGCGATCTTTGTATTATTATCCTGTTAAATTTCATATGCTGACAGAAGAGTTGTCATATTCACGCTGTCGTGTGAATATTTAATTTGAATTCTTCGGTTATTCTTTCAGTGCAATTTAGTCTTATCGTACATGACGCGTAAGATTTTGTACATCCCCGGTTCATTCTGAAAACTAAATGTCGCCCAAAGAAGATCTTTTTTGAAATTAAACCGTACATCGCTATTGATTTCCTAGACCCGGTTGGTAATTTTTCATTCTACGCCTTTACGGAGCGGTAGTTTTTACATTTTCTTGCCTTGTTTTCACACAGTGGAAGCCTCTTTTTGCTGAGTAGCAATTTTAAATATCTGTTATCAATCTATCGGGATTTTATAATACTTAATCTTGTCCTCTATTTTTCGGTTGCAGAGGAAAATATTTTGAGTCCCAATGGCTTGGGCCACAAGGGGAGCGTCATTCGTATTTCTGTTCAAAGCTAATTTTATTGATTTCCATATACCACCTTGATCAAAAAGTTCCCGCACCACAGCACCATGTGGCGCTCCCATTGTTCCGATTTAAGTTCTGTTTTTTTTTGTTAAGTTGGTAGATCTGTTGTTGACATTCCCTCTAAATCTTAGCATCACAGCGTGACATTTGCAAAAGTTACGTAGCCAAGAGTACATCTATATCTGTGTGTGTTGGAGATTTTTTTACAATTTTAGAAATGGATTTAAATTTGCAACAACGAACTTGTTGGAAAAGTGTTTCGGCAACGATTCTCTAAAGAAAACGGTCGTTTACCAGTCAATCGAAGATGATGAACGCAGTGGCAGACCATCGACATTGAAAACCGACGAAAACATTGTTGAAGTAGAAGAAATGTTGGTCAATGACCGCAAATTAACCGTCAGAGAGATAGCGGAGGACTTGAAAATTGCCTATGGATCCGTCCGATTTGGTTAATGATTTAGGTTTCCGTCGTGTAGCAGCAAAGTTGGTGCCAAAAGACCTCAATTTCATGCAAAAAAGAGACCGTGTTGACGTCGCAAAAGAGATGATTTGCGAGGCTGAATCCGATCCCCCATTCATCAAAAGGATCATTACTGTGGACGAGACGTGGGTTTATGTGTACGACACGCAATCCAGACATCAGGCAAGTGAATGGCGTTCACCAAATGAACCGAGACCAAAAAAACCACGTCGTTGTCAGTCAAAAAAGAAGGCAATGGCAATGCTCACGGTTTTCATGGATTACAACGGTGTAGTCCATCATGAATTTTTGCCAGAAGGCCAGACAATTAACGAAGAGTATTATTAGGGCGTTATGAGACGTTTGCGTGAGGCAATTCGTCGAAAGAGACCAGAATTGTGGGCAGCAAACTCGTGGATTTTGCACCATGATAACGCACCGTCGCACAGTGCCATCATTGTTCGTAATTTGTTGACGAAAAATGCAACAAATACCATCCAACAGCCACCGAATTCACCTGATTCGGCTGTGACTTCTTTCTGTTCAATCGAGTTAAAAAACCACTACGGGGAACGCGTTTCAGCAGCCGAGAGGAAGTAATGGAAAAATCGCAGGAAGCACTGATGGACTGATGGACATACCGAAAACCGAATATAAAAAATGTTTCGAGGATTGGATCAAGCGCCGGCATAAGTGTGTTGCAGTGGATGGGGATTACTTTGAAGGGGACAGTATAGATTTAGAGGAATAAACTTGTATTTTTAGTTTTCTGAATAAATTCCGGATCAAGGTGGTGCATTCCAATACCAAGTTTCTTTATTTGTGTTAAGCCGGTAACTTTGGAGCAAAGTATTTTCTAAGAACTGTTCCATATAACTTATGAGATTGGATTTATTGCATTTCGAAGCCTTGTCCAGTGGCTTTTTTTAAATTGTGTCAGTTTGTCTTTTCCACTGTCAATGTATCCAATTGGTTTGCCCGTAATTTCTCATCCACTCCTTTATTACCAAAATTTTCGTCCTTCATATGTGGTGATCCATCTCTGGATTTTACTTGCCGTTGCGGTACGTAATTAAGGTCTACGCTTGCTTCAGGGGAAACCTATTTAGTATGTTGAACCGTTCATGAATGCACTATCTGTTTCCGCCGAATTTCTAGTTCCGAACGTGTTTCTTCCAATGGTAATGGAAGATGTCCCTGCTCAAATCCACACTGATTGCTTACTGTCTGCTTGCGGCACTATTATACGTTTCATTCAGAACTAGCAGTTTTGTGCCCTTAAACAAACACTAAATTTTCGAGAGTTTCAATCGTAAAAAGTAATATCGCTTTTTGATCCATGGAAACCCTCCGATAGTCAAAGTTTTTCGATTGGTAAGGACTGTCAACAGCACCAATCTGTTCTGATGTTGATACTCGTATTGTGAGAAACAATATCATTGTGAGCTTTGGTAGTATTTTTGCATATTCTGGTATCTTCCTTTCAATATTTCTCCTGATTCCGTAAACAATTTATACAACCCTTTCTGATTCTATTGCGATGTACGATCTAAGGCTCCATCACACTATCTGAAAGGAAAGTAGTAGGATGCGACGTTCATCTCCTAAACTCTCCCTGAAACGCTTTTAGTTGCACTTGGGCGTCCATTTGCCTAAATACTACAGAATTTTTAGCAGGCCTTCTGCTTATCTACAGGGTCATCTGTCACCAGGCAATTGGTCGTAGAAATCTATAAACTTACAGGGAACTCTTAACCTTATTGCTTATAATCATCAAAATAAAATCCCTTAGATGTATCACGTTGCCTTTTTAGACAAACGCAGAACTACTCACGTAGAAAACCGCAGGAGTCATATTTTAAGATTCAGCTAATTTTTTTGTTTTTCCCGTCATTCATGATGAGATTTAGATGAGATATCAATTCATCAGTAAATTTATCTACACAACACTTAAATCAATGTTATAAGAAACCATTCAAAGTTGTTGCCTTTTTTTGAAATTCATATCGATAACAGACTTTTCTGCCATAAAACCATAAAACTGATAAAACAATAATAATCAATCAGGGCCGGAAATATAATACTAAGTACTTTCGAAATCCGTGTTGTTGGATTTTTTCAATAAATAAATTGATTTCCGCCTCTAAATAAAATATTGTTTGCATTTTAGGGACTAACTCAAGTGTAATCACTTATTGGTGTATGAAAGAATGAGAATCAACAAGGAGGAACATATAACCACTTTAAATTTGAGAATTATCATACAATAATTGGCATGACAGGGAAATTTAGTTAAAGTATAAGTTTTAAGTATAAGAAGGTGGATCAGTAAATACGGGAAGGCTTGAATGAAAGATAGATTTTCGGCAAAAAAGGTTTTAACAACATTCTACATACGAGTAGTCTCCTTTCAACTTAATACACACCATGAAACGTTTCTCCAATTTTGTTCAATCCTTCCAAAGATGTTAATACTAGATGAAGTGAAAAGTGATCTCCTTGACCGCCAGAATGCACTACTACTACAAAAAAGGTTATGGTGCCTTGAAGTCCGTTCATTTCAGTGCGATACTGTCTTTAGTTTTGTTTCGACGGCTGATTGTTGTTGACGTGTTTGGCATCATGTTGAGTATGGACGAAAACGATTTTCGTTCTTTCATAAAACATTATTTTTTGAGAGGCAAAACGGCGAATGAAACAAAAGAAAAGTTGGATAAATATTATGGGGCTAATGCTTCGCCAGATTACACCGTCAAATATTGGTTTCGAGAGTTTCGTGATGGCTGCAACTCCACTACCGATCAAGTACGCAGCGGCAGGCCCTCCGATGCGGTTACAGAGGACAATGTCAAAAAAATAAATGAAACGGTGTTGGTTAATCGGAAAGTGAAGGTGCGCCAGCTAGCAAATACCACAAAGATTAGTACTGAGCGCACACGCCGGGGGATCCCAAAAAAAAAAACAAACCCGTTGGTCGACAGACCCATCTTGGTCTTCCTCGGCGTCGATTTACCCGGAGAACCCTACTATTTAGCGTTTGGACTGCTGTTCGGTCTTGGGCGTATCATGGTATTTTATTTAGATCACTTTTAATTTGTGAAAAGATACTTTAACTACCAGACGAGCATTCCTGCCCTCAATAAGAATTTGTTGTATTCAACTTCAAAGTAATAAATCAAACCATGTTCTGTAACGTTTGGTAGTTGCGACAGACCAAGCAATGGATTGAGATAAAGATTTGATAATATCTGTTCGCTTAATGGGTATTTGTTATGTAAACTAAGCATCACAAACAGCAATTTCTTATAACTGACAATGTGTAAAAATATATATTTTTAAGGATGAAGTTGTACGAGTATTGATTTATTTCTTTTTTGAGGAGCTTTCTTTTGTAATTTTATTTTTCAGTTGATCTTTGTAGTCCAAAATGTTTCCGTTGCATTTGGTAAGGGTTTCGTTTTCACATACTCATATTTCCTCAACAGCATTCCTCTGTCAAAATCATTAATAGCATCAGCTAAAGCATCAATGGTTTCTATGTCCAGGTTCATCAAGCAATAGTAAACGAGGCACTTGCCATTCTAACCAGGAAACAACTCGATTCTGCATCGTTTTCCATCAGAAAGCTGTCGAATTGGGCAGACCTGTTGGTGTCCAGTTAAACCACAAGGACCGATTATTTTTCTCATCTCTTCTTTTTCGTTAACTCCGGGGAAGGCTTTCATCGTGTATTCTAAAGGACTAACACCCAAATCAAGTAGCTCATGCAGATGCTGATGATTCCCGTTGTAGGCACTAAGTCACCGTATAAAAGTTCTAATAATGTACTTTTGCTAGCTCCTTTGGGACTGACCAGAGCCAATCTAGTACCCAAATCAATACCAAATTCGAGGTTTTTCTAAATCCATGAGTGCTGCCATTGTAACAGAAGCAAACATTCTGAACCATAATGACCGGTGAAGGCACTGTGCCACATGAGGGGAAATAGAAATTTAAAATTGTATCATCAGTTACTTGTTCTGTTCAAACCCCGGACAACCATTTTAGCCAGTGTCTTTTCCTTTGACTGCGCTTGACGAGTCAATTTAGTCGAACCATGATCAAAACGAGTAACTATGCACCCTGGCTGCGGCAGAACCAGATGAGCAGTTTTGAAAAGTTATAAAGAAAAACAGGGTATACATGAAACAAATGTTTTTATATTTGAAATCCGTAGAGCTTACCATTTTATACGCATTTTTAAAAATAATGTCTTTGAGATGGCGGCCGTTAGCTGCAATACGTTGCTGGAATCGGTTTCTAAAATTTTGACACATTTCGAGGGGTATTGCGTTCACTTCTTCAACAGTTCGCTCCCTTAGCTCTAGCAGGTTTTGCGGGCGACGTTTAAACACTTTTTCATTAAGATATCCCCAAAGAAAGAAGTCGCATATGCTTAAATCCGGCGACCGTACAGGCCACCCCACGTCATCTCTCAACTAGACCTACACTAGATGTCCGGGAAACATTTTTCTTAAAGCATTTAGAGAATTTCGGGCTGTGTGGGCTGTAGCCCCATCCTGTTTTAACCAAACATCCACTAAACTGTCTTCTTCAACAACCACTTCCAGTCGGGGCTGCAGAAAATTTTGTAACATTGAAACATAAGGCTCAGAATTCACGGTCACGTTCACGGCCACCTCGTCAAAGAAATACGGGCCAATAACGCCAAATTGTGATACGGCACACCACACCGCTGGTTTAGGAGAATGTAGCGGTTTTTCGTGAACAATTTTCAGTCCAGTAGCGAAAATTTTATTCATTCACAATTCCGCTTACGTGAAAATGTGATTCGTTGCTGCTGAAGGATGCTGCCTCAGGAGGGATCGCTGCAAGCATTTCCTCACACAGATTTTGGCGGTTGGCGTAGTCTGCTGGGATGGAAATTCAAATCTAAATGCAAAACCCTCCTCAAACTGCAGTCTGAAACGCCCAATACAGTAGCGTGCCTTCGAACAGAACGTCTTGGCGATTGCTCGAGTGCTGCTCTCACTAGCTCCACATTTTCTATCGTTCTGATGGATCTTCGTAGGCCATGTGTATCTATTCTTAGTATGCTACCAATTTCCTCCAACTGCCGGATCCAGGACCGAATTGTGTTCGCAGTAGGAACAGCATTATTGCGTGGAATGTTAAAGTGTCGCCGAAAAGCATTTTGATTCGCAACCACAGATCGATTGTACGCAGGGCAAGCCACGATGTATTCCGGTCCAAACCGGACAGAACTGCCGCACCCCGTATAATTCTTCATATGAGAGTTTTGACCCTGTTCCCTGTTTTATTCTTTCATTTGATTCCCCAACAATTCCATTCTAGTTCTGCAGAATGCCTCACAGTTTCCAGTATATTACTTAAGTCGCTTCTTAGTCAAATGGATAATGTTGGTATAGACTCCGTTAAGGAAATCTTGTGAATGTGATATAACACCCATATACGTTTATGTATATTCCTTGAGTTCCTGCTCAAGCCACACACACGCATCCAATTCCAAATGATTTGTTGGTTCATCCAACGGCAGCAAATGAGGTTTTAGAAATAGTGCTCCTTTTGCTTTTCCTTTTCCTTTTGCGACATGATCGGCTGCCATATCATCTAAACGTTCATAAATATCAATAAGTTGTTCTTGTGCGTCATCGTCTTCACTTGTGGCCAATTCATCCATGACGCACTTAAGGACACTCTTTGTGCTTGCTAGGATCCCGCGTATTAAATGAAAGATATCAATATGATCGGGAATGGGAACTTCACGATTTCCAAGAATGGCTAACAGTGATGATGACCATTTAAGCCAATCAAACCATAACAACGACCACAATTCAACTCCAACATAGTGTCTTGCAAAAGCTCCGGTCCAAAGAAAGTTATGGAAAAATTGGCAATTTTAACATTTCTAGATCTTGGGTGTACGGCTAATGGGTGTACTATCTGGCTTCTGCACTGATTCTTGCCTCTTCTTCTAATTTTGCGCATAGCTTCTCTTCGTCAGTCATCTCGATAACTCCGTTGGTCTGAGTGCCATTTGCCTTTGGTGCACCTCCCTTACCAGACAAGGACGAAGTTTGCGCAATTTTCTTGTTGCGAGCATCCTTTTTGCGTTGAGTATCGCGGCAATAACTTTTGTTGGCGATGAATTCATAATGAAAGTTATGGACTTCTGGGTTAGTGTCACGTGTTAACAGATTTCCAATTCTGTAAAAAATCAGAAATTTACACCAAAGGCTATTTTTCGGTGTTTAGCGAAAGTGCGTGTGCCAGAGAAGGGATACTGTTGCGCCATATGCTCCCCAAATTTAAACTGGAATGCGCTACAGAATATTATTTTTGAAAAAATAAAAATATTTGGTCCTGGTTGAAGTGTAATGCACGGTCTGTTGAAAATACTTTCATCTTCATTGACACACAGGTGCACATCAATTCTGCTACATCGTCAGTATTTACCTCTAACACCACTTCTATCTAGCGTTTGAGTCTCGTGGAAATGGAGCAGTTCAATATTCATCTGTGCCAGGGTGCCAGGCAATAGAGGCAATTCAAGTAACTATACGATTGGCAAGCTCGCTAGAAGTAGTACTTTTCTTGAAATTTTACCGAAATGGTGAGCCCTTTGCTGTACTTCTGGGATCTGTGCACTAAAAGCAGGACAAACCGCTATAGACGAATCTTTATCGCTTCGTGAGCATTCTTGGTTTCAAAAATATACCGACATATATTTGTGATCAACCACCAATCACTGGGTAGCCACTAGCAGGGATAGATGGTACCACACTTGGTTACAATTTATCTGAATCTATTGCTGAAGTATCTGCCTTTTTTTTTGTCAAAACATAGAATCCCCTCAATATACCATATTTCTTTCTTCCATTTGTCGAAACCAGTAATCCATTTTTTTGTTTTTTTTTATTTCTTCCAGATCAGAATCTCCAACATCATCACACCGTTCCAGTCCGCCGATTAGTCCGGGTTGTGAAGATCAACATCACATCAGTATGCGAATGGACTTTCACGATGAATTCAAGAAACCCATACCCCCGCATAGTCCGATTAGGCCACAAGATTTCCCACTCTACGCTGGTGGACATCCATACCAGCTACTAGCGCAGGGAGGTTCAGCATTTCATCGTCCATTGGATCCATCTGGTAAACCCATTCCGGTGAGTTGCAACGAAGATAGAGTAAAGCAATTCCGTTTGACTGAAGATTGGCAATCGTCTCTTCTCAACTTGCAGCTCCCCATGGGTCATGGTTTCGTACAGTCGCACCTGCCATTTGAATTTCTCGCTCGTGCCGGTATGCTGCATCATCGGATCCCAGAATTGGCTGCCTATCCACATCATGCCATTCTTGGTAAAACAAGACGACCCCGAACAGCATTCACTTCACAACAGCTCCTCGAGCTAGAGAAGCAATTTAAACAGAATAAATATCTCTCCAGACCGAAGAGATTTGAAGTGGCTAGCGGATTGATGTTGTCGGAGACACAGGTGAAAATTTGGTTTCAAAATCGCCGAATGAAATGGAAACGATCGAAAAAAGCCCAACAAGAGGCTAAAGAACGTTCTAAATCGTCGTCACACAGTAATTCCAATTCTAGTTAGTTTGGTTCAGTGAGAGTGCGTTCACAGGGTGAATCCAAGAGGATCCTGGAATCTAGTCAGACTATTCTTTAAGTTAATGACCACCAACGGAACATGGAATTTTGGTTATAAATCGACATCATCATTCTCGGCTGATGAAATGGAATTTGAGAATTTAAACAAAATAAATATTTGCATGGGCGATGTATTGGTATTTTATATTTTTTATTTTAATTTGTTCTGTTTTAGAGAATTTATAAAAAAATTTATATAAAATCAATTGTAAATAGATAAAAATTCATATGACAAAAATAATTTAAAATAACCGCTGTGTGTGATACGTATGAGATAAATTAAGCAAAATAAATTAATTTGTAAATACTAATTAAGAAAACAATAAAATTAAATAAAGACAATTTTAAAGTACTATAAATTGGAAGTTCTAATACTGTTCGACGCCTTTTAAACAATTCTTAAAAACGTGATTTAGGCCTGCGAAGACTTATTATACATTCAAGGTTCAGTGATTGATTGCGGCATCATATTGGAGTTCCGTTGCATGTGTGATTCAATACGATGGGCCCTGATTCGGTAAATAAGGCTCATGAACGCTACTAAAAAACTTTAGGTAGTTAAGAGTAGACAGCTCGTGATGGTTTCAACTGCGAGGGAAACCCAATCACCGTATGTGGCGTTTTGATAACCACGACCCGTGTACGTTTTCTTATTCCACGTTTTTTTTTGCAAATGCAACAGCCATGTCCAGTCAAAAAAGAGTTGGTATTCGCAGAATTTTGTCAGACATTATATTCCACAGCTAGGACCTTAAATCGAGCCTTGTGGCAAACTACCAGTTACAGCTTACTCCTTGTCACAGAAAAGTTCCTCGTTATCATTTTAAAGAGACCAGCATTTTGATCCGATTCCAACAGGTTAGCTAAGAAGATTACCCGCTGGAAAGTATTATCAGAACTTTCCATGCCAGATCATAGGAACATCAAATGCTAAATCGAATTCCATATTTAGACCGCTTTGAAGAGGATAACCCGCGAAAAATCAGCTGGGCATAGTGCAAGGAGGAGGTCACGCGCAGTGAAACCGAAATCCACATCCACAGTGCGGGCATCATATCCTTCCTGCCCCTAGTCATAATTACTGCTGTTGCTTGCACTCGGTCACTGCCGTTGCTGTATTACATTGTCATACAGCGCGTGCAGTGACTGAGTGTATATAACAACCGATGGATAATGGATATCGGGCTGTGGGTATGAATTTTGTTGGTGTGCTGTTTCCTATTGTTGTAAGGGCATAACACCTACAACAATTTGATTCGGTAAGCCAACTCTGAATTTTTACTTCACATCTGCGCTTTGTAACGTCGGTGTTTGTGTTTTTTGTATTTGTCTTTCTTTATAATGACTCGGGAATTTGGAGTGGATATTGCGAATATACGCGGGCTAAAAAGTAATCACTTTTCTGCGTACGTCCACGTCTGCAAATACAGACCAGCTGTTTTGGCACTTAGTGAAACACAGGTATATCGCCGACCAAATCTCTCAGATCACTCTGATGTGAAGCTGCCTGGCTACGAACTAGTGCCACTCTTCTTTTCTCACCACGGTCTCACCATTTACGAGCGTAGTGATGTAGCTTACCAAACTCCATCACAATGTAGTCCCTGTTCCAATTCGGAATTCAGTTTCACGCGGTTAAAATTCCATCTCCGTAAGCAAATTATCCACTACTGCTTTATTTAGAGAAGCCGCAAACTGGACACCAATTCGGCCTTTAACGAGATTGATGCGCTATCTGACTCCATTCAACGAATTGTATCCCTGTATCCTCATACTGAAATCGTTATTACGGGCGATTTCAATATACACAATTCTGGTTGGCTTCCACATTCTGGACAGACAACACCCGAGGTGTGTTGAGGTCTTCGCTGCAGAAAATAATTTGACCCAGCTTGTAAATGAGCCTACACGAATACCAGACGTTGATACTCATACCGCCAACACCCTGGACTTGGTTTTAACTTCTCACCCTTTCAAGTACACTGTTGATGTGCTCTCCCCTCTAGGCTCGTCGGACCATTGTGTCATATCAGCTAAATTCTCGTACACCGACAACACAGTTAGAGAAAAGGTTCATAAAAGAACCGTATGGCAATACGAGAAAGCCAATTGGAGCGGACTTAACAACTTCTTTAGGAATTTTAACTGGTCATTATATTTCCTCGATAACGACGTGAATGCTACTGCTGATATGATCACTGACCCTATTCTCTTTGGAATGAGATCCTTGAAGAGTATCAAAGCAAAAGAAAAGGCATGGTATGACTCTAGCTGTAAAGAGGCAGTCAGGGTTAGAGAAATGTTATTTCGGTCCTACAACACCAACCCGACAGAACTAAACCGAAACAAGTTCAAACGAGCCAGAAATGACTGCAACGCCTTTCTCAAACGTGTGAAATTCCAATACGACCAAAAACAGAGGCAAAGAATACTGCAATGTCCCAAAGGCAGTAAAAATTGTTGGTCGGTCGTCAAAAATATTGGAAATTCTGCCTCATCCTCCATCCCAACGCTCGTTTATAATGACATTCCAGCTATCAGCTCTTTGGATAAGGCCAACCTGCTTGCTGCACACTTTGTTTTGTTCCCGCCTACACTTGAGTGCGTCGAATCTACAATGGGACGAATCCGTTTTCGCACTCGTGTAGTAGCAAGAGTACGTAAAGATCTCAACATGCATAAGTCCGCTGGCCCAGATGGTATATCTCATCTTCTTCTGAAGAGGAGTTCTTCCTCGCTGGAAAAACCACTGCGTAAGCTTTTTCATCAATCCTACTCTTCAGGACTTTTTCGGAGCAGATGGAAAACAGCATTTGCCAGCCCGTCCCTAAAAAAGGCGAATCTTCTTCTCTCTTCTCCTACAATGCACTTATGTCCTTTCTTTCGAAGGTCATGGAAACGCTGATAAACCGCCGCCTCATGAAATATCTCGAAACACCAAAGCGTTTCAATGACCTGCAACACCGTTTTCGTATAAACAAATCCACTGGTGATTTGATGGCATGTCTCACCGAAAAGTGGAACCAAAGCATACATCAGTCTGCCGAAAGCAAGATAGTTGCGCTTGATATTTCTAAGGCATCTGACAGAGTTTGGCATCAGGCTCTTTTGCCGAAAATGTGTGCTTTTGGGATCGATGACTCTCTTCTTCAATGGAATAGGAATTACCTTTCGGAACGTTAATTTCAAGTCTGATATTCACAAAATAAATGCTGGTGGGCCCCAGGGCTCCGTTCTGTCTCCGGCACTCTTTTCAATTTTCATTAGTGATCTCTTGTCTGCTACTTCTAATCCAATATATTCCTTTGTTGATGACAGTTCTCTCTGCTTTTCATGTTTGTTCCCGGACTGTTTTCCGGGAACGGGAACGACATAAGCAACTGGGGAATTATCAACAGAATGGAATTGAATGCTTCCAAAACTCAGTGATGTCTTCTGTTATTAAAGTGGAATCGAAATACCCAGCCATTATCCATGAATGGCACTTACATCGTCGAAACCGAAAAACTTTCCATTCTCGGTACGTATGTCAATGAAAACTTACGTTGGAATGACCACATATTCGATGTCGTCAAAAATGCTGCGAAATGTCTAGGTTTCCTCAAGCGATATAAGAAATATTTTACCCCCTCTGATCTGGCCACAATATATAAGGCATTTATCCGCCCAAAACTGGAGTACAATGCCCACATCGGGTCAGGTGCTCCTAAAACATCTCTGCACGTGCTAGATAGGATTCAAAACCGTGCGATAAAAGTCATATGTGATACTGATATCAGTCAATCAATTGACATCCTCGAACACCGACGTAAGGTCTGCTGTCTCACTTTTTTTATAGCTATTTCCACCACCAGTGCTCCATAGAAATCGCCAGTAGCATTCTACCCCTTCAAACCTTTAACCGTAACACACGTCTCGCTATGAATGCTCATCAGTATACCCTCAAGCCGATTTTCGGACGTACTCTGAAATATCGTGATTCTTCCTAAGCCGAACAACTCGTTTATGGAGACAGAAAGTGACGCCGTGATTGAAACGAATAAACACGCTATTTCGACTAGTGTGAGTAAAACAGATAGAGATGCCACCCTTGTCAAGCAGTGACGCATAGTCGCATCGTGCAACACGTTACGCTCCTTCGCCTACAGCGCATTATTCTGTATTCGTGTTGATTTCGTGCTTACAACTTTGGTTTTCTTTGTTGGACCTCATTAAATTGTGATTTTGGTTTGCTATCTGACCGTTTCTGTCGAACCTGGATCTCTTCTGGACTAGTGTTGATCGTTGACCCCGTGATTATGTAGTGTGAACGCCATCATGCCATCTCGATACACTGCTCAGGAATATGCTAACATGCATCTCATTCATGGGGAATGCAGGTGTAATGCTAGTGCTGCAGCCAGACTATCATGAGAGATACGCAAATGCTCAGCGTCATCCGGACCATCGAGTGTTTGTAAATGTGCACCGGTCATTCTCAGAGGGTCGATTTCCAAATTTATTTTTTAGTAAGGGAAGACCCGTCGTGCCCTACGAGGACGAAGTCTTACAAACCGTCGCACAAGATCCTAGTACCTCAGTACGTGCAATTGAAGAAAGCATAGGTGTGCCCAAAAGTACAGCACACCGAATTCTAAGGAGAAACCAGTTCCATCCGTACCATGTGCAACGAGTCCAAAGTCTGCTACCCCGAGATTACCCAGACAGAGTACAATTTTGTCCAACGATGTTACAGAGGTTCAGAAAGGATCCGAGATTCTTCGAAAAAATTCTATGGTCGGCGTATCAACTTTTAAAAGGGACGGTTACACGAACCTCCTCAATTTGCCCGAGCGGCACGTGGAAAATGCAGACTCGATGCGGGAAGATAAATCACAGTACCGTTTTAAAGTAAACTATTCGAGCTGGCCTATTCGAGCTGCCGCAGAATTTGAATGCTGAAGTTTATTTAGATTTTTTGGAGAACCACTTACCAAATTTATTGGAAGACGTGTTACTAAATATTTATGCATGCATGTGGTATCAACAAGATGGCTGCCCAGCGCATTATGCTCGCACAGTACGAGAGTTCCTCGATCGGGAATACTCCAACAGGTGGATAGGACGGTCTGGTACAATTTTGTGGCCAGCCTGTTCACCTGATTTAAATCCACTCGATTTTTTTTACTGGGGAGCAGTAAAGGAAAAACTTTGTTCTAAAACGATAGAAAATTTAAACGAGCTGCAACAAAAAATTGCAAAAGCCGTTGAAGACATCAATTCCAGCAGATATGCCAGTCTTATTACCAGATCATTTGTAAGAAGATGCAGAGCTTGCATTACCGCTGAAGACAAACAGATTGAACATTTGTTGTAAGATACAAGATCGGTAGATGGCGATCCTAAGAACGTAGTGTTCTGTGTGCTCTGTGGCGGGAAAAAATGAAATGAAATGACAAGAGTGGCATCTCTATCTGTTTTACTCACACTAGTCGAAATGGCGTGTTTATCCGTCTCAATCTCGGCGTCACTTTCTGTCTAGCTCACGCTTGGTACTCATTTTAACTTACTAAAAAGAATTAACTATGAATCGGGTTTCTTTAACAAAATATTTTTTTGTCATCAATTAAGCGTTAGTCTAGCAAGTGTCATACCATTTTGGAATCCAGACTAAATAAGCCATCTTTTAAAGTTACTTGCCAAAATGGCACAGCACATTTTTTTGTCAGTACAGTCAGTTCAAGTTGGGTGATTAATGATTTTCAGATACATGGATGAACAAAAAAGCAATATTTTAGTTAAAACCGACATACCACCTTGATCAAGAAGTTCCCGCACCACACCACCGTGTGGCGCTCCCATTGTTCCGATTTGAGTTCTGTTTTTTTTTGTTAAGTTGGTAAATCTGTTGTTGATATTCTCTCTAAATCTTAGCGTCATAGCTTGACATTTGCAAAAGTTACGTAGCGAAGAGTAACATACATCTATCTCTGTGTGTTGGCGATTTTTTACAATTTTAGAAATGGATTTAAATTTGCAACAAAGAACTTGTATTACATTTTGCGTAAAAAACGGATTTAATGTTGCGCGAACGTTGGAAATGTTGGAAAAGTGTTTCGGCAACGATTCTCTAAAGAAAACGGTCGTTTACCAGTGGCACGAGCGCGGCGGTTCAAAAGTGGTCGTGAGTCAATCGAAGATGATGAACGCAGTGGCAGACCATCGACATCGAAAACTGACGAAAACATTGATGAGATACTCGTAAAAGAAATGTTGGTCAATAACCGCAAATTAACCATCAGAGAAATAGCGGAGGACTTGAACATTGTCTATGGATCCGTCCAAGACATTTTGGTTAATGATTTGGGTTTCCGTCGTGTAGCAGCAAAGTTGGTGCCAAAAGACCTCAATTTCATGCGAAAAAGAGACCGTGTTGACGTCGCAAAAGAGATGATTTGCGAGGCTGAATCCGATCCCACATTCACATCAAAAGGAGATGAGACTGGAGACGAGACCTGGGTCTTTGAGTACGACATGCAATCCAGACATCAGGCAAGTGAATGGCGTTCACCAAATGAGCCGAGACTAAAAAAACCACGTCGTTTTCAGTCAAAAAAAGAAGGCATTGCTCACGGTTTTCATGGATTACAACGGTGTAGTCCATCATGAATTTTTGCCAGAAGGCCAGACAATTAACAAAGAGTATTATTAGGACGTTATGAGACGTTTGCGTGAGGCAATTTGTCGAAAGAGACCAGAATTGTGGGCAGAAAACTAGTGGATTTTGCACCATGATAACGCACCGTCGCACAGTGCCATCATTATTCGTAATTTTTTGACGAAAATGCAACAAATTCCATCCAACAGCCACCGCATTCACCTGATTTGGCACCCTGTGATTTCTTTCTGTTCAATCGAGTTAAAAAACCACTACGGAGAACGCGTTTCAGCAGCCGACAGGAAGTAATAGAAAAATCGCAGGAAGTACTGATGGACTGATGGACATACCGAAAACCGAATATAAAAAATGTTTCGAGGATTGGATCAAGCGCTGGCAGAAGTGTGTTGCAGTCGATGGGTACTACTCTGAAGGGAAAGATATAAATTTAGATGAATAAACTTGTATTTTTAATTTTCTGAATAAATTCCGAAAAATTCTTGATCAAGGTGGTATTTTTATATCTTAAAGTGCTGAATGTCATTTATTTTTCTTTACTTTTAAAAAATTAATGAATTCTTGAAATATTTGTTTCTATGTATATATTTTAAAACCTAATGTGAAGGGATAATAAACTAACTAAACTAAAAACTAAAAAAAAAAAATACGCTGACGGCTTACCGGTCCAGGCATTCAAAGCTGCTGGAAATGACTGTGTGAAGAGCATGCACCAACTCATTTCTCAGATCTGGTCAGAAGAGTGTATGCCTGATGAATGCAATCTCAGGAAACCCCCTTAACTTCGCCAACTATGCATAGAGAGGCATAAGTTTCCTCAACATCACATACAAGATCTTATCGGTCGTAATGTGTGAACATCTGAAACCCTTCGTCAACAATCTGTTTGGTCCCTATCAGTGCGGCTTCAGACCAGGAAAGTCCACAATCGACCTAATCTTCAAACTGGGACAGATCCTGGAAAAAACTCAAGAAATATAAATCGAGACCCAACATCTTTTCATTGATTTTAAGACTGCAAATGACAGTATTTGTAGAGACGAGTTATTTATAGAGTCATGTCTAGCTTTGGCATCGCTGTCATCTTCGTTCGCTTGTACAGAATAACGATGGAGAATACTCGCTACTCCGTCAAGATCGGTAAAACTTAACCGAGACCGTTGATGCCAAAAAAGGTTTTAACCAAGGTGGTAGGCTGTCATGTGGCGTCTTTAACATCAGACTCTAAAAAATTGTGCGGAAGTCACAAGTGAACACTTGACCCACATTCTTTCAAAAGTCTGTGCAACTACAAAAGTCTGTATGCCGATGATATTGACATAATTGACAGAACTCGGTGGGCGGTCACCGATGCGTTGGCTAGTATTGAAACGAAAGCTACTAAAATAGGTTTAGCGGTAAATGAGGGCAAAACCAAGTATATGCTGTCAAAAAAGAGGGACACACATCATCGACGAATTGGACAGAACGTCACAATCGACAGCTATAAGTTCGAGGTAATAAAGGACTTTGTCTAACTTGGCGCCGCTATGAATTCTGCCAACAAAACCTCAGCAAAAATAAAGCGAAGAATCCCTATTGTCAGTCGCTGTTTCTTTGAGCTTAGAATGCAATTGAGTAGCAAGACCCTACCCCGTAAAACTGAGGAGGCTCTATATAAGACCTTGATCCTTCTTTATGGCTCTAACCCTATAAAAAGCGGATGTCTTCAGTCTTTTCGAGAGAAAAATCCATCGAAAAATATGCGGTCTCGTTTGCATTGACAGGCTTTGAAGGAGAAGTTTCAACGACGATCTATAGCGACATCGACCTAGTCAGACAACTACGCTTCAGTCGCCTGAGATGGCTACGAGTTTTAGTGTTAAATGCATTTTATTTTCTAAATCATTAATTCTTACAAACTGACAAAAAATGCTTAAATACTAGCTTAAAATTACTTAACAATCTTATATTAACTTACTGGCCCCACACAGGCACTCTAAGCTACTCTAAATTCTTATATCTATGTCTTTCGACTTTGTTTACATTTTATACTTATATATACTTATTTTCTATGCTTAAGGCTAAGAAAAGAATTTAACAAAAAACTTAGCATATGGACATAATTTTTTATTTTTTATAAAAACTTAATATCTAACTTAAAATAAACCTTAGTCTGCCTAACCTACCTACACAATACACACATATACACATAGACATTATACACAATGACATACATATACTAGTATATACCTGTGTAACCTAAGCATATGCAAGCTGGCCATCGCTATTCACAGAGCAAATAGATTGGTCAGCTCTGCCTCATTAGTGAGGCTGGTCCGTAATTGACGGAAACGGCGACGATTTCCCACCGCCCTACTGAACCTGAGAAGATCAACACTGCCGTGTGCGGCGTCTCTGTTATATTTGAGTCGCCTGTCCCCAGCTGTACGAGCGACATGGTAGATTAACGGGACCGCTGATCTATCCTGGATCAACCCTATCTGATCTAGGTAGAGGAATGCTTCCGGTGGAACGAGGCCATCAGAGCGCACTCTCTCGTGGTAAAGGTAATTGGGGTAGTAAGCCCCAGATATCAGGTTATTCGTCGAGGCCATTGCTCTTGCAATGTGCCTTCGAGTCAGCTTAATTACGAACTTGTGCACTCGTATTAGGTTCGCCCTGTTGTAAAGCACCTCAATTTTCGTACTCCTACTCTGGTGTTCTGTACAAGCGAAGGCAAGCCCTCTCAAACACCCGAATCTTTTCCATTAAGCTTGCTCGTACATTGAACCACATGGGGCACCCGAATACCAGCATGGGCCTGATAAGGGCCATGTAGCAGATTACCTTTACCCTCGCATCGAGTTGGCTGTTATAAAACAGTCTCTTTGTAAGGGCAAAAGCGCCTTTAGCTCTGGCCAGAGCAGCATCTACATTTTTGTCAAAATACAGAAACTGATCTGGCCAGATCCCAAGGCATCTGACTACATTTCGACAGGCAAGAGGCTGTCCGTGTGGTCCAATGATCGAGTACTTTTGCCAACTTTTTCTGGTATCCCTAGAGGCTCCAGACAACGGCGTCCTAAAGAGAATGGTTTCCGACTTCTGAAAGTTGATTTTCAACTTCCAGTCATCGCAAAATCGTCTTATCTTATCGAAGTCACGCTGCAAGAGAGTATTAATGACCTCGATTTTTGGACCTGTTCTGTACGCTATCAAATCGTCTGCGTACGCAATAGTATGGGGAAGTGAACCTATCAAGTCGCTTGTATAAAAGTTAAATAGGATCGGCGAATTGGCCGCGCCTTGCTGCAGACCATTTTTAATTTGAAATATTCCAACAGAAGTCACATCACCATTTTTCACGATGAACTTTCTGTTGGTTAGGATATTATAAAGAATGTACAAGAGTGGTTTACTGATCCACAGCCTAGTCAGCTTATAGAAAAGACCCTCTAACCATACGGTGTCGAAGGCCTTCTCCAAGTCAACAAGGCAGGCACCAGACATTGGGTTTTGCCTTTATTCCATTGGATATCGGACACCAGTTTAGACGCGGCATGTGAGATATCATGTCCCGCCTTAAAACCGAACTGATTATCCGGAACTATATGTTTGTCCTCAACCCACTTAGTCAGAGCTCTATTGATTACTTTTTCAAACACCTTACTGATATTCGGAAGGAGACTTATCGACCGGAGATTCGCCGGATTGGATATATCCTTTCCCTTTTTGGGGATAGGTTGCACCACCGCCGTTTTCCAATGCGCTGGATAATGTGCATTATTCACTGCATTATTAAACAGGGTGGTGTAAATGTCCACCGCTTCTGAAGAAAGATGTCGAGGCACGATGTTCGGAATACCATCGGTCCCCACTGATTTCTTAGCCCTGATTGTGTCGAAGATCTCATGGAGCTCTTCCTTCGAAATGAACGGGGGTAGGTCACCCCCAATGACATTATTTGCCATATTTTCGTCGCTGAACTGGGTCAAATCAGAGCCCTCGGGTCGCCAGTTCTCTACTTCATTTCAAATGTAGAAGTCGTGCACCAAGACGCGATTGTCCAGGTCATAATTAGGGCCAATGGTATCAGTAGCTTTGTATATTTCCTGGAAAGTCGCCCCTATGGCCTGAACCTTCTCCTGTGGATCCTCGATCCCAAAGAAGTCGTCATCATCAGCGGCCTCATTTGGATCAATACCTGCTATTGTCAGTAACCGTTCATTGTCTGTTGTCCGGGCTATTTTAAGACACTGAAGGTCGTTTTGATTTTTTCTCCGAAATAGTTTATTTATTTGCGGGAACATATTCGGGTTGCTGGTGTTTACAGCCCGAACCCTGTTGTTCCAATACGAACTTACAGAAATTCTGTAATTCTCTTTTATTAACGTTTGAATATTTTTAATCGACGCCTTCAATGTCCTAATCTCCGGGTCTTGTCTGTCAGCTAACTGTCTGTACAAGTTTTTGAGTCTTGTCAGAAGTCTACTTTTCTGTCGGTGCAGTGCATCAATAGTAGGATTGCGGAACAGGGCTTCATTAGTCGTACGTGGATACCGTGGTATTGTTGTGTCCATAGTTTGTTCAATCGTCTCGTCCATTCGTTTTAGGTAATTGTCGATCTCCTCGTTTGACAAATTCTTTTTGGCCGGTGGATGGAGCGTGTGCGAAGCGATTGCTCTTGTCAAGGTTGCGGAGAAGCGTGTCCATCGAGTCTTACTGTAGTTGTAAGAATATCTTTGGACAAACTCCTCCAATTCCGCAATTTCGTTGGGAACTGTAATTTCGGTGCTAAAACCGCAATGGTCACTGTCATACACGAATGTGCGCAGACAGTTTAGCGTTTGTAAATTCGTACCTGTCAGTCGTATACGTTCGTCGTACAGCAGCAGATCCAAATAAGACCCGCCTCTGGGAAACGACGGGTTATCCGTCGCTTTAAGACCGAGTCTGTACATGACATCGTGCTGACCCCACCAATCGAGTAGTAGGTTCCCTCTAGTATTTGGCAAATTATTTCCCCAATCTCTGTGTCTATAAAATAATTCTCCCCCGATTCCAGCCTCAGGAGTCGAAAAACCGTATCGAGCTCTGTAATGAATAAAGTGGATTGTGGAGCCTCAGGTGCATAAACAGAGGCCAAGTACAGCCGCTTTCCACTGCGGAGCGGGATGTAAATGACGACTGCCTCCAACACCCGGAACCTACGCAACACTCCCTTGTACACTCTGTGAAATTTTATACCTTGTTTAATGAAGATCGCAACACCGCCTCCACGTTTGGAACGGGGCCGGTTTCTTCTTCTAACAATATAATTATTGTACTCCAGTTTGTGTTTATCGGTTAGCTTGGTTCCGCTACCGAGAAGCACATCAGGAGTTTGGTCTTGTAGCAATTTAAACATCGCGGCTCTTCGTTCGATCCTAATCAGTGAATTAACATTCACCGCAAGGACCTTCAAAGTTTGCTCCACCATGTGCGTACCCATTACTACATGTGTTGCGTTAGTCCCGGCAGCAGCGCGTAGATCTGGTCCACCCGCTTGGCTTGTTCTTGCACCTGCTTTTGCAGCTGAGCCATCTGCCCTTGGATTGCGAGCAAAATGGCCAGCATGTTGGGTGCAGCTTCCGTTGTTCTCGGCATTGGCGCCGGAGAAGCAGCAGTCGCTTGCTGTACCGTAGCACCCCTACCTGACGCCATTTGGGCGTAGGAAATTTGGGACGTGACGGCTGGTGTTTGAAATCTAACAGGTGAACGTTTGACCTCCACCTTCTGCTGCCGAGCCAGTTTTGCTTTTTTAATGTCGGCGAACTTAGGACAACCCCGATAGTTTGCGGTGTGTCCCATGTTCCCACATAATACGCACGAGACCTGCGTCCTATCGGATGCTCCTTCCCTACCCAGAGCACACTCCTCGGAACTGTGGTTCTTTGCGCACTTCACGCATCGAGGCTGCATTTGACAGTTCGACGCGGCGTGCCCGAACCTCTGGCAGCGAACGCATTGTATAACGCCTTCGCTCATTTTTAATATTTCCCAGTGAACCACCTGGTAGTCTAGGACATTGATACTCCTTAGACTATCCAGACGGCTTTCGGGACTGAGCTGCACCAGGAAGAACGGCAGACTCCGTTTCTCCCGCCTGGCTCTAGCTGTGGTAAATGGCTTTACCCCCACGAACTTGAGTCCTTCGCACTCCTTCTCTTTGAGCAGTGCCAGGATCTCCTCAGAAGCAGAAAACGGTTCCAACCCCTTCAGCAACATCGATTGCCGCTTTTCACACTTCAGTGTGAATGAGTAGTGCTCCGTTGTCGTTTCCTTTAGGAGCTCTTTCACTTTCGCGTAGCCCTCCACTGTATTACAGTGGAGTGCATTTAGCTAAGGACCGGGCTAACTAGAGAGGTTTATTAGTTGAGGCCAAGGTTCGTCCCGAACTTTAGCGCCACCAAAACAAACAAACAAACGATGGTATGCCCAGTGAATGAAGTCTCAGCTTCGTTTACCGATTGCATTACATTATGCAAACGTCGAAGAAAAGAAGGACGTCGCCTTATGTGGTATGCAAAATAGGTAGAAGGGAACCGCAACCAACTAGGATGCACGCAGTTGACCACCGGCCGCGATAACTTCAGAGGTTTATTGGTTGAATCCTAGGCTCTTTCTGGAGCGTAGGCAGGAGGGTATAAGTCAAATGCTGCAGTACGACATCAATCTGTCACAAATAATTAAGTACGTCGGAGTTCTAGATCTCTAATTCTGCAAAGAATTCAGGCAGCACTGGAAGGTAGAGCAACGAATATATGCTCCGGATGTACCTATGTAAATGTCAATGTCGGTTGAAGGGAGTTTAACTTTGCACGCGGGCATAAGCGGCTTTTAGCTACATAAACGAAGATCATTGAGACCTGGACAGTAAGGAAAATCAAACTAGAAGCTCAAGAAATAAGCAGTTTGACGTAACATCAGACCTTCGGACTATTCAATGCCGTATAAGTTGTAATCAGATTCATGCTGGACGACGACGGCAGCTTGAAGGAAGATATTTTCCTATTATGCCTTATATCAACTTCATTAAACGAAGTGACACTAACGAAGCTTTCTACAGAACCACGAGCATCACCACCACTAATCATGTATGAATCCAATAGTTTGTTCAGTATTGAGAAGAGTTCAGATGATACTGAATATTGAACGCCTTCATATGCTATCCTCATGACTTGCCAGTTATGTATGCATGTTCCAAGCCCTACTGCTAGTTAATCGGAGTAGATCTTCATATGAGACTGCATCGACTCCTCTAAAAACTCTTCCAAAAAGGGATAATTATAGGTAGTTGCCCTCTGGGCTGAGAACAGACCAGCTGAATTGATGGGCAGGTTATTAGTTCTAAGCCTATAGTTTTGAATTGGCTAATGATTCGCATTCCTCGGAATTATGGAACAATACTGGAAAGACCAAGGGAGTCCACAATTAACTCCTTCTAATCATTGTCATCAAACTCTCAAGACTCCTCCGCACACTTACTAATTCACTCGTTCAGTACACTTCATCGAGTATCTGCCACTTCATCACGTAACTCCTCTCTTGGCACTTACAAACCACTTCGAGTGCGTTATTGTGCGTAAAGGCGTCCAAAGGAAAACATTTATTTAAACAATATATCCCAAAACCGACCAACTGGTGTGTCCATGTCTGTAATTCACCCGACAGTAGATACTGCGGTATACATAGTATCCCTACGTTGCACTGTACTATACTTTAATGTAATTTGTGCTGAAGTGGATACGCTCAATTCATGTAAGAGTGCATCATTCTGTGCTAAGTTGCCAACCCTCTGAAGATGCACCTTATCCATAATGACGACGATGCACCAGCTATAAATTGTTTACTCTGTGCCCGTGCCATGGTACTCCTTCCCCTATTGCGAACGATAGTGCTAATATGCTTCCAAACACACAAATTCCAGTTGATTGTGTCGTCGCGTCGTACGTTGTCGTTTAGCCCATCTGTTCATCTTTAGGTCTTCAGGCTCACAGTCCACTTAGCTCTATCTGTTTGCTTCCTCCGTATATTTCTGATCTCATAGTCGGTAATTCCGAACAGATGATTGCTTAAAGTATTCCTCATCGTAGTCCTGCAGCATCATCATCACTCTCTTCGTCGTCCTTGTCGGATGTCAGTATTTTGTGGTATGGAAGTAGAGCGTGTTAGTGTAACTTACCCCTCTGAATGCTGTCCCTGCAATTAAGGGTGCAAATTATATTATTTGTCATCGCTGTCGTCGCTGTAGCACCGCTTAACCCTCTGCTCTAGCAAAATGATTACAGTGACGACTCGAAACACCAAAGGGATTGGATTTATTGTTGATCCTTTTAGGAAACGCTTTGCGACAAGGGGCCACTACGTACACAACTGACTAAACGGACTCTGGGACGACGACGGCAACGACAACGACGACGACAACGACGAGAATAATGGTGATTTGTATTCATTGTTGCACGGTTACGGGTTGTTTATCCGAAACATTGTACTCTCACGTAGAAAGAGAACACTAACAACAACCACGACGATGATGACGATTAACCAACAACTGGCTCTAAATGAGTAGAGGGTTGCCGTCTATCACCACCGAGTCGC
Organism: Volucella zonaria; assembly: GCA_963966105.1. Taxonomy (NCBI): domain Eukaryota; kingdom Metazoa; phylum Arthropoda; class Insecta; order Diptera; family Syrphidae; genus Volucella; species Volucella zonaria. The sequence goes on from OZ014534.1 coordinate 48,719,970, forward strand.
CGCCACCGCCTATCGACTATCACCCGTCGTCGCACAATGACAAAAGATGATCTCTGTGTCAACACAGATGATCAAATTTTACCCGAGAATTATAATTCGACACTGTTTACATTTTTCAAGGCTCTATCCAACGGACTGGGCACTGATGAATGGTGGTGCGTGGAATGGCACTTACCATTCATTGCTTAATTTTGAAAGGATAATTTGAAGACTCACCCCTCGGCACGTTCTAGATGGATTACAATGGATTTAACAGTGTTCGCAGGAAGTTGTAATGAAAATTAATTCAATAATTTACATTTAATGGATTAGGAGTGCTTTTTCGCAGTTTCCACCGGTGGACAATGGGATTATTTCTTTCACGTACGAGTATGAGTTCAGGAATATTTGTGGTTCCTACAATTAGTGGTGGTGCTAGCTAGCTCGCAGTGCCCCAAGTCGAATTGTTTTGCGTTGCTTTCTACTTGCGCACTCCACCTGATTGTAAGTCTTTATCTTCTGCCCCATCCTTGCGGGGTGAATTCGAGGATTCTTTGAGCTTGACCACTGCTTGAAATCCACTCTTCATGCGCCAGCGACGTTAGTCATTTTATCGGATTATAGTTTAGATCGTTGTAGTTATACGCCCCCCACAGTTCTTCGTTGTATCTCCTCCTTTATGCGGGAGTATTAATCATATAACAACAAAATAACGCAATTCGAAAACGCCAAGAAGCCTCTGAAGAACCAGTATCCAACGAACATGACTAGGCAAAATATCCTTGCCCCCTTAGACGATAGCGAAGGAATTACCTAGATGAAGTCTACTTTGACATAATCCGAGTACAGGTCAGTACATCATGATGATGGATAAACGATTCATAAATTAACGGCAGATCTCACATGTCCAGAACATAAGCACACTGTAAGCACCGGCGTTAATTCTCCACCTCTAAAGCCCGTCAACGCAAACAGTATATCTTTATCCGCCTTGGCTAACGTAGAACTGATATGATACGCGTCTTATGCAATATGTATGTAGAATCTCCTCAATCTTTCTTGACAAACGAAATGATTTAAGCGTCCTACTTCAGGCTTTGCACATAGATTTTGTCGAGGAGCTCAGAGAAACGTTCTTCAGTAGTATCATCCATTTGTTCTGTTGGGATGTGAGCACCTGCATGCTCGTATTAGGGAGATGTTGTCGAACTAAGCCTTGATGCAGATTGTTACGATGCATTCTCTTCCCTTAGCCTGACTTACTTACTTACTTACTTAAGGTGAACCTGGACCTCAACCAACAAGCGTCTCCAACCAGCTTAATCTTTAGCCAGCTGCCTCCAGTTTTGCACGATAAGTTGGTTGAGGTCCCCTTCCACTTGCATGCGCCACCTGAGCCGCTCTATATGACCCAGCCACCTCAGTCGTGGGACCATCACTCTTCTGGCTAATCGATGTCACTGTACAGCCCGCACAATTCGCCGTTGAATTTCCTCCTCCGCTCACAGTCTATGCAGCCGTCACCGAATATCACCCGAAGAACTTTTTGATAAAGTTCATGCCTCTGCGTCACAGAGCAGGACTGGGATTATTAAGGTCTTACATAGGGTCACTTTTGTCGTTCGAGAGAGGGCTTTGCTAGTCAATCGCCTTCTTAGCCCAAAGAAACAGCGATTGAGAAGAGATATTCTTCGATTGATCTCAGCGCTGTTGTCGTTGTCTGAATTTATAGCGGAGTCTAGAAAGAGTCCGAGACGTCGGTGTTGGGTGTCCTTTCTGGTTGATAACATGTAGGTACATGGTCTTGCCTTAATTGACCGTTGAACTCATCTTCGTCGCTTCCGACTCAATTTTGCGAAGGAGTCAGTGGCATCTCGCTGCTTTCTTCCGATTATGTCAATATCATCGGCGTATGCGAGTAATTGGACGGACTTTTGAAAGATTGTGCCTCTTGTGCGGGCGCGTGAGTTTTGCACTATTCTTTTAAAAATGATGTTAAAGACAGCTGATGCATGATAGCGCGTCGCCTTGTCTACACCCTTCATTGACATCAAAGGTCTCGGTGGGTTCTTTACCGACTTTGTTGGAGCAGCGTGCATTCTCCATTCTCATCCTGAACAAACGGACGAGTTTGGCAGGGATGCCAAAACTAGACTAGACTGTTCTGCATAATTCGGCTCTATACAGGCTCTCATACGCGGCCTTAAAATCGATGAATAGATGGTGTGTATCGATTTGGAGCTCATGTGTTTTTCCAAGATCTGCCGTAGTGTGAATATATGGTCGATGGTGGACTTTCCTAGTCTAAAGCCATATTGATATGGACTAATCAGGTTGTTGACGAATGGCTTCAGGCGTTCACACAATACGGTATATAGGATCTTATAGGCGATGTGATCGCAGTTCAATGAGTCTCCTTTTTGAATTTCTAGTCTTTGGACATACTTCGTCTGACCATATTTTACAGATGAGTTGGTGTATGATAATTACCAAGTTAACGCCTGTCGGATTTAAATTGTTTTTATTTTTCAATATAATCTCCCCTAACATCAATGCATTTGTTACATCTTGAGATAAGCTTTTTTAAACCCTCAAAAAAATAAATTTCCTCTTTCTCTGCAAAATACCGACTTGAGTTCTTCATCATCCGAAAATCTTTTTCCACGAAGACATTTTTTCAAATCCGGAAACAGGAAATAATCACTAGGGGCAAGGTCTGGACTATAGGGTGGGTGTTGGATTTCTTCGAAACCACAATCTCGCGCAGCAGTCTTGGAAACTCGCGCCGTGTGAACAGGAGCGTTGTCATGAAGAAGCAACACACACGCTGCGAGTTTACCCCGTCTTTTCTTTTTAATTTCCTCCCGCAAATTATGCAAAGTGGAAGCGTAGGATGTGGCGTTGATGGTTTCACCTTTTTTTTTGTACTCAATGAGCAAGATTCCCTTTGAGTCCCAAAAAACTGTGGCCATGAGCTTCCCGGCAGACGGAGTGACTTTGAACTTCTTCGGAGGGTCTGTTCCTTTTTTATGCCACTGCATGGACTCTTGTTTGCTTTCAGGGTCATAGTGGTGGACCCATGTTTCGTCCCCAGTAACAATTCGATCCATAACACCGTCCGCGTTCTCACTACACATCTCCAAAAGCTCTCTACAGCATGCGATTCTCACTTTTTTCTGAGGTGCTGTGAGCATTCGTGGCACCCACCTTGCACTGGCCTTTAAAAGGTTAAGATGGTCATGAAGAATGGTGTGAATGGTACCAATTGAAAGCTTGGTGATCTCTGCCATCATTTTCACCTTTATTCGGGCATCCTCAAGAACAAGTTTTTCGACTTCTTTGATGCTTTCTCCCGTACAAGCAGTAGCCGAAGCGCCGGAGCGGGGGTCGTCCTCAATGCTCTCTCTGCCTCTCTTGAACTCACTTGACCACTTTTGCACAGTTGATAATGAAGGTGCGGAACCCTGGTAAACAGCCACCATCTCTTCATGAATAGTTTTTTGACTTTTTCCTTGCTTAGTGAGAAATTTAATTACAGCGCGATGCTCAATTTTCACCATCATCGTCTCAGTTGCCATTATGATTCTGTTTAACTAGAGATAAAACGCGAATTAATAATCACATTTATATGAAATTTTACATGAATGCACCAAAATAATAGTATTACTTGATAAATAAGTCAATTTATATATACAACCACAGCTTCACCCCGATACCGAGAATATATTGATCGCCCCTCGTATATGATGAACATGCGCTAGCAGAACGAACGTGCCAAAAGTGGTTTGCACGATTTAAAAGTGGTGATTTTGGCTTGGAAGACGATGAACGTCCTGGGCAGCCAAAAAAGTTTGAAGATGAAGAACTGGAAGCATTACTCTATGAAGATTGTTGCCAAACACAAGAAGAGCTCGCAGAATCTTTGGGTGTCACTCAAGCAGCCATTTCAAAACGTTTAAAAGCAGCTGGATATATTCAAAAGCAAGGAAATTGGGTTCCACATGAACTCAAGCCGAGAGACGTCGAAAGGCGGTTTTGCATGTCCGAAATGCTGCTGGAACGCCACAAAAGGAAGTCATTTTTGCATCGGATTGTTACTGGTGATGAAAAATGGGTCCATTACGACAACCCCAAGCGCAAAAAATCATATGTGAAACCCGGCCAACCAGCCAAATCAACGGCAACGCCGAATATCCATGGCGCGAAGGTAATGCTCTGTATTTGGTGGGATCAGATGGGTGTGCTGTATTATGAGCTGCTAAAACCGGGTGATACCATCAATGGACAACGGTACCGAACACAATTAATCCGTTTGAAGAGAGCAGTGGCCGAAAAACGCCCGGAATATGGGACCAGATGGGTGTGCTGTATTATGAGCTGCTAAAACCGGGTGATACCATCAATGGACAACGGTACCGAACACAATTAATCCGTTTGAAGAGAGCAGTGGCCGAAAAACGCCCGGAATATGGGACCAGACACGGGGCAATAATTTTCCATCATGACAACGCTCGGCCCCACGTTGCTATTCCGGTTAAGAACTATTTGGAGAATAGTGGATGGGAAGTCTTACCCCACACGCCTTATAGCCCAGACCTTGCCCCTTCTGACTACCATTTGTTCCGGTCGATGCAGAACGCCCTCACTGAAATACGGTTCACATCAGAGCAGAATATCAAAAATTGGCTTGATTCATTCTTGGCTGCCAAGCCGGCGCAGTTCTTTTGGGATGGGATCCACAAATTGCCAGAAAGATGGGAAAAAGTCATAGCTCCAGATGGGCAATACTTTGAATAATACTATTGCACATGTTTTTCTTAAATAAACGTTCAAATTTTGAGAAAAAAAACGCACGAATTAAGTTATATACCCAATAACTTGGACACAGTTGCTACGCATAAATGCTTGAAGATTTCCTTTGGTTTATTTCAAGTTCTGTTAAATAAGCATTGAACTAATTATAAGCATCAAACTACAAATGTCTTATACATTGAACATACAACTGCATTTTAATACTTACCCTTAGATCATTTTGCATTGTCGGAAAATTTGTAAAACTTATTAAAGAAAAAAAAAAATAAAACCACAACGTGGAACTCTAGGCCAGGTACCAGTTCGAGCTCGATCTAGGTAGTAGCAATAGGGGTAATCAAGGCCTAGTTGCAATTAGGGTAATTGTACTGGAACATTTGCAATCTATTGGAATTAAAACTCGTTCATGATAACACAATTGTGGGTGTATGTTTAAGGTCTTTGGCCATATCAATATGCGATTAATGTAGAATCACCAAATAGTCTTTTTAGTTGTATGCAATAAATGTTAGTATGAATAAATATCCTGTAAGTTATATTGTCAATAATAAATCTGTCAATAATAAATCTGTCAATAATAAATCTGAATTCTGATAGACACTGTTTTCTACTATGAATTACTAAAAGAATAAGGGAGTAATGTAAAGGTAAGTAGCGATTATTGATGGTGAACGGAGAGTATGGGTACAGTCAAGAAAAACTTTTTATTAGCCGTTGACTGTGGGGGCTGGGATATTCTGGTATGAATTAGAGGATGAGTATTATCCCAATCGGGAAGGTTTTGCTAACACCTGACACAACACCTGTCAGCGAGGATTCATTTTGTAAGAGGAGTCAGTCATTTTTAGAGTCAGTCATTTTTTTTTTTAGTCAGGTTACCCCTAATATTTATTTCTCTTGATGTGAAAATCTAGCATGAGTATAATTTTTTTTTTATGTGTATAGTGCAATGGAAAATGGGCAAGAGCCACACCCCGTCCGATGAGCTTCAGGCGCGCAATAAGCCAGCATGCTAGTACCGTCCATGATCCGTAAGAACACCAGGCACTTGTTTTGTAATAAGGCATACAATAGGCAGCACATAATAAACACGACTAAACGTCGACTGGTGTGCTTGGGTGGTTCAATAGGGAGGCTGACAGAGCTCTGGAAAAGAGTCCCTTTGCTCTGACAGCTGAATTAGTGGAACCACGTATGAATGTGTGTGCGTGTGCGAGAGGCAACTAGCCGAAATGCGTGGCGAGACAAGGAGAGAATCCCCCCCCCCCCCCCCCCCACAAAGATGACCAAAGAACCGACCACGAACCGACCCTCTCGGCAAAGAGACAGGAGCGACCCCAAGTAGGCAGGAAAACAGTTAAGTACCCCTTGTATTTTTTCAATATATTTGCGTGACCTTCCCCTAGTCGAGGTTATTTGTGAGTCATAGAATCCCGTAAGGCTCCTTACCGTTTTCTCGGCAAACGCCGTAACCCTTTAGCGGTTACTTTTAAAACGTTCGCGACCCCGTGGCCCCCCAGTGAGTCACAAATTTTTGCTGGCTAAACCTTGAGGTGGGTAACCCCTTTGGTGTCCTACGATTGTGATTTCTTTTGTATCATATACGGCCATTGTCAACCCCCCCCCTCTCCCCCTTTTTTTTTACAAAAAAATACATACACTTATATTCCCTCTCAGCGGGTGGCGTCCAATTACACATTGTGTTTACCTTCATTTTCTTCCTTTTCCGAACCCCCCCTGTGCTGAGCAGTCGGTGTGCGCAGCTAGGAACCAGCGGCTGGTGGCAATTCCAGTTGTCTTGCGATTCCCTTTTGGGTCCGCTTTCGGTTTTGCGCATTCTCCTTCATTCGATTACCAACCATCATCCATGTGGTGCGGTTTTTTTTCCCTTTGTTTTATAGTTTTGTGTTTTTGGTTTTTTTTGGTTGCCGGTAGCCCGGCACCCTTCTCTCAACAATAATTTCAGATTTTTTTTTTTAAATCACGGAATTTGCAACACCTTTATGAATATCAATATGTGGCAACCGCGTGCTAGCTACGACAATGCTTCGCCCCACCGCAAAGTCGATTAGCCTGAATCCCCCCTTTTCCTAGTTAGGACACTGCTCATTGGTCTCGTCCAAGAGCTCATGGAAGCCATCTTTGGTGTCGTCCTTTCATAAAAAAGGCTCTCCCTTGGTATCAAGTAGTTCAGACTCTGAGCCGATATCTACAAAACAACTTCGTTTTTTTCTATAAAATTCAATAAGCTGCCTTAAGGTGCCGAGTTTACACCCGAATTATACAATACTTTACCAAGAGCCTCCGGGCTGACACATAGGTACTACATATGTACATGAGTGCCACTGCTCGTCTCCTCATTTCGTATTCAAATTTCATTCCTCAAAAATTATTCACATGAACATTCTACAATAGCACATCTACTCGTACATACGTGTGTACATTATAGTCGTACCTATTTTACCTATTTGTTTTTGTATCAAACCTCGTCCTCTTTAGGGTGTTGCAATTTTCTAGTCGAATAATTTTCCAACCGCAAGACGACGACCTAAAAAATAGAAATTGAATTAAATTGAATTTTCACCCCATCCCTCCAGATTTTTATCTGTGAATTGTTGATTGTTTAAAATTTATATCTGTATCTGATGCCGTAATCTGATTTGTACGATGATTTATTATAGGCACAGACCTACACATACGCATCACAAAGTGACAAAAGAAAAACAAAAAGGATTCTGCAGGAGTGTGATGCAGTAGCAGTACCACCCTCGTCGTGTATGACAATCGGTCGGTCTCTAGGGGTAGCAATTTTTGATGAGGCTGCCTATTCCTTTTGGTTTAGTTTGGTTTGATGTATTGTTATTCGATAGAGAGCATTAGTTAACGGTATTATTTATTCAAAACAAAATTCAATTGGATTAACACACTCGATTGGATATTATTTAGAAAAATTCTGCCAATTTTTCCATACAGAATAGCGGAGGTAGGAAAATTCTCCTTTGGGTTCAAATACGAGTAGACATATAGTACAAGGGATAGTTAGGCATTCAGAACATAAAACTGTTCGATCCAGATAACCGCAAGGCATAAAAACATAGCGGGATTCGATCGAGGAGTTGGTACACCCGATGAGAGACAAGGTCTACCCTTAGAATTGTTAAAAGCGAGATCTATTTGTGCTAACGCCATAAGAATTATAAGGAAATCCCAGGTACACTTCATAGAATATTGCCGCAGTCGGTTCCGTTGCGAACGAGCTGCACATGTACAGAGTAGATGGAGGATTGTCTCCTCTTCCTCCTCGGCCATGCAGCTTCTACAGAAATCGTTTATAAAAGCACCAAGCTTTCTTGCGTGTTTGCCTATGAGGCAGTGTCCCGTGATGACACTTATGATGGCGCTGAGATGCTGACTATTTAGCAGGATCAGACTCTTAGGGTGATTCGGATCCAGGTTTGACCAGATCTGTTTGGTCGCTAGACATGCTGATCCATCAGTCCACCTAATGCCCGTTCTTTTGTTAGCATACAGCCTCAATATTAATTTGCACGTAGCGATTGATATACCGATGCTACCCTTTTTCGGTAGAATAGGTAGACTGGTCCTAATTTTGGCAAGCTCATCGGCCCTACGATTCCCTGGAATGCCTCTGTAGCCCGACATCCAGCAAAGGTGAAGGTTGAACTGCTCTACCATCTCCATAAGAGATGATCGGCATTCCAGGGCGGTTTTCGAATTGAATAAGATTGAGTCCAGGGACTTGATATCCGAAAAGATGCGGATATCCTTTGCATACCATATATCACGTTTTTTTCAGCCAGGATAGAGCTTCTTTAATCGCTAAAATTTTCGCCTGGAACACACTATAGTGATTTGGAAGACGGAAGGAATTAGCTTATCTGAGAAACACCGCCACCAATCCCGCTATCGGTTTTAGAAATGAATTGATTGTCCTCCATGAAAGCATCTTCCTCCCAGAAGGATCTAGAGGGGAAGACTACATTAAAGTCTTTGTCAAACCAAAGTTCAGGTATGGTGTAATCGATGCTCTCTGTGAGGATTCCTTATGTGAGGATTAAAAATGAATTATTTGTCCACTGTATAGTCGCTTTAAGGCGGATAGCTGCAGTTGCAGGTGCTTGCCTGCTGAAAATATCGAGAGGTGTCAAATGAAACATGTCTAATGCCGCAGCGGAAAGAAGACCGTAAGGTTCCGCTTATGCATAGACATGTTGTTCTTTGGACTCTTATTCAGTAAGGTTTGCCATTTCATCATGCATCGTTCTACGCATGCCGAACGTGCGGAAATTATTAAAAAAATATTAAAACAGGTCGGTCAACATCATGGCTTCAGTGTGCAGGCAATTCGTCGCAGCGTGGAAAAGTTTGAGCGTGAGTACACTCTTTTGGACTTTATCCTACCAAACAGACAGAGATTGGTGCGAAATGAAGAAAACACAGCCACCGTAGCGGCCAGAATCGAAGAAGAACCAGAAATGTTGATTTGGCACCGATCAGCTGAATTGGACACCGCCATAGAGTTAACCCGGCTTATTTTGCGATTGGATTTGGGCCTACATCCGTATAAGATTGTGCTGACGCAAGAATTGAAGCCGGACGACCACAAGCACCGCCGTTCATTCTCGGATTGGGTTTTGGAAAAAATGTATGCTGACATTGATTTTTGGAAGAAGATCGGGTTTTCGGATGAGATCCATTTCCAAATTGCCGTATCTGGATCAGGAGTGATTCGGGAGATACCAATCCACCCAGAACGAGAGAACAGTACGGTTTATGGACTAGAGGTATTACAGGGCGCAAAAGCCATTGCGATGGACAGAGCGCGCTACCGAGACATGAAAAACATTTTTTTATTGCCGGAACTCGAGGATATGGATACGGACGATTTCTACTTTTAGCAGGTACTACGTGCAATACAAGTCACGAAACAATCGAGTTATTGCTCACGACGTTTCTTGGCCGAGTTTTGGTGACATCCATTGGTCGACTAGATCTTCTTTCTTGTTAAAAGCCGGATCTGCGCTAACCATCCGAAAAACAATTCCAACTCTGAAAGCGAACATTGAAGCTACCACCGCCGAAATATAACCCCAATTGTGTGAAAGAGTGATTGAAAATTTCGAGAAAAAGATGAGGATATCCAAGCACAGCCGACGTCGTCATTTGGAAGATACTGTGTTCCATAAATAATCCGCATGTGTCTACTTTATAAAGCAATAATTGTTTTAGAAATATCTCAACTCAATTGTTCATTTGTAGAAACACCCTTTGTATCTCGATAGGCTACAAGTAGGTATAGACCTGCTGCTACGCAGCAACGAGCTACGAATATGAACCGAACACCTGGCGAACAGTAATAGTAGCCTTTATATCAAAAATCGGTAACATTGACTACACGCTCCCCAAGAGTTTCAGACCAATAAGTCCGATTTCCTTCATGTTGAAGAGCACAGAAATAAGGCATTCTCTTTTGCAGAATACCTACTATTGCGGTCCTGCGAGAATGCGCCGTAAAGTCAGTTAAAGGCGTATTGACAGCAAGAAGTATGCGATAGTTATTTTCGACGTTAAGGGTGATTTCGACAACGCTACTTTTGACGGCGTATATAACACGGCTTAGACGAATCACTAGTTTATGGATAGGAGTAATGCTGATTGCGGATGTTGAAGGCCAGTCCTAGGTGATGGCGGGGGTAAACAGCAGCTGCCAGCAAAGCAGCGTCCTGCATCTCCTGCTATGGTCGACTCATTTTCAATGGTTCTAACATCACGGCTCAGTCGGATCTTGCGGCCGTTTGCTCTAAAGGACAGGCACCTCTAGACGTATTGCAAGCGTCCTCGGATATCATGGCGAAAGCTCATAAAATGACTTTCTTGCAGGTTAAAAGACGTTGGGAGACGAAGGGAGATGCATCCTCTGGATCGACGTGAGAGGAGTAAGATCAATTCTATCCCGTCGATTGTTCAATAAAATAAGGTAATAGTCTCTGGTTTTGAAACGTAAACCACCTGTCATGTATACTTATGTTTACGGGATGCCCATACATCCATGTGAGCCTTGCCATCGCTCTCCGTCCATCATTTGATACCAATTCGGAACTGTGTTGGAGGCACACCTTGGTATGAGTCGAAGCCGATCTAAAACCTCTTACTGCTCTTAGGGTCACAGCACCCAGTACTTATTTGCAACTCTACAATGGGTCAAACCAACAGGAAGACCCTTCCCGCGATTTGGGTTTAAACCACAGCAACCATGATGCTCCTAACGAGCCTATTTCAACAAGTCAGGCCCGGACCGAAATCCGGGTCGCTCCTGACTCCCATGGTACCGTGATTTAAGTCCTGGTAGGGACTACCGGTAATCTTGCCGCCAACAAGACCTATGACCGGCAACTTGTAACTGGTCAAATCGTAGCAACCTTCGGTGGCGTCATCTGAAGATGTTTACGATAACACCAGTAATATGCTCTGCCCCCGCTTTTTATTAGACAACGCCATTGATGGGTGAAGCCTTGGTAATTGGGCTACGGTAATGTACCATGGGAGTTAGGAGCCCCCCGGATTTCGGTCCGGGCCTGACTTGTTAGAGGTAGGCCCCCTTGTGGGAGCGTCATGGTGGCTGTGGTTTATACTCAAATCGCGGGTACGGGTTTTCTTTTCTGTTTACCCATTGTAGAGTTGCAAATGAAGTACTGGGTGCTGCGACCCTAAGAGCAGCAAGAGGTTTTAGGTCGGCCTCGACTCATACCAAGGGTGGAACTTCTGCCTCCAACACAGTTCCGAATTGGTATCAAAATTTTTGTGGCCAGCGATGGCAAGGCGTATCCTTGCTCCCTATGGGTGTATGGGCACCTCGTAAACATTAAGCCTTACGGCAGGAGGTTTACGTTAAAAATCCAGGTACGTTCTGTGGTTGTTGTTCAATGACAGCTGTCACAGTGTTATCTGTAGGCATCGTGCTGTTGCTGTACCTTTGAGGGTCCTGTTTCATGTGCACTGAGAACAAAACTAGGAATTTGGGAATCATGACATTCCTATAACCGGGCTCTGGTCATTAAAGTGCACACGGCACAAGAAATAATACGACCGATCCACCAGTCATTTTAAAATTCAACTCTGCTCAAGAGAGAAATCTCCTTCTGAGAGCAGTGACAGAGTTTCGGAAAAAAATGGAAGGCAACTTTGCCTAAATGACATCGGCCTGGAATCCTCATCAGTGTTTTATGTCAACGACAAGCAACACGGCTGAAACATCAAAAACAACTTTTCTCTGTTTCTACCAGGAATGGAAGCATTATGGTGAGAAAGAAGAGGAACCAACGAAGCATCTTAGTCAGCGATGCAGATGCTCTCGCAACCATTGCCGCACGACATTATAGCGTATCAAGAAGCAAACCACACAACAGTTAATTTCCATGCCCTGTCAAAGGCATTATTCAGTTTTTCAAACAAATTAGTAAAACAACATATTACATGGCGATCCTGCCAGTCTCCACAAAGGACTGAATCGGCAGTTAGATACGCTACTGCTAAACTAGATACCATCATAAATAAACTTTCTAGAAAACTTTCAAAAATTGTTTGGCATTTCGATGCCTAAACATTGGCTTAGGATCTAAGCCTGCATTTAAAAACAAAAATATATAAAATATAAATAAACATACATATATAAATATATATATGTCGCTAATGTCGAAAGAAGAATTCGACCAAATATTCGAGAAGTGGGCAGCCTTCCTGGCTACAAAAAAGCCACAACAAAAACAAGGTGGTCAGCAGAATCAGGCCAGGCAACCAGCAGAACCAACAGAACCAGCAGAACCAGCAGACAAGAAGACATCAATATCTGAACAAAAAGAAGACCTTATTAGACAATCGACCAAGGTACGTATTGGACCAACACCCATTACTATCGAGCAATATAGAAAACGAACAAAAGAACACAGCGACAGAAGAGCAACTGAAAAACCAGTCCAGAAACAGAAAAGAGGCGGCAAACAATACGCTCGCCGGAAGGCAATAGCCTTGTTATATAGAGAAATAAACCTAGCCACCACGCAGGAAAAAAAGAAGAAGCTGAAACTACAGATAAAAACAATAAGAGAACAAGGACTAATGGAGAAAAACAAGAACCCAGCAACATCATAAGACTTTTATATATGTATACCTTTTAAATTATTTCTGTTTGTAATATTAAAATGGGGCACGAGCAATCAAAGCTTGAGAAGCCAAATGCTAATGTGGTTAATAACCTAAAAATTGTTGACCATACTAGCCAATTGGAGGATATTTGGTTGCTGGTACTCATCTTAATAGCTATAACTGGAGCCTCATTGTTTTTAAAAATTTACTCGGCTCATAATAAATATTTGAAAAAGAAATATCAAAATAACATAGCAAAGATATAAAGAAACAAAAAAAATATATATATTTATATTATGTATTAAAAATTCTTAGAAATAAACAATATACAATTATAAAGAAAAATTTAACAACTTTATAGTAGATTTTCTGACATTTTATAAACAAGATAAAGCCAAATTTCAATAATAGCAACCTATGGAAAAGTGGAGTAAGATTGAACAAGAATTAGAGAATCATAAAGCTCAGGTAGAAAGATCATACAAATGTATAGAAAGCATATTAGATAGCTTAAATAATATAGTACACATTTTACAAGGTGTATACGAACATCTAACACCAACACATAAGACCCAAGGAAAACGAATTTTTGTCTTTGCTAGAGATAAGCTCATAGCAGGTCTAGCTAGGCATAATCTAGAGGCAGAAGTGCCACCTAATTACCGTGAAGATATACAGATAGACTTTACTTCATTAATGACTAATCCAGAAGAAAACGAACAAAAATCACAACAAGTCGATAAGCAGGAACCAAAACCTTTACAATCCAATATGTCTCTCTCAAAAATAAACTTTATAAAAATAGCCTCGTCAACTCTACCCTAGTTCGACGTTAGAATAGAAAATAGGGCAAGTTTCATAGACGCTATAGATATATTAGATCAGATTAAGGAAACTCATGAAGACATGGCAGTTTCCATAATAAAAACAAAACTCAAAGGAACAGCCAGGAATTTGATTAGCAGTGAACAAACATTACAACAAATAAAAAACACCCTGATAAGTAAGGTAAAAGGCGAATCAGTAGAGGTATTGACTGCAAAGATAATGAACGTACAGCAAAAAAGTAAGACAGTAAACCAGTACACCGGTGAAATCGAAAAACTTACTAAGTCTTTAGAAGGAGCTTATATATCAGATGGACTTTCTTCAGAACTAGCATCTAAATATGCCACACAGACTGCAGTAAAGGCAATGACGAAGAATTGCGCTGTAGATAGTGTAAAATTGATTATGCAGGCAGGTAAGTTCACATCGATGAACGAAGCTATATCTAAATTTACAAATAGTTGCACAGAGGCCACTGGTAGTCAAAATTCGATACTACAAATAAGGCGACATCCAGGTTATTACCGCTGAAACAATCGCAATGGTTTTCAAAGTAATAGCCGAGGCCGTTATCGTAATTCCAACTTTAATAGGGCCCATGATAGTAACAATAACAGAAGTCAAGCCAATAACTCCCGACAGAACCGTCCAAATAATCGAAGAAATATAAGACAGCTTAATGGACAACCGGAAAACTAGCTAACTCCACTACAAGACCAACAATAAATAGTGCAAGTAAGAACATATTTAATATGCATTTAAGCAGCTACGTTTATTCCAAATCTAAACTAAACAACAAATTTTCAACATTTTTAATAGACACAGGAGCTGACATAACAATTTTTAAAGAAGGTCAGATTAACAATGATATAAAAATAGACAAATCTCGGTTAACAAAACTAAGTGGAATAGGACAAGGAGCAATAAGAACTCTGGGAATAGTTACAGCAGATTTAATATGTGAAGAACTGTTAATTAAACACGAATTTCACGTGGTACCGGATGAGTTTAGTTTTAGTTTTAGTTTTAGTTTTAAATGCATTTTATTTTCTAAATCATTAACTCTTACATACTAACAAAAAATGCTTAAATGCTAGCTTAAAATTACTTAACAATCTTATATTAACTTACTTCCCCACACAGGCACTCTAAGCTACTCTAAATTCTTATATCTATGTCTTTCGACTTAATTTACATTTTATTTAGGTACTTAGTTTCTATGCTTAAGGCTAAGAAAAGAATTTAACAAAAAATTTAGCATATGGACATAATTTTTTATTTTTTATAAAAACTTAATATCTAACTTAAAATAAACCTTAGTCTACCTAACCTACCTACACAATACACACATATATACACATAGACATTATACACAATGACATACATATACTAGTATATACCTATGTATATACTAATATATATATGTATTTCTTAAATGCTAACCTAAGCATATGCAAGTTGGCCATCGCTATTCACAGAGCAAATAGATTGGTCAGCTCTGCCTCATTAGTGAGGCTGGTCCGTAATTGACGGAAACGACGACGAAACATCTTCTCCATCATTCAACCACCAGAAATGCTGGTGCTGCCGTACGACATCGCTCTTATCGTGATTCCCCACCGCCCTACTCAACCTGAGACGATCCACACTGCCGTGTGCAACGTCTCTGTCGTAGTTGAGTCGCCTGTCCCCAGCTGTCCGAGCGACAAGGAAGATTAACGGGACCGCTGATCTATCCTGGATCAACCCTATCTGATCTAGGTAGAGGAATGCTTCCGGTGGAACGAAGCCGTCAGAGCGCACACTCTCGTGGTAAAGGTAGTTGGGGTAGTAAGCCCCAGATGTCAGGTTATTCGTCGAGGCCATTGCTCTTGCAATGTGCCTTCGAGTCAGCTTTATTACGAAGTTGTCCACTCGTATTAGGTTCGCCCTGTTGTAAAGGACCTCATTACGATAAAAAAATTTATACTCCGACTCTGGTGTTCTGTACAAGCGAAGGCAAGCCCTCTCAAACACCCGAATCTTTTCCATTAAGCTTGCTCGTACATTGAACCACATGGGACAACCAAATACCAGCATGGGCCTGATAAGGGCCATGTAGCAGATTACCTTTACCCTCGCATCGAGTTGGCTGTTATAAAACAGTCTCTTTGTAAGGGCAAAAGCGCCTTTAGCTCTGGCCAGAGCAGCATCTACATTTTTGTCAAAATACAGAAACTGATCTGGCCAGATCCCAAGGCATCTGACTACATTTCGACAGGCAAGAGGCTGTCCGTGTGGTCCAATGATCGAGTACTTTCGCCAACTTTTTCTGGTATCCCTAGAGGCTCCAGACAACGGCGTCCTAAAGAGAATGGTTTCCGACTTCTGAAAGTTGATTTTCAACTTCCAGTCATCGCAAAATCGTCTTATCTTATCAAAGTCACGCTGCAAGAGAGTATTAATGACCTCGATTTTTGGACCTGTGCTGTACGCTATCAAATCGTCTGAATACGCAATAGTATTGGGAAGTGAACCTATCAAGTCGCTTGTATAAAAGTTAAATAGGATCGGCGAATTGGCCGCGCCTTGCTGCAGACCATTTTTAATTTGAAATATTCCAACAGAAGTCACATCACCATTTTTCACGATGAACTGTCTGTTGGTTAGGATATTATAAAGAATGTACAAGAGTGGTTTACTGATCCCCAGCCTAGTCAGCTTATAGAAAAGACCCTCTAACCATACGGTGTCGAAGGCCTTCTCCAAGTCAACAAGGCAGGCACCAGACATTGGGTTTTGCCTTTATTCCATTGGATATCGGACACCAGTTTAGACGCGGCATGTGAGATATCATGTCCCGCCTTAAAACCGAATTGATTATCCGGAACTATATGTTTGTCCTCAACCCACCTAGACAAAGCTCTATTGATTACTTTTTCAAATACCTTACTGATATTCGGAAGGAGACTTATCGACCGGAGATTCGCCGGATTGGATATATCCTTTCCCTTTTTGGGGATAGGTTGCACCACCGCCGTTTTCCAATGCGCTGGATAATGTGCAAATGTCCACCGCTTCTAGAGGAAGATGTCGAAGCACGATGTTTGGAATACCATCGGTCCTACTGATTTCTTAGCCCTGATTGTGTCGAAGACCTCATGGAGCTCTTCCTTCGAAATGAACGGGGGTAGGTCACCCTCTCTGGCAATGACATTATTTGCCACATTTTCGTCGGTGAACCGGGTGAAACCAGAGTCCTCGGATCGCCAGTTCTCTACTTCATTTCAAATATAGAAGTCGTGCACCAAGACGCGATTGTCCAGGTCATAATTAGGGCCAATGGTATCAGTAGCCTTGTATATTTCCTGGAAAGTCACCCCTATGGCCTCAACCTTCTCCTGTGGATCCTCGATCACAAAGAAGTCGTCATCATCAGCGGCCTCATTTGGATCAATACCTGCTATTGTCAGTAACCGTTCGTTGTTTACAGCCCGAACCCTGTTGTTCCAATACGAACTTACAGAAATTCTGTAATTCTCTTTTATTAACGTTTGAAGATTTTTAATCGACGACTTCAGTGTCCTAATCTCCGGGTTATGTCTGTCAGTAAACTGTCTGTATAACGTTTTTAGTCTTGACAGTAGTCTACTGTGCGGTGCAGTGCGTCTATAGTACGAGTAGGATTGCGGAACAGGGCTTCATTAGTCGTACGTGGATACCGTGGTATTGTTGTGTCCGTAGTTTGTTCAATCGTCTCGTCCATTCGTTTTAGGTACTTTTCGATCTCCTCGTTCGACAAATTCTTTTTGGCCGGTGGATGGAGCGTGTGCTAGGCGATTGCTCTTGTCAAGGTTGCGGAGAAGCGTGTCTATCGAGTCTTACTGTAGTTGTAAGAATATCTTTGGACAAACTCCTCCAATTCCGCAATTTCGTTGCGAACTGTAATTTCGGTGCTAAAACCGCAATGGTCACTGTCATACACGAATGTGCGCAGACAGTTTAGCGTTTGTAAATTCGTACCTGTCAGTCGTATACGTTCGTCGTACAAATAAGATCCGCCTCTGGGAAACGACGGGTTATCCGTCGCTTTAAGACCGAGTCTGTACATGACATCGTGCTGACCCCACCAATCGAGTAGTAGGTTCCCTCTAGTATTTGGCAAATTATTTCCCCAATCTCTGTGTCTAGCGTTGAAGTCCCCGCCGATTATAAAATAATTCTCCCCCGATTCCAGCCTCAGGAGTAGAAAAAGCGTATCGAGCTCTGCAATGAATAAAGTGGATTGTGAAGTCTCAGGTGCATAAACAGAGGCCAAGTACAGCCGCTTTCCACTGCGGAGCGGGATATAAATGACGACTGCCTCCAACACCCGGAACCTACGCAACACTCCCTTGTACACTCTGTGAAATTTTATACCTTGTTTAATGAAGATAGCGACACCGCCTCCACGTTTGGATCTGGGCCGGTTTCTTCTTCTAATAATATAATTATTGTACTCCAGTTTGTGTTTATCGGTTAGCTTGGTTTCGCTAGCGAGAAGCACATCAGGAGTTTGGTCTTGTAGCAATTTAAACATCGCGGCTCTTCGTTCGATCCTAATCAGTGAATTAACATTCACCGCAAGGACCTTTAAAGTTTGCTCCATCATGTGTGTACCCATTACGACATGTGTTGCGTTAGTCCCGGCAGCAGCGCGTAGAACGCTTGGCCTGTTTCTGCACCTGTTTTTGCAGCTAAGCCATCTGCCCTTGGATTGCGAGCAAGATGGCCAGCATGTTCGGTGCAGCTTCCGTTGTTCTCGGCATTGGCGCCGGAGGAGCAACAGTCGCTTGCTGTACCGTAGCCCCCCTACCTGCCGCCATTTGGGCGTAGGAAATTTGGGACGTGACGGCTGGTGTTTGAAATCTAACAGGTGAACGTTTGACCTCCACCTTCTGCTGCCGAGCCAGTTTTGCTTTTTTAATGTCGGCGAACTTAGGACAACCCCGATAGTTTGCGGTGTGTCCCATGTTCCCACATAATACGCACGAGACCTGCGTCCTATCGGATGCTCCTTCCCTACCCAGAGCACACTCCTCGGAACTGTGGTTCTTTGCGCACTTCACGCATCGAGGCTGCATTTGACAGTTCGACGCAGCGTGCCCGAACCTCTGGCAGCGAACGCATTGTATAACGCCTTCGCTCATTTTTAATATTTCCCAGTGAACCACCTGGTAGTCTAGGACATTGATACTGTGGTAAATGGCTTTACCCCCACGAACTTGAGTCCTTCGCACTCCTTCTCTTTGAGCAGTGCCAGGATCTCTTCAGGATCAGAAGACGGTTCCAACCCCTTCAGCAGCATCGATTGCCGCTTTTCACACTTTGGTGTGAAAGAGTAGTGCTCCGTTGTCGTATCCTTTAGGAGCTCTTTCACTTTCGCGTAACCCTCCACTGTATTACAGTGGATCTTTTGCATTTGCAAAAGACAAACTTCACATGTTATGTTCCGAGTTCATTGACATATTCGCGTTAGAAACTGATCCTTTTACCACCAACAATTTTTATAAACAGAAACTACGTATGAAAGATGATGATCCAGTTTATATTAAAAAATTATAGGTTACCACAAGCACACAAAGAAGAAATAGGGAAACAAATTAGTAAGTTAATTCAAGATGATATAATTGAACCATCGGTTTCAGAGTATAATAGTTCAATACTATTGGTACCCAAAAAGCCACTCCCAGGCACAACCCAAAAAAGCAGAGCTCGAAAATTACTCTCAACCTTATCAAAGGTTCTTAAATTACTCAAATGAAAGTGCATTGCTTGTGATTTGGAGTTGCGTGGGCGTCATTTAACTAATTTAAGAAGGCATTTAGAGGTGAAACACAATGACATTTCGGAAAATACTGTTATTAAAAACAGCATAGAGAATGCCGACGAATTGCCTAAAAAGAAAATGAAAATATGTTTGGAAGTGAACAAGGAAGATTTTATTAATGCAATAATTAAAATAGTTACCAATGATGGAAGACCATTTACACCTTTAGACAGTGAAGGATTTAGAGAAATAGTTAACCCAATATATGCAGGTTTGGATATTTCGCCAATATCTTCACATAATATCATGGAGTTTGTTGAATTGAAAGTTCAGTCTTTAAAAAATTAAATTCGAAGGAGTGCAAAAGGTAGACTTCTGTCTTTGAAAATTGATAATGCCACTCGAATGGATAGATCAATTCTGGGTGTAAATTTGCAGTTTATTGAACTTAAGGCGAATTCAATGAATATTGCCATAAAAACGTTAGGAATGGTGCAGTTATTTGAGCGTCATACGGGGCAATTCCTCAAAGAAAAAATTCTAGAAATTCTGGGGGATTTTGATATTCAGCTTTGTCAAATTTACAGATACTCGTAAGTTCTTCGATACATAACTAGCTAAAGGTTTCGAGAAGTAATTTTACTTCGATTTTTTATTCTATACATTACTGTTTTATTTTTTTACTATTAGGTATAAAGGTATATAAGGTACTCGTCTAAACTTATCCTATAGGGTATATAAAGTTTGATACATACTCGTAGTTTGTTGTAACATAGAAAAATAATAGAGATACACCATATAAGGTATATATGTATGTACAATATATAAATGATCAGTACAATTAACCGATTCGATTGAGTCATGTCCGTCTGTTCTCACTTTTTGGGCCTTCAATTTTGAGCTAGAATGTTGAAATTTGGTGTTCAGGCTTTTATAAATTATTTTTTTCAAATTTTTACTAAAAATTATAAAAAAAATTGCGCTGAAATAATATTTTGGCATTAACGTTATCTATAATTCACCCATACAATAAATATGACCTCGGACAGTTTAATAGGGCTGGGTTAAGAAATAGGGTATCATACCGTCCGCCATATGCCATAAGCATGAATGTGCTAAATTGATAATTTTTGGAAATCGTCTTTGATTGTTGTTTGTTGTCAAAAAATCCGTAGGTTTGATATTGCTTTTTTTCACGCTCTCCGCACATTCACAGTTCCGGGACAGCTTGGAGTAAAGAACGATTTATCAAACTCAAAAGCTGGAAATTTGCACATTCATGTTTCTAGTATATGGGGGACGATACGATTCGTTACAGATAGATTGCAACTTTTCTGTGTGTTTATTTTTAAGTATTACTTCAGACAACGGGGGAAACATGCTGAAGGTAGTAGAAATCCTTAATGAAGATTCCGATTTAAACGAAGACTACGAAGAGTTAGAGTTAGAGGAAATTGTGGATCCAGTTTATATTTCCCAATATTCACTCAATACGTTGTGCAGCTCATACCCTTCAGCTGTGTGTTAATGACGTACATAAGGATGTAAATATTTGCCAAAAAATTGAAAGTGGAAGGAAACTATGCAAGATTTTAAGAACTGCAAAATATAGGTATATATTCGTAAATATATTTTTTTTTAAATTTGTTTAGTTTCTGTATGTACCATAATTTAAAAACAATTTTCATTGTGTTATGCTCTATCTCCTACATAGACGTATATTAAATCAATCCGATAAATGTATGCCTTCACTTGACGTTTCCACCAGATGGAATTCCACCTATCTAATGCTCAAAAAGTTACTTGAAATAAAATCATTTCTTGAGCAACACGAGCAACTCATGATTGAAGCAACAATAGATTGGGAATTCGTTGGAGGATATATTGATTCTTTAAAGCCTGTAAGCTAAGAGCAGCTTGTACTAAGTGATTTTTTTAAAATTTTGATGGAGCTTAAATTGAACTACGAGAACAGCTCATGCGACCTGAAAAGAAAATTACTAGATTCTCTAAATGAACGTGAAGGTTTGCTTCTGGAGAACGCCTCAATGTTGAGTGCAAACTTTTTAGATCCTAGGTTAAACTTGGTTCTGACTAATAGTCAAAAATCATCGGCAAAAATTCATTTAAAGAAAATTGCGAAGAATATATTAAACATGAAACAGGTATAAAACAGAATGTGAATTTAAAAATCGTTTCTTCCATCTACGTTCGTGTTTGTTTTGCCCTTTCTGTTGGTTTCGTCCTCAAAGATCTTAAAAAATAAAGTTTTTCCTCAGTTCTTCAAAAAACGAAAGCAATATTCAGCGATGATATTCCAACTACTTCAACTAGTCAAGCTAACGAGACAGCGACAGAAGACTCACTTTTAAGCTTATATTTAGATAGCATTGAAGAATAAGAACGAGAGACAAACCGAAACAGTGACGTTAATAAAAGTAGTGAGATCTTATTAAAAATATACACAGATATTGAAAATTTTGAATTAGAGTACACACGTTTGCCATCAGATACAAATATCCTTTCATTTTTCGACAAATTAAAGCTAAAGTCTCCTAATATTTTTGAAGTGGCATTGGTTGTGCTTGGCGTTCCGGCAACGCAAGTAACTGTCGAAAGAGCTTTTTCTTCTTTACATTTTATTTTAAGCGAGAAAAGGTATAGCTTAAGTTCTAAAACACTTGAGAGTCTACTTTTAGTAAAACTTAATTCATAAAATATTAAAATTATTATTATTATTATTATTATAAGTTTATTGACAACGAATTCAATAACATTGACAATAACAGAAAATACAGCTTGAGCAGCTAAGGCCTTCAGCCAAATATTAAAATTATTCCATACACTTTCACCATATGACATTCTATGATAAAACGTTCTCTTGTACCTGTAATACTTATTATATATGCGAAATATAAAGACAACGATTGAATTCTATATATTGAACACTTTTGATTTATTTTCGACGAAAAATGCTTTAGGTTGATCAGTTCCATTTAATTTATATAAAAAAAGTCAACAGAGGACAGATATATTTGAAATTAAAAAATAAATCTCAAGCGAGGAGCGAAAAGGTGAGTACATATATATATATCTCTGAGCAAGACCTAAATCTCAATGCCCAATGCAATATCTCTTAGAGAGAAACCAAATGAAAATAAAGGTTGAGAGTTATTTTCGAGCTCTGCAAAAAAGATGGAGATTAGTAACAGATTACAGGGGAATCAACAAAAAACTAATTGCAGACAATTTCCCCCTACCCAGAATAGACGACATTCTCGATCAGCTAGGTAGAGCTAAATATTTTTCATGCCTAGATTTAACATCAGGATTTCATCAAATAGAATTAGAACAACAATCTCGAGACATAACATCATTCACAGCAGACAGAGGCACATACCGTTTCAAGAGGTTACCGTATGGTCTAAAGATAGCTCCAAATTCATTTCAGAGAATGATGACATTAGCATTCGCAGGTCTCGCCCCGTCCCAAGCATTCCTATACATGGACGATTTGGTCGTACTAGGATGTTCGGAGAAACATATGATCAGAAATCTCCGGGAAGTTTTCTCAGTTTGTCGGAAACACAATCTCAAACTGCATCCTGACAAATGCAAATCTTTCAGTGAAGAAGTCACTTATCTTGGTCATAAATGCACCAATAAAGGCATCTTACCCGACCCAAATAAATTTGAAGTAATCCAGCAATATACCGTTCCCAAAAATTCTGATGAATCAAAACGATTCGTAGCTTTTTGCAACTATTATCGCAGATTCATACCAAATTTAGCAGAATATTCTAGACACCTCACTAGGCTTTGTAGAAAAAACATACCATTCGAATGGACTGCAGAATGCACAAACGCATTTAACTATTTAAAATCTGCGTTACTTCATCCTAATATACTTCAGTACCCTGATTTCGAAAAAGAATTCTGTATTACAACAGACGCTAGTGGCTACGCGTGTGGAGCAGTACTAAGTCAACAGTAGGTTAGGTTAGGTAAGAGTGGCTGTTGGAAATACCAACCCACTTAGGCCTATTGGCCCATTGTGATGCCACGTGGATCTATGATCTTCTTACTACTGGAACCAGTTTGAGCTTTTAATAAAGCGTAGGAGACTGTTAACGTCTATTTTTTCTAGATCGTTTAGGTCGTTGTAGAAGAAAGCTCCTAGGTGAAGCTTCCTTCTCTGAGAGAGAGCTGGGCATGTGCAGAGTAGGTGGGGGATTGTCTCCTCCTCTTCCTCGTCCATGCAGCTTCTACAAAAATCGTTAGTAAAAGCGCCAAGCCTTCTTGCGTGCTTGCCTATGAGGCAGTGTCCGGTAATGACACCTATTATGGCGCTGAGATGTTTCCTTTCTAAGAGGATCAGACACTTAGATCGACTCAGATCCAGCTTTGGCCAGATCTGTTTTGTCGCTAGACATGTTTGTCCAGCAGTCCATCTAAGGTCCGTTCTTTTATTGGCATCTAGCTTTAGTGTTAGTTTGCACGTAGCGATTGGTATACCTATACTACCTTTGTCTGGTAGGATAGGTAGAGTGGTTCCAATTTTGGCGAGTTCATCGGCTCTGCAGTTCCCTGGAATGTCTCTGTGGCCCGGCACCCAACAGAGGTGAATGTTGAACTGCTCTGCCATCTCCATGAGAGATGATCGGCATTCAAGGGCAGTTTTAGAACACAATGAGACCGAGTCCAGGGACTTGATGGCGGCCTGACTATCCGAAAATATGCGGATATCCTTTGCAGATATCACGTTTTTCTTCAGCCAGGACAGAGCTTCTTTAATCGCCAAAATTTCCGCCTGGAACACGCTACAGTGATTTGGAAGGCGGAAAGAGAGGCTTAGGTTAAGCTTATCTGAGAAAACACCGCCGCCAACTCCGCTGTCGGTTTTAGATCCATCTGTGTAGAGATGGATTGACTTGTCCTCCATGAAAGCATCCTCCTCCCAGAATGATCTAGAGGGGAAGCTTACATGGAAGTTTTTGTCAAACCAAAGTTCAGGTATGGTGTAATCGGTGTTCTCTGTGAGGATTCCTAATGTATTAAGAATGTTGGCGTGGCCAAATGAATTATTTGTCCACTGTTTAGTCGCTTTAAGGCGAATAGCTGCAGTCGCAGCTACTTGCTTGCTAAAAATGTCGAGGGGTGTCAAGTGAAGCAGAATATCTAATGCCGCAGAGGGGGTAGACCGCAAGGCTCCGCTTGTGCATAGACATGCTGTTCTTTGGACTCTGCTTAATTTAATGCAGTTGACTGCATTTTCCAAGGCCGTCCACCAGACAACCACCCCGTAAGTGAGTATCGGTCTTATGACCGAGATGTATAGCCAGTGGGTTATGCGAGGTTGAAGGCCCCATTTGTTCCCAATGGCTTTCTTGCAGGAGAATAAAGCTATTGTAGCTTTATTGACTCTTTCTTGAATGTTAGGTTTCCAGTTTAGTTTCCTGTCAAAAATGAGACCCAGATATTTTGCTGTATCGGAGAAAGCTAAACTGGTACCGTTTATTGAAGGAGGGTCTATGATTGGAATTTTATATTTCCTAGAAAAGAGGACAAGATCAGTTTTATGGGGGTTTATTCCCAATCCACAGCGATCTGCCCAGCAGGTTAATCTGTTAAGATTTACTTGGAGGAGTTCTTTAATGGTATTTAAATGTTTTCCTGAGACGGCTATGGCAACGTCATCCGCATAGGCAATCACTCTGCTACCACCCTCTTCCAGGTATATCAGTAGTTCGTTAACCACTAAGTTCCAAAGAAGGGGGGAGAGGACACCGCCTTGCGGCGTACCCCTGCTGACATATCTTTTAGCAGAAGTCTCACCCAGTTTGGAGTTGATTATCCTGCTTGTTAGCATTAGATTAATCAGCTCCCCAAGTGAGTCGTCTACCTGCAGAGTTGACAACGCAGTCGTGATTGCGGATGTGTTGACGTTGTTAAAGGCGCCCTCTATGTCCAGGAAAGCAACCATTGTGTACTCCTTATATTGTAGGGATCGTTCGATGTGGCTAGTCAGAGAGTGCAAAGCCGTTTCCACCGACTTTCCTTTACAGTAGGCATGTTGAGCCGTAGACAGAAGTCTTGGATCAACTTTAGCTCGAATATGGATATCAATCAGTCGTTCTAAAGTTTTCAGAAGGAATGACGATAGACTTATGGGTCTGAGGTCCTTTGGGACCACATGAGAACATTTTCCAGCTTTGGGAATGAATACTACATTGACTTCTCTCCATAACAGTGGAATGTGGATAAGTTCTACACAGCTCCTCATAATATTTTCCAACACTGGTAGAATAATATCTGAGGATCTCTGTAGCTCGGCAGGTATAATACCGTCCGGACCAGCAGACTTGTATGGTTTGAAGCTATGTAGCGCCCAGAGCAGTTTGTCTCTCGTAATCAGACTATGAATTTTGGTCACGGTTGCAGTAGGCTTGTTTGGGCTGCTACTGGCCGCGAGTTGGGAGCTACCTGGAAAGTGGGTGTCCAGAAGCAGGTTGAGTGATTCATCACTTGAGGTTGTCCAAGAGCCATCGGTTTTTTTCAAACAGCTGGGCATCATAGGATTTGTGGAGAGGATTTTTCTTAGCCGCGAAGCCTCAGAGGTTTCTGTAATTTTGTCACAGAATGACCTCCAGGATTGTCGCTTTGCCTTCCTCAGTTCTTTTTTGTATAATTTGAGGGATTCTTTATATGAGTCCCAGTCGGTCACTTTTCTTGTGCTTTTTGCTGCGTTGAAAAGTTTTCTGCATGTGTTTCTGAGCAGTCCTAGTGCCGATGTCCACCAGTGTGGCTTTTTCTTGCCTCTTGGTTGAATAAGAGGGCAGGAAGCGGCCATAGCCTTATTGAGAGTCAGAGTAAATTCCCTGACTTTCATGTCGAGCTCATTGGTGTCACGCGGGGGACTTGATAGTTTGGAGGATATCGTTTCCGATAGGATTCCTCTATATTTTGTCCAATCAGTTTTCCGGTAGTTCCGGAAAGTTGGTTGGCGAGGGGGAGCATCACTCAGACTGAATTGGATGTACCTATGGTCCGAAAAGGAGTGTTCAGACGATACCATCCAGTTTGTTAGCCTTTGGGTGATGCTGTCGGAGACAAGAGTAATATCTAAAACTTCTTGTCGGTTTTTTGTTATGAAAGTGGGCTCATTGCCAATATTGCAAATTAAGAGGTTAGTACTTAAAATATAGTCTAAAAGTGACTCACCTCTATCATTGATGTCGGTACTGCCCCATACCGTATGATGTGCGTTGGCGTCGCATCCGATTATGAGGCCAGTTTTTTGCCTTCTCGCTTCCAGTGCCACCCTTTCTAGGTTATCACCAGGGAGAGGGCCCACTTGGTCGTGGCCAAGGTAAGCCGATGCCAGCCAGTATGAGCCTTTGGCAGTTTCTAATCTGGCAACGGTTAGGTCGGGGTCACTGAGGTTGGGAAGTAGAAACACATTAAGGCTACGTTTCACTAATATACAAGTTCTAATCTTACCTTTGTCTCTTGTATAGAGCGGAACGTATGAGGGTGTCCTAAGTCCACGAACCACGCCTTCTGCAATCCATGGTTCCTGGATTAGAATAATGTCTTCTGCGCTTTTGGAAAGACGCAGAATGAGTGTGGCCGAAGCCTTTTTTGAGTGGTGGAGATTAATCTGGAGAAACCGTATCATTGCTACAGTCTTCCAGAGTCGCCTCCACCACGGTGTTGTTGAGGTCCTCCGATTCTGAAGATGTGCCCAAGAGCTCATCTTCAATCTCTGATCGTGTAGAACCTCTATTTGCTTCGCCATCGGTTTCCATTTCCGACAATGTGTCAGAATCGGAGACCGACGGCTTTGTAGTCACCTCGGACAGATTGGAGTCATCGCTATCCAATTCTGGAAAGGATATCGATGCTCCAAGATCCACGGTTGTGATGTCAGGTGTTAAAGGAGGAGGAGGTTGCTTATCAGCATCCAACTCATCCTTTTTGTACACCCTTAAATGAATGGACTCGAATCCAAACCGAATCATGCCTTTCGTCTGCGCCAGAGGATTAAGGGATTCCTTATTGATCACAATTAACGCGCATCTATAAGAACCCCTTAGTTCCTCCAGTTTCGCGACTTTCCAGTCATGAGTCGGAAGAGTCGGGTTGCTGAGCCGGATGATTTCCAGGATATTTTCTGGAGAGGAGGGTTCGGCTGGAATCCAGGTACGAGTTCGAGGTCTACTAGGAATGTCTTCCTTAGATACGACCTCGAGTTTTGCACCTGGCCAAACCTCTCCTAAACCATCGATGGCCTTGGTGAAGAGATCGAGAGATCTCTGGTCGGAGCAAGCGATGAGCTTGACATGGCCTTGGTGCCAGCCAGCGTCGCTTGTGATAGGAGGTGGAAGTCAACAGTATGATGATAAACAACTACCCATCGCGTTTGGGTCAAGATCCTTTACTAAAGGCGAATTGAATAAGGTAACATTAGAAAAAGAATTAGCGGCAATACATTGGCTGATTACATATTTTAGACCCTATATTTATGGTAGAAAATTTTGCTTAAAAACTAATCATCGACCTTTAACATACCTTTTTTCAATGAGGAATCCTTCCTCTAAGCTCACGAGAATTAGACTAGATTTAGAGGAATACAACTTCGAAGTTGTTGGATATTATGGAAAAGAAGAAGACACTTTGCTCTCTGTACTCTCGTTTATTAATTTTTTAAACAACTGGTTTTACATTTTCTTAAATAGGCAAAAGCAAGCGGGACAATCTAACAACCGAGGTTCAATGAACTTTGCTATAACTCAAAACAAGCGGTTTGTTATTTACTTAAGTACATGAACATTAGATATCTGTTTTTCACAGGGTGAACGTATTTAGTTTTTGACGAAATACGAGGGCGGGTCAATAAGTCCGTGACTTTTGGATTAAAACACAGATTTTTTGATAAAAAAATAATTTTATTTTTCGACGTAGTCTCCTTTGAGCTCTATACACTTTGTCCAACGCTTCTCCAATTTTTTTATCCCTTCCAAAAAAAATGATTTGTCGAGGTCTTCAAAATAGGCCTTTGTTTGCGAGATGACTTCATCATTGGAGTCAAATCTTTTTCCACCAAGCCATTTCTTCAGGTTTGGGAACAAGAAGTAGTCGCTCGGAGCCAAATCTGGAGAATAGGGTGGATGAGGGAGCAATTCATAGCCCAATTCATGGATTTTTGCCATGGCAACTGCACATGTGTGCAGAACTTTTTTCTTGGCCAAATGAGGTCGTTTTTTTTTCAAATCGTCATTGAATCGGTCCAATAAGTTGGCATAATATTCCCCATTGATTGTTCTTCCCTTTTGAAGGTAGTCAATGTGGATTATCCCGCGTGCATCCCAAAAAACAGTCGCCATAACTTTATTGGCTGACAAACCCACCTTGGCCTTCTTTGGCGCCGATTCACCCTTAGAAACCCACTGTTTTGACTGTTGTTTGTTCTCTGGTGTGTTGTGATGGATCCATGTTTCGTCCACGGTTACAAAACGGCGCAAAAACTCCCCCATATTGCGATTAAACAACGCCAAACCTTCCTGTGAAGTTGTTACACGATTGCGTTTGTGGTCGACTGTGAGCAAACGCGGCACCCATCTTGCGGAAAGCTTTCTCATGCCCAAGTGATCATTCAAAATTGAAACCACTGAGCCATGCGAGATCCCTACGGCTTCCACAATCTCTCGCACTTTCAATCTTCGGTCGGCCAACACCATATCGTGAATTTTTTCGATTGTTTCGGGTGTAGAGACCTCAACTGGGCGTCCAGGACGTTCGGCATCTTCAGTGCTTGTACGGCCACAACGAAATTCAGTAAACCACTTTTTTACCATTGAAATCGATGGTGCAGAGTCCCCATAGTATTTATCAAGCTTAGCCTTGGTCTCGGTAATGGTTTTTTTTCGCAAGAAATAATGCTTAATAAGCACACGAAATTCACTTTTTTCCATTTTCTCCTCAAATTAGTGAGTAGTCTGATAAAAATAGCTGTCAAACACAAACTAACTGACGCAGCAAGTTTAAATTTTGACAGGAGTCAACTGACAGATGCCTGTTGACAGGAGCAGTGTTGCTGTTTCTGTAAAGAGGTCAGTACTTATTGACCCGCCCTCGTATGTCACGTAGAGCAAATACATTTGAACGAAGGAGTTATGTCGGAGATTTTGCAAGAGTCAGCCGGTGACAGACACGGGAATAAACGTATTGTTTTTAAAGCGCTTCTTCGCTAAGTGAATTGCAATAAATGAAGTTGCTCTTAAAAAATGTGTTTGATTTAAATATAAGCTGTGCACCGCGACATTCTTTAAAAACAATATTTGTACGTAATTTACCGGGATACTGTTCGTAATAAGTGCAAGGGAGTACTGCAATATGTCCGAAGACAGAGTGTCGGCTAAACGGCAGCACTGCAAGAGGTGCAGAGAAGTGGATAACGAACGCATGGTACAATGTGACGCATGCGATATGTGGTATCACTTCGACTGTGTAGGCGTTAACAGTGATGTAGCTGAGGTAAGTTGGAGCTGTGAGGGATGCGGTGTGAGCACAAGCACTGCTGCAGGTATTAATGCCACGGGTTTACCAGGGGATTCGCCAACAACTGTATTAAAACAGCCACAAGAAGCGTCTTCACCAACTGTAACAGAAGAGCAACAAAAGGCAAGTACAAACGCGGCAGGAATTACTTGGAAACAGCAACTAACGGAAATACCTGGAGTTGGAATAAGTGTACCGACATATACATCAGCAAGCAACTATACACATGGAAGCAGTTCTGCGATAGTACAGAAAGAACGGTGTTTTGCAAGGCCACCAACACACACGCAGATATCGTCACCATCGATCGCTACAGCTGCATACACAACGTCATTCCCCTTCTCAACAACAACGCAGAAGCAAATCGAGGACTTCCCTTCACAAATGGACCTACAGCTTAGAATGCTTGAGGAACAACGGCGTCTTGAACAGGAGTTCTTAGAAAGAAAATATCAAGTTCTCTCACAGTTGAGCAATAAGCAAACGCATCAAGTATCTGCCGGCAATACGTCGCCACACTGGAATTCATTTAGTGGACCGTCTCCAAGTCAGCTAGTGGCTAGGCAAGCTATACCAAAAGATTTTTCGCACTTTCACGGGGACCCAGAGGACTGGCCGTTGTTTATCAGCAGCTTCGAAACAAGCACCGCGGTAGCCGGCTTTACGAATGCGGAAAACTTGGTGCGGTTACAGGCGTGCCTTAAAGGAAGATCTAAAGAGCTCGTAAGAACCAAATTAATAATGCCCCTCATGGTACCAGAGATTATACAAACCTTGCGGATGTGCTTTGGCCGACCGGAACATATTCTAGAACGAGTTATGGAGAAGGCTAAGAAGCTTCCGCCACCCAGGGACAAATTGGAATCGATTATCGAATTTGCGCTGTGTGTTAAAAACATATGCTCAACCATGGTGGGATGTAAAATGGAAGCACACTTAAGCAACCCCATGTTAGTAAAAGAATTGGCAGACAAACTATCCAACCAATACAAATTTAACTGGGCCACGCATGTGAAGGCCAAACAAATTCCAATAGTAAAAGTTTTTAGTGATTGGATATTCCAAATAGCTGAAGCAGCAAGTACCGTCGTGTCCATAGCCCCTGTTACAAGAAGTGCACACGTGAATTCTCACACGGAGGACAAGCCACAGGACAAAATCAAGTGATTTGGGTGTGACAGTAGTAATCACAGAGTGGCAGTGTGTAGCGTATTTAAAAATCTTCCGTTGGACGAAAAGTGGAATTTGGTGAAAACTCACAATCTGTGCCGTCAATGTTTGAACAAACACCGCCGAAAATGTTTCATCAACAATGCATGCGGAATTGATGGATGCCAAGCCAAACATAATAAATTATTGCATAAGTGTCGGAACGGACAATAAACATCGTCTCCAAGACAAAATAACATCAAAATGCGAGACGCCAGCAGTGGATCCATAAACTCGCACTCCACCGAGAATCGTAACCAACATTCACTTTTTAGAATCTTGCCTATACTCGTACGTCTTCAGAAGGATATTGGATACATAGACACGTTCGCCCTTCTGGACGAGGGGTCCTCAGTAACATTAACTGAGAAAGACGTCTTTAATCTACTTGGTACTGAGGGGATCGAAGAGCCAATTTGTTTAAAGTGGACCGGAAACACTACGCGTGCAGAAGACTCATCAATAAAGGCGTTCATCAATATTTCAAATGCAAAAGGTGGAGCCGAATTCGTACTTAATGGAGTTCATACGGTGGAAGGCTTAAATTTACCTACGCAGTCACTGGATATGGAGGCCATGGTTCTTAGGTATCCTTACTTGACGGGCATTCCAATCAAGTCGTATTTCAACGTGAAGCCAACGATATTAATTGGTGCGAACAATTGGAGGCTTGCTGTTCCCCTAAAACTGCGTGACGGCTCGTGGAATCAACCAATTGTTATAACCACGCGCTTAGGATGGGGCAATTCAAGGGCCCAATGACTGCCACGGGCAAAGTGATTGGCTCAACATTCATCAATGTGACTGCGAAGAAAAATACAACGAGTTACACCAAATGGTAAAAGAACATTTTAACTTAGAAGAGTCATCAAGAAAGTCATTAACTTCCGCGGAGAACTACTATGCAATGGAAATCTTGGAGACCACATGCCAGAAGAAAGGTGGACGCTATGAAGTGAGCCTTCTATGGAAACATAGATTGCATCAGCTTCCGGAAAGCTACGAAAACGCACTTAAACGTCTCTTGTGTTTCAAAAAGAAATTTCAAAACGACAACAATTTAAAGCATATACTTCAAAAGAAAGTGAATAATTTACTGCAAAAGGGTTACGCGAAGAAACTAATCATCGACGAAATCGAGAAAACTACTGATCCTGTGTGGTACTTACCAATATTCATAACAACAAATCCTAACAAACCCAGCAAAATACGAACGGTATGGGACGCTGCCGCAAAATCTAATGGAGTTTGTCTCAACGACTTTATACACCCTGGACCGGACCTGTTAAAATCATTGGTCGACGTTTTGCTGAGTTTCCGTGTGGGTAAGGTTGCGATTTGCGGTGATATAGCGGAGATGTTCCATCAGATCAACGTTATAAAGCAAGATATGCATGCGCAGAGATTTCTATGGTGGGACGAGGAGGATGACGTAAACAAGCCAAGTGTTTATGTGATGAGAGCTCTTACCTTTGGCATATGCTGTGCACCATGTATAGCACATTATATTCGCGATCACAATGCTGAATCATTTAAAGATGAATATCGTGGAGGCCATACAACAGTACCATTACGTGGATGACCTAATCGATAGTGTTGACAACGAACACCAGGCGATCGAGCTGGCAACTCAAGTTAAACATATCCATGGTGCTGCGGGATTTAATATTCGAAACTGGACTTCGAACAGTAAAATGGTCATTGACCACCTACACCACGACTCTTCGGAAGAACAAACACCTAAAGACCTTGCCGCCACAGAGAAGGTTCTCGGTATGTATTGGGACTCTAATAAAGACTTCTTTGTCTATATTTTCAGACTCGCCAGACTTCGGTGTGATGTTCTTACGGAAGATATCCCCCCAAAAAGGGAACTACTTCAAGTGCTAATGTCCATCTTCGACCCCCTTGGTTTTTTATTGTGCTTCACAACTGAGCTTAAAATTCTTTTACAAGAAGTCTGGCGATCGGGGATAGAATGGGATACCGAGTTAAGCGGTCACCTGTACACCAAATGGTAAAAGTGGAAGACAGTACTAGCAGAAATATCCTCATTACAAATTCCTCGTTGCTACGCACCTCATCTTAACGAAGCGGTCGAAGTTGAACTACACACATTTGTCGATGCCGGTGAGGACGCTTATGCTGCCGTCTGCTATCTTCGAGTCTTACATGAAGGAGATTGTACTGTAACAATGGTCGCCGCAAAGTCAAAAGTGGCTCCGTTGAAACCAATGTCTATACCAAGACTCGAGCTTCAAGCTGCAATCGTGGGCGTGAGGATCGCTAATAAAATAAGTAATAATCGTAGACTAAAATTCACATCAAAAATTTGTTGGTCGGATTCAAAAATTGTTTTGCAATGGCTCCGAATGAATCCAAAGAAGTTCCAACAATTCGTCATGCATCGTGTGGGAGAAATATTGGAAAACACAAACATTACGCAATGGCGCTGGGTGTCTTCAAAATCAAACCCTGCAGATCTAGCAACAAAGGTACCATCAAGACGCGATGTTTCAATGTGGTTCTCAGGACCCTAGTTCCTATACGACAAAGAGGATTGGCCAACTTGCACTGATATGGGCATATGTAACTACGATGAAATGCGACATCACATATTTCTTATCGGAAAGTCACAGAAGGCAGTGTCGGTTAACTTCCAATACTTTTCAGACTGGAGACAGCTGTATCGAGCAGTAGCGACCTTTCTACTCTACATGAGAAAGCTGAAAGCACGAATTGCGGGAAACCCTTCACCAGAAGCTATTTCGTACGAAATGATACTTCACGCGAAGTCGACACTCTTCCGAT
Source organism: Volucella zonaria (assembly GCA_963966105.1). Classification (NCBI taxonomy): domain Eukaryota; kingdom Metazoa; phylum Arthropoda; class Insecta; order Diptera; family Syrphidae; genus Volucella; species Volucella zonaria. Next base: position 48,754,120 of record OZ014534.1, read on the forward strand.
GGATTCAAGAAAGCGAATATTCAGAGGAAATCTGCTGTTTAAAAAAGGGTAAGAATATTCCAAGAGACAGTAAACTACAATCTTTGAATGCCATTCTAGAGTCGAGCATCACACCTTAACCATCACCATGCAATAATATTGCCTACCAAGCACCATGTAACATTTCTGCTAGTTCGTTACACTCACGAAAGATTTCACCATATATCGCATGAGACCGTCATCAACAACATCAAAAGTCAATATTACGAGTATATACCCAAACTACGAGTTTTGTACAAAATGGTACAAAGATCATGTCAACACTGTAAAAATGCTTCTGCTGTTCCAGTAATGCCACAAATGTCTATGCTGCCTCCAGCAAGACTCGCAATCTTTGAGCGACCATTCACGTACGTGGGACTAGACTATTTCGGACCATTGTACGTCACCGTGTGTAGAAGAAAAGAAAAAAGGTGGGGGGTTCTCTTTACCTGCCTTACCATACGCGCCATACATGTTGAAATCGCCTACAGTCTCGACACCAGTTCTTGTGTTATGAGTATCAACAATTTCATGGCACGAAGAGGAACTCCACGTGAGATATACACCGATAATGGCACCAACTTTACCGCGACAGCAAAAATATTTTGGAGTGAACAAGCAAAACTCAATTCTGAGAGTGCTTCTACGAAGTTTGATGGCATTAAGTGGAAATTTAATCCACCTGCAGCTCCCCACATGGGTGGGGCATGGGAAAGACTCGTTCGATCTGTAAAAACCACATTGTACCGCATATGTCCTAATAACAATTTCAATGATGAGACCCTGAAAAGCGCCATGGCAGAAGTCGAATTTATCGTCAACTCTCGACCACTAACATTCCTTTCTCTAGAATCATGCGACGACGAGGCACTTACACCGAATCACCTGCTATTAGGCTCATCAAGCGGCCACAAGCCAATAAACAGCGAAGTCATTGACTTACGCCTACGATGGCGACAAACCCAACACTTTTCGGACCAATTCTGGCGTCGATGGATAAAGGAGTACCTACCAACACTGACCAAAAGAAGCAAATGCTTCCAAAAAACACCACCGTTACAGGTCGGAGACATTGTCATCATCGTCGATGAAAACTTACCTAGACATTGCTGGCCGAAAGGAAAAATAACTAATACCATAAAAGCGAAGGACGGACAAGTACGTCAAGTCACGGTCCAAACGCAAAGTGGAATATTCAAAAGTCCATCCGTCAAGATTGCCAAACTAGACGTCGGCAATAACAAAGGGTAATCTCGACCCGTGGATTCAATTACGAGGGGGAGGATGTTGCCGCCGAAATACATAGTAATACATACATGTATATTTATCTCAAATATTAAGTAACATGCAATAATGTATTGGTACATTGTTTGAATTGGTTTTCTTTTGGCGACTGGCTGTTGTTTTCTCTATACATAACATTCCGCAATATAACTGTCCTTTGTTATATATCACGTAGAGCAAATACATTTGAACGAAGGAGTTATGTTGGAGATTTTGCAAGAGTCAGTCGGTGATAGACACGGGAATAAACATATTGTTTTTAAAGCGCGACATTACAACATTTTTCAACATAATATAATCACCTTGGTTATATTTTTTTGGTTTCTTGTGCTTAATGTCAAAATAAATTTTGCTTCGTTCTTGTTCTCTATTAAGGCTTTCTACAGCTTTGTCCCTCATCCCTACTAAATCGACATCTACTTGCCCTAGTTTACTATTAAGATACTCATTCACCTTGTCACACAATTTGCCTTTTTGATCTCTACCAAACAGAAGTCTACTTGGGGTGAAACCTGTACTCCGGTTCACAGTATTGTTTAGAGCAAACTCTATTTTTGCAATGCTCTTATCCCAATCACCTGTACTATTAGTTTCACATTCTTTCGCTAGCATCGACACTAATATTCGATTTGCCCTTTTGACCTGCCTGTTCGATTGTGGAGAATGAGTAGCGATTTTGATGTGTTGAACATCGCACGTTCGTAGGAGCTCATTAAACTCTCGCGAAGTAAAACAGGAGCCGCGATCTGATATGATCCGACTTGGTCGCGAATAATTATTAAAATACGACACCAAGCAATGTATGGCTTCCTTATTTTGGATACAGCTTTTAACTGGATACAGCTTGATAAATTTTGTAAATCCATCCACAACAACAAATAGATGTTTTTTTCTAGAACTGGAACATGCGAATGGACCAAGATGATCTATGTGTAAGGTGTCGAAAGGAGAGTTTCCCTTTGGTATTGGATACAAGACTCCTTCAGCTTTTCCTGACTCGGGAGAGAAGTAAATACATTTAATGCATAATATGTCCTTACTTTCATCTTCATTTTGGGAAACCAATATTTGGATAAGTCGGCAAAACATTTTTCAACTCCTAAGTGGCAGAAGGCTTCGTGATGTGTGCGGATAACTTGTTCTTCCATGTGCGATGGAACATAAAAGAGAACTTTGTCATTGACCTTACGATAAATGAGACCATTTATTATTTCGAAACAAGGACTTTCGTGTTTTTCCAATTCAAGAGCGACTGCGATAATTTTTGGATCCTGTTTTTGTGCAACTGCGAGGATAAACTCGAAAGACTCGTCATCGACATGCAGAATATTAAATTGACGGCTCAAAGAAACAACATGCGACATGCGATCATTTTTCCTATGTTCAACGCTATAGTCATACGACTGAAGTTCTAACACCCAACATGAAATGCGACGATTGAGCATCTTCTTATTCAGTGTAAGAGCAAGTGCCTGGCAATCAGTTACAATTTTAAACGGGATTCCTAAAAGGTAAATTCTGAATCTCTTCAGCGCATAGATTATAGAGAGTGTCTCCAATTCGTAACTGTGGTGTCTACTTTCAGCTTTTGAAGCACGCTTTGAGAAATAAAACACTGGGTGAAATCGACTATCTGCTTGTTTTTGAAGTAACACAGATCCGAAGCCAATACTGCTTGCGTCGCAGTGCAATTCAGTAGCATTGTGTGGGCTATATACAGAGAGGACAGGTGCCGCAAGTAACTTTTCTTTCAACAAATTGAATGTCTCCAATTCCTTCATGCCCATAACGAAAGGGTTTTCCTTTTCTAAAACATCATATAGGGGTTTAGCAATCGAGGCAAAATGTTTTATAAACTTTCTGAAATATGAACACAATCCGAGAAAGCCTTGTATATCTTTTGTGGAACGGGGAATTGGAAAATATCGAACAGCTTTTAGGTTTGCTTCGTTCGGCCGAATACCCCTTTCGCTTATGGTGTAACCTAAATAGACAATTTCTGTTTGTAAAAATAAGCATTTATCTAATCTAAGCTCTAAGCCTTTAGTTCTTATGATGTGGAGGACTTCTTTAAGGATTTCCAAGTGTTCTTCGACAGTTCTTGTTGCAATAAGAATGTCATCTAAGTAGATTAAGATCATAGATTTAGAAATTAGATTTCCAAAAATGTGTTTCATGAAACGTTCAAATACCGAAGGCGCATTCCTTAGACCAAAAGGCATTTTGGTGTATTCATATTGCCCGAAAGGTGTTATAAAAGAGGTATACTTCATTGATCCCTCTTCTAAAGGGACATGGTGGAAACCATTTTTAAGATCTAATGTTGTGAAATATTTTTTTTCTCTGAGGCGATCGATGTGATCCTCGATCAGAGGTAATGGATAATTATCTCTTAATGTTATTTTATTTAGTTCCCTAAAATCCACACATAGCCTGAGCTCCCTATTTTTTTTTTTTCAACTAATACTACTGGTGAGGCATATTCTGAATTGCAATCCCGGATAACACCTTTATTGAGTAAGTCAGTTATTATTTCCTGCAACTTTACTTTATGTGAATAAGCTAACCTTCTTGGTGGATAGTGAAAGGGTGTATCTTTCGATAGAACAATTTTCCTCTTAAAGTCACTTTCTTCTAATAGTTTACTTTTCTCATTTTCGATACAAGCTAATTTAACCATATCCCTCACAGTTTCTTTAATACTACTAGGTAGGTTTTCATTTAAATTTATGCAGATAACGCAGTCGATAACGTTATTGCCTATATCAAGCTAAGTATTTGATTCAAGAAATCTTCATCATCTTCAATAGTACTTACATAACTATGATTCCTGGAAGTTTTGTTTGATGGTTCAGGTACCAGACTTGGAATATGAGGATGAGTCGGGGCGCTTGGTAAGTATGAAGTGGAGTACTGCTCCTGCTCTTGATTATTTGTCTCGGGCATCTGCAACACCATACCAATTTTGCCGATGAAATCTCTTCCCAGTACAATTGGATAATGCATAGAAATTTCTTAACTACAAAAATTTGCAAATTAATTAAAACATTTTCATAATTTACGGCTGTTGTTGATGCCACAGTAGGACTGGCTATTTCCATTCAACGGTGAAATCATAATCGGCGGTAGAAATTGTTCTTGTATGAAACTTATGGGGCTTCCTGAATCCAATAGGGTTGTAAGGTGCATCGAAGCCTCAGAATTTTCCTTCTGAAATTTAAATTGCAATTCTCTTTCGAATTCGATGGCTGGCCTGTTATAATTTCTGGGGTTGTTCTCCATGCTAACGCAGTTGATGTTGCGTCCTGATGCTTTTGTCCTTGTTGGTGATGTTGTTCATGCTGCTGCTGCTACTGTAGTTTGGATGAACGACATGGACCGCTGACCGATTGTTGCAATCTCTTGCGATATGGCCTAAGCCACCACATTTAAAACATTTCGTTGCTAGTTTGTTACTTGAATGTGCACTAGTTTGTTGACGGCTTTTCCCTTCAAACACATTATCACCCCTACTCTTTGTTTGAATGGGAGCTTTGCTCTGTGAAAAAGATGGAGCTGGAACAATCCTCGCAATTCTTGATGTAAAATTGTTATCCCGGCAATTGCTCTTAAACTTCTCATATTTCCTTAACGCTAGTTTTAACTCATCCATGTTGTTCGCACAAAATACAAAATACTTTTATTACATTTTCGGTGTCATAAATACCTTTTACGAGGGCGGGTCAATAAGTCCGTGACTTTTTAAATTTCTGACCTCTTTACTGAAACAGCAACACTGCTCCTGTCAACAGGCATCTGTCAGTTGACTCCTGTCAAAATTTAAACTTGCTGCGTCAGTTAGTTTGTGTTTGACAGCTATTTTTATCAGACTACTCACTAATTTGAGGAGAAAATGGAAAAAAGTGAATTTCGTGTGCTTATTAAGCATTATTTCTTGCGAAAAAAAACCATTACCGAGACCAAGGCTAAGCTTGATAAATACTGCACCATCGATTTCAATGGTAAAAAAGTGGTTTACTGAATTTCGTTGTGGCCGTACAAGCACTGAAGATGCCGAACGTCCTGGACGCCCAGTTGAGGTCTCTACACCCGAAACAATCGAAAAAATTCACGATATGGTGTTGGCCGACCGAAGATTGAAAGTGCGAGAGATTGTGGAAGCCGTAGGGATCTCGCATGGCTCAGTGGTTTCAATTTTGAATGATCACTTGGGCATGAGAAAGCTTTCCGCAAGATGGGTGCCGCGTTTGCTCACAGTCGACCACAAACGCAATCGTGTAACAACTTCACAGGAAGGTTTGGCGTTGTTTAATCGCAATATGGAGGAGTTTTTGCGCCGTTTTGTAACCGTGGACGAAACATGGATCCATCACAACACACCAGAGAACAAACAACAGTCAAAACAGTGGGTTTCTAAGGGTGAATCGGCGCCAAAGAAGGCCAAGGTGGGTTTGTCAGCCAATAAAGTTATGGCGACTGTTTTTTGGGATGCACGCGGGATAATCCACATTGACTACCTTCAAAAGGGAAGAACAATCAATGGGGAATATTATGCCAACTTATTGGACCGATTCAATGACGATTTAAAAAAAAAACGACCTCATTTGGCCAAGAAAAAAGTTCTTTTCCACCAAGACAATGCAAGGGTGCACACATGTGCAGTTGCCATGGCAAAAATCCATGAATTGGGCTATGAATTGCTCCCTCATCCACCCTATTCTCCAGATTTGGCTCCGAGCGACTACTTCTTGTTCCCAAACCTGAAGAAATGGCTTGGTGGAAAAAGATTTGACTCCAATGATGAAGTCATCTCGCAAACAAAGGCCTATTTTGAGGACCTCGACAAATCATTTTTTTTGGAAGGGATAAAAAAATTGGGGAAGCGTTGGACAAAGTGTATAGAGCTCAAGGGAGACTACGTTGAAAAATAAAATTATTTTTTTATCAAAAAATCTGTGTTTTAATCCAAAAGTCACGGACCCGCCCTCGTATAATCAACTGCATCAGATCTTCCTCTTCGATGGGATTATGCGAGGCAATCTCCTGCATAGCCAACTTTTGTTTCAGTTTGCGCAGTTTCTTCACGTTTCTTTTTTTCGTTCCTTAAGCTCCTTTTAAATATCTGCCTTCGTGACATATTTCTTAAATTCTGACACTAATGCGCTTTTTAATTCTGCCCAGGTATGGACATTTTTGAAACGCAAAAATAACTTTACAGTGCCGATGAGTAATCATTTCCCATAAACAAATTTTGCCTGCTCATTGAGACAAAAAAGGTCCGCATGTTCTTCAAACTGTACTATCCATCTGCTTATTGGATAGTTGTCGTCTCCACTGAAGGGGCACATCATTTCTTCAAAATCTTTGAAACTATGTGAAGCTATTGGCATATTCGACTCTTCCTCTAGTTGCAGCTTCCGTAACTTTTGTTTCAGTTGAGAAATTTCCTCCTTCTTCTTGTGAATTTCACGTAGTCTTTCCAACTCTTCGTCCAGGTGGTCTGCTTCATCTAAACGGTTATTGGACACAAAAGCTCCATGGGGTAATGTTTCGTCTACAGCCTCTATGCCATTGTGTTCTTGCGTAAGTTTTCGAAGATCGTCTTCCGTGTAGCCTTGAACTGCATCTTCCACTCTTAGTTTTAGCTCCGCTTTACTACCACTTGTCTGCAACTTTAGTGTTCGCAAAATATCCTTCAGCGAAGCAACTGTTGCAGTTTCAATAAACTGGAGCCACTCTTGAGACATTTAGACACTCGCGAGACAAATGGTAATTGTAATTTCAAGCAAAACTTTTCTTTTCTTTAAAAGCGCTTGTGTCTCTCGTTGTTATAATTGTTGTTTCTGTTGCACTTGCTAAAATGAATTCCAGGAATGGGGTACTTCCATTGACAAATCGAAAACTTTATTTAATATTCTTTGCAAATCGAAATAAGGTTTTAATATACACTTGCGGTCATAAAAACCGCACCATATCAAAATCATTGAAAAATTGTTAATAACTACGATAATAATTTTTAGAATTAAATGAAATTTTTGTTGAGTACTCCGCAGTAGTTTATAAGTATTTCTATCTAATTTCCATCTGTTTATTGAATGTTTGAAAAAAGATATTAACAAAGAAAGAAAAACCAGTTAATTTTCTTATTTTTTTAAAATATTTTAATACAGTCATTGGTTAACAAAATCAAACGATACATTTTTCATGTATGTGTATATAAGATGTTTAGATATGCCACTTTTACCAAAAAATTATCAATACCGAGTTGCTCCTCCTTTGGCGGTTATAACCGCTTTTATTCTAGAAGGCATCGAGTTTACTAAAAGTTCAGTAATATCCCTTGAAATTTCAGTATTCCATACATGTTCCAGAACTTCATTTAGCTTTTTTTTACTCTCTGGTTTATGTTCAGCCACCTTACGTTTCATTACATGCTGGTCAGTATAGTCTAGTAATTCATCAAAGGTCAACAAACGTTGTCTTGAGCTGAAAATTATTGAAAGACTCTAGTTACTTGTCTGTTTATTATTTATAAAGTAGACATCTAGAAGTTGATTTATAACACTTTATTTACGGATTTGGCGCTGTGGTAAGGTGCAGAATCATCTTGAAAAATGCACTTGTCAGTATACGAATGATGCTGTTCAATTGCTGGTACCAAAAACTCCCTTACTACTTCTCCATACTTTTGAGCGTTCATAGTTCCATTAACAAAGTGCAAAGGGCCCAAAACGTAAAAAGAAAAACATCCCCAAACCATTTGGCTTTGAGGAAACTTCACTGTTTTGACTATGCACTCGTCTTTGAACCTTTCACCTGCTGACCGTTGTACGTATGGCAAATTGTCGGCACACAACAAATTAAATTTACTTTTATCGGACCATATCAATCTTCGTACTTTTTTGCCCACTTCAAGCGAGCTTTTTTCATTTTTGTGGTTAGGAGAGGTTTTTTCGCTGGTCGTCTTCCATATAAACCTATCTCCCGCAGCCGTCGGCGTATGGTTTCGGCACTGAGATCAACTTGATGAAATTCACTCAGCTTTGCTCTTTTAAAGCGATCTTTCATGCTAATTCGTTGTAATACATTGTCCGTCTTCTGGGTTGTTTTACGTTTTTGTCCCGAGCCTTTTTTCCTTTCCAGTGGATCCAAATTTTCTTTTTTCTTCATCTGTCGTACGATAGTTGAATGGCACCATGCTATTTTAACCGCAATCTCACGATAGCCAAGCCCTTCTTCGACTAAAGTCAATATTTGAACTTTTTCGTCCCGTGTCAGTTGATGATATTTACCAGACATTTCACTTTTTTTTTTACTTGTCACCGTCACAACTCAATTCAAACTGATTTTTTTTGCACTGAATACGAAGCCGAACTCCGCTATGGGGAATACCCTTCATTAGTATGGGAAAAACCCTTACGATCTGATGTAATTAGGCATTTTTTGAGAACTCATTAGGTGGTGCGGTTTTTATGACCCCAAGTGTATGTTGTTTAAATGCGCAAAGTCTAAAAAACAAAATTGATGAGTTGAGATAGTATAGTCGTTAAAATCAAATCTAATAAATTTAAATAATATGCAGTTTTTTCCAGGTCACAGATGCCGCAAAGGAGGAGGTGCTGTTGGTATCTATTTAAAAAAGTGTCATAAGTGTCATATTATTAAAAAATCATCACCAACCGACTTATTGGAGTACGTATTCATTGAGGTTAGGACTATTAACGAAATTTTCCTTCTGGGGTGCATATATATGGTTCCGGATGTTGCACACCATACGCTAATAAGACATGTGCTCGAGGAATTATCTCCTTTATATTCCAAAATCGTTATATGTGGTGACTTAAACCTAAGCATCTTAGAAAAGGAAAACAATGCTTTTAAAGAACTGATTGAGTACCTTCATCTAAGTTTCGTAAATAGTATCCATCCTACTCATTTTGCACCCAATAAAACACCCTCTTTAATTGATATTGCGTTAGTGTCTGAAGAAAATTTCGTGCTTTGGTACGATCGACTTCCTGTTCCAGCATTTTCGCATCACGACGTGATTCTTTTAACAGTCAACATACTTTCAGAAGTAACGAATAATAATTTCTTAAAGTTATTTGATTATACAAAACTTAATCTAGTAGTACTCTTTCATGACTGCCAGACGATAAATTGGCAGCCGATATATGCAACAAATGATACCAGCTTTCAAATTAGATATTTCAATGAGAATATTTTATACCTTTTTAAAAAGCATGTGCCAGTGGTAAAAAGAAGGTCCAAGAAGTGCATATTACCTTGGCTTACAAACGAAGTCTTTGATCTCATGAAAGCCCGGGATATCCTATACAGGAGATGGAGACGGTACAAATGTCCTGAAATACACACAGAATACAAAGTTGTTCGTAATGCCGTAACCTCATTAATCAGGTCTAATAAAAGGGCATTTTATGCAAACCAGTTCAATGCAGTTAGCTCAAACACCGACTTTTGGAAGACTGTGCGCTCACTCGGTTTGACTTCTGAAAAGCCAGCCCTTCCAAGCCTCATCAATTTAGATGAACTTAATGCTAAATTTGTTTCTGCATATGATATACATAATCCGACAAATATATCTGAACCGCAATGCAGTAGCGACGACACATTTTCCCTACAATGTACCGACAAAATCAGTGTTGGTAAAACGGTCCTTGACATTACATCTAACGCAGTTGGATGGGATAATATCATTCCCAAGTTCATAAAAATCCTGCTTCCAGTCATTCTCACCCATATTTTTAATTCAATACTCACAACTTGAACCTTCCCTGAAAGTTGGAAAATGGCTAAAGTTGTGCCAATTCCGAAATCTCCATCGCGCCCAGAAACTGAATATCGACCCATTGCCATACTTCCATTTCTGAGCAAAGTTTTTGAAACTACCGCTAGTAAACAAGTCAAACATTATTTAAACGATAAACAACTTATTACAAACTGTCAGTCGGGTTTCCGTGCTAAGCATAATTGCACCACAGCTTTACTTAAGGTTTGCGAAGATATGCGTGAGGGCTTAGACCACAAAATGTTAGCACTAATTGTGTTTTTAAACTTTTCTAAGGCATTTGATTGTGTTGATCATAAAATACTAGTCATGAAACTTCGGACCCAATTTTTGTTCCACCGGTCTCTATCTAATTTTGTGTCGTCATATCTAAGTAATCGGTCACAGTATGTGTGTCATGGGAAAAAGCGCTCATCTTGTCTTTTTGTTCCATCAGGTGTTCCCCAAGGATCCGTTTTAGGACCCCTACTCTTTATATGTTACACAAACGACTTAGCCGTGCGTCTTGTGAATTGTTAACATTCTGTTTTTCCCAAATCCCAAATTAAGCAAGCGATAATTAATCCAAACGACCAATTAGCAACAATTTGTAAGTGGCCATTTGAAAATAAACTCAGTCTTAATCCAACAAAGAGTAAAGCAACATGAGCCAACAATTTATCTGGAGGACTCATATTACAAAAACTGCATCGAAAGTTTACGGAGCCCTTAGAGGACTTAGTCCAACCTCCAGCTATCTTCCCACATCCTGCCTATGTCATTCATTTGAAGCGTAAACAACAATAATTTTTTTTCACTCAAATATGTGGAACTTTGTGCCTGAAAAAGTGTTTTGCGGGGAGTTCTTCTTCATTACTTTAATATGAAGAAAACTGCTGCCGAAAGTCATCGTATTTTGGTGGAAGTTTATGGTGACCATGCGCTAGCTGAGCGAACGTGCCAAAAGTGGTTTGCACGATTTAAAAGTGGTGATTTTGGCTTGGAAGACGATGAACGTCCTGGGCAGTCAAAAAAGTTTGAAGATGAAGAACTGGAAGCATTACTCTATGAAGATTGTTGCAAAACACAAGAAGAGCTCGCAGAATCTTTGGGCGTCACTCAAGCAGCCATTTCAAAACGTTTAAGAGCAGCTGGATATATTCAAAAGCAAGGAAATTGGGTTCCACATGAACTCAAGCCGAGAGACGTCAAAAGGCAGTTTTGCATGTCCGAAATGCTGCTGGAACGCGACAAAAGGAAGTCATTTTTGCAATGGATTGTTACTGGTGATGAAAAATGGATGCATTACGACAACCCCAAGCGCAAAAAGTCATATGTGAAACCCGGCCAACCAGCCAAATCAACGGCAAAGCCGAATATCCATGGCGCGAAGGTAATGCTCTGTATTTGGTGGGATCAGATGGGTGCGCTGTATTATGAGCTGCTAAAACCAGGTGAAACCAACAATGGACAACGCTACCGAACACAATTAATCCGTTTGAAGAGAGCAGTGGCCGAAAAACGCCCGGAATATGCGACCTGACACGAGGCAATAATTTTCCATCATGACAACGCTCGGCCCCACGTTGCTATTCCGGTTAAGAAATATTTGGAAAACAGTGGATGGGAAGTCTTACCCCACCCGCCTTATAGCACAGACCTTGCTCCTTCTGACTACCATTTGTTCCGGTCGATGCAGAACGCCCTCACTGAAATACGGTTCACATCAGAGCAGAATATCAAAAATTGGCTTGATTCATTCTTGGCTGCCAAGCCGGCGCAGTTCTTTTGGGATGGGATCCTCAAATTGCCAGAAAGATGGGAAAAAGTCATAGCTTCAGATGGGCAATACTTTGAATAATACTATTGCACATGTTTTTCTTAAATAAAAGTTCCAATTTTGAAAAAAAAAAAACGGTACGAATTAAGTTATATACATAATACATATTCGGCATAGGAAGATATGAACATATCTCCTTCTACTCCCATCAGATTGTAGGTTTGTCAATCGACGAATTGATGAAATATCGAACTGTATTTTAACAACAAAACAACCGGAATATCTATTTGAAAAAATTAATTTTCCGCGTAATGTCGCAATTGATCATTCTAAGATGCAAATATGTTAATACATCTAAACAATTTTTTGTTAACTCGATTCGCCTTTGGAATAGTTTACCCGTAGATATAAAGCGCACGACGAACAGAACCGCCTTTAAGAAAAAATTGCCTACTTTCCTACCTCTTTCTTTTCCTTATGTTTCTTTTTCTTGGTACTATCTTTTCCTTATCTCTTTTTTTATTTAAACTTAACTATTTAAACTAAACTCAAATTAAAGTAATGTACAAAAGCTTGTTCTATTTTTTAAAAGATGTGTTTTGTACACAAGTCTTATGTAAACAATAAATTCAATATTAATAATAAACTAAACTAAAACTAAATAAACATAAGCTTTTACCAGATAGTGGTTGGAATTGCGACTCGACTTTTAGAAAATTCGTTACCCTCTATAGCATAACCTCTCCGATTATAATTTGGAAACCTAATTACATTCAAAACAAACAACTCATCCTCACCTTTAATCAGCACAAGTCATAAAACCTGAAAATTGTAAAACTCAAGATCATGCCATTTGTTTCCAGAAATCCCATTTAGACAACATAAATGTGCAAACATACGTACCAAACAAAAGGGAAACCGGAAACATTAAATTGTAATCCGGCTTTAACAATTTGTGAATCTACTCTTCTAATTCCATCCACCTTCCCGATTTCGAATTTCGACGATTCCCGGTGTACAAGCCGAACGAGTATCTGTTGTATCCCTCCCCTCTCATAATTTAAGTGCGCATAAATTAGGCAATTATTTGCCCACATTTATCAAATGAAGGTTTCGCCTGAATAGCCTGGGTTTGTTGGTCGAGAGAAAACCTTGAAACACTCACGTGTGTACTCGTATATCCGTATCCTTATTCCATCTAAGTGTTAGGCGCCCAACCCTGTGGCAAACAAGTGTGTAGCGCGCTAAATTGATTCAAACACACCCCTCATAATGGGACTAATCAACCCCTCAAGGCAACTTGGCAATGGCAATAGCAAAAGCAAAAGCAAAAGCAACGACAGCGGTACCATCTACTGGCAACCTTGTATCTATTTGGGTTAACACCCGACAGAAAGGAATCTCTCTGGAGAGTTGGCCTCGCGTTTAATTAGAAAAATCTCCCGAGGCAAGCGTTGAAAGTTACTCACTCTGCGACTCCAGTTCCTGACTCTGACTCTGACTCTGACTCTGACTCCGGCCACGACTCTGGAGTCGGTTGAATAACTTTTCTCGCCGCGAAGCCAGACAATTAGTAGATCATCTTCCAGCGTAGCAATTTCAATTCAATTCCACAAGGAGGGTTGATTGCTGGTTTCAATTCAACCCTGCCTGGATGATTTTACCATTCCAAATCGAGGGGGATGGCACCATACTGATTTGGTATCGGTGTACGAATATGTTAGACTGTAGCTGTAAGCCATCGGTCAATTGTTTGGATTATTTTCGGTGAATTATTGCGTATTGACACATATGGTGTTGGATTCTTTGTGTCAAGTAATGTGCTTTGAAAATGCTGCCACATGAACGTGATTACGTATAAAAGGCACAGATCCAGCCAAAGCTGTTCGAGCGATTAAATCGAAATCAAAAAATTTCGAAGTAGGCATACGCAGAGTTGGCATTGACATTGGATAGGCGGGGATTAATTCATAGAATTGTGATATGGGATGACAATTATGACGATTGTCAATCGTGTGTTGGTTATTTTGGGACTACAAATACCAAGCACATGGACAAAGTAAACAAATTCAAAGCACCCGGCCGGTGAAATTAAATTGGATTCCTCATAAGGGATTGGAATCCCATGATTCAAGTTGCATCTTCATGTTGTATGAGTTCATGCAGACTCGTAGATCTCGTCTTATTATGAAGCAATAAGCTGAGAAAACTTGTGGGCACCTGCAAATGCATATGTCCATAGGACGGTTAACCTTAAGGATAAGGTCTCACTATATACTTGCACTTACATATTTTGCTAACAAGGAATGACCAGGATCCGTCTCGTGTATGTAGGACAATCAAATAAAACAATAGTGTCCCTCGTATGACTCTTTATTCCAGCAAAAAGAAATCGAATGACAATTTGCACATACTTTTATATTGAAAATTCAACGGAACATATTATTACAGTTTGTCAAAATCGCGAGAAGATTAGACGATCAGGTTGGCAAAGAAAAATAAACAAGTACTAAAATTGAGAGCTGAATAACAACTGGTCAGTCAGCTACAGTATGGTATGAAAAACTGGGACCAACATAATTTCATATTTTTCTTGTTAAGTCCTACAATTCGGCCAACCGGATCATGTAATGGACCCGATTACATTATAATATATTGGGTATATAATTTATTTCGTGCGGTTTTTTTCAAAATTTGAACGTTTATTTAAGAAAAACATGGACAATAGTATTATTCAAAGTATTGCCCATCTGAAGCTATGACTTTTTCCCATCTTTCTGGCAATTTGTGGATCCCATCCCAAAAGAACTGCGCCGGCTTGGCAGCCAAGAATGAATCAAGCCAATTTTTGATATTCTGCTCTGATGTGAACCGTATTTCAGTGAGGGCGTTCTGCATCGACCGGAACAAATGGTAGTCAGAAGGGGCAAGGTCTGGGCTATAAGGCGGGTGGGGTAAGACTTTCCATCCACTGTTTTCCAAATAGTTCTTAACCGGAATAGCAACGTGGGGCTGAGCGTTGTCATGATGGAAAATTATTGCCTCGCGTCTGGTCGCATATTCCGGGCGTTTTTCGGCCACTGCTCTCTTCAAACGGATTAATTGTGTTCGGTAGCGTTGTCCATTGATGGTTTCACCCGGTTTTAGCAGCTCATAATACAGCACACCCATCTGATCCCACCAAATACAGAGCATTACCTTCGCGCCATGGATATTCGGCTTTGCCGTTGATTTGGCTGGTTGCCCGGGTTTCACATATGATTTTTTGCGCTTGGGGTTGTCGTAATGGATCCATTTTTCATCACCAGTAACAATCCGATGCAAAAATGATTTCCTTTTGTGGCGTTCCAGCAGCATTTCGGACATGCAAAACCGCCTTTCGACGTCTCTCGGCTTGAGTTCATGTGGAACCCAATTTCCTTGCTTTTGAATATATCCAGCTGCTTTTAAACGTTTTGAAATGGCTGCTTGAGTGACACCCAAAGATTCTGCGAGCTCTTCTTGTGTTTGGCAACAATCTTCATAGAGTAATGCTTCCAGTTCTTCATCTTCAAACTTTTTTGGCTGCCAAAATCACCACTTTTAAATCGTGCAAACCACTTTTGGCACGTTCGCTCAGCTAGCGCATGTTCACCATAAACTTCCACAAAAATACGATGACTTTCGGCAGCAGTTTTCTTCATGAAGAAGAACTCCCCGCAAAAACACTTTTTCAGGCACAAAGTTCGACATATTTGAGTGAAAAAAAATTATTTTTGTTTACGCTTCAAATGAATGACATATACTGAAATGACGTACAATGACAGTAGCTTTCCAACGCATGTTCCAATGGAATAATACAAGTTACGCCATCTCTTAGCAAACCGCACCAATTAAGTTATAGACCCAATAAAGTTACCAGTACAAAGTAAGCGTATTACATAAACTAAGAAGTACAATACAATATTTTCAAATCAAAAAGCATTTAATTTTTGTATGATGAATAAAAATTTTATTTTTTTATTTTTTGAATGTATATGGACACATTGACATGGTTAAGCTTTATAATAATAAGTTGCTCGGTTAATTTATTTAATTTTTATATTAAAGAAATACTTCAAATTTTTCCATAGAACATCTAACCATAAGCATTATGTCAACATTCTAAATTGTTTTACATTTCAATTAAATTTGTGCTTCATTATTTTTTCTTAGGCTGAGATTTATAAAACATTGGTATAAGTGTATGCAATTTTATTATCATTACTCTTTTTCCCGTTCACACTGTCATCATTTCCACCTTTTGAGTCCTCCTCACTCTTCTCAACATTATCTTCATCAGATATTAGGTCCATTGATAAGGGTGCGTACGGCTTTATATTACTTGGAGAACAAATTCCTTTATAAGGTAACCTAGTTAGTTGTAAACCTTCAATGTCACTCACAATCTATCGATCATTTGGCAAAATCTGTTTTATTTTATATGGTCCCCTCTATTTAGATAACAGTTTTTTGTTTAACCCTTCAGTTGTGATCACGTTCTTAATCATCACATAGTCACCTATGTTGTACTGCTTAGGCCTCTTGTGTCGACTATCATAATAAGCTTTGTTCAACACTTGTCCCTTATTAATATTCTCTTCAGTCTTTTTTCTTATTTTCTCTAAATCCTTGCATTTACCTTCTTTACTATTACTGAGATATTCTAAAACCTTATCACAAAATCTGCCTTTCTGATCCCTACCAAATAATAGCATACTAGGAGTAAAACCAGTGCTTCGGTTTATTGTGTTATTTATTGCGAATTCAGCCTTAACTAAATGTTTATCCCAATTACTGGTCGTATGTGCCTCACACTCCATGGCCAACATGGGTATTAAAAATCGATTAAGTCGCTCCACTTGCCCATTAGATAGGGGTAAGTGGGTGGCGACCTTGACATGCACGATATTATTTTCTGCCATAAACTCTGCGAATTCTCTAGAGGTGAAACAGGATCCACGATCAGATATTATCCTATTTGGTCTGGAATAGTTTTCAAAGAAGACCTTTAAACAATTGATGGCCTAAATTTATAATTTTGTGAATTTAGTGAACGCGATGTTGACATTGGACCGACGTGGTCATTATGCAGAGTATCTAAAGGTATATTACCTTTTGGTATGGGGTGTAGTTTTCCTTCGGGTTTTCCTGACTGGAGTGGAAAATAGATACATTTCAAACATTTTTCGATAAGGCTCCTTATCTTGTGTTTCATCTTGGGAAACCAGTAAATTTTGGACAAATGTTCAAAATATTTTTCTACACCTACATGACAAAGAGCTTCATGGTGAGTTCGGATTATGTTAAGTACGTTAAAAGACCTACTGAGGGAGTCAACATTTGACATACGGTCACTTTTCCTATGTTCGACAGTATAATCATATACTTGTAGCTCTAACGCCCACCGCGATATGCGAGGATTAAGAACCTTTTTTTTTAACGTCATCGCAAGAGCTTGACAATCTGTCAGAATCTTGAATGGAATTCCAAGCAGATAAATTCTGAATCGTTTCAATGCGTAAATTATGGACAGCGTTTCCAATTCGTAGCTGTGATATTTTTACTCTCTGTCTCTGTTGCCCGCTTTGAAAAATAAAAAACAGAGTGAAACTTCTTGTCCCCCTGTTTTTGCAGTAACACTGCTCCAAAGCCTATGCTACTTGCATCACAATGTAACACAGTTGCATTGTGTGGACTGTATATTGGTAAAACTGGTGATTCAATTAGTTTGCTCTTTAATAGCTGAAAGGCTTCAATTTCCTTTGTACCGAAAACAAAGGGTGCATCTTTCTTTAAAAGATCGTAGAGTGATCTTGCTATGTTAGCGACCACTAGTGACTAATAAATTTTCGAAAATAGGAGCAAATTCCTAAGAAACTATGCACATTTTTCGTACAATATGGTGGAGGGAAATCGGAAATAGCTTTAAGATTAGCATCGTTTGGTCTAACACCTGCTTCATTTATTTTATATCCTAAATACACGATTTCACTTTGCAAGAATAAGCATTTGTCCAATCTAAGTTGTAATCCCTTTGTCATAACTATGTTTATAACTTCTCTTAAGATATCCAAATGCTCCTCAACCGTCGCTGTCGCTATAAGGATATCGTCTAAATATGTAAGGACTTGGGATTTCGAAATCAAACTCCCGAATACGTGCTTCATATAACGTTCAAAAACCGATGGTGCATTCCGCAAGTCAAAAGGCATCCTAGTGTGCTCATACTGTCCTATTGGGGTAATAAACGAGGTATATTTCATAGATTCCTCTGCTAAGGGAACATGATGAAAACCATTTTTTAAGTCGAGCGTAGTAAAAAACGTTTTGCCTTTAAGACGATCGATGTGATCTTCGATCAAGGGTAGCGGATAGTTACCACGAAGAGTTAGCTTATTTAATTCGGGGAAGTCTACGCAAAGCCTAAGTTCCTTATTTATTTTTTCCACCAAAACAATGGGTGACGCATACTCCGAGGAAGATTCGCGTATTATGTCTTGAACAAGTAAATTGTTAAGAATTTTTTGCAACTCAATTTTATGCGAATATGACAGACGTCTTGGAGGACAATAAAATGGAAATTCCTTTGTGAGCACTATCTTCATTTTAAAATCACTTTCTACGGGATAAATGCCACCCTGATCCTGATTACAAGCTTCTTCAAGTATATCTTTCACTTGCTCTTTAACAGAGGCAAGAATATCACCATTAATATTAAAATGATGTTTATCGTCGCTAATATCTATGTTCAAGATCTGACTAATATATGCAACTTCTTCACTAATTGTACTTACAGTTTCATCCGATGGAAAATGTTGATTGAGAATCTGCGGAGGTGGACTTGGGGCATGATGAGCGCGAACAGTTGATGAATTCTTGTTACGTTTAGTATTTTGATCTTCCGAACTTTTCTTAGGCAAATGCAACACCATACCAATTTTTTCAATAAAATCTTCGCCCAGTACAACTGGATAATTCATAGACTGATTTTTTACTACAAGTAATTTTAAGTTAATTTCAGATGTTTCAAAATAAATATATGAATCTATACTTCCCATAACATTTAACCGGCTGTTGTTAACCCTGCAATATGTAACATTGTTGTCGTCCAACGGTGAGACGATAAACGGTGGTACATACTTCTGTTGTATAAAGCTTATTGGACTCCCCGAGTCCAAAAGGGTTTTGAGCTTCAACGAACTTTCGGCATGTGCATGTTAAAACTGATAATAAATATCCTTCTCAAATTCGTTCCACTTTGATCATTCTGCTACGTCAGTGTAGATGTTGTGACCTACGATTGTCAAATCCTCTGGAACTAAAGTATTGTTGCTGCTGCTGCTGCTGCTCACACAGTTACTGCTGTTCTCATTGCTTTTGTTGGATTTGCTTCGTACGATTAGTATTGAATTTCGGTTAGGGCAGTTTCTTGATATATGCCCAAGGCCTCCACACTTGAAACAAGTAATTTGTTTTTTTTTTCCATCTGCCACTATCGTTGGTTTGATTTGACACTTGTGAATTGACGACTGCACTGTTTGTTTTGCTATGTTGTTTTCCACGTGCAAACAATTTATTTGCATCAGACTTAGACGTTTTAATGGCGGAATAACTGTCACGACTGTTCGTTCGAAACCAAAAAGTTCCGCGTTCTCGTCAAACTGTGTTACCCAGCGAATGATCGGATAATTGTCATCGCCATTGAAAGGACACATCACATCCTCGATATCCTTAAAACTATGCGAGGCACAAGGACGTTGGCAAGTTTCTGCTTCTTCCAACTGCAATTCCCGAAGCTTTCTATTCAGCTGAACTATTTCTTCCTTCTTCTTATATATTTGACGAAGTCTGTTAAGTTCCTCATCGACCTCATCCTGTGGCGCTTCTTCATCGCCATATACCTGTTCTTCCAAAGAAATTGATTCATCAGTAAGGATTTCTTTACTTCCCGGAGTTTGCTCCTGAATTAACGTCTGAAGGCCTCCATCTCCATAATCTTGGACTGCTTCCTGCACTCTCAGCTTCAGCTCTGCCTCATGTTCCACTCTTGGGACATGATTAGACACTTCGATATAACAGAGTTATGGAAAATAAGTTTAACAGAAATTTAACACTTTAGTTTTTTTCAGATTCACTAAATTAATCAGATTAACGGATTCAATCATCCCACTTCTGAAATCTGTAGGAGAATCAAATAAAACAATAGTGTCCCTCGTATGACCCTTTATTCCAGAAAAAAGAGATCGAATGACAATTTGCACATACTTTTATATTGAAAATTCAACGGAACATATTATTACAGTTTGTCAAAATCGCGAGAAGATTAGACGATCAGGTTGGCAAAGAAAAATAAACAAGTACTAAAATTGAGAGCTGAATAACAACTGGTCAGCCAGCTACAGTATGGTATGAAAAAGTGGGACCAACATAATTTCATATTTTTCTTGTTAAGTCCTACACGTTTTAATTATTCTGCATAATTTTTTTGGGTAAATCACCCACATATTGGTGAACCCGATCGCAGTTTTGATGAACACAGAAGAAAAAACGGGCAACGAGCAATCCAATGGCAACCCAAGGCCAAACGGGAACAGAAACAGCAACGAAGGCGCGGAGATTGCAAAAGTGTCGATCAGAATTCCACCATTCTGGCAAGCAAAACCAGAACTATGGATTGCTCAAGTGGAATCGCAATTCATAGCAGCGGGTATCACAAACGACAAGACAAAGTATCACCCGATTGTCGCCGCGATGGAAAGTGCCATCCTTTCACAAGTAAGTGATGTAATCCTAAGCCCACCGACTAGTGACATGTATATGACCTTAAAAAACTGCTTAAACGACTAATTTGCTGATTCCGAACAGAAGCGAATAAAGAAACTGCTGCAGGACTTGGAATTAGGTGACACGCGACCTTCACAATTGCTGCGAGAAATGCGCGATCTCGCTGGCAGCCAAATGAACGACAATATGTTGAAGTCAATTTGGATGCATAGATCACCGACAAATATACGGTCTATCATTTCAATCAGCAGTGATTCACTCGGCAAACTCGCGCTCACGGTACGAAAGAAGAATAAAGAGTGGAGGCCTTGCGGTGATTTTAAGCATTTAAACAGCATCACCGAACCTGATCGATATCCGCTCCCGCATTTGCTCGATGTCACCCAAAGTTTACACGAATGCGAAATCTTCTCAACCATTGACCTACGGCGGGCCAAACATCAGCTACCCGTGGAGCCGGCTGACGTACTAAAGACTCCCATCACGACTCCATTCGGCATGTTTGAGTTCGCCTTTATGTGCTTTGGACTACGCAATGTCGGATAGACATTTCAGCGATTAATGGATCACATCCTTCACGAATTCAATTTCGGTCGACCATATCTACACGACATTCTAATTTCATCAAAGGACATACACGAACGTAGCCAACACCTTCGTCTCGTCTTAGAGAAGTTGCGGGAATTCGGCGTCGTCATCAATGTATCGAAATGTGTGCTAGGCAAATCTGAAGTATGATTTTTGGATTATTCGGTCAGTAAAGAGGGAATCAAACCATCACCAGAGCGCATTCAAGCGTTACGAGATTTTAAGCTATCTGAGACGCTTCTTGGGAATGTGATCAATTTTTTCCGGAGATTTTTGCCCCGCGCCGCTAAAGATCACCTGCTGCTATTAAAAGAAATCAGCTGGACGGAGGGTACCATACAACCATTTCAGCTCTGACAAGGTGCGTCCTTGTCATTAAAGGTTGATGCCTCGAGCACTGCTCTGGAAGGTATTCTTCAACAACACGACGGTGATAAATGGCAACCCGTCGAATTTTACTCAGAACGGCTTAACTTATCTCAGCAAAGGTACAACATACATCACCCCGAGGTCCTTGGCGCGTATAAAGCTGTAAAATACTTTCAACATATGCTCGATGGCAGAGAATACACCTCATTTACTGAACATAACCCATTGCAGTTCGCTTTCCAACAAAAAAATAGAGAAGGCTCCGCCCAGGCAAATTCGTCATTTGAATTTGTTGGCCCCATTCACAACTGATATCCGCTATCTTCCTGGCAAAGAGAATGTTATAGCGGATACTATGTCGCGCGCAGACGCCATTCACGCGTCTGAGATAGTCAACTTTGAACGACTAGTGTAGAGCCAACCGAACGATGCTGAGCTTGAATACGAAATCAAATTTACTTTAAAACCCTTTTGTCATTCCAGGCACAAATGCAGAGGTACTATTCGATATATCAACGCTACACAACCTTAATTACTCTGACGCAGCCAAAACTACAAAGCTGGCAGTTGAAAAGTTTGTCTGGCCAAATTTCAAAAAGCCAAAGTTCGAAGGCACCGATATCAACGTATAGACTACCTGAGTGCAGATTCGAGCACGTTAATGTGGACATAGTTGGACCGCTTCCATCCTGCAAGGGACACCGCTGGACAGGTCCAATGGAAGACAGCACTGCGGAATCAATTGCATTCACATTTTACACAAATTAGATTCCCAGGTTTGGAGTGCCGCTCAAACTAACTACCGACCAAGGGCGACTGTTTGGATCGTTCTTTTTTCGTGATATTACCAGATTCTTTGGCGTAAAGCACTTGAGCATAGAACAGTATAATCGAGCAATGGCACAGGTCGATAAAGGCTTCGATTAAGTGCCACCAAACGGAGAAATGAGTCGATCATCATATAAAGCAGATCTAAAATCAACACCGCTTCGTTTGCCAACCAGGCCAGTCCGTAAGGGAAGCTGATTTTGTAAAAAAATTGCGAATCCTTATCCAAAATTTGAAACCATCAGAAACATCTCACCATTCAAAGTGCTCACCATTCACAGATAACGACTACACCATTCCAAGCACCCTACGAAGGTCGCTATCCAGTTCTCGAGGGTACCGACAAATATTTTAAGGTAGACATACGTGGAAGAAAAAGCTACATCAGAGTCAATCTATTGAAAACAGCGTACACTACACAGAAAGACACCGGAGTTAAAAAACCGCAACCGAAAAAAAACGACAGAATATCGGACACCTTACGGACGAAGGGTACACTTTCGCTTCCAAAAAAAATAATATTAAATGGACACTTTGAAAAAATGCGAGTACAAAACTTCTATTTATATGGTAACGCCGAGGTGTACTCTATTTTCCACAAACAAGCTAAATGCGTACCCACGCTCCTAATGACGAAGCTAACGAAGAGAAGAGCTCCTTGATGGGGAAAGGAGCAGCAGTGCGTTTTCGACCATTTAACGCAGAAGATTAGAAACGCATTCAAATTGGTTCATTTTCCGGTTACTCGGGCTACCAACGCCTCATCACGCATTTGAAAAAAGAAAGACTAAAACAGAGGGAAACATTTTAATTTTGTTCTCTCAAGGCAGCCGAAATATTTGTAGGCATCTTGGTAGGGTTTTTGATATCCTTTTTTTTTATAAATTGCGCTCAAGGGATTATTTTTTTTTGTACCCTTAAAATGTTCCCACACAGCACGGGCGAGGGAAAATCTGGAGGGATGGAAAGAGAGGTACCGGTGAACGTTGGTTTTAAATGTTTGAAGGTTATAAAGACTAGGAAATAGGGAGATAGGCAGAGCATTCCATCAGCCAGTTGTACGGCTTAAGAACAAATCACAATATTTTAGAATATGTCCGAAAGTGGGCTTGAGGGTATACTGATGAGCATTCATAGCGAGACATTTGTTACGATTAAAAGTTTGAAGGGGCGGAATGCTACTGGCGATTTCTATGGAGCACTGGTGGCGGGAATAGCTATAAAACAGAGTGAGACACGAGACATTACGTCGGTGTTCGATGGTGTCAATTGACTGAGTGATATTGGTATCAGCTATGAGTATTATCGCACGGTTTTGAATCCTATCTAGCTGGTGCAGAAATGTTTTGGGCGCACCCTACCAGATGTGGGCATTTTACTCCAATTTTGGGCGGATAAACGCCTTATATATTGAGGCCAGATCAGAGGGGGTAAAGTATTTCTTACATCGCTTGAGGAAACCCAGACATTTCGCAGCATTTTTGACGACACCGAATATGTGGTCATTCCAACGTAAGTTGTCATTGACACACATACCGAGAATGGAAAGTCTATCGGTTTCGACGATGCAAGTGCCATCCATGGATAATGGCTGAGCGTTTACATTTCGCTTTAACGACAGCAGACAGCATTGTGTTTTGGAAGCATTAAATTCCACTCGGTTGATAGTTCCCCAATTGTTTATGCTGTTGATATCGGAATTTAATGAGCTTAACATACGCTGCCGTTCGTGTTGTACAGCCGAAGAGCAGGGACGTGAGTCCGGGAACGAATATGAAAAACAGAGAGTACTGTCATCAGCAAAGGAATATATTGGATTAGAGGTAGCAGACAAAAGATCATTGATAAAATTAAAAAGAGTATCGGAGACAGAACGGAGCCCTGGGGCACACTAGCATTTATTTTGTGAATATCAGACTTGAAACCGTCCAAGACAACTTCAATTGAATCCGAAAGATAATTCTATTCCATTGAAGAAGAGAGTCATCGATCCCAAAAGCACACATTTTCGGCAAAAGAGCCTGATGCCAAACTCTGTCAGATGCCTTAGAAATATCAAGCGCAACTATCTTGCTTTCGCCAGATTGATGTACGCTTTGGTTCCACTTTTCGGTGAGACATGCCATCAAATCACCAGTGGACCTGTTGCTACGAAAACCATATTGCCGGTCATTGAGAAGTTTTCGTGTTTCGAGATATTTCATGAGCTGACGATTTATCAGCGTTTCCATGACCTTGGAAAGAAGGGACGTAAGTGCAATGGGTCTGTAGGAGGATAGAGAAGAAGATTCGACTTTTTTAGGGACTGGCTGGACAAATGCTGTTTTCCATCTGCTCGGAAAGAGTCCTAAAGAGTAGGACTGATGAAAAAGCTTACGCAGTGGTTTTGCCAGCGTAGAAGAACACCTCTTCAGAAGAAGGGGAGATATTTATGCATGTTGAGATCTTTGAGTACTCTTGCTACTACACGACTGCGAAAGTGGATTCGTCCCATTGTAGATTCGACGCATTCAAGTGTAGGCGGGGACAAAGCACAGTCTGGGAGTGTTGAGCTAGCCGCAAAGTGTGCAGCAAGCAGATTGGCCTTGTCCAAAGAGCTGACAGCGGGAATGTCATTGTAAATGAGCGTTGGGATGGAGGATGAGGCAGAATTTCTAATGTTTTTGACGAATGACCAACAATTTTTACTGCCTTTGGGACATTGCAGTATTTGGTCGTATTGGAATTTCACACGCTTGAGAAAGACGTTGCAATCATTTCTGGCTCGTTTAAACTTTTTTCGGTTTTCCTCTGTCGGGTTGGTCTTGTAGGACCGAAAAAACAATTCTCTAATCCTGACAGCCTCTTTACAGCTCGAGTCGTACCATGTCTTTTCTTTTGCTTTGATACTCTTCATCCGATGAGGGATAAAACATCTCATTCCAAAAAGAATAGTTTCTGTGATCATGTCAGCAGCGGCATCCACGTCGTTATCGACGAAACATAACGACCAGTTGAAATTCCTAAAGAAGTTTTTAAGTCCGCTCCAATTGGCTTTCTTGTATTTCTTTTAGGAATCTTTTCTCTAACTGTATGGTGGGTGTACGAGAATTTAGCTGATATGACACAATGGTCCGACGAACCTAGAGGGGAGAGCACATCAACGCAGTACTTGTCAGGGTGAGAAGTTAAAAACAAGTCCAGGGTGTTGGCGGTATGACTATCAACGTCTGGTGGGCTCATTTACAAGCTGGGTTAGGTTGTTTTCCACAGCAAAAATCTCAACACACCGTCCTTCGGGTGTTATCTGTCCAGAATGTTGAAGCCACGTTACTGTGAAGTAAAAATTCAGAGTTGGCTTACCGAATCAAATTGTTGTAGGTGTTATGCCCTTACAACAATAGGAAACAGCACACCAACAAAATTCATAGCCACAGCCCGCTATCCCTCGGTTGTTACATACACTCAGTCACTGCACGCGCTGTATGACAATGTAATACAGCAACGGCAGTGAGCGAGTGCAAGCAACAGTAAGACCAGCGGCAGGAAGGTAAAGGTAGGAATGCCCGCACTGTGGATGATGATTTCACTACACTCGCGTGTTGTTGTTGTTTTTTTTTGTTTGGTGCCCGCACAGCGCATTTTTTTTGGGAGGGTTTTTGTGAACTCCCGCGCGGCTTTTTTTTTTTGTTTTTTTGTTCTTCACGCGAGGAGCGAATTTACGAGTGCACAGGTGCGTGTGCACTGGTCTATGGTCAGATCGGTACTGTTTAACCAGAAATGAGCCCCATCACTGAACAAAATTTTACGGTAGAAACTGAGTCAGTTGCAAGTTGAGTTAAAGCCCTATCACTGATCACCCGACGCAATAAATGGTCACGGCTTTAGCTCTTGCACCAATTTGATCTTATAAGCATTGATACCGAGTTCTTTATGCAGAATTTTCCAATTAGGGGATGGACAAAAGCCAAGTGGCTGCGAACGACGACGAATCGATAAATTGGGGTCCTCCTTAACACAAGCTTCTACAGCTTGTTGGCATAAGCAATCGGGGGTAATGCATTGTCTTACACTTTTGGCATTTGCCTTTGAATTAGTGCTCATCTCCTTAGTCATTTCATGTATCCACATCCGTAAGTCTGGGTCAATTTTTGGTGCTTACAAGCATTTTGAAGATATTAGGTGTTCTTTCATCGACCGCCTGTTAATCCAGGTCTGGAGGCAGTCATGTACCCCTATGAATGATGGGCCAACTAAACTTTATAAATATTTATTATGGTAACGTTTCATTCCTCTGCATTAGTCCATTGTCATACTAAATGCCAAAACTCGAAAAGGACATTTTATAGCCATGAAAAAAAAAACACAACTCCCTCATTAGAAATCTCATTCCACAATTCCCCTCTAATCCTTGGTTAAGAAAAAGTTAATTACCTTACGTTACTCCAACCCTCAGTCGCACGAGTGGATGGAACTTTTCTCATCTGTGCAGAGTTGAGGGGGAAAGATAATTGAAGGAAGTAAAACCCAACTCCCATCAAGGTACTTGGAGTTTTATCCCTAGGCACTCACTACAAAACAGAAGGAACAACAACAGTAACATTAATAATTCTTACCGCCGAATGTGGGCGCC
Organism: Volucella zonaria; assembly: GCA_963966105.1. NCBI lineage: Eukaryota > Metazoa > Arthropoda > Insecta > Diptera > Syrphidae > Volucella > Volucella zonaria. The sequence continues at coordinate 48,781,195 of OZ014534.1, forward strand.
ATTTTTAATGTCCTTGATTACCACCACCCACAACCCAACTACCCAGTTCTTCCTCTTTTATCGTCCCTTAAGCGATCCAAATGAATAAACGAGAAAAGCACTCTATCTCACTTTCACTTTGCTGCTACAGAAACATTGACGCAAGGTGGATGTTTCCAGTTTCACAGTTTCACAGTTTCAGAGTTTCAGAGTTTCAGAGTTGATGTGTGGAAAATTGTCCTTCTTATGTCCTAATAGGGGTTGAATTGTTAACTGAACGAGTGAGTGGTGGTAGTGGTAGTGGTAGTCGTAGTGCTCCCCATCACAATCGTTGTAGGTTTGTTTGCCATTTCTAGGACGCACATCACATCCATTTTGTCAACTTGAGTTTAATGGCGCGCTTTCATCCCCAAAATTGCTCTCATCTGTGTGTATTCGTTTATTGGGTGGGTGGATGTATGTACACATCTGTCTCGTCCTTGTCTCTTGTCTCTTATAGTCATCATCATCATTATCATCATCTCCTGTGCTAATTATATGAAAGAGGCACTTAGTTCCTACTTTGGTACAGATATTCTGTGTAAGTATGTCCTTTATGGCTCTTAATTAAGGCACTGAGGAGTGTTTAATATGTTTCCGAGTTTTTTGCCCTCGTCCTTTCCACTTGTAGTAACTATTTAGTCGTTGTGTTGTTGCTATAGCTGTATGTGATGTCGATGTACAATATGTAAGAGGATTTCTGGTTGGATACTGCCACTGGTTGGAAAAATATAGCAGAGAGAGAGACGCAATTTATGTGGCTCATGGTGCAATTAGCTGAGGGTAAATACGAAGGAAGTTACGGATAACTGCTGACTCCAAATGGTAGATGGAAGGATATGTTATGATTTTAAGTAATTAGCAGAAAAGTGGAGCATTTCCATACGAATGGGGAATGAGAATTGATGATGGCAAGAATAAGGGTGGAGAAGAAAAAAACAAAAGTAACGATACAGCATAGGAGCTGTCAAGGGACTTCAAATGGTACAGCTACGAAAAATGTACATAAGCAGTCGTTACAACTGAGCTGCACATCCAAGTTTTTGCTAAAATTTCATTAGTTGATGGTTCTATGGATGTAAACTGTCGTAAACTCACTTATGGATCCTAGATGTGGTGGACGCCTAAAGCAAAACTATACAGAGTTCAAAGAGCGGCCAAAGTACATAGGGACTACAGACGTAGTGCAGACATGTGCAACTGCGGCACAACATGTGCCTATTCACTTTCGGTAGCAAAACTATCAGAAGCTGGGAATTGGTTGGTTTGGAACCGCAAGGCTCTGGGTTGACTACGTTACATCCATACCGGTCTTTAGTAAAGTCTAACTTCTCGCTCGGAACATAGCTAAGAAATGGCGCCTTAATATGGAAATAGCCAGGATTATTTATCACCCGAATATCACTATCGTGATAAGGATCGGAAGAGTAGTGCAGCAAGAAGGAAGGATCAGAAAAGTTGTGCCCCACTTAGATGCTATTCAGCAGTCTTCTCTGCTAAGTGGTACCAATTTTCTAAGCGGCATTAGGAAGCATACGCTTGGTCTGCCTGCAACCTGAAGAGTCACGGCACCTCTGGTTGTGCTCATACAGAAACACAAGTGCCAATCGAAGCCCTACAAAAATACGGAGACAGACCTGACGTTGGTTCAACAGAAGTAGGTACTCCTGTGATCCTTGCCTAGCAAGTTTATCGGGAATCTTATTTACCGCGATCCCACTGTGTCCTAGAACCCTGATAAGACTCATTGAATTCAGTGAATTCAGCCTGAGTTCAGAGAAGCTTTCGCTTGTCGAACTAGCTTCGTCCAGGGGCGCAGACCGATTGTCGCTACAGGCACGGGCAATTCGCCCACTCTTCCAGTTCCTCACAATATATGTAGTTAATTGCCATCAGGATTGTGTGTATGTATCTGTATAAAAGGCATGAAAGCCTATTAACGAGACCGAGGTTGTTGTCCCCCACGAAGATGCAAGCGACACATTATTGTCTACATTCTCGTCCTGGCTCAAATATGTTATATCACTGTCATTGCGCAGACGGCATATGCAAATGACCAGAATTAAAAACAGTCGGCAGCCAAAAGCGTTGGAACTCCAGTGCGTTTTCAAATGGAAAGCCAATGCTATAAACATCTAGGGAAGGGAGACTTATCGGTGCGTCTGCGTTTAACGCTGTTACATCAACGGAGAGTCTAGAGTGCGGTAAAGTAGGTATACTCGTATATCACCGCCATACAGGAAGTGCGGTCTGATGGGCTGAACAAAGGCAAAAGTGGCAGATTACGGCAAGAAGTTTGGAACTTTCGATGTATGAGGGAACATAAAACCACATTAAAGGTAAATTGGCCAACGTCAGGCTGACATGCGTTCATGGCCTTAAAAGAAATACATGCTGTTACCAAAAAAAGGGTCTTTATCAACGAGCAATGTCTTAAAATAGGACAAGTGGCCATCTTTGTTAGTCGTAAATTATAGCCTACATGACAAAACGTCTGAAGAGGGAAATAGCTCTAATTGATTCCGCTGTGAGGCGGAATATTGCTATGGCACAGCATTGCTATCACACAGTTTCCTGACCTTGAGGTTGCCTGATCACCTAATCGTCAATCAACATGATAATATTCCGATCGATTAAGGCACAGGACTAAAGGCAATGTAGACTCAGACCGCTACTTAGTTACAGCCAAGGTACGCATACAGATATTCAAGACGTCGCAACAACGAAAAAATACAATGAGGTGATTAAGCGTTGATTGGCCTCAACCGTCAGAACCCTTTCCAATCCCTCAAGAAGCCCTAAGAAACCGGCATCAAGTGCTAAATAAGTAAGCATGCCGGTCGTAAGAGGCGGCTAATATGGACAATGGACAAAACAAAAGGAACTAATACCCCAGACCAGCTTTGCTGGGAAATACACCCTCTTCGGAGGTCGGCTCTACGGATTCTGAAGAGAGCCATTTATTGCATTCAATAAGTCCGTTTCGAAAAAGTTCACGGGCATCAAGATCCATCATCTAGATCTCTAATAACATCGTCGCACGAACAACGGTCTGTGGCAAAAACTAAAAGCCGTAGTGAAAAAGATATGGAAGTTCGGTTCCGGCTTTCTAAAATCGGAATGCTCTGTGCAGAACTTAGGAAAGAGCTGGAAAGACTAAAAACCAAAGGCAAAACTAATAAGCGTACAAACCAAACTCGGAAAATGAAAGTTGTAGCTCGTCACCCAAAGCAACCTATGAAACGGACGAAGAGAACTTAAGTCGTGAAACAGACTGGATATTACAGAAACGGTCAGGCAAGAAACGGAAAGCCAGTTTCTCTCCCAAAATCATCACTCAACAAGGTGAGAAGGGAAATAAGTCTTAAGAAATTGACGTAATATATACTCATTCCCAAGAAATCCTGGGGGCCTGCATGGCGATTGATCGGGAAACTACTGACCGTTCAAAACATGGATTGGACCAGTAGCGCAACAAGCAAGTTCGTAATGTAGTGCTTGCTTTACCTCCTAGAGGTGGTCCCCGGGCAACCACGGGGTATAAATCCTTATACAGATGGGCCAAAATTGCAAGTGCGAGATTGTCTAAGGTCTTATGCCTAGACTAGGTAACCTGGGCCAGCAATCCGCGTTACCGAAAACAGCCCGCTATGGAAACCAACTTAATGCCTCGGATAAGGACTGATAACACGTTGACGACCTTTGGCTATCGTATCCGGACTAAGATTAGTTTCTGGAATGTCAAGACGCTCCTTGATTCTCAGAGTGAAGAACCTCAGAACGCCGGATTCCTTCAATTAGAGCATGAGTTTATGCGATATAAGCTGGACATATTCGGAGTAAGCGAGATAAGATGGTTAAATGCGGGTGAGTACCAATCCCCAATGCGTAACACTGTATTATTCTATTCCGGAAGACCAACCGGAGGCCCCCGTGGATATGGAGTTGGACTGTTGTTAACACCTACAGCATGCAGAGGCCTAATCTCCTGGCAGCCGCACGGTGATAGGATTCTAACGGCCAGATTCCGGACGAGAGTACGTCGCGTCACTATTATATGTACAGTGTTACGCCCCACATATTGTTCGTCCGAGGAACATAAGGAGACCTTATACAACCAGTTGGGAGCTGTTTATAATGCAACAACCAACGGCGAGTCATTGTGATGGCGGACCTTAATGCCAAGATAGGCAGCGACAACAAAGGGCTCAAACATGTTATGGGACGGCACGGATTAGGCAACAGCAATGAAAACGGCGAAACATTTGTCGACTTTTGCAAGGCAAATCGTCTTGTCATAGGTGGCACCATGTTTGAGCACAAGGCCTGCCATAAAATCAGTTGGGTGTCAACTGACAGGCAAGCAATCTCCAACCAAATCGACCATTTTGCCATCAGTCGCCGTTTTAGAAGTAGTCTTCTAGATGTCCGCAACAGACGAGGAGCGGACATGGGGTTGGTACAAGATCACCATTTTATGATAGCTACTGTCCAATTACGCACTGCTGCCGTTCGAAGATCTAACGACACAAGTATACCTAGGTTCAACGTAGACCGACTGAGAGTTCCCACCACGAACTAAGGGATCTCTCACGAGGAGTGGAAACAATCAGCAGCTCACTGCCCGCCACCATCCAAGACCATTGCTGTGCTGTGAAAACTGTTTTCACATCAGGTGCTGTAAGGATTGTCGGTCGATCGCAGGGAAGTCATAGGGCGTGGCTTTCCGAGGATACCTCGAGAAGGATCAACGAACGAAAACAACTAAGAGATCGAATTGCAGCAGCTCCAGAAGCAGGGAGGATCGAGCTAGAGCCCCTATATCGCTGGCCACGCAAGCAGAAGAAGCAGCAGCGAGGTGCGACAGCAGAACCGTTTACAGAATCACCAAAGAGCTTATAGGTGGCCGAAGCTCTACTCAACACCCAGTGAAAGGCTTAGACGGTTCGTTGCTAATATCGGAAGAGATGGAAGGAGCATTTTGCTTCGGTTCTAAACCGAGTATTCGCCAGCAATATGCACCCAAGTCGGACTGAAGTGGCGGTAGAAAGAAATTCCCGAATTCGCACCACAACCGCCAGTAAGGAACAGATTATTGCCGCGATCAAAGCACTGAAAGCCAATAAGGCGGTAGGACTTAACGGCATACCTGCGGAGCTGTTTCTAGCTGCGCCAACGGCATCAGCTGAGCTACTGTTCCCACTTGTCGGGAGAACATGGGAAGCCAAGAGTTTTCCGGACGAGTGGAAAAAGGGAATGATCGTCAAGCTTCCTAAAAAAGGCCATCTAATGCAGTGTGGAAACTGGAGAGGTATATGCGTGCTGCATGCTGTGGCCAAGATAATAGCTAAAATCATCCTGGAGCGAATCAAAGAACACCTCGAAGACACACTTGACGCCGAACAAGCAACTTTCCGCTCTGGATCCTCCTGGATCAACACCTTGCGGATCATCATCGAGCAGTGTGTTGAGTACCGATCACCACTGTTCATCGATTTTGAAAAGGCGTTTGATAGTGTCAATCGTGAATTTATCTGGCGTGCCTTACGCAGGAGAGGCATTCCTGATAAATTAATAGCACATGTCACGCCTTACACAGAGGAAGACTGTCTGAGGAATTCGAAGTCCAAAGCGGGGTTAGGCAAGGCTGTATACTTTCACCAATACTGTTTCTATTAGCGATGTGCTGAATGCTGCCTAGTTAACAGGAAATGGAGGAATTCGATAAATTCTTACATCTGAACTTTAACACCTTGGCTACGCCGACGATGTATGCCTTCTGTCTCACAGAATAATGGACCTTCACCAAATGACAACAAATGTGGAGAGGGAAGCAGACGTCGTTAGGCTGAAAATTAACTCGACAAAAACAAAAATGATCAGTCTAAGACCAAACTCATCAGCTCATATATGTATTACTGGACAGACGGTTGAAAGAGTAGAGAGTTTCCAATAATTTGGGAGTACTGTCTCAACCGATGGCGGAACCGAACTGGGTATAGCCAACCGCATAGGCAAAGCAGAATTTGCGTTTGGGATGCTATCCACAGTTTGGCGAAGTAATGCAATTAGCTTATCAAGCTACGACTGTTCGGTTCCAACGCTGAATCCGTGCTATTATATGGAGGGTGACCACCACTATCACGAGGAAGCTGCAAACGTTTGTCTATAGGTGCCTACGCTACATCTTAAGGATATTCTGGCCAAGCCGTATCTGTAACGAACAGCTTTATCAGAGAACGGACCATGAACCTATAGGCACAACCAAACGACGACGAAAGTGACAGTGGATTGGTCACACCCTCCGAAAGGGTTACAGGTCCATAGCTAGCCAATCGATGCAATGGAACCCGCTTACTCAGGACGGCAGGATGCGCGGCGGTCCTGGGGGTACGTGGAGCAGAACAGTTGAAAAGGAAGCACGGCAACTGGGAAAAAGTTGGGGAGAGCTGAGGCTCATTTCCAGTAACCGCACTCGATGGCGCGTAGGCATAGTAGAGGCCGTAAGTCCCACAAGGGGATACAAGAACGAATGAATGAATGAAGAAAACCTAAATCCCAAGCATCGACCACCGTCGCCAATCGACGTTGCGGACTACAGCAATGTATTCGATGTCATCAAAAATGCTGCGAAATGTCTAGGTTTCCTCAAGCGATGTATGAAATATTTCACCCCCTCTGCTCTGGCCTCAATATAACATATAAGGCATTCATCCGCCCAAAATTGGAGTACAATGCCCACATCTGGTCAGGTGCTCCTAAAACATCTCTGCACCTGCTAGATAGGATTCAAAACCGTGCGACAAAACTCATTGGTGATACTAATATCAGTCAATCAATTGACAACCTCGAACACCGACGTAAAGTCTCCTGTCTCACTTTGTTTTATCGCTATTTCCACCACCAGTGCTCCATTGAAATCGCCAGTAGCATTCTGCCCGTTCAAACTTTCGACCGTAACACCCGTCTCGCTATGAATGCTCATCAGTACTCTAAAATATCGTGATTCGTTCCTAAGCCGTACAAATTGCTTATGGAATGCCCTGCCGATCTCTGCATTTCCTGGTCGTTATAACTTGGAAACATTTAAGAACAATGTACATCGGTACCTGTCTTTTCTTTTTCACAAAATTTCTTTCGCCCGCGCTGTTAACGAACATTTTAAGGGTACATAAGCCCCTTGAGCGAGGGCTCATTTAAAAAAACAAAAGAAAAAGTCAAATTTCTAAAAAAAAAATGTTTTCTTTATCTAGATCGGGGTTTTAATGAGTGATGTGTTATATGAATAGACAAAGGTCTGCCGGATAGCCCTCAAAGAGACCAAATCTGTTCATGTAAATTTTACATATAGAAAACCGAGTCGGTTGCCTATCTTCATAAACTCGGTCTGTATTCCATTTGCAAACGAGGCCAAATTACGAACTTTTGAAAATAAAGTACTAGAAGACATTGTCCATGCACTGTGGTACCCGTACATAAGAAATGACGACTTACATCGAGACCTCGGGATTCCTACTGTGGAAAACGAAACAAAAAACTCCGCGAGAAAACATAAAACTCCACTATAGAATACAGTCTTTCAAATTTTTGACAAGATAAACACATTGCGGCGTCTCCAAAGATTCAAACCGATGGTCCTAGCGCGATAAAATGAAACATGAAACCGCATTAAAAAGGGGAACATGTAGGATCTTTCATTGGAGAGTAACCTGCCAAACGAGTCTATTTTATGATAAAAAAAAAACCTCAAAACTTAGTTGCGGTAATATAGTTAACTTTAATATCGTAGAGAGGTGTTTTTAGTGAGCAAAAATTGCACGCCACTATGCTGGCTTACAGTCCGGGTTGGACCTGGGCCTCAACCAATAAGCATCTCCAATTAGCTCGGTCTTGGCTAACTACTTCCAGTTGCGCACCTCAAGTTGGTTGAGGTCCTCTTCCACTTGCGCGCGCCACTTAAAGTGAGGCTTTCCTCTACTGCGTTGTCCCTCCGGATTAGAGTCGAAGATTGTGCGGGCTGGAGAGTTGGTGTTATTCGCTCTACTTGCCCCATCTATCTCAAATTCCCAATGCGCAGTTTTTTGATCAGGTCGATGTCGCTGTACAGCTCGTAGAGTTCATCGTTGAATCGTCTCCTCCAGACCCCGTCGGGACCAAATATCTTACGCAGAACTTTCCTCTCAAAACGATGAAGGATATCTTCATCCGCTTTAGTAAGGGTCCATGCTTCGGCACCATAGAGCAGAACTGGGATTAGAAGGGTCTTATATAGAGTTTCCTTGGTTGTTCGGGAGAGGGCCTTAGTACACAGTTGCCTTCTCAGCCCAAAGAAACAGCGATTGGCAAGCGTTAATCTTCGTTTGATTTCTGAAGAGATGTCGCTTTCAGATGTGATAGCAGACCCGAGGTAGACAAAGTCCCTTACTACCATACTACCCCAAATTTATAGCGGTCGATTATGATATTCTGGCCGATTCGACGATGATTGATGCCGCTTCTTGTTGACAGCATATACTTTGTTTTGCCCTCGTTTATCGGTAGACTCATTTTTGCCGCTTCTATTCCTATACTAAAACGCATCAGTGACAGCACGCTATGTTCTACCAAAAATATCAATATCGTCGGCGTATACAAGCAATTAACCAGACTTTTGAAAGATCGACCCTCGTGTGTTGGCTTGAGAGTTTTGCCCAATTCTTTCAAGTATGGTGTTGAAGAAGTCACATGACAGCGCATCGCCTTGCCTAAATCCTTTTTGGACATCAAGTGTCTCGGTTAGGTCGTTACCGATTTTGATGCAGTAGCATCATCCAGTCTCTATAGATGCTGTCATATGCGGCTTTAAAATCGATAAAAGGTGGTAAGTCTTGATCCGAACTTCTTGGGTTTTCTCCAGGATCCAGGGCCTGAAATCGCACTGATAGTGTCCAATCAGATCATTGACAAATGGTTTCAGGCGCTCGCACAATAGATCAGACAAGATCTTATATGCGATGTTTAGGAGACTGATACCTCTATAGTTGGCGCAGTTTAGAGGGTTTCCTTTCTTATGAACCGGGCAAACGATGCTGAGGTTCCATTCATCAGACGTACATTCGTCAAACCAAATCTTGAAAATAAGTTGGTATATGCTCTCTACCAAGTTATCTCTTGCTGCCTTAAATAGTTCGGCGAGTAAACTGTCCGACCCGGCAGCCTTGTTCGACTTCAGTTTTGATATTGCTGTCCTCACTTCATTTTATGTCGTCTTCGCCCGGTTAGCAGTCTGCAGATATGGTTTTTCCATATCTACTACAAGGTTTCCTTGTTCATCTCTACAGATTTCCGTTCGGGTCTTATTACCCTGACACGAACTTCCGAACATTATTCCTGAGTAGAACCTCTTTATTTCCTCGATCGCGCGCTTCTCGTACTCTTTCTCTTTTCTCCGTAGAAGTCGATGTTCTTCCCCCATCTTTTGCTCGTAGCGCTGACGCTTTCGTCCTTTTGTGCAGCGTCGCTTTGTAGACATGTTGTTTTGCAGCATGTGCTTTCCGGCACTCTTCATCAAACCAGTGGTTTCGTGGCGGTGGGCGGGTGAAACCCAGTACGTCAGTTGCGGCAATTCTGATGGCTTCTCGGCATCTAAACCACTGGTCTTCAGCATTTGATGCTGGCTGAAAAGGACTTCTCGACAGGTTGAGGGATATGCGGTCGGCAAAGTTTCTGGCGGCTTGTTCCAATTGCAACCGTTCAACGTTAAATCTCCTCATAGTATTTCCCCGTTATTGTTGTGTCTGAGATATCCGTAGACGTGCCTTGGCTGCAACTAAGTAGTGGTCCGAGTCTATGATCGCAACATGATCAATCTAGTTAACAGTTTGCTGATCTGGTGTCCGCCATGTTACTTGTGAATATTGAGGTGAGAAAACCGTGTGGTTGCTATAGCAACGTTACATCCTGCAGCAAACTCGATTAGCCTAAGTCCGTTTCCAGACGTGGTGTCGTGTAGGCTATGTCTTCTGATTGTGCTACCAAAAATGTCCTCTTTTCAAATTTTGTCATACATCGGACATTGCTCGTAAGTTTTGTCGAGGAGCTCGTTGAAGCTTTCTTTTCCTCTGTTGGGACGTGAGAGTATATAAGGCTGATGTTAGCGAATTTACCTTTGATACGGATTGTTATAAGGCATTCACTCACATGTCGAAAGCTAAAGACTTCTTACCTAAGTCTGCTGTTTACAACAAATCCGCATCAAAATAGACGCTGCTGACGTTTCCGATAGCAATCACCGTAGTAAGCATCACAGTTTTTCATCTTTCTTTTCCCTAGCCTATCCCACCGCTAATTGTTTGGCTGCACGCGGCCTGTTCAAGGTCCGAACATTCCACGTGCAGATTCGAAAGTCGTTGCCCTTTGTCTAATGGAAGATTTTTACCTGCCTTCGTAGAAAAATAAATAAATAGATGCATCACCAGCCTATTTATAGCGTTTTGGTCAAAATTTATTGTAAAACTTAATTTGAACACAATATCCCAAGCCCTAAGTTATGGTTAGCCGTAGCTAATTCGACATAGGACTTCAAACTAAATACTTTTACCTTTATGCTCCTTCCCAAACCAACCCAGTTGCTTTTAATAATACGACAGGATGATTCAGCAGCCTCGTTTCTTTCAAATTTGAAAACCATTATTCGGACCTCGTTGCCGTTGCCGGTTTTAGCAAAAACTGTGACTCTATTATTACATATAACAGCACCTTTCCATGGTCTCGATCGCGCGGTGCTTTTGACATCCCTCTCATAAAACTTACGAGTAGCTCCTGCCTTTCTTTGAAGCGCCACTTTGTCCCCTTTTTGTTTAGCCGAATGCATTTGCCGGCAATCTGTATCACACCAGAGATTTCGTTTTGGTGGTCATATGAAACCTCACTTTAAAAGCATCGTCCTTGTTGGTTTGTTAAAGACGTCGCTACTGACAATCTGTGACTAGAAGCGTACGATTTCTCGATCGATGTCCAATTTGTTCACTTATAAATGTGATGTGGATGTTGGCTGTCAATTACTGTCATTTACTGAATTCAATGAGGTAAATGGAGTTGTTTACCACACAGTAACGCATTTTTGTTATTCAATCTTATTACGAAAGTGGGCGATCTGTAAAATTGACATTTCGTAAAATTCGTGAATTTTTCGGTCAACATAATCGCCCTAGTGAGCCCGGAATTCGTTCGGCATCGGGTCAAACTCCAAATCAGCATGCTCGGCCAGCACGTACACGCTAAAACATCACCAATGTGAGTGAAAATGTTCAAAACCAACCAGGCACCTCAATTCGTCGCCGAAGTCAACAATTTGGCCTCACTTATGGCACTTTACAGCAAATTTTAAAAGTTGATCTTCAATTGCACGCCTACAAAATCCAAACTACACAACAATTGAAGCCTTTGGACCATCTACGACGTCGCCGATTTGTTAACTGGTTGGTGCTACCGACCACACTTTAAAGATCACATTATTTCGATTAGAGGAGAAGTTGATTTGGAAACGCGTGTATTCTTTGGGAAAGTCGTCCTTTTCCTTTGTGGGCATGTGAGCGCATATCAGGCATATGCTGAGGGATAAATTCCTGATGCAGATAGAATGCCTGAAGCACTGACGTTGTTACTGGTGTGATTAACCTCGCTCTTCTCCTCATATAACTTAATGTCAAAATTGAATATCAATCAGTTTACAGGACCGTAAACATTGACTTAAGAACCAGATTACTTAGTACCTTTTTCTTTATAGCCTTATCCGTAATTTTCCGACCATCCTAAGTCACCTTTAAATACGGGTTTGTACTATGCAAACACAGGATTATACAGCGAGGATAAGATGAAAACATTACCCATTGCATTATCTGTCGTTTTTTAGGTAATTTGCAACAAAACAAACCAGATAGATACTAATCCGTCAAATTGTCGGACATTCGTAATATTATCACCGCCTTAACTTCCACACATTTATCCACCAATCACTGCTGATACTTATCAAAGCAGGGATGCTCTGTATCTGGATGTGTTGATACATTTGCAACGCGATTATTCGTATGTAGTAAAAAACCCATTCAAACATACAAACAGACGGATAGACGAGAACGAGTGCTAAAGCAAATACAGATTGCACTAATGGGCCCGGCATCTATGTACATATATTTCAAGCACTCTTTGGCTTCAGCTTTACTCGAACACTAGCATCACAATGACCATGTAGCAATTGGCAAATACAAGCTCGTAATCTATCTTCAATCGAATAAATTGCCACTCTTGAAAATTGTCCAAATAAAATCCGGCCATGCTGCAGGGAGCATCATCAGGCACAGGCACAGGCACAGGCACAGGCAACATCCGAGAGGCCGACACCTCGTGGATCTCTTCCGGCGAGAATCATGGCCGCCCAACTGCCAACCGATAGTTGTAGCTTAACTAGCGGTCAGACCAGCTACCAAAGCTTTCGGCTTCAATTCATATCTGTGACTATGGTTGCGAGGTGGCTGTGACTGTGACTGTGACTGTGACTGTAACTACTACTGCAACTGCAAGCGGGAATTTCTGAAATTGTCCAGCAGCCGTTGCGAATAGTTCCGCTGATTAGTTTTCAATTTGAAACGGCAATTGAAATTCCGCGAATTGTTACACCAACGCGCTGTACGAGTGCATCCAAGCCCATTAGCGCTATCATCACCGTATACTAGGATTGAATACAGGAGGTGTAGCTATAGCTGCGGATGTATCTGCAACCATCAGTGCTTCAGTGAGATCAATTTATTTGAATAATTGCGCAAATTGTTGGCACAAGGATATCATCGTCATCGCCAGCTTTTATCTATTGATTTTGAAATTATGAACGCAAACAGAGTCACAGAGGAGGAAGCCTCTCTCATGGTGCTGAAGCTATCATGGAGCAGATGGAATGATTGGTCGTTGACAGGTGCTGGGTGGTGGTAGGTGGTAGATAGTAGATGGCTGCCTCTTGATGATGACGAACGCCGACTGTGCCGGATACAGTGTGACGATGACTTTTGTTTAGATTTTCAATTAAATTGTTTGATTGCAGTCAGCAGAATACCGGTATCTACGATGTGTCGCATTGTAACGATGCTAATCGGGGTAAATTTTACGATTATTTGTCAAGGGTGTTGAATTGAAGTGTTTTACAATTTAATGGATGGGTAAATTGACGAAATTGAGGGCAGAATAACATACATCTAGTAAAAATAATTTTAGTCGATCGTATTTAGTTGGACGTTATGGTACGCGGTAGGAGTAGGTACGTAGTTAGAACTCTTGGTTATATCTACAGGGTGAATGATTCTAACTCCAAAATGCTATAACTTTTTTATTTTTTGATAAATTTGCTTTGTGCCAAAGCAAAAAATGTTAGTAAATACATCAATTTTCAAATTGTATCAGTAGTTTTCAATATGTCCACCTTTGGTGCGAATAATGGCCTTGAGACGGCCGAAGAAAGTATCGCACGCTGCACGCAAGTGGCTCTGCGGTATTTTGGCCCATTCCCGGCGAAGTGCTTGTTTGAGGTGGTCCAAGCTTTGGTATTTTTTAGTGCCAACCTTTGTTTTCAAAATACCCCAGACAGAGAAATCCAAGGGATTTGCATCCGGAGAATTTGCAATCCATTGTGTCGAAGAAATGATTGTGTGTGGAAAATTGTTTTTTAACCAATCTTGGTTGACGCGCGCTTTGTGAGACGGTGCCGAATCTTGTTGAAATGTCCACGGTCTCCGACCGAAATGATTGTTTGCCCAAGGCTTCAATACTGCCTCTAAGATAGTTTCACGGTATACGATCGCATTAATTTTGACGCCACGGTCCAAAAATACGAAAATACGAGCAGAGAGCGACCATCGACGGTTATGGCGACCCAAACCATTACCATCGGTGCTGCCTGCTTTCTGGTGGCGGTCCCAATGTGCAAATTTTCGAAGGACTTCTCTGGCAAGTAAACTCGGTCATTTTGTTTGTTGACATATTGCTCGATAACAAATGGCGACTCATCGGGAAAAAACCAAATTCGGCAACTCACCACTTTCGTGCAAGCGGTCTTTTGACTCTAACTTTTTTCTGTTGCGGTGTAAGATCGTGGGCTTTTTGGAACTTCAATGGCTTGAGCCCAAGCTCATTTTTCAGTATGTGTTGCATCCGTTCCAACGACATGTTGAGCTCACGAGCCATTTTTCTTCCACTTCGACGCGGATTTCGCTCAATTCGAGCCTTCACTTTCCGAACCATTTCTGCGGATGTTGCTGTTTTTTTTATGACCACCTCCATGGCGTTTTGCAACGCTGCCAGTATCACGGTAACGGCCTATGGTTCGAGACACAAATGATTTATTCACGTTGAGGTGCTGGAGGGCTCTAACGATAGCTACTTGTGGTTTTCCAGCTAAATATAAAGCAAACACACTATCACGTTTGAATTCCATCGCGAATAAAATTTTTTCAACACAACTGAGACGCAAATCGTTTAAAAGCATTGTAAATAATAAAATTATCTGTCATGTGTCAAAATTTTAGCTCAATGTCATGAACGGTTTGGGAATTATAGCAGTCTGAAGTCATACCTTTTTACCTGAGCTTATCGTGTGAGATTTAAGTTGTTTGCTAAGTTGCGAGCAAAAGTGCAAAAAGATTCTGAGATTGAAGGGTGTCCCATCAGTCCATAATGCACCTGCGTCGATCGTGGTCAATCTTAACTTTCAGGGTAATCATTATCAACATTTTCAACCAAATAAAAATCTGGCTCAGCCTTAATCGTGTTCAGTGAATCCTTTCAACTAGGATTTTTCGGGTTCGGTCCTCTTTACTCTTTTATGTCATGATCGTGGGCCCCGATGAAATGAAATCTTGATTCTGAATAGACCTTTACTCTTGCAGTTGTTGTTATCCTCTGTAATTCTAATCTCTGGGAAATTGTATCTTCTTTGGACAACGCCATCGGTGTTCTACCAATCATGATCTGTCTAACTGAGTCTATAAGAATAGGAGACGATTGTCTGAACTTTTGTTACCCTGGTCTCGATTCGCTTTAGCAATATGCCTGAGAACCTTCGGAGCAGAATTTACTCTTATGGGTAATTCCATGAAAATTGAACATGAAGCAAGAAAAAAAAAGGGAATTTCCAATCCGTTTAATTATGTCAAACAATTAATTAAATATGGCAACGTTGCTAATTGCTTTCAAATTTTAAAAAAATGTTATACGAGGGCGGTGATTTTTTGATAAAAAAATAATTTTATTTTTCAACGTAGTCTCCCTTGAGCTCTATACACTTTGTCCAACGCTTCTCCAATTTTTTTATCCCTTCCAAAAAAAATGATTTGTCGAGGTCCTCAAAATAGGCCTTTGTTTGCGAGATGACTTCATCATTGGAGTCAAATCTTTTTCCACCAAGCCATTTCTTCAGGTTTGGGAACAAGAAGTAGTCGCTCGGAGCCAAATCTGGAGAATAGGGTGGATGAGGGAGCAATTCATAGCCCAATTCATGGATTTTTGCAATGGCAACTGCACATGTGTGCACCCTTGCATTGTCTTGGTGGAAAAGAACTTTTTTCTTGGCCAAATGAGGTCGTTTTTTTTTCAAATCGTCATTGAATCGGTCCAATAAGTTGGCATAATATTCCCCATTGATTGTTCTTCCCTTTTGAAGGTAGTCAATGTGGATTATCCCGCGTGCATCCCAAAAAACAGTCGCCATAACTTTATTGGCTGACAAACCCACCTTGGCCTTCTTTGGCGCCGATTCACCCTTAGAAACCCACTGTTTTGACTGTTGTTTGTTCTCTGGTGTGTTGTGATGGATCCATGTTTCGTCCACGGTTACAAAACGGCGCAAAAACTCCTCCATATTGCGATTAAACAACGCCAAACCTTCCTGTGAAGTTGTTACACGATTGCGTTTGTGGTCGACTGTGAGCAAACGCGGCACCCATCTTGCGGAAAGCTTTCTCATGCCCAAGTGATCATTCAAAATTGAAACCACTGAGCCATGCGAGATCCCTACGGCTTCCACAATCTCTCGCACTTTCAACCTTCGGTCGGTCAACACCATATCGTGAATTTTTTCGATTGTATCGGGTGTAGAGACCTCAACTGGGCGTCCAGGACGTTCGGCATCTTCAGTGCTTGTACGGCCACAACGAAATTCAATAAACCACTTTTTTACCATTGAAATCGATGGTGCAGAGTCCCCATAGTATTTATCAAGCTTAGCCTTGGTCTCGGTAATGGTTTTTTTTCGCAAGAAATAATGCTTAATAAGCACACGAAATTCACTTTTTTCCATTTTCTCCTCAAATTAGTGAGTAGTCTGATAAAAATAGCTGTCAAACACAAACTAACTGACGCAGCAAGTTTAAATTTTGACAGGAGTCAACTGACAGATGCCTGTTGACAGGAGCAGTGTTGCTGTTTCAGTAAACGCATCACTATCTGAAACTAAAGTACTCTTTGTTAAAGAACATGGTGTAATTGTTGGAAAAAGTAAATTTGCAGAATTGAGGCCGAAACACGTCTTACTATCGAATAAACTTCCTCATAATGTTTGCCTTTGCAAATATCATGAAAACTATAGCTTAGCATTTATTTCACTCAATAGCGCAATTGGAAGTCCGAAATATAGTCACGATTTCATAAGTACTGCGATTTGTGACAAGCCAAGCAAACAATGCTTGTGAGCTCTGCAAAGACAGAAGTAACATGATATGTGTGGAAAACCGTTGACGGAAAGATAACCAACATTCATTCTGACCTAATAAAACATGTTTTGGATATGTCTCCAAAATTTTTTGAGCACACGTACTTCAAGAGGTGCCAAGTCAACTCATAGCATCAGGATAAACTTGCTGTATCGTCAGATAAATATGATCCTGCCATTGCTTTGATGCAGGTGGGCTTTTCGGAAAATTTCACATGTATAGCTCAAGATGAAATTCAAAGTTCTCATTGGATGCACCCAACAGATATCTCTGTTCACCGTTTCTTTGTGGTTTAATAAAGAGCAATATCCAATCGTCATTGTCTCGGATGATTTACACTATGACAAAAAAAGGAGTGTTATATACTTTGATAGAATCTTTAAAGAGTGTTAACCGGTTGAATATATGGTCTGATGGTGCGAGCTCCCAATTTAAAAATAAATTTATTGCTTAGAGCTTAAAAATGCTGAAAGAAAGAAACAAGAAGCATATAGTATGGAACTATTCCGCAACGTCACATGGAAAAGGCCCGGTCGATGGAATAGGCAAACCGTCGTCGTCAATGCTGACCAATTAGCTCATGCAGCAAAGGATTCTTCAGTAAAAATAATTATATGTTCACCCAAGGACATTGAAGACATGACCAAGAAAATGAATTTGGATTCACTTTTTTCCGAAGCGCCACTGATAACACTGGGCAACAATGAAAAATACTCGGACATACTGAATAGTGTTTCTTATAGTATTCGACCTGTAGATAACGGGAAAAATAATATTTTGCTCAGGTCACGTACAGCAACCTAACGGCACACACTTTTACATCTTTATCGAACGAGGTCAGTTCTAATAGAATCGCACATCGTTTAAATCGGTTTTTCTGTTATTAATTTAAAAAAAATAAACTAATTTGCGTAAGAAGAATATTAGAAGTGCGTTAAAGTGATAAAATGCCACGATCTTGTGTTAATTGTCCAGATTTATTCTGCTATATTTGTGGAGAATTTACACCGAAAAAAAGAAAATAACACCATTTATTGAAAAGTGTTACTTTTCTTATTTTAAATTTAAAATAAACTCTGGGCCCCACACATTTGCTGCCTTAGGTGTCACCGACACCTATTATAGGTGTCGGAATGCCTATGATATGGAGAGAGCCCCAGAGTCACACAGATTGTTACTTTTGTCGCACCAATGTGAAGGGATTTTCTCGAAGATCAAAGCATTCCACAAAATATGCAGATGTCTTTTCTGTAACAAGACCAGCACCTCATACAGAAATTCCGCCAGTTCCAAAGCCACCTTTCGGACACAGAAATAAGTTCGCCATATTGTTTAGAAGAAATCATGGATGATCCCGAATTTGAGCTCCCTACATCTTCTGATGCACCACATCTTATCAGTCAGATTGAGCTTAATGCCCTCGTCAGAGACTTGGATTTGTCAAAACAAATGTCTGAAATACTGAGTTCAAGGTTAAAGCAGTGGAATCTGCTCAAGCCAGAGGTAAAAATTACAGAGTACCGTACGCGACAAAGTGAATTTGTTCCTTATTTTTCGAAAGCCAATAACTCAGTGTACGAGGGGCGTACCGATATGAAGGAAAATGCAAATTCAATTTAAATTGTTTTTATTTTTCAATATAATCTCCCCTAACATCAATGCATTTGTTACATCTTGAGATAAGCTTTTTTAAACCCTCAAAAAAATAAATTTCCTCTTTCTCTGCAAAATACCCATTTATTGCCGACTTGAGTTCTTCATCAACCGAAAATCTTTTTCCACGAAGACATTTTTTCAAATCCGGAAACAGGAAATAATCACTAGGGGCAAGGTCTGGACTATAGGGTGGGTGTTGGATTTCTTCGAAACCACAATCTCGCGCAGCAGCCTTGGAAACTCACGCCGTGTGAACAGGAGCGTTGTCATGAAGAAGCAACACACCCGCTGCGAGTTTACCCCGTCTTTTCTTTTTAATTTCCTCCCGCAAATTATGCAAAGTGGAAGCGTAGGATGTGGCGTTGATGGTTTCACCTTTTTTTTTGTACTCAATGAGCAAGATTCCCTTTGAGTCCCAAAAAACTGTGGCCATGAGCTTCCCGGCAGACGGAGTGACTTTGAACTTCTTCGGGGGGTCCTTTTTTGTTCCTTTTTTATGCCACTGCATGGACTCTTGTTTGCTTTCAGGGTCATAGTGGTGGACCCATGTTTCGTCCCCAGTAACAATTCGATCCATAACACCGTCCGCGTTCTCACTACACATCTCCAAAAGCTCTCTACAGCATGCGATTCTCACTTTTTTCTGAGGCGCTGTGAGCATTCGTGGCACCCACCTTGCACTGACCTTTAAAAGGTTAAGATGGTCATGAAGAATGGTGTGAATGGTACCAATTGAAAGCTTGGTGATCTCTGCCATCATTTTCACCTTTATTCGGGCATCCTCAAGAACAAGTTTTTCGACTTCTTTGATGCTTTCTCCCGTACAAGCAGTAGCCGGGGCGCCGGAGCGGGGGTCGTCTTCAATGCTCTCTCTGCCTCTCTTGAACTCACTTGACCACTTTTGCACAGTTGATAATGAAGGTGCGGAACCCTGGTAAACAGCCACCATCTCTTCATGAATAGTTTTTTGACTTTTTCCTTGCTTAGTGAGAAATTTAATTACAGCGCGATGCTCAATTTTCACCATCTTCGTCTCAGTTGCCATTATGATTCTGTTTAACTAGAGATAAAACGCGAATTAATAATCACATTTATATGACATTTTACATGAATGCACTAAAATAATAGTATTACTTGATAAATAAGTCAATTTACAGCTTCACCCCTATGCCGAGAATATGTTGAACGCCCCTCGTATTGTAATGATATTAATGGCTTAATGCTATCACTTGGTTATGAGTACAAAACCGAAGAATGGCGGCTATTCACCGACGCATCAAAGGCTAGTTTGAAAGCTGTATTGCTTCATAATGGTAATATGTTTCCTTCAATACCTCTAGCGCATGGTGTGAATTTAAAAGAAACCTACGATATTATGAAATTTCTATTGGAAAAAATTGAATATAAAAAATATAACTGGTCGATAACATATGTTCGGATTTAAAAGTTGTTGCTCTACTTCTTGGACTACAACTAGGTTACACCACATTTTGTTGTTTTTTATGTGAGTGGGATAGTAGAGCACGATCAGAGCACTTTGTGAGAGTAGATTGGCCTATAAGAACAAACTTTATTTGTGGAGAAAAAAATATAAGGAATCCTTCATTGATCGAACCACAGCGTGTTATTCTACCATCATTACATATCAAATTGGGTCTTATAAAAAACTTTGTAAAGGCGATGAAGAAAGACCTACCTGGTTTCAATTTTTTGAAACAAAAGTTCCCATCACTAAGCGAAGCAAAAATTAAAGAAGGTACTCGTATTTTTGTGGGTCAAGACATTAGAAAGCTTATAAAAGATCCAGCTTTCATTCCTACTCTGGATTCATTAGAAAAACAGACCTGGTGTTCATTTGTGAAAGTAGCAGAAAACTTCCTAGGTAACAATAAGACTCCAGGTTATCCAGATGATGTAAAGCTGGATGCTTATCATAAAATGGGATGCAACATGTCGCTAAAACTTCATTTTTTGCATTCTCATCTCAATTTCTTTCCTGGAAATATGGGTGATTAAGCGATGATCACGGCGAGAGATTTCACCAAGACATTGCTACAATCGAGCAACGGTACCAAGGAAAATGGGAGCCATCAATGTTGGCAGATTACTACCGGTCGCTTATAAGAGAGACTGTTCTTATAAACGGAATGCAGATGCTTCCAAAAGAACAACAAAATTTTACAAGAAATAACATTTTTCGGTAATATTTTTGGTTAAATTCTTAAATTGAAAAAAGCGTTTTCTCACAAAATCCCGATGTGACCTGGCTAATTTATATAGTTTTCCTGATTCTATAAACTCCAACGATTACGAATCACATAATTTTATCTCCGAGTAAAAAAGAAATATTTTTTTTGTTGACCAGTGTAATTGGGATATCCAAATGTCATATAATGTCTTGGGTAAACAATACACTACAAACGGCTCAAACATCAGAAGAATTAAATATGGGCATGCAAGAAAATCAAAGCTGTCACAAACAAAGATATGGTTCGGGAAGCGACAGTAAAGACGATATTCCCTTAGCTGTGTTACAAAAAAGATTGATTTAACAATTGTTGTATTTAAACTTAAATAAAAAAAAAAAAATTATTTTTTTGCAAATTCTTTTATTGAACTATTAATGAACCATGCTGAATGTCGTAGAAATTTTCAATAGAACAATCTACGAAAAACATACCGTCCAAATTTGTAACGCGAGTTACCGATAATTTATAATGGCTTTTTGCAAACAAACCAAATTTTTTTTCAAAATCCTTTTTTTTTTATTGTAATATATTTGTAATGGAACACTATTTACTTTTATAATTTTTTTTCTTTAATTATTTGCGACCTTTAAAAAGAGCATGTCAATCAAAAGGAAATAAATGCATCTGAATGTAACGCGAGTTACCATGGAATTACCCTTATTGGAATACGTTGGTATTCTTTGACTTATCACAATATGTAGAGCTAATCAACGTAGTCGTTTCAACTTATTAGATATACAGAATGATGTCAGCTGGGATATAGTCATATTGTTATAATTTTATAGTGCTACTAGCGTAGATATACCACACTCTTTGACTGCTGCAAAACAGAGCCACAACGCTCAGGCAAAAATTGTAAAGCTATCAGCACGTAAGTGATCGCTTCGCAACAATCCATGCCAATGGCGAATATGGATATGTAAGCCTGATTTGCGTCCATGCCCATCCAGACGATAAGAATGACAGCATAAAGGACGACATCAATGATCTCCGGAGACAAACATATGCAGGCACCAAAACTGTGCTAGGATATCTTAACGCAAAGCTCAGTTAGGAAGCGATTTTTGAGCGGGTCATCGAAAATCCTCCATGACACCACTTCCGACAATGGATTTCGATTGCTAGAATTTTCTACGAAGCGTAACCTCTTAGTATCCAGCACTCGATTGTCACTTCTCAACAGCCAGCGTTTGGCTATCCCCCGATCAACCAACAGGTAATCACATTGATCACATTGCGATTGACGCCAGACATTCTTTCCGCATTCTGGAATTCCAAACTTTCCAAGGAGCCAACATCTTTTCGGATCATTATCTTGTTGCAGCCAGGGTACGCACTCGGATATCATTAGCACAGGCAGCGGTGTCAAATAAGACCAACAAAGTTCGAGTGTGAAAAGCAGGGACCGCTGGAATCATGCCCGATTGCATTCTCCTCAATCTGTCTTAAAATTTTAGACCCCATATAGGACACCAATTAGAATGTTGTCAACGAGCCATCAGAGAAGCTGCTTCAGATGTGATTAGTTTTTCAAAGCCCTGCTACAAAGAAGCGCTTGATTTGACAATGAATTTAAGCAGGTGCATGCAGCCAAACAGGAAGCATAATTCTGCGCTGTATCGAAGGACTACAGTTGCTCGTGAACTTCACGAGCAGGAATAATACATGCCGTTTTATAGTAAAACACAAAATTTTTACAAAATTCAACTTTATTTGTCGCCTTCGGGGTCGATACACTGATTGAAACGATTTTTCAATCTTTCGATACCAGTTTTGTAGTAGGATTTCGGTTTAGCCTCAAAATAGGCCTCTGTTTCGGCGATTACTTCTTCATCGGTCTTAAATCTCTTTCCGGCGAGCATTCTTTAGAGGTTCGCGAACAGGAAATAATCGCTGGGGGCCAAATCTGGAGAATACGGTGGGTGGGGAAGCCATTCGTAGCCGAATTCATTCAATTTTGCCATTGTTTTCATCGACTTGTGACACGGTGCATTGTCTTGATGAAACAGCACTTTCTTTTTCTTCAAATGCGGCCGTTTTTCTGCGATTTCGTCCTTCAAATGCAACAACAGCGCAATGTAATAGTTGCTGTTGATAGTCTGCCCCTTTTGGAGATAGTCGATGAAAATTATTCCATGTGCATCCCAAAATACGGATTCCATAACCTTGTCAGCCGACTGTTGAGTTTTTGGTCGTTTTGGACGAGATTCATCGCCTGCTCGCCACTCAGCTGACTGCCGACTTGACTCTGGTGTGAAGTGATGGAGTCAAGTTTCATCCATTGTCACATACCGACCCAAAAATTCGGCTTTATTGCGGTTGAACAGCTTTAAACACTCCTCTGAATCATCAACACGTTGTTGTTTTTGGTCGACTGTGAGCAAACGCGGCACCCACTTTGAACAGAGCTATCGCATGTCCAAATATTCGTGTATGATATATCCAACACGCTCTTTTGATATCTTCAGAGCCTCAGCTATCTCGATCAACTTCACTTTACGGTCATTCGTAAGCATTTTGTGGACTTTTTTGATGTTTTCATCTGATTGGACGTCCACTGCGTGCATCATCTTCGGTGCTTGTATGACCACTTTTAAATTTTTCAATCCACTTGCGAATTTCCCAAAAGTGGTAAACAATTTCGGTCGTTCGTCAAAAACCAGAAATTCTGCCTCATCTGTCATTTACAATGACATTCCAGCTGTCAGCTCTTTGGAAAAAGCCAATCTGCTTGTTGCACACTTTGCCACCAACTCAATATTTCCAGATTGTG
Organism: Volucella zonaria; assembly: GCA_963966105.1. NCBI lineage: Eukaryota > Metazoa > Arthropoda > Insecta > Diptera > Syrphidae > Volucella > Volucella zonaria. Next base: position 48,804,624 of record OZ014534.1, read on the forward strand.
CATTGTCTCCCCCTCAATGGGACAAACCCACTTTTACACCCGTGTAGTAGCAAGAGTACTTAACGATCTTTACATACACAAATCTGCTGGTCCAGATGGGGAGACCCTTCTTCTGAAGAGATGTTCTTCCATGCTGGCAGAACCACTGCGTCAGCTTTTTCACCAACCCTACTTTTTAGGACTGTTTCCGAGCAGATGGAAAAAGGCATTTTACTAGAGCAGTGCTACAGAAGGCGAATCTTTCTCGTCCTGCGGACCCATTGCATCTACGTCCCTTCTTTCCAAAGTCATGGAAACGCTGATAAATCATCAGCTCATGCAATATCTCGAAACATGAAAACTTCTCAATGACCTGCAGTACGGTTATCGTAGCAAGTTGTGATTTGATGGCATGTCCCACCGAAAAGTGGGGCCAAAGCGTATATCAATCTGGCGAAAGCAAGATTTTTCAAAGGATCTTTTGAAGGTTGGTACTAACTGAAAATGGTATGGATTTAATTCAAATAGTGCCCTCTCTTAGAAACGGCACTTTCCAGCCCATGTGTTAGAAACGAAAAGCATAGGCTTCCCAGAAAGAAAAAGTCAGAGCACGAAACACCCGCATTCGAGTGAATGGAGAGATGTTACTGTAGGGATGATATTCGAGACAAACATGATAGGGCTACCAAACCAGAATGGAAGTCTCCAAAGATGGACATGGATAACTAATAGGAGAATTGCAGTCGGTGCTGTGAATTTGGAAAAAATACTCCTGCAGAGTATGAATGAACCAGCCGCCTTGAACGAGGATGAAAGAGAATTCCGTTCGCCTTACCCAGACGAAGTTAAGGTAGCAACATCAAAGCCAAAGTCTAATAAAGCTCCTGGCGCAAATCGACTAGCTGATGGGCTGTATAAAGGAGCTAGAGATAAACTGCTTACGAGCATGCACATGTTAAATATGGTTAGGAAAAAGCATGTCCGGATCATGGAATCTCAACATCGTTTACCCCACCTACTAGAAGCGAGACCGTTTTGATTGCGCCAACCTCTTGAGGAATAAGACTGTGAAGACAAGTCGACTCGCTGTCATGTGACTTTCTTAATATCACAACAAATTACAATATTTCAAAGGGACGTCCGTCAAAGACATATATAAAAGACCTTGCCTCTTCCTCCATCCCGACGCTCATTTACAATGGTATTCCTGCTATCTGATCTTTGGACAACTTTGCAGTAGCATACAAAAATCCACTTTTCTAGATAGTACATCTCACCTTCTTCTGAAGAGGTGTTCTTCCACGCCGACACAAAGCACTACGTAAGCTCTTTCATCGATCCTACTCTGTAGAACTCCTTTTGAGCAGATTGAAAACAGCATTTGACCAACAAGTTCTCATAAAAAGGGGAATCTTCTACTCTCTCTCTCTCCAAATGGTTGGAAAATACGGCCAAGAAGCAGGATAAAATCCAGCAGTCCGTCATACCTAAACCAACAAATAAGTTAGCAAGTAAATCCAATTTGCCAAGACCCACGTCCTCTTCCCACAACAAACCCAGCTCCAATTGGAGTTTTACAACTAAAATGTTTCCTAATTTTAAGCCGCCCAAACAAACTCCAACTCCCCCTATTCCACCTCAAATCAAGCCCCAACCTCAATGTGTCTCTTTCGACTTAACCCCTACAACTCAAATTCCCACCACTCAACCATTAACACACACGCCTTCCCTTAATTTCGACCTTAGAACTGGAGCTAAGTATCCTAACTTCATCAGTTCTCACATTTTAAACCCTACTTCAGAACACTCCCTCTTCTATTGACCCCCTTTCGCCAACCACTGTTAAAATAACGCAGCAAACTAGCGATACCACCGAATGTCGCTATGCGCTCTCTAGCCTTAGAGATAAAAAGTTATATGAGAATATACGAGGGCGGGTCAATAATTCCGTGCATTTTTGAATTTCTGACCTCTTTACTGAAACAGTGGGTTTCTAAGGGTGAATCGGCGCCAAAGAAGGCCAAGGTGGGTTTGTCAGCCAATAAAGTTATGGCGACTGTTTTTTGGGATGCACGCGGGATAATCCACATTGACTACCTTCAGAAGGGAAGAACAATCAATGGGGAATATTATGCCAACTTATTGGACCGATTCAATGACGATTTAAAAAAAAAACGACCTCATTTGGCCAAGAAAAAAGTTCTTTTCCACCAAGACAATGCAAGGGTGCACACATGTGCAGTTGCCATGGCAAAAATCCATGAATTGGGCTATGAATTACTCCCTCATCCACCCTATTCTCCAGATTTGGCTCCGAGCGACTACTTCTTGTTCCCAAACCTGAAGAAATGGCTTGGTGGAAAAAGATTTGACTCCAATGATGAAGTCATCTCGCAAACAAAGGCCTATTTTGAGGACCTCGACAAATCATTTTTTTTGGAAGGGATAAAAAAATTGGAGAAGCGTTGGACAAAGTGTATAGAGCTCAAGGGAGACTACGTTGAAAAATAAAATTATTTTTTTATCAAAAAAATCTGTTTTAATCCAAAAGTCACGGACTTATTGACCTATCTCTCGCCTATCTGCACGATAAATTCAACTCAGTGTGCTATGAGGGTAAAACAAAAACATGCGTCATGGTTTCCATCCAGCAAGAAGGCCTCCCTACCGACGTTACCAGTATCAGGAAACTTTATATAAAGTATCACGAGATTTTCAATACGCCCCCCCTCTTCAAATTGTCTGCTCTCGGCTTTGAGCTTCTTTTATTAAAATGGATTCCTTCTTACCTGGTAAACCGATACCATACTGTTCGGTTTAGATCCGCCTTTATATTCCATTCCTTGCCTCGTATGGAGTTCCATAAGGCAGTCATCTTGGCCCTCTTCTCTTCATTCTTGCTATTAACGATGCTAAGAGGGTCATTAAACACTCCTCCCTCTCCCTTTACGCTGATAACACAAAACTTTTTAAAACTATTTCTTCTCTCCATGACTCTGCCCTTCTTCAAGAAGACCTTGATCGGTTTGTTTTCAATCTGGTGCCTCAAAAACTGCTAGAACTCAATGTCGCCAAATATCAATCTATATATAACCTTCTCACGTAAATGCAACCCGTCTCCTCCCCGACTTTATTTTCTCTATGATCAACCATTTCCCTGGTTCAGCCTTTTCCAGACCTTGGCATATTATTCGACCGTGAGCTTAATTTCCGTTCGCATATCGATAAGATGATCCTCAAACCCAACTCATCACTTGGCTTTATTAAACGGTGGTCCAAGGAATTTTCCAACCCGTATGTTACCAGTTCTCTCTGGATTGTCGTGGGGTGCGGATCTTAGAATCTCAGAACTTAAATATAATTTTTTTTTTCTTTTCCTCAATATGAATTGCTCCGTTTGTTCGCAAAGAATCGATCGTAATTGCTTAACAAAAATCAAATGTGATGATTGCTCGCATTTCTTTCATTTTTCATGCGTGAACATCACTGAACAAGATGCAGACTTTTTTAAAACAAGTGGTAGTGCATTTCGTTGTGACAAATGTGCAGTATAGAGACGCCGCTCTTTGCATTTGCCACTGCCGGCTTCGCCAATGTCAAACATAAACCACGCATTGGCTGCTACTAAAAACAACAAAATACACGCGGAAAGTAGCACAGCACATAGTCAAGCGGTTCGGTCTACACAGTTCGATGACATCGAGGGAGAATGCACTCTTCAAATGATCTACAAGAAGCTGTCGAAATTAGAGGAAGCTAACCACCGCTTTCTGCAACAACTTTCCTTGATACAATCAGAGAATACAGTGCTTAGGAAGAGACTGAACTACTTGGAGAGTAAACTAACAGCAACAACATCTTCTCAGTAATTGTATTGAGATTGTTGGAGTGTCGGACGCGAATGACAATAACGCAATATCCAAGGCTAAACAACTCTTTAAGAATGCTCTATCCATCGATGTTCCTGACAATAAATTTGAAAGATGTTATATCAAGAAAGTTAAAGCTAAAACCAACAGCGATGCGAACTCCTCTGTCGCTAAGCCGATCATCTGTGTTAGATTTTCCGATCAGCACACGAAGGAAGGAATAATGACCGCAAAGAAGACGAACAAAAACAAACTTAACAGCAGCAGTACTAAGAGCAGCAGCAGGGAACCGGTATTTATATTAATGATTCTCTCACTAAATATACGCAAGCTCTTTTTATATAAGCTAAAGAGACTAGAAAGCTGAAAGATGTTAAATATGTGTGGTTCAAAGATAATACAATTCTTGTCAGAAAGGTTGAGGAAGGAAAGATCATGCCAATTAGATCATTTTGTGATCTCTCACTTAAGGACTGAAAGGAATAAAATCTGTACATTTTAATACGGGCTATACCCCCAATGCGTAAAAATTGCAATCCCATTTTGTACCCAAATTAGCCTGTACATTCTCTAGTTTCAGTTTGTTATTGATTTTAGTTCGGTGCGGTTTAAAATATTTATGAAATATGAGTCAAGAGGAACGCCGTAAAAAGATCATCGACAAATGGCTCGAAAATACTTCGCGTCCAAACCATTTCATCGCAAAAAATTTAAACATAGCACGCAGTACAGTGGATTCTGTTATTAAACGATAATTGGAGACGTTGGCCGTGAGTACTATCGTAAAAAAGCCGGACTATGTCATCCAGAGATGTTGCTCGGAAATGTAATACCAACCAAACAATGGTACAAAGATCTAAAAAAATGTAACGGTCTAAAAACACGAAAAAAAAACAAAAAATACCAAAAGTTACTGAAAAGCCAAAAAAAGTCATAAAAACACGAGCCCGAAAGCTATACGAGTTGATCGGCAACAAGAAAGCGTGCTTGGTTTTGGATGACGAAACTTATGTCAAAGCCGACTTTAATACTCTTCCAGGTGCGCGGTCTTACAACTCGTTTGAAGCTGAGATTCTTCCGCAATCAACAACATCGATTGGGATGGAAAAATTCGTGTCAAAATATCTCGTTTGGCAGGCCATTTACCAATGTGGACACAGAAGCTCGTCGTTTATTACAACAGGAACAATTAACGGAGAAGTGTACATTAACGAGTGCCTAAAAAAACGGTTTATTCCTTTTTTAAACCAACACGAGGGTTCAACATTATTTTGGCCAAATTTAGCTTCAGCGCACTATGCTCATGCGACGTTCAGCTTTCTTGTTGCTAAAAATGTCGACTTTGTCCCAAAAGACATGAATCCACCCCATGTTCCACAGTGCCGTGCCGGGCTTTGGTCAAAGCTAAATTGAGGAAAAGTGAGCAATGTGCAAAAGACGTAAAAGATTTTAGTGCTAAATGGAAAAGAGCGTCCAAAAAGATCACAGATGTAACTGTCACCAACCTCATGAAGGACATTCGAAAGAAATTGAGGAAAAAATGGGAACCCAAACAATTTTTTTTATTTTTTGTAATTGTGAATGAATTTAATAAAAAACAGAGTTTTAAAGTAAATAAAAAAAATTTACATGAATTATGAAAATATTTCTTTTTTTTACTTTGAAGTTTCAAAATTTTATTCGTTTCAGTCCTTAGATTCAACAAATAGGTATTCAGTGTCGTCACCCACTGATTTCCCTAAATCAATACAAATATGCGTCTAGAAGGGCACTAGCCTAAGAAGCGCTGTTCGGATAATAGAGTAACATAAGTCTATGTTCAATCTTCAACTCATTTACTATTGATTTGTCCTGACCAGATGGATCAGTTAATTTCCGCTCTTTTGGCGGCACAGTTCAAATTTCGTTTCGACTTAGCCGTGTTACACAATTCAATTACCGCCACTATCTCGCAGATTTATTCCAGTCCACGATATTACTCGTATATTAAAAATTTATAGGTCGCGCAAGATCTTGAAAATACCCAACTTCCGCCCCACAAACCAAATTGTTCGAAGGTTAACAAGTTCTTTTTATTACTTGCTTACTCAATCGATCATATAGTATACAATATCAAGTGATTATCTCAGAGAAATCTCGAAAAACAAAACTCTGGCAATTCCAAATCCAATCAATAAGAAATTAATAATAAATATCAGGCACAACAATAAAATGATTTTTGATTTAACCTCTCCAAACGTCACCATAAATTGTCTTCAATTAACGAAAATCAGATAAAGCAAGGGTCCCGCTAAAATTGGCAACCTGTAGTCATATATATTTTTTTAAAAGTTACCACGAATACGAGTATATTCGTATCTGATCGATAAGGTTCGCCAACGATAAACGTAATGAATAAAAAACCTAGAAGCTTAGTTGCTGTCCTAATTGTCAGTTTATACCGTAATTATTAAGTTTGTTGGATGTAATCGCCAGTTTTGATCACTTAAGATTTCAATTTAATTAATGTTGAATTAAATGAGAGATTAGATGGGCCGGGTTGGTGTGGTAACAAGTACGAGTATAGGGATTAGGGATACAATCAGTAGCACTATGCACGTAGGCAATTTGCCGCATAGGACTAGCGTCATCACATGTTGCCAGGTCATTCGTGGGGCATTATTGATGTGGATTTTCTCAAGAAGTGATTCATTAAAGACAATTAGAACTGTCATCGTTAGCGGTAATTAGTTGAAAGTCATTCATAACATGATTGGCGGTAAAATAATCGGTGGGACTTGCGATTAAACAGAAAAACAAGGCGATCAATTATTTCACCAGTTTTAGGCATTTAGCAATAAGTTATCTGAATTTGTGTTGCTTTGTAGCATGCGCTTTATAGCAGACAGTCGCTAGGCATGACACGATACAGCTTCACCAACTGCAAGCAGGGAGTCGAGTAACACGCACTATAGCAGTGGAAACAAAACGCCACCTTGCGGGCACTCACTGTTTACCCCCGCCACCAGATATTTCCAACAGTCAGCATCCACAATCAATGTCCTATTCACCGCCATTGCTTTTTCCCACAAAACTACTGACTCGTCTACGCTGTGTTGTCTGGCCGAGTTCCAGATGCCCCGTCAAAAGTGGCGTTATCGAAAGCACCATCTACGTTGATGAAAATGCACAAGGTGTATTCTTTCTTGTTGAGTGCGCCTCTGAAGGACATTCTCGAAGGATCTTCCGCATTTGTAGGCATGTTGCATCTTAGAAAGAGAACGCACTTGCAAAGCAGTGTTGTCCACATAGTGCTCGACCATTCGTTCCATGCTCTTCAATATCAAAGAGGCAAATCTTCTTCCTAAAGACCCATTGTATGTATTTACGTCCCTGAAAGATCCAAGGTCATGCAAACGACTGTGAGCTAATGAAATATCTCAAAACACGAAAATTTCTCAATGGCTGGCAGTATGGTTTTTGTAGCAACAGGTCCACTTGTGGTTTAATGGCATGTCTCACCGAAAAGTGGAACCAAAACGTACACCAATCTGGCGAAAGCAAGATAGTTGCACTTGATATTTCTGAAGCATTTGACAGGCATCAGGCCCTTTTGTCGAAAATGCGTACTTTTGGGATCGATGAACCACCCAGCGGCAGGATAACTTTTTCATATGCAGAATATTGCCCAAAATATGGCGTGTGCGCTCAGTACTAATCTTTGTGGTATCTGCTAGCTCACGCACCTTCACTTTCCGGTCAGCCAACACCATTTCATGTTTTTATTTATTTTACGAGTAATTAAAAATGGAAGTGTGTTCCAGAAACTAAAATTGTTTAAAGCTTAAAGTAGGTTTCCACGTCGTTCCACATCGAGATATTTGCATTTCTATATAGCTGAACTTGTTGGCTAATAGATTCAAAACAGATCGGCTGCGCATACTTGCGCCTTTTTTGTTAAATTAATTTTAAAAAAAATGCCATTTTTGGTTGTTTATTTACGAATTTATTAAACGTTCATATTTTGCCCTAGGTTCGAATTCAAGTGATTTATTTTTATCTCGGATGAAGTTATTCGACATTATGAACGATTCTGGACGGACAACATTGAAGGTGAAAATAGAATTCTTGAAATTGGATCTCCAGGAACGCACTACATAATTGTCCTCCGGATAAGATGGTCGCATTAAATCACACACTTTCCCAGTTTGTTTCAAGATTCAAAGAAAAATGGTTTAGATCAGATCGCAAAGTAGCACGATTCAAGAAAATTAACGAAAACTGGTTGCAAACATCAATTGGTTTCAGGCAATATAATATAACCTCATACAAAAGAGGACGTCCAAAAGGGAACTTTGGTACTTAGTGATAGATCAAAACGATGTAAAACGGCTGATATACGAAAAGATTTTTCCTCTATGTAATTAGGGTTTGCTGCGAAGGTAAGCAAGAGAGCCGCAGGTCATGTATCGGCCTCTAAACTGCTAAGACACGTATTGCGTTCACCTTAAAGTGCAACTAAATACAAAAAAGCTTATGAAGCACAGGAAACAAAACAAAAAGTAAAGATGTTAGGAGAAGAAACCCTTTCGACACTCGTAGAAGCAAAATTAACGAGACATTAGTACAATGTCATTAGAAGCAAAGATACTGAAAGATTTCCTTCATATAAAGTCATCCAAAATGCCAAAAAATACTGTTATCCAGAAGGTATAAAAGTATCTTCATTTTCCGCTGACGTATCTCTTCAGGCACTTATGAACCACACCACTGAACGCTTGATAATTGATCTCAAAAATGTTTAATCACGGAATTAAACAACAATCAACTGAACAAATTAGAGTTGTTATCAAAGTGGGGCTTCGACGGAAGTTCAGGCCATAGTTCATATTGTATAAACAAAAATATGTTGGAATGGAAGCTAATGATTCTAGTGTTTTTATTATTTCTATGGTACCATTGCAACTGTTTATTGGCAATTTGAATAAAAGAGAAATTGTGTGGCAAAACCCGCGGTCTTCTTCTACGAGATACTTTCGTCTTCTAAAAATATGTTTCGTAAAAGAATCGGCAGAACTATCAATTTCCGAAATACAAATTGATACAAATACAGAAATTAAACCCTTCGGTAGTGGACGTTGATGGCAAAACTGTTAGCGTTGCTCACAAGCTGTTATTCACTATGGTGGATGGGAAAGTGCGTAACGCATTAGCGAATAATACCTCCACTCAACGTTGCTTTATCTGTGGTGCAAGCTCTAAAGAATTCAATGATATAGAGAAGATGTTGTCAAAACCTCATAAACTCGATATTTTAGAGTTTGGTTTATCAATATTACATTGCCGGATCAGAGTGTTTGAATGTCTGTTACGTGTTGGATATAAACTGCCATTCAAGCCAGAAATGACGACAAAAAATTAGTGGCAGAAAGCAAAGCTCGAATACCAAATGAATTCAAAAATCGAATGGGACTTAATGTTGATCAACCAAACCCAGGGTTTGGCAACACTGCTCGGAGATTTTTTAATAAAACAAACCTCGTCTCCGAAATTTTGGGTGTTGACATAGTATTAATTGAAGGATTTCATACAATTTTAGTGGCAATTTCAAGCGGATATGAAATAAACATTGAAAATTTCAAAAAAATTCGCAATTAAGGACTGAAACGAATAAAATTTGGAAACTTCGAAGTAAAAAAAAAATTATTTTCATAATTCATGTAAATTTTTTTTAATTGTTTTAAAACTCTGTTTTTAGTAAATTCATTCACAATTACAAAAAAATAAAAAAAATTATTTGGGTTCCCATTCTTTCCTCAATTTCTTTCGAATGTCCTTCATGAGGTTGGTAACAGTTACATCTGTGATCTTTTTGGACGCTCTTTTCCATTTAGCACTAAAATCTTTTACGTCTTTTGCACATTGCTCACTTTTCCTCAATTTAGCTTTGACCAAAGCCCGGCACGGCACTGTGGAACATGGGGTGGATTCATGTCTTTTGGGACAAAGTCGACATTTTTAGCAACAAGAAAACTGAACGTCGCATGAGCATAGTGCGCTGAAGCTAAATTTGGCCAAAATAATGTTGAACCCTCGTGTTGGTTTAAAAAAGGAATAAACCGTTTTTTTAGGCACTCGTTACTGTACACTTCTCCGTTAATTGTTCCTGTTGTAATAAACGATGAGCTTCTGTGTCCACATTGGCAAATGGCCTGCCAAACGAGAGTTTACGTGTTTTCCAACTCTACTACAAAATGTGTCCCCCTCTCATATTTTGCCGTTAAAATTACTTAAACCGCTTTAGAGATTGCTCGTAGCTAGTATCATGTATTTCTTCTGTGTAGGCGTGATCGCGTATCAAGCAGATCCTCATGATTTTTACATGACGTGCCGAGAGCTCAAGTTTTCTATAAAATAAATCCACACCCAAATAAAGACTTACTTAATTAGGTGGCATTATAGTCTGCAATAGATCTGGGCTTCAACCTACTTTCCAGTAATCCCTGTTGTTTGTCATGTGCATCCAATTTCGCACACCAAGTTGGTTGAAGTCCCTCTCCACTTGCCCGTGCCACCTGCAATGGAGTTGAGACATGCGTTTAACATACCCTACTCATCTAAGCCGATGAATTCTGACTCCTTTAGCTAAGCCCTCGTAGCCTACAGCTCCTACAGTTCTTGCTTATATTTCCTCCTTCAACCTCCGTCGATGTAGACAGGGCTGTAGATCACTAGGAGTACTTTTCTCTCGAAACGACACAGTGTCCCCTCATTATTTGTTGAAAAAAGCGATGCTCTGCTTCATAAGGGAGAACTGGACTGATTTATAGAGCGAGACAGGGTTCTGCTCTGAGCCCCAAAAAACAGCGATTGGCAAGAGTTATTCTTCGAGTCATTTTTAAGACTGTCTATTTGCTTGTAGACAAAGTCCTTGCATATGTCAAAGTTATACCAGTCCTTTATGACGTTTTGCCCGAGTCGTCGACATTATGTGTCATTTCTCGATGACTTCGCGTTCCATAAGTTTTCCTGATATATGCTGGCATAGGTGGCCTTACAGCTGCGGAAAGTATTTTTCAAGATACTCGTACATATAGTGTCAATGGTGGATTTTCCAGGTCTCTGAAACCACACTAATAAGGATCACTCTCGAATGCAATGCTCGGATCTCTATAGTTCGCGCAGACTAGAGGGTCTCGTTTATTCAGAATCGGGAATGCAATAGTAAGGTTCCATTCGTCTGGCATGCTTTCACCCGGCCACACTTTGAAGGCGATTTGGTGCATGATCTTCACAAAGTTCTCCTCCAGCCCCTAAAATAGTTCGGTAACTAGGCCGTCCATACCGACTTAAGTTTGGATATGGCTATCCTAACTAACTTCGGCAGAGATAGGATTTCTTGCCCATCATCGTCTAGGATGAGTGGTTCGTTCTTCTGACAACGTAATGTTGATCATCATCAATAGTTCTCCCGTATTCTCATTATTGACTGCGAAAGTACCACTAGGTGTAATTGTTCATCCTTGCAAGCTTCTGTTTATGCTTTGCTGACACAGCATGTTCTGTATACGTGCTGGTAGAATTGCCGAATGTGTTTCCTGCTATAACATCTCCCAATTTCCATGATCTTGTACTCACCGTACTCTTTTTCTTTCTTTTGAGAAGCCAGTGCTCGCCTTCTTTTTTTGCTTGTAGAGCTTACGAGCCGCTCTAGTCCTCCTTATCAGAGGCTTGCCGACAGCTTTGCTCCTGGACTTCAGAGCATCCAATTACACTTTCTGTGATTAGATCGGCTTCATATCAGTCTAAGGTCTCCGCTGATTGTTCACCTACCCGCGATCTGTCAAGGGCCTAACATTATACGTGCAGTACCGAAAATCGTTTAGCTCCTTTATGTAGTATTGGTCATCAACAGTGGTAACACATAGCTATTTGCGGGGTCTTTGGTTATTTAGTAATCCTATATCTTATGTAGGATCAGGCACCGTAGGATATAAGCGGCCGATTGAGCGCCTTTACCACCATCTCTACTTCAGAAATCCTGATCGTCTAAAGTCTCTTTCAGACCTGGGCTTTGATGGCTTAACCTACCCAAAAATACGTACCTGAAGGACCTTGGTATCTTGGTTGAGATGTGCCAATATCGAAATACCATCTGTGTAATATTCTTAGCATTTGAATTCGGCCATGAAGAAGAAAGGAAGCTGAAATCTTACTTTCAGGGGTATCAACTACACGCGATTTTATAGTTGAAAATTGGAAAACCGTGAATGCACGACCCGATTCTATCGTATTTTCACTAGAATCAAGTAAGTCAATCCTCCCAATCCTGATCGGGAGACAACAACGAAAAGTTGTGAGAACTACATTTTCGACAAATGAATGAATTTTCGGGTTTATAATGGAGTGCCGTAAGGGACCATACTTAGGCCTCATCTCTTCTCACTCCAACTAAATTTAACTTTATGTGAAAGATAATTTAAAAATTGACACTGCATTTGTACGCTGTACGACCTTAAATGCTGTGTCCATATCCCCACGGATTGTTAACAAATCTGTCCTCTGTCCTCTGTGTCTTCTTCATGATATCACATAAACTGGCTAACTCATCTAGCAATCAATAATTGTGCTTAGAATATGCCAGAACCCGGTAGCTACTTAGAGGTAAACTAAGCTCAATTGATTACTGCAGGAAAGGGCATCGCTAGGCTGGCGCTGCTCGGTGCATTCCTTAATCGGACAACATCCAATTTTCACATCTCTGGTTTTCCCTCAACGTCCACTGAATCCTAGAGGATGACAAGAGTAAGGTTTGACAAACTTTTGTCGTTATGGAGCCCGGAACTCAGTAATCTTCACTGCAGAGTAGAAATAGAGTCAAGACAACCAGGTCGCCTTTGGACTGGGATATTTAGAAATAGTGCCAGCGCACAGCTTCCATCGACACGTCTCCACTTGCAAGGATACACATAGTACTCTTCAAAACAACTTCCGTGCCGAATTTGGATAGATCACGGATGGAATCCAAAAGGGAATCGCCCAATCTGTTTATTGATACTCATTTTCCAGGCTGTATTTTGAAAACCACTTCAAACTAACCAACCAATCTCATTGAGTTCTCCATTACGCTGCCGGTTAAAACTTCAATACCCCACTCCAAACTTCGCTCTTAAAAACCCAACAACTTCAAAAATAGCTCCCGGTACAAGGCTATCGCCTTGTCAAAATGTATTGCCTCTCTAAACGAAAGCAAATCACAAGGTCGAACCCTTTTCGCAAATACATCTCGATAATGTAATCTTCAGCATTTCTTAAATGCAACTCAAAAATGATTCTTTTCATGATCAGCAATTTTCGAAATTGTTATGTGATTTACGACACAAGCAACGCAAGAGTCAAAAACCCCGTAGCCATCCACCTCCATTACAAATTGGTCTCCATTACAGATTACTTTTCGACTTGTTCAACTTGTTCGACCCGGCCACCATCCAATTGCTTAGCTAAGCTGCAACCCTTAGTCTCTTCTGCTACTTGTCCTTACGTATTCACACAAAAGGGATTTTCTAAATTGAACGTGGGGTTGAAAGGCAGTCAGAGGCAAAAAAAAAAGAGGAGAAAAGAATCAAAATGGCAACCCACTCACACTGGCATCGCTTGAAAAATCCAGAAACCCCTTTGAATGGCATTTTAAGTGGGTGGGCGGCAGTGACACATCCCTTGACAACCCTTAAGAGAATTCTTTCCTATTTTATTGCCGAAATATGGTAAACGACTCGAAGAATCGAACCAAAGATACTACTTACGACACAAAAAGTCAATGAAATTCCGATGCAAGGGTTGAGATTTCTTAAGATCTAACCCCCCAAACTCCCACTGTTATCCACTGGAAATGGTGGATATGGATTGAACTGTGATAAAATCGCTTGATAAATTGAATTACACTGTCATTCGGGCTATTAGCAGAGATTAGATACTCGTTGTGTTTAGTACAAAAAAAAAAAAAAAGAGGAAAATCCAATCTCCCAATGATGTCCTGATAGCGTTCACGAAAATTAATTATTTCCCCTCGAAAGGCTGCAGCAGTAGCAGTGGCCAACGCCACCAATACCACCAATACCACCAATGCCACCAATGCCAAAAGGCTACAAGGCCACAGAGGGCTGCTCCAATTCAACTCCAAATCCGGTTCTAGCTCTAATCGCGTTCTGCGCGTTCTAGTGGCACTGCCAATAAATTTTCCTAATTATGCGAGCGATTCAATTATTTTCTAGCGGTGAGGTAATTTGTGTCACTAATTGCGTGCAAATTGGATTTTCCTCCTCGCCAGGTTATTATTTATAACGCAGGTGCGGGCTTATTGGTTTACGGGCCATATAACCGCACGCAGGCAGCAGCAGAGTCGCATTCAAATCGAGAATATAATCACCAATTAATTCATATGCACTGACCTTTGTGTTTTTGGGGGCTGTTTGGAGAGGGTTGAAATGAGCATATTAACTATGGATACAAAGGCGATGCAATAAACACGCTCTAGGGGCTGTTGGGTCGCCTGGGGGCTTATATGACCGGGAGTTGGTCTGATAAATGAGAATTATTAACCTACTGGAGTAGGGAAGTCGTTTATTAATCGAACATTAATCGGGCTGATGTAATGCTCAATGAAATTGTGTTTATTAAATTTGATATCGAATCGAGCTGGTGTTGGTCGTTGATAATGATTTCGGCCACCGTCAGTTGGGGTATTGTAAATGGTAAATGCCGAATCTGTTGCACGTATTCTGTTCCAAAGTAAATAAGTGAAGAGTCACCAAGTTGGAATAGTTTCTGGGTTTTCTTAGAGCACTTGTGTTCTCATAGATTTCCTATGATCTTTTTAGAGTCAGACTCTAACTCGACAAGATATGCGACGATGCATTACGCTAGCTACGAAGCGAATGAGCAAAGTCAACAGACTTTTTCTTATGAAATGTCAGAGCTGTAGGTATATCTGAGATATCACTACAAATGGTAGTGACCATGTGTAGCCTCTGACCGCGGAAAACACAAGATTGTCCCCTCGTCTTTCTTGGCTCTGCCGAAGTAATTATAGACGGTGTTCAATCTATGAAATGTATTTTCACAGGGCTAGTAGACACCGACTTTTAATTAAGTGGAAGAGACTTGGATCCCTAGAAAAGCTGGTTGATGAGATCCCAGGTAACCAGGAGCAAAGCGTGTTCTAACTCTAGACACTAACTCTAAAGGTGGTTCAAACTTGAATCTTTTAGTCTGTCTTATTTTCCTTACTAATATAGGTCAGGTTAAATCAGAGGTATGATGGATATGCCATCACACAAACACTAGGCACCAAAACGGGCCCATCGCGATCCCTGTGGAACCAGTTGAATTTATATTCGAATGGCAGAAACTGGTGAAACACCCAATTTCTTTGCAAGAGCCAAGTAGGACTTTGAGTTTGGGCCGTCTATTTTATCTAGGTTTCCGAAAAAGTATTTCCCTAAAACATTTCTTCGGCTACCCGATATTGCCTGGCATTCCCACAGCATGTGTGTTATGTCCTCAACAGTTTGCAGATCACCGTAGAATCTGCAAAGATCCGTATTTGACAACTTGAGTCTTTCCGCAGGAGACAGTGTTCCTATTACTGTCCTCAGCTATTCCTGTTTCATTTTATTAACTCCCTAGATCTTTTGCTGCCAAAAAGCGGCCAGAGAGATTAGGATACCCTGTGTCCTTCAAGACTTAAACACCTTAGATTGGCAGTTTTTGAGATTTTTGCCTCGATAGTTCCCCTTACTATACAAAGGGGTGGTTTGATGTTAGTGACTTTACTATTATCGAGTAGTCCTCCCCTTCTTGCAAACTCACTCGCTTGTTCGTTTTCATCTATGCCGCGTGTCTTGGCACCCAACACAGTCTCACCCGATTCTGACTGCATAATGCGTTGAGCACTATTTATATCAGAGCCCCTAATTATATCAGAGTAGACTTTGGTTAATTCCATTGCCTTACGCACGGCCTGGATAACGATGTAGATAGCGGTATCTCTCTCGGATACCGATCTCATTTGCATTAGTTCAGCCGCCCTGAGGACAGCCAGAATCTCTGATTGGAAGACACTGCTTGCGTCCGGTAGTTTAATAGACACTCTTAGTTCTGTGTCGTCTGAGAATCTGTTCCTTCCTCTGTTTTTGAGCCATCTGTGAAAATTGTAATTTCCAGTCCAGTCTGTATATCATACGGAAGATCGAAGTCGACCAACGAAGGAATTTCATCCGTTAGAATTGGATTGTCTGGCAGTAGCTTCGCTATTACCGTGCTGTGTCCGAAACTACTACTACTGATTCTTTCCGCTACGTTAAGATTCCAATTCAGTTTTTTCTCCAGAATTACACTCAGATACTTCGCGCGCTATCCGAAATAGGCAATTCCACTTCGTTGAGTTTTGAGAGTCTGAATTGCGGTATCTTGCATTTTCTTGTAAAAAAATTCAGTTCTGTTTTGGAAGGGTTGACATTGAGACCACAGCTTTTGGCCCAAGTGCTGATCGTCTTGAGGGTAACCTTCATAATGTCGCTTAAAGTATTTTCCGTGCACTATAATGACCACGTCATCTGCTTATGCCGTGGCACTTATACCCATTGTACTAGGCTTTTTGAGAATGTCATTGATAACCAGCACCAACAGGAGTGGCGATATGACTCTCCACTAAAGGATTCCCCTGGTTACAGATATTCTAACCGAGTTTAACCCAATGGAACAGTTTATTTTCCTACTTGCAAGCATGTTGCAAACCCAGTTTGTAATGCCCTGTTCAGTGTTAGCGTCAACTACAGCTTCTACAGATTTGATACTGTGGATCCCGGAAAGTGAGTTTTCACCAGCGTTGTCAGAACCTCTTGGCTATTTTCAGCCCAGGTTCCGTCACTTTTCTTGAGATAGCTAGAAACGCTCGCTTCTTTCGATATCTCGTCTGTTACCGCGATAGATTCGCAGTAACAGATAGTCCAGGTTCCGTCACTTTTCCTGAGGTAGCTAGAAACGCTCGCTTCTTTCGATATCTCGTCTGTTACCGCGACAGATTCGCAGTAACAGACAGCCCAGGTTCCGTCACTTTTCCTGAGATAGCTAGAAACGCTCGCTTCTTTCGATATCTCGTCTGTTACCGCGATAGATTCGCAGTAACAGACAGCCCAGGTTCCGTCACTTTTCCTGAGGTAGCTAGAAACGCTCGCTTCTTTCGATATCTCGTCTGTTACCGCGATAGATTCGCAATACTTCTGCCATGAAGACCTTTTTGACTTTCTAACTAGGTACTTGAGTTGTTTCTTACATTTGTAGTACTCATTCCATGTATTGTCGCCTCTGAAAAACCTCGCCCTGTTATAGAGTTTCCTGAGCTCTTTCCTTTTTAAACGTATCTCCCTCCCCACCATTTTGGTTGACCCCTGTTAGGTGTTCTGTTAGTCGGCCAAGCTTTCTCGAACGCCATGGTTAATGCGTTATTAATATTTTCTACTGCCCTATCTAAGTTAACAATATTGTCGCAGGTGATTGATTGGGTATCCAGGTGTATATTCACCATTTCTGTATACTTGACCCAATCAGTCCTCCTAGGATTTCTTTGAAAACTACATACCCTGTTCTGAACGTTCACCCTGAAGCGTATCTATCGGTGATCCGACATTGACGCTTTGTCGACTACTCTCCATTCCCTTATTTCTAACCCTTCTGTATTTGTAGCAAGGGCGATATTTATCCCTAGGACCCATCTTAAGGTCTCTCCCGATTCTGTATATGGAGTAGTCCCTGGAGCTTCTCAGAGTACCGGAACCTATACCCATGCCGTCGGCAGAGTGTACTCTGCCACGATCATGTATTTTAGCTTGTTGCTTAGGGACATCGCATACTTCCAAAACGAAGCCCCTGAAGAAGTCCACAGAAGGCTTATTCCCACAAGCTACAACCTTCCCAACCAGCGCCATGGAATTGAATTTCCCCGTTTCCTGTGGTGGATAACTCCTTCCATAGGACGTCTTGGAACTTCTCCTCGGCGTTTTTCCATTGGTCCATTGTCAGACCACCGCAAGGTTCCAGCTCGTTTATCGCAGCAACGAGAAGCTCGCCTTTCGGGTCGCTTTCCTTACGACGTAATGCGGATGATTGATTCACCTTTATTGCATCGTTCGGCTCCATGACGTCGTCGGATCTGCCCCTCTGGCTGCTAAAACTTGCCTTCCTTCCAGAGAAGCTAGCCCCCTCTTTTAATTTTGCCGCGTAGGAGGTAGAGGGCGCCTGATCGGCTTCCACTCCCGCATTTGAAGTCGCATCTCCCTTCCTTACCGCCTGTTGAGTAAGCGATTGGCTGGTCAGGATGGCCTTCGCTTTCTCAAAGGCAGCTTTTTCCCACTCGCTTAGGTTACTGGGATCACAGCCCTCATATTTTGCTACCTTACGACTAGCGTTACGTAGCAAAACCCTTGTCTTTTGGTGTGCGTTCGTCGCACTCTTAGCAGCGGTGGTGGTGGTAGGCACAGGGACTGAGCCAGCTGTTCCAACTTTTTCCACCACAGCAGCCTTGCCCTTATTTCTTTGCCTCTTGGAGGTAGCTTCGGCAGCGGATGTTCCAGCTGTCTTGGCTACCCCTTCGACCGAGGTCCTACCCTGTGCATTACCGGTGTGAGTGCTCACCGGGTAAATCGCTCTCGTTAATGGGTGTTCTTTCGAACTCCTCACTCTCGCTAGCCAAAAGCTCTGCTTCTTCCAGTGCCTCTACCAGGAGGAAGATGGATGAAGTCAAGATACCACCTTCACTCTCTTCTAACTCTTCCTGGACAGAGATTGCCTGTATTTTGTTTGTTTTTTGTTTTTCCATTAAAAATTAAATCTGGTTCCCAAGAGTAGGAGCGGAAATAAAAGTTCAGCCCAGGCAGCGCCGCCATACCAGGGTGAGACTAGGTATAACAGACCCGCCCCAAGGCACCTGAGAGAGCTCGTTCGCGGTTGATTTGACCCCCAAATTTGCATCCTTCGGCACGGTTCGGTTTACGCTCACACCACCACTGGAATCAGGTTTGGCAGTTCTTAGTTCGCCACTCCTCAGCCGACCGTAGTCGGTTCTGTCTTTGCGAGTTAAGCCTTCGCACTGGCGTCATTGAAGGTGACACTCGCGTCAAGTTTCCTGTCGCGCGGAAGGTTCATTACTAATCTACGACAAGAAGTTCTTAACGTCACTCTTGTTTCAAATAAAACAACTGAAAAGTGTTTGAACAACTACCCTACTGTAACTCCTGATACTTACAATTTAGCAAGTAATAGTCATCCGCAATCATCTACCTCCATCTTCAAAAGACAAATTGGAAAAAAAAACATCACGCTCGCTAATGCCAATGCCGGAAGGTTCCTATATTCAGAATAGAACTTGATGTACTCACCAACGAACTTACTTCCTCTCTAAGTCTTGCACTTACCTCATCTTGCCCAACAGTAAAGAGGACAGAGGGAAAGGAAAGTAGAGGACCACGGATTTCCAAGGACCGCGCAACACGAATAGGAGTAGTTTTAACTATGACAAACTATCTAGGTTAGAATGTGACTGAGAGACGTACAAGGCATCCTTGAGTAAGGAATGACCAATGCAGGCCCTAACGAGTCTATGCGTAGGAATCAGCACCACAAGTAAATCATTGAGACTACTACAAATTTTGTGCAAAACTCTTCAGGGACATGCTGTTATGCATTTTTAAAGCCTACATACACAGGGGCCGAAATAACTACCATTGTTTTATGTCTAACGTAAGCAAAACGTCCCACATCCCACCGAAGGATCTTAGAGTCATCAGTATGTCATCCCTCTTGCTAAAGAAGAGAACCCTTCACAAGTGAGGTCACGATCACAGGCAACTCTCTTATTGCAATTATGACTGCCGGTTGAGTCCATACTACATTCCCTCTTACGACTCATTGAAAAGTCAGTCCCTTTCAAGGAAATGCCGTTCATTAATATCGACGCAGTTTTATAAGACGCTGACACCACCTGGATCATCATCTGACTGGACTCAACTATAATTAGGCCTATTGGCCTATTGTGATACCACGTGCATCTGTGATCCTCCTACTCTTAGAACCAATTTGAGTTAACGTCTATACAGCTTAGATCGCTTAAGTCACTCCTCCTTCTCCTCGTCCATGCAGCTTCTGCAGGAGTCGTTTGTAAGAATGTCAAGCCTTTTTGCATGCTTGCCTGTAAGACCGTGTCCAGTGAAGACACCTATGACAGCGCTGAAATGTTTTCTGTTTTGAAAGGTCAAACTGTTAGAGCTATTCGGATCCAGATTTGGACAGATTTGTTTGGTCGCTAGACAGGTTGACCCAACAGTCCACCTTTTCAGATAGGATAGATATTTTCGCGACTTCGTTGGCCCTGTAGTTCCCTGGGATATCTCTATGACCCGGCACCCTACTAGGTGAATGTTGAACTGCTCTGTCATCTCCATGAGAGATAATCGGCAGTCGAGGGCGGTTTAAGAATTTAGCGAGAATAAGTCCAGAGATCTGATAGCTGCCTGACTATCCAAAAAAATGCGAATATCCTTTGCAGATATCACGTTTTTCTTCAGCTGGGAAAGGACTTCTTTATTTGCCAAAATTTCCGCCTGGAACACGCTACAGTGATTTGGAAGTCGGAAGGAGAGGCTTATGTTAGGCTAAGCTTATCTGAGAAAACACCGCCACCAACCTCGTTGTCAGACTTGGATCCATCCGTATAGAAATGGATTGGCTTTTCGTCCATGAAGGTATCTTCTTGCCAGAAAAATCTAGAGCAGAAGTCTCTGAAAGTCTGGAACGATTCCTAGTGTGTGAACAATAATTTATTTGTCCGCTGTGTAGTTGCTTTAAAGCGAATAGCTGCGTTAGCATCTACTTGCCTGCCGAGAATATTCAGGGGTGTCAAGTGAAGCAGAATATCCAGTGCCGCGGAGAGAGTAGTGCGTAAGGCTCCATTTTTGCCCGTTGTCGTTCAGACAACCATCCCGTAGGTGAGTGTCGCCTTGAGGGTCTATGATTGGAATTTTGAACTTCCTAGAAGAGAGGAGAATATCCCAATCTACAGCTATCAGCCCAACGGGTTAATCTGTTAAGATTTTGCTGTAAGCGTTCTTTAATGGTTTTTGAGATATTTTCCAGAGACGGCTATAGCAACGTCATCCGTAAAGGCAACCATAGCACCTGCTTCCAGGTATGTTAGCTGTTCGTTAACCACTAAGTTTCAAAGAAGGGCTAAAAGGGCACTACCCCACTTGTTTTGAAGTAGATTATCCTGCTATTTAGCATAAAACTGATCAACTCCTTCAAAGAGTCATCTACCCTCAGAGTTGACAGCGCCGCGCCGTCGTGATTGTGGATGTGTTGACGGCACCTTCTTTGTCCAGGAACGCGATCATTGTGTGCTCTCTATAATGTAGGGATCGTTCGATGTGGCTAGTCAGTGAATGTTTAACCGTTTCTACCTACTTTCCTTTACAGTAGGCATGTTGAGCTGTAAATAAAAGTCCTGGATATTTTCAAGATCGTATATAGATATCAATCAATCGTTATAGAGTTTCCAAAAGGAAAGATGATAGACTAATAGATTTGAGGTCCTTTCGGACAACATGTGAACATTTTCCGGCTCTGGGGTGAAAACTAATTGACTTCTCTTCATGACAGCTGAGTGTAAGTCATTTCTACGCAGCTCCTCATGATATTTTGTAGCGTTGTCAAGATTATATAGGAAGGCCTTTGTAGTGCGGCAAGTATTCTACCGTCCGGCCCAGGTGACTTGTATGGTTTGAAGCTACTCGTGTGCAGCGCCCAAAGCAGAATTTTGGTCGCGGTTGCAGTAGTTCTGTTTGGGTTGCTACTGGCCGCCAATTGGGAGCTACCTGGACAGTGAGTCTCCAGTAGTAGGTTGAGTGATTCATCACATGAGGTTGTCCATGTGCCATCGGGTTTCTTCAAACAGCTAGGCATCATAGAATTTGTAGTGAGGATTTTTCTTAGCCGCGATGCCTCAGAGGTTTCCACAAGATTGTCGCTTTGCCTTCTTCAGTTCTTTTTTATATATTTTGAGGGATTCCTTATATGAGTCCCAGTCAGATGAAAAGTTTTCAGTAAACGTTTCTAAGCGGTCCCAGTGCTGATATCCACCACTACGGCTTTTTCTTGCCTCTAGGTTGAATAAGAGAACAGGCAGCAGCCACAGCCTGATTGACAGCCAGGGTGGATTCCTTGACTCTCATGTCAAGCTCATGGACTTGAGAGTTCAGAGGATAGTGTTTCTGACAGTGTTCCTCTGTATTTTGGCCACTCAGTTTCCCGATAATTCCGGAATGTTGTTTGCCTGGGAGGAACATCACTTAGGCTGAATTGGATGTATCAGTGATCTGAAAATGAGTGCTCAGGCGATACCATCCAGTTCGCTAGCATTTGAGTGATGTTGTCGGAGATAAGAGTGATATCTAGGACTTCCTGTTGATTTCTTGTTACCAAAGTGGGCTCATTGCCAATGTTGAAAACAATAAGGTTAATACTGATAATATGGTCAAATAGTGACTCACCTCTATCATTGATGTCGGTACCGTGTGATGAGCGTTAGCCTTCCAGCTTCCAGTACCACCCTTTCTAGGTTATCGCCACGGAGAGGGCCCACATTATCGTGGCCAAGATGTGCCGATGCCAGCCAGTAGGAGCCTTTGGCAGTCTCTAGTCTGGCAACGGTTAAGTCGCTGAGGTTAGGAAGTAGGTGGCGGGTTAAGTGCTGCCACTTTCTGCTGCTCAGCTAGAGGTGGATTTATGGTTAAAAGAAAAAAATCGACGGCACTAGCAAATCAAAAAAAAAAAAAAAACACAAATCTGTCCGTAGGCGCCACGCAATCTTTTTGAAAAGGAATTGCGGAACCTTAAAAAAAGATGAAAAAAAACAACAAAAATCAAAGGTCACGTTATAACCAGCGGTTTATTGATCGGAATCGCGTATGGCGCAATGAATTGAGCGGTATCAAGAAAAATTTACTGATCAAGGTTAACTGAATGGCAGTTACGTAAATGTACCGGGATGGAAACCGCTGAAGAGTGGGCCGCTATTTTCCGTCTTCCCGAACGGTTTTTCCTAGCGGATCGCGTGTTACGTTTGTCTTCCTATTTACCGGGGGTTTTTTTTGTTTGCCACTACGCAGACGAAAGCCTACTGGGATCTCACTACACATTCTCACAACACAATATGGTACTTACGAGTAGGTCTATGAAAAACTTGTTTCCGCTTAGCAATTGGTAAAAGGCATTGCCAGAAGGGCTTACAATTAAATAACCAAGTTTGAGAATATAAGAGAATTGCCTGATGGGCATTTTATATTGATTCAAATGATATTACGTATGTATGTATTTTAATATTAGTGTAATCTTACTCAACATGCTCCCCACCTTTAAGAGGCTAGGACACTTCAATTGGTAGCAAACATACTCGGATCTGCGTAACAGCTCTTTGACATCGTCTCTTCCAGGATGTAGTGCAGTTATCCGGCCCAGCCTCCATTTAAGTGGTGGTAGATTGTCATCCTTAAGAACTACTAATGCGCCAACTGCTATGTTTTCACGACTGCTTTGCCATTTTGTGCGTTTCTGGAGACCTTGTAAATATTCCGATGACCATCTTTCCCAAAAGGTTTGTGTAACCCATTGCATTCGCTGCCATCGTGAGAGTCTGCTAAGGCGATCGTCCTTTACGTTATTTTCCAAAATTGACGTCAATGGTCCACCTATTAAAAAATGACCGGGAGTTACTCGTAAAACGGTGTAATCATTAGGATCATTGGATAAGGGTGTAAGGGGGCGCGAATTTAATATAGCCTCTAGTTGAGTGAGAACTGTAGTAAATTCGGCATAAGTAGGTGAGATTAAATGCAGCAATCTTTTCATGTGGAATTTTGCGGACTTTACTGCTGCTTCCCAGATACCTCCCATGTGTGGAGATCTGGCTGGTATCGTCTTCCACACTATTCCATCTTCTGCGCACATGTTTAGAATGTCTGTGTTGTTCTGTCGGTTCATAAATAATTGATAAAGTTCACGTAGCTCATTTCTTGCTCCAATAAAATGAAGTCCATTGTCGCTGTAGATAATTGAGCATAATCCACGCCGGCTTGTAAAACGCCTAAGTGCGGCAATAAAGGCAGCAGTTGTAAGGTCTTCAACAAGTTCTAAATGTATGGCGCGAGTTATAAAGCATATAAATACAGAGACGTAAGCCTTTGTTGGTGTTGATCCTCTTTTGCGATAGTGCAGCATGAATGGGCCACAAAAGTCAATGCCAACTGTTGAAAAGGGTCTTGCTGGCAGTACGCGCGACGAAGGTAAATCTCTCATAAGGCATTCAAGAGGTTTAGGCTCACAACGAGAACACAGAATGCATTTGCGCACAATTCTCTTAGTTATTATTTGGCCATTTATTGGCCAAAATTATTGACAAACAACAGCTAAGAGATTTTGCGGACCCAAGTGACCATGTTTGTAGTGAAGGTATCGAATGGTGCAGGTGGTGAAAACATGCGAAGAGGGCAATAAGGGCAATTCTTTATTCTACCCCCCACTCTAATCAATCCATCTGCATCCAGGAACGGTGCAAGTGTACGCAAACTGCTTCGTCGTGGAATTTGAGAATTGTTACGTAGCGATCTGAGATCAACAGAGAAGGAGCTTTCTTGAATCAACCTTATGACAAGCATCAGAGCGATTTTCATTTCTCCAGCTGTTATTGGAGGGACTTGTTGGTGAACCTTGTTTAATTCGTCTGCGGTGCCTGGGAGAGAAACCATTTTTCCTTTTTAAACATCTCCCTAAAGCATTGTTTTTAAAGCGATTTATATAGGAAACAACACGAAGAAGCCGCACATATGACTGGTGGTACTTGATGTTCTCAATGAAGTCGCACTCCGTTTGTGAGGAGAGTACAATTCTACCCTTTCGACGTTCTAAGATGCTATCATCAACACTCGATTGGGGCCTTGAGCAAGGCCATTGATCTTGCTCTTGTCTTAAGAATGAAGGGCCTAAAAACCACATGTCTGAGTCAATTAATGCTGATGGTCGCGCTCCGCGAGATACGATATCAGCAGGATTCAAATGTGAGTCAATGTGTCGCCATTGCTGCAAGATAGTTGTTTCCTGTATACTGGCTATACGATTGGCAACAAAGGTTTTCCAAGTTGAAAATTCCGCCGCTAACCAAGAAAGCACGATTGAGGAGTCAGTCCAGTAAAAGATATTCTTAAAGTCAATTTACTCAATTTACCCAAAGGGTGTGATGGGTAAATTGAGCAGCCATTTCGGCAGCACATAATTCCAGCCGTGGTAAATACATAGCCTTTGTGGGAACAACTTTAGACTTCGCTGCTAACAGTTTAGTTTGAATGGTCCCGTCTTCCAAAAATGAACGTATGTATATGCATGTACCGTGTGCAAGCTCAGAACTATCAGCAAATGCATGAATTTGTGCCCTTGTCTTTTGAGTGGATATTACCATCCTTGGTACTCGCAACTGTTGAAGAAGGTAAAACTCATTACGAAATTCTATCCACCTTTTCCTGTGTTCTTCGGGCAGAGGCTGATCCCAAGAAAGTTTCGTTTGCCACAGTTGCTTCATGAAAATCTTGGCCAGAACAATTACTGGATTAACAAGTCCAAGGGGATCAAACAGCTGTGCAATGTCAGTCAACACTGATCTCTTTGTTGTCTGGATTCCCTGAGGTGGACGGTCGCCGCTGTACATAAATACATCTTGGTTTGGATCCCAAATAATGCCCAATGCTTTAATCACATTGCTGTTGTGCATTTGAAAGCAAGACTCTCTTTGATCACAAGGAATGTTTGACAACAAAGCTTCTGAATTGGAACACCACTGTCTTAATTCGAACTTCCCCTTTTTTAACATTGCTATAAGCTCCGCTTGTATCAGTTTGGCTTCGTCCAAATCATCTGAGCCTGTTAAAATATCGTCGACATAAACATCGGATTCGATGACTTTATGATCACGTGCAAAGTTTTATCTTTCATCATTCCCTAGTTGTTTCAGTGCGCGAGTAGCTAAATATGAGGCAAAAGAGGTTCCATAAGTGACCGTGCAGAGGCGATAGGTTTTTATGGGCTCATTCTTTGATGGTATCCACAGGATCTACTGAAAATTACGATCTCGGGGATCTACGACAATCTGGCGATACATCTTTGTGATGTCATTAGTAAAAACATAACGATGTGTTCTAAACCGAAGCGCAATTGAAAATAGATCAGGTTGAACAGCTGGTCCAATCATTAGTACTTCATTTAGGGACTTTCCGCTGTCAGAATTGGAGGAGCCATCAAAAACGACTCTCAATTTTGTTGTACTACTTCCGGGTTTAAGGATGCAGTGGTGAGGAAGATAGAAATGAGGTTTCGAGTTATCAACAAAATCGACAATCTCCATATGGTTAAGTTGTATATACTCATTTATAAAATCAGTATACTGTTTACGAAGGTCGATGTGATTTTTGAGTTTTTTTTTTTCTAAACTATAAAAGCGATCTAGCGCCGTATTGTATGAATTACCTAAGACTAGACGATCACATTTAAATGGTAATCTGACTTGGTAGCGACCACAGTCAAGGTGACAAAAGTTATTTGCAAAATGACGTTCGCACAAAGTTTCACTTCCTGATAAATTGCGTGATGATGATGAGCGATTTTCGATTTCCCAGAAAGTTTTCAAGCGCTGGTCCAAAACATTATCTTTGAACTCAATTTTCGTAATTAAATAGCTTTGACGATGATGATTCTCAGTAGCTTGATAGTTGCCACTAACTATCCAGCCAAAAAGCGAATTTTGCAATATGATTGAATTATTTTGTAAACGTCATTGGCCTTCCGATAACAGGGAAAAAAATAATCCAGCCCTAAGGAGCAAGTCAATTTTTTGAGGAATTTCGAAGTTTGGATCTGCTAGGCAAATTTTTTTTTTCTGAAGGTAACAAACCGGTTATTTTGAGGAGTACAACTGCTTCGATTGAGGCTGTATAATTGGTCAATCGGGATTTTATTGTGAGAAGTGCTTTATACAATGCTTGCTTTTTAATTAAAGTGATACCGGAGCAAGACTGAGTTGTTTTTATTCGAATCAAGCCAAGGCACTGAGCAAATTGGTCATTTATAAAATTTATTTGCGAGCCAGAGTCCAAAAGTACAGGACATGCAATGGGAGGACCTCGACGATAGTCGACGGCGTGGATTATCGCAGTGGCTAAAATTGTTGTGTCTTCATTGCGAGTGTTATGAAATGCGGAAAGTGCGGCTGAATCGGGAGGAGAGGAAGTAGAGACGTATTCGCTTGCTCTTGGATCAATTGATTGGGTTTGATTTCGATGAAGAAATGTGTGGTGTCTGTGGCCACAGGAGCGGCAGCTTGATGCTGTGCATTTTTTTACAGCATGGTCGATTTTGAGACAATTTTCGCACAGTTTTAAGGATGTAATTGGATGTGTACGCTCAGCCGGCGACAGACGAAGAAATCAGAGTACCGTGCCGACCACCGACGTGTGCACACGTCATCTTGCACTCGTATTTCTCCGTGCTGTAAAAAAAAAAAACAAAAAAAAAAAAAAAAAAAACACCGCGCGCGTGTGAAAAAAAAACAAACAAACAGTGCAGTGCCATAGAAAACAAAAAAAACAAAAATTATCACACAGTGAGGGAATCCTACACCTCTCCCGGTCCTGGTCGTAGTGCTGTTGCTTGCACTCGGTCACTGCCGTTACGGTACGGACAGTGACTGAGTGTATGTAACAACTGATGGATAGCGGGTTGTGTGTGAAGATTTGTTGGTGCACTGTTTCATGTTGTTGTAAGGGCATACCACCTACAGCAATTTGTTTCAGTAAACCATCGTCAGAATTTTCACTTCGCAGCCCTGCTTAGTATCGTCGGTGTTTGTGTTTACTGTGTTTGTTTGGGATTATGTCGAGGGAATTCAGGGTGGACGTAGCCAATATACGCGGGCTAAAAAGTAATCACTTTTCTGCGTACGTCCACGTCTGTAAGTACCGACCAGCTGTTTTGGCACTTAGCGAAACACAGGTAGATCCCCGCCTACACCTCTCGGACCACCCTGATCTGAAGCTACCTGGCTACGAACTAGTGCCACTATTCTTTCCCCATCGCGGTCTCGCCATTTATGTGCGTAGTGATGTAGCTTACCAAATTCCACCACAATCCGGAATTCAATTTTATGTGGCTAAAATTCCATCTCCGTAAGCAAATTATCCACTACTGCTTTATTTACAGAAGCCCCAAACTGGACAGCAACTCGACCTTCCACGAGTTTGATGCGCTGTCTGATTCCATTCAAAGAATTGTATCCCTGTATCCTCATACTGAAATGGTGATTACGGGCGATTTCAATATACACAATTCTGGTTGGCTTCGACATTCTGGACAGACAACACCCGAAGGACGGTGTGTTGAGATCTTCGCTGTGGAAAACAACCTAACCCAGCTTGTAAACGAGCCCACACGCATACCAGACGTTGATAGTCATACCGCCAACACCCTGGACTTGTTTTTAACTTCTCACCCTGACAAGTACTGCGTTGATGTGCTCTTCCCTCTAGGTTCGTCGGACCATTGTGTCATATCAGCTAAATTCTCGTACACCCACCATACAGTTAGAGAAAAGATTCCTAAAAGAAATACAAGAAAGCCAATTGGAGCGGACTTAAAAACTTCTTTAGGAATTTTAACTAGTCGTTATGTTTCCTCGATAACGACGTGGATGCCGCTGCTGACATGATCACAGAAACTATTCTCTTTGGAATGAGATGCTTTATCCCTCATCGGATGAAGAGTATCAAACCAAAATAAAAGGAATGGTATGACTCGAGCTGTAAAGAGGCTGTCATGGTTAGAGAACTGTTTTTTCGGTCCTGCAAGACCAACCCGACAGAGGAAAGCCGAAAAAAGTTTAAACGAGCCAGAAATGACTGCAACGCCTTTCTTAAGCGTGTGATATTCCAATATGACCAAAGGCAGTAAAAATTTTTGGTCATTCGTCGAAAACATTAGAAATTCGGCCTCATCCTCCATCCCAACGCTCATTTACAATGACATTCCAGCTGTCAGCTTTTTGGATAACGCCAATCTGCTTGCTGCACATTTTGCGGCCAGCTTAACACTTCCGGATTGAGCTCTGTCTCCGCCTACACTTGAGTGCGTCGAATCTTCAATGGGACGAATACACTTTCGCACTCGTGTAGTAACAAGAGTACTCAAAGATCTTGACATCCACAAATCCGCAGGTCCAGATGGCATATCTCCCGTTCTTCTGAAGAGATGTTCTTCCTCGCTGGTAAAACCACTGAGTAAGCTTTTTCATCAATCCTATTCTTTAGGACTCTTTCCAAGCAGATGGAAAGCAGCATATGTCCAGCCCGTCCTTAAAAAAGGCGAGTCTTCCTCTCTCTCCTCTTGCAGACCCATTGCACTTACGTCCCTTCTCCCCAAGGTCATGGAAACGCTGATAAACCGTCAGCTCATGAAATATCTCGAAACACGAAAACTTCTCAATGACCGGCAGTACGGTTTTCGTTGCAACATGTCTACTGGTGATTTGATGGCATGTCTCACCGAAAAGTGGAACCAAAGCGTACATCATTCTGGCGAAAGCAAGATAGTTGCACTTGATATTTCTAAGGCATTCGACAGAGTTTGGCATCAGGCTCTTTTGTCGAAAACGCGTGCTTTTGGGATCGACGACTCTCTTCTTCAATGGATTAGAAACTACCTTTCGGAACGTTCAATTCAAGTTGTCTTGGACGGTTTCAAGTCTGATATTCACGACACTCTTTTTAATCTTCATTAACGATTTCTTGTCTGCTACTTCTAATCCAATTTATACCTTTGCTGATGACAGCACTCTCTGCTTTTCATATTCGTTCGCGGACTCACGCCCCTGCTCTTCGGCTGTAGAACGGGAACGGCAGCGTATGCTAAGCTCATTAAATTCCGATATTAACAGTATAACCAATTGGTGAACTATCAACCGAGTGGAATTTAATGCTTCCAAAACTCAATGCTGTCTGCTGTCATTAAAGCGAAATTCAAATACCCAGCCATTATCCATGAATGGCACTTGCATCGTCGAAACCGATAGACTTTCAATTCTCGGTATGTGTGTCAATGACAACTTACGTTGGAATGACCACATATTCGGTGTCATCAAAAATGCTGCGAAATGTCTAGGTTTTCTCAAGCGATGTAAGAAATATTTTACCCCCTCTGATTTGGCCACAATATATAAGGCATTTATCCGCCCAAAACTGGAGTACAATGCCCACATCTGGTCAGGTGCTCCTAAAACATCTCTGCACCTGCTAGATAGGATTTAAAACCGTGCGATAAAACTCATTGGTGATACTAATATCAGTCAATCAATTGACAACCTCGAACACCGACGTAAAGTCTCCTGTCTCACTTTGTTTTATCGCTATTTCCACCACCAGTGCTCCATTGAAATTGCCAGTAGCATTCCGCCCATTCAAACTTTCAACCGTAACACCCGTCTCGCTATGAATGCTCATCAGTATACCCTCAAGCCCATTTTCGGACGTACTCTAAAATATCGTGATTCTTTCCTAAGCCGTACAACTCGTTTATGGAATGCCCTGCCGACCTCTGTGGTTCCTGGTCGTTATAACTTACAAACATTTAAAAACAATGTACATCGGTACTTGTCTTTTCTTCCTCCCTAAATTTCCTTCGTCCGCGCTGTGTACGAACATTTTAAGGGTACAAAAACCCCTTGAGCGCGCGCCGATTATAAAAAAAAAAAAAAAAAAATTATAACACCTGCTAATTAAGTGACCAGGTTTAGAACAGTGAGCACATTTAATGTTGCTAGCGACGGCAAAGGCTTTTGGTTCGTTTTCGTTCTCTCTCTACAATCGACAACTACCACCCCCCCCTTCTACTTTCATTTTTTCATAACTCTTCTTTCCAGTCCACTCCTCCCACAACTCTCTCATCCTACGACTTTCATAAAGCAAACTTTCACAAAATCAGTGACTATCTTAGCAGATCCCCCTTTAACTTTCACAACCTAAGCGTAAATGATGCCTTATCCATTTTTTATAAAGAAATATTTAATTCTTTTAGCCTTTACGTTCCGTTTTCCCGCCTTAAAACATCATCTACTAGTCCTCCCTGGTATAATCGCAAGCTTCGTTCCTTACGAAACAAGAGAAATAAGTTATGGGCTGTTTTCCTGCGTACCAGATCCTTGTCCGACTATTCCAACTATCTTGGTGCTTATCTTCATTTCACCGAACTTTACGATTCCCTTTACCAGCGTTACCTTAACAATGCGCAAGTCAACCTTATAAATGACCCTAAGTCCTTTTACCAATTTATTAACTACAAAAGAAAGTCCGATGGTTACCCTCCTTCCCTCTCTTTCAACAACAAGTCATCAACCGATCCACTCACGATTGCCAACCTATTTGCCAGCTTCTTTAAACAATCCTTTACCAACGACTCCTTTATACCAGATCCATCCTATTTTCGTTACCTACTGAACTTCTCCAACGGCCCACTTCTCTCTCACATCTTGGACCCCTCCTATATCGAATATAAATTACACCAACTCAATGACGAATTTACACCCGGTCCAGATGGCATCCCTGCCATATTTCTTAAAAAATGTTCTTCGTCTCTTTCCCTTGCCCTTTCTGATCTCTTTCGTCTATCCCTTTCACAAGGAGAATTTCCTCAGGTTTGGAAAACCTCCTTTATAACCCCAATCCACAAAAAGGGATCAAAGAACGAAATAACAAACTATCGTCCAATCGCTAAACTATCCCATATACCCAAACTCCTCGAAAGTATTTTGTATGAAGCTCTAAGTTTCCAATGCAAATCACTTATTTCCCCTAGACAACACGGCTTCCTAAAGGGTAGGTCAACCACCACAAATCTCGTTGAATTCGTATCCTTTACCATCTCTGCCCTAGAGAACGGCAACGAAGTCGATGTAGTTGCAACCGATTTTAGCAAAGCCTTCGATAAAATCTCTCATCGATTAATACTCTTCAAATTGTCTGCCCTCGGCTTTGAACCCATACTGTTAAAATGGATATCCTCTTACCTCGAAAACCGTTTTTACAGTGTTCGTTTTAGGTCAGCCCACTCCGCTCCATTTTTGGCCACCTCTGGAGTTCCTCAAGGTAGCCATCTCGGTCCCCTTCTCTTTATATTAACCATAAATGATCTCGATAGGATCATTAAATACTCGTCCGTCTCCCTTTACCCCGACGATACCAAATTTTTCAAAACCATTTCCTCTCCCCATGACTCCTTCCTTCTTCAACAAGACCTTGATAGTTTTTCGATCTGGTGCCTCAAAAATTGTTTGGAACTTAATATCACCAAATGCCAATCCATCACCTTTTCACATAAGCGGCTCAAATCTCCTCCCCGACTCTACCTTCTCCACAACCAACCTATCTCCTCCGTTGGATCTCTTCGCGACCACGGCATTTTGTGTGATAGGGAGCTCAACTTCCGTTTGCATATGGATGGGATAATCCTTAAAGCCAATTCTGCACTAGGTTTTGTAAAACGATGGTCCAAAGAATTCACCAACCCATACGTGACCAGGTCCCTCTATATTACCTTTGTTCGTCCCCTCCTAGAGTACGCCAGTCAAGTATGGTCCCCATATCATCGCGTTCATATCTCGAGAATCGAAAGCATCCAGCGCCGTTTTCTTCGATTCGCTCTTCGAGGTTTGCCCTGGGATGATTCTTTTACTCTGCCCCCCTATCAAAACCGTCTCAACCTTATTAACTTAAACACCCTTGAGGAACGCCGAGATGCAGCCGACTTTCTCTTCATTCATCGACTTCTTTCAGGTCAGGTTGAATGCACGTCCCTTCACAATTCTATTTTCCTCAACACTAACCCTCGTAATCTACGTACCCCTCGTCTCTTCTATCTCCCAACCCACCACACCACCTACGGCGCGAACGAACCAATCTCCCGCATGCTACGAAAAATTAATTCAAACCCTAGCGTCTTTGACTTCCACCGCACCACTTCCTACCTCAAATCGGTTCTCCTTCACCAGAATAACCAGCCTTAGTTTTAAGTTTTAGTTTAAGTTTAATTTTAAGTTATAGCTTGTATTAAGCCGAATAAATGGGGGCTTTCGCCCCCACCAAAATTAAATTAAATTAAATCTAGTATCTACCTTATGACTAGGACTCACCTTCGCTGTAGGCATTTGGCTTACCATTCCTTCCAATATCTGGCAGCGTTTGTTAAGATATTTGAATATCTCCGGGTAGCTAACTAGTTGATCAACGGGTGCCTCTTCCTGCCACTTTGTCAATGTTGCAGTATCCAATTTAGTTGTTATAATATACACTATCAGGTCATTTCATTGCTGTGTAGAACGTCCCAGTGATGCAAGCGCTCGTAAATGCACATTGAAGGTATCAGGAGGTTGCGTGTTCAAATCACGTCGGGGTCACCAATATTTCTTGTGATTAATTAAAAAAACCAATGATGCCTTTGGAAAGGCGCGATTTAAAAAATCAAAGTTAAAAACTGACGTGATCGCCAAGATGAGCGAGAGAGTTTTATTGAGAATGAAAAAAGAAGATTAACATTTGAGGATACACATGTATGTCTAAGAAAAACTTGTTTCCGCTTAGCAATTGGTAAAAGGCATTGCCAAAAGGCTTACAATTAAATAACCAAGTTTGAGAATATAAGAAAATTGCCTGATGGGCATTTTATATTGATTCAAATGATATTACGTATGGATGTATTTTAATATTAGTGTAATCTTACTCAACAATCATAATAAATAATACGGGGCCAAGGTGGCTGCCTTGAGGGACACCAGAGGAAACTTTAGTTGGGTCAGAAACCATGGATTTAAATAGAACATAATAATATCGTTCATTTAAATAGGATTGAACCTATAGTCTAAGCGACTATAATAAAAAAACACATCGGCTTTTAAAAAAAAAACTTTAAACTTTATTGAATTAATAAAAATTTTGTTTAACTTTTTATTGTACAATAGATGAAACTTTAGGTTGGGGTGCAATCACGGCACCAGCACACAATTCGAGAGTAGACGAAGGAATGAAAAAAATAAATGTCAAAGATTAGATCTTGGGTGCGTTCAGTTATTCGGGGGAATGTTCAGAAACAGAGAAATTGTAAAGGCGCGTGTAAGGATGCGTGTTAAGTTCGATAGATCGCGTTCGCGTAAACAATTATTTTCTAACTAGTTTTATGCGATGCGATTTTGATATGCGATATGTGTTTTACTTATTAATGATGACTAAAGGTCTACCACAAACCCATGTTATAAAGCTTATTTGGATTATATTATGATGCTTGATACAAATTGGGTTAAGTTGGTAGTTGTAGATCTACCATTGAGGAGACAGAGCTGGTTTTGGGAAACAATAGATTTACAATGGAAAAGCGTTATGTCATAGATGATGCTCTCAAAAAGCTTAGGTATGGTCCACGGAGCTTTTGACAGTCCGTCCTACCTGTTCCTGTTGTGCTTCCAAGATACTGAGAGAGTATACCGATGCCTGCTTATCACTCTCTCAGGGTGTTGGAAAAACAACTATGTATGTCTAGTTTTGAAGTTTAGCTATATTAAAAATTAGAAAAGATCTTAAAACCATCCCCTCACAGTTATCAACAATAATTGAGAATTCTCAAACCAAAGGAACTCGAGATTTTTCTCTACTTTAGTTTTTTTTAACTGCCATAAAAAAGGCACGTGTGTATCTATATAACAAATCTCTGGTGCTGGCTGGATATTCGATGATTTCTACAAAAGAGATGTGAGAATTGGCTTATATTAGACAAAGAACTTAGATTACAAAATTTTGCGATGACAGACTGAACAACATGCTCCTTCAATTGCGGCAGCCACGTTTCAGTTCCTTCTCTTTTACCGGCTGAGAAAATCCATTTCGTGTGGTCACTTGATATGGAAACCCTGTTGATAAAACAATTCATACTCATCGGATTCATGCAATTGAAATGTACCGCAAATCAAAAAGTGACTTCACTTAGCTTCAATACACAGTACGAGTAACACTATAAACAAATTTCATTATTATTCAGATCTACAGTATCTCAACTCAACCGTTACTCACCAATTGAGATCGAAAAGTTAGTCCTTGCACCTTTCACATTGCACCCTTTTAACAGTCCCAAATAATTCAAGGAAAACTTAGAGAAGCGTTAACCTAACTTACTATGTTTTCCAACCCTTAGGTTAAGTCAGTAAGTTGTTCCAAATCCCATATACGAATGCTATGTACCTATTACCTATACCATCGTTCTTCATCGTCCTGGAGTAGGAGTCCTTGTTCCATCATCCTCTCCAATTGCGAGTATTATCGCCTTTCGTGCAAACATCATGAACTCCGGATAGAGAGAACGCACAAACAAATTTTGCATTCGAATGCCTCCAGAGGTTCGGGCTAGCAGTTGATGAGCATCGAATGGTGTGAACGCTTTTCGGTTTAGATATGCGCGTTCCAAGTTCCAGGCAATTGATAGCCAACATGTGAGTTGAATAGTAATTTCCTTTCAAAATTCCGGAGCTATGGGACGACAGAGAAAGTT
The DNA here is from genome assembly GCA_963966105.1 of Volucella zonaria. Lineage (NCBI taxonomy): Eukaryota > Metazoa > Arthropoda > Insecta > Diptera > Syrphidae > Volucella > Volucella zonaria. The sequence goes on from OZ014534.1 coordinate 48,840,176, forward strand.
GAATTCATTTTGATACTTACGGAAAGACACACACACTGACGTGCAATATACATATATACGAGTACATACTCGTAGGTATAAAAATAAAACTTGGAGATTTGGGACATGGATTTCTGTGCCTCTCATATGCTTAGCAAGCGTTTTTAATTAGAATGCCTTCATTGATACTTATAAGCGATTAAAAGCTGAAAAATTATCTTCGTCAAGTTGAACTTTTCTAAGTTAACGATTCATCTACATCCTTCCGTACGCAAACTTAGTATACGAGTATTCCTGTCCCGCATTGAAATGGCAGAAGCTGCAGCTTAGGTTAGTAGATTTGGTTAGGAAGTCTTAAACGCTTCCGTAAGTATGAGATGGTTTGGCGTTTCTCTATGCCGTGGTCTTCTGGACTGCGGCCAGGGCACGGATTCTGGAGGACCTAACCTAACATACTAAAGAAACCCCCCTTCTACGATACGTTCGGTAGACTGAGCTGGAAGGATGTAGGGAGTACCGGAGAGGCTATGTCTGTTACAGTTAAATTTCAGAAGAATAGACAAGTGGTTAGTCAGAGTACTGTTTTTGACGGCTTGTCTAGGGTCTAATAGGACTCTGAAGAGGCACACTCTGAAATACCCCTGAAAAGGAAAGGAAGACGTAAAGCGACCACATGGCGCAAAGAGACGCCAAGAGATGTCGAAGGCGCGACAGCAGTGACGGAGAACAGAAACAAGTCGGCGGAAGGGACATCCACTGAAACCGACCAACTTGTTGAAACTTTAACTGCGCACGTGACGGGATCAAATGTGGCTCTCATCAGTACGCCACAAAGAAGTATGACAGCAAAATGTCGGTGAAAGAAAGGAAAGAAATTGTTCGAAAGGAAAATCGTTGTTATCGGTACGCGAAACGTGACCATTTGCCGAAAAAATGCCGAAGTGCAAAATATATCGCATGCGCTAAATGTAAAGGAAGGCATGTGATCCGAAAAAGGAGACAGTGCTTCAAAGCGCCTCTACGTGTGCCTGAAATGCATATCTGAAATGTCTTTTTGAAGACAGGACGAGGAAATGTAGCAGCACCTATAAAATCAAATCGGCTACTCATTCGTTTTTAATAGATCGTGGGAGCCAGTGCTCGCATATCCGCGAAGACCTGGTCAAAAAACTGACAATTCCTACTACTGGACCGGTAAATTTGTCGCTGATGCCTTTAGAATCCAGAAAGAAAACTCCATCAAGGCTGTTTAACAAAGTACGCATTGTTTTTCCAAAGTCAGTATGGCAATCAATGTGTGGACATAGAAGCAGTAGTGATTGCAAATATTTGCATATGACTTGTCATGCACTTCGACCCAAAGTCTCCTTGTGGCTGAATTTCATCATGCAAAGATCGAAGCAGAGGACGGACTGAGCCTGCTGATAGTATCTGACAAGTATTGGTCAATAGTCACCGGTAAGCAGCGCTACATTTCACGCACTCTGAGAGCGGTAGAGACTATTCTTGGGTGGACATTACAAGGAAAGCCACCGTTCGGTAAGAATATTTTTTCGAACAAAAACTCAAGTGCCGCTATGTACCTGTCGGCGTTAGAAAACGATTGCGAAACATTCTGGTCGCTTGAAAACTACTGGCAGAGAATCCCATTGCTCAATGTATGTATAACCCGAAACGGGCATCGCTACGAAGCTATTCTGCCATGGAAAAATCCAGATGCTATTCTCCGCAGCAACAAAGAAAACGCAATGAATCGATTGAGGTCCTTGACGATGCGGCTATCTAAGAATCCAACTATCAAAAAGATGGCGTCCGATGGCGTTGCTGAAGCCATTCCCTCAACTAAAGGCGTTTTCTATCTCCCACACCATCCAGTGTTCAAATCGGAAAGAACCACAACAAAAATAAGAATCGTATTAGACGCTTCCGCTCGGAGTAAAGACTCAAATTCCCTCAACGACATGCTGCAGGTGAGTGCTAACCTGCTTCCAGACGTTCTCAAGGTGATTTTGACTTTTAGACTCGGGCCGTATGGTGTGATAGCTGATGTGGAAAAGGCTTTTTTGCTGATTAAGCTGAAGAACAAAAATTGTGACACTCATCGCTTTGTGTGGTTCGCTCCATTGACACTTTCTCGTCAGATGAACCAGTTTATGGATTACCGAATGACAAGAGCTAGTTTTGGGGTCAACTGCAGCCCATTTTTGTTGACAGCTACCATGCGAAAGCATTTAAATCTAGAAGAAACTAATCTTCCTTCAATATATGGAAGGCAAAGCTGTCCTAGGACGAACCGTTAACTGGACATCTACTAGCTGAATGGGAACAATGCTTCAAAGGGTTATGGCATCTTAGCGAGGTAACTATACTGCGAGCACCTTTGGTATTCTGCGCATCGGTGTAGCCAACATACAAGCGTGGATTCATTAGGAGACAAGACATCTTCTTCCCGCGAAGAGTCGGGCAGGCCCATTGAAATACAACGACTTCAAATTGTCTAAACTGAAGTTGACTGCCGCTTTGATTGGCGCTCGGCTTTGCGCATATCTGAAGCATTCGCTTGAAACTTCGATCTGTGGTTTCTACTTATGTACCGACTCAAAAATATGACTGAATTGGATCCAAGGAAAAAAACAAAAACAGGTGGAAGCCTTACGTGCAAAGCAGGGTAGCTGAGATATATCGTCACACAAAGGTTGCAGAGTGGCGGGATCGTGGTGGCAAGGAAAATCCGGCTGATCTTGTGGCGAGAGGTCTCACAAGAAAAACGGACCAACATGGAAAAACGGACCAACATGGCTAAAGAGAGGAGATTTTCTAGCTAAATGCTCCGAACAAGGGTCGCTATGGTAGCGGAAACTGCTTCCAAAGCTGAAATTCTATCGCCTTCGCCTTCGTATGAAGAATTTTTAATTTAATTTAATTTTGGTGGGGGCTGAGGCCCCCATTTATTGGCTTAATACAAGCTTAATCTAACTTAAAAACTAACAGAAAGACTTAAGAGCTAGTGACCAAGGAAGTGATGGAGGAGTTCTTGTTTAAGACGAGGAGTGCTCAGGTGGAAATGAAAAAGGGAGAGGTTTGAGTTGACCTTTCGGAGCATTCGGGAGATAGGTTCGTTGGAGCCATAAGAGGTGCGGTGGACCGGTAGATAGAAGAGACGAGGACAACGTAGATTGCGGGGGTTGGTATTGAAGGAAATGGAGTTCAAAATGGATGCACAATCGATGGAACCTGAGAGAAGACGATGAATGAAAAGAACGTCAGCAATATTCCTACGTTCTTCTAACCAATTCATATTTAGAAGTTTGAGGCGGTCTTGATAGGGAGGTAAGATTAAAGGGTCGTCCCATGGCAGGCCACGGAGGGCAAATCGGAGGAATCGACGTTGAATACCCTCGATTCGGGAAACATGAACCCGGTGAAAGGGGGACCAAGCTTGACTGGCATACTCAAGCAGGGAGCGAACAAAGGTAATATAGAGAGATCTGGTTACATACGGGTTGGAAAATTCCTTGGACCACCGTTTAATAAAGCCAAGTGATGAATAGTCTTTGAGGATCATCTTATCGATATGCGAACGGAAATTAAGCTCACTGTCGAATAATATGCCAAGGTCTTGGAAAGACTGAACCAGGGGAATTGGTTGACCATGGAGAAAATAAAGTCGGGGAGGAGACGGGTTGCATTTACGTGAGAAGGTTATAGAATGACATTTGGCTATATTAAGTTCTAGGCAGTTTTTGCGGCACCAGATTGAAAACCGATCAAGGTCTTCTTGAAGAAGGGCAGAGTCCTGGGGAGTAGAGATAGATCTAAAAAATTTTGTGTCGTCAGCGTAAAGGGAGAGGGAGGAGTGCTTAATGACACTCTCAACATCGTTGATAATAAGAATGAAGAGAAGAGGGCCAAGATGACTGCCTTGTGGAACTCCAGATGAGGCCAGGAATGGAACAGAAAGGGCGGATCTAAACCGAACACTATAATATCGGTTTACCAGGTAAGAAGAAATCCATTTTAAAAAGAGAGGCCCAAAGCCGAGAGTAGACAATTTGAAAAAAATCAATTTATGAGATATCTTATCAAATGCTTTAGTGAAATCAGTTGCGATAACATCGCAAAAGACACGAATTCAACTAGATTTGTGGTAGTTGATCTACCTTTTAGAAAACCATGTTGTCGGGGTGAAATAAAAGGCTTGCATTTGATGCTTAACGCTTCGTATAAAATGTTTTCAAAGAGTTTGAGTATATGAGAGAGTTTAGCAATGGGACGATAATTGGTAACTTCATGCTTCGATCCCTTTTTGTGTATTGGGATTATAAAAGAGGTCTTCCAAATCTGGGGAAATTCATCCTGTGTAAGCGATAGACGAAAAAGGTAGGAAAGGGGTAGAGACAGGTTGGAAGAGCATTTCTTAAGAAACATGGCGGGGAGTCCGTCTGGGCCAGGTACAAATTCATCTTTAAGATTTAGTAACTTTTCTTCAATTACGAGTACTGCAGGATCGAAATTTTGAGTGAGAAAGGGACCAATAGAGAAATTTGGTAGATCATTGAAGTAAGAGGGATCTGGTACGAAGGAGTTGTTGGCAAATGATTGTTTGAAAAATGTGGCAAAAAACTTGGCGATGGTAGGAGGTTCACATGAAGTTTTGGTTTCGAAAACGAGGGACGAAGGATAACCATCGGTCTTACTTTTGCAATTGACAAATTGAAAAAAGGACTTGGGCTCATTTATGAGATTGGTTTGCGCACTATTCAGGTAGCGCTGATAGAGAGAGTTATAGAGTTCAATGAAATGAAGATATGTACCTAGATAATTTGAATAGTCGGAAGAAGAGTGGGTGCGAAGGAATACCGCCCATAACTTGTTTCTTTTGTTTCGTGGAGAGCGAAGTCTAAGATTATACCAAGGAGGAGATGTAGAAGAAGTTTTATGGCGGGAATAAGGCACAAGTGGGGGTATGGAAACGTCTTGAACGAGTAACGACGTACATACAGCGCTTTGTTAAGGCCTGTTCTGGAAATAATATTTCAGCATCTAAACACCTAAGCGTAAAAGAAAGCATGGCTGCGAAAATTTACTGGATCAGGTAGAATCAGTCTATTTTTGTGACTAACGAAATTCGTTCTTTGCAGGAAGGGAAGCCGATTCTGAAGACGTCAAAAATTGTGGAATTGCTTCCTTTTCTGGATGCCAGGGAGCTTTTGAGGGTTGATGGTCGTCTTCAGTGTCTTGACGATTCTTCAGATACAAATACGTCATCCCATTATATCATCAACAGAATCCCACGTCGCGGCCCTCATTATAGACGACTATTACCAACGCACCCTACGCGGTGGGACGAATATTGTGCAGTTTGAACTGAGAGCAAGATTTTGGATTCCTAAAGGTCGTATAAAAACATGCGTTACGTGTCGAAAACCATCCTCAGCGCCGTTTGGACCTTTGCCTGTTGATTAGCCTCGGATTGCTAAGGCCATTTGATGTCATTGGCGTCGATTTTGCTGGTCCCATTTATACCTTTGGTGAACCCGACAACAGGGGTACGGTCTAAATGAGCTGTAGCAGCCGTTCGAGCCATACACCTCGAAATGTTGTCGAGTTTAACAACGGACAGTTGTTTAACAAGCCTCAAACGATTTATCGCTCGGAGAGGGATTCCATCCATCATATATACTGATAATGCCAAGACGTTTCGCAGAGATTTGAAGATGCATTTCTTGACGCACCAGCTTATAAAATGGAAGTTTTCAGTCGAACGAGCTCCTTTGTGGGGCCGATTTTGGGTGGGTCTCATTTGAACCATCCAAAATGTTCTACAGGTGGATGCCGAACCGTTGACCCTGGCTCACTTCTTGGGTATTCAATTCGGGCCTACCATACCATTCGGCGTACCCGAAGATTTAAATGGGATTCGAGTTTTATGGTCACGTCGCCAGAAGTACACTAACAAATTGTGGAGGCGCTGGAGAATAACATATCGAAGCCGCGACTGAGTTTTAAGTTGGCTACAATAGAGGACGTTTATCCTGGTTGAGATGGTCATGTAAGGGCATGCGAAATACGTTATTCCAACAGTTTTATGACTAGGAGACCTAGTACAAGTTTCCAGTTCATTTGCTTTTTATCGACTTTGAGAAGCATTTGGCTGTGTAAATGGTCAGTTTATTTGGATAGTGTTGCAGAAGAATGACAATGGAGTTTCCGTATCTATTTTTCCTAAAGTAAAAGTGATTTCTCCTGCTTATTTGACATATCCAGTTTGTTTGCCAAAGCTTAACAACCACATCTACGTAGATGTCTAACATCTGTGGTGCTACAAAATCGACAAAATCGCTCATACTTCTCAAACATTTTTCGAATCCTGGATGTGTTATAGTAGTGTCCTGTTACTTCGACCCTACTAAATTCAGGATAAACGTTGATACCTCAAGAATGATCCCTAAGTTTTACTTACATAGTATGGTGCGATAAACCATCAAACCTGTTTATTTGCTTGACAAGCATTGCCCAGAACTGTCATCCAAATTGAACGAAATCACCCGTAATAACCGTTAATCTAGGTATTGCCTTCCAAGAAATTAAGGATCCAAATTACATTTGTAATGTCAAAACCGAGGACAAATAAGCCAATCAGTGTTTCATTTCGGTTGATTCAATTTCCCAAAAAAAAAAAAGAAACATCATCCACCCCCCATCTGGAGATTTAGAAAATCTCCTTAAAATATCCTCACTGATGTACTGTGCTTTTTAAGGATGTTGGTGGTGGAATTTTTATTTTGTGTTTGCTCCGGGGCTCTTCGACGAAACCGAAACCGAAACCGAAACCGAAAAATACCAGCCTTCAATGATGCTGACGATGATCCTTCGATTTGTCCGGTTCATTTAGTTTGGCCGGGTATTTTGTTTAGTGATTTTCGGGCTGAGTCTCGTACTCCCCAGAGTGGTGTAGGGTACCTAATTCCTGCGGTTGACAGGATTATTATTTTCCTTTTTTTTCTGCTGGTCTTGAACAATTTCCAAGCCATTCAGCAGCATATTTTGATTTTTTTTTTTTTTTCGTTTTTGGGAAGAAAATTTCTGTCTGAAAGCTTCGCAAATACGAGAATAAACATAAATATCCCCATTTTGGTACTGGGTCTGGTCCTGGTCCTGGCCCTGGCCCTGGTCCTGGTCCTGGTCCTGGTCCTGGTCCTGAACTGAGGACATACTCGTATACATATGTGCCGTCGGATTGTTTGTCGTACAATCAATGTCACTATAATGAGCACTCAGATGGACATCATCCCAAGAGTCGAACATCGAAGGGGAGCAACAAAACCAAACCGACAATCAATCTTGTGTATGACATGGGACGTGGCCAAATAAAAATCTTTCTCTTGGAAAAAAGGACATAAACACAACATACGGAAACGACGCAAGCGAACGACAAATGGTAAACATGAATTTTACCATCTTTGTCACCGTTAACCGCAAGATGAGAAGAAGTAGGAAGTACGAATAGAATAAGAAGACAAAGATGATGCCAACGCAAACAGAACATCCTTTTCAGTGGGGTGATTCGAGTGGTGTTTTGTCGAAATTTCGTTGTTTGGAGTTGTTTAGAGGATTTTCTTGAGGACTACACGGGATATGGCAACGAATGCGCTACTATTTGTCAGGATTTCCCAAAAATTTCCTCATTCTCATTCATATTCAGAGATCTTCGATTGCTGCTAGTCCTCACGGCAGGAATAGAGAGATACAGACACTTGTGTATGTTTATGGGACGCGATTTGTCAGAAGAATCCTTTGGGGATGGCTGCAGGATAAATGTTTGGGGGTTTTACGACTATGTATGTCGTCAGGTGGTAATGATATTTGTTTGACATCGTTTGATATTTTGATTGCTTCGCATAAATATTTTTAACAAAACTTTTCTTCCTTATTTTTACGGGGTTTGTATTGGAATGACTCAAAGTTGAGAGTTTGACTTTGAGATTTATGTGTCATGTTATCACCATGTCAAGTAGTGATTGAGAGAATGTGATAAACAATACTTAGACCATGTTGTAAGAACTTGACAGGAAGATAACCAAACATGTTCTTTTTAAAATCCGAAAAAATGAGGCCGACATTGTCAAAATACATATTTGCAAGTAGAGGGACCTATCCTAAGCAAAGAAAACTGAAGTTTTTTGAATACCTAATATGCCCTAACTAGACACTTGATTTCACTTTGATATACTACTCGGAATACTGCATTTACGAATCTGGCATCGCCAATTTATGTTTTTTTAACAAGTCCTCAGGTGTTCAAAACAGCTGGAACAACACCATTGATGATACCCTATCTTTACTATTCAAAATTTGAATTTCCAATATCAAATAACGTACAAACTAATTCACTAAATGAAATAAAAGGACCATTCGAACCTAAGATTTTTACAGATCTTTTAGTAGGATTCCACTCCTGTGCTCTTAGACTATCTCCAATCTCCAGGTTGAACTAGTTACTGAGGACTCAACTATCAAAGATGGTAGTCGCCCATGTCCTAGGAAATTCTGGTGGCTCAAAGCCTGATTTCAACTTTGAGAAAGCCAGCGGTTGTAGAATAATCAATTGCGTGGGTCAATACTAATGCAACTGATTGCGAATCTGCATGACAAATCCGACTCAGTTTCCTATGAGGGAAAAACTAAAACAAGCGTCATGGTCTCTATACAGCAAGAAGGTCTCCCTACTGACCTTACAAGTCTGAGGAACTTATATATCAAGTTCCACGAAACCTTCAATATGTCTCCCCAAAACGTCTAAGACGACCTTACTGCTTTCCCTAACTAAAGGGTCTTTCATTAAGCGCTTCCTATCTTTAAATTTAAATAAAACAAAGTGTGTTCGAGATCGAAATTTTTTATTCGTTTGAAAGGCCTATCGATGCCATTATGTATGGAATATAACATCGTTCAGATGTCTGCTGTAGCTTCTCTGGGTGGCGTGCATCCGAAATGTCCAATTTTCCATGACTCTGGCGCATAAATCAGGCTGAATTTGACCAATGGCATGGGTTATGTTGGCTTTGAGGCCGGCTGTACTTTGTGGCTTATTCGCATAGACCTCCGACTTCAGAAAATCCCACGCGAAAAAGTCTAACGGGGTAAAATCGCACGATCTTGGTGGCCAGTTCACATCACCTTTACGTGAGATGACTATGCCCTCCAATCACTCGCGCAGAATTCCCAATGTGCCGTGAGCTGTGTAGCGCGTAGCGCCGTCCTGTTGAAACCACATGTCATTCGTGTCCATATTTATCCAATTGATGCCAAAGGGAGTTAGTAATCATCGGCCTATAGGGCTCGCCGTTGACGGTGATGGCCTGACCAACGTCGTTCTCAAGAAAACATGAACCGATGACGCCGCCAGCCCACCAAATCCACACCAAACAATGACTTTTTCGGGATGCATTGGACACTCTTGGATCTCATGTGGATTGGTATCGTTCCAAACTCGAAAATTTTCTTTTTTGACGTACCAATTCATCCAGAAATGGGCCTCATCGCTGAAGATGATTTTTCAGTGAAAATTAGGGTCACTTTCCAACTGCTCCAGAGCCCATTCAGCGAACACACATCGCTGTCTATGGTCATTTATCTTCAGCTCTTGGGTCAGTTGAATTTTGCACGGGTGTAGGCTCAAGTCACGATGCAAAATTCGCCAAGTTGTGGTCTGCGAAAGGCCGAGTTCTTGTGAGGAACTGCCTCGAATTCTCCTGCACACTCTCACGGATAGCGGCGATGTTTTCGGCAGATCTTGCGTTTCGTCGACGTACGGGTGTTGGTTTATCGTTCACTGAACCGGTGGACTAAAATTTATCCACCATACTGCGAATAGTCCTCTCGGTAGGACGATTATGGTAAAATGTAAAATGGGCGAAGCCCGCGGAACGTGTTGTTGAACGCTATGTCCGTCCATGGTGATTTGGCAAAACCAACTGAATAAATGACAGCCAATTTGACAGATATAGCTTCAACAATATTGCTGCTAACAACTGTCAAATTTGGGAAGTCCCTATTGGAAGACTCTGTAGGTGCACTCAAAAAGGATCTCACACCTTCAACGGAGCAAACTTGACAACGACAAATTTTTTCGTCCCTAACGTGCTATCATTGCCAGTGTTTAAACCATCCACTCCCACGCCCTCCCGAAATAACATTCCTCTTACCTTCTACTATCAAAACGTAAGAGGACTGCGATCTAAAACACGTCAATCTCATGCTCTCCCATTCGAGGTCTACGCTCTGATTGAAACTAATCTAATTCCCGACATAAAGAACCAGGAATTATTCCCCCCTAGTTTCGATGTTTTTCGAGAAGACGCCACGTTCTTCCGCATCCAAATGATAATTCTCTTCTCCATTCGCTGTTTCTACTTATTCTAAGTTTGACTACGTTTCAATAAAGATAACACTCCCCTGCAGATCCCTGTACGTTATGTCTTTTAACATCCTACCGGCACAACCTATTGAATGCTATCAGCTCGCTATGGATGCAATTGATCAAATAATTAACTTATCTGATCCTCTCGATGATATCATCAGATGATGAATCTTTTTTTATCGCCAACCCTAACTCGAGTAAACAATGCCTCTTCTTGGATGAGCTTACAGACTCTAGCTTATGCCAAGTTAGTGAGGTCTCCAACTATATGGGTAGGCAATTAGACCTCATTTGCACCACCGACCCCATAAACTCCTCTGTCTCGCTATGTCCCCTTTCACTATCGATCATTGATAACTTTCACCCACCACTTCTTCTTTCTCTCTTCCACTACTTTCCTATCCAGTCCATCCCATCTTCAGCTGCCTCTTACGACTTCATAAAGCGAATTTCTGCAAAATTAACGCATATCTTAGTAAGTGTTCTTTTGATTTCGCCAGTATGCCCCTTAAAAGTGCTCTCTCTATTTTCTACAGAGAATTATTCAATTCTATTTCTCTTTGTGTCCCTTTTTCGAGCAATAAAACCCCTTCTATGAGCCCACCGTGGTATAATCGTAAACTTCGCTCTTTACGTAACAAGAGACACAAATTATAAGCACTTTTCCTTCAATCCAATTTCTTTACTGACTATTCCAACTATCTTCAATTCGCCCAGCTTTATAACGTCTTCTACCAGCGATACCTTGGTAGTGAGCAATCAAAGCTTATAAACGATCCTACTAGATGGAGTGAAAAATTACCTCCTTGGGAATTAAAATTTTTTTTTTTTTAAATGTTTTTTTTATATTATTCAATATAGTCCCCTTTTAGTTTGATGCACTTATTCCAGCGATTTTCCAACTTCTTGATCCCGTCCGAAAAGTAATTTTCCGGAAGGTCTGCAAAATACTCCTCCGTGGCGTCGATGATTTCCTCGCGTGAGCTGAATTTTTTATTGACGAGCCATCTTTTGAGGTTTGGGAAGAGACAATAGTCCGAGGGATCCAAATCCAGTTACCAACCGACGCCAAAAGTCCGCCCGATTCCGCATCAGCAAGCCCAAACACTCTTTCGAGGTGCTCTCGCGTTCGTGTTTTTGGTCAGGAGTCAGCATTCGCGGCACCCAGCGGCAGGATAACTTTTTCATATGCAGAATATTGCCCAAAATATGGCGTGTGCGCTCAGTACTAATCTTTATGGTATCTGCTAACTGGCGCATCTTCACTTTCCGGTCAGCCAACACCATTTCATGTATTTTTTTGACATTGTCCTCTGTAACCACATCGGAGGACCTGCCGCTGCGGACTTGATCGGTAGTGGAGTTGCGGCCATCACGAAACTCTCGAAACCAATATTTGACGGTGTAATCTGACGAAGCATTAGCCCCATAATATTTATCCAACTTTTCTTTTGTTTCCTTCGTCGTTTTGCCTCTCAAAAAATAATGTTTTATGAGAGAACGAAAATCGTTTTTATCCATACTCAACATGATGCCAAATACGTCAGCAACAATCAGCTGTCAAAGCAAAACTAAAGACAGTATCGCACTGAAATTTGGCATGTCTGCCTAAGTGGACTTCAAGGCACCATAACCTTATTTGCAGTAGCAGCGTATTCTGGCGGTCAAGGATGCCACTTTTCACTTCTTTCTACCAAAAAAACATCTGACGGTTTTCCTACATGCTTCTCATACGAAAACATATCATCATCCCATCCGCATACCATAGCCAACTTGTTTGCTACTTATTTTTCAGCAATCTTTTGCCGATAATTCCTTCGTACCGAGTCCCTCTTATTTCAAATACCTACTTAACTTCCCCGTTGGCCCCTCTATTTCTCAAAGTTTTGATCATACAGTAATAGAAAATAAGTTACAACAACTTAATGATGAATACTTACCCGGCCAGATGACCTTCCATCCATATTTCTTAAAAAGGGCTCCTTCACGTCAGTCTCTCAAGGTGAATTTCCACAGATATGGAAGTCTTCTTTCATACCACCTATACACAAAAAGGAGTTAAAGAGCGAAGTCACTAATTACCGCCACATAGCTAAGCTTTTACATATACCCAAACCCCTCGAAAGCATACGAAGAAGCCTTAAGCTTCCAGTGCAAATCTCCTATCTCCCCTAATCAACACGGCTTTCTGAAAGGTACGAGTAGATCAACTTCCACTAACTTCGTCGAGTTCGTATCGTCTATTCTCTCAGTCTTAGAAAGTGGTAAAGTTCAAATTGTTTGCCAGTTTTGCTAAAATGGATATCTTCTTTCCTGGATAATCGTTTTTATAGTGTTCGTTTCGTTCGTTTCAGGTCTGTCCGGTCAACCCCTTTCTTGGCCACTTCAGGGGTTCCTCAAGGCAGTCACCTAGGTCCACTCCTCTTCATCCTAACCATTAACGATCATGATATGTTGAAATTCAACACTCAGCACTTTCCCTCTATGCTGACGATACCAAAATTTTGTAAGCCCATTTCCTCACAACATGACTCCAGCCTCCTTCAAATAGATCTTAACAGTGCTTCCAGCTGGTGCATCAAGAACTGCTTAGAACTCAATGTCGCCAAATGTCAATCGATTACCTTCTCACATAAGTGCAACAAGTCTCCTCCCCGAATTTACCTTCTCCAGGGCCAACCTATATCCCTTGTTCAGTTTATTAGGCGACAGGGAGCTTAATTTTCGCTCACATTTACTAAAGTAAACTAATCACTTGGCCTCGTTAAAAGATGGTCCAAAGAATCCTGCAACCCGTACGTGACCAGATCACTATACAAGTACACCACCTTTGTTCGCCACCTTCTCGAGTACGGTAGCCAAACGTGGCGTCCCTTTCAACGAGTTGAGAGCATCCAGCGCCGTTTTCTTCGTTTTGCTCTTCGGGGCTTACCTTGGAACGATCCTCTATTCTTACCTCCCAATCGAGACCGTCTCAAAGCCATTAACCTGAATACCCTTGAGGAACGAAGGGAAGCAGCAGACAGTCTTTTCATTCACCGACTCCTCTCAGACTCCATCGACTGCATGTCTCTCTACAACTCCACTTTCTTTTACTGTAGCCCTTGAAATCTACGTTGCCCCCGTCTCTTTTATCTACCAATCCACCGCACCACATATGGCTCTAACGAACCAATCTCCCGGAACACCAACCTTTCCATTTTAGTCGCAGCACTCTCTTTTTATTATTGTTGCTTTTAAGTCCTAGCGTGTACTCGTATTAAGCCGAATAAATAGGGCCTCGCCCCCACTAAAAATAAATTATACGCAAATTCGCTGGTCCAGATGATGTCCTATAGACGCATTGCACTTACGTTCCTTCTTTCCGAGGTCATGGAAACGCTGATAAATCGTCAACTCATGAAATATCTCGAAACCTGAAAACTTTTCAATGACCGGTAGTATGGTTTTGGTAGCAACAGGTCCACTGGTGATTTCATACCATGTCTCATCGAAAAGTGTAACCAAAGCGTACATCAATCTGACAAAAGCAAGATAATTGCGCTTGATATTTCCAAGGCATTTAACAGAGTTTGGCATCAGTTTGGCATCTATCGAAAATGCGTGCTTGTCGGATCAACGACTCTCTTCTTCAATGGAAAAAATATTATCTTTCGGAATGTTCAATTCAAGTCGTCTTGGATGGTTTCAAGTCCGATATTCACAAAATAAATACACCAGCAGTCCCCAACTCTTTTTATTGATCTCTTGTCTGCCACTTCTAATCCAATATATTTCTCTTTGCTATCAGTCAGTCAATTGACACCCTCGCATACCGAGGTAATGTCTCCTATCTTACACTTTGATTTTATTGCTATTTCCACCATCAGTGCTACTCGTACATTAAAATCGCCCTTCAAACTTTCAAGAGTAATACACGTCTCACTATGAATGCTCATCAGTATACCCTCAAGCCCACTTTCGGACGTACTCTGAAATATCGTGGTTCGTTCGTAAGCCATACAACTCGCTTATGGAATGCCCGGACGAGCTCTCTATTTCCTATTCATTATAACTTGCAAACATTTAAGACCAACGTACATCGGTAATTCTCTTTTTTTCCTACCTGATTTTCCTTCGCACGCGCTGTATAGTATATGAACATTTTATGGATTACTAGGTGGAGTGAAAAGTAACCTCCTTGACCGCCAGAATGCGCTGCTACTGCAAAAAAGGTTATGGTGCATTGAAGTCCGTTCATACTTAGGCAGACATGCCAAATTTCAGTGCGATACTGTCTTTAGTTTTGCTTTGACAGCTGATTGTTGCTGACGTATTTGGCATCATGTTGAGTATGGATAAAAACGATTTTCGTTCTCTCATAAAACATTATTTTTTGAGAGGCAAAACGGCGAATGAAACAAAAGAAAAGTTGGATAAATATTATGGGGCTAATGCTTCGTCGGATTACACCGTCAAATATTGGTTTCGAGAGTGGTGGCCGCAACTCCACTACCGATCAAGTCCGCAGCGGCAGGTCCTCCGATGTGGTTACAGAGGACAATGTCAAAAAAATACATGAAATGGTGTTGGCTGACCGGAAAGTGAAGATGCGCCAGTTAGCAGATACCATAAAGATTAGTACTGAGCGCACACGCCATATTTTGGGCAATATTCTGCATATGAAAAAGTTATCCTGCCGCTGGGTGCCGCGAATGCTGACTCCTGACCAAAAACACGAACGCGAGAGCACCTCGAAAGAGTGTTTGGGCTTGCTGATGCGGAATCGGGCGGACTTTTGGCGTCGATTGGTAACTGGATTTGGATCCCTCGGACTATTATCTCTTCCCAAACCTCAAAAGATGGCTCGTCAATAAAAAATTCAGCTCACGCGAGGAAATTATCGACGCCACGGAGGAGTATTTTGCAGACCTTCTGGAAAATTACTTTTCGGACGGTATGAAGAAGTTGGAAAATCGCTGGAATAAGTGCATCAAACTAAAAGGGGACTATATTGAATAATATAAAAAAAAACATTTAAAAAAAAAATTTTTAATTCCCAAGGTGGTCACTTTTCACTCCATCTTATTGTACATTTCCTATATCAATCCACCATATCATATACCACCTTGATCAAAAAGTTCCCGGGGGACACCACCGTGTGGCGCTCGCATTGATCCGATTTGAGTTCTGTTTTTTTTTGTTAAGTTGGTATATCTGTTGTTGACATTACCTCTAAATCTTAGCGTCATAGCTTGACATTTGCAAAAGTTACGTAGCCAAGAGTACATCTATCTCTGTGTGTGCAACAGCGAACTTGTATTCAATTTTGCGTAAAAAACGGATTTAATGGTGCGCGAACGTTGGAAATGTTGAGAAAAGTGTTTCGGCAAGGATTTACCAGTGGCACGAGCGCGGCGGTTCAAAAGTGATGGTGAGTCGTGAGTCAATCGAAAATGATGAACGCAGTGGCAGACTATTGACATCGAAAACCGACGAAAACATTGATGAAGTACGAGTTAAAGAAATGTTGGTCAATAACCGCAAATTAACCAGCAGAGAGATAGCGGAGGACATGAACATTGCCTCTGGATCCGTCCAAGACATTTTGGTTAATGATTTGGGTTTCCGTCGTGTAGCAGCAAAGTTGGTGCCAAAAGACCTCAATTTCATGCAAAAAAGAGACCGTGTTGACGTCGCAAAAGAGATGATTTGCGAGGCTGAATCCGATCCCACATTCAACAAAAGGATCATTACTGTAGACGAGACATGGGCTTATGAGTACGACACGCAATCCAGACATCGGGCACGTGAATGGCGTTCACCATATGAGCCGAGACCAAAAAAAACACGTCGTTTTCAGTCGAAAAAGAAGGCAATGGCAATGCTCACGGTTTTCATGGATTACAACGGTGTAGTGAGTGCATCATGAATTTTTGCCAGGAGGCCAGATAGTAAACAAAGAGTATTATTTGGGCGTTATGAGACTTTCGCCGAAAGAGACCAGAATTGTGGGCAGAAAACTCGTGGATTTTGCACCATGATAATGCACCATCGCACAGTGCCCTCATTATTCGTAATTTTTTGACGAAAAATGCAACAAATTCCATCCAACAGCCACCGAATTCACCTGATTTGGCTCCCTGTGAATTCTTTCTGTTCAATCGAGTTAAAAATACCACTACGCGTTTCAGCAGCCGAGAGGAAGTAATGGAAAAATCGCAGGAAGCACTTCGAGGATTGGATCAAGCGCTGGCATAAGTGTGTTGCAGTCGATGGGGATTGCTTTGAATTGGAAGATATAGATTTGGATGAATAAACTTGTATTTTTAATTTTCGGAATAAATTCCGGAATTGATTAAGGTGGTATGCCCAAGGGCTCATCTTCTTCCTCTGATCATAAAAGATCTCGTTTAAGTTCGTCATCGGTTTCAATTTCCGACCGAGAGTTAGAAGAGGAGACCGAGGGCTTCGTTGTCGCCTCGGATAAATTTGAGTCATCGATATGGAAAGGATATCTACACCCCAAGATCTAAGATCGAATCCTATCATGCTTTCAGTCTACGCTAGAAGTTTAATCGATTCCTTATTGATCACAATTAACGCGTATCTATAAGGGCCCCTTAGTTCTTCCAGTTTCGCGTACGACTTCGAGTTTTTTCCATCTGGCCAAATCTCTCCTAATCTACCTATGGCTTTGGCGTAAAGATTAAGAGATTTTTGATCAGCACTTGCGTTAATCCTGACGTGGTCTGGATGGCAGCCAGCGTGGCCAAGAAGTTGCCCGAAAGCTTTAACTTGACCAACTGCCACCGTTCAGGTGTTATCGGTCAGTATCGTTTTTGTCGATTACCGCGATCGTTATTGCATCTTTTAGAACTCGCTAAAGGTCGTCAGAGATGTGCTGTTGGATGGCGCAGCGGTTTTGGCGTTATAAGTTTTGGGCTTCTTGGGAACCGGCACGGTTTCCTCCAACGATCTCTGGCGCTTGAAGGAGTCTTTTAGCGTTTGGGGATGTGGTTAACCCACTCAATCTTGCTCTTAATGTCCGCACTTCTCTTAACCTTCGGAATGGATCTGAAGGTTTTGATAATGCGTAAAGCATTTCGGCGTCTTAAGTAGAGCGCCTTAGATGGAGCTTGCCGATGCGGCTGAGCCCCTGGAATTTTAGTAGCAGCAGCAAGTTTGTGGCGGGCCACGGAGTGGTGGAAGTTATAGGACCATGGCTTGCCACAGTCTTACCACTCCTTGAAAATTTGGGCTTAGGCTCATTGCGTTTGCCTTTAGAGGATGGTGCACTATGGCCTGCCACAGTTTTACCTCCGCTCGACAACGCAGGAGCCTTGCCGGTAGTCGTTGCAGTCACTGTTCTACCGCCCGGTATTAAAGGAGTATCGGCCTCGGGTGTTGGTTTTTTTTTCAGACTTTATCCATTATTAGATCCCACGAATAGCGGAGAAAGGATGGTCCATCTGTACAGAGATGCGCACATGATTATGTGAAAAATTGGCACGTGGAGATTTGAAGAAGGACTTAATCATTTTTAAGGGAATTAATTAGCCAGTGCCGCATCTACAAGGATCACTACTACTCGTTTACACAGCCCAAGTAATAACCTTGCCAACTATACTGCTATCTGCAGTTTGCATAGTGGATCTAATCTTGGCTTCAAAAAGACAATAGATGATCGTAATTCTAAACCGACGATTGTTTTATTCTATTGGAAATCCTGAAAGCGGATGCAGGTCCAGAGAGAAATATTTAATCGTCAAAATCAGAGCAAATGCCTTCCGCCTGAGTACATAGCAGTTCCTTGTAGAATCAAAGAGTGCCTTGATTTAATATACATATGCCACACCTTCTCTTATCCTTAATAAACTGGGGAGGTTCTGACCGCAACGTTGCTGGCAGCTTCATCCAAAATGAATCCAAAAAACGTAAAACACGGGATCTTAAACAATTGTTGTTAACGTTTAGCTTTGAACTGCGGGACTACTTCCGTGATGTTAGCTCTTTGCAAACTCAGGGTGGTACCTTAATAACCCATTGTAGCACACGTCGTATTCTGAACTGACCTACTGATCAGCATCTCAATTTTATCGGGATCCATCTCGGCTTCCTTCGCCGACATAAAGTAACCCAGGTAGTTTACTTCTTTACAGAATATGGTGCAGGGTTAGACTTAAAACGGATATTCCAAATTCTCTCAGTAACTCCTGAAAATATAGTCTCTTACGATAACGTCTTCTGGATACACCAGATAGGTTTTCCTCTTAACAACTTGCAGTGGCCGTTCCAATGTTTGCTCAAAAATGGCCCAAATGAAGCTGAAGCTTCGGAGCAGATTGTTTACTTATTTTGCTTTTATTTTAGCCTTGAAAATGTTTTTGTGCTATACGAACTACAATTCCTTTTCTAACTCTTATCCGCCAACAGACGTCTTCTAAGAGTGGCTAAATCTTATTCATTTACTAGGCTTACTGCCTTCACATCATGATAAAAGATCATAAAACCAAAAATCATTATGCAAACTGGTTGTTACCCAAATCCGGTTATAACCCAGTCCATAAAGCTACTCCTTTAGCTTCAAACTTTGCCGTTGCCATCATATCACAGTGCCCCATTACATTTTATATCTTTAGATACTCAAATTCCCCACCAATTGTCATCCGATAAAAAGCAAACAAAATCATCTGCGATATCATAAAAAGCGTATCCATAACTTCCTCATTCCAAAAAACAAAAAGAAAAGAAAGTTCATTTTGAAACAAAAAATCAAAACAAAACGTGCCCTATGGAAAGATCCACCACTTTCCTTACAACAACGACAAGGAGTCATCGCCGATGATTTTGAATAGATATTCACCCTTCCACAACGTTCTACAACGCTAACGATAACGCTAACAATAACGACGACGACGACGATGACGCCCCCATTTTCCAAGAGAGCGAGAACAGTGTCGATGATTTAACCACCAATAGATACAAGGGTTATGTGCTCACTGTTAAATATGCGAATCCTTACGCAAAACGACGATGATATCCTTGTAATGTTCCATAGTACTGTCCTGGCGCAAGCAAATAAAATCAGTTTACTCCAACATTTCGGGATTTTGAATATGAAAAACACAAACAGACGCACAAAAAACAACCCCCTACACTTGGCAAAATCAGAAATTGAGAATCTTCTCAGATCCTTTAGAAGCCTTGAGAGCAGCACCCAAATATTAGATTACACATTTTGCTCTCATGCATAAATGTATGAATTGCCATTGCTGCTTTTATTTTAAGGATACACGCTCCTTCTGCTTTAGCTCGTACACTCAGCACCCCTTTATTGCCTTGTGTTCGTTGAAGGGGGCTGTGTTTTATTTTTGTTTTTTTTTTTTTTGCTCAAAAAGGATTCTCGATTTCCATTCTTCAGTGAGCAATATTCGGTGTAATTCTTCGACATAAATCTTCTTAAGTGTTAGAGAATCTGAGTGCGGAGATTCGGGAGGATTGAATTATGGAACAGCGCGCATATGAATTTGTTTAATTAAGTCGAAAGGATACTTTTAATCTCCATCAGGAGATAGTGGGTGGTTGAAGTAGTTCACAGAAGCTACTCAAAACTGTTGTTTTCATCATCGCAAGGATAAATAGATATTTGCTGTGGATTTACCGGATTGGGTGCAAGAGTAAGGTGCACACGAAAAGAGAAGAAAGTGTCGTAACGAAGGATGTACTTCCAGCTTGAATCGGATGTGGGACTGACATATATATGACCAGTGTCTGTTGATTTGAACTACGTTCAACTGACGAACATTTGTGTGCTCTTCGGTTGGGGTAAGCCTCAAGTTTTATTTGCAGTAGAGATGTAGTTCGTCACTGCTTGCATTTTGGACGATGATGAGACGGTAAGAGTTTCAAAAGTCAATTAAGACTTTCAAAAGGACGCTGGACACCGATTTCGAGTCACTTGATTGGAGAAGAAGATGGTTTGATTTATTTGCAGAAAATGAAGTCAAATGTTGCTGATGATTACATTAACTGGAAAGTGGTTCGAAAAGTGTCTGTTCACAGAAGGTTGTTGAGTTTTTTTTCTTTCCATTAAAAGTGCTTTAAAATCCGCTCCCAAGTCTTGCACGTTGGTTCGTATATGTCAACAGAAATCAGATGGCCATTTGCCAAATCTCCCGTATCTTCATTTCTCCGTATTCTATTTTCTAAATGCCAACTGGAAGAATAAACGATTTGAACTTAAGCCATTTAGTACTTAAGATTGCATAGTACCTTGTACAGTATTGGCAACTGATTTCTGAGATCCTTCGAATTATTTGTCGTACCCGTTATGGTCATCTGTTTTAAGATTAGATTCCGATTCTCTTTTTATGGGAACTTTAAAGCTTCTACTTATTGGTAGCGCAACTCTACAAATAATCAGAGTCGACCTTTGCCCATTTGATTAGGCATCTGCGAGTATTCAGGCTGTTGGATGCACACCATGCGTCAGCTAACAGATAAAGACTTTGAGGCTTGATAGCCTCAGAAATCTATTTATCAACATTCTATGAGCTGCCAGAGCCGTTGACTATTATCGTATCTTGTAACCTACGCTCGCCGACAAATCCGGGGAAGATGTTTTGAAATTAGGCGATGATTTACCAGCTTAACGTCAAGTAGAATGTGATGCCAACACTTACTTCCTAACACCTGCAGTATACTGAGAGCGTAATTCTGACATTTACTGACGAAAATGTCGATCCAATGGTTACCCTCAGATCCTCGATAACGACGTGGATGCCGCTGCTGATATGATCACAGACACCATTCTCTTTGGAATGAGAAACTTTATCCCTCATCGGATGAAGAGTATCAAACCAAAAGAAAGAGCATGGTACGACTAGAGTTGTAAGGTCCTTCAAGACCAACCCAACAGAGGAAAACCGAAAAAAGTTTACTTGTCAAAAACATCAGAAATTCTGCCTCATCCTCCATCCCAACGCTCATTTACAATGACATTCCAGCTGTCAGCTCTTTGGACAATGCCAATCTGCTTGCTGCACACTTTGCGGCCAGCTTAACACTCCCGAATTGAGCTCTGTCTCCGCCTACACTTGAGTGCGTCGAATCTTCAATGGGACGAATACACTTTCGCACTCGTGTAGTAGCAAGAGTACTCAAAGATCTTAACATCCACAAATCCGCAGGTCCAGATGGCATATCTCCCCTTCTTCTGAAGAGGTGTTCTTCCTCGCTGGCAAAACTACTTCGTAAGCTTTTTCATCAATCCTATTCTTTAGGACTCTTTCCGAGCAGATGGAAAACAGCATTTGTCCAGCCCGTCCCTAAAACAGGCGAATCTTCATCTCTCTCCTCCTACAGACCCATTGCACTTACGTCCCTTCTCTCCAAGGTCATGGAAACGCTGATAAACCGTCAGCTAATGAAATATCTCGAAACACGAAAACTTCTCAATGACCGACAATATGGTTTTCGTAGCAACAGCTCCACTGGTGATTTGATGGCATGTCTCACCGAAAAGTGGAACCAAAGCATACATCAATCTGGCGAAAGCAAGATAGTTGCACTTGTATCTAAGGCATTTGACAGAGTTTGGGATCAGGCTCTTTTGTCTAAAATGCGTGATTTTGCGATCGATGACTCCCTTCTTCAATTCATGTTGTCTTGGACGGTTTCAAGTCTGATATTCACAAAATAAATGCTGGTGTGCCCCAAGGCTCCGTTCTGTCTCCGACACTCTTTTTAATTTTTATCAATGATCTTTTGTCTGCCACTTCTAATCCAATGTATTCTTTTGCTGATGACAGTACTCTCTGCTTTTCATATTCGTTCCCGGACGCACGCACCTGCTCTTCGGCTTTAGAACGGGAACTGCAGCGTATGTTCTGCTCATTAAATTCTGATATTAACAGCATAACCAATTGGGGAACTATCAAGCGTGTGGAATTTAATGCTTCCAAAACACAATGTTGTCTGCTGTCCTTAAAGCGAAATTTAAACACCCAGCCGTTATCCACGAATGGCACCGATCCACGTCGAAACCGATAAACTTTCCATTCTCGGTATGTGCGTCAATGAAAACTTACGTTGGAATGACCACATATTCGGTGTCGTCAAAATTGCTGCGAAATGTCTAGGTTTCCTCAAGCGATGTGAGAAATACTCTAACCCCTCTGATCTGGCCCCAATATATAAGGCATTTATCTGCCCGAAATTGGAGTACAATGCCCACATCTGGTCGGGTGCGCCCAAAACATCTCTACACCTGCTAGATAAGATCTAAAATCTAGCGATAAAACTCATAAGTGATACTAATATCACTCAAACAATGGACACCCTCGAACACCGACGTAATGTCTCTTGTCTCACTTGGTTTTATCGCTATTTCCATCACCAATGCTCCATTGAAATCGCTAGTAGCATTCTGCCTATTCAAACATTCAACAGTAACACCCCTCTTGCTAGGAATGGTCTACAATAATCCCTCAAGCCCATTTTCGGACGTACGAGTGATTCATACCTAAGCCGTACAATTCGCTTATGGAATGCCCTGCCTAGCTCTTTATTTCCTAGTCATTATAACCTTCAAACATTTAAAACCCACGTTCACCGGTACCCCTCTTTCCATCCTCCCTGATTTTCCTTTGCCCGCGCTGTGTGCAAACATTTTAAGAGTACTAAAAAAAAATTATCCCTTCAGCGCGCGCAAATTATAAAAAAAAAAACCCTCAGAGTAAAAGCCACAGAAGGTGGTGTCTTCTATACCTAATTCATTTACGTCTTGAATTAAGGAGTAGTGCCACGTAAGGACTTCTAGAAACTTTCCTGCCAAGGAACACCAAGCATTCGTTTACTCCCTCTCACAAAACTCTGACCGACGATGCTGATAATCCTTACATAGGTTCAAACCTTGTAAAGTTGTCTTTGGGCCTTGGCTAGTAAGTTCGAGATCCCATTGTGACCTAGGACCCAAATAAAACTCAGTAAATTCAAACTTCCGACTCTGTTGTTCAGTGAAGTCTTGCATTCTTTAACTAACTTGAATGATAAAGTGAGAAGTTTCAGCAGGGCTTTAAGCTCAGCTAGGCTGTCGCTATACATGCACGTTGTAGGGACACGTCTAACGTTGTAGGAAGTCCAACGTTGTAGGCACACTAAAACCACGCCCTAGATCAGTTTTGTAGCCATTTGTGTGGACTATATAGATTCTGGTAGACACCATTCCTGAGCACCGGGAAAGCATGTCTGTAAGATTAGAGTCGAAAGGCAGTCGGCGCGAAGTCTTGGTCGTGTAGATCATAATGATCTTCCTACGTGCATATTTTGCCGAAAGCTCCTCTACATTATGGGAAAACGGACAGGGCTCTGGATTGAAAGCAGAAGTTTACTATACAGGATGACACACAAATGCTGAGCTTCGTTAGAAAAACGGATTATGATGTCTTTTAGCACTTGATAAGTCAGAACGTTAGAACCATTGATAGCGTTAGGCAGTAATTCGAACAACATGCACCATAGCAGTGAAAACAGGACGCCGCATTCGGTGCAACCTCTGTTTAATTTCTTCGCCGCAGTCAGTATCCGCAATCAGAATCCTATCCACCAGCATTGCCCTAGTAATTCGTCTACACTGCCCTGTCTTGCACGGTTTGACATGCCGACAAAAGATGAGTTGTCGAAATGTGAATAAAAAGGTCCGCATTGGTAGACGTCTTGAACTTGGAAGAAGATAAATTTGCTAAACAGAGGAAGAAGAGACAGGTACCGATGTACATTGTTTTTAAATGTTTGTAAGTTATAACGACCAGGAAACACAGAGATCGGTAAGATATTCCATAAGCGAGTTGTACGCCTTAGGAAAGAATCACGATATTTTAGAGTACTCGTGCGTTGAAAGCTTGAATGGACGGAATGCTACTGGTGATTTCAATGGAGCACTAGTGGTGGAAATAGCGATAAAACAAAGTGAGACAGGAGACATTACGTTGGTGTTCGAGGTTGTCAATTGATTGACTGATATTAGTATCACCAATTAGTTTTATCGCACAGTTTTGAATCCTATCTAGAAGGTGCAGAGATCTTTTTGGAGCACCTGCCCAGATGTGGGCATTGTAATCCAATTTATATTTAGGCCAGAGCAGAAGAGGTAAAATATTTCTTATATCGTTTGAGGAAACCTAGACATTTCGCAGCATTTTTGAAGACACCGAATATGTGGTCATTCCAACGTAAGTTCTCATTGACACACATACCGAGAATGGAAAGTCTATCGGTTTCGACGTGGATCGGTGCCATTCGTGGATAACGGCTGGGTGTTTAAATTTCGCTTTAAGGACAGCAGACAACATTGTGTTTTGGAAGCATTAAATTCCACACGCTTGATAGTTCCCCAATTGGTTATGCTGTTAATATCAGAATTTAATGAGCAGAACATACGCTGCAGTTCCCGTTCTAAAGCCGAAGAGCAGGTGCGTGCGTCCGGGAACGAATATGAAAAGCAGAGAGTACTGTCATCAGCAAAAGAATACATTGGATTAGAAGTGGCAGACAAAAGATCATTGATAAAAATTAAAAAGAGTGTCGGAGACAGAACGGAGCCCTGGGGCACACCAGCATTTATTTTGTGAATATCAGACTTGAAACCGTCCAAGACAACATGAATTGAAGAAGAGAGTCATCGATCGCAAACTCTGTCAAATGCCTTAGATACAAGTGCAACTATCTTGCTTTCGCCAGATTGATGTATGCTTTGGTTCCACTTTTCGGTGAGACATGCCATCAAATCACCAGTGGAGCTGTTGCTACGAAAACCATATTGTCGGCCATTGAGAAGTTTTCATGTTTCGAGATATTTAATTTATCAGCGTTTCCATGACCTTGGAGAGAAGGGACGTAAGTGCAATGGGTCTGTAGGACGAGAGAGAGGAAGATTCGCCTGTTTTAGGGACGGCCTGGACAAATGCTGTTTTCCATCTGCTCGGAAAGAGTATTATTGATGAAAAAGCTTACGCAGTGGTTTGCCAGCGAGAAAGAACACCTCTTCAGAAGAAGGGGACATTTACCATCTGGACTAGCGGATTTGTGAATGTGAAGATCTTTAAGTATTCTTTCTATTCATTGAAGATTCGTCGCACTCAAGTGTAGACGGAGACAAAGCACAATTTGGGAGTGTTGAGCTAACCGCAAAGTGTGCAGAAAGCAGATTGAACTTGTCCAAAAAGCTGACAGCTGGATTGTCATTGTAAATGAGCGTTGGGGTGGAGGATGAGGCAGAATTTTTAATGTTTTTGGCGAACGACCAACAATTTTTACTGCCTTTGGGACATTGCAGTATTTTTGCCTCAGTTTTTGATCGTATTGGACTCGCCCTAATACCAAATTGATTTTCCGGAATTAGATTATTTTCCTCAACCCACCTTAACAGCGCTTTATTAACCACTCTTTCGAATACCTTGCTAATATTCGGATGTAAACTATTGGGTCTATAACGGTTTGCTAAGAGATGGCGTAACTTGTATTATTTCATTGGAACATGCGTTGGAAAGCTACTGTCATTGTACGTTATTTCAGTATATGTCATTCATTTGAAGCGTAAACAACAATAATTTTTTTTCACTCAAATATGTCGAACTTTGTGCCTGAAAAAGTGTTTTTGCGGGGAGTTCTTCTTCATTACTTTAATATGAAGAAAACTGCTGCCGAAAGTCATCGTATTTTGGTGGAAGTTTATGGTGAACATGCGCTAGCTGAGCGAACGTGCCAAAAGTGATTTGCACGATTTAAAAGTGGTGATTTTGGCTTGGAAGACGATGAACGTCCTGGGCAGCCAAAAAAGGTTGAAAATGAAGAACTGGAAGCATTACTCTATGAAGATTGTTGCCAAACACAAGAAGAGCTCGCAGAATCTTTGGGTATCACTCAAGCAGCCATTTCAAAACGTTTAAAAGCAGATGGATATATTCAAAAGCAAGGAAATTGGGTTCCACATGAACTCAAGCCGAGAGACGTCGAAAGGCGGTTTTGCATGTCCGAAATCCTGCTGGAACGCCACAAAAGGAAATCATTTTTGCATCGGATTGTTACTGGTGATGAAAAATGGATCCATTAAGACAACCCCAAGCGCAAAAAATCATATGTGAAACCCGGCCAACCAGCCAAATCAACGGCAAAGCCGAATATCCATGGCGCGAAGGTAATGCTCTGTATTTGGTGGGATCAGATGAGTGTGCTGTATTATGAGCTGCTAAAACCGGGTGATACCATCAATGGACAACGCTACCGAACACAATTAATCCGTTTGAAGAGAGCAGTGGCCGAAAAACGCCCGGAATATGGGACCAGACACGAGGCAATAATTTTCCATCATGACAACGCTCGGCCCCACGTTGCTATTCCGGTTAAGAACTATTTGGAGAATAGTGGATGGGAAGTCTTACCCCACACGCCTTATAGCCCAGACCTTGCCCCTTCTGACTACCATTTGTTCCGGTCGATGCAGAACGCCCTCACTGAAATACGGTTCACATCAGAGCAGAATATCAAAAATTGGCTTGATTCATTCTTGGCTGCCAAGCCGGCGCAGTTCTTTTGGGATGGGATCCACAAATTGCCAGAAAGATGGGAAAAAGTCATAGCTTCAGATGGGCAATACTTTGAATAATACTATTGTACATATTTTTCCAATAATTGACCGTTTTCCAATGCGTCGGATAATATGCATTATTCAGCGCATTGTTAAATAGCGTAGTAAATATATCCACTGCTACCAAGGGCAGGTGTCTTAATGCGTCCACTCCCGACGACTTTTTGTTTTTCAGAGACTCAAAGATGCGCAGGAGTTCTCACGAATGATGCGAGGAAGCTCGTTCATCGGCGATTTTAATATTTGCCGCGTTTTCTTCACTGAATACGGTGAAATCGTGTTTCTCGGATCGCCAATTTTGAAGTTCGTTGCGCAGATAATAGTGATTTAGGTAAGACCTGTTGTCAATGTCGTATGCACGGCCTCGAAAAAAGCTCCTAGCAAATCCACTTTCTCCTATGGGTCTTCGACCACGAAAAGACTGTCGCTTGAGTTGGCACTCTGTGGACTTTTGGCAACGATCAGTAGTATCTGTCTGTTTTCTTTCCACCTGAATAATTTATTTATCTGCGGGAACATATTCGGGCTACTGGATTTAATAGCTCGAATCATATTGCCCCAGTACAGACTTCAGACCTAGTGGATTTTTCTTTAATTAATCGTTTTAGGTTTTTGATCAATGACTGCAGTGATCTTATTTCCGAGTCGTTTCTGTCAGTAAACTGTCTGTACAGCTGCTTAAGCCTCGAAAGCTGTCGTACAATTTGTTGATTATTGGAGTTCTGTACTTTTCGACTTGGCTTTCGTCGGAGGGATAGTCTGCTCCATAGATCGTTTGACAACGTCTTGCATCGTCAGTAAATTACGGTCGATTTCTTCGTTTGTCAAGTTTGGGAACAATTCCACTTAAACGTTTAAGATTCTGGAGAAGCACGAGCACCGTACTTTGCGGTAGTCGTATGTGTATACTAGAGCAGCTGCGTTCGCTGTATTGCGGCGACAAGTCCGTAGTGATCACTATCGTACTCGAATGCTCGCAAACAGTTCCTTGTGTTTTGATCCGTGTTAGTCAGTTCTAGTCTACTGTCTATTAATGCCAAGTCCAGGAAAGAGCCGGCTGACGGGAAGGATGGGATATTCGTCGCGTACAGTTCAAGTCTGTACTCAATCATATGTTGACCCAGCAGTATAACTGGATTAGGTGCTTGAGGTACATAAATCGACACCACATGCATGCTTAAAACGTCCGAAATCTCATCAAATCCCCGCTATATATGACACAATGGTGAATGCCTTTGCGTAATAAGATCCATACGCGTTACCTCCTCTCTTTTTGTTCCCTACTCCAAGTCAGTCGCCTTTTTGTTTCTCTCCCATGTCTCATCCCGTTTCCTGACGCTTTTTTGTTTTATCGAATTTTTAGTGTTGACAACGAGATAGGTGTTAAGCAGAGTTTGAAGTGGAATAATTTTATTGTTTACGTAGGTGTGAGCCGTGCATATATCAACGGCTCATCTGAGTTCCTAGTTATATTTAGCTATTAGCCATTCTTAGCAATCAACGATAAGCTGTCAGTAAGATTTGGATAAAAAGGGGCATTCCGAAGTCAGTCAACAAAGAAGACACGTGTATCATTTTAAATAGAAAATCCAACAGAGTTTCCTATTCAACCGGGCCTCACAAGCATCTCATAGTAGGAGCATTACTGATGGAAATAGTAATACAACATCCTTTTGGATAATATTAGTGTCATTTGCAAGTACTATCGCACGGTTTTGAATAGCATCTAGTGGGTGCAAAAGGGGCTAAGGATTCGTTTCATCGGAGTACAACTTCATTTCGCTTTTTAGTTTCATCGGAGTCCGAAATGACTTCCTGTCGCCTTTTCGTTTCATCGGAGTTCGGAATTACTGCCCAACGAGCGATAAAACGTTTCACTTCAAAAAGGTTTTAGACAGAACAATGTGATACGAGTATTATGCAACTTCTTTAACATCATTCTTGAAAGCGGCACAGTATTTCTAAAATATGAACAACCTCTCGACGTTGACATAACCAGGAGAAATCAAAGGGCTGTCAATGTGGCATTTATGAATATTGAGCCAGGAGAAAAAAACAGAAGCAGCAAACACGGGTTTGACGATCACTGAAGGTGAAACAAACACTTTTCAAAAACGAACAACTCATACCAACTACTTAGATAGAATTTAAGATTAAACCAATCTACCAAGGTTCTGCGAAGAACTCCAATAGTGTTACGAGTATCAGTAGGGAAATCAGAGGAATAACTCTTGCCTGTTTCTATGGGCTAGACGCCTTATTTTCAGCAACGAAGAAGACACCCTACAAGAATTTCATCACCATCCCTGTGTAGTTATTCAACAAAGTATTCCCTGGGTGATCTTTGGCTCCACATGCTTTAATGAAGTGTGTAGAAGTTACAAGGAATAACTATACTGGCTATATGTCCAGTGCTCTAGCCAGAGTAATCTTCGAGTTCTGCTTAGAACTTAAGGTGGCGCATTCATTCTGGAAAGCTTCTTTGATAAAGCTTCTTTAATAAGAACCTCTTCTGCGTGGTCGTATTCCTTATTCTCTGATATTGATATTCGACCACCTTAGTCAGTGACCGTAAACCTTTACTAGAAAATAGGAATAACAGTACAAATGTCAGTA
Source organism: Volucella zonaria (assembly GCA_963966105.1). Lineage (NCBI taxonomy): Eukaryota > Metazoa > Arthropoda > Insecta > Diptera > Syrphidae > Volucella > Volucella zonaria. The sequence goes on from OZ014534.1 coordinate 48,869,821, forward strand.
ATTAAATCCAAAAGATCGATAATCTTTTAAGTGGACACTAAGAGCCACGTATGTATATTCAACCCCTCTAGCTAGAAAAATCTCTTCCCAGAGATAATCCTCCACCTGTCCATCAACTGTAGTGGATATGTCCTCCAAAAGCCGTGTTAATGGCTCCAGCTTCAGTTACTGTGTTCGTCCATTTTATTTGTCATTGGTGTCGGCCTCTTCAAAATTGGAGCCATGCAGAGAGGCTATAAATAACAACTTTTTGGCATAGCACGAGTATACGTAGATATCCGTAAAAGTTAATTTAACGAGCTTGCCACTCTGCTTCCATAGACAATATGTATACCACCTCCACACAGTTGAGATCCGAGTATCTGTTCTGGACCAAAACAAGAAAAAAAAAAAAAAAAAAACGAGTCCCTCTTCTCATTTTTTATTCGATTTCCGAAGGTTCCTTCTGCCCAACACGGGGGACAAAGGAAAGAGGAAAACAAAACAAACTAGGGGCCATTGGGCAGACCTCCATCATCATCTTCCGGTCGGGTCTGCTTCTTTTTTTTTTTTTTTTGAAATTCGTTCAGGCAGAACCAAAACACATAGCGACACAGCACGTAGTGAATGGATGGGATAACAAGAACGAAAAGAACAAGAATTAGAGAGAGAGAGAGGAAGAGAATAAATGAAGAGAAGAGGGACAAAGGGGAAGAAGATAAAAGAAACAGAAAAAATGGGAAATCGTTTGCTAAATTGAACGACGAATGTTTGTTTTGTTGCTCATCGGAGAGAACATCAAAACACAACAAAGGCATTTACGAACTTTTACCAAAATTACGCTCAGTTAGGGGGGTGTAGTACGGGTACGGTACGAATTGGACCGAGTTGAAACGCCCACTCCACCCACATTTCTTCTACTGCCACTGATGTCAATGTCGATGTTGATGATGATGATGATGGCGGACAGATTTCCACCATAAAAAAAAAAGCCAAGCAACCATCACCACTCCATCGACAGAAACATCAACAAAAACAACAACAATTTATGTGCTATTATTCAATTTTGAAAATTGCTTTTATTGCGGGCTGTTCAACGGTTTGGGGGGGGGTTGGAATTGGTATCATCATCCACCCCTGCCATTAACAGCACCACAGAGCACGGATCACAGGAAGATCTAGGATATACTGGCTACATGGAGTACAGTCCCGGCAGCAGGAGCAGAGTGGCAATAGCGTCGATAATGTTCCTCGATAGGATGTATGTAATGTAATTTGAGGTCATACTTTATGGCTGATTGATTTTTATAGCTCTGGGGTTTTATGATTTGCAAATGTTTCTTGTTGTTGTCACTAAAGGTTCGGGGGGGTTGATTTTAGGGGTAGATATTGATGCCTAACAGGACTGCAATATGTACTGTAAATTGCTCAATTTGATTTTATTTTTTTGGGATTATTGGAAGGGATTTTACGTGACCTCAGAGTGGTATAGTCAGCTTAGGCGGCGCATAGTGAAGCATTCGACATCTAACATCACCACGTAATTGGTCAATAAATGTTTTACTGGAGTATTGGAGTGGAGTTTTTTGTCATATCCTTGGAGGAGTAATGAAATTTGGGTTGTGAATCAAAAAAGAGGAGTGTTAAGAAACCGAGGAAAATTACGATTCATAAGCCGGTATTTTAGAGCTTTGCTGCTACAATGATTTTGTTTATCATTTTAATTCTAAAGGATGCGCGAGATTAAAGTTGGACCAATGACAATGGATAGCTGAGAAAAGAGCCCTTTTCAGCCGCCTTAGGCAAGCAGACAATCTCAAGCACACTGGCGTCGGTTCCAATTCATGAATTTACAGAGTGAATGACTCGAACTCCAACTTTTTAAAATGCTATAATTTATTTATTTTTTGATAAATTTTATTGTGGCAAAGCAAAAAATGTGGAAAACTACATCAATTTTCAAATTGTATCAGTAGTTTTCAATGTGTCCACCTTTGGCACGAATAATGGCCTTGAGATGGCCGAAGAGAGCATTGCACGCTGCACGCAAGTGGCTCTGTGGTATTTTGGCCCATTCCCGGAGAAGTGCTTGTTTGAGGTGGTCCAAACTTTGGTATTTTTTAGTGCCAACCTTCGCCTTCAAAATACCCCAGACAGAGAAATCCAAGGGATTTGCATCCGGAGAATTTGCAATCGCAATCCATTGTGTCGAAGAAATGATTGTGTGTGGAACATTGTTTTTTAACCAATCTTGGTTGACACGCGCTTTGTGAGACGGTCTTGTTGTCCGAGTCTTGTTGAAATGTCCACGGTCTCCGACCGAAATGATTGTTTGCCCAAGGCTTCAATACTGCCTCTAAGACAGTTTCACGGTATACGATCGCATTAATTTTGACGCCACGGTCCAAAAATACGAAAATACGAGCGGAGAGCGACCATCGGCGGTTATGACGGCCCAAACCATCACCATCGGTGCTGCCTGCTTTCTGGTGGCTGTCCGAAGGTGTAAATTTTCGAAGGACCTCTCTGGCAAGTAAACTCGGTCATTTTGTTTGTTGACTTATTGCTCGATAACAAATGGCGACTCATCGGAAAAAACCAAATTCGGCAACTCACCACTTTCGTGCAAGCGTAGCAAATCCTTCGCTGTTTCGACTCTAACTTTTTTCTGTTGCGGTGTAAGATCGTGGGCTTTTTGGAACTTCAATGGCTTGAGCCCAAGCTCATTTTTCAGTATGTGTTGCATCCGCTCCAACGATATGTTGAGCTCACCAGCCATTTTTCTTCCACTTCGACGCGGATTTCGTTCAATTCGAGCCTTCACTTTCCGAACTATTTCTGCCGATGTTGCTGTTTTTTTATGACCATCTCCATAGCATGTTGCAACGCTGCCGATATCACGTTAACGAGTTATGGTTCGAGACACAAATGATTTATTCACATTGAGGTGCTGGAGGGCTCTAACGATAGCTACTTGTGGTTTTCCAGCCAAATTTAAAGCAATCACACTATCAGGTTTGTATTCTATCGCGGATAAAAATTTTTCAACACAACTGAGACGCAAATCGTTTAAAAGGATTGTAAATAATAAAATTATCTGTCATGTGTCAAAATTTGAGCTCACTGTCATGAAAGGTTTGGAAATTATAGCAGTCTGATGTTGGTTGCAGTTCGAGTCATTCAGGGTATATAATTAGCCGTCCATACTGATACTTTTTAGAGGCTAAGAAGAATGTGCGGCTGAGGATAGTCTGAAGTGGTTAAATTTTGTACTTCTCAGAGGACATAGCCCATTTGTAACAGCTGCAAGGCATTGCGTTCAGCTGCAATTCCTACAATGCATTTGAATTCCTATTTCCATCTCAGGCGGCTGACAGACACTTTTAAGGCCAAGCCATCCTTCAACAACTTGGCGAGTGGCCCGTCAGATTAAGCGGCTGAACTACGTTTAGTTTATTGGGTTAAGTGGACAAAATTACGAATTATCACAGTCCAGATTGAATGGTTCATTCTGCCAGACTATTATGTTTCTTTGTTAACTTCGGCCCAGGTTTTGTAGTCCTTTCGAACCTCATTCTTTCAATAGCATCTCTCTATTTCTCCGAGCGCGTGATTTCCATACTCCATTTGTTCCTTCTTAGAATGTTCATCCATCTTTTCCTTCTGAAAAGCTAATGTTTATCCCATGCCTTGTACCTACTGTTCATCCTTTTTTGAGGATTGCTCTGCCACTATTCTTCGACGAATCATTGGTTTCATTTCAGCGCATTAGAGACGGCATATCTGATGGCTTTTTGGAGAGTTCCCACTAATTTTCAGTACTTGGTGCTGGTAGCATAAGACCTCTTAAGAGGCAGAAGTGCACTGTTTCGGCAAAATTACAATCCATCATGTCGCAACGTCAACAATCTGGTTGACTGATGAAAATTGACTAAACCCTATCAGGAGTTTTCCGTGCCCGCTTGTAAATATTGAAGTCCTAAAATGCCCTCTGAGCCTTGCCTGGTAAGTTTATCGCGGAACTTATTTCCATTTTGGGTCCCAGGCAAGATTCAGTAAGTTCAGCCTTCAAGCTACTTTTGAAGATGTCTTGCGTTTCTAAATTAGACAAAGTTTTTCACGCTCTTTGTGCCCAGTCCATCCCAGTGCACTACTTAGATGGTACGTCCGTTGTGTCTGCTTCGCATCGGTCTAGTGCCTCTGTTTATTGTTCTGATGGACGAGTCGATTAAAGGGCTAACATTTCACAGTGGATGGACGTAATACTATAGAGTGCGATCCGAGCGGCGTCAGACTGGCGATACCCAGTGCTGTAACTATGACTACACATCAATTGTGCTTATTTTACATCCTCGTGGTAGCAACTGGATACTGGTCTCATGTAACTGGGTTCGACTTGTCAAACTTATAAGCGTTAACCTTGAGCAAAAGAAAATAGCAACACTACAATGTCTTGTCAGAATTAGCTCGACCTGGAAGAAGGGACGAACAGCGGATGAATGTTGGCATCAGCGGCCAGCATGGCAGATTTGTTTATGAGTTGCGACAATCCCTGTTTATCTCCGCCATCAAGAAATGTTTATTTTTGTTTCCAAAATAATGATTTGTCTACGCCATATTGCGTGATTGAATTACACTTGCTGTCAAAAGTTGCCTTGCAGATGAAAATGTTAAACGCGAATTTTTTCTTGTCGAGTGCGCATTCAATTCTGCCCACCAGATTTCGCAGGAGCTTCCGCGTTGGTAAGCAATTGCACCTTGCACCAGAGTATGCATGGAAAGCAGTTTTGCGCATATGGATCTCGACCATTCCTTCCATGCTAAAGCTCTTGGCGAGCATAAAGTTCTCTTTTCCGATTTTTGTCAGAAAGGCTATTCTTACCATTCGCCAGTTTAGTGTGGATGCCAGTGCATCCAACACCACAACCGATAACAGATACCAGCTACGACGTGTTGTGTTACTCAGCTCACTTGCAGCTTGAGCTGGTTAGGTTACTTGAGAAGCGAGTCTTAACCATAAGACATTCCCTCTGCTCTTGACTCAGTGTAAGTACAAATATGTCCAGGTTGCTTAACGTGAACACCTCTCTCGGAGAGACTAAATTTCACGGTATGCTCATACATCCGTGGGAGCAAGGATACCCCTTGCCACCGTTTGCATGTAGGCACAAGTTCCACCCTTGGTATGCGTCCAAGCTGATCTAAAACTTCTTACTGTTCTTAGGGTCACTGCACCCAGTACTTATTGCAACTCTACATTGGGTCAAACCAACAGGAAGACCCTTCCCGCGATTTGGGTTTAAACCACAGCCCCCATGACGCCCCCACAAGGGGGCCTACCTCAACGAGTCAGGCCGGGACCAAGATCCGGGGGGGGGCTCCTGACTCCCATGGTAACGTGATTTAAGTCCTTTAAGGGACCACCGGTGGTCCTGCTGCCAACAAAAACTATGACCGGCAACTTGTAACTGATCAAATCATAGCAACCTTCGGTGGCGTCATCTGGAAACCGTTACGATAATACCAGTATTTTGCTCTGCCCCCGCTTTTTATTAGACAACGTCATTGATGGGCGAAGCCTGCATAATTGGGCGGGGGCGCTCAGGGTAAGTGCAATCACATCTTCTGAGCATTTTCCACGGATTTCACCCTTTTGAAAACCTGTTACCTACTGGTTTCACTGAGCGCTTCGATCTTTTCGCAAGCCTTTATAAGAGGCACTGTTCGAAATTCGAATTAACTTCTAAAATCGTCTTGTTTCGATCTGTAAAGATACCACAGTCTTTCTTCAAATTAGTCTTAAGTGACTTGTTTAGAACTTTTCTGCAAATGCACTATAAACCGGGCGATCTAAAGGATTTTCTCCTGGCTGGACAAGTCAGCTCAAAATATTTGGTTAGGGCAACATTCAGTTTCTGAACAGCTTTCTTAGCATTTTAATTTGTTAGGAGTCCAGTAGGAGTTCTTACAGGCTTCTTAAGCTCCTTCTCAAGAGGTGTCCAGTTGATTTTCCGCGGATTCCCCCCCTTAAACAAGACGAGGACCCCGCATCCGATTCTGAATTCGATGTATGTACGGTCTGGTATGGAAGATTTTGATAATACCGCAGATGCGTTTATTCCACACCTGTGGTTCCTGTATATATTATGTGCGGTTTTGTATTCAATACGGAAAGCTTCCTACATAGAGATGCAGTAGCAGACTTGGAATGTTAAAGGTTTATCCGGGGAGAAATAATAGATATTTAGGAAACAAAGCGGAAATTAATCCTTCCAATGTGCAGATAGGGACGTGAATCATACCTAGGCTTAATGGTCTCGAAAGAATATTTGTCTAAGCCCTCAACAAGAGAAGAGTGGTCATTGTTTTCCCAATTCTTCTTCTCCTTGTAAGAGTAGGTTTTCCAATTTTCATTGTCGAGTTCAGGGGTATGAAGACGCATCAGCACATCCCCCGTTTACCTTTACTCGGAACCCAGAAGATGGCGCATTTGGTTGTATGAAAACCTCGAAAGTCTTAATCTCCAGGAGTGGGATTTTTGGCACAGTGCTTTTTTGCGTGGAGCACTTCTGTTTTCAATATCGCCGCCGTCTGCTTGAATGCAAACATTCTCTGCTATTGCTAGCTCCTACAGTTGACCAACACAGTGTTTGCACTTAGCATGGTTGAACATGTGCCATTGCCAGCCTTCCCAATTCGAAGCTTCAGAGAGGTGTCAGTGTTATCCTTATAAGTACACTGGTCTCGGTTCTTTTGGCATTAGGTGTTTTTTTTTTCTTGAAGGTGGATTTGCCCGCGATATACGAATTCTATGCTCCCGAACTTTATCATTTTGCGATAAATGTAAGGCATGCCTCCAGTATTCCGAAAGCCCGAACCTTCCTGGCAGGCCACATTGACTCGGATCATCGATACAAGATCTACTGTGGGAAGATATAACGTAGAAAAGCTGAAATCGCAAAACTCCGCCGAACGCGTATTCCGAAATCCTTCAACAACTCGTATGCCGCCAGCATCAAATGCCGAAGATCAGTGGTGTGGCTCGAAACGTCCGATCACATACGCCACAACTGATGTACTGGGTTTCACCCCAAGAAATCCCTGGTTTGATGAAGAATGCCGGCCATCCCATGCTGCTAAACAAGGAGAGTACAAAGCGGTGCTGTAACAATAGACGAAAGCCGCTCGTGAACTCTACGACCAAAAGATACGAGAAGAGCATCGGGTTCTCCAGAAGAAGAAAACAGAGCACGATCGAGGATATTGGGAGGTTGTACTCCAGGAATAACATACGGAAATTTTACCAAGAGATAAATAGAAGACCCGTATAAAAGCCTGTAGAGATGAAGAAGAAAACCTTGTAGACAATCACAGTCGGTGCGGAGAACATGGAAAAACGTTTTCTTCATACTGTATAACGGCGAAGAAGCCCAACATCCCTATGTCAGGCAGAATAGACCATTCAACTTAGACGATGATAGCAAGAACTTTCGTCCACCTGAGCAAACCCAAGTAAGGATAGTAATATCTTAGCTAGAATCCTATTCAAAGCTGCTGAAAATGATTTTGTGGAGAGCATACAACATCTCATTTTTCAGATCTAGTGAGAAGAATGTATGCCTGATGAATGAAATCTCAGGACCGTATTCCTGATCCACAAAAAAGGAGACCCCTTCAACTGCGTCAACGATAAAGGCGTAAGTCTCCTCAACATCGAATACAAGATTTTAACTGCCATATTGTATGAACGTCTGAAACCCTTCGTCAACAACCTGATTGGCCCTTATTAGTGCGACTTCAGGCCAGGAAAGTCCACAATCGACGATTGTTCACATTCCGGCAGATCCTGGAAAAAACTCAAGAAGTTCAAATCGATATTGACCATCTTTTCTTCGATGTCAAGGCCGCATTTGACAGCATTTACAGAGACAAGCAATATAGAGCCAGGTCCGCCAAACTCATCCATCTTTGCAGAATAACGATTAAGAACGCTCGCTGCTCCGTCAAAGTCGGTAAGGACTTGACCATGGTCTTTGATGACAAAAAAAGTTTTAAGACAAGGTGACGCGCTGTCATGTGACTTCTTTAACATCATACTTGCAGGCAAGTCTATAAAACTACTAGCGTACGCCGAAATTATCGACATGATTGGCAGAACTCAGTAGGCAGTCACCGGTGCTTTCGGGAGTATTGAAAAGGAAGCTCCCAAAATGGGATTAGTATATGTTGTCAACAAGAAGGGACATACAACATCGACGAATTGGACAGAAAGTCACAATCGACAGCTATAATTTGGAGGTAATAAAGGACTTTGTCTACCTTGGATCTGCTATGAACTCTGCCAACAACACCTCAGTAGAAATAAAACGAAGAATCACTCTAGCCAACCCTTGTTTCTTTAGGTTAAGAAGGCAATTGAGTACTTCGGCTATATCCCGAAGACTCTATGTAAGACCTTGATCATCCCAGTCCTACCTTCTGGCGCTCAAGCGTGGAATCTATCGAAATCGGGTGATGAACATTTTTTCAAAGAATATTCAGTCCCGTTTGCGTTGAGGGGCTTTGGAGGAGAAGTTTAAACGAGGAACGAGCTGTACAGTGACATCAACCGTGTCAGATGTGCACTTCAGTCGCCTAAGATAGCTAGAACATGTAAAGCAAATGGGCATCAATGCTCCGGCCCGTAGAGTCTTCGAATCTAACCCGGAGGGACTACGCAGTAGAAGAAGATTTCATATTAAGTGGCGCGCACTAGTAGAAAGGGACCTCAATTGACTTGGGCTGCGCAATTGGAGGCAGTTAGCTAAAGACCGGACTAATTGAAGAGGGTTGTTAGTTGATGTTGGCCCCCGCCCAATTATCAAGGCTTCGCCCATCAATGACGTTGTCTAATAAAAAGCGGGGGCAGAACAAAATACATACTGGTCTTATCGTACCGGTTTTCAGATGACGCCTCCAAAGGTTGCTATGATTTGATCAGTTACAAGTTGCCGGTCATAGGTCTTGTTGGCGGCTTGACCACCGGTAGTCCATACCAGGACTTAAATCACGGTACCATGGGAGTCAGAAGCCAACCGGATTTCGGTCCGGGCCTGACTTGTTAGAGGTAGGCCCCCTTGTGGGAGCGTCATGGTGACTGTGGTTTAAACCCAAATCGCGGGTACGGGTTTCCTATTTGATTTAGCCCATTGTAGAGTTGCAAATGAAGTACTGGGTGCTGCGACCCTAAGAGCGGCAAGAGGTTTTAGGTCGGCCTCGACTCATATCAAGGGTGTAACTTGTACCTCCAACACAAGTTCTGCTTTGGTATAATATATAAGCGAAGTATTAATAAATATAAAGCGAGTAATTAGCGATGGCAAGGCGTATCTTTGCTCTCTATGGGTGTATAGGCACCTCGTAAACATAAGGTCTTATGACAGGTGGTTTACGTTAAAAATCATGGAACGTTCTGTTAGTTGATGTTCATCCCGAACTGTAGGTAAGTAAGTAAGTAAGTAAGTCTTCCAGAACTGTACTTTTGTTGGCTGCAACTCCGGTTTCAGCCGAACCTTGTGCTCGGTGAAAGTCACCACCATAGTTCATTCTCAGGGTGAATTTCACAGCATCAAACCATTTGCCCAGCAGAACTACGACGCTTGCTGGTTGCAGCACAGGCCTTATTCGGACGTCGTTTACGGGTCAAACCACCTTTGGTTTCATTTTTGTAGATGGGTGTAGCTGTTAGATCCGATTTCACGTTGTCATCGTGTTTTGTTTTGATGTAAAAGACACGTGCAGTTCAGATGGGAAAGAGCAGTGCCACGAATTAACATATTATTTCAAACAAATTACAAAGGGCTTGTTTGTCAGCCCTCTGGTTACTTTGATTGTCTTTGTATTTGTAATTGTAATTTGAAATTTCCTTAACCGAATTACGGTCAAACTGTGCTAAAAACCTCGCTCGCGTGCATTAATAATCCCCAAGCTAGTTACTGGTTAGATCGCAGGAAACGCGGCATGATGAACTTGATACACAAAGCATAGAAGAATTGCTCGGAAACTGCACCAACTTCAAGACCGCCCACGTTCGTTCAATTAGCTTCTATTAGGAATTTGTTTTTTTGCAAAGAAAGTCTTCCAGAGAGTCACTTCAGAAAAAAATGTTTCTAAAAGATCAGCTGCATTTTTCTAACTCTCATTGCAAAAAACTGCGTAATGATGGCTGCGCATTAGCCATATAGGAACTCAATACTTTTAGTTATATACTTTTGTGGTCTGGCCATGTGATCTATCTTTCATTCATGCTCGCTGAAATTGACCCACACATTTGGCAGTTGTCATAACAAATTCATAGAAAATCGCGTTCTGAACTAGAAAGCCGTACAAATTTCACAACAAACAAAGTAATTGACCATGAGTACATCCGAAAACAGCTAAACAGCATAAGCCCACCGTGATGTCTCAGCTGCTTTCTTAAAACAACTACGAGTACTTCCGTCCAGTAATCGATTTCCAAAATCACTCTGATTAATCACTGTTTACACCTTGAATTCAAAACTGACAACTGATTACAAGCTCAGGGTAACTTTTACCGTCATAAGAAACAATAAAAGGAAATTACCTCATACTCGCCACAATTGACTTATTGTTTTCGCCAATTTTCTAATTTTTGTGACGCAACTCCTAATCTGTTCGTATCTAATTCAGTAAATCCAATTACACCCCAATTTAATCATCTTGTCTTTTAATTGAAAGTATCTATGACGTGCTTACTTACCGTTGTTATTGTCCATGAGCTGAGTCAATTGACTCAGAACAGAAACCATTTGTTGTAGATACTCGTGTTCGGTAGTACATCCAACACACAATGGATTGGATAAACCCGCTCGTATCTAAACAAGGCAACCCTTATCTAATCAGAGCTTTAATTGAATTCCATTTGAATCGATCGATTACCGAGAAAATTTCAATCTACCACCACCCCAGTAAACCACTTAGCACAAATGAATTGCAAGCGAAACTGCAACCCTCTAAATGATTACATTTACAATACTATCGAGATGATGGTTTGGGGGAAGTTTACTACGAGTATGTTTAGGGTTCAATCCCTTTGCCATAGCCGTTTTTCACTGTTGGATGTATCTTTAGGTATTTTCAAGCGTCATTAACTCTGAAGAGTTGTACATCGCTTTAAGAAAGCCCATCTGGCGACAGTGGGGACAGGGTTATTCTAAATACTAAATTCATTTGCTATTTTGCGATAACGAGAAATCTAACGATGTAATGCAAGTACTCGTAGTTTTCCGTATTTCGTATTCCGTGTTCCGTGTTCCGTGGCGTGTAACTGCCATCACGGAATTACCTTCAACATGATGTAGGAGTACGAATACGAACATGACTACACGACTTTGACTCTGAAGTATGAAGGATCACTTGAAATAAGCCAGCGATAATAGATATTTGTTGGCTTTAATCTGACGGTACTGGGAGCCAGGTTGAGTAGGTCCTCATACAGCGGTAATTACCTGTTTGTTTACCCTAAATTAAATGGCTTTTGCTTGTATTGTAGGTGGTGCTGTTTTGTGGGTAGTTTGTTGATGAAGCGGTACTGGTGGCAATGAGAGGTGATTTTTTTGGTCATACATATACTCGTACCATTAATGCAACATTCAAAATGGGAACGTAAATATGGATTGATTCGTTTTTGAACAGAAGGTGTTAAGTACGCAGATAGTGGTTTAATTGGTATTAAGTGGATGATAGGAACAGAAGTGGATTTCTGTTTAAATGTTTGCTCAGATGTCGTGACAAATTTTTGCCATGTTGACATCATGATTTAGGGTTGAAACTTTCTAATTGATTTGTCACTCTATAAATCATGCATTGAAGAGTTGGAGTAATTTTAGCAAGAGGGGTGATATACATAAGCATTTTGTGTGACTTTATCATACAACGCCTGATAGGAAAACTCTACTTCTGATTTATTAGAATAAGAAATCCGGAGAGTTCATTTATATACGGACTGACTCATTTTAAGCCATGCGGTTCAAGTGCTTAAATTGCCGGACTTCTTGGTTTATTTTGTTGTAGACTTGGAAGATTTTCGCAATAAATTCTATGGTGCCTTCTACAGTGAATTCATTTCTTACCTTGCTTTTCAACATGACAATTGGGAATAGACACTCTGTAAGTAGCAGACACATCAGCGGATCACGATGTGGATCTACGCATTACGAACCAATGCCTTCACATTCCGATGTGAAATCATTCCCTGCTGACTTAGTCAAGTCCTGAAATTGTAACAGATATTGCAGAAATAAATGCATTTCTTGAGATTATTTTTCAATTTTCCATTTTAGAACTCAGTACGTCCGAATTATGTGAAATGATGATTGCAGTTCGATCCCCTTCTTGTCGCAAAAGCCAACTAAATAGGGGAAAATTATATTCAAGCACATTAACACCAAAGATGAGCTTGAGGCGCATTAACATATAATGAGAGTACCCGAAATCGGTATTCGTGATAGCGTTACCACGTTAGAAAATCACCGGTGGTGCGAAAAAAACAGTCGTGAAAGGGATGAAAGGAAAATAATAGGAAAGTAAGACATCTAACGAAGAAGTGATCTCGAAGACAATAAAAATACTCGTGCCAGAGTTTGAAGGTTACAAGAACCGAGCAATATGGTGGCACAATCAGTCGTTCATAGACCTCCACGGAGTTGTGTTTCGACTTGTAAGTGAGAAGTGATTCGCTGAACTAAAAAATTGAACAATTTGGATTTAGGCTCCAATTAGCACGGCGTTAGTGTGTTCGCTTGAGATTGCAACTGTTCGACTCCGGGTAGTCGGCAGACGTTTTTTTTTTCTTTTATTTATTTATTATAAATAAAAATAAGTGTGTTACTAGTTTTGGATTACCATCACGTGATGGATTGTGCCTATAGCGGGATCTGCTGAAGTATCAGGTGAGGCTTCGAGTGGTTGGAGCCAAACCCCAAAAACAAAGAGAAGGAGGAAGCTTAGTCCACCTTCTAACTTGGAAAAACGTCCTACCCTATCAACGCTCACTGTAAAGCTGCTTGGCGGGGTGAGGGAAGGGAACAACTTCGCTTCATTGGCAGCAAGCGTATCAGAAGATGAAGAGGGAGAAATGAAGGCCATAAGTAGCAGCATCAAAATGCTACAACAAAGAGTGCTGGCCATAAAAGAAAAGCAAATGGTAAGAAGGAAGAGGGAAGAGCAAGAGCAATTCCAACAACAGCAGCTTGCTCAAAAGCAGAAACAACAACAGCACCAAGTAAATAAAGTAGCACAAGTGTTACAACAACAAAATGTTAAGAAACAGCAGCAACAACAAGTGCAGCCACAACAACGGCAACAGCTAAAACAGCAGCAGCAGCAACAACAACAGCAGCAGCAGCAGCAGCAACAACAACAACAACAACAGCAGCAAAAGAAGAAGGAGAAGGTGCCTCCTATCAACACCTATAAATTGGAGGTAAATGCTACCAAGGACCTGTGTAAGTTGGTCATTAGTAATAATTTTAATATTAAGAGCTTGGGGAACGATCGCCATGTAATACAGTGGAGGGCTACGCGAAAGTGAAAGAGCTCCTAAAGGAAACGACAGCGGAGCACTACTCATTCACACCGAAGTGTGAAAAGCGGCAATCGATGTTGCTGAAGGGGTTGGAACCGTCTTCTGATCCTGAGGAGATCCTGGCACTGCTCAAAGAGAAGGAGTGCTCAAAGAGAAGAAGGAGTTCGTGGGGGTAAAGCCATTTAGTACAGCTAGAGCCAGGCGGGAGAAACGGAGTCTGCCGTTCTTCCTGGTGCAGCTCAGTCCCGAAAGCCGTCTGGATAGTCTAAGGAGTATCAATGTCCTAGACTACTAGGTGGTGCACTGGAAAAAATTAAAAACGAGCGAAGGCGTTATACAATGCGTTCGCTGCCAGAGGTTCGGACACGCCGCTTCGAACTGCCAAATACCGCCTCGATGCGTGAAGTGCGCAAAGAACCACAGTTCCGAGGAGTGTGCTCTGGGTAGGAACGGAGCATCCAATAGGACGCAGCTCTCGTGCGTATTATGTGGGAACGTGGGATACACCGCAAACTATCGGGGTTTTCCTAAGTTCGTTGATATTAAGAAAGCAAAACTGGCTCAGCAGCAGAAGGTGGTGGTCAAACGTTCACCTGCTAGGTTTCAAACACCAGCCGTAGGGGTGCTACGGTACAGCAAGCGACTGTTACTTCTCCGGCGCCAATGCAGAGAACAACGGAAGCTGCACCCAACATGCTGGCCATCTTGCTCGCAATCCAAGGGCAGATGGCTCAGCTGCAAAAACAGGTACAAGAACAGGCCAAGTGGGTGGACCAGATCTACGCGCAGCTGCCGGGCCTAACACAACACATATCGTAATGGGTACGCACATGATGGAGCAAACTTTAAAGGTCCTTGCGGTGAATTTTAATTCACTGATTAGGATCGAACGAAGAGCCGCGATGTTTAAATTGCTACAAGACCAAACTCCTGATGTGCTTCTCGCTAGCGAAACCAAGCTAACCGATAAACACAAACTGGAGTACAATAATTATATTGTTAGAAGAAGAAACCGGCCCGGATCCAATCGTGGAGGCGGTGTCGCGATCTTCATTAAACAAGGTATAAAATTTCACAGAGTGTACAAGGGAGTGTTGCGTAGGTTCCGGGTGTTGGAGGCAGTCGTCATTTATATCCCGCTCCACAGTGGAAAGCGGCTGTACTTGGCCTCTGCTTATGCACCTGAGACTTCACAATCCACTTTATTTATTACAGAGCTCGACACGCTTTTTCGACTTCTGAGGCTGGAAACGGGGGAGAATTATTTTATAATCGGTGGGGATTTCAACGCTAGAGATTGGGGAAATAATGTGCCAAATATTACTACTCGATTGGTGGGGTCAGCACGATGTCATGTACAGACTCGGTTTTAAAGCGACGGATAACCCGTCGTTTCCCAGAGGCGGGTGTTATTTGGATCTACTGCTGACGACGAATGTATACGACTGACAGGTACGAATTTACAAACGCTAAACTGTCTGCGCACATTCGTGTATGACAGTGACCATTGCGGTTTTAGCACCGAAATTACAGTTCCCAACGAAATTGCGGGATTGGAGGAGTTTGTCCAAAAATATTCTTACAACTACAGTAAGACTCGATAGACACGCTTCTCCGCAACCTTGACAAGAGCAATCGCCTCGCACACTCTCCATCCACCGTCCAATAGGAATTTGTCAAACGAGGAGATCGAAAAGTACCTAAAACGAATGGACGAGACGTTCAGTTCAGTTTTTTTTCAGTTTATATGCATTTTTATTGTTTCACTTAATTTACTCTTACTTGCTAGACAAAAAAATGCTTAAAAATTAGCTTAATTAACTTAAAATTATCTTATTCTAACTTACTGGCCCCATGCGGGCACTCTAAGTTAAACCTAACACTTAAATTATGTCTTTCGACGTACCTTACTACTATACTATACTATTTCTATTAATTACAATTAAAACTAAGAAAACATTTTTTACAAAAAAAACTTAGTAACAGGACTGTTCTTTTTATTTTATTATAAAACTTAAAACTAAAATCCTACAAACTACCTACAAATAAATTTTAATCTACTTAACCTACTTACATACATCTAATACATACATGTATACATATATATATATACATAATATATATATACTTAATATATATACATATGCATATACATATATATATACATATAAGTTGTTGTTTTTTTTTTTTTTTGATTTTTTATTTTTATTAAATTTTTTTTTTTTTTTTTATATATATTTTTTTTTTCTTAAATCTAACTTACTCCTACTTAAAACTATGTAAGCCGGCCAACGCTAAAACAAAAATTAGGCGACCCACTTTGCTTCACAAGCTATCAAGTATTGGAGGAATTCGACGACGAAGCATCCTCTCCTTCAATAAGCCACCAAAATTGTTGGTGCTGCTGAGCAACATCCCTCATGTCGCGACTCCCTACCGCTCTACTGAACCGGAGACGCTCCGCACTGCCGTGTGCGACGTCTCTGTCGTAGTTGAGTCGCCTGTCCGCAGCTGTTCGAGCGACGTGGAAGATTAGCGGCACCGCCAATCTGTCCTGGATCAGACCTTTACTATCTAAGTAGAGGAACGCTTCTGGAGGAATAAAGCCGTCAAAGCGAACTCTCTCGTGATACATATAATTAGGGTAGTAAGCCCCGGAAATCAGGTTGTTCGATGAGGTCATTGCTCTTGCAATGTGCCTTCGAGTCAACTAAATGACGAAATTGTCCACTCTTATTAGATTCGCCCTATTGTACAAGACCTCGTTACGATAGAATTTTATGTACTCAGATTCTGGTGTTCTGTATAAGCGAAGACAAGTCCTAAGACAAGCCCTCTCAAACACCCGAATCTTTTCCAATAAACTTGCTCTCACATTGAACCACACAGGACATCCAAATACAAGCATGGGCCTGATAAGGGCCATGTAGCAGATCACCTTCACCCTCGCATCGAGTTGGCTGTTATAAAACAGTCTCCTTGTAAGGGCAAAAGCACCTCTGGCTCTGGCCAGAGCAACATCTATATGTTTGTTAAAATATAGATATTGATCTAGCCAGATCCCAAGGTATCTGACTACATTTCGACAAGCAAGTGGCTGTCCATGTTGTCCGACGATAGAGAACTTTCGCCAATTCTTTCTGGTATCCCTTGAGGCCCCAGACAAAGGCGTCCTAAAGAGAATGGTTTCCGACTTCTGAAAGTTGATTTTCAGCTTCCAGTCATCGCAATATCGCTTAATTTTTTCGAAGTCACGTTGCAAAAGCATATTAATGACCTCAATTTTTGGACCTGATCTGTACGCGATTAAGTCGTCTGCGTACGCTATGGCATGGTGAAGTGAACCTATCAGATCACTTGTGTAAATGTTGAACAGGATCGGCGAATTTACCGCACCTTGTTGCAGACCGTTTTTAATGTTAAATGTTCCAGCAGAAGTCACATCGCCATTTTTCACGATGAACTGTCTACTTGAGAGCATATTAAAAAGAATATACAGCAGTGGTTTACTAATGCCCATCCTGTCCAGCTTGAAGAAGAGTCCCTCTAACCATACGGTATCGAAGGCCTTTTCCAAGTCAATTAGGCAGGCACCAGTGCACTGTTTTTTGCTTTTGTTCCATTGGATATCAGAAACCAGTTTAGACGCGGCATGAATGATATCATGCCCCGCCTTAAAACCGAATTGATTATCCGGAACTATATGTTTGTCCTCAACCCACTTAGTCAGGACTCTATTGATTACCTTCTCGAAAACCTTACTGATGTTTGGAAGAAGACTGATCGAGCGGAGATTCGCTGGATTGGATGTGTCTTTATTCCTTTTGGGAATGGGATGTACCACCGCAGTTTTCCAATGCGCTGGATAATGTGCATTATTCATTGCATTATTAAACAGGGTGGTATAAATATTCACCGCTTCTAGTGGGAGATGTCGAAGCACAATGTTCGGTATTTCATCGGTTCCCACTGATTTCTTACTTCTAAGCGATTCGAAGATCGATTGGAGCTCTTCCTTCGAAATGAACGGTGGTAATACCCTTTCGTTGGTGATGACATTATTTGCCATATTCTCGTCACTGAACTGGATGAAACCCGAGTTCTCGAATCGCCAATTCACAATTTCATTTCGAAGGCAGAAGTTGTGCACAAGGATTTGACTCTCCAGGTCGTGGTTCGGGCCAATGATGTCATTCGCCTTGTACACTTCCTGGAAAGTCGCTCCTATAGCCTCTACCTTCTCCTGCGGATCCTCGATCACAAAGAAGTTGTCATCATCAGCTGCCTCATTTGGATCTATACCTGCTGCTACAAGTATTTGTTCGTTATTCGTCGTTCGGGCGATTTTGAGACATGGAAGGTCGTTTTGATTATTTCTCCGAAATATTTTATTTATTTGCTGGAACATATTCGGGTTGCTGGTGTTTACAGCCCGAGTTTTATTGTTCCAATACAAACTTACAGAATTTCTGTAATTTTCCTTTATTAATATCTGGAGGTTTTTAATCGACGACTTCAGTGTCATGATCTCCGGGTTATGTCTGTCAGTAAACTGTCTGTACAAGGTTTTTAGTCTTGACAGCAGCCTACTTTTTTGTCGGTGCAGTGCGTCAATAGTTGCATTGCGGAATAAGTCTTCTTCGTCAGTGTGTTGATACCGAGGTATCGTTCTGTCCATTATTCGTTTGATTGTATCGTCCATTAGTCTAAGATACCTGTCAATCTCCTCGTTTGACAGATTTCTGTTGGACGGTGGGTAGAGCGAATTCGAGGAGAGTGCTCTAGTCAGTGTTCTGGTGAAGTGTGTCCAACGCACTCTACTATAATTGTAAGAATGCCTTTGAACAAACTCGTCCAATTCCGCAATTTCGTTGGGAACAGTTATTTCGGTGCTGAGACCGCAATGGTCACTGTCATACACGAAAGTGCGTAGACAGTTTGTAGTTTGTTGGTTAGTGCATGTCAGTTGTATTCGTGAGTCGAACAGCAGAAGATCCAAATAGGACCCGTGTCTGGGAAACGACGGACTATCCGTCGCCTTAAGCCCAAGTCGATACATTATACTGTGCTGACCCCACCAATTAAATAGTAGGTTCCCTCTAGTATTTGGTGTATCATTTCCCCAATCTCTATTTGATCTACCCGCGTAGCCTGTTCCTGTATTTGACGCTGAAGCTGAGCCATCTGCCCCTGAATAGAGAGCAAGATAGCCAGCATGTCAGGTACAGGTTCAGGTGCTCTAGGCGCTGAGGCCTGAGAAACTACCTTTGCTTGTTGTACCGTAGTTCCCCTACCTGCCGCCATTTGGGCGTAGGTAACTTGGGGAGTAACGGCTGGTGTTTGTGCCTGCGCGAGTGGACGTTTAACTTCCACTTTCTGCTGCCGAGCCAGATTTACTCTTTTGATGTATTGGAATTTGGGACAACCCCGATAATTTGCGGTGTGTCCCGTGTTCCTACATAAAGCACAAGAGAGTTGGCTTTTTTCCGACGCTCCGTCCTTGCCTAGAGCGCATTCCTCTGACTTGTGGTTCTTTCCACACTTCACGCATCGAGGCTGCATTTCGCAGTTCGACGCGGCGTGCCCGAACCTTTGGCAGCGAACACATTGTAAGATGTTTTCGCTCCTCTTTAATTTTTCCCAGTGTACAACCTGGTAGTCTAGGACTTTTATACTCCTTAGACCATCCAGTTTGCTGTTGGGACTTAGCTGAACCAGGAAGAACGGTAGTTTCCGCTTCTCCCTTTTGGCTCTAGCCGTGACAAATGGCTTGACCCCCACGAATTTGAGCCCTTCGCACTCCTTCTCTTTCAGCAGTGCAAGGAGCTCCTCCGGATCAGTCGACGGTTCTAACCCCCTCAGCAGCATTGTCTGCAGCTTCTCCCCCTTCGGGGTGTAGGAGAAGAACTCCGTCGTCGAATCCTTCAATAAACTTTTAATTTTGTGGTAGCGCTCCACTGTATTGCAGTGGATCGCATGCCTATCTAATGATAATCTTTTTATAAAAAAGTTGTTGCCTATGGCCGACTTACACAGTTCTATTGTCTCTTTGAGTTCCATTTTGTATGTATTTATAGGTGGAACCCTTTGTTTTGCAATTTGCTGTTTTTGCTGTTGTTGTTGCTGTTGCTGTTGTTTTTGCTGCTGCTGTTGTTGTTTCTGCTGCTGCTGCTGCCGTTGTTGTGGTTGCACTTGTTGTTTTTGCTGGTGGTTTTTAAGTTTTTGTTGGTGTTTGTGTAGCACCTGCGCTATTGTGTTTGTTTGTTGTTGTTGGCTCTGATTTTGAGTTAGCTGCGTTTGTTGTTGCTACTGGGATTGCTGTTGCTCTTCCCTCTTCCTTCTTAGCATTTGCTTTCCTTTAATGGCTAGTACTCTTTGTTGTAGCATTTTGATGCTACTACTAATTGACTCCATTTCTTCCTCTTCGTCTTCCGATTCGGTTGACGCCAAGGAAGCGAAGCTGTTCCCTTTCTGATGTTGGTGAACATCTGAAGCGAATGGGTTGCTGTCGGTAAATTGTCCGGGCGTTGATTGCGCCCCTTCCCTCACTCCACCAAGCAGAGTGGAAGTTGGTAGGGAGGGGCGTTGTGCTAAGGTGGCAGTTGGCCACCGAACCTGTTACCTTTCACTTGGTAACCGGGCGCACTACCTCTGGACTAATTGGAGCCCTATATCACTTTTGTCAAATTCTTTTATACTGGTATTACTACCCAACCGAAAGCCGAAACACGTCAATACTCTACGGAGCTCAATGAACGACGAATGGACGAGACGATTAAACAAACTATGGACACGACAATACCACGGTATCCACGTACGACTAATTTATTTACTTTTACTGACAGACAAGACCAGGAGATTAGGACACTGAAGGCGTCGATTAAAAATATTCAAACGTTAATAAAAGAGAATTACAGAATTTCTGTAAGTTCGTATTGGAACAACAGGGTTCGGGCTGTAAACACCAGCAACCCGAATATGTTCCCTCAAATAAACAAACTATTTCGGAGAAAAAATCAAAACGACCTTCAGTGTCTTAAAATAGCCCGGACAACAGACAACGAACGTTTACTGACAATAGCAGGTATTGATCCAACATTCGACTTTCCAGGAAATATACAAGGCCACTGATACCATTGGCCCTAATTATGACCTGGACAATCGCGTCTTGGTGCACGACTTCTACATTTGAAATGAAGTAGAGAACTGTCGATCCGAGGGCTCTGGTTTCACCCGGTTCAGCGACGAAAATATGGCAAATAATGTCATTGCCAGAGGGGGTGACCTACCCCCGTTCATTTCGAAGGAAGAGCTCCATGAGATCTTCGACACAATCAGGGCTAAGAAATCAGTGGGGACCGATGGTATTCCGAACATCGTGCTTCGACATCTTTTTCTAGAAGCGGTGGACATTTACACCAACCTGTTTAATAATGCAGTGAATAATGCACATTATCCAGCGCATTGGAAAACGGCGGTGGTGCAACCTATCCCCAAAAAGGGAAAGGATATATCCAATCCGGCGAATCTCCGGTCGATAAGTCTCCTTCCGTATATCAGTAAGGTGTTTGAAAAAGTAATCAATAGAGATCTGTCTAGGTGGGTTGAGGACAAACATATAGTTCCGGATAATCAGTTCGGTTTTAAGGCGGGACATGATATCTCACATCGTCTAAACTGGTGTCCGATATCCAATGGAATAAAGGCAAAAACCAATGTACTGGTGCCTGCCTTCTTGACTTGGAGAAGGCCTTTGACACCGTATGGTTAGAGGGCCTTTTCTATAAGCTGACTAGGCTGGTGATCAGTAAACCGCTCTTGTACATTCTTTATAATATCCTAACCAACAGACAGTTCATCGTGAAAAATGGTGATGTGACTTCTGTTGGAATATTTCAAATTAAAAATGGCCTTGCTGCAATTCACCGATCCTATTCAACATTTATACAAGCGACTTGATAGGTTCACTTCCCAATACTATTGCGTACGCAGACGATTTGATAGCGTACAGAACAGGTCCAAAAATCGAGGTCATTAATACTCTCTTCCAGAGTGCCTTCGATAAGATAAGACGATTTTGCGATGACTGGAAGTTGAAAATCAACTTTCAGAAGTCGGAAACCATTCTCTTTAGGACGCCGTTGTCTGGAGCCTCTAGGGATACCAGGAAAAATTGGAGTAAGTTCTCGATCATTGGACAACGCGGGCAGCCTCTTGCCTGTCGAAATGTAGTCAGATACCTTGGGATCTGGCTAGATCAGTTTCTGTATTTTGACAAAAATGTAGATGCTGCTCTGACCAGAGCTAAAGGCGCGTTTGCCCTTACAAAGAGACTGTTTTATAACAGCCAACTCGATGCGAGGGTAAAGGTAATCTGCTACATGGCCCTTATCAGGCCCATGCTGGTATTCGGGTGCCCCATGTGGTTCAATGTACGAGCAAGCTTAATGGAAAAGATTCGGGTGTTTGAGAGGGCTTGCCTTCGCTTGTACAGAACACCAGAGTAGGAGTACAAAAATTGAGGTGCTTTACAACAGGGCGAACCTAATACGAGTGCACAAGTTCGTAATTAAGCTGACTCGAAGGCACATTGCAAGAGCAATGAACTCGACGAATAACCTGATATATGGGGCTTACTACCCCAACTACCTTTACCACGAGAGAGTGCGCTCTGACGGCTACGTTCCACCGGAAGCATTCCTCTACCTAGATCAGATAGGGTTGATCCAGGATAGATCAGCGGTCCCGTTAATCCTCCATGTCGCTCGGAAAGCTGGGGACAGGCGACTCAACTACGGCAGAGACGTCGCACACGGCAGTGTGGATCGTCTCAGGTTTAGTAGGGCGGTGGGGAATCGCGATAAGAGGGATGTCCTTCGGCAGCAACAGAATTTCTGGTGGTTGAATGATGGAGAAGATGTTTCGTCGTAGTTTCCGTCAATTACGGACCAGCCTCACTAATGGGGCAGAGCTGACCAATCTATTTGCTCTGTGAATAACGACGGCCAGCTTGCACAGGTTTAGGTTAGCATTTAAGAAATATATACATATATTAGTATATACCTTTGAATATACTAATATATGTATGTAATTGTGTATAATATCTATGTGTGTGTATTGTGTATGTAGGTTAGGTAAACTAAGGTTTATTTTAAGTTAGATATTAAGTTTTATAGAAAATTCAGTCCATATGCTAAGTTTTTGTTAACAATTTTTTTTCTTAACCTTAAGTATACAAAATATATACGTATTTCAATAAAATGTAAATAAAGTCGAAAGACATAGATATAAGAATTTAGAGTAGCTTAGAGTGCCTGTGTGGGGCTAGTAAGTTAGTATAAGATTGTTAAGTAATTTTAAGCTAACATTTAAGCATTTTTTTTGTTAGTATGTAAGAGTTAACGATTAATATAATAAAATGCATTTAAAACTAAAACTACTATGGTGGCACAATGACCAATAAAAGTATCGTTGATGTTTGTGTTTTCTGCTTTCGTTTGTAATTATGACTAGGGCAGACATAGCCAATATACGCGGGCTAAAAAGTGACCACTTTTCTGCGTACGTCCACGTCTGTAAGTACAGACCATCTGTTTTGGCACTTAGTGAAACACAGGTAGATCTCCGCCCACACCTCTCAGATGACTCTTATCTAAAGCTATCGTAACTGGCTACGAACTCGCACCATTATTCCTCTCACACCGTGGTCACACCATTTACGTGCGTAGTGATGTAGCTTGCCAAACTCTACCACAATGTGATTCATGTTCCAATCCGGAATTCAACTTCATGTGGTTAGAATTCGATCTCCGTAAGCAAATTATCCACTACTGCTTTATTTACAGAAGCCCCAAATTGGACAGCAATTCGACCTTTAACGAGTTTAATGCGCTGTCTGACTCCATACAAAGAATTGCATCTCTGTATCCTCATACTGAAATCGGGATTACTGGCGATTTCAATATACGAGGGCGGGTCAATAAGTCCGATGTTTTGGATTAAAACTGATTTTTTGATAAAAAAATAATTTTATTTTTCAACGTAGTCTCCTTTGAGCTCTATACACTTTGTCCAACGCTTCTCCAATTTTTTTATCCCTTCCAAAAAAAATGATTTGTCGAGGTCCTCAAAATAGGCCTTTGTTTGCGAGATGACTTCATCATTGGAGTCAAATCTTTTTCCACCAAGCCATTTCTTCAGGTTTGGGAACAAGAAGTAGTCGCTCGGAGCCAAATCTGGAGAATAGGGTGGATGAGGGAGCAATTGATAGCCCAATTCATGGATTTTTGCCATGGCAACTGCACATGTGTGCACCCTTGCATTGTCTTGGTGGAAAAGAACTTTTTTCTTGGCCAAATGAGGCCGTTTTTTTTTCAAATCGTCATTGAATCGGTCCAATAAGTTGGCATAATATTCCCCATTGATTGTTCTTGCCTTTTGAAGGTAGTCAATGTGGATTATCCCGCGTGCATCCCAAAAAACAGTCGCCATAACTTTATTGGCTGACAAACCCACCTTGGCCTTCTTTGGCGCCGATTCACCCTTAGAAACCCACTGTTTTGACTGTTGTTTGTTCTCTGGTGTGTTGTGATGGATCCATGTTTCGTCCACGGTTACAAAACGGCGCAAAAACTCCTCCATATTGCGATTAAACAACGCCAAACCTTCCTGTGAAGTTGTTACACGATTGCGTTTGTGGTCGACTGTGAGCAAACGCGGCACCCATCTTGCGGAAAGCTTTCTCATGCCCAAGTGATCATTCAAAATTGAAACCACTGAGCCATGCGAGATCCCTACGGCTTCCACAATCTCTCGCACTTTCAATCTTCGGTCGGCCAACACCATATCGTGAATTTTTTCGATTGTTTCGGGTGTAGAGACCTCTACTGGGCGTCCAGGAGGTTCGGCATCTTCAGTGCTTGTACGGCCACAACGAAATTCAGTAAACCACTTTTTTACCATTGAAATCGATGGTGCAGTATTTATCAAGCTTAGCCTTGGTCTCGGTAATGGTTTTTTTTCGCAAGAAATAATGCTTAATAAGCACACGAAATTCACTTTTTTCCATTTTCTCCTCAAATTAGTGAGTAGTCTGATAAAAATAGCTGACAAACACAAACTAACTGACGCAGCAAGTTTAAATTTTGACAGGAGTCAACTGACAGATGCCTGTTGACAGGAACAGTGTTGCTGTTTCAGTAAAGAGGTCAGAAATTCAAAAAGTCACGGACTTATTGACCCGCCCTCGTATGTACACAATTCTGGGTGGTTTCGCTATTCTGAACAGACAACACCCGATGGACGAGATTTTTGTTGCGGAAAACAACTTGACCCAGCTTCTAAATGAGCGCATGCGAATACCAGACGTTGATAGTCATACCGACAACACCCTGGACTTGTTTTTAACTTCTTTCCTCGATAAGTACTCCGTTGACGTGCTCTCCCCTCTTGGCTTGTCGGACCATTGTGTCATGTCAGCTAATTTATCGTACACCGGCCACACAGTTAGAGGAAAGGTTCCTAAAAGAACCGTATGCCAACACGAGAAAGCCAATTGAAGCAGACTTAACACCTTTTTCAGAAATTTTAACTGGTTATTATAACGACGTGAATGCCGCTGTTGATATGATCACTGACCCTATTCGCTTTGGAATGAGATCCTTGAAGAGTCTCAAACCAAAAGGAAAGGCATGGTACGACTGGAGCTGTAAATACGCTGTCAGGGTGAGAGCAATGTTTTTTTGGCCCTACAAGACCAACCCGATAGAGGAAAACCGAAAAACGTTCAAACGAGCCAGAAATGACTGCAACGTCTTACGTCAATACGACCAAAAACTGAGGCAAAAAATACTGCAATGTCTCAAAGGCAGTAAAAATATTTGGTCGTGCGTCAAAAACATTAGAAATTTTGCCTCATTCTCCATCCCAACGCTCATTTATAATCACATACCAGTTATCAGCTCTTTGGATAAGCCCAATCTGCTTGCTTCGGATCTTGCGGCCAACTCAATACTTCCAGATTGTGCTTTGTCGTCGCCTACACTTGAGTGTGTCGAATCTTCAATGGGACGAATCCACTTTCGCACTCGTGTGGTAGCAAGAGTACTCAAAGATCTTAAAATCCACAAATCCGCAGGTCCAGATGGCATATCTCCCCTTCTTCTGAAGAGGTGTTCTTCCACGCTGACAAAACCACTGCGTAAGCTTTTTCATCAATTCTATTCTTTAGGACTCTTTCCAAGCAGATGGAAAGCAGCATATGTCCAGCCCGTCCTTAAAAAAGGCGAGTCTTCCTCTCTCTCCTCTTGCAGGCCCATTGCACTTACGTCTCTTCTCTCTAAGGTCATGGAAACGCTGATAAACCGTCAGCTCATGAAATATCTCGAAACACGAAAACTTTTCAATGACCGGCAGTACGGTTTTCGTTGCAACAGGTCCACTGGTGATCTGATGGCATGTCTCACCGAAAAATGGAACCAAAGCGTACATCATTCTGGCGAAAGCAAGATAGTTGCACTTGATATTTCTAAGGCATTTGACAGAGTTTGGCATGAGGCTCTTTTGTCGAAAATGCGTGCTTTTGGGATCGACGACTCTCTTCTTCGATGGATTAGAAACTTCCTTTCGGAACGTTCCAATTCAAGTTGTCTTGGGTAGTTTCAAGTCTGAGATTCACAAAATAAATGCTGGTGTGCCCCAGGGCTCCGTTCTATCTCCGACACTCTTTTTAAGTTTCATCAACGATCTCTTGTCTGCTACCTCTAATCCAATATATTCCTTTGCTGACGACAGCACTCTCTGCTTTTCATATTCGTTCCCGGCCTCACTCCCGTGATCTCCGGCTGTAGAACGGGAGCAGCAGTGTATGTTAAGCTCATTCAATTCCGATATCAACAGCATAACTAATTGGGGAACCACTAACAGAGTAGAATTAAATGCTGCCTTCTGTCATTAAAGCGAAATTCAAATACCCAGCCATTATCCATGAATGGCACTTCAAACCGAAAAACTTGTCCTTCTCGGTATGTGTGTCAATGACAACTTACGTTGGAATGACCACATATTCGATATCGTCAAAAATACTGCGAAATGTCTAGGTTTCCTCAAGCGATGTAAGAAATATTTTACGCCATCTGGCCAAGTGCTAAGATATAACTCATAGGTGAAACAAATATCACTCAAACAATGGGCACTCACGAACACCGACGTAATGTCTCGTGTCCCACTCTGTTTTATCGCTATATCCACCACCAGTACTCCATAGAAATCGCCAGTAGCATTCCGCCAAACTTTTAACCGTAACACCCGTCTCGATATGAATGCCCATTAGTATACCCTCAAGCTCACTTTCAGACGTACTTCAAAATATCGTGATTCGTTCCTAAGCCCTGCCTAGCTCTTTATTTCCTAGTCATTATAACCTTCAAACATTTAAAACCAACGTTCACCGGTACCTCTCTTTCCATCCTCCCTGATTTTCTTTAATCCCTTCAGCGCGCGCAAATTATAAAAAAAAAAACACAAACACTAGGTACCAAAACGGCCCCATCGGAACCCCTGTGGTACGATCTGAATCTCTCTTCAAATGGAAAAAACCTAAACAATCTTCCTGGTGAAACATCCAATTTTTTGCAAAAGCCAAGAAGTTCTTTGAAGTTCGTGCTGTCTACTTCCCCTAGTTTTTCGAAAAAATATTTCCCTAAAAATTTTCTCCGGCTACGCGATATTGCATCGCATTCACACAGTATGTGTGTTATGTTCTCAACAGCTTGCAGATCACCGCAGAATCTGCAAATATCCGTATCTGACAATTTGCGTGTTTCCGCAGGAGAGAACGTCCGGCCAGGATTCCTATTACTGTCCTAAGTTTATCCTTGCTTAATTTTATTAATTTCCCAGATCGTTTGCATCAAAAAGCGGCCGGAGAGCCTTTCAAGACTTTACCACTTGGCAGTCTTTATGATTTTTTCCTCGATAGTCCCCCTTACTATGCAAAGGCGTAGTTTGATGTTGGCAACCTCACTATTGTGGAGTAGCCCTCCTTTTCTTGCAAGCTCATCCGCTTGTTCATATCCCTTTATACGGCAGTGTCCTGGCACCCAGCACAGTCTGACCCGGTTTTGACTACATAATGCCTTCAGCACTGTGCGACAGCCCATGACTATATCAGAATTGATGTTGGTCGATTCCATTGCCTTGAGTGCGTGCTGGTTATCGATGTAGATAGGGATATCTCTTCCGGATACCGATCTCATCTGCATTAGCCCAGCCGTCCTGAGAACAGTCAAAACCTCTGATTGGAAGACACTGCTGGCGTCCGGTAGTCTTATAGACACTCTTTCACCAGAACCTGTTCCTTCCTCTGTTTTCCAACAGTCTGCATTTTTTCTGCCAGTCCTCCCCCTCCGGATATATTATATCATACGGAATGTCGAAGTCGACCAAGGAAGGAATTTCATCCGTTGAAATTGTACTGAATGGCAGTAGCTCTACTAGAACAGCGCCGTGTCCGAAAGTAACCTAAATTAGTGAGTCGTATCGGACTGTTGCCAGCAAGTTTTTTGATCTGTAATTCAAGCGGTGTTATGGCTATGCGCGCCTGTAATGGCTATAAAAGCCGTTCTTCGAACCGCCGCAAATTTTCCGTAAACCGTTTTCCTGTTTGTTGCTTTGTACCATACTAGACCCCATATGGGTCTCACCACCACCGTATAGAGCCAGTACACCGTATCAGGTTCTAAGCCCCAAATTTATCCTACCGTCCTTTTGCAGATAAAAAGGCAATTCTATGCCTTTTTCATTTTTTCCGCTACGTTGAGATTGCAATTCAGTATTTTGTCCAGAATTTTTGGAGTTTGAACTGCGGTATCTTCTACTTTCTGGTGAAAAGAACCAGTTCTGTGCTGGATGGGTTGGCATTGAGATCACAGCTTTTTGCCCAAGTGTTGATCACCTTTGGGGCAACGTCCATAATCCTGCTGGTGCAGATTTTAATGGACACGTCACTTTGAAGGATTGCCATGTAGGAAAGAGTTTCAGAACGAGAAACTCAGCGAAAGAAGGTACACTAAACTTAGGCAAATCATAGAGTCTTTCTGTGCTAAATACGCAGCGGCGGTCACCACAACCAGATAGATTCTCATATGAAGGGTGACGGGAAAGAACGATCCGAGTACAGTTTTGGTCGTAACTAAGATAATGGCGCCATCTGTTAGGCTTTTAGGGATCATCGTACGAAAGAAAATACCGTAATGTTAAAAAATATGAGGTGCCGACAAAGACTGATCAGAGTCCGCGCGCTGACGGTTGGAAACGATCAGGGTCCAAAAACCTTCGGGATTGGGGTGTATTGAGCTGTTCAGTTTGTTTGCCTCTGATTTCATCAGTAATGTCGAGTGATATTAATTCATCTCAAGGAAGTGGTCGGCCGGGTAGAATAAAGAAAGAAGAACAAAAATGGGATGGAATCATAGTCGGAGAAGGCTGCAAGTGCATTCGCTACAGCTGTTTTCAAACCATCACTTCCAACGAAAGACCACGAATGATTTTGCATTTTAATCAGTTGTGGGACAAAAATGCTCAGACCAGACAAAAATGGCAGACGCTATCATCAGTTTTCCTAGAGTTCGGGCAAATGTGCTACGTGGCGCAAAAGCCATCACCCTGTCGGAAGATGCTACAATTTTTGCAAATGGCGGCAAATGTCAATCCTACTTTGACAATTGTGAAGGAAACAGATACAAAATACATGAATGGCCGTACTTGAGTTTCGGCGCAGATTTTCCGGTCGTCCGACACCAACTGGGCAAACAGTACGACGTTTAGTCGCTCGCCAAGAAGAGTGTGGGACAATACGAGATGCTGCCAAGTCTAGCCGGCCCCAGAGCAACCATTCTGCTGAGAATATCGCAGCTGTGGTTGAAAATGTCGCAGAAGACCGCGGTGTATCAACCAGACGACGTGCCACGCAATTGGGTCTCGGCGGTCTTCACAGAGTATGTTGTTGAAAGACTGTAAGATGTTCCCTTACAAAGTGCAGACAGTACATCAGCTGTTAGCTGTTGACCGCCAAGCGCGTGTAACTTACGTTCAAGCCATTCTGAATCTCGACCACGAGGCAGACAACTCTTCATCGAAGATCATCTTGAGCGACGGGGCTCATTTCCATCTCTGTGGATATCTGTGGATAAGCAAAATGATCGCTTCTGGGTCATCGAAAATCCGCGTATAACCCTCGAAGAGCCATTACATCCGCTCAAAATTACTGAATGGTGTGCTGTTTACGCTGGAGGCGTCATTGGGTCCTATTTTTTCGAAAGCGTTGTGGGCCAAACAACTACTGTGGACAGCGAGCGCTACATAGCCATGATCAACGACTTTCTCCTTCCTCAATTGAATGAATTGGGACTGGAGAACATGTGGTTCCAACAGGACGGGGACACGGCGCATACTGCACGAGCCACATTCGAAATTCTGACGACTGCATTTCCGAATCGCCTAATCTCTCGTTTCAGCAGTTTGCACTGGCCTACAAGATCACCTGATTTAACCGTAATCAGACATCTTTTTGTGGGGTTTTTTGAAGTCATGAGTCTATGTCAACTATCCTCAGACTCTTGAAGCCCTCAAAGAGAATATCCGTCAAGAATGCGAGGACCTATTTGGCACGAGTAAAGGAAAATGACACAAATCGGGCCCGAATGGTCATTAATTCTGGCGGCGGCCACTTAGCCGCTACCATTTTCTCGACGTTAAGACATCAAATAACCATAATCCAAAAGCAGAACCAAAGTTTTTCATTCATAAAAAAAATTGGGTGGCAACCTTTGCGCCATCTTGTATATGGCTTGGCATGTTTTCTCTGAGTCAGCCAGGTATTCTTCCATCCTCCGTTGGTAGATGGTGGATTCAGATCACTACAATGTTGTGGGGGGAAAACTTGTTGATGAATCTTTGCAGCTTTCTTGTAAGGTGTTGCTCTGTAAATAATGCATCCTCGACGAGGCTGATTGCATAACTTGGCCTGGTTTTATGCAGCTCGGTGTCATCATTGGCGAAGACAGCATATGCGGATATTAAAAATAAGAGATTAGACATGTTTGACTTCAGGACATTCAATTCGCCCGTTTTCTTTCGACAGAGTAGATCACCAATTATAAAATATTGATGATAAGATCCAATCTTATCGTAATCCACTTCAAATTCCGAACTCCTCAGACCGCATTCTTCTACGTAAAACGTGACCTATCGAACGTAGCTTTTCTATGGGGGGTGATATTCTACACAGAGTTAATGAGGTTGACACAAGGAGATCAGGAGGGGAGACCCTCTTGTTGGACATCAACGTCTTTCCATAAGTAAATGTAATACTTCGTCTGATATTATTGACCGTGCTCGTAAGAATACAGTATCGCCGGTTTGCCATCCAATCCTACAGCCTTCATTTTTTTTTTTTATAGTGCTTTGACCGCGCCATTAACCTCATCATTTTTGGACGTTGTGGATATTCGACCATTTATTACTTCGGGCAAATCGGCAGAATCGTAACAAAGTACTGATACAGGTACTACGTCCATGTCTCAACCTGGTTATTATTTGAAATAAGCAGAAAAGTGACCTCAAAGTCAAAAATTAGCATGGGCAAGAAAAATGGAAGAGGCTCAGAAATTGGATATCTAAAGATTCAAACAAGATATCAACATTATTTGAACGCCGTTATAAAGGCTGATATTTGTTCTAAAAGTAAAGTCCTACCCGAAGTTTTTACCATTAGTACAAACAGTGCAATTTCCATTAACATGGGTCAGGGTACACCAAAGTAAGCCTTTTCTTAAATCCTCGATAAATGATGTCAACATTGGAGATAGACCCTTACTGTAGAACGATTATTTTCTTAGAATATACCCAGGAATCATTTCCCAAATTATAGTCAACGAATTAGGGGACACCCTGTATATAGTCCGAATAGTGCCACAGAATTGCATTGCGATGCAAGTTCGACTGGATGCAGAGACAGATAGATGGGAAATTTCACCCTATTTTTTATTTTTCAAAGCGAGCATCCGAAGCAGAGAGTAAGTATCACAGCTACTAGCTTGAGACACTTTCAATAATATATGCTCTTAGAAGATTTAGAATTTATTTAGTGGGAATGTGTTTCAATTGTCAGGCTTTGACCTTAACTTTAAAGAAAAAATCTTTAAATCCTCGAATAACTAGATTGGCGTTAGAGCTCCAAAGTTTTGATTTTATTGTTGAGCTCAGGGAAGGTGATCGAATGGCTCATGTCGATGCCTTGAGTAGGTCCTTGAATGTCTTATATATATGTCGAAAACGAACCCTTCGAGTTTGTCTTAGCCGCTGCGCAAAAACAGGATCCAAAGATAATTTCTATAGCGAATGATCTTGAGAAAAGCGAAAGTCATTTACCACATTGATCAAATATAGCTCGATTGGCTGTTGGATGGTATTTGTTGCATTTTTCGTCAAAAAATTACGAATAATGATGGCACTGTGCGACCGCGAAGGTGCGTTATCATGGTGCAAAATCCACGAGTTTTCTGCCCACAATTCTGGTGTCTTTCGGCGAATTGCTTCACGCAAACGTCTCATAACGCCCAAATAATACTCTTTGTTTACTGTCTGGCCTTCTGGCAAAAATTCATGATGTCTCGGCTCATTTGGTGAACACCATTCACTTGCCTGATGTCTGGATTGCGTGTCGTACTCATAAACCCACGTCTCGTCTCCTGTAATGTTCCTTTTGATGAATGTGGAATCGGATTCAGCCTCGCAAATCATCTCTTTTGCGACGTCAACACGGTCTCTTTTTTGCATGAAATTGAGGTCTTTTGGCACCAACTTTGGTGCTACACGACGGAAATCCAAAATGTTTTGGACGGATCCATAGGCAATGTTCATGTCCTCCGCTATCTCTCTGATGGTTAATGTGCGGTTATTGACCAACATTTCTTTTACTCGTACCTCATCAATGTTTTCGTCGGTTTTCGATGTCGATGGTCTGCCACTGCGCTCATCATCTTCGATTGACTCACGACCACTTTTGAACCGCCGCGCTAGTGCCACTGGTAAATCGTTGCCGAAACACTTTTCAAACATTTCCAACGTTCGCGCACCATTAAATCCGTTTTCTACGCAAAATTGAATACAAGTTCGTTGTTGCACACACAGAGATAGATGTACTCTTGGCTACGTAACTTTTGCAAATGTCAAGCTATAACGCTAAGATTTAGAGGGAATGTCAACAACAGATTTACCAACTTAACAAAAAAAACAGAACTTTGGGGTGGCCGTGGTGTAGTGGTACTAGCTATCGCTTCTCACTCGGAAGGTCAAGGTTCGAATCCTAGCCACAGCAAGTTTTCATTTGTGTAATTGGAATTCAGCCAGAAAAATCTGCGTGTGAAGGCATAACACTGACATGTAGATTTGGCTGTTGTAGGGTTTTCAAGCACAAAACAACCGTTAAAATTCGCAACCTCACATTCCGAGAGAAGAAAAATCTCTCCGTCGTATTCGGACTCCCACCCCTGGAGAGTCAATATCGAAACCAAACACTCCTGAGTTTCAAACCACTACATCACAAACTTTCCTTTCTCCTCCTTCTATCTTTCCGCCCGCGCCAAGGCAATAGTATAAGGGTATTCATAACCCCTTAGGCGCGCGTAAATTATAAAAAAAACAAGAACTCAAATCGGATCAATGCGAGCGCCACACGGTGGTGTCCCCCGGGAACTTTTTGATCAAGGTGGTATATGATATAGTGGATTGATGTAGGAAATGTACGATGGAGTGAAAAGTGACTACCTTGGCAATTAAAATTTTTTTTTTTTAAATGTTTTTTTTATATTATTCAATATAGTCCCCTTTTAGTTTGATGCACTTATTCCAGCGATTTTCCAACTTCTTCATACCGTCCGAAAAGTAATTTTCCGGAAGGTCTGCAAAATACTCCTCCGTGGCGTCGATGATTTCCTCGCGTGAGCTGGATTTTTTATTGATGAGCCATCTTTTGAGGTTTGGGAAGAGATAATAGTCCGAGGGCTCCAAATCCAGTTACCAATCGACGCCAAAAGTCCGCCCGATTCCGCATCAGCAAGTCCAAACACTCTTTCGAAGTGCTCTCGCGTTCGTGTTTTTGGTCAGGAGTGAGCATGCGCGGCAGCCAGCGGCAGGATAACTTTTTCATATGCAGAATATTGCCCAAAATATATCGTGTGCACTCAGTACTAATCTTTGTGGTATCTGCTAGCTGGCGCACCTTCACTTTCCGATCAACCAACACCGTTTCATTTATTTTTTTGACATTGT
Organism: Volucella zonaria; assembly: GCA_963966105.1. Taxonomy (NCBI): domain Eukaryota; kingdom Metazoa; phylum Arthropoda; class Insecta; order Diptera; family Syrphidae; genus Volucella; species Volucella zonaria. The sequence goes on from OZ014534.1 coordinate 48,903,716, forward strand.
CCTCTGTAACCACATCGGAGGGCCTGCCGCTGCGGACTTGATCGGTAGTGGAGTTGCGGCCACCAAGAAACTCTCGAAACCAATATTTGACGGTGTATTCCGACGGAGCATTAGTCCCATAATATTTATCCAACTTTTCTTTAGTTTCCTTTCCGTATTGCCTCTCAAAAAATAACGTTTTATGAGAGAACGAAAATCGTTTTTGTCCATACTCAACATGATGCCAAACACGTCAACAACAATCAGCTGTCAAAACAAAACTAAAGACAGTATCGCACTGAAATTTGGCATGTCTGCCTAAATATGATTAGACTTCAATGCACCATAACCTTTTTTTGCAGTAGCAGCGCATTCTGGAGGTCAAGGAGGTTACTTTTCACTCCATCTAGTACATTTTCCACTATTCTACGAGCTCGCGATAGCCTGTAATTGAAAATTGTCTCTTCTTCAGGCAAATTGTGTCTACTGAAAGGTTTCATTATCTTTCCTTGCAAAGAAAAGGCGTCGTCTCCAACAAAAACATACGGCAGCTCGATGTTTATACCGGGTAACTTGTTTGACTGGGTGATTTGTAAGTCCTTCATTTTTTAAAAAAAAAAAAATTGAATTTGCAAAGATCCCACCATCAGATAATCGTCCGTTTGCTCCGGCTTCTGCCACGATGAACTGGTAATCTGCATCCACTACAGCAAATAACACTATACTGAAACTCATTTTATAATTGAAATACGATCCTGTATTTGCTGGTTTACGGATGTTTATATGTTCCCATCCGATGTAGTTGGGAAAATTCCAGCGTTTTCTAAATTGCTCGGCAATCGGAATTCAATGTTATTCAGTTTGTGTCACCTAAAACAAAGTTAAAAGGTAAATTGAAGTTAACTAAATTCGTATAAGAAAGCACAGTACCTTTATGTAATTTTTTAATACTTTGATAATCGCAAAGCACGTTGTTAAAATTTTGAGATCCTCATACCTTTTCCTTAAGCAAGGAATCGTAAAGTTGCAGATAGTCTTTCATGTGGTGAAATAGCGTCGCGCATCAAAGTATTTTGTTTGATTATACCAGGTGTCACAATGTTGAATAAATAATCAAAAGTTTCACTATCCACACGAAGGATATTTTTGAAATCATCAGGAGATGAATACTTCAGTTCTTTCAACAATTTTATATGAGTAAATTCAGACCTACGCTTTAACCATTCTTTTGCCTTTGCACTTCGAAAATAGCTCTCTTCATCCTCTAAACATTCACTTATAATTAAGATATTTAAAAATCTCTCTTTTGCCGTCATTATTATATGTTAAGTAATAAAATTTATCAATTTGACACTGAGTGACAGAATAACTTGACAGCTTTTGACAAATGGAGAGATGTGTTCAATTAGGTATGTTGGATTTAATTGGTCTTTACCAAAACCGCTTTACGGTTTGTATGTACGTTTGTACGTGTGTGTCGTGTTCGTTTTCTGTCTCGTAGCGTGCGTTTATTTGGCTCTCCATCCCACATATATAAATATAAGATTCGAGTCTCGAGCTTCTTCTGCTGCTTGTGTAGCCATAAACGATTCTAGGTGGCTCATCCTTGTGACTGTAGCTATAATGCGAGCTTTCAGCTGTACTCGTTCGTCGATCCATTTCCAGGTATCCTCGGAAAGCCAAGCAATATGTCTCTTACAAAAACGATCGACAGATCTGGATGCATTCCAATGGTCTTGGATGGTGATGGGCATTGAGCTGCTCCTTGCAGCTTAATTGTTGGGGCGTTAAGGGATCCTTTATCTGTCGGCGTGACATCTTGGAACTGCACCAGTATATAGTGGAACAGTAGAAGATATCAGAAGATTGTGATGTCATACTATACTATGCCACATCTGCTCCTCTTCTGTTTCAGATATCCTAGTGGATACCTACTTTAAAGCCGACTGATAGTGATATACCTAAATACATAGTTGAGGGTTCAACATTTCAGAAACCAATCTTGCTCAGGATACGAGTAATATAGCCAAAATTGGTCAACGTTTAATTATTCCCTAACGAAGGCGCAGCGTTAGTTTTAAGAGCAAGATGCTCTCAATAGCTCATAATACTTACAGGGTGAATGACTCGAACTCCAACTTTTTAAAATGCTATAATTTTTTTATTTTTTGATAAATTTGATTGTGCCAAAGCAAAAAATGTTGGAAAATACATCAATTTTCAAATTATATCAGTAGTTTTAAATATGTCTATCTTTGGCGCGAATAATGGCCTTGAGACCGCCGAAGAAAGCATCGCACGCTGCACGCAAATGGCTCTGCGGTATTTTGGCCCATTCGCGGTGAAGTGCTTCTTTGAGGTGGAGAAATCCAACGGACTTGCATTTACAATCCATTGTGTCGAAGAAATGGAGTGTGGAACATTGTTTTTTAACCAATCTTGGTTAACGCGCGCTTTGTGAGACGATGCCGAGTCTTGTTGAAATGTCCACGGTCTCCCAAGCCCAAGGCTTCAATACTGCCTCTAAGACAGTTTCACGGTATACGATCGCATTAATTTTGACGCCACGGTCCAAAAATACGAGCGGAGAGCGACCATCGGCGGTTATGGCGGCCCAAACCATCACCATCGGTACTGCCTGCTTTCTGGTGGCCGTCCGAAGGTGTAAATTTTCGAAGGACCTCTCTGGCAAGTAAACTCGGTCATTTTGTTTGTTGACATACTGCTCGATAACAAATGGCGACTCATCGGAAAAAACCAAATTCGGCAACTCACCACTTTCGTGCAAGCGTAGCAACTCCTTCGCTCTTTCGACTCTAACTTTTTTCTGTTGCGGTGTAAGATCGTGTGCTTTTTGGAACTTCAATGGCGTGATCCCAAGCTCATTTTTCAGTATGTGTTGTATCCGTTCCAATGATATGTTGAGCTCACGAGACATTTTTCTTCCACTTCGATGCGGATTTCGCTCAATTCGAGCCTTCACTTTCCGAACCATTTCTGCGGATGTTGCTGTTTTTCTATGACCACCTGCATGGCGTTTTGCAACGCTGCCAGTATCACGTTAACGAGCTATGGTTTGAGACACAAGTGATTTATTCACGGTGAGGTGCTGGAGGGCTCTAACGATGGCTACTTGTGGTTTTCCAGCCAAATATAAACTATCACGTTTGAATTGAACTGAGACGCAAATCGTTTAAAAGGCTTGTAAGTAATAAAATTATCTGTCATGTGTCAAATTTGAGGTCACTGTCATGAACGGTTTGGAAATTATAGCAGTCTGAAGTTGGTCGCAGTTCGAGTCATTCAGGGTGTAGTCTTAAACCGCGAAAACGAACTTGATTACTGCGTTTCTCTCCCCAAAACCAAGTTTTGAAGAGTCATCATTTTCCCGATCATTCGCAATACGATTCCCCAAACATCACTTAGTAGCAGTTTATAATTCGCGCAATTCACGCGATTATCATCGTTGAAACCCCTTCCCTTCCATTGTCAGACATTTGTGGTGGGTGCTAACCATATCAATTCAAATCATCACAATTAGTCGCTTTTATCGTTCACTAAAATCCAAAGAACAGCACTTTACTCGAAAAAAAAAAAAAAGCAAAAGACAAAGTCCAACAATTATAATAAAATACACACAAAAGTATTTAATCCAACATAAAACACCATAATCTCGGCTAATAAAATCCACACAAAAGCCAACGGACATACGTACTCGTAATTCAATGCAAAAGTCATGCAAAAGCCACTGGCATACAAGTATTCTGTTTTACGGGTGGCAGATACCTTCCTACCAAGCATCAGTTTCACAAGTCCTTGCCTTGGCTGCTCCCCATCGTCGGTCGTCGTCGTTCATCGTCCTATCATCAGAAGCTCACAACCATAAAACTTGATCCGCCAAGTGATTTTTATTACACTAATGCACAATATAATCCATTCCTCTTCGAAACCCATCCCCAGCCCCTAAAATCCATCCCCCACTCCGCTGATGGCAAGAAAGAAAAATAATTCACATAAATTCCAACAAACTTACAACATTTATTAGCAATCTAAAAAGGAGACGACCGACGACGATTCCAAAGTGAATGAGTGTAAATGCTACACATACATTTACCATTCATACTATGGCCAGGCCAGGCCATCATCATTATCATCTTCGTCCTGGCTTATGCGTTGTCCTAGCCAACTCCTCCGTCCGCCCGCTTTCACAAGTGTCTGCCAAAGTGGGAAATTTCATTACTAATCAATTTAATCCTCATCTAGGGCTCCATTTAGCTTCATTTCATCCATTTTACGCCAGGAAGTTCAACAAAAAGGATCAAACAGACACCAACAGTGTATATGTACATGGAAACGGATTCAATTCAGATACAACACTATATAACGGTAAGGATACAAAAAAAAAAAAAAAAAAAAAACACTCACACAAAAACGAAAACGTGAAGGAAGAACTACGAGTATAATGCAACGCCATTGTAACGAAAAACTTTCAACCATTAAAATCCGGCAGGGGGAAATGTCCTTTTTTACACCTTCTATAATGCTCCATCTCACTCGAAAGGAAGACCTGCGCCTTATCCGTTAAAACAAAGAAACACCCTCGCTCTACACACACGCATAGAGTCCATACAGGATCCAGAAATCCCTGTGAGAAATTATTTCAAAGGAGGAGCTAATAAAAACCATTGTCCTTGTGGTGGTTTTCCTTCGTTAAACTCTGTTATCCTTAGCTTCTGTTCCATTCTTTGGAATCGCAGAAAGATGAAGGAGGAAGGAAATGATAATTGAAGCAATTATAATAGCAAATTGGAGGATCATCACTCTTGTCGAGCGATATAATGAGTCTCAGACGATGTGGATAGGGGTAGAGGGTGAACGCTAAAGAGTCAGCTCGCCTATTATCTGTGTCATTTTGTAATAGTGGTCGAAGCAAGGATCTATAAACTCTCGCATCTCACTCTTTCTTCGGTTGAGTACTGAGCAACTGTATGTGCTATGTGCATTCAGGAGTGCAGAACAACTAATGGCAATGATTTTCGCTCAACAAAAAAAGAAAAAAAAAAGGACTTTCTCTCACACACAATGATAGTTAGAATTTGCCAGAGAGTGTGTATATTCCATCCGCATAGGAAGGACGTACGAGTACTTAGTCGTATCTGGGAGTACCATTTGTTTCGTAATTAGAATTCCAAGTGAGCACAAAATTGCCCTTATTCTCGTCCCCCTTAAATCTGCTTCCTTTCCGATTCCTTCAACCATCAACCATCAACCATCAACCATCCTGAATCGGATTGTAATAGTAGTAGTGAATAGTAGATAGTATACTCGTAGTCGTCGAGATGATACGCTTAATTACTGCAGTTTATTTTCTAAGTGAGACTAATTAACAGACAATCCTCGAAGGAGACTCTCTAGACACATGACACAATCGAGCCATGAGGAGAGAATTTGAGTTTTTTTTTTTTTTTTTTTGTTTTACCCCCCCTCGACTGTTTTTCGAGTGAAATACGCCATTTTTTCCAACTCGATTTTTGTGTAAAAGAAAAGGAATGTGAGTTGGATGAAGTTGTTACGTTAGGGAGGGGGGGGGAGGGGGAGTTTGCAAAAGAAACATGGATCTACGCCAGGGGTAATTTGCGGAAACATGGAATCCGATGGAGGATTTTGGACAGTGTTTTTTCACTTAACGTCCTGTATTTAATGCTTTTGTTGAATTTTCACTTGTTTCTGTGATTTTAGTTTAATTTGCGTTTGGGGTGTGTAGCAAAAACGTTACGGATTCATTAAAATGTGTACACAAGAAGAGAATTTAAAATCACATTGGTTTGCAGTACGAACAGGTAGATGGGGTGAGATATTTTTCTTTTCCTGAGACATAGTAGGGAAATCGGTGGGGATATGTTTTTAAAAAGATTTGTTGAGGCACTAAATCCTCAATACAAAAAATGTAGCACCTAGTTTCCCTAGTACGAGTATAATATTGTAAAATGTTTGTGTGGGTACAAATGATAGAACTTATTCCTTTCAATACATTGCATTTCAATCGCTTTTCTCAAACACTTTTGCTTTACTTTATCTTTTACTTAAACCGCTTTACCACTAATTGTAATTCACATCTCAAATTCAACTTTAGAACTGACTTGCATTTAACGCTGATATTTATTCTCCCTTGATATTTTTCAAGAACGTTCTGTACTATCCAGCGTTTCATACGGCTTTCCATTTTGCCAGAATATTCGTTAAAAGTTTCCATTCTCCAATGGTTGAGTCTTTTGCTATTCAAATATGGAAATCTTCTGCTACTTAAATATAGATGATGCTGTTCACGTTTTAAGTTATTACACTGCTCCCTCCCTAAATTTGTTCGTCCCGAATAAGTTCGTCATTCATCACACATTCTATCCAAATGGACCACCTTCATTTTTCATCGATCCCCACGTTGGATCTGGTAAACAACGTCATTAAACGGGTTTATTATTATTATTAGCCCGGGTCTACCCCGGACAACTTTATTTAGCTTATTAACAAGGAAAAACTTAAACCTAGACTTAAAACTAACAAAGATATTCTTAACCTAATATGGGGCGAGGAGAAATGGTGGACGAGGTTGATGTTAAGGGAGTGGCATATTGAGCAGTGCTTTTTTCATTTCGTGTTTGCTGCTATTTAGGTCAAAGACTTCGGCGTAGTTGTTCGTTATACGCAACATTCTAGATATTGGTTCAAAGTGACCGTAGTTGGTACGGTGAGTTCGGATCAGGAAGAGTGGGACAGATCTTAGATTACGGGGATTGGGAGTGAATGCAATATTTTGCGTTATTCTCGAGCACTCGATGTTTCCAGTCAGTAACTGGTGGATAAAAAGTACATCAGCGACTTCACGACGTTTTTTTAGGGTATGCATGCTAATTAGTTCCAGCCTATTTTCATAGGGGGTAATCCATATGGGTCGGCCCAGGGTAGACCACGAAGTGCGAAACGGATAAACCTGCGTTGGACTGCTTCTATTCTTTGAATGTGGGTTAGTTTATAGGGTGACCAAACTTGGCTGCAATATTCGAGAAGAGGCCTTACAAAAGTAATGTACAGGGACTTTGTAACGTAAGGGTTGGAAAATTCTTTCGACCAGCGTTTGATAAAACCAACTGCAGAGTTAGCTTTATTTATAATGCTGTCAATATGTGAGTCGAAATTCAATTCTCTGTCACAAATTATTCCTAGATCCCGTACTTGGGTAGTGGAAGGAATAGGCTCATCGCAGATGAATTAGTTTCTTGGAGGGGGAGGTAAACGTTTGCGGGAATAGGTTATCGCTTGGCATTTGCTGACATTAAGCTCCAAAAAGTTTTGCTTGCACCATACCGAAAACTTATTTAAGTCATCTTGCAGGCAATGGGAGTCAGAAGGCAATGAAATAACTTTGGAAATTCTCATGTCATCAGCGAAAATAGAAAGATTACAATTCTTTAAAATGAGATTTATGTCGTTAATCGTCAGGATAAAGATGATTGGCCCAAGGTGACTACCCTGAGGGACACCAGATGTTGCTTTAATTGGGTCGGATATTGAAGATCTGAAGATGACCCTGTATTCTCGGTCTTCTAAATAGGATTTGGTCCATGTCACAAAATGAGGGGAAAAGCCAAGTTTTTTTAGTTTAAAAATGATAAGTTGGTGAGAAATTTTATCGAATGCCTTGCTGAAATCAGTGGAAATTGAATCGACTTCATCACCGTCTTCGAAAGCATGAAGCGTCCTAGACACGAACTCTGTTAGGTTAGTGGTCGTTGATTTACCTTTCATGAAACCGTGCTGATTTGTACAGATACTTGGCCTACAGTACGGAAGCAGTTGTTGATAGACTATGCAAGAGAGTTTTGCTATGGGCCTTTAATTATCGACTTCGGCCTTACTTCCTTTTTTATGAATAGGGATGATGTAAGATTCCTTCCATAGGAAAGGGAAAGTACGTGTTGAGAGAGACAAGTTAAATAGGGCAGCAAGGGGAGGACCGAGATGGTTAGTACACTCTTTTATTACAACAGCCGGAAGGCCATCAGGGCCGGACGAAAAATCATCTTTAAGTTTGGTAATGTTATCAGACACCAAAGATGTTATTATATTTAGCGAAACGGATGATGTCTCAGGATAGTTTCTCATATAGCTAAAGTAACTAGGATCGGGTTCAGCTGTTTTCTTAGAAAAGGATTTATTAAAATGACAGGCAAAGAAATTTGCAATGGTTTTCGGGTCGGCAGAAGATTCACTGAGAAATTTGAGAGTAGATGGGTAGCCGTCTGACCTTCTTTTGGTATTAACAAACTGGTAGAAGCGTTTAGGGTCTGAGACTAAGTTAAATTGCATGTGGTAGAGGTACTCAAGGTAAAGAGACTCACAAAGTTCAGAAAAACGATTATATACCAATCGATAATTACTGTAGTCGGAATCAGATCGAGTCCTTAAGAATTTATGCCACAACTTGTTTCTGTAATTACGGAGAGAGCGCAACTCCTTGTTGTACCAGGGAGGAGCTGACATGCAGTCCTTTCGGAAGGTATATGGAACCGATTGGGCAAAGCAGGAGAAAATTAACGAATAGAACGTTGATAAGGCAAGATCAATATTAGTCGTCTCAGCAATAAAGTCAAAGTTAATGTTGCTGATGAGGTTTTTAAGTTTGTTAAAGTCGGTTCTTCGGAAGTTAAATGAAAATGCGTTTTCCGCATCGACACTTGTGTTGCCATTTTCATATGAGTATATAATTGACAAGGGGGGATGAAGGCGGTCTAGGGTAGAAAGAAGATGATCACTCCTATAAACGACACAGTTATCTGAATCGGATGGAAGACAAGGTCGAGTTGTCTGTTCATTGTGTTAGGTATTCCACTAATCTGATATAGACTTGAGTTGGTTAGGCAGTCCACCATCAAAATTTCTATTTCTGAAGACGAATTAAGAGAGACGAAATGAGACGAATCGTCGGAAGACCCCCATTTAAGTTGAGGGAGGTTGAAATCCCCTACTAGAATAATACAGTCTTCAGGTTGTGCATTATCAGTCAAAAAATCCACTGCGTGAAGTACAGGTCGATAAGACTCAATTGGTTGGGATGGGTGAATGTAACAACAAAGTACGTAAAGACAGCGTTTGGGGAGCGTAATGTTGACACATACTAACTCAAAGTGGGGTACCTTGAAGAAAGAAAGTAGACAGCTCCGGTTTTTTGGTGGCTTCAAGATTCATTTTATTTAATTTTTGAATTCTGTTGGTCCATTCAGGGAGAGTCCAGGATGTCCCAAAAGCCCTAATTATTGGCAATGGTCTTGGAACGGGATTGGTGATCGAAGTTGCATTTATCGAAGTGGATTGAACGGGGGCTTCGGTGGTAATGGTTATTGAATGAGTTGGGGCTGAAGTGGTTGAGGGTGATGTATATAGCTCGTCGTGTAAGGATTTGTTACACGGGCTTACTGCAGATGGAGGTGCATCCGGCTTGCTAGAGATGTGCTTTAATTCCTCCAATATCTGCATTGTGGTTGATCTAGTGGATGCAGCTTCCTCACTTAGAAAATTGAGGTCATGTTGGATGGATCCGATGTTTTCGGCTTGTTCAGCATGCTTGAGATGTAGAAGAGTGGATTGGTCAGTCAACGTTGACATAATTTTTCCCAACTGAACTGAAGTTGACTGAATCGCTGGTAACGCGTTTGAGCAGTGAGACTTATCAGAATCTGCTAATTTACTTATTTTAGACTGCAGGGATTGAACAGCTGATTTTGTGGTGGTTATGCTGTTATCGATCGAACAGTGTAGGTTATCATGGCTTTCGGAAATTAGTTTCGTTACATTTTTGCTATTGAATTGAACTTCGCATTTCAACTCTGCAATCGAGTCTGCAAGCCCAATTAGTTGCTGGTTATTACATTTTATAGACAGCATTATATGTGCCAGGGAGATGGTCCGGCACTCTACACAGAAGAAGCAGAATATGCGCTTATACTCTTCCAGATGAGTTTTAGCGTTTCTGCTTAAACCAATGCATATGGGATGGAATTTCTTTCCACATATCCCATTGCATGTAATCATTTCCACTGTGTTAGTAGGTACAGCGCAGTCAGCAAATCCACAGGAAGACATGGTTAAATTATTTTTATATTTTTATATTTTTATATATATGTATTTTTATTTTTTTTTTTTTTAAGGCACAAAGTCACTGTGTTTTGATGACACTGGGAATTTATGGTGTAAGCGATTGGGAAGAATGGGGTCACACACGAAAAAAACCAAAAAAAAAAAAAAAAAAGGAAAAAGGTCAAACGGAAAAACAAATATTCACAAATTATCGCGGAGCGAAATTAAAAGACGTCCGAACTCGACGGTGGATATGACTTTACCTTGTGTGGACCTTCCCAATCCTGTTGCAATTTTAGTGATTTGCCCTGCTTACGCAGGAGTCTATACAGCCACACCAGGTCCGTTTCGTTAAAGCCGGAAGATCTTGCTTTGATGTCGTACCAAGTCTTCATGCGGATGCTCGCTGGTTTCATCTATTCTCGAGTGTTTTCGTGTAAATTACGTGAGCAAGTCATCTCCTTGGGTTCCGTAGGTGGGAATCCGAATTTCGTTTCACTTTGGAACGGAACTGTTTGACCAAATAAGGTCTCGGATGGTGCATGTCCTGTTGAACTGCGATAGACCATAAGAGAGATATGTGTTGATTCCAGTCCCGCTGGCCGTTGCCGAAGACGTTAGTCAAGGTTCTATTGAATCGCTCGAACATTCTATCAGATTGAGGGTGTAGTGGCGTCGTCCTTGTCTTCCTTATTCCCAGATGGTGGGGGTGGCCGTGGTGTAGTGGTACTAGCTATCGCTTCTCACTCGGAAGGTCAAGGTTCGAATCCTAGCCACAGCAAGTTTTCATTTGTGTAATTTCGAACTCAGTCAGAAAAATCTGCGTGTGAAGGCATAACACTGACATGTAGATTTGGCTGTTGTAGAGTTTTCAAGCACAAAACAACCGTTAAAATTCACAACCTCACATTCCGAGAGAAGAAAAATCTCTCCGTCCTATTCGGACTCCCACCCCTGGAGAGTCAATATCGAAACCAAAAACACCTGAGTTTCAAACCACTACATCACAAACTTTCCTTTCTCCTCCTTCTATCTTTCCGCCCGCGACCGGGTAACAGTATAAGGGTATTCATAACCCCTTAGACGCGCGTAAATTATAAAAAAAAAAAGATATTGGCACACTTCCTAAAAGACTCTTGATTCAAAGTTTCGCTTTGGGACCCCAAATAGTCATCCATTTTTGTTGACTATCTGCTCTGATACGGTCTTAGCCTCTTGATTTGTGATGGCGAACACTTCTGACTACTTACTGAAGTAATCCATAACCCCGAGTGTCTATCGGTTGCCATTTCGGGATATGGGCCAGCTATGTCGATGGCTACTCATTCGAATTGTGCTCCGATATTGTGTTGTTGCATTCGTCCCTGTGGCTTTACTTTTGGGACCTTGGTAGCCGCACACGTTATGCACTTATTGCATCAATTCTCGACATATTGTTTTGCGTTTAGCCAATAGGAACGTTCCCTTACCTTCTCCAACGTCTTGTTGATTCCCAAATGGAGTCCTGGGATTCCGTCATTAGTTGCATACGAGATGCCGTTCCATTTGCACTTTCTCATTTTCTTTTCAGCAAGCCATCTTGCACAGATGCCTTCAAAGTTCTTTCGCTTCTTTACTGTTGCAGTGTTCACATTTAACTCCGCACGATCGACGAGAGAGAGCATCAGCGTTTGAGTGGAGTTTTCCCTTGCGGTGTTGCAATTCAAAGTCGTAGCCCTGCAACTGTTCGATCCGTCTCGCAACTTGGCCTTCAGGGTTCTTAAATTGTAGTAGCAATTTCAAAGCTGGGTGGTCTGTGCGAAGAATGAATTTTTGTTCATAGGGGTACTTATTGTAGCAAGCCATAGGAGAGAAACTGATAAGAATGTAAGAAATATAAAGTGGCAACACTAACTAGTGATTGTAAAGTGGCTACACTAGGCTAAATTATGGAAATACCTCGTTACCAAGATTAAAGCCAGAAGTTCACGCCAAGATATGCGGTAATTCCGTTCAGGTCTGAAGAATACCCTCCTGTAAAATGCAACCTCTTTCTCTTGACCATTATGAACTTGTGACAACATTGCGAGCATCTGTGTCCACGATGAACATTTTTCCGAGTGTGGGGTAACCCAAGACGGGAGCATTGCACAGTTGTCGCTTGAGCTCTTGGAACGCTTTTTCGCACTCTCCAGACTACCTGAACTGTTGGCCTGATGCAGGCTATTTTCCAATACCAGCAAAATTCTTTACGAATCATCTGTAATACGCAGCAAGTCCCAAGAATCTTCTCAGTTGGTGTTTATCTTTGGGGGCAGGCCAACTGTTCACCGCTTCGATTTTGCCCGGATCCGTCCTTACTCCTTCCGCTGATGTAATGTGACCCAAATATTTTACTTCCGGATGGAACAAGGCACACTTTTCAGGGTTCAGCTTCAAATGAGCACACTTCGCACCTGCTCAAAAACCTTTTTTTAGATTTTGGCGATGCTCTATCCAGATACACTATGCAGGTTTTCCGCGTGAGCCCTTACCATGGTCGTTCCATTAGTCGCTCAGAGCTGGCCGGATCATTATACAGTCCAAACGGCATCACCGTAAACTGCCAAAGACCTCTTCCTGGCCGTTTTCTCAATTTGTCGACTAATCTCTACTTGCCAGTAAGCGCTCTTCATTTAAAGAGTTGAAAACAATTTCGCTTCTCTTCGCTTTCTTCTTCACGAGGACCACTGGAGCTGCTCACGGGCTCTGCGATTCTTCAATCAGCCCCTCAACTGTCATCTTCGACAGCTTTGCCAATGGAAGACGCCTTGCAGATTGGTGGATTGGTTCGGCGTCTCCGATGTCAAATATGGTGTTGCACGACTTGTTTCCGTTGTGGTCGTTATAGCTTCAATAGGCGCACAATCTCTCCTTTTCCACCTTTACGCTGAATGTCTTTGTATTTCGAATCCTTACAGGAACCATATTCTTCTTTGGTTCCACTAAGGTCTTCCCCACAATAAAGTCTCTCCTATTTACTGGCTCTATCAAAATGAATCGGTGGCTACCAGGACCACCTTCCACTTTTGCCCAAACAATTGCTTCCGACGAGGGCTCTAGAAGCTGATTTCTGCAGATGACGACTTTTAAGATGGGAGTGGTGGCATTTCCGTATATCTCCATGTTTCCGTATACCAGGGTTTCTGCCCCCAAGTCGACTACTAGTCCATGTTCTTCCGTGAAATCTGTGCCAATAATATACTCGTCGTATACCATACTATATGTCAGCCACTAGAAAAACGTGAGAAGACTGTTCCGGCCATGTGGATTTTTATGCGCACTTCACCATATAACTTAGCCACTTTTCCCGCAGCTGTTCTCAAGGTGTAACTGCTGGGGTTATGCTACCAGAATTTCTGCACAAGATCCCTCCTGATGATTGAAGCAGTGACACCGATGCCTATTGTTGCCATCCATACCTTGTGCAGGAGCATCCAAAGCATGCTACCTCCCTGACGAAATGTGTTCCTTTGGAAGCTTGATTGACTGCTTCCATTGCCAGAGCGAAGGCCATCCCTACTTCTGACTATAACGTCGAATCTGCAATTCCTCTAATGAATGCGTCCTTTCCCATTTCGTCGATTATTTCCTGTCCTGCGCTGAGGTATGACAAAGGTGCCACCTCCTGCATGTAGCTATCCCCAAACTCTTTCTCGATAGCCTGTTCTAAAGCCACATAATATTTATGCTTTCGATGTCTATTGTTTGCAACAATTCCGCTGCAGGACCGTGCAAGGCCTTTGTTAAGGCAAAACATTTCTCCTCGTTATCACAGTCATTTGCACAGGCAGCCATTTCAAACTGCTCTTATAAGCGGACCATGAGGTCCGGCCATCGAAAAAGGGAGATTTAAATTTTTTTCTTCTTGGACCGCTTAAAGAGCATTCTTGCAGTTTCTGTTTTCGTATTCTGTCGAGCTCTTTTGCCAGTTGCTCAACATTGCAGTCCATGTTCTTTTGTTCTTCCAGATTATTTTTTTGCTCATCCGTTTTCTGTTGAAGGCCCTGCAGCTTGTTCTTTTGTTCGCCCGGCTTTTGTAAGAGACTGTTCTTTTCTTCGTCGAATTTCTGTCCGAGACTATTCTATTTATTTATCTATTTGTGACAAAATGAGTTGCATCATCGCAGCCATGTCGTTGCCGGTACCTATTTATCTGTTCTTCCTAGTCAACATCAAAGGAGAATATATCTGGATCATGTCCCTCTTTGTTTCAAAGCGTCCTGAAGTCGAACCATCAAGTTGCTTTTTCCCCCACTGGCGCTGAGGTTTCTCTTGTTCAACTCGGATTTGAATTGGTCAACTGAAGTTTTAGATCCATTATAGCTTTTTAAAATAATCACAGAATGCCAGAATATTGACTTTAGGTTTCCATTCTCCAGTGATTGAATCTTCTGCTATTCAAATATAGATGACGCTGTTCACATTTTAAGTGGTTGTCACAATATTATCATCTGATCCTTTATTCCAAGGAGCAGCCCTGTATTTTTGCCTCCTATCTAACTCCTTCCTCCTATCTAACTCCTTCAAAACGAGATTCTTGAGCCAAAAATCACTTCTCACTTAGACCAGAGAACACTTAGGCAAGTAGACTGATGGTTTTTTTCGATAGCGCTTAGTAGATCTTTTACGGTAAGAAACGCCTAGAAATCGACTTCGCCCTAGAGAAGAACGAAGATGGAAAGTCTCACCAAAAAATAAAACGAACATATCAAAGCTGTTAAGCCCAAACAGAAATCTGTGAGGATAGAGAAGGAAATCGCTGCACAGTCGGTGGTGAGAATCTGGAAAGATCATTTTTACAGACTGTAAGATAGTGATGGCGAACAACATCCCATCGTCAGGCAGAGTGAACCACTCAACCCGAACGAGGACAGATAGCATTTCCGTCCACCTGACCAAGATGAAGTCAGGGCAGCAATTTCAAAATTTGAATCGAACAAAGCTGCTGGACGCGGTGGCTTAACAGCCGAGCTATTTAAAGCATCTAGAGATGATTGGATACGGAGCATACATCGACTCATTTTCAAAATCTAGGTCGATGAATGGAACCTTCGCATTGCTTATCCGGACTTTAACAAGGGAGATCCCTTGAGTCTCCTCAACAACGTATATACTCGTAAAATCCTATCCGCCTTATTATGCGAACACCTCTAACGCTCCTTTCACACTATACGCTTTTGACCGTAGCGATTTTTTGAACGATGAAAATCCGGACGGGCAGCAATTTCACACTATGCACTACGTTTTTCGAACACAAGCTCAAGTACTATTTGGCTGCAATGAACAGAGCACGACAACGCAGACATGGTTTTTAGGTGCATCCTAATAAAAGAAGGGAAAATGCGGACTTATTTTACAGCGTATTTCAAGATTTACGGAAAGATGAAAATAAGTTTTTCAATTATTTTCGAATTGCTTTTAAAACTCCCATTGGAAAGTTAAGAAATTCCTCATCATCAAATTTTTACAAAACAGGCATAACCAAGGTTCCTCACCTTCCAATGCTCCATACTGTCCACAGTTTCTCGATCATCACATAGTTTAGTTAATAACTGCGATTGCTCAAAATATATTAGGTGAGCAACTACTGCTCCAGCAGTAAGTGTTGGTCGATTTTGACATATCCAAAACGTCATGAACCAAACAAACCATTTTGACACATTAGTGATTTTGTTTTGGCGTCATATACTTTTGGTTGTGTGAAAATGTCTGATGCTGCTCTAAGTGAAACTACGTGCCGTGATTGGTTCCGATGTTGACGACCGTCTGCGTGAAGGAAGGCCAAAACCCTTCGAAGACGCTGAATTGGAGGCATTGCTCGATGAGGATCTGTGCCAAACGCAAGAAAACCTTGGTTCAGCATCAGGAGTTACCCGCCAAACCATTTCCAAGCGATTGCAGGCGTCGTTTTTTCGCCTGTGAACAACTGCTCCAGCGGCAAAAAAGGAAGGGTTTTCTTCATCGCATCGTGACGCGTGATGAAAAATGGATTCATTACAGCAACTCAAAGAGAAAAAAGTCATGGAGACTGTCCGGTCGTGCATCTACGTCGTGGGCTAGGCCGAATATTCACGCTGCAATGGTTATGCTGTATATTTGGTGGGACCAAGTCAGTGTTATTTATTATGAACCGTTGAAACCCAGCGAAACCATCACTTGGAAACGGTATCAACTTCAGTTAATGCGATTGAGGCGAGCACTGCCCGAAAAACGGCTACAATACGAGCAGAGTCGCAAGTGATTCTAAAGCATGACAACGCTCGGCCTCACGTTGCCAAACCCACTAAAAACCTACCTGGAAACGCTAAAATTGGAAGTCCTACCACACCCGCCATATTCCCTAGATATTGCGCCGTCCGATTAGTACTTATTCCATTCGATGGCACATGGTCTGGCTGATCAGCAGTTCTGCTCATATGAAGACATAAAAAAATGACTTAAATCGTGGATATCATCAAAGGATGAACACTTTTAGCGTAACGGTATTCGAGCTCTGCCAGATAGATTGGAAAAAGTTATAGCTAGCGATGGGCAATACTTTGAATGATTCATTTGTAACCATTTTTTCACAATGAAGTTGCATTTTCATAAAAAAAAAACAGCGATAACTTAGTTGCGCTAATGGCTTTTGAGCCATTTGCCTTGTTGGCTTCGGCCCTTTCTTGTAGATACTTTCAAAACGGGTCACGAAGACTAGTCCATTTCCGTATAACTTCTTTCCCTGAAAGAACCAAATCAAGTCGTATCTGTTAATGAAATTTCAAAGTTTTCTATATAATTTTTCATTTGTAGGTATCTTGCAGGTGGTTACCATAGCAGTTGTTTAGGTGAGATCGTACTTGATCAACTCAATCAATGATCTAGTACGTTTGCCACTTCATTACTTTCCGCCATTTTTTTTCTCCCCAATTGTAAGCTTTTCCGGTTTTAACTCTCGTTCGTTCTGTTTGGAGTTTCATCGTGGTCATCAATTCATTATTCGTCGCAGCACATCAGCTCGACAACCTCAACATCAGCGTCATCAACTCATATGTATAATTCGTCGCAGCACATCAGCTCGACATCCTGATCATCTTCGCCATCATCTTGGTCATCAAATCCAGCACAACCAGTTGCAGCACATCAGCTAAATCTCATCATCATTGTCATTATCATTCCCATCATCATCCCTCAAGAAGCATCAGACCAATAAGAATAAATTATATTTAAAGACTAGTAAACCCCAGGCGTGATTGTGATTTACTTAATTCGGGTTTTTTTGATTGATGCCATCTGCTTTACCGTTCGGTTCCAACGTGTGTCGGTTTTATTGCTTAACGGGATAATCCTATTTTTTTCGTCTAACCGAGCTAACTTTTTCCTCGGACGTTTTCTTAAAGCAAATAAGGAAGTCAGTATATTGAGAAACCACGTCCATATTTCGAACAGCATAACAAATCGCTCAAGGAGGCTCTCACTTCAAAGCGTTGTAGTTCCGTTCACGATTACGTCATCATGTCCCTGTTACTTGAATTCATTTACGCGGCGGACCAATTGGTTAAGTATTATGCTGCGGCCAAGGAACTATCCGACTCTTCGCATACTTTATCTGCTTTAGAGACACGTATGCAGGAATTAAAGGAACTGTGGACCTCAGTAAAGACCGCGCATGCAAGTTGTGCTCGGACTGCATGAGCATTATCGATGCAAAGTACCGTTTGTCGAATGAGACCTTCGTTGCGTGTTCAACGCTTTTACTTGATCAGGAGAACAGGCTTAAGCCACGTTCAGAGAACAACACCTTATCTCAGACCCTAACCACTTCACACCCATAAGCCGCGGTAAAGGGTACCAACGAAACGGCCTACCAACCCTGTATCAAAGTGCCACCATGCGACACTGAAACTTTTCATGGCGACTATCTTTCATGGCCTTCCTTTCGGGATATGTTCGATGCAGTTTATCGGCAACACCCTAAGTTAGGTGATGTACAAAAGCTCTTTCACCTGCGGGCTAAGACATCAGGCGACGCGCACAATATTGTGTCCAAATTTCCACTTACCAATACGAGTTTCGAACTCGCTTGGGAATCTCTGAAAACACCCGTCTCTTGGTAAATAACCAAATCAAACTTCTTTGTAACCTACCGTTAAGGAGTGAAGAGTCTGCTAAGGCCATTAAAGCCTTACAACGCAGCATCAATGACTGCTTAACAGCGTTACACACCCACAAAATCGACACAACTAGTTGCGATCCAATTCTTGTGTACGCATGCTCTAGTCGATTGCCTCCTCTCACTTTAGCCCTCTGGGAACAATCCCTTAAAGACCCAACAGAGGTACCGAAGTGGAGTCAATTGGACCTATTTCTAAACTGTAGATACCAAGTGTTGGAATTAATAGCTGATATGTCAGCATCAGTGATACCTATTCCTTCCCGTCAGCAACCCAATCACAAAACACCATCTAGGATCAATAAGGGTGTGAGCACCTATCACATCAAATCCAACATTTTTTTCTTGCAAGCTTTGTGGTTCACACCATTCACTCCGCAACTGTCCTGAATTCAGAAGAATGAACGCCATATCTCGAAAGGAGTTCGTATTAAAACATCGTTTTTGCCTTAACTGCTTAGCCTATAATCATTTAGCAGGGAACTGTACCAACAAATTTACATGCACGTTTTGTAAGGGTAAACACCATTCAATGCTACACCCGGAAGCTAAGCAGCATTCTCCTCATCTACATCAACCGTTAGCCAATAATTCGATCGCTCCATCAACATCAAATATCAATAACCAGACGACATCATTCAATCAATGACAACTACAGTCCACTTCACAACCATTCATCGTGGAATCTAACAACCATTCTTTTGTCACATCCCAAGGTCCCAAGGCACTACCCATACCATTCGAGCACTCATTGATCCTGCGTCGGAGGTATCGTTTATCTCACCCTCTGTACAAAAACGGCTTCGCCTTCCTGTTTCCCCGATAAACACAACAATTTCCGGTATAACCGCTTCACATGCTGCTATTGCCAACAAGCTTTGTTCATTTTATTTGGAGAATCATGAAGAGCCATCGTCACCCCTTCCCGTTCAAGCGATTGTTTTAAAGAGACTTACTGATAATCTACCAGTTGCTTCCTTCAATCCTATTCAGATAGCACACTTGACAGACTTTCATCTTGCTGATCCCACGTATCACTGATCTTCACAGGTCGACCTTCTCCTAGGAGCCGATTTATACCCATACGACAGGGGTTAAAGCACTTGTCAACCAATGTGGTCGCCCAGAAGACAGTGTTCGGTTGGATTCTGTCTGGGCCCTTATCTACTAATGTCTCCTCATTCACGACCAAGGTGTGCCTTGCTGATCATACGCTTGATGAGCAACTCAAAAAGTTTTGGGAGTTAGAGGAGATTCCTAACACTTACACTTATATGTCGGAATCGGATCAATACTGCGAAGACTTCTACAAAAGAACCACTGCAAGGCGACCCGACGGACGATATGTCGTTCGACTTCCTTTTCGGCCTGAAGTGAAATCGAAGTTGAAACTGGGGATGTCTAGAAACCTTGCATTAAAGCAGTTCCTTCGTACCGAAAAGTCCTTGTCGAGGAATATCACCTTACAATCACAGTATACAAAAGTAATTTGCGAGTATCTTACTCTAAACCACATGCGCAAGGTAGCTCCTCTTGAGAAGGTCGGAAATGACTCGGTTTCTTCTTTCTATCTACCCCATCATACCGTCATTAAACCGGAAAGTGTGTCAACCAAGTTGCGAGTCGTTTTTAACGCCTCAAATGCCTCCAGCAGTGGAAAGAGCTTGAATGATCTTCTATTTCCGGGGCCAACGCTACAACGCGACTTAACGTCCCTCATACTTCGTTGGAGATTTTTTCGGTTCGTATTCAACGCAGATATTGAGAAAATGTACCGACAAATCTTAATACATCCTGACGATGCGGCTTTTCAGCGGATTCTCTTCCGTAAAGACGAACAAACCGAAATTGAGGATTACGAATTACTGACAGTGACTTCTGGTGTAAACTGTGCCCCATATCTGGCTCTCCGGACTTTGATACAATTAGCGGAGGACCAGGCTCATGAGTTTCCTCTGGCCTCCGAGATTCTCAAAAGGGACTTCTATGTTGACGACGTATTTTCGGGTGCTCACGATCTTCACGCAGCAAAGGCCGCTCAAATTGAGTTGATAAAATCGCTTGCAGCTGCTGGATTCGCACTTCGTAAATGGACTTCAAACTCCCCATACATTTTAAGGCATCTACCACCAGACCATATCCTCACTGAAACCTTTCTGAACCTTGATGTCGACAGTACAGTTAAAACCTTGGGTGTTTATTGGAACGCCAAGGAAGATCATTTTTACTTTACTATACAGCCAATCAAGTACTGTGAGTCGCCGACTAAACGCGAAATGCCCTCCCAAATCGCGCGATTGTTTGATCCAGCGGGTTGGCTGGCCCCTATCATCATAACAGCAAAAATCCTAATGCAGGATACTTGGGTTGATCAAACAAACTGGGATGCGCCCCTAAGCCCGGTCATTTGCCTCAGATGGAACGCTTTCATCAACACGTTACCAGAAATCGAAACTGTTAAAATACCACGTCGGGTTGAGTATAGTCCTTCCGCATCCACGCTGCTGCATGGTTTCTGTGATGCATCCGAGAAAGCGTACGCCGCGGCATTTTATATTCGGGTCACAAGTCACGACGGAATAGTGCAGACTCATCTCGTTTGCTCAAAAACAAAGGTGGCTTCGATTAAGCCAGTCTCGTTACCGCGGTTAGAGTTATGTGGGGCGGTTCTTCTCTCAGAACTCATCAAGGTTTATCTACCAATTTTCCCCATCAACAGCTTCCGACTTTTTCTTTGGACCGACTCAGCTATCGTGCTGGCATGGTTGCAGAAGCCACCCCGGATGTGGAAAACGTTTGTAGCCAACCGCACGGCTAAAATAGCTGATAATCTTGGAGCTGACAGTAGCAATTGGTTACACGTTCGCTCAATGGAGAATCCTGCCGATCTCGCCACCCGTGGACTTACTCCACAAGATCTAAAAGCTAGTTCTCTTTCGTGGAAGGGTCCATCTTGGCTACGAGAGGCAGAGGACCAATGGCCGGTAAGTTCTCCAGCCTCAGTTCCAGAAGAGGACCTAGAAATCAAACCCATCTTATGCGCAGTTGCGCAAAATCATGAGGTGATTCTGGGAAGATTTTCGTCCCTTCCTTATCTCATATCTTATATATTTCGGTTTTTCCACCGGATTTCGAAACGACCACAATCAGATTTAATTTCTACACATGAGCTTTCACCGGCCGAAGTTAATTTTGTCAAAACACGGTTAATGCTGTTAGCACAATGCGTACATTTCCAAAAAGGAATGTCAATTGTTGTCCGCTGGTAAACCAATACCAACCAAAAGTTCCATTCTTTCATTGACTCCAATGTTGGATCCTGATAAACTTCTTCGAGCCAATGGGCGCTTGGCACGATCCACTTTACCTTACAACGAACGTGACCCCATCATTCTTCCTTATTCATCACACTTACTCGTATCTCATCTGATTGTACACTTTATTCATGACATTTCAATTCATGGAAGTAATGCGTTGATGTTACACTTGATACGTCAGACCTTCTGGATCCCTAAAGTGAAAAATCTTATAAAATCGTGTATTAGGAACTGTAAACCATGTATAGTACATCGTCAACAAATGCGAAAACAAATTATGGCTGCACTTCCAATAGAGAGATGTTCCTTGTCACCCCCATTCACTTATACGGGGGTTGATTTCGCAGGTCCATTCGAAATAAAGAGCTTCAGTGGTAGGAACTGTCGTATAACAAAAGGCTATGCCTGCCTATTTGTGTGTTTTGCGACCAAAGCTATCCACTTGGAAGCTGTTAGCGACCTCTCTTTCCAAGTATTTCTCGTAGCATTTGCTCGATTTGTCGCCAGACGTGGTTTACCCAAGAAGGTCTTCTCGGATCACGGTACCAACTTTGTAGGCGCCCATGCGCTACTACAAAAGGATTTTGAACGCCTGCACGCGTCAATGCCGTCCCTCACGTGTTCGAAATATGGAATACAAGGCTTCAGCTGGGTTTTTATCCCATCGGGAATTCCCCACATGGGCGGTCTGTGGGAGGCCGGCGTTAAGAGCTTCAAAACCCATTTTCGCAAAACTGCCTCTAATACCAGACTTTCGAAGAGTTCGCGACTTTATTGAGCCGTATTGAAGCCTGTCTAAATTCCAGGCCTCTTTCCAGCCTTATCAATAATCAATCGTTGGGAAAGGTTGAAGTATCTGCACCAAGAATTCTGTCGTCGGTGGAAACAGGAATATCTAGCCGAGCTTCATAAAAGGTACAAGTGGAAACATCCGAACGAAAACGTAAAAGTAAATGATTTGGTGGTTATTCGAAATGAAAACTTGCCGCCTACCGAGTGGCGGCTAAGAAGGGTCGTTCGCGTTTGTCCAGAACCAGATGGTAAGGTCAGGGTGGCAACAATCAAGACTCAGATGGGTGAACTCACACGTCCCATCGTTAAACTCTGCGTTCTCCCATCCGATTGAAACGATTTTTTTTATCCTTTTTATAAAATTTCCATCCATACGTCCACTATACGCCTGGTTTCTCTCTCTTTAATTCTAAAACTTAATTGTTCAATAGTATTCCTTGAAAAATGCTACCGGGCATCTCACCTGGCAATCCTTAACGTCCATTATTCAGTGTACATTCCGATTTTGTTTAAGTGCATCTACAATAATGAAATCATATATATCACTGAATTTACTACATCCTGCAGTAGTTTAAGATTACGTACCTAATGTTTTTTTTTTTTTTTATTTATATGTAATTTAGGCGCTACGCGCCAAGGCGGCCGGTAATGTTTAGGTGAGATCGTACTTGATCAACTCAATCAATGATCTAGTACGTTTGCCACTTCATTACTTTCCGCCATTTTTTTTCTCCCCAATTGTAAGCTTTTCCGGTTTTAACTCTCGTTCATTCTGTTTGGAGTTTTACCGGCGTGCGGTCGAGCAAATAAAGGCTAATTGAAAAAAGTACCAGTATCAGCAAATCATCGTTTTTTATTTCATCGAACCAGCCATCGAGTAAAACTACCCAACAGCAGTAGTAGATTCGAAATGCCTGGAACAGAAAGTCCAAACATTCCTTACTTCTTCCCCGGAGATTACATAAGCATATGCTGAGACCTTTTAGAAGAACACATTTGACAGTTGATAAACGAATATTTAGTAACCGGCTATGCAGAGCAAGAAGATATATCGAATGCAAGACATCACTGAACACAGTCGGAAGATTAAATTCACTGAGTCCTGTCTGCGTCCCATGCTACAATAGAATTACGGTAAATTAAATCGCCGATGACCTTTTTAGGCAAGGCTCAGAGGAGAGTTTTTTTTTTTATAAACTAGCGCGCGGTCAAGGGGCTAAGGTACCCTTAAAATGTTTGCACACAGCGCGAGCGACGGAAATTTAGGGAGGAAAGGATAGGTACCGATGTACGTTGGTTTTATATGTCTGAATGTTATAATGACTAGGAAATAGAGAGCTCGGCAGGGCATTCCACAAGCGAGTTGTTCGGCTTAGGAATGAATCAGAGTACATCCGAAAGTGGGCTTGAGAGTATACTGAGCATTCATAGCGAGACGTGTGTTACAGTTAAAGGTTTGAAGGGGCGAAATGCTATTGGCGATTTCTACGGAGCACTGGTGGTGGAAATAGCGATAAAACAGAATGAGACACGATGCATTATGTCAGTGTTCGAGGGTGTCCCTTGTTTGATCATAGTATCACCTATGAGTTTTTAAGAAAATCAGTCCCGTTTATATTTGATACACCCTCGTACTTGTTTTATGTGACGCCACAGTTTTTAGGTGGACAAAATCGCCTCATCACTTTGCTGTGATTCCTACTGTACTACTATATTTTAGTAAACTAACGATGAGATCAAGCCCGTACAGTCAAAATCTCGGAACTGCTCTTGCTCGTCTGGGTGAACTTCAACGTTGGGGTGACAAACCGAATGAGTATTAGTACCATTGCATCAGAGTGCCCAAGTGCGTCTCTGGCTGTAACCGTATATGAAAACTTAACTTGTTATCGGCTGTAATATGCGTCGCAGAAGTCTTAATAAGAAGCCCTACGGGAAAAATAATAGGGTGTATCGTGAGCAATAAACGCCGGCAATAATTCACAAAAATACCTAGCCTTAGGACTCACAAGCCTATGCGAAGGTGAAATGATTGTGACAAAAATGACAACAGCTTCGGCTGTACTCGACTCGACTCGACTTAACTGTTGATGATTAGGACGTTCGGATATGCACTTGGAATGTGAGAACTCTTAACAGAGCAGTTGGTCTTGAACACCTAATGGAAACACTAGAAGTCTATAAGCCTTATATGCCTTATGAGCCTGCCCAAAGGAGAGAAAAAGGCGACGCTACCAAGGATGCCATCGATGAGTCTGCCGAGGGATTCGCCGATTTTTGGATGGATTCAACAATTCGGTCGTCCCTTTAAACAATGGGATGACTGGTTGGTGGTTCTGTTAACCCACAAGTTAGACGCTGTCACGCGTAAAAATTGGGAAATATCATTGGAATCTCCAAACTCTCTTCCCACTTATGAAGAACTGAACAAACTGTTTGAAAATCTCCTTCAAGGTCTCGAAGCTTTGGCATCAACTGGCTAAAACACGAAATCCAAGGAAGTCGGTCAGCCAAAGTCGAAGAGTCACACCGTGCGGAGTCATCAAGCAACAGTCCCTCGAACTTGTCCCAAGGTGCGCTGGCAAGCACCTGTTATTGTTGTGTGCGAATTTTAAGCGGAGAACTCTGGCACATTGTATAGAGGTTGTGAAGAAGACGAGGTTATGTTGGAATTGTTTGCGAGCCGATCACCGATCACACCAGTGTACACTAGCTTACACATGTTCCAACTGTCAGAAAAATCATCACCCGAGGCTGCACAATCTACACTGGACGGGGTAAGCTCTTATCACATCCATACTAATTCATATCTTCCACCAGAGCTATCAAACGAGGACATACCACGGGCGTAACTGCCACCTGTATTACTCGCCACGATTCTGGTGTGCGTTCGATCTGCTACTGGGCATTGTCTGCAGCTCCGAGCGCTGCTAGACAGTGACTCACAACGATCGTCTATTAACGAGTATGCCGTACTCGTACAGCAACTGCATCTTTGGCGAACTAGAATCTCGGTGTCTGTAACTGTTGTTGGAGGTGCCGGTCGACGAGTCTGGTCCAACTTTTTATAAGCTATCTTAAGCATCCAGAGTTCCACATCGATTGTACCACACTGGTGCTTATTGCCGTCTAGGCAGCTGGACGTAGCACAATTTTACTAAGCGTGAAGCAATCGATCTTGTCTTGGGTACTGAACTCTATGGTTCGATACTGCGAGAGGAGATCATAAACTTAAATCCGATTGCTCCGGTAGCACGAAATAGGCACCTAGGGTGGGTGGTTCGTGGGCACATGCCACCAGAAACATCTCTAGAGTCGATCACCCCTAATGTACGCTTGGTGTAGCTGAACTCGATGAATTAGTGCAAGACTTACGGCAGTTTCATGAATAAGAGAAGTACGATTCCCTGCTTGAAGCTCAACGGTGCTTTGCTTGCAACTAAAGTGAGTGCGAAGGTGACAGCTGTGCCAAATATAAAATCACTGCGAACTTTCTGCTGATCCAACTCTAGAATGACGCTGAGCTGGGTTAAATCTCATTCTGGGAAATACAAATAGTACGTTGCCAATCGCATCACGAAAATACAAGAGCTCACTGCAATCGCCTGCTGGAGATATGTACCATCGGCGAGCAACCCACTTGATGTATCCTTCACGACTTGAAACGTGTACTTGTGGTGGATTGGACCAAGTTGGTTGGTGGAAAGTAAAGACAAGTGGCCTGTTCAGAAGACCTTTAGCGAAGAAGTGTCCCAAGTACCACGGGAAAATGGTAATCAGTGATTTTAGATGCAACATGGGAAAGAAGGGGATCTTTGGGAGCGCCGTGGGGATGCACAGCCATAGACATCTCAACCAGAAACGGGTTTACGAGTAGACTGATTAATCTTGAAAATATGCGAAGCATCGTTGTAGCAAGCACACGTTTCCACATCCTAGGATCCACAATGGCATATGGTGATCTCCTGATCAAAATACGATAGGTTATATTGATCACGATGATCACAAGTAATCGATAATCGATGATCACAAGATAGCACAGTGGAGAAGTACAGCAACCACGCCATTACCTCCGGAAACGGACACTATATGTTCCCACACCAGAGACCTGACTGACTGCTGATCAATAAACCGCCAACCAAATTGATCCTATTCCGATGTCAGATGTCCGAACCCTCCGAGCAGCCAATATATGGATGCGGATATCCGCAATAGCCCAAAACCAGTGAACCATTTGAGGAAATTCAATGTCAATAGCTACAATCGCAAGAGGTCGACAGGGCTTTTTCCGTCTGAGATACCCTCTAGAGGAGTCTGATGCGGCTTCTGTGATGTACTGGGTGTGTTGAGATCTTCGCTGCGGAAAATAATTTAACCCAGCATGTAAATGAGCCCGCGCAAATACCAGACGTTGATAGTCATACCGCCAACACTCTGGACTTGTTTTTAACTTCTCATCCTGACAAGTACTGCATTGATGTGCTCTCCCCGCTAGGCTCGTCGGACCATTGCGTCATATCAGCTAATTTCTCGTACACCCACCACACAGTTAGAGAAAAGATTCCTAACAGAACCGTATGGCAATACGAGAAAGCCTACTGGAGCAGTCTTAACAGCTTCTTTAGGAATTTTAACTGGTCGTTGTGTTTCCTCGATAACGACGTGGATGCCGCTGCTGACATGATCATAGAAACTATTCTCTTTGGAATGAGATGCTTTATCCCTCATCGGATGAAGAGTATTAAACCAAAAGGAAAGGCATGGTACGACTGGAGCTGTAAATACGCTGTCAGAGTTAGAGAAATGACCAACCCGACAGAGGAAAACCGAAAAAAGTTCAAACGAGCCAGAAATGGCAGCAACGTGTTTCTTAAGCGTGTGAAATTTCATTACGACCAACAACTGAGGCAAAAAAAACTGCAATAACCCAAAAGCAGTAAAAATATTTGGTCGTGCGTCAAAAACATTAAAAATTCTGCCTCATTCTCCATCCCAACGCTCATTTATAATCACATACCAGCTGTCAGCTCTTTGGATAAGGCCAATCTGCTTGCTTCACATTTTGCGGCCAACATTGTATCCGAGCAAATGGAAAACAGCATTTGTCCAGCCCGTCTCTATAAAAGTTGTGTCTTCTTCTCTTTCCTCCTATAGACCCATTCCAATTACGTCCCTTCTCCCCAAGATCATGGAAACGCTAATAAACCGTCAGCTCATGAAAAATCTCGAAACACGAAAACTTCTCAATGACCGGTAGTACGGCTTACGTTGCAACAGGTCTACTGATGATTTGATGGCATGTCTCACCGAAAAGTGGAACCAAAGCGTACATCAATCTGGCGAAAGCAAGATAGTTGCACTTGATACTTCTAAGGCATTCGACAGAGTTTGGCATCAGGCTCTTTGT
This sequence comes from Volucella zonaria, assembly GCA_963966105.1. Lineage (NCBI taxonomy): Eukaryota > Metazoa > Arthropoda > Insecta > Diptera > Syrphidae > Volucella > Volucella zonaria. Next base: position 48,931,515 of record OZ014534.1, read on the forward strand.
CGAAAATGCGTGCATTTGAGATCGACGACTCTCTTCTTCAATGGATTAAAAATTACCTTTCGGAATGTTCAATTCAAATTGTCTTGGTTGGTTTCAAGTCTGATATTCACAAAATAAATGCTGGTGTGCCCCAGGGCTCTGTTCTGTCTCCGACATTCTTTTTAATTTTCATCAATCGTCTCTTGTCTGCCATTTCTAATATAATGTATTCCTTTGCTGACGACAGTACTCTCTGTTTTTCATATTCGTTTCCGAACTCACGTCGCTGCTCTTCGGCTGTAGAACGAAAACGGCAGCGTATGTTAGGCTCATTAAATTCCGATATTAGCAGTATAACTAATTGGGGAACTATCAACAGAGTGGAATTTTCCTTCCAAAACTCAATGCTATCTGCTGTTGTTAAAGCAAAATTTAAACACCCTGCCGTTATCCATGAATGGCACTTGCATCGTCGAAACCGATAAACTTTCCATTCTCGGTATATGTGTCAATGAGAACTTACGTTGGAATGACCACATATTCGATGTCGCCAAAAATGCTGCGAAATGTCTAGGTTTCCTCAAGCTATGTAAGAAATGCTTTTTCCCTTCTGATCTGCCCTGAATATATAAGGCATTCATCCGCCCAAAATTGGAGTACAACGCCCATATCTGGTCAGGTGCTCCTAAAACATCTCTGCACCTACTAGATAGGATTTAAAACCGTGCGATAAAACTCATTGGTGATACTAATATCAGTCAATCAATTGACAACCTCGAACACCGACGTAATGTCTCCTGTCTCACTTTGTTTTATCGCTATTTCCACCACCAGTGCTCCATTGAAATCGCCAGTAGCATTCCGCCCATTCAAACTTTCAACCGTAACACCCGTCTCGCTATGAATGCTCATCAGTATACCCTCAAGCCCACTTTCGGACGTACTCTAAAATATCATGATTCTTTCCTAAGCCGCACACTCGCTTACGGAATGCCCTGCCGATCTCTGTGTTTCCTGGTCGTTATAATTTGCACACATTTAAAAACAATGTACATCGGTACTTATCTTTTCTTCCTCCCTAAATTTCCTTCGCCCGCGCTGTGTGCGAACATTTTAAGGGAAAAAAACCTCTTGAGCGCACACCAGCAAGCAAGTGAGGCCTTTTAAGTCACATCATCACCTGTGACGAAGATTGGGTGCACTACAACACGCCCGAGTTGAAACAGCCGAATATGGAGTAAAGAAAGAGCGGCGAGAAGGCACCGGTAAAGAAGGCAAAATTGCGGATGTCAGCCGGAAAGGTAATTTCAACAGCTATTAACGTTGATTTTCTCCACGATCGACACACAATTAACGCGCAAAATTAATGCAATTACTGGATGCCAAGAAATTGTCACTTCGAAGAAAAAGGAAAAAGCAATCGACCAGAAGTCTCATTCTTCTGCATAACAACGCCAGGTCTCATGCGAGTAACGGCACGATACAAAAATTTGACCCATTAGGATAGGAATCGCTGGAACATCCACCTTATAGTCCAGATTTATCACCGTGTGACTACCACCTTTTTGGACCCCTCAAAGAAGCGCTGGAGGCCAGTGTTTCGACGATAACGAAGCGCTGGAAGGGTATGTTCTCCAAAGGCTACAAGAACGTCCGAAGGATTCCCAATCCGATGGGAAAAATATAATTTAATTCACCCTCATATTATAAACAATCTCTTGTAGAGTCTTGTTGGTCCTTTGGACTAGAGACCGATGTAAAATAAATAAAATTAAATAATCCTGGAGAGTAGCGCACTTGTTTTGCTCTGCCTTTTTATTTTGGAAAAGGCGAAGTTCCTCCTGACTTTTCTGCTCGTAGAGCTGAAATAGTTAAATTTTGTAAATTTTTTCTTTCATGGCGAATCAAGAACAGTTTATTGTCATTTTATTGAAATAAATAAACACAAAAATGAAGCCTTCAAGAGCGCCCTTAACACCATTAATTCCATTAAATTCAGGAAATCCAAAAAATTTAAATTGCTTTTCAAATGGCCGCCAAACATGTTTACAGAATTTTAACACATTTTCCATATCCATCCATAGATGGTGCTCCGATCGATAAAAAGCCAAAACAAAATTCTACCCAGGTAAAAGCAAATCCAAAAGAAAATTTCCCAATAAAGCATCAAAGAAAAATAAAGCAAGGGGAAAGGAAAATAAAGCAATTACCACAGCAGACCCGCATCTCTTTTAGGCAATCACAAAAACAGTTGATGTATCACACTACAAAAATAACAAGAGGGTAAAAGAAAACAAAAAACAACGCTACGGTATCTACTAAGTAGTTATTGGTATTTGCTCAATGCTGCCTTATCGCATCGAGAAGCTAAAGTAATTGCAAAACTCTTTTGTGCGTCTAGCTCAACGGTTCGCAGAAATTCCATTTACATATTTTTGTGTGAATTTGTCGACGTAGATTACCAATAATCATGACCTATCTTCCGATGGACACCACGGCATCCCTGTCCAAGAGTCGTAGCAATTTTTTGTTATTCCTCTACGGCCTGTTAATCGCAAGCACTTTGATTATTTTAATTAGGTAAGCATATGACTTGTGTGATAATGATTTAACCTTAACTCTGTTTTCTTTGTTTTCGATTCGTTTAGAATACTCAGACAGGAGGACGTCGAGTTATATGATAGAGAAACGTTTGAATTAAGTGACGATCCCCCATCGAAGGATTGGGATGTGTTAATTTTTACCCAGCAATGGCCTGCGACTGAATGTTTCCATTGGAAGAAGGAAGGAAAAAATAATCAATGCAACTTACCAAAGCAGAAGGATGTTTGGACTATTCATGGCATTTGGCCGACAAAACTGGATACTTTGGGCCCGAACTTCTGTAATAAAAGCTCCGTATTCGATGTGGATCAACTGGCACCAATTATTGATAGATTGTTTCTTGTTTGGCCTGAGATTCAAGGTGGTACTGAATACGATTCACTATGGCAGCACGAATGGCTTAAGCATGGTACATGTGCTGCTGCACTTGAGCAACTCGGAAATGAATTGAAATATTTCAACCAAGGACTGAATTGGCATTCCGGTTTTTCAATGTCTGAAGTTCTAGAGAAATCTGGCATTCTTCCAGACTCGAATAGTTCGTTGGTTGATTTGAATGCTGCTTTAGTAAAATCTCTTGGTAAGAATCCATCAATTCATTGTCTCTATGATCATAAGACAGACATTAGTTACTTGTCGGAGATTCGCATTTGCTTTGATAAAAATTTCGAACTTATCGATTGTGATGGTGTACGGACAAATGATCTTGCTAGTTATGACCAGATACTTTCCAATTGTCATCCATCAAAGCTGATATTTTATCCGAGCAATGTGCCTCCTACCGAACAGGACGATAGCCATAAGAACGAATGGAATTTGTTGGATATTGGCAAATATTTTAAAAGATCCACTTAGGAAACCTTCGCGATCGAATACTGGGCAAGAGATGGTCGAAATTAGTGATTTATTTGCATTGGTATTGTTTAATATCTCGTACTATAGGTGTAAGAAAGCACTTTTGTGTGTCGATAGTTGTAAGAAAAATAAAGCAAAAGCATATATATTTTTATCTGATTGAGATTAACTCCTGAATCACGTGTTTTGTCAGCTGTTTGATACAGAAATCCACAATAATCTTCAGAAGTCCCAACATCTGAGTAAGAACAAATTCGAAATCAACATTTTCTAAGCCTTCAGTCATGAGTTTAGCTCATGATAACGAAAATGGACCACATAATCAGTACAATGCCGTGTTCATTGTTGGGTCATCGCACAGAGTGTAAACAAAAGATTCTGCTCCATACTGATAGCTCTTTAGTATTCTCTTTGGTATGAAATTCATGATTCTGTTGCGTATCTAGCGGAAGTGCCAAATTCATGAGCTCACCGAAAGTTCAAAATTTTAACAAAGAAAATTGACTGTGACTGCAATAGCTTTTATGGTAGTGATCGTCTTGTTTTGGTGAGGATGAAGTGTTTTGCAAGCGTCCGCAGGAGGATATAGACTCAGTTCGATTCCAGTGATTTGTGTTCTATAGCAAACATTAATATTTCATAGCCTACAAGCGGTGCTATTGTTCGCAGAAGTACATCATTTAATGTTACTAAAGTTCATTCGAAGAATATGAATAATTGTGATAACAAAGCGACACATCGTCACACGATTTATTTTTCTGTAAAATTCCCTTTGTAGGAGTCCCCTTTATAAGCTTGAATGCTATTTATTGATATGACGTATGCATGCACGTGATGCGCCTTGAACTTCTGAAATGAAAAAGAAGAAATTAAATTGAAATTTACGTTAACAGGTTCCGGTGTGCTCTCAAATCATAAAGAATCAACGGCTTGTGTTCTTGAAAGTACTTATTGCACTATCAGCCTCAATTTATTGTTAATTTTAGATGTCCAAAAACCGACGTCGAGAATGGTTAATTCTGGCTTAGGCTAGCTTTCATACTCAAGCGAATAAACCGACTTTCCTTTAATGTCAACTATGAAGGTAGCCTTTGGAATCCACTGGACGCCAGTATCTTGATAAGTCGATCTAGATTGTAAATGGCTGGAAAGTAAACGTACGTTCATAGTCGTAGGGTAATCAATTATGCACATCCTTGTGTACGTACTCGTAGTCCGTAACAAATTTCGTGCAAGCTTCGCAAAGTTTTGCTAATCCAAGAGCGTCTCTTTGTATAGCCGCAACGGAATGATGTGGGTAAGTAGTAAATGCCTGTTTTTTTGTTATTGCCTGATAGCATAAATCGCATCTTAGTTATCCATTAGTAGGAAACTCACTTAAGGGGTGTCATCAGAAAGGAAAACCATACGTAAATCGACGAAAAAGAAGTATCCTGTAAGGGAACAGCAACCGTCCTTGTATGTGATTGATTTCATGGTTAACAATTCTGGCAAACAGAACAGGCGATCAGCCTGTCAATCAGACAGACCATGTAGGGTTAAGACACTAAAGACCTCCAGTAATTTGGATGTCTGAATCTTCTGATGTCCAATAGTTTGATAAGAGACAGGAGAAACGAAGCGCAGTCAGCGTGCGCTGAAGGGATTTAGTGTGCTCTTAAAATGTTTGTACATAGTGCGGGCGGAGACAAAAATTAAGTAGGAAAGAGAGAGAGAGATACCGATGTTCGTTAGTTTTGAATACTACAATATATTTGCAAGTTATAACAACTAGGAAATACAGAGTTTGGCAGGGCGAGTTGTACTATTTAGGCAAAAATTATGGTATTTCAGAGTACGACCGAAGATGGACTTGTAACTAATGAGCATTTGTAGCGAGATGGGTGTTACGGTTAAAGGCTTTCGTCGCAGAACTGCTGGTAGAAATAGCGATGGAACAAGGTAAGGCAACATATTGTACATTACGTCGATCGGTGGATAGATGGTTTTAGGAGCAGCTGAATAGATGTCGAAGTCCTACTTCAATTTAAGGTGAACAAATGAGTTATATATTGAGACCAGATCATTATTTCTTACTTTGCTTCTTTTTTTTATGATTGGCGCGCTCACAAGGGATTCTATGTACCCTTACGATGTTTGCACATAACGCAAGCGAAGGGAAGTTATGGAGGGAAAAAAGAGAGATACCGATGTGCGTTGGTCTTAAATGTTTGCAAGTTATAGTGACTAACGAATAAAGAGCTCGGCAGGGCATTCCATAAGCGAGTTGTACGGTTGTTTGTAGAAACGAATCACGATATTAAGGGTATACTGATGAGCATTCATAGTGAGACGGGTGTTACGGTTAAAAGTTAGAAGGAGTGGAATGCTACTGGCAATTTCTGTGGAGCACTGGTGGTGAAAATTGCGTCCATTGTTTGAGTGATATTAGTATCATCTATAAGTTTTATCGCATGGTTTTGGATCCTGTCCAGCGAGTGCAAAGAGGTTTTAGGGGCATCTAACCAGATGTGAGCATTGTACTCCAATTTCGGGGGGATAAACGCCTTATATATTGAGGCCTGATCAGAGGGTGTGAAATATTTCTTACATCGCTTGAGGAAACCTAGACATTTCGCAGCATTCTTGGCGACATCGAATATGTGGTCATTTCAACGTAGGTTGTCATTGACATACATACCAAGAATAGAAGGTTTTTCGGTTTCAACGATGCAAGTGCCATTCATGGATAGTGGCTGAGTGTTTAAATTACGCAGCAGATAGCATTGTGCTTTGGAAGCATTAAATACCACACTGCTGATAGCTTCCCAATTGGTTATACTGCTAATGTCGGAATTTAATGAGCAGAACATACGCTGCCGTTCCCGTTCTACAGCCGAAGAGCAGGGACGTGAGTTCGGAAACGAATATGAAAAGCACAGAGTACTGTCGTCAGCAAAGGAATACATTGGATTAGAAGTGGCAGACAAAAGATCATTGATAAAAATTAAAAAGAGTGTCGGAGACAGAACGAAGCCCTGGGGCACACCAGCATTTATCTAGTGAGCATCAGACTTGAAACCAGCCAAGACAGTTTGAATTGAACGTTCCGAAAGGTAGTTTCTAATCCATTGAAGAAGAGAGTCGTCGATCCCAAAAGCACGCGTTTTCGACAAAAGAGCCTGATGCCAAACTCTGTCGAATGCCTTAGAAATATCAAGTGCAACTATCTTGCTTTCGCCAGAATGATGTACGCTTTGGTTCCACTTTTCGGTGAGACATGCCATCAAATCACCAGTGGACCTGTTGCTACGAAAACCATATTGCCGGTCATTGAGAAGTTTTCGTGTTTCGAGATATTTCATGAGCTGACGGTTATCAGCATTTCCATGACCTTAGAAAGAAGGGACGTAAGTGCAATGGGTCTATAGGAGGAGAGAGAAGAAGACTCAACTTTTTTAAGAAACGGGCTGGACAAATGCTGTTTTACATCTGCTCGGAAACAGTCCTAAAGAGTAGGATTGATGAAAAAGCTTACGCAGTCGTTTTACCAGAAGAAGGGGACATATGCCATCTGGACCTGCGGATTTGTGGATTTTAAGATCTTTGAGTACTCTTGCTACTACACGAGTGCGAAAGTGGATTTGTCCCATTGAAGATTCGACGCACTCAAGTGTAGGCGGAAGTGTTGAACTGGTCGCAAAGTGTGCAGCAAGCAGATTGGCTTTTTCCAAATAGCGGGCAGCTGGAATGTCATTGTAAATGAGCGTTGGGATGGAGAATGGGGCAGAATTTCTAATGTTATTGACGCACGACCAAAAACTTTTACTACCTTTGGGACATTGTAGTACTTTTTGCCTCAGTTTTTGGTCGTAAAGAAATATCGCGCGCTTAAGAAAGACGTTGCAGTCATTCCTAGCTCCTTTGAACTTTTTCCGGTTTTCCTCTGTCGGGTTGGTCTTGTAGGACCGAAAAAACATTTCTCTAACCTCTTTACAGCTCGAGTCGTACCATGCCTTTTCTTTTAGTTTGATGCTCTCCATCCGATGAGGGAAAAAGCATCTCATTCCAAAGAGAATAGTTTCAGTGATCATGTCAGCAGCGGCATCCACGTCGTTACCGAGGAAACATAACGACCAGGAAACTTAAGGTGTTAAGTCCGCTCCAATTGGCTTTCTCGTATTGCCATACGGTTCTTTTAGGAATATTTTCTCTAACTATGTGGTCGGTGTACGAGAAATTAGCAGATGTGACACAATGGTCCGACGACTCTAGGGAAGAGCACATCAACGGAGCACTTACCACGGTGAGAAGTTAAAAACAAATCCAGGGTGTTGGCGGTATGACTATCAACGTCTGCTATTCGCGTGGGCTCATTTACAAGATGCGTTAAGTTGTTTTCTGCATCGAAGATCTCAACACATCGTCCTTCAGGTGTTGTCTGTCCAGAATGTCGAAGCCACCCAGAATTGTGTATGTTGAAATCGCACGTAATCACGATTTCAGTATGAGGATACAGGGATACAATTCTTTGAAAGGAATCAGACAGCGCATCAAACTCGTGGAAGGTCGAGTTGCTGTCCAGTTTGGGGCTTCTGTAAATAAAGCTGTAGTGGATAATTTGCTTACGGAGATGGAATTTTAACCACATGAAATTGAATTCCGGGTTGGAACAGCGACTACATTGTGGTGGAATTTGGTAAGCTACATCACTACGCACATAAATGGCGAGACCGCGATGAGAAAAGAATAGTGGCACTAGATCGTAGCCAGGTAGCTTCAGATCAGAGTGATCTGAGAGGTGTGGGCGGGGATCTACCTGTGTTTAATTAAGTGCTAAAACAGCTGGCCTGAATTTACAGACGTGGACGTACTCAGAAGTGCATTGAAGCAAAAGCAGCAAACATGGATCTGACGGCCAATGAAAGTAAAACAAAATATGTGTAGGAAATAAGAGCAGGTTAAATAATTAAATCACATATTGTAACATGCTACTCTCTCCACACTTCTGGGATCAGGTAGCAGAATCGACTAAGGGAGCACTGCACTGCCCTGCCAGATATATGGTGACAGTGACCCAGATAAGAAAACGAATAAAAGCGATTAATACGACACGGAGCAGATGTAATTAGGAAGAAATGACAAACATTAAGAAGCTGCTAATATTCGCTGCTGTGGCAAAAGGCTTCGGTTTCGCATTCTCATGGATTGCTAGGGCGTGGGCCTGTTACAAGTTGCTGAGTTGCCTAAATGTATGGTCGCTATGGTAAAGCGGAATGGACGACATGAGGATGGACGAGTCGTGGCGATAGAGTTCGTTGTTTGCAGTCGTCGGAGTCGGTTGTTAGCAGTCCGGAAAAGGTTGTGTGGCATTCTAGCACTTATCGTTTTATAACCTTAATATCTTTGTAATTCTTTTGCGGAAGATTTTCTACATATATGTATGCGTTCGTCAAAAAATTACAATTAATACCGACGTCTTACCGACAACTATAATTTTGAATTGGTTAATCAATTTATCTATCTAGGCTTTGCATTAAGCCCTAGTAATGACATAATCACGCAAATTAAGCAAAGAATAACCCTTGCCTACCGCTGTCTCTATGGGCTCAGAAGACAACAGCAAAGCCCTATCTCAAACAACGAAAAAGACACTATAGAAGACCTAATGATCCTTGCCCTGCTGTACGACGCAGAGACATGGACACTCTGAAGACCGGTTGAGAGCTCTCTAAGCTGGCGCATGCAGTTGGAACAGGATCTCGACCAACTTGTTGGATCGCCTCGGTATGTAAGAAGCCATCAAAAGTAAACTATCACATAGTTTTGTCATGTCCAACAAAGACCGTCGGAAAATCCCAGCTAAAAAGTGAAACGAAAAATATTGGACCACTGAAACACAAAACCAACATCAATCTCTGGACCTAAGCCATCCCAACAAGCAGATACGTACGTTGGTAAAATATGTAGCATAAGCGTAAACGTAATATATTTCAACGCTACATCACAGTAGAGGAATTGAAACGAGGAAGAATTACTACTGCACCGTTTGGCTAAATGTGCCTCTTTCTCTATACCATCGTTACGGTGGAACATTTTGTCAACGCTAGGGTAAAACCATTTTCAAATTCGGTAAAGCAGCACGTGACTAACGTAGACGTTTGATTTTGAGACGAAACCGTCTATTAAGAGTATTTGTTCTTGTCTTCTACAGCCACTTACCTTTCTCCATTACGTAGTTCCCTTTTCATTCGACCCACTCAGTCTGAAGGTTCGACCTACTTCTTCGAAATTATGCGCAAGCAAGTGAAACACAAATTGTAACGATCCAGTCGACATAAACTGAGATATGGTTCCTCTGTGTGATGCTGACTTCATTTCTGTTTATCTGGTCCAGCAAATGGCATACCATATCCCTGTGCACCAAATTAGAACAGTAAAACCCCACACATTACGTTGACAAAACAAACGTTTTTTTTTTTTTTTTTATACGAAAAAAAGATTTGTGTATTTGTTTGTGTTAGATAACGGTTTTACCAGGATACACTGACATTTATTCTGTTTGTTTGCGTTTTTCGTTTTGAGATTTGTGTGGAAAAGAAGCCTCTTACAACCAAAGAAACCATCGAATTCCAAATAAAAATAATCAAAAGTATTTCAGCGCTCTCCGCCTCTTTGTTCTCTTCAATTCTAGCTCACCAATTCGTCACCTCCTTACCCAAATCCTTCAAAATTTGTAAATAAAAGAAGAAATCATAAAAAAAAATCACTTGATGTCCATGCATCTGTCCTGCGACCATCAGTCGCTGGCTTTTATGAATAAAAACGAAACGAAAACGAAAACGTAAACGTAAACGACAATGTATATGGATGTGTGTGTTTTTGTGTTTGTATGAAATAAGGAAACAAAATTACGCCAAGGCTTTGGTCACTATTAGCACAGCAGAGGGCACAAGTCCTAGCACTTCAAGCGGCTTCTCAAAGTCATCGTCAGAGAAGACTTTTCTCGGGAAGGTTGTCATTAAACCGAACGGTTGCTCAGCTCCTTGTTTCATTTGAATGAATACACGCACGGCAGACAGCTGCTCCTTTACACTAAACGTTTCGGTGAGTGTGGATCCGTCTTGCAAACGAATTTGAATTCTAGTATTTGTATAGTCTTTTGGTGGCTGCTTTGGCGATGTAACAACAGGTGCAGGAGTCGGTGTTGTCGAACTAACCGCTGCCTGCGGGGAAATTGGCCCTTGATCCCTAAAAATAAAAACCGTATCATTCCGAATTTCAAGACAGAAAAGAACAATTGTTTCTACCTAGCTCGACGAGCTGCTTTATCTGCCTCAATTTGCGCTCTAACACGATCTCTAGCCGCCTTTTCTTCTTCCTTTTCCCTTTTTCGTTGTTCAACAATTTTTTTCATTTCCATTTCCTCCATCCGCTTCCTGGCCTCTGTCATGTCCTTTCCGGATTTAATTCGATTCTTTTCACGTTCCAACGACTCTACACGTTCACGTTCTTCACGCTCCAAACGCTTTTGTTTCAGTTTTTCCTCAATCAGAGCCAACTGTGCTTTTTTTTCCTCCTCAGTCAGCGGCTTCTTTTCCTCTGTCGACTCAGAAAAGTTACTATGTCCAGTTTTTGCCGCATGAAATTCCACTTCCGATTGATCTTTGAACAATTTTCCACAGTCATCACATTTCAGGGACTTGGCGGTCCCTTCTGTCTGAGTGCTGGACGATGCTTCGGCTGCTGCTTCATCGGCAGATGCTGTTTGTCCGGATGATTCACATGCGGCGCCGGCTGGAATTTCATCATCAGCATGGGCCAGAAGCCATTCCATAGCGGGTTCGACACCTTTGAAATTGGTCACTTTCATGGCATATTCTCTATTTAAACCCCAAAAACAAAAAAAAAAGAGAAGAAAAGATGAGAAAACAAGGAACAATGCAGCGGCTTTGTTGCGGAAGTTCGTTCGAGTTTCTTCCAAGCAAATGAGGCTATCTACTTACGCTCTGTCTTGTGGGAATCCCATGTCAACTAATGTTTGAATGTCTGCCATCATTTATACGTTCGATTTGGTAAAAAAAAATTAAATTTTCTTGGAAGAAAACAAAGAATTCGGTTTTGTGGAAAAAACAAAGTGAACCTAGAAACAAAATTGCCGATGGCGACAGCAATTTGACAGATGATTCGAATTTTTCTTTTCTGCTTTTTCGTAGGTTTGTGTAATTTTGACAGCCTCTTTTTCGAAGTGCGAAAATTCGAAATTGATTCCCGATGACGTTCAGTGGACGTGATTTCGATTGGAATCTGTTATTGTAAATGGTGTCACGACGAAAATAAATCTCTAGGACATGACTTCAACATGACGTAGCGAATTGTTCAAAGTTGGTAGTTCAAAGGTCTCAAAATTATTAAATGCGAAATTAGAAACAAAGTGTTTCAGATGGAAACTGAGCTTCGTAAACGACCTTTGGCTGGTCTCTGCAATAGATAGCGACTGCATTTTTGAATATCCTCGACTAGTTCAATGGCTACGGTGAGCATTGGTTCTTTATTGTAAATAGAGTTTCTGTCTCTATGACTACTATCTGCATTTCTTCGTTTTTATTTTAGAAATGATAAAGTATAGGTTGGGTTGGGCTAAGTTTCAGTTTTAAAGAATGCCGTTTGTGGTACCTCAAGACGACGTCAATTATGCTTTTGATTGCTATCGCTGGTGTCCATTCGGACTTAATTGCTGAACTTATAACGAATTAACTAAATGGAGTAAACGATTGCGTCACAGCTTCAAACAGAAACAGAAAATATAGCTTATCTGGGCTGCTTCGACATAGGTATTCAGAGTTCAAGCTGATAATGATTTCATCCCTGGGAGATGACCCTCCAGGCAGCAGTTAAATTGCCGAAGTGGGTTACTGACATGGGTCCCTCGCCTTAATGGTTTCTACAATAAAACTGGTCCTCAAGATTTCAGAATTTGCTATTGCGAGACGATAATTGCCTTCCTCATTTAGGGTCAAGATCTGGAACGTCCATTGTACACGTCTGGTGCCGCTCAAAAACTTGAATTTGTGATTACGCGGTACTAGACAGATATTACCGCGATCCAGGAGAAACGAAGGATAGGATCATATATGCCAAAAAGGAAAAGTTGCGACACTGTGACTCCACAGATTAACATGCGGATTAGTCGTGGGAAATCGGCTACGCTCAAAGATAATTGATTTCAAGCAGATAAGCCATCGGCTGGCTCAAGGAGGAGTTTGTAGAAAGTGCGATGCCAAGATCGTATTAGGGGTCTTCATTGCCAAAATCTATAAGGAAAACATCTTCGCTGGATGAGTAGAATCTACTAAACAGCCTGGCATTCTCCAGATGGTCGAACTGCCAATCAAACCGGCCTCCACGTAGGGTCTTTCAATAAGGATGCTCGATTGTTAAATGTAAATGAAAACAAGTTGTTTCATTTAAGAGAATATTTTATGGCATTAAGTATGGAATACAACGCCGTTCAAATGTCTGCCGGGGTTTTGTTTGGTGGTATTCGAGAGATCCAATTTTCGATGACTTTTTCGCATAAAAAGTTGCTTATCATCGATCTGTAGCGCTTGCCGTTGACGGTTATGGCAATGCCAGTTTCGTTTTCGAAGAAGTACGGACCGATGATTCCGTCAGACCAAAATCCGCATGAAACAGTGACTATCTCGGAATGTATTTTGTGCTGGTATATCTCGTGTGGATTGGTATCGTCCCGAATCCAACAATTTTGCTTGTTCACATATCCACTCATCAAAAAATGGGCCACGTTGCAAAAGTCTACTTCAAACTGCTGCAGGAACACACGGCGTTGTCTATAGTCCTGGGTCTGTTGGATTTTCTACGGATGCAGATCCAAGCCCCGGCGCAAAATCCGTCAAGTTGTAGTCGCAGAAAGGCCAAATTCTTGTGAACGGCAAGAAATTGACTGTCTCGGATTTTCCCGTGCACTCTCACGCACAGCAGCGATGTTTTCAGCTGACCTTGCATTTCGGTGACGTACGGCTTTCGACTTTAATAACATATCCTAACAAATTTCGAGCGTCCCTATTGAAACACCCTGGTGGCTATTAGCCACCACCGAAAAAGAACCCTTGATATGATGATAAGACCGACGAAAAAAACAAAATGCACACCTACACGACTTGAGCGAAAAACTAGAGCACCATGGGAAGAATATCGAGCCAGAAGGAAGGAGGAAAAGAAAGCACTCTACGCACCTTGTGCTCAAGGATATCAAATATTCAACATCCGAAAGTTTTTCCGCACAGCGAAGAAAATGGCAGCTGGCTTGAAGCTCAGAACACTGGCTCTTGGAAAGAGTGAAGGAAAACTAATCCTCGAAGCACATAAAATAGTAGATTTGTTTAAGCAGCACTTTTAGCTCTTGCTAAGATAATAGCCAAAGTAGTTCTTGAGCGAATAAAGAAATATGTAGAACATACACTCGAACAAGCACGTTTCTGCTCTAGATACTCTTGTGTTGACCACATCAACACCCTGCGGATTACTATTGCACAGTACGTTGAATACGGGTCACCACTTCACCTACTGTTCACGGATTTTGAGAAAACCTTCGAAGGTGTCAACAGACAAGTTATCTGGCTTGCCTTGTGCAGGAAAGGTATACCCGGCAAACTAATGGCTATTATCAAAGTTCTGCATAGAGGAATTCGAAGGCAAAAGTGGGGTCCAACAAGGTTGCATTCTATCGCCGATACTCTTTTCTATTGGTAATTAGCGATGTGCTATGCGCAGCCTTGTCTACTAAAAAGGGCAGAATTCGTTGGACCATTTCATCTGAACTCAAACATCTGGACTACGCTGACGACGCTTGTTTACTCTCTCACAGGATTATGGATTTGCACCAAATGACAGCAAGAGTGGAGAGGGAGGCAAATGTCGTGGGTTTGAAGATTAACACTGCCAAAACCAAAATCATCAACCTCGGTACTAATTCATCAACTCAAGTTACCACTGCTGGACAACCGGTAGAGAGAGTAGAGAGTTTCCAAAATATTGGGAGTATTGTCTCTACCGAAGGGGAAACCGAACAGGATATTGTCAACCAAATCGGCAAAGCAAAGTCTGCGTTTGGAATGATGTACAATATATGCCGAAGCAATGCAATCAGCCTTAACACCAACCTACGACTGTTCCGTTCAAACGTTCAATCCGTGCTTTTGTATGATGCAGCACTTGGAAGGTGACCGCTACTATCACAAAAAAAAAACTACAAACGTTCGTTAATAGGTGCCTAAGGAATATCTGAAGGATTTTCTGGCCTAACCGTATCGAGAACGAGTCAGGAACCAATAGGCACAACCATCCAACGGCGAAAGTAGTAGAGCAAACTACGCGATCCATTGGAATGAAATCCGTTATCACAAGACGGTATAAAAACGGCTCGGCCGAGAAACACATGGCGCAGAACAGTTCAGGAGGAGTTGCAGCAATTGGGCAAGAGTTGGAGAGAGCTGAAGCTCATTGCCATTGGAACCGTACAGAATGGTGCGTAGGCGTAGTTCAGGTCTTATTACCCACAACAGGAAACAGGACATAAGTATGTAAAGTAGGACCTTTAGCAGCTTCTTTATGGGCATCAGGTAGAACGATAATAGGGTAAGAAGAGAACCCGCTTCCATAAGAGTTTGGTTTAGCTAACAAAAAGCTGAAGAACAACAACGCCGCTGGCTCTGATGATCTGCCAACGAAGGATTTCAAACATGAAGGTGATTTTTTAGGTATGGGCAAATAAAAGCATGTCCAACTATCGGTTCTATATGCCCCATCTTCAGGAAAGGCGATCCTATGTGTTGTAAGAACTATGGGAGCATATTGTGTGAACATCTCAAGCCCTTCTGTAACACGCTTATCGGCATGAACCAGTGTGGCTTTCGGCCCGGCAGATCTGTGTTGGATCGACGAATTTCAAGTCGAGTCCCACCATATCTTAATCGACTCCAAAGTCGAATTAACATAATATCATTCATCGTCTAGAGCTTTGGAAGCCCATGGGCAACTTCCGGATCCTGACAAAACTGATCCAGCTGTGCCGCTTTGAAATGTAGAAATAGGTTCCTCCATATTATTCTTAAGGTTCTGATGATTCACGATTATTACAACGTTCATAGAGATATACAGTTGGTCTGTTTGTCTAACGACCGAAGTGTAGTGTCTAGATTTTACTTTAAAGTTTTTAGCCCCAGTTTTCATTCGCTTTTCAATTCAATTTTGGGTCTAAAATCGTTCGAAGAACCTCTGCCTGTTTGACAAAATCTAGTTGAATTCCGGATAACGTGAGTGATTGGGACTCTCTCCTTCGTGAAAAGGACTCGTTTTGTATAACTTTGGTTGAGACTTTGCCCTCTTCTTTTGAGTTGCAAAATAAAGCATTGTCCTGGGGCCTAAGGGACTTTTAGGCACCGATAGTTTCAATGGTGCTCCACTCTAAGCATTGAGGTCTCCCCAAGTCATTTGGCATATGAATATGACACTATTTGGTCGATACGTGAATATCTCGCGGGTTGAAGATGTTTCCTCTGGTTTGGCAGTTTGGACCATCTCATTTCTTGTGGATCGTACACACGAATCCGAGGATTCAGACATACTTTCTCCTCTAGCCACATTTTGTTTGTGAATTATGGGTCTTTCTTCCTTATCAGGTCACCTCTCCCTGCTCTAAATTTTTCAGCCAGCGGTCCTTCCGCACAAGCATCTTTCTGGCAATTTGTGGATCCCATCCCAACAGAACTGCGCCGGCTTGGCAGCAAAGAATGAGTCAAGCCAATTTTTGATATTCTGCTCTGATGTGAACCGTATTTCAGTGAGGGCGTCCTGCATCGAACGGAACAAATGGTGGTCAGAAGGGGCAAGGTCTGGGCTATAAGACGGGTGGGGTAAGACTTCCCATCCACTGTTTTCCAAATAGTTCTTAACCGGAATAGCAACGTGGGGCCGAGCGTTGTCATGATGGAAAATTATTGCCTCGTGTCTGGTCGCATATTCCGGGCATTTTTCGGCCACTGCTCTTTTCAAACGGATTAATTGTGTTCGGTAGCGTTGTCCATTGATGGTTTCACCCGGTTTTAGTAGCTCATAATACAGCACACCCATCTGATCCCACCAAATACAGAGCATTACCTTCGCGCCATGGATATTCGGCTTTGCCGTTGATTTGGCTGGTTGGCCGGGTTTCACATATGATTTTTTGCGCTTGGGGTTGTCGTAATGGATCCATTTTTCATCACCAGTAACAATCCGTTGCAAAAATGACTTCCTTTTGTGGCGTTCCAGCAGCATTTCGGACATGCAAAACTGCCTTTTGACGTCTCTCGGCTTGAGTTCATGTGGAACCCAATTTCCTTGCTTTTGAATATATCCAGCTGCTTTTAAACGTTTTGAAATGGCTGCTTGAGTGACACCCAAAGATTCTGCGAGTTCTTCTTGTGTTTGGCAACAATCTTCATAGAGTAATGCTAGCAGTTCTTCATCTTCAAACTTTTATGGCTGCCCAGGACGTTCATCGTCGTCCAAGCCAAAATCACCACTTTTAAATCGTGCAAACCACTTTTGGCACGATGTTCACTATAAACTTCCACCAAAATACGATGACTTTCGGCAGCAGTTTTCTTCATATTAAAGTAATGAAGAAGAACTCCCCGCAAAAACACTTTTTCAGGCACAAAGTTCGACATATTTGAGTGAAAAAAAATTATTGTTGTCTACGCTTCAAATGAATGACATATACTGAAATGACGTACAATGACAGTAGCTTTCCAACGCATGTTCCAATGGAATAATACAAGTTACGCCATATCTTAGCAAACCGCGCGAATTAAGTTATAGACCCAATATTTGTAAGCCTCTTGGAGGAGCATTTGTAGTGTTTCTTATTGTTTCTTCGTAGAAGCTGTTTGTGGCTTTTTTACGAGTGACTTTTATCGAACCAGATGCTTCCTTTGGTTCCTTGCAGTTTCCATTTCTTTCTATGTAACATACAAGTAGTACTCAAACAAAGAACTAGTCCATTGTACTCCTTATGATTTACTTCAAAGGACCCGACCGGGTAAAGTAGGCTTACTAGTCCATTGATCCGCTGGCAGTCGGCGTTCGCGCATTCACAAATTGATAGTAAGTACATTCTTCGGTGGAAGCATTGAGAGAATGTAGAGAAACTGTCATCGCGTTCCATTGCCTTTCCTACTGTCTTTCCAGCGACAAAAATGCTGGCCTCTAAGTAACTTCGGTAAGCATTTGTTTGGTCTACTAGCATCGTGAAATGTCACGCCATCTGCAGTTATGTTCACATGATACCCAAGTGTCAATGGAAGCCCTAGCCGAGGATTCAACAGTTCCAATGCAAATTCTGGTCGGGAATAGTTCTACTCTATCCCTTGTTTAGCAGGTCATCGGCGGTCTTATTTCCCGCGATCCCATATGACCAAGAACAAAAGCTAGAGACTTGAGTGAATTCCGCCTTCTCGAACTAGCTCATAAGTGGTGAAAGGCTTTAAGCTCATTTCCATCAGGATTACGTATATATCTGCTGGGAAGACACACAAAAATGTTCCTATCGAGGATTGAAATCAAACGCAGACACCAGCCCCACATCCTAAATTGATTTTGAAGTCATCCGTAAAGACCGGACTATGTACGAGTACATTCCTTTCATGGCTTAGTTTTTAGATGAAACCATTCCTGAGTACAGGAAACGTCCGTTTAGTATTAGATATTTAGCTACAGGATCTCTGGTGGCATTAGATTAGACGTCATGTCCATAAGTAGTCATCAATATCCCAGTGCACGTTGTACCAAGAATCACTTCTTTTTAAACGTGGCTAGACCAGAGCCAGGTGAACTAGAGACAACACCTATGAACCGGAGACCGACAAGTCTTTAGACAACCACATACTTGACGGAGAAACGCAGCTAGTGATTCTAGTCTATACAGTGTCGTCTGCCTGAGTTACACCTGCTGCCAAATTCCGTTGTCGAAAGCACCCTCGATGTAAATGGCAATACCGAGACCGTACTCCTTTTTGCCACAGTTGCCAGTAGCTGGTCTATACCTTTTGTGGTATGACTGGATATATGTCATCGTCACCAAGCGACTTAAATCGATCAATTGAGGCAACTGCGTATCCTCAACCGATGACAGATATCATCTAGTCTCTAGTCTCTGCTTTTGATTCAGTGTAGGTGCCCTCGCGTGTTCTAAGTGTCTAAATCCAGAACGAGAGAAGAGCCGTCAACACATCTTGCCGCAATGCAATATGGATAGCTCCCACAGTTGATCAAAATAGCATTTGCACATAGTGTCGCTCAAACTGTTATTGTTGCCAGCCTTCTCAATTCAATGAATCAGAGAGGAGAAAGCGGCAGCCGGTATTGTTGCCTTTGGTGATCCAGGATTTTCTTGGAGATCGATTGGGGCTACAGATACGTTTTCGCTTTTTCCTTTGAAAAGCATAAGATACTCTTGCTTTAGACTTTGATATTAAAGTCGCCCACCATGGTTTCCTAAGTCTGTTTCCTCATAAGTCCTCTCCAAATGTCTTATCTTTATCCTACTCAACCGGTTAGGGGCTGCCTATTTTAATCAGTTACTAATTTTTGATGGGGGCGAAGACCCCTATTTATTCGGCTTAATACAAGCTAAAACTTAAAGTTAAATTTAAACTTAAAACAAAGGTTTGTTGGAGTGGTGAAGGAGAACGGATTTGAGATAGGGAGTGCGGTGGAAGTCAAAGACGGTAGGGTTTGAATTGATTTTTCGTAGCAAGTGGGAGATTGGTTCGTTCGTAGGAGGTGTGGTGGGTTTGTAGATAGAAGTGACGAGGGGTACGTAGTTGTGAAGGGGTGCGCATTCAACGTGACCTAAAAGGAGTCGATGAATGAAGAGAAAATCGGCTGCATCTCTGCTTTCCTCAAGGGTGTTTAAGTTGATAAGTTTGAGACGGCTTTGATCGGGGGCAAAATAAAAGAATCGTTCCAGGGCATACTTCGAAGAGCAAATTGAAGAAAACGGCGCTAGATACTTTCGATTCTCGAGATATGAACACGATGATATAGGGACCACACTTGACTGGCACACTCTAGAAGAGGGCGAGCAAAGGTAATATAACATAGAGGGCCCTGGTCACGTTGGTGAATTCTTTGGACCATCGTTTTACAAAACCTAGTGCAGAGTTGGCTTTAAGGATTATCCCCTCCATATGTAAACGGAAGTTAAGCTCCCTATCACACAAAATGCCGAGGTCGCGATGAGATTGAACGGAGGAGATACGTTGGTTGTGGAGAAGGTAGAGTAGGGGAGGAGTTTGGTGCCGCTTATGTGAAAAGTTGATGGATGGGCATTTTTGAGGCACCAGATCGAAAAACTATCAAGGTCTTGTGGAAGGAGGAAGGTGTCATGGGGTGAGGAAATTGTTTCGAAAAAATTAGTATCGTCGGCGTAAAGGGAGACAGACGAGCGTTTGATGATCATATCGAGATCATTTATCGTTAATATAAAAAGAAGGGGACCGTGATGGCTGCCTTGTGGAACGCCAGATGGAACTGACTGGACTAACCTAAAACGAAGACTGTAGAAACGGTTTTCCAGAGGATATCCATTTTAACAGTATTGGTTCAAAGCCAGGAGCAGACAATTTGAAGAGTATTAATCGATGAGAGATTTTATGGAAGGCCTTACTAAAATCGGTTGCAACCACATCGACTTTGTTGCTAGAGATTTGTGGTGGTTGACCTACCCTTCAGGAAGCCATGTTATCTAGGGGAGATAAGTGGTTTGCATTGGAAGCTTAGAGCTTCATACAAAATACTTTCGAAGAGTTTGTGTATATGGGAGAATTTAGCTGCGGTACGATAGTTGGTTATTTCATTCTTTGATCCTTTTTTGTGGATCGGGGTTATGAAGGAGGTTTCCCAAGCTTGAGGGAATTCTCCTTGTGAGAGGGATAGATGTGTATTCGTCATTAAGTTGGTGTAACTTATATTCGATATAAGACGGGCCCAGGGTGTAAGAGAGTAGTGGGCCATTGAAGAAATTCAGTAGATAATTGAAATAGGATGGATCTGGTACTCGTACAAAGGAGTCATTGGTGAAGGGTTGTTTGAAAAAGGTGGCAAATAAGTTGGCAGTAGTGAGTAGACCGTTTGATGACTTGTTGTTGAAAGAGAGGAAAAGAGGGTAGCCATCGGGCTTTCTTTTGTGGTTAACAAATTGGTAAAAGGACTTAGGGTCAGTTATAAGGTTGACTTGCGCATTATTAAGGTAGCGCTGGTAAAGATAATCGTAAAATTCCGTGAAATGGAGATAAGCGCCAAGATAGTTGGAATAGTCCGAAAAGGTTCTGTAGCGAAGGAATGAAGCTTACGATTATACCAGGAAAGACTAGCAGATGATGTTTTAAGGCGAGAAAACGGAACGTAAAGGGAAAAAGAAATAAATATTTCTCTATAAAAAATGGATAAGGCATCATTTATACTTAGGTTGTGAAAGTTAAGGGGGATCTGCTTAGATAGTCACTGATTTTGTGAACGTTTGCTTTATGAAAGTCGTAGGGTTGAGTGAGACAGGGAACAAAGTGAGACTGAGGAGTGAAAATAAGGTGTAATTGCCTGACCATGTAGTTGGATGTGCCGCTGACTTGGTCTGTTAAACGATCTAAGAAGAAACATTCCTTAGCTGAGTTAGCATTTGAAGTGATAAAAAACGATTGATCATCTGATGGAGTCCACTGTAGCTGAGGAAGATTAAATTCGCCGAAAATAAGGATATCGTCAATAGAGTCAGGCAGGTCAATTAACTGGTCGATCGCATCGATAGTTTTTGTTGCGACAAAGTCGACTTTAGAGGATGGAGAAATGGTAATGGGAGAAATTAAGGCTGTTGTGGATCGCCAGTAGGACGCCCCGACAGGGGAATCATTATTTAATCAGATTTGTTTCAATCAGGGCGTAAATATCATGGGGAAGAGCATGCGATTGGTGTAGAACAGCATTGGTTTTAGAGCGAAGACCTCTTACATTCTGGTAGTAAAAAGTAAGAGGAATAATGTGGGGTGGTAGTGTGAGGCGGGATGGTTTAAGTGCTAGCAAAGAAGGCAAGTTATGGACGTAAAAATTTATCGTGGTCGGCTCGGCTTCGCTGTAGGTTTGAAACTCGAATAGAGTGGACGTAGTGGCCGAATGCATCAAGGTCGTCTGCCACTTTCTGAGGGGACGTGCTAAAAATTTCGTGGTACCTGACATAAAGTTTCCTGAGGCTGATAGGGTCGGTAGGGAGGCCTTCCTGCTGGGTGGAAACCATGACGGCATGCCGCTTTTTTTGGTCTTCCCTTCGTAACAGACAGTGTCCGATTTGTCATGTAGGTAGGCAAGCAAGAGACGAATGTTTTCGTATATTTTTCTTTCTCTAAGCCTAGAGAGTGCATAGCGACTTTCTGTAGTGCCATTTGTTTGCTGTGTTAGTTTAACTGTGGGGGGAAAAGGGGGGTAAAATTAGCGGCAGTAAGGTGGCACTGAGTCGCCAGGCTACTTCAATACTCTTAATAGTTTGCTCAGTGCTTCTGGTACTCGTACATGTCTTTTCCGAATTCCTCCCCCATGTTTGAACAGATTTTATAAATTTTATTTCAATTTCACACTTCATTAGAGGTCACTCATTTAAAAATCTCGTCTTGTGTCCCCCTTCGATCAGAAGGCAAACAAACAAAAAGCATTTATCTCACCCTCGTCAGAGGACATTTAATCTTGTTTACACACATATGTCGATAAATTTTCCGGTCTAAATGGTCGTCAATTGGCCGACAATAATCTAAATTCATCCCCTACCTCCTGCACATGCATTCGTAATTCAGAATCCGTCTAGATGCACTTGGTTGCATAGGGTTGCTCCGATCTCTTTCTAAGGGTGGAATGTACAATAACTATTGATTGGTCACAAATATTGTATGATATGGGATTATGACTTTATTGCCAGCTAATCGGTATGCAAAATCGTTATTACAATTTTTCTGACCTCTCCATGTTTGATTTTTGGATTTCAATATTGAGCTTCCTTCTTTAACATCTGGCTTCGATAGTTAAAAGTAGAAAATGTGGACAGATTTTATTACTGGAATAGGACTCTCATATATGTACAATACGTTGAGATATTTTGCAGAAAAGATGCCTATCGCTAGGCCTTATGAAAGGGCATGTCTTCATTTTGGAAATTGGGTAGCAGATTTGCAAAATATGCCACTGGAACGTCTATGCAGTACAAATGAAAAATCCACCCATCACTATTGCATGTGTTCCTATTATGCAAATGCCTTTTAGGCTTCCTACTATGCATTACATGCACATATTTCCTGCGAGTTGATGGAAGTCTTTCCATTCTCTTACAATCCTAATGAATCCAAGACATATGTCTAAAAGGTACCACGTAGAATTTTGTGGAAGAACATAGCTTGAGTGTTCATGTGAGATGTTCGGTCTAGTACCTTGTCTTGCTGCTTCGTTGCTTTGCAGTTGTCCATATAGGATATCTTGTTCGTAGCAGTACGTGGACCTTATAGTTGATTGGGTCAAAACTTCGATGGTTGCCTGTTTACAAATGCAAATACATGCCCACCATAGAAGACCTACGTAAGCAACGATAAGCTAAGGTGATTTTTTTTTTTACCCAACTCCTGACTTTGTTGCCAGGAGTCTTGACAAAGTATGAATGGGTAGTACGAGCAGTACCTTTACATCTGAGATCACAATGCTATCGTCTAGAGTGCTGATTATGGCACCTGGGTTCATATTGTTAAATGACTTGGTGTTGTACGATTAAGATAAACACTGAGTGAGGACAGTACTGCGGTCCCCAGTTCTGTAGTTATGAATAACTTGCATAATTGTTGAGCAGGAGACACTACTAGTCCAAGGGAGCCAAATCGGGCGAATACGGTGGATGCGACAGCAATTGGAGCCGTAAGTCATTGATTTTAGCCGTAGTTGCGATGCTCTTGTGCGCCGGCGCATTGTCTTGCAAAAACAAAATTTTTTTTCGCTTCATGTGAGGCCGTTTTGCAGCGATTTTGGCCTTCAATCACTCAAATAATGCACAGTAATACTCGCTGTTGATGGTTTTTCCTTTTTCGAGGTAGTCCATAACCTTTCCGACCCATCGAGCCTCCCTCGGCCGCTTCGAAGCACTCGTGCCGGCTTCAGTCCATTGTGGATCCAAGTTACCAATCGACGCCAAAAGTCCGCCCGATTCCACATCAGCAAGTCCAAACACTCTTTCGAAGTGCTCCCGCGTTCGTGTTTTTGGTCAGGAGTGAGCATTCGCGGCACCCAGCGGCAGGATAACTTTTTCATATGCAGAATATTGCCCAAAATATCGCGTGTGCACTCAGTAGTAACCTTTGTGGTATCTGCTAGCTCGCGCACTCTCACTTTCCGGTCAGCCAACACCATTTCGTCTATTTTTTTCGACATTGTCCTCCGTAACCGCATCGGAGGGCCTGCCGCTGCGGACTTGGTCGGTAGTGGAGTTGCGGCCATCACGAAACTCTCGAAACCAATATTTGACGGTGTAATCTGATTCATCCAACTTTTCTTTTGTCTCATTCGCCGTTTTGCCTCTCAAAAAATAATGTTTTATGAGAGAACGAAAATCGTTTTTGTCCATACTCAACATGATGCCAAACACGTCAACAACAATCAGCTGTCAAAACAAAACTAAAGACAATATCGCACTGAAATTTGGCATGTCTGCCTAAATATGAACGGACTTTAAGGCACCATAACCTTTCTTTCTTTCTTTCAGTAGCAGCGCATTCTGGCGGTCAAGGATGTCACTTTTCACTCCATCTAGTATAATGTCTTGTCAGATATAACTAAACTTCAAGAGGAGGTACAGCGGACGAATTCTTATGACTGACAATAGTGGCGTCAACACTCGGCATGGCAGGTTCCTTTTATGAGCTACTTGAGCGTTTTCGGAGCTGAGGCCGATAAGTATTTTCAGCGTGTTGGAAAAGATACAGTCGGGGATGAATCCTGTGAAGTTATATTCATCAGCATGACTAAAGCTGTTAGTCACTTGGTACTTTTACTGCACTTTTTACTCATACTGAAGCTGTACTCAAACTGAACTATGAAACTACTAGAATAAATATTTGCCTATCATTCGACATTCAATCTTAACCGCAAGCGTTTCCCAAAGTAGATTACTGACTCCTGACTCTCATGTTGAGCCATGCCGGACATCCAAATATAAGTATAAGAAGCCAAATCAGTTTAGACGCGGCATGAATGACATCATGTCCCGCATTGAACTATATTTTTCTCCTCAATCCATTTAGTCAGGACTTCTTTCGGACACCGTACTGATATTTGGAAGAAAGCTGATCGACCGGAAATTCGCCGGATTGGAAAGCGTCTTTATCCCTGTTGGCTGTACTACTGCAGCTTTCCAATGCACTGGATAATGGGCATTATTCATTGCATCATTAGATACGTAGGTTGGTATAAATGTCCACCGCTTTTAGTGGAAAATGTCGAAGCACCATATTATGTATTCCATTGGTTCCCACTGATTTCTTACTTTTTATTGTGTTGAAGATCGTTTGAAGCCCTTCCTTCGAAATGAATGGGGGTTGTTCCCTCACATTGGCGATGACATTATTTGCCGCGAAACCCGAGCTCTAGAATCGCCAGTACACCAATGCATTTCGAATTTAGAAATTGTGCTCAAGGACTTGATTGTCCAGGTCGTGGTTCGGTCCAATAATGTCATTCGCCCTGTACACTTCCTGGAAAGTCGCTCGTATAGCCTCTACCTTCTCCTGCGGATCTTCGATCACAAAGAAATTGTCGCCATCAACGGCCCCACTTGGATCTATGCCTGCTGCTAAAAGTATTTGTTCGTTGTATATCGTTCGGGCGATTTTAAGACACTCAAGACCGTTTGGATTATTCCTCTGAAATATTTTACTTATTTACGGGAACATATTCGGGGTGTTAGTGTTTACAGGCCGGATTTTATTGTTCCAACACATACTTACAGAGGCCCTGTAATTCTCTTCTCTTAATATTTGGAAGTTTTTGGTCGACGACTTCAGTGTCCTTACCTCCGAGTTATGCTTGTCAGCAAATTGTCTGTATAAGGGTTTAAGTCTTGACAGTAGTCTACGAGCACATTTCTGTCGGTGCAGTCCGTCAATAGTTGCACTGCGGAATGAGTTGTCGTTGTCGGTGTGTTGATTCCGAGGTATCGTTTTGCCCATTATCCGTTTAATTGTCTCGTCGGAGAGTGGGTAGAGCGTATTCGAGAAGAGTGCTCTTGTTAACGTTCTAGAAAAATGTGTCCAACGCACCCTACTATAGTTGTAGAAATGCCTTTGAAGAAACTCATCCAATTCCGCAGTTACGTTCGAAACGATTATTTCGGTACAAAGACTGCAATGGTCCCTGTCATACACGACAGTGCGTAGACAGTTTGTAGTATGTTGGTTAGTATCTGTCAGCTTTATTCGAACAGCAGGAGATCCAAAAAGGAGTCGTCTCTAGGAAACGATGGACTATCCTTCGACTTTATGCCAAGTCTGTACATTGCTCCCTACTGAAGCCGCCAATTGAATAGTCGGTTTCCTCTAGCATTTGGTGCATTATTTCCGCAATTCGTAGGTTTGGCGTTGAAATCTCCAGCGATAATAAAATAGTTTTCCTCCAGTTCCAGCCTTAGTAATCGAAAAAGTGTCTCGAGCTCTGAGATGAATTAGGTAGATTGAGTAGCCCCAGGTGAATTGACAGACACAATGTAAAACCTGTTACCACTAGGACGAGGTACATACACGATGCATGCTTCCAGCACCTGGAACCTACGTGCTACACGTTGTTTTCTTACAAAGATCGCAACGTATCCTTCTTGTATGGAGGTGGGTCGGCTTCTTCGTACTATCTTATGTCTTCTGTGCCTCATTTTGTGTCTTTTGTAAGCTTAGTTTCGCTAACCAAGAGCACATCACGTGCTTGGCCTTTAAGCAACTTAAATAGTGCGTTTCTTCGTCCAATCCTAGTCAGTCAATTAATATTCACTTCAAGGACCTTCAGAGCTTGCTCCGCCATCTACGCACCATTACGGATGTAAATGCGTTGTGTCAGGCAACAGCGCGTATATTTGATCTACCCGCGTAGCCTGTTCCTGTATTTGACGCTGAAGCTGAGCGAGCATTTCAGACGCAAGTGATGGTCTTCTAGGCACTGGCGCCTTGGAAGCGACCCTCGCTTGTTGTACCGCACTGCTTCAGCCAGCCGCCATTCGCTAGTAGCTTGGGGATAAATGCACTGCAATGAGAACCACTCTAAGATAGTTCCAACAAAATGCATAATTCTTATTCTAATGTCACTAACAAAAAAAAAAAAATAAAAAATAAAACGTGAATTTGGAGATGCGGGGCATCGATCCCCGTACCTCTCACATGCTAAGCGAGCGCTCTACCATCTGAGCTACATCCCCTGATAAAATTCCACTGGCAGTGTCAACATTTCCATCGATTACGAATACAAAACCCAAAATCTAAATACTAACAAAAGATGGCACTAGCATACCACATCAAATGCGCCAATCTTATTACAGCTGAACTTCAATTTCCCACAACTTGTACCATTAATTCACCACTTCACATCTAGATGCTACCACGCTTCACTAGGAAAACGTCACTTTTGAAATAAGCAAATTGTTTTCTAAACTTTTATTTCTCTCGACGATTCTTTTCCATACAAGAACCTCAAAAACAACACAAAAAATTAATCACAATCTGAATTATCTTGTCGCACATTAAAAAAAAAAAATTTACATCACCACTCCAACCCCACCATACTACTCACAACAGCAACTGTCAAATTAGTGTTTTTTTTCCTCCGAAAAGTCATCACACATCAGGTACCGCGAGCCACAAGAAAAGAAAAAAGAAAAATTCTCATTTTTTCTTCCACTTTCGCTTGTCCATTTGGTAAGACAAAAGTTCTATCCACAAGAAAACTGTCCTCCGTGTGTTTTAAAGTCCAAAATTTAAGTGAGTTTTTGAGAGAAAAATCCATCATGAATTGGTTTAATGGAACCATTGCTGAAGCAGTCACCGCATCCAAGGAGAAAAATGCAACTTTTGTTGTTTACGTCGAGGGTAAGAAAATAATAAAGAAAAAGATTTGTGCAGAAAGAAAAAAAACACGTCATTCGGCGTAAATCGATTGCTAACAAAAAAAGAAAAGAAAAAAAAAAAAAACATCACCAGCTGATTCATGCACTGAAGAACCAAGGCGATATCTAATGGAATTTTGTATTTTCATTGCAGGAAAAGACGAAAGCTCGGTCAAACTAACGAAATTCTTGGATCAACCATTGATTAGAGAGAAACTCGAAAGGGACTGCTTTGTCGCAATCAAAATCGAAGGAGGCAGTGAGGCGTATATGCACTTTGCAAGAATCTGTAAGTTTCCTTTAAGTTGCTCTCCACTAGTAAGGTGAAGGTGATGAATTGTTGAAATTAAATGACTGCGCATAAGTTGATTCATATTACTAGGGAAACACTGCATAAAACATTGTCAAAAGAGGGCCACGCAGTTTAGGATGGGGTCGCTAGGTCTTCACATTGTAAAACAGTAACACCAGCTGTCACTTAAATATATCTCAACATCCTGGATAAAGCTCTATTAACGAACAAAGCCTGCGAATATGTTTATTGGGTCTGATTAATGGAATAATAAATAGCCTCGACCGGCTTTTGAATTGCAAATGTAATTTGCCTGAGTCATAGGTCAGTTTCACATACGAAGTTCAAACAGTTAGCAATAAAAAACTAGAATTGTCAACCTTGAGTCTACGTGCTTGCTTCTTGTATATGTAAAGAATACATAATCGAGGCGAGGGTCTTCAACAGTACGGTGCCACGTGACTTTTTTTGTGAAGAATCTACCATATAAGTTAAGCATTCTCGCTGTTGTCAAAAAATTGAGCCCTTCTGAATTGTGTGTTATTTGTTTGGCGTGGGACATTGCTGATTGCTACAGTCCGGGTTGGATCTGGGCCTCAATCATTATGCCTCTTCAGCCAGACATATTGTTTGCTAGCTTTCAATTTCATACACGAAGTTGTCTGAGGTCCTTCTCCCTTCCTTACACCACCTGAAGTGTCTTCCTCTGCTGAATTTTCCCCCTGTGATGTTTTCGAAGGCCTTCTTAGCACTGATGTTAATCCGCCGATGGATTCTGACCCGTCTAGTCCAGTCTAGGTCGCTGCACAGACCGTACGATTCTTGGATAAATCTCCTCCTCTATGCATCGATGCAAACAGAGTCGTAGATTACTCGAGGCATCCAAGCGCCTCTAATCCTTTTTCGAGAGAGTTCATGCCTCTGCGGCTGAGCCTGGGACCATAAACGTTTTAAGGAGTACTATTTTTGTTCTCCCAGAGAGGGCTCAATTGCCTTCTGAGTCAAAAAAACAGCATAGGTAACAGTTGCTCTTCAAATGATCTCTAAGTTGTTTATGTTAACTGCGAAGACTAGATGGACAAAATCCTATACCACTTCGTTCTCATACCTGCCTGTTGTGACGTTTTATCCGAGTCATTGAAGTTGTGGATCCATTTCCTCGTTTTCGCCAGACTCTGGAATCTAACATCATTCAGATGTCGGCCGTGGCTTCTCTGAGTGGCGCGCATTCGAAATTTCCAGTTTTCCATGACTCTACCGTCGGCCGTGGCTTCTCTGGGTGGCGCGCATTCGAAATTTCCAATTTTCCATGACTCTGGCGCATAAATCAGGCTGAATTTGACCGATGGCATAGGTTATGTTATGAGGCACTGTGGTTTGTGGCTTATTCGCATAGACCTGCGACTTCAGAACATCCCACAAGAAAAAGTCTAACGCGGTCAAATCGCACGATCTCGGTGGCCAGTTCACATCACTTGCACGTGAGGTGACAATGCCCTCGAATCGCTCGTGCCGAATTTCCAATGTGTCGTGAACTGTGTGGCACGTAGTGCCGTCCTGTTGGAACCACATGTCGTTGGTGTCCATATCATCCAATTCAGGCCAAAAGAAGTTGGTAGCCATCGGCTTATAGCGCCCGCCGTTGACGGTGATGGCCTGTCCACCTTCGTTCTCAAAGAAATATGGTCCTATGACGCCGCCAGCCCAAAATCCACACCAAACTGACTTTTTCGGAATGCATTGGATGCTCTTGGATATCATGTGTATTGATATCGTCCCAAATTCAACAATTTTGTTGCCGAATCGTTGAAGATAATTTTTTTATGAAAATTAGGGTCAGTTTCCAACTGCTCCAGAGCCCATTCAACGAACACATGTCGTTATCTATGGTCGTATACTTTCAGCTCCTGGGTCATTTGAGTTTTGTGCGGGTGCAGGCTCAAGTTACGACGCAAAATTCGCCATGTTGTGGTCTGCGGAAGGCCAAGTTCTTGTGAGCGACTCGAAATAGAAATCGACGGCTATATTTTCGGTAGATCTTCCGTTTTGTCGATGTACGGGTGTTGGTTTATCATTTACTAAACCAGTGGACTCAAATTTATCCACCACACTACGAATGGTCCTCTCGGTAGGACGATTATAGCGACCGTAAAATGGGCGAAGCGCGCGGAACGTTGCCCGAACAGAACACCCATTTTGGTAAAAAAAAATTATCATTTGCACGTGTTGTTGAAAGCTATGTCCGTCCATAGTGATTTGGCAAAACAGACTGAATAAATAACAGCCATTTTGACAGATGTAGCTTCAACAATATGGGCGCTATCAACTGTCAAATTTCGTAAGTCCCTATTGGAAGATCCTGTAGTTGACGATAGGCCATCTTGCAGGCATTAATGGGGAGGCTGGTGCCTATATTTTTTTTGACTTCTTCACAGAGTGTTTAATCTTCATAGATACCAGTAGCCCTGGCTACCAGCAAGCACAATTCGTTAGCTTGATTACTCGATTCCAGGAATACGCCAACGTACTAAACCACATCCTACACACTACGAACACTCTCACCACGGAACTGTCCTTAGGTATTACTTCGCGGGACTGGTAAGCAATCTATGCTATATCTCGTATATCGAATGCATCAGCACGTCTTATCCTTTCGATCCTTCGCAACTCAAGCGGTCAATTATATTGACTGTGGGTTTGGTGTGTCAGTTCTTCATCCCAGAACGCGTGCATGCTCTGTAGTAGTAACAGTCGCTGTGTCTTCGACTTATCCAGTCTTGGATTATCTGCGTTTTGTTGTATTAGTCCAACGGGCCTGAAAAATATTGAATTGAATTGACGATGCCTTTTCTTCAGTTATAATCGTCTTGATGCCTTTGGCGGAATCGTGATGGTTCAAGATTTTTCTATTGTAGGTCTGCAAGGATGTCAATGGGAACCATTCCAGCTATAAAAAAGGCGGCTTCGTATGATATGGTTCGAAAACCGGTAATTGTCCTTAGCGCGCAGAGTGTGTATGCTGACAATAGTCTTCTTCTAGACTCCTTCGTTCTTAGTGTCTCTGCCCAGACAGGGACGGTATATAGAAGGAATTGATGTTATTACTCTGAAAAGTAGAATTCTAGTGTATCCAGGTTCACCGATATTAGGCAATATTCGCCTATACGTTCGAGGCTTTTTCTTTTTGCAGTTTGTTTTCCAACTGCAGATACTTAATTGTTCCTTTAGACGTGATGGTTTGGTTACCAATCTGAAAATTGGCGAATTCAATAGTTTTACGACCTTTTATGAGGACAGTTTCGGTTTTATGATCAGCCAGCCCCAATCGGGTGGAGATAAGCCAGTCTTTTATCCGATTGCTTCATTTGCGGCTGATTGCACTTCCTGAAGCTGTTTGACCACTGTCACGATGGCAATGTCGTCGAAGAATCCAATTATCTTTACTCTCCTGGGCAGCATTAATCGTAAAACTCCGTCATAACAAGGGCCCTAGGATCGATCCCTGTGACTTTGTAGTATTTTACGTCTTTACCCGAATTGTACCCCAGTTTCCTCTTATTGAAATAGTTCGCCACTATCCTTAGCAAAGGGTACGGTGGGTATATCCCAGCAAGTGTCCTCTAATAGATAGCCAGCTCGCGCTTTTAACGTCCAGCGTATCTACTGCACAGCACTCCTTTGTGCTGTAGTTCTAGCTTTCTCCCTCGATGGCATCCTTTGCGATATCGATTACCGCTCATTATGTCATCAACAGTTGAACGCTCTTTTCTGAAGCCAAATTGGTTGTATGAGAGGGGTCCCTTATGCTACTGCTAATTAGCAATCTATTATAAATTATCCTCTTGAGAATTTTGTCCATGGAGTCCAAGAGACATATTGGGCGACAGGAAGATGGCTGTTAGCTGTGTTTTCCATTTTTCGGGAAAGATTACTTCTAGACGCGTTTGCATTGTTGCTATGAAGGGTTCTAGTCTCTTTTTGATAGCCGCCTTTATTGCTTCATTCGGGATGCCATCAGCTTTCGGACTGTTCGACGTTCAATCTCTATTGCGCCCGAGAGACATTCTTTTTTTCAGACAACTAAAATCACGTAAGATATGTGGTTGACTAGAATACAACAAGATGTCCAATTACACTAACAATTTGGTCTCCCCATTAAAAGTTGGATGCCACCTATGGAACAAAATAGCCACGGAGCCCAACCATATTTCTTTCTCTTTCTGTCTCATTTTCGCAAACACTGAACATATGCTTTGGCGTCATAAGTGTAGTTATACCAACTTGAGAGTTGTTCTTTTTTTTTTTTTAAAAAAAAAAAAAAGGTCCATGGGTCACCTATCTTGCCGCATGCCTTTAGGAATCCCTCCAGGGTGATTAAAGGGATTTCCTCTGGACTGACTTCTCTCATGATGTTGCACATAATGACTGATGTTTGCGAGGAAAGGTGCTCTAATATGGATCTCAGCATTTTCGAGCACGTTATCAGGGCGGTCCTATAGCCTTTTATATGCTGAAACCCATGGATTTATGCCGGCTTCTTAACAGAGACTTTTGAAGTATGTGGTTCTGCTTGACTTATACGAGTATGGTTCGAGCAAATCGGAAATACAATCTTGGCGTTCCATTCGTCTGACATGCTTTCGTCTGACCATATTTTAGAGATGATTTGGGGCAGCCTTGCTTGTTGAACACGTAAGTTTACACATAGCTATACTTACTTCGACAGACTCGAGTGGACATCTTTCCTTTTTTGTTTGTCAAGCTCACAAGACGCTCTGGCCCTCCTTTGGAACGCCACCCATTGTCACGAAGAACTCTGTCACATGCCTAAAACTCAAGACTTCTAGGCCTAGTCTGGTCTTAATGGTAAAACCGCATCTAAATAGAGGCTGCTTGTTTTCTCGGTAACAATTACGAGGCCCATAGCATTTGCTGCACTTTTTCAGTCTTCTTACATTCGGTCAATTCTATCGCACTTCTTAGATGGCGATGGAATCTGCACTGTAGCAATCTAAGGTCTCCCCGAGTTTTTCAGCTGTTAAATGACCTAGCATTCCACATGCAGTAACAGAAATCGTTTGCCATACTAGGACAGGATCCCCATAACAGCCATTACTTTTGCCTAAATAAAGCCACAATGATCTGGAATCCGATGAAATATGTTAAGGCACTCAGCATTCTGTTGGTCTTGAGAAAGAATATCATGAATTGATGGTTTTTCAAGCATCTGCACCTAATAAGGAGAAAAGTGAACGAGTTTCGATATAGTCAATAACTGCGCTGCAATTCCCACTTTCTATCATTTTCCTGCATAGAAGGAACCGTTTTTGTGGGTGCATCTTAGCTCTCCTCAGCTTTGTACTAGTTGACGTGCTTCTTCTTTGACTGTACGGCCCAATGTGTGCCTCGGTGGACCCGCTTTGCTTCGATCTTGGTCTAACGCCTTCCATTGCAAAGCATGACAAGCAATTCAGGTGTCCAGAAGTATGTTTAAACCTCTGCGGCCCTCGTCCGTATATTGTAATGTCTATAGAATTCTGACAAGTTCTCTCATGCAATTTCGAATTGTCGCATTTTGCCGATTTTGCGTGACACCTGATAATAGCGGATATTTGACCGTAACAGCCACAGCTTGTTCTTTGAGCTGGGCGACATAGGAAGATCTCAATCGGAGACCTGCTTGCATGTCGTGGAGTGTAGTCTTAAGATGGATTGCGTTAGCTACTATCTTGTCACCATCAAACATCACACTAATTCATATCCAGTTTTCGCACTCTATAAAACTTCCCTTTTACGGAAACTTGACAATAATTCTCCACCAATGGGTGCAAGAGCTCTGAAAATTCCGCTGGAATATTATCAAGTCCAATTGCCATGTTGCTCTTGAATGCTTTTATAACCGTAGTGATCTCATACTTACTGAGAGCCGATAGATTTAATTTTTACGGATTTCATAGTTACTTCAGAAATCTCATCCGGACTTGGTTGCATACCGCTGGAAAATACTGATAACAACTGATAAAGTTTTGGTGTATTTGCGTTTGTCATGTCGAACGCTGCGATCTACTTTTGTTGTCTTTAGCCATAAACATAAACTCAAACCTTCCCGCTTTCTATTCACAGAAAGCCATGTGCTTTGACATCCTCCAACAACATTTCCCGCTCGAGAAGTAAATATATATATTTTTCATAATGCTCTAATGTTCTAGAATGGTTGGCAACTCCCTTTTGCTAATTGTTTCAACACCTCGCGAAGGATGTTCCTTTAGTTGTTGGCACACGGTCGGTCAATGTTATACCTGTCCTGTACTGTACTGCTTGTTATTAAAGCAGTTCGGCATTTGAGAGCGGCGTCGATAGACGGAGTATTGATGTGTTTTTGCATTTTTCGTCTCTAAGAGTATCAACAGCTTAATCCGTATAGCCAATTACTTTTAAACCTTTCTTTTAGAATATAAGTGGTAACTCGTTCACTTACTTACTTACTTAGGCGGCGCTACAGTCCGGGGTGGATATGGGTCTAAATCAATAAGCATCTCCAATTAGTGCGGTCTTTGGCTAACTGCCTAGTAGCGCACTGCAAGTTGGTTGAGGTCCCCTTCCACTTGCGCGCGTCACCTAAAGCGAGCCCTTCCTCTGCTGTGTTGTCTCCCCGGATTAGAGTCGATGTCGCTGAACAGCTCGTAGAGCTCATCGTTGAATCGTCTCCTCCAAAACCCGTCAACGCATACGAGACCAAATATCTTCCGAAGAATTTTTCTCTCAAAAGGACCAAGGCATCTTCATCCGCTTTAGGAAGTGTCCATGCTTCGGAACCATACAGCAGGACTGGTATTACAAAGGTCTTATGTAGAGTTTCCTTGGTTGTTCGGGAGATGACCTTACTACACAGTTGCCTTCTGAGCCCAAAGAAACAGTAAGCGTTATTCTTCGTTTGATTTCTGAAGAGATGTCGTTTTAAGATGTGGTATCAGAGCCGAGGTAGACAAAGTCCATTACTACCTCAAAGTTATAGCTGTCAATTGTGACATTCTGGCTGATTCGTCGATGTTTTGTTTTCCGTCTTCTTGGCCGCATATACATATTAAGGTAGTGCGTATGGATCTGAACTTCTTGGGTTTTCTCCAGCATCTGCCGTAGTATGAATATTTGGTCAATCGTGGACTTACCGGGCCTAAAACCGCATTGATAAGGCCCAATCAGGTCGTTGACAAATGGTTTCAGGCACTCGCATAATACGGCAGACAAGCTCTTATATGTGATGTTTAGGAGACTGATACCTCTGTAGTTGGTGCAGTTTAGAGGCTTTCCTTTCTTGTGAACCGGGCAACCGGGCTGATCTTCCATTCATCAGGCATTCATTCATCCGAAATGTAATAAGTTGATGTATGCTCTCTACCAAGTCATCTCCTGCTGCCTCAAATAGTTCGGCGGGTAGGCCGCCTGGCCCGGCAGCCTTGTTCGACTTCAGTTTAGATATTGCTATTCGCACAGAATTCTTGACTTGTATCGTCAATATTGAATAGTTTGCTCTGCCTGACAGATGAATTTGTGTCGTCTTCGCCGTTTAGCAGTCTGCAGAAATGGTTTTTCCATATCGGCACCGACTGTGACTTTACTACAAGCTTTCCGTTCGGGTCTTATTACCCTTACACGTTCGTTTTACACTTTGGTAAAACTTCCGAACATTATTCCTGGAATAATCTCTATTTCTCGATCGTGCCGTTCTCATGCTCTTTCTTTTTTCTCTGGAGAAGCGGATGTTCTTCCCTCCCCTTTTGCTCGTAGAGCTCACGAGCCGCTCTCGTCCTTTTGTGAAGCGCCGCTTTGTAGGCATATTGATTTGCTGCATGTGCTTGCCGATACTCTTAATCAAACCAGCAGTTTCGTGGTGTTGGGCGGGTGAAACTCAGTACGTCGGTTGCGGCATCTAAGCCATTGGTCTTCAGCAATTGGTACTGGCTGCAAACTGACTTCTCGAGGGATACGCGATTAACAAAGGTTCTGGTGACTTGTTGCGATTGCAACCGTTCAACGTTAAATCCTCCTCTGAGATATTCGTAGACGTACTTTGCCTTGTACTTCGTAGTGGTCCCAGTTTATTTGGCCCCTCGGAAGGTTCGGACACCTAAAATACTTGAGGAGTGCCTTACGTTTGCTGATCAGGTGTCTGCCAAGTTCCCTTGTGAATATTGAGGTGAGGAAACCGTGTGCTTGCTATAGTAACGTTACGTCCCGCAGCGAAATCGATTAGGTTAAGTCCGTTTCCAGATGTGGGGTCGTGTAGGCCATGTATTCCGATTGTGCTACCAAAGATGTCCTCCTTTTCAATTTTGGCATTAAAGTCGCCTAGGCCGAATTTAACGTCATCGGACATTGCTCGTAAGTTTTGTTGAGGAGCTCATAGAAACCTTCTTTGGTAGAATCGTCCTTTTCCTCTGTTGGGGCGTGAGCGTATATAAGGCTGATGTTAGCGAATTTACCTTTAATATGGATTGTTATAAGACATTCACTCATATGTCGAAAGCTCAAGACTTCTTGCCTAAGTCTGCCGCTTACAACAAATCCGCGTCCAAATAGACGAAGCTTACGTTCCCTATAGCAATCACCGTAATAAACATCACAGTTTTTCTCCTTTCTTTTGCCTGACCCATCCCACCGCACTTCCTGGATGACGGTGACATCTGCTTAATAGCAGTCTAGGGCCTCCGCTAATTGTTCGGCTGCACGCGGCCTATTCAAGGTCCGAACATTCCACGTTGTCCTTTGTTCGTTTTGCAGGGTCGTCAACAGTGAATCCGTCCTTATCCGAGGTTATTGGTCGCTTCGTAACAATTACTTTTTTACCTGGTTGGGCAGTTAACCCTACGTACAATCCAACCTGGAGGAACTCGTTCTCTGCAACACTTCAAATAAGAAATATAAGACATCGCCGTACGATGTTTCTCTATTGCCAGTTAGTTAATCAATACAGCAAGTGAGAAATTGCCTGATTTGATGTTAGGGAGAACATTGGAAAAACTGAGAATTAGAGAAGTCAAAGAAACTAATAATCCATCAGGTTTTCAAGTTATCTAACGATACTCGAGCTTGTCGAGAAGACATTGCAATTAAATGACCCTACAAAGTGGATTTGAATGGAAGAGCCAATGAGTCTGAATGTCTGTTGATTGGTGAAATAAAATGCTAAGTGTAGCTTCACTTTGCGCCGATCTTAGTGCTGCCACAAATATGTATCTCAGAACGACACTCTATGACACTCACAACCAGACATTGAACCAACCTCAAATGGAAGGTGTGCATTTCTGTTCACGGCCAACCAATTCGGCATGACGCCGAAAACTCTTAATACAAAATCTTGAAGCCATCATGCCATGTCGAAAGTGACCATATCATTCTGGCTAGTCTTAAACTAGACTCTACATAAGGGGCGGTGTGGCATCAATGAGTAGGACCATTTCTTCCTTTAAAATAATTAATAACTACAACTGGATAATATGTAGTAAAGACCGATAGTCGTTATAGCGGAAACTTCACGTGCAAACAAAAGAGCCTGAATATTTTACTTTTAGGTCTTTCAGCTTGGAAACTGAAAATTTTCTTTCCTTGGTATTTTATTGTAGCACATTGTGATATGTTTTATTCCTCAGCCGTAACCTACCACCTACATCTCTTCATTTAAATTCAAAACATAAATATGCAGCACTTAATGCGGATATTCATTTCATTTGCAGATCAAATTGTACCTCTGCCATCGCTGTTCTTTATCGGAAAGAATGGAACACCATTGGAAGTCGCTACAGGAGTCATTGCCTCCAGTGAAGAATTAGATCGAAAAATCGAAAATGTTTTGAAAATCACAGGAAATAGCAGCAAGAGCAATGCAGCTTCCTCATCTGCAGCATTCATTTCCGGTGAACAAAAACAGGAAACTGAAGCGAGAAGAGAACAAGCTTCCACAAAAGAACC
Source organism: Volucella zonaria (assembly GCA_963966105.1). NCBI lineage: Eukaryota > Metazoa > Arthropoda > Insecta > Diptera > Syrphidae > Volucella > Volucella zonaria. The sequence continues at coordinate 48,969,416 of OZ014534.1, forward strand.
TTCACCAACTGCAGAGCCAGAGCCAGAGTCAGAGCCAGAGCCAGAGTCAGAGCCAGAGCCGGAGTCATCACATGCTCCTATTAATACGAGTCAAATTTCGACAGAATTGCCGACTTCTGACGTAGAAACGCAACCTACTACTGCATCGAAGCCGGAAACCTCAATATCTTCCCCAGAAGGTGTTTATTGTAATGATGGTGTTTGTTTGCGCCTACCCAACAACACCCAGATTTCTGATCGCGATAATAGTCCAGATTCGACACAAGCTCCTAATATTCCAACTCCACCTGCTACGCCTCCAAACACCGCTGAAATATCTGACTCCCCTTCTCCACCATCAGATGAAACTCCTCCCTCACCAGCCGCAGTTCCTTCGACGACTCCCCCAACTCCAGCACCCACTCCAACTTCACCGCCACCAGAAGAAAACAATCCAACAACAGATGCAAAACTCATCCAAGCCAAACAACTTATCGAGGAACGGAAAAAACTAAAACAAGCCGAAGAGGAACGCAGAGAACGCGAACGTGAAATCAACCGCCGCCAGGATGGTAAGAATCCGCAGAAATTCCAAAAATGGCAAAAAGAGGAAGACTTTAAAGAACTCAAAGAGAGTATTCGACGTGACCGTATGGAAGATCAAGCCGCAAGGCAACGTATTCTTGAACAGATTGCGAGTGACAGAGCCGAACGAGCACAGAAATTTAATCCACCTGCTGTGCCCGCTACTACTCAACCTACAACACCAACTACATTAAATCCGCCTACTAACAATGATATGTCACGAATCCAATTTCGCATCCCGAACGGCGAAACCAATACCCAGACATTCGAAAGTTCAGACACGTTCTCCACTGTGCGTGCCTATGTCAAAGGGGAAGTGATTAAGGGAACCGGCATCAAAGACTTTACACTCGCCACAACATTCCCAAAGCATGAATTCACAAATGAAGACGACTCGCAAACACTCCTTTCTCTCGGCCTTTGCCCAACTGCTGTTATTCTAATTATTGCCAAGGCGAGCAGTGGTCCTTCAGCTGTTGTGGCCCGCTCAGGTGGCATTGTCAACGTATTCAACACAGTGTTTTGGGCTCTGCTATCACCGGTTATGGCTTTCTTCGGATATGTAAGAAATTTCATAATCGGTCGCAATAATGGTGGACCAGATGCCCGCCCATTAAATACAGGAGCACAAAAGCGTGCTAATGAAGAGGACGGTGGCGATCCCAATGATTTGTAAGTATTTTCAACGAAACAAAAAATTTGTTCATACTCACTCAGATGTTTGTAATTGTAGGGCTAAGAAACGCAACCTCGATCGGTTTACCTTGAACCAGGATGGACCATCTACTTCCAAGGAAGCTCTGGCATCAGCTAACGCAACAGGTGGTGCTTATCGACGTGTTGGTGGTTCAAATATTCACCGCCTGTCCGATCAGCGAAAAGATTCCGATGACGAGAACAACACTTGGAACGGTAATTCAACGCAGCAACAGTGAGCGTATGCTTGAAGCGAATGTACATTATTTTGTTTCTCAACTTTTGTCAAGTGTCTTTGTGGCTTCTAGATAATACTTTTAATCACAAATAACCCCTAAACGGATATATATATGTGTACTTTTTATTATAGTTTTATTTCCTTATAATCTAGCACTGCATAACGCATAACCTCAATGATAAAAATAAACAAAACTTGAACAAACAACTTGTACGAATTATTTTGTGTGTAAACGTATTTTGAGTCGAGGACTCCCCGCATTTCCGGCAAGTTGGTTTCAAACGGGCTAAAGGCATGTTCGTTTTGTAATTAATTTGATACAATGAGTTGACAGTTGGTAGGGCTGAGACTCGATGACGGGCATGCATAATACGATTTGTTAGTCCATTTCTGTGCTGATGCTATTGCTTGTCACGGTCAAAAAAGTGCATGACTATGTGTTTTCAAAAATTTCATACTAACAAAGAACTGCATTAGTTGCGTTCAATATTGCAGATTTTATGCAGAACTAACTTAGTCAAACTGTATTACCCTTACGCAGATTAGTTAGGCATTTCAATTGGGGCTGCATAAAAAATTTTGGACATTTTCGTGCGGAATAGCTTTGTGTTTTTTTGAAGAGGAAAGATGTAAGGGCTATTGGAATAATAAGGCAAATCTGAAATTTGACTTTGGCTTTGGTTCAAAAGCACTGGAGGAAAGTTCTGCGATCGTTCTAAGGTAAAAATACTGACGTTTATGAACTCATCCTATTGCTGGCAATGGTGCCATATCTTCGGTGTTCCATCTGCTTTTTTATTATACCGAATGTGTGGCCCAGTATTTGGACCGACTAGCGAATAATTGTATTCGCTTCAAAGTTTCATACAATTCTCTCAAATATGTACAAAATAACCTCTATCATATGTTACACATTTCTCCTATGTATTAATACTACACCACTTATAATTTTGGCTAAGTCCGTTGACCATTCTACAGGCCTCTATTTTGAATCACCTCGTTACCTTTTCTTTGAACGTCGCCTGGATTTTGAACCTCTATTGCGTTTGAGCTCGGATTTTCCAGCGCCTTTCATCGAATATGACAAATCCATTTAATGTGGATGCATCTGCAAAAATGCATACTTTCTATTGGATTACGTTATGTCAACTCGTTAACTCTGATTCGCGTCGTATACCGAACTTCCTTCCACGAAGTGCAACTCGCTTCCGTGAAGTTTAGTAATTATTGCAGTTTTTGTATCGTCTTTGCCTTTATACATCGAAAGAAGAAGGCTCTGGCTCTACTAGTTAGACACCTGATCACCTCTCATAATTTGGGTAACAAAAGTTTTGTACGATTTAAATCCATGATTTCCAATACTTTCACATACTCTACATCGGAGAGTTATGAACCCCGGACTTTGACATCCATAAAATCTGCTTATATTGGGTCTACAAGTAAGTTTCCAGCGTTTTTTTTTTCCAAAATTTGAAGTTTTATTATGAAAACATAGTTACAATGCTTTATTCAAAGTATCGTCCATCGGAAGCTACAACTTTCCGAACCAACAAAATTTCTCGTCTTTCGAGCCCAAGAACGTATCGAGCCAATTTTTGATTTCCTCTACTGAGCTGAAGCGTATTCCCGTAAGAGCGTTCTGCATCGAACGAAACAAGTGGTAGTCAGATGGTGCCAAGTCTGGACTGTAAGGCGGGTGAGGCAGAATTTCCCATCCACTATTTTCCAAATAGTTTTTCACCGAAACCGCAACATGTGGCCGAGCGTTGTCGTGATGAAAAATGACGGACTCATGCCTGGTCTCATATTCTGGCCGTTTTTCTTTTAATGCCCGCTTCAAACGAATTAGTTGGGTTCGATATAATGGTCCTCTGATGGTTTCACCACTCGGAAGCAGTTCGTAGTATACGACACCCTTTTGATCCCACCATATGCAGAGCATGACCTTATTCATGTGAACATTTCGTTTCGGCGTCGATTGGGCGGGCTCGCCGGGCTTTGTATACGATTTTCTGCACTTAGGATTATCATAATAAATCCATTTCTCATCACCAGTGACAATACGATGCAAAAATGATTTATTTTTATACCGCTGCAGTAACATTTCGGACATGCAAAATCGCCGTTCGACGTCTCTTGGCTTCAATTCGTACCCAGTTTCCAACCTTTTGAATGAGTCTCAGTGCTTTTAGACACAGGGAAACTGCTTGTTGCATGACGCCCAATGATGCAGCAAGTTCTTCTTGAATCTGACACGGATCCTCATCCAGTAAAGCGTCCAATTCCTCGTCTTCAAAACTTTTCGGCTTTCCGGGGCGATCTTTGTCTTCAACTCCAAAATCACCATTTTTGAACCGTTTGAACCACTCGCGGCACGTCGATTCAGCAATACATTCCGCCCCATAAGTTTCCTAAAGCAAACGATAGGCCTCAGCCGCACTTTTCTTCATATTAAAGAATAAAAGCAGCGCTTCCCGCAAATGACGTTTATTTGGCTGGAAACTTGCCATGATTTTGCTCAATAAAATGTACGACACCGATAGAACTGCTCAAATATAACGCTGCAAAGTTGTGGACAGATACAAGACCTACAAATAAAACACATGGGGTCTGACATTTCTGCCCGGGATCCACTGGTGGCGCTATCTCTGACAAACGCTGGAAACTTACTTGTAGACCCAATATATAGATTGTGAGAATGCTTCTTCTAATTCCCGATACAATGTGTCAACTAACACTTTCTTCGCCGTATTTTTGCACCGTAACTAACTCATGACGCACTTTATCGGTTGAGTTATTTTTGCTGTACTTAGTCCACGCTTTAAAGGTTTGCCTCTTGTCCTTTACCGCCATTTTCGTCTAATTGTTCCTTCGCATCGTTAATTTATTTTTGTGGGGCGGGCGCTTTGAAATATCGAGCAGAGTTTTCAAATTTTCATTGAAGCTGTTCCACATACTTTGTATCCTGTCCTGAGGTAGGCTCTTTCTTATTTGAGTGGTCCTGGCTTATATTCTCTACTGATGGCGATTTTTCTTGGATTTGTCTCGAAAGGTTCTGTCAGTAGTGCTGTCAGACGGTCGCTAATTTCCGATATGCTTACGTCTTATCTGAGAGTTCAGCTTAGACAAAATGATGACAATTCCATTTTCAGTTTGTAGCTGGATTTGTATCCGACGTTTCGACATTTATGTTGTAACACGTTTTATAGTTCGGAACTTTTATCGGTCATTCTGTCATTGAAGGCATCATATTGCTTGCTCTCGGTAACCGCCTGTCAAACTCTGACAAGAATACTTTTATTGATTTCTTCGAGAGATGTCGCACTTTCGTAATGTTTTTGTGGGGGGCTTATATGCTTGGATCTATGAATACATATCCAACTTTTCTTTTGCCCCATCGGGGCACAGACAGACAGAAAAATCCATATCCACATCCAAATAAGCGTTGTTCTCGTTGATACATTTGTAGTTCACAGCTAGAAAGTTCTAACTGCGTTTATGTTATGGATATTAGGCTTTCTCCACAACGTTTCTGTCTAATGTTTGTGGTAATATCTAGTGAGACCGGTTTATTAAAGTCAAAAAAGTAATGGTTAGAGATGAATGCCTATCGATACGAATCGACCGTAAATCTTCAGATCTAAAAGATATGCTGGTATACCAAGCTTGGCATCCAATCGGGTAGCTACTAACCCTTCAACATAGGTTAGTAAAGTCGAGTAAAAATCGTTTTCATGATTAAGTGATAAGCTTAATCTTCTATCAAGACCGCTATTATGCGTCGATTGGATACTGTACGCGGACAAAAATTGCACCCTGGAATTTGTGCACGCTTTTCAATTCAAAAAACTTCTAACTAGCGCCGACGTTCGCTATTTATGGTATGTAAACTTGAGTTTACTTGAGAAAGAAAAAATGATAGATGGCCATATGTAAATGAGCCCACAAGAGTACCAGACGTTGATAGTCATACCGCCAACACCCTTGACTTGTTTTTAACTGCTCACCCTGATAAGCACACTGTTGATGTGCTTTCCCCTCTAGACTCTTCGGACCACTGTGTCATATCAGCTAATTTCTGCTACACCGACCACATATAGTAGTTAGAGAAAAGATTCCTAAAGGAACCGTATGGCAATACGAGAAAGCCAATTGGAGCGGACTTAATACCTTGTTTAGGACTTTTAACTGGTCGTTATGTTCCTCGATAAAGACGTGGATGCCGCTGCTGATATGATCGCAGACACTATTCTCCTTGGAATGAGATCCTTTGTCTCTCATCGAATTAAGAGTATTAAACCAAGGGAAATATTTATTTGATCCTGCAAGACCGAACCTACAGAGAAAAACCAAAAAAAGTTCAGAAGAGTCAGGACTGACTGCAACGTATTTCTTAAGCGTGTGAAATTTCAATAAAATTAAAATGAAAGTAAAACTGAGACAAAATAGCAATGATAGTTTTTTCCATTGTTATGTTTCGGCAGCTGTCAAAGCTACCAAGGACATCCAGCTGTCAAAATATTCAGTAAGGTTTGCCATTTCATCACGCATAGTTTTCGATATTATCGAAATTTCGGCTCAGTCGTAAATAGATCGGTCGTCATCATGGCTTCAGTGTGCAGGCAATTCGTCGCACCATGAAAAAGTTTGAACGTGATTACACATTTTTGGATCTTAAGCCACCAACCAGCCAGAGATTGGTGAGAAATGCAGAAAACATAGCCGCCGTAAGGGCCAGTATTGAAGAAGACCCCGAAATGTCGGTTCGGCACAGATCAGCTGAATTAAGCATTGCCAGAGAGTCAACTCGGCTTATTTTGCGGTTGTATTTGGGCCAACATTCGCAAAAATTGAAGCCCAACGGCTATAGACAACGCCGTAAGTTGGCTAATTGGGCGCTGAAAATGTTAGACCGAGATCCGGATTTTGGCCAAAAAAGCATCTTCTCGGACGAGGTCCACTTTTGGCTCAGCGGCTATGTCAACAAGCAAAATTGTCGTTATTGGAGTGAATACAATCCACAAGTTTTGTTTTCGGCCAAGCATCAATGAACATTATTTCTTCGAAATGAGGAGGGAGACACATTTCCGTCAATGGTCTCATGTATAGAGCGATGTTAACCGACTTTCTGTGGTCAGAGCTCGACAACATCGATATATCCTAGCTGTGGCTCCAACAAGACGGCGCTACATACAAGCGACGTAACGCTCGAAGTTGTGAAGGAGAAATTTGGCAACTGGGTCATCTCACGGCGAGCGTTCATCAATTGGCCGCCGCGATAATGGGATTTGACAACATTCGATTATTTTCTCTAGGGGTACATCAAGTCCTTAGCCCACGCTAACAAGCCAACCACTTTAGACGAGCTCGAGGCCAATATTCGACACGTTATTGCCAGAATAACGCCGCATATAATGGACCGAGTGAACAAAAATTGGACGGACTGTGAACGGAACTGCGGCAGCCATTTGAATGAGTGAATAGATCCACATAAATGGCATAAACGTAGCTTCAAAATAAAGCTAGGATCAACTTTATATCTCACACCGTTGTTGTTTTATTTACATTTTCTTTCCTATCGTTTTTAACCGTTAGTTTTATCGCGAATAAAACAAACACAATCCTTTAAAAAAAAAATAATTTACGCTCTTTATTTGGTTGCTTATAGGCGTCTGTATTCTACAGTGTTTGACTTACGACTGATCTCCTACCTACCGGCAGACTCTTTTCCTAGTGTGGCCACTTTACAATCACTAGTCAGTGTTGCCATTTTATATTTCTTACGTTCTTATCAGGTTCTCTCCAATGGCTTACTACACGTTCAAATCTTTTTCCCGTACAATCTGCCAAAGGCTGTAACGATTTTTGGCCGTTCGTCAAAGTTATTAGAAATTCTGCCTCATCCTCCATCCCAATGCTCATTTATAATGGCATTCCAGCTGTTAGTTCTATGGACAAAGCCAATCTGCTTACTGCGCACTTTGCGGACAGCTCAACACATCCAGATTGTGCTATGTCCCCACCTACACTTGAGTGAGTCGAATCTTCAATGCGACGAATCCACTTTCGCATTCGTATAGTAACAAGAGTACTTAAAGATCTTAACATACGCAAATCCGCTGGTCCAGGTGGTAAACCTCCTCTTGTTCTGAAGAGGGGTATTTCCTCACTGGCAAAACTACTGCCTAAGATTTTTCATCAACCATACTCTTCAGGACTCTTTTCGAGCAGATGGAAAACACATTTGTGTGTCTCCTATCTTACCTTATTCTGGGCCCCCGCCCAATTATCAAGGCTTCGCCCATCAATGACGTTGTCTAATAAAAAGCGGAGGCAGAGCATATTACTGGTTTTATCGTAAACATCTTCAGATAACGCCTCTGAAGGTTGCTGCGATTTGACCAGTAACAAGTTGTCGGTCATAGGTCTTGTTGGCGGCTGGACCACCGGTAGTCCATACCAGGACTTAAATCACGGTACCATGGGAGTCAGGAGCCCCCCGGATTTCGGTCCGGGCTTGACTTGTTGAGGTAGGCCCCCTTGTGGGAGCGTCATGGTGGCTGTGGTTTAAACCCAAATCGCGGGAAAGTGTCTAACCCATTATAGAGTTGCAAATAAGTACTGGGTGCTGTGACCCTAAGAACAGTAAGAGGTTTTAGGTCGACCTCGACTCATACCAAGGGTGGAACTTGTGCCTCCAACACAGTTCCGAATTGGTATCAAAGAATTGACGGAGAGCGATGGCAAGGCGTATCCTTGCTCCCTATGGATGTATGGGCATCCCCTAAGCGTAAGGTCTATACAGACAGGTGGTTTACGTTAAAACACAAGAGACGTTCTTACCTTATTCTTTATGTGACGCAAGTCAAGTATCTGGGCATAACCATGAGCGAGAATCTGAACTTCTTACCACATTTGGAAAGACACAAGGACAAACTCACAAACGTTGTGGGACAGGTAAGACGCATTATGCGGTCTGACTGGGGGCTTGGCAGGCGTGCTGTGCGCACCATATATGGTGGCCTTTTTGTTGCTTGTGTAACATTCGGGGCATCAGTGTGGAGTGACATAGTCATGACTAAGTGGGGTTTCAGAAAGATCCTCTCTTGCCATAGAGTGGTCTTACTTGGCTGCTTACCCGTTTGCCGCACTGTCTCTACAGAGGCACTACAGGTGTTGTTGGGAGTACCACCCCTTGACTTGGAAGCTATCCGTCGTAGATTAGCCTTCAAAGCGAGGAGAGGTATACCACTAAGAGAGCGTGATTGGGTGTCTGACAATGGAGTCAACCAGATGTCCTTCCAGGAGAGTAAGCGCTTGCTAGACGAATGCGTCATATCTAGATGGCAATCTAGATGGGACGATAGCGTAAACGGCAGAGTCACTTACCGTTTCCTGAAAAATGTCTTATTCATGCGAGAGCGGCCTGAGCTGAGTTTTAACCTCAACTTGGGCTTTCTTCTTACTGGTCATGGTTCCTTTAATGCATTTTTGCATAAGAGGGGTCTAAGCCAGGTGGAAGGCTGGTTGCGAAACTCGACCGGAGGCTATATTCTGGTACCACGGAAGGTCAGGAGCCCCCGGAACTTAGTTCTGGCCTGACATAGGAGTTGGCCCCCTTGTGGGAGTATCGTGGTGGCTGTGGTTTATACACAAAATCGCGGGGAGAGTAGGCCAAGTGGTGTTTGGACATCATGTGGCTGAGTATATGTTGTAGCGTGCTATGACCTGTGCTCAGCTATTTGATGGCTGTAGCGCTAATTGGTCTGCTCGATGTGGAGTTGCATTGCAACCGGGTGCCATGACCCACAGAATGGCAGAGGTTTTAGATAGGCCTCAACCTTATACCAAGGGAGAAGATCGTGCCTTACACACGACTTCTAGTAGGTACTGGAGGTAGTATTTATACTATCCGAAGGGCGTTGATTGAGGCATTATTTTAATCCTGTTATGTTAAGGTGTCTACGTAAAACACAGGAGACGTTCTTACCTTATTCTATCACTATTTTCACCACCAGTAACACCCATCTCGCTATAAATGCTCATCAGTATCGCATCAAGCCCCTACAGTACTCTAAAATATCGTGATTCCTTCTTAAGCCGTGCAACTCGCTTATGGAACGGCTTGCCGAGCTCTCTATTTCCTAGTCGTTATAACTTGCAAACATTTAAGACCAATGTACAGCGGTACCTCTGTACAGTAACAGTGTTTTAATAAAACTAGCTTTAAAAGAAGTAAATTTGTTTCCTAAGGCAAGCGCACATCACAGTCGACAATAAACAGATGGAATGGTAAAGAAATTATGTCTGTTTCTTACACGTAGCGTGACAAAATTTCAAACACGATTTTAGATCCTTGTTATGTTTGATGAATTCTTTAATGTACAAGGACGATCCGCCTCCAGCCTTGGATGGATGACAAGCATGATAACCCTTCTGAGATCAAGCAAATACATTTTCGTGTGAATATTGTATTTCTAGATCATCAAGTTTTTGGAAAAGTCTGTTAGCATTTCATGTTAGTATCTTGAGCATTCGTGTCATATTCAGGTTCTCGGCTTAGTAAACGTATAGCGGCATTCATTTTGGATCTTTATCAACCTTTCGAAAGTAAGTGTATTTCTTTATTTTGCTCTTCGAGTTTCACAAAACATGAGAAACTGGGTCCGTGGAGTATTCGGGCTTTTCATTTTGTAGTATCACCGCCTGATCATATGATAGTGCGCTCAATGTCCGTCTTCTAAAGCGTGATAGTTCTTTCTGAACCTGAAGGACTTGTAAATTCTACTACTTTGTTGGGCGTAGGCTTTCTTGATAGTTTTGAGGGTCCATTTTGTGGCATAAGGTGGAGGGTTTCCTACTTACTCCTCACACTAATAACTTTCCGTGTGATTGAATTCTCGGCAAGGTTTGGACTGAGGGATTAATATTATGTTTCTACGTTGATTCTTAGTTCTGATAATCATATTGGGCATCGTTTTTATGTTATACATAGATTTTTTCAAGATTTTCCGTCTTATCGAATGTTAGCAAGAACGTCACGGTTCTCTGTGGTTTCTTCTCTCTTTCGATGTTAACAGCATCAATATTTTAAAACTTGTGTTTTTTAGATCACTTACGACATCTTTGGGGATAACGCATGTAGTCTCTAGCTGTCGGCCTTATCGGCCATTCCGACTTGTTCTCATAAATCTGCCATTAAATTTTCCACATGCTTAGCTTATGAAGCACTAAACGATATCTCTCATAGTCTTGGACACTGACTTTCCAAGTGATCTTTTTGTAATCGGATGACAACAATATAGTATCTTAAACGTGGTTTGAAGTTTGTTGAAATCCGCAATTCCGATCACGTTGACTGCCCGCGGTGGCTGGTGTTTTTGTCGATTTTCTTCGAAACGAGATTTTGCCATATCGTCTTTTTCCAGCTTATTTCCCCTCACTTGATGTCGAATAACGATTTCGGCTGAGGAGCCGGCCTTCCAATTCCTGCCTTGGTGTTTCTGCTAGCTCCATTAAGCTTCTTCACTTAAGTGCTCTTCGTCCTTTTTCATAAGTAACTTCACCCATAGAGCTACAACTTATGACAGACGAGCGGCAGAGCAGCCGTTCAGTTGTGAATATCGCAGCTGTGGTTGAATATGTCGCGGAGGACCCCGAAGTATCAACCAGATGACGTGCCACGTAATTGGGCATCAATCGGCTGTCTTTACAGAGAATTTTGGTGAAAAACTGTAAGATGTTCCCTTACAAAGTGCGGACAGTGCATCATCTGTTAGCTGTTGACCGCCAAGCGCGTTTAATCTACATCGAAACTTTTCATCGGAAATCATCATGAGCGACGAAACCCATCTTTTTGGATATGTGAATAAGCAAGAGCCATTACACCCGCTCTAAGTTACTGCATGGTGTGCTGTTTACGATGGAGATGTCATCGTGGTTTATTTTTTCGAAAACGCCCCGGGCCAAATGACTACTGTGGACGGCGAGCACTACAGACCCATCCTCGACGACTTTTTCCTTCCTCAATTGGATGAACTGGGACTAGAGAGCGTGTGGTTCCAACAAGGTGGAGCAACGGCGAATACTGCGCGAGCCACAACCGAAATTCTGAGGGCTGAATTTCCGGGTCGCCTAATCTCTCGTTTTGGCGATTTGCACTGGACAGCAAGATGGCCTGATTTAACCGTTCCAAACTTCTTTTTGTGGGTTTTTTTGATGTCACGAGTCTATGTCAACAAGCCTCAGACTCTTGAAGCCCTCAAAGAGAATATCCGTCAAGAATGCGAGGACTTATCGCCGGAAGTTCTGGCAAGAATGATGAAAAATGCCACAAATCGGGCCCGAAGGGTCATCAATTCTGGTGGCGGCGGCCGGTCATCATTCTCCCTAGAACTCTTGCGCCACCTTGTAGTACTTCCCAACCACGTTCACCGTTCAAAATGCGAAGCGTATCCTCCAATCCTAGTACATTTGATCCAAAGAATGTCGTACGAAACTCTCCGAGAATAAGGCACATTCCGAAAAAATGGAACACAACTTCTTTTTCTCTTAGGTTACAGAATCCACATAAGGTTGGACGTTCAGGCCTGTATGGTGTATAATTTAAGTTTGTTAGTTCACCTCTCATTTTCTTATTTTCTCGGTTGAGTTAATATTTATGAGATATGCTCCTTCCCTCAGATTGTACATCTGTGTTGCGACGACTCAGCTTCATTAATGAGTCATAAGTAGGTTTCCTGTTTTTCTTTTCCAAGATTGTGTGGAATAGAATTTTCAGAGTTGTTGCTTGTTCCTTTTCCGGCATACTAAGGTTGAACCCACAGTTTCTTGCTAGCTTACTCCATTCAACCACACAGTTGCTCATAGCATTTATAACATCTAGTTGAAATGTAGCTTTAACGTTTTAAGAGAGAAAGGAGCCATCCCGACTGAACACTATTTTAAACTTTTAAGTTTTAACTTTTCGACCATGTCGAATGGATAGTATCCCCATACCTGAGGTCCGCACAACATTACAGATGTTCCAGTAGCACGTATTATTTTTTGCTTAGAACTGTGTTCTACTATAGATTTACTCTTGATGCATCTTCCCCATACTGAACTGATTGCCCGTTTTGGTTCTGATAGTTTGGTTTCAAAGTGTTTATCCATGTTAAGGTTAGCTTTAATCAATACTCCTACTTATACTCTTTAACCACTTCTATGTATTCCCCTTCATACTCGTACGTCCATTTCTCATTTCTCATTTTGTCTTCCATAAATAAAGAGAAAAGTTCCACGTCTGAATGTATATTTATCATAAGCTACAAGCTGTTCACATTGATTTTAAGGTCGCGTGTGAGCTTTACAGAGCAATATCATCCTGCGATGGAGAATGCACGCTGCTCCATCAAGGACGGCAAAGAACACGCGGGACCTTTGATATAAAAAAAGGATTTAGACAAGGCGATGCGCTGTCATGCGATTTCTTTAACATAATTCTTGAAAGAATAAATAAAAAGATAATAAGAAAATAAAACTAACGCGCCAGCACAAGAAGTACAAGCGTTCAAAAGTCCGTCCAATGATATTAACATAATCGGAAGAAAGCAGCGTGATGTCAGTGGCGCTTTCGCGAGTATTCAGGGCAAGGCCAAGCATTTATATGCTATCAACCAGAAATGACACCCAACACTGACCTCTCAGACAGAACGTCACATATAGCTTTGTAGTAATTAAGGACTTTGTCTACCTAGTCTCCGGTATCAATTCAGACAACGACACCAGTGCTGAGATCAGACGAAGAATAACTCCTGCCAATTCGCTGCTTCTTTGGGCTAAGAAGGCAACTGACTATCAGAGCCCTCTCTCGAACAACAAATGTGATCCTCTATAAGACCTTAATAACCCCTGCTTTGCACTACGGCGCTGAGGCATGGACTTTACCAAAAATTAATGAGGGTGTTCTTGGCTGTTTTGAGATGAAAATTTTTCGGGTGATTTTCGGTTCAGTCTGTATAGACGATGAGTGGAGGAGATAAAACGTCGAATTGTACGGGCTGTACAAAGACTTCGATTTAACTAGAAGAGTGAAGGTCCAACGACTGAGATGAACGGGTCATGTAGAGCGGATGGACACCGACGTTCCGGGCCGATATGTTTTCGACGAAGACCGCGACTTAGGCGGCACAGCCAACTTAGTGAGCTAAGCTAGAGGCAGCTAGTTAAAGATCGTGCTGGCTGGAGACGCTTGGTGGTTGAGGAGCAGGTCTACTCCGGAATATAGCCCCACCTTAAGTAAGTAGATAAGGTTAGGTTAAACAGGGGTATGATGGATATGTCACCAAACAGACACCAGGCACCAAAACGGGCCCTTCGAGATCCCTATGGAACTAGTTAAATTTTTCTTCAAAAACCTTAAAAAACTCCCTGGTGAAACACCCAATATCCCTGCAAAAACCAAGAAGACCGGTAAAGTTCGTGCCGTCTATTTCCTCTAGGTTTTCGAGGAAGTATTTCCCTAAAAATTTTCTTCGACTACGCGATATTGGCTCGCATTCGTACAGTATTATGTTCTCAATGGCTTTCAGATCACCGCAGAATCAGCAAATATCCGTATCTGACAATTTGAGTCTCTTTACGTGTTTCCACAGGAGACAGTGTCCTGTCAGGATTTCTATTACTGTCCTAAGCTTTTATTTTGATTTGATTTGATTTTATTAACTTCTTAGATCTTTGGCTGTCGAAAAGCGGCCAAACAGCCTTGGATACCATGTGTCTTTCAAGACTTACCCACCCTAAGTTGGCAGTCTTTGTGATTTTTTCCTCGATAATGCCCCTCACTATGCAAAGGGGTGGTTTGATGTTGACAACGTCACTATTGTCGAGTACCTCCTTTTCTTGCAAGCTCATCCGCTTGTTCATTTCCTTTAATGCCGCAGTGTCCTGGCACCCAGCACAGTCTTACCCGGTTCTGACTGCATAGTTTCTTGAACACTGTACGACAGCACATGACTGTATTAGAGTTGAAGTTGGTTGATTCCATTGCCTTGAGTGCGGCCTTACTATCGATGTTGATAGCGATATACAATATCTTCCGGATACCGATCTCATCTGCATTAGCTTAACCGTCCTGAGGACAGCCAGAACCTCTGATTGGAAGACACTGCTTGTGTCCGGTAGCCTTGTAGACACTCTTGCTTCTTCCTCTGTTTTCGAGCCATCTGTGAAAATTGCAATTACAGTCCTCCCTTTCCGGATATATTATAGTATATCATACGGAATGTCGAAATCGACCAAGGAAAGAATTTCATCCGTTAGAATTGGATTGCCTGGCAGTAGCTCCGTTAGGACCGTGCCATGTCCGAAACTAGTGTTCTTGAAGTAACCCAGATTAGTGAGTCGTATCGCACTGTATCGCCAGCAAGTTTTTTGATCTGTAAATCAAGTGGTGTCAGGTGCAGAAAGGTATCCAATGCTGCCGTAGTGGTGGTACGGAGCGCACCTGTAGTGGCTATGGAAGCCGTTCTTTGAACCGCCATTAATTTTCCGTAAATCGTTTTCTTGTTTGTTGCCTTCCACCATATAAGTGCGCCGTATGTAAGTGTGGCTCTTACCACCGCCGTATACAGCCAGTACATCATAGGAGGCTTTAAACCCCAGATTTTTCCTACCGTTCCTAGCATTCTTTCCGCTACATTAAGATTCCAATTCAGTTTTTTGTTCAGAATCACCCCCAGATACTTCGCGCTTAAGTAAGTAAGAATTGAATTAATCAACTGCTGAACTACTTGCTATAAACCCCACTTGGAATTCATGTAGGACTATACTTTCTTCAACTCACCCTGTAAATCGGTTATGCAGTAGTACACTAAAAAATTTTGCTAAAGTGTCTAGAAACAATAGATTTCTAGATTGTCATAATCCCTTTCTTGTGCAGAGGAAATATGATTGCTCTTCTAAAGCTTCCTAGAATATTTACCATTTCAAAAATTTGATTATACTCCTCTGTAAGAGCTTCTGCAAATTCAGTTGTACCGTCTTTGAAGTAATCGAATGCGGAATGCGGTCTTCGCCTGGGGCTTTGTACCCTGTAACATTGGTAATAACTCGCTGAACCTCGTCTTAAGTGATATATTGATTGACTAGATTGGAGTACAATGCTCACATCTGGCCAGGTACTCCTAAAACCTCCTTGTACCTGCTTGATAGGATTCAAAACCTGATAGGTGATGCTAATATCACGCAGCTAATTGACGGTATAGGACACTGACGTAATGCCTTTTGTCTCATCTTGCTCTATCGCTATTTCCACCATCAGTGCTCCAAAGAAATTGCCAGTAGCATTCCACCCCTTCTAACTTTTAACCGTAGCACACGTCACACTATGAATGCTCACCAGTATACCCTCGTTTATTGAAATATTATGATTCTTTCCTATACCATACAACTCGCTTATGGAATGCCCTGCTGAGCTCTTTATTCCCTAGCCATTGTAACTTGCAAACATTCAAAACCAACTTATATCGGTATCTCGCTTTCTTTCCTTCGCCCGCGCTATGGCAAACATTTTAAGGATACTAAAAACCCTATTGAAAAGATGTTCCCCTTCTTTATACTGTTCGAGACCTCTGAACTACATTGTTAAGCACACGACTTTTTAACGTGCTTTAGAGCCTGCATGGGGATACATCCAGCAAGTCAAATACCTCAATCATGTCATTGGGTTTTAGTGCCTTTTCCCATGAATCAGCTTATCCTTTCTTCCTTTCATTGCCCAAACCTCTACTACGATGTCGAATTCTCTACTACAATCTGATTTTCTCTACACCATTTGAAACTCTCCAACTGACATCGCATATCAACTACCACCTTTCTCTCTATCTAACTAACGCTATCCACAGAATTCTCTCACCGACAGAGTCAAATATACAAACTCTCCACTAAACAATTTCCAAATATTGCCTTGTTCTCCTTCTTCAATCCGACTGGCTCTCTCTCGTTCAGTGTTTGAGTAACGTACCGTGAGTGCTGTGCACAGTTAGAGCGAACATCAGCTGGTAGACAAAACGGGAAAGAAGAAAAAAAAAAAAACGAACAACTGCTCACAAAAGAACCCGCAAAATTGTTCAATTAGAATTTCCCGAAACACGGTAGTTTGTTATCACATCGGACACCCCCTCGCGAATTACCGTTCGTCATTGTCCTTCTACCCAGCTGAGCGAGTTAGTTCCGTGAAAACGAAGAAAAGCCAGAAAAATTCTTGTCTACTTGCAAGCACTCGGAAGCGAACAAAGAGTGAGGAAGTGAAGAACGCATTCCAACGTAAACCAGACGTCGCGAATCGGTCAGTGTTTTCCCTTTTGTCTCTGAAAATCCTGGATAGCCCGGCCACAAAAGGACTCGGACAATTTTTTTTTAAGAAAATCTCAAATTAAACAAAAAGAAAAAAAAAAAATTGTGAAAAAGAAATGTCAAGTGTTTGTACTGTCAGTGGAGAATAAGATAAGGGAGTGTGCGAATAGTGTTGACCCCTCTTTGTGCTCTTTGTGAAGAGAGAACAGTGAAAAAAAAAAAAACATCGGTTGGTTCGATACCAGAGTCCATGTCTGAGCCCAAGTCATTGTCCTGCCTTCCTTCGATAGCTACCAAAAGTTCGACTGGATTCCTAGGGGACACATTTCCGGAAAAGGTGTAACAAAACGGAAGAGCACAGTAAACAGACTATGAGAAAAAGTGTGAGAGAGAGAGAGTTTGAAAAGAGCGTAGCAAGTTAGGGGTAGTCAACTCTTGCTCTCCAATCAATACAATACAAACCGAAGAATCAAAAGCAAAAGCAAAAGCAAAACACATGTTTCGTCGTTAAATCGTGATTTCTTACTGCCATCTCCTTCCCCACACTATTCGTTACAACATCTAATTAACGGGTCAAGTGGATCGTGATTGTGAATTTTATGTAATAGCGGTAACACTTGACAAGGCAAACCAAAAAAGAACACAAAACAAAGCCAAACAAAGAAAAAATAAGAAAAATAAGAAAAATCCACTCTCTCCCTTGGACTCTCTTTGTTACTGTTACATTTTCATCGTGCATCAGTGTGTGTGTGGGTCTGTAACTTATTTCTTTTGTTTTTTTTTTTTTTTCGTTTTTTTGAAAGAGAGATTCTCCGGAAAATTTTCCTGTAACAGGATCATTCGCTCTCCGTACGTAGAACCGAAGAGGACGCTCTGCCAAACGGGACACTGACCGTCGAATTACCGGTGAAAGAAAAATTACACAAAAAAAAAAGAAAGAAAGAAAATTGTCTTTGGCTTTAAATTTTGTACGTTTCCCGCCCCTGTCGGTTCGGTTTTTTTTTTTTTTGTTCCTTTTTTAATTTAAATTGTTTACGGAAAATTCGATTAGTGTGTGCGTGTGTAGTTTATTTTTCTTTAAGATCTTCCAATTTGTCATCCCTTCATTCCCTCTTTAAAGGATATTTTAAGAAATAAGCAAAAAAGTTTTCCTCTTTCCTTTTGTTTTTGTTGAAAAAAGAAGAAAGAAAAAAAAATCATCATCGTCCGTCTGGTGTGCATTTGTCAAAGAAAAGCAGCAAAAAAAAAAAAATCTGTAGAGTCACCTTCTCCAGAAGTCCACCCGCCCATTTTAGTGGAAAAGTGAAATTTTATGAAAAAAATAAAAGTAAATCTAGTGTGTTAAAAGTGAAAAAAAATAAAATAAAATAAAAAGAAGAGGAAGAGGAAGAGAAGAGAAAAGTTGCAATCCAAATTGTTGGGATAAATTTTTTATGGAATATTGCTGATGGCGGCCGTTGGTGGCCCCGCTAAGCAATCCCGGGTTTCGATGAGCGTTTCAATGTCATTGGTACAAGGTGGCGCCGCCGGTGGAGCACCCCAGGGTGCCATATTGGCTGCAGCAGCACCATATTATTCACCACCAGTTCCATTAGATGTCCAGCCAGATCGTCCAATTGGTTATGGTGCATTCGGAGTTGTATGGTGAGTTGAAATCAATTTTATCTATTCCTAACTCTGTCTTGTTTATCTTGGTTTTTTTTTTTAGCAATTTTTAAGAATTCTTTTTGTTTTGTTAAGTAACCCACCCCCGATTCATGGTATTCATGCGACTTAGTGGTGGTGGTGATGATGTAAGAAAAACCAACCCTCGTATTAAAGTTGAGAGGATTTCCATTAAATTAATTCATACGAAGGTTATACGAATACTTCTACGGCTATGACGATGACGGTGTACAATGTACATAATTGTCCTGGAGTTGCTACTAATTGCTAAACAAGTCTAAGGAAGAATTACTAGTACATGAACAGCGGTGAAATGCGGGTTCCCGGGTAGATTTTAATCAAAATTCGAGCTCTTCATAATTCCAAACATACCAAACAGGGGTGCATTGTGTTGGGTTTCCTTTTGTTTGCATTTTTACATAGAGAAACTCGAATTGTGTAATTCGGAAGGGTGAAACTCCGATTGTCGTTATTCAATTTACTTGTCGATTACGATAAGACATGGACTGATACAGCACACTTTTATGCATATGTTCCATTTTGGATAAGAATCACTTTTAACTGGTTTGGTCTACGAAGCGAACACCATCAGGATATAAGTTGAAAATAAACACTGTCTACTGACAACTCAATGGAATAGTTTTAGACTTATATGGTCAACACCAATAGCAAACAGAATTGACCACTTAAAAGTTGCTTCCATGATCAAATTTAAAAAAAAAAAAACGCCGGTATTGCCGATGTGTCCTTGTTTTGCGACAGAAGTCGCCTCATGTATCAGACAAATGGGATAACATACTCATATGTAGGATGTGCTAGTAGCTTTGCCAATTGGTACCTATAATTGTCCAGCCTTGTTCTGGATTGGAGAACTCAGTAAAACAGGTCTAGCTGATTTTGAAACGGTAAGAAAAACCGACGTAATTGAGTGTATTGTTATTATCAGGTCGAATTCAAGAGCTATAGATGGAATATGTACCTTTCCGTTTTATTAAACTTATACTTCCATTTATCATTAATCATTTGACGCATACATAGAATTAATTACTGCATTACAACCTCCACATTTCCACAAACCTGGAAAGTTGCTAAAGTCATCCCTGTTTCTAAAAAGACTTCTGCTTCAACTTTAAATCACTTTAAGAGACCAATAAGCATAATACCATGCTTGTCGAAGGTTTTTGAAAGGCTTATTGCCAAGCAAATACAAAACCACTTATCAGTCAATTCCTTACTCAGCCGTTTTCAGTGAGGCTTTAGAGCTAATCATAGTGGAGCGCACAGGAGTTGTACAGGGTGAATGATAAATTTTATTGTGCCAAAGCAAAAAATGTTGGAAAATATATCAGTTTTCAAATTGTATCAGTAGTTTTCAATATGTCAGCCTTTGGCGCGAATAATGGCCTTGAGACGGCCGAACAAAGCATCGCACGCTGCACGCAAGTGGCTCTGCGGTATTTTGGCCTATTCCCGGTGAAGGCCGGCTTGTGTGAGGTGGTCCAAACTTTGGTATTTTTTAGTGCCAACCTTCGCCTTCAAAATATCACAGACAGAGAAATCCAACGGATTTGCATACGGAGAATTTGCAATCGCAATCCATTGTGTCGAAGAAATGATTGTGTGTGGAACATTGTTTTTTAACCAATCTTGGTTGACGCGCGTTTTGTGACATGGTGCCGAGTCTTGTTGAAATGTCCACGGTCTCCGACCGAAATGATTGTTTGCCCAAGGCTTCAATACTGCCTCTAAGACAGTTTCACGGTATACGATCGCATTAATTTTGACGCCACGGTCCAAAAATACGAAAATACGAGCGGAGAGCGACCATCGGCGGTTATGGCGGCCCAAACCATCACCATCGGTGCTGCCCGCTTTCTGGTGGCCGCCCGAAGGTGTAAATTTTCGAAGGACCTCTCTGGCAAGTAAACTCGGTCATTTTGTTTGTTGACATATTGCTCGATAACAAATGGCGACTCATCGGAAAAAAAACAAATTCGGCAACTCACCACTTTCGTGCAAGCGTAGCCATTTTTCTTCCCGTTGAGGTGCTGGAGGGCTCTAACGATAGCTACTTATGGTTTTCCAGCCAAATATAATTCACGTTTGAATTCCAACGCGGATAAAATTTTTTTAACACAATTGAGACGCAAATCGTTTAAAAGACTTGTAAATAATAAAATTATCTGCCATGTGTCCAAATTTGAGCTCACTGTCATGAACGGTTTGGAAATTATAGCAGTCTGAAGTTGGTTGCAGTTCGAGTCATTCAGGGTGTACATATCATTTCTCAAAAGCTTTCGATAAACATCTTTTTGGGTTTAGTGAGAGGTTTCTTGTCAGGTAGAATGCAAACGGTCTTTAATAGTGAAATCTTTTCTCACCTGAAGCCTTTAAAACGAGGTATTCCTCAGGAATCTATCTTAGAACCTCTTCTGTTTTGCTTATTCATAAATTACTTGCCAACGAAATGTGAGTATGCTTCAATTCAACTAAACAGGGGTTGGTCAATCAAGTCCCTGAAAATAGAAATAAGAAACACTCTTTTCGGCAAAAGATATCATAATCTCCTTTCAGCTTTATATGCTTTGTCCAACGTTTCTCCAATTTTTTGATGCCTTCCAAATAATACGATTTCTCGAGGGCCTCAAAATAGGCGTTTGTTTCATCGATGACTTCTTTATTCGACGAAAATCTCTTACTGTCGAACCATTTCTTCATGTTTGGAAACAGGAAATAGTCGCAGGTTGCCATTATGACTACGGACTTGTAGGCCGGTTGTCCTGGAGGAGAACTTTTTTATCGCCAAATGCGGTCGTTTTGGTTTCAAATCGGCGTCGATTTGATCTGCATTGTATGCGGCGGAGATCATTTTACCCTTTTCAAGGTAATCGATGTGAGTGACAACGTGCGCATCCCAAAAAGCTGTCGCCATGAACTTGTTGCCCGGCAGACGCAGCTTGGCATTCTTCGGCTTCGACTCACCTGTCTCGAGTGTTCCTTGGTCATTATGATTTCAGGCGAAAATAGTGCAAGGCTACGATTAAAAGGACACTTTCGATCTTAACAACGTATCATTGCTTCTTTCACTGAAATTTCGATTGACATTGCCAGGCACAACTTAAATTTTGTGCATCTTTAAGACTTAAGCTTTATTAATTACACAATTTGGACAGTATTGAGTCCTCACTTACTATTTTGTCCGTATCACCTATTACCCAGCACAGGGTTATCGTCTTTAATTGCGAATGATCACGTGGATGTCGCGCATTTCACTTTTTTTTGCTTCGTGCAGTCGTGAAGTCCAATTTTCAACAATTTTATCGAGCAACAGGGGCCGTATATCAGCAATAACACGGCTAATGTTGACTTCCAAATCGTCCAACGTCTCTGTTTTATCGGCATAGAAGGTAATCTAAAGGTGTGCGATCACAGGATCGTGGAGGCCGGTTCACAGGTCCATTACGTGAAATTATGCGCTCAGCAAATGTTTCTCGCAATAAATTGATGGTGTCGCGCGCCGTGTGGCAGGTTGCGCCATTTTGTTGAAACCAAAGCTGTGTCACGTCAATGCCATTCAACTGAAGAACGAAGAAGTCAGAAATTATGTTTCTGTAGCACTCTTCATTGACGGAAACATTCTGGCCGGCATAAGAAATATGGGCCGATAATTCCACCACCCCATAAAGCATACCAAATAGGGAGTTTTAATGGCTGTAAGGGCGTCTCGACAAAGGCTGCTGGATTTTTTCTACTCCTAATTCGGCAATATTGCTTGCAGAACATAATTTTTCGTTGAAAATGAGGATCAAGCTGAATCATGTTTCCGGCCCAATCACCGAACCTACGGCGCGGCGTATAATGGTCAGGAGGACCCAAGTTAAGTTGGGTCTTAAGTATAAGCTTTTAAGCGAAGATCTTCCATAAAATTTTCCACAAAGCGGATGGGCATATCGACTCATTCGGATTCTCTTCAACACTGCGCTTCACAACGGCAATAACTTCTTCTGTTCGCACTGTTTGTCGTCTTTGGGGATGCGTATTATCCACTAGAGTGTACGTGGTGCGAAAACCATAAAATGGACATAGCGCACGATAAGTTTGGCGAACCGAACCATGGTCTTCAAAATAAGTTTCCACAATTTGCACGCGTTGTTCTGGCGTTGATCTATTCATCGTAAAATGTCAAAACTAACCACAAATCAACTGTCAACTGTGAAATTGACAGTCTGTCGAAACAGTGTTGACAGTTTCAAAACCAAACCTCTAAAAACAAAACACCCTTTACAATTCACTGGCCACGCAGAAAGGTCGATATTTAATAATTAACACTTAAAAATGCATTGGTCCTCACGTTGCCATTCCGGTTGCAGAAATTCTTCTTGAATGGTAACGGATCTCTAAATGTAGATAATCTAATTTCGGTTCGGATTAGCATCACAATGTGAAAAACGTGGTGACGAAGAATCATTTTAATTTAATGTTCACTGGTCTGACACCAATGAAAGTATTTTTTTCTAGATTAGAAAACGTGGAAAAGAGAAATGCGGCCAAATAACAAGTGTGGTATCTGACGGATACTTTTTGAATTTCGTATAGAAACTAATTTATGTAATACCGGAAAGATTTGAATTTTGTGGCTTCTTTAAGGTGACTTTTCGTGGTTGGTTTCTTCGCAATAATTTACCATCAAGCAGTCGTGCGTCCTGCTATGTTAGATCTCAATAAAACAAGTCAAGTCGGAATCCAGAGAAAATATGAAGAAGATGTCCCGCTTTATTGAACAAGATTTGGGACGCAGAACATACCAACAACTTAATGCTGGATTCTTGCCCAACTCTATTTGTTCTCTGTTGGAAAATCATTAACCATCCTGTTGCATTCGTTCTTATTGACTCAGACGACGTTTAAGTCCAAGGTGGTGGCAAGATTTTCCCCACATTTACAACTAAACATATTTATTTCGCTTCCATTTCAACCGCATCAGATGCAAAAGCAAGGCCTTTTCTAGTTTCCTAATCATGATGTTAAGAAGTACAATGACATCACCTTTTCTAAACCTTGGCTTGCTATCAAAAGTCCTAGGGGGATTGCTTTCGAAATCCACGGAGAAGCGATCGACTTCCGTGGTCATTTTCTAGAATCGCAGAGATTGCAACACTAGAAACGGCTCTGTGAAGTTCGTCTCTATATATATTTTCACATGCGGCCTTAAAATAACGAGGTGATGGGCAAGGACCTGGACTTCTTGTGTTGTCTTTAGGATATGCCGTAGTGTGAATGTTGTTTCAATTAAGACCTGCTTAAATCCTGTTGACAAATTGTTTCAGGCATTTACATAATATAGCTGGTAACAACTTGTACATAATGTTAAGTAGCCGTTCTAATTGAGGATATCCTATCTTATGAATCCGACAAATCGAATGGTGCTGAATTAGTGAATACTCTCTACCAAATCATCTCCAAAATGTTTGGCAGGTAGGCCTTCCAGTCGGCGGCTTCGTTATGCCGTTTAGATGTTACCTGCTGTATCTGATAGGATTAGTGAGTAGAAAACCCACATTGTATTCCTAAGGTTCTCAAACTCAGATGGCTTAGGCTGGGACATAAAAACTGAATGGTGTGCCCTCGTGAGCCTTTTTTTGCGTCTTTGCAGCCTCTGTAAAGATCCCCGTCACTGAGATAGTTTGCTTCTGCCTTTAAGAAGAATATTCCCAGACTTCGATCTGTTGAGCCACAAAGAACTGAGCATTGGCTATGAAGACTAATTAGCTTAAGATTTACATCATAACAGCGCCTCAATCGTACAGTCGTTATAACAATAGACGAGTGGCTGATAGATCGGACCTCGATTTTTGTAAATATAAGGGATGGGCTGTTCATAAACAACGCTAGAACCAGCAGGTATATAGTATTCCACCGGAATTCCCGGAATTTATTCAGAAAATTAAAAATACTATTTATTCATTTAAATCTATGTACATTGTCCCTTTTAAAGTAATCCCCATCGACTGCAACACACTTATGCCAGCGCTTGATCCAATCCTCGAAACATTTTTTCATATTCGGTTTTCGGTATGTCCATCAGTGCTTCCTGCGATTATTCCATTACTTCCTCTCGGCTGCCGAAACGCGTTCCCCGTAGTGGTTTTTTAAGAAGTCACAGGGAGCTAAATCAGGTGAATTCGGTATTTGTTGCATTTTTCGTCAAAAAATTACGAATAATGATGGCACTGTGCGACGGTGCGTTATCATGGTGCAAAATGAACGAGTTTTCTGCCCACAATTCTGGTCTCTTTCGGCGAATTGCTTCACGTAAACGTGCTCGTGCCACTGGTAAACGATTACTGATTGTCTTTTACTGCCGAAATATTTTGGACTTGGTGTATAAAGAATTTTATTGAGCTCAATGTTAATAAGTGCCAGCAATAACCTACACTCGTAAGCGTTTCCCAACTTCAGCTCTTACATATTTAATTTGTAATCGACCTGTTCCCTTAGTTACTTAATTGCGGGACCTAGGTGTTATTTGTGATAGAGAACTCAATTTTCGTTCCCATATCGACAGTATCATAAATAAAGCCAACTCCCCACTTGGTTTTATTAAGCGCTGGTCTAAGAAATTCTCCGACCTCTGTATTACCAAGTCCGTTTTTATAACCTTTGTTCGCCCTCTTCTAAGTTTGGGTCACCTTACTACACCACCCATATTCTTCGGGTTGAGACCGTACAGCGCAGGTTCCTTCGATTCGCTTTACGGGGACTCCCCTGGTTTGATAACTTAAATTTACCACTGTACACAGATCGCCCGAAGCTTATCGATTTACAGTCCTTTTTGGACACCAGAAAGATGCCAACATTGTCTTTGTCCATCAGATAATAGTTGGTAACATCGATAGCCTCTCTTAATCTATGGACTGCACCACTCTCTTGGCTCAATCCTCACCGAACAAATTATGGATACCTAGAACCAATCTATAGGATGCTACGGAAAATTAACAGTGTCCAAACCTTTGTCGATTCCCACCTCAACAAAATTTCCCTCAGGAACTTCCTTTACTCTATCTTATTGGGTCTAGACCCAATCTGCCAATCCCTTAGTTTTTAATATACTCGTAGCTCTAAGTTGATTTTGTTAGTTTTAACGTGAAGTTTTTAACCCGTCTGGGTTAACCCGGGCCTCAAATCAACTCAAGTCAAAATTAAAAATCTCATGGCTAACTGGGCATCCACATATTAAGCTTCACTTATCGCCCTGGTAAACGATGAGTCATCAGAGCGAACCGACAGTTTCTAAATTTCTGTTCCGATGGTGTGTTATTACCAAGGCGTCACTATTGTATGCTTCAATAGTGACACTGCCACAAGAGCTACAGAAACAGACTTTCTTGTGTGACAAACCGAATACAAATCGAAGAAGTGTGGTTATTTTTAGTTTTCCAAATATTTGGCAAGACATTTTTTTGTCTTATGTTTTGTGTTCTTAATTGATTGCCCGGAAATAGCTAAATTGTGATTCAATTTAGTTTCTGGCTCCGTTTGCTGTCGTTACACAAGTTTGAATTTGTTGAAAACATTTCCACAATCATTCATCACTAGAGATGGCCAATTGGGAAAATAGTTAGGTAGATAAGTGTCTTTAAGTGCCGATACAATTTGCAGTTTTTAATTTTTTTTTTAATTTACATAAATTAAAAGCAAAGCACAATAAATTGGGGCTCTATCTCAGCGGTGGCTTTCAGAGTTAGAATTGTTTATAGATGGTTGGTGTAGACCTTGCCTTTAACATAGCCCCAAAGAAAGATGTTTAAAGGTATCAAGTCAGCCGATCTTGGCGGCTAATAAGTGTCTCTGAAACGCGAAATTACGCAGCCAAGGAACTTCGTGCGCCATAACTCGATTGTTTCATGAATTGTATAGCAGGCAGCACCATCATGTTGAAAGCAGAGGCCGTCCGTATCCGTATTCTCAAGCTCCGGAAATAGAAAATTGTTTATCGTGTCTTGGTAGTGCGCTCCGTTAACCGCGATGGCTTTTCCGGCCTGATTTTCGAAAAAGTCGGCCTTATGACACCTACGGTCTATAACCCGCACGGTGAGGCCCAACGAAATCAAGCCAAAAATGAAAAATTTGGCCTTATTTCGTTTTAAATCTGGAAATAACACCAAATTTCCGATTTGGCTTTCCATTTTCAATTTCGTTGGGTCTTATTTCACGTCACCAACCCGCACTAAGCAGTTAGTCATTCGAATCGAATCACTCGTAGATTCTCGGTGCCCCTGATGCGGCAATTTTGCTCACACAGCCGATAATGTAGAAATGGGCTCCATCAGAAAACACAATTTTCTTACAAAATCAACGTCAGCATGCATGTTTTCCAGGACCCAATCGGAGAACGTACGGCGCTTCTGATGGTCTGCCGGATTCGGTTCTTTCGTTAATTTTTCGTCAAAATTCGGTGCAGTGGGGCTGTGGAGAGATCAGACTCCTGAGAACGGTGACGAATGGCGGTGTTTGGGTAATTTTCGAGACCTTCCTTTACTGGATCTATATTTTCCACTTCCTTGCGGAACTCCAGCAGCTATCTCTTTAAATTCCAAGTATTCGGTGCCATGTTTAACACGAAAAATTCTGTTTTCCAGGTACGATTTCAAAATCGTACGCAGCTCTCTCGGAAGAACCTGGCTTAGCTTAAAATTTAAGCCTTCGTAACATACCTTATCGAAGGCTTGAGACACGTCAAGAAACACGCTAGAACATATCTTTTTCCCCTCTAAGGCTTTCTCAATTTCATTCGTAATTCTAAAAACCTGGTCAATTGTGGAGTGCTTAGTTCTAAAACCGAATTGATGTTCAGGAATTAGACGTCTCTCTTCAATGATCGGTTACAAGCACTTCAATAGGAGTTTTTCGAATATTTTAGATATTATCGGCAGAAGCGATATGGGTCTGTCGGATTTTTTTTCATTTAGAGATTTGCCTGGTTTCGGGACCATTATAACTTCGGCAACTTTCCATTGGTTTGGAACGTTTAATAGTCTTAGCGCGGCATTTATAAGTTGGAGCAGTTTGATCAGGGCTTTCTTTGGTAGCTCCTTGAGAATTTGAGCAACTATTAAATCATAACCAGGGGCTTTGTTATTTTTCAATTTTTTAATTGCTTGGTTAAGTTCTCGTAGCGACACTGTTTTTATTCTAAAATTGTCCGGTGCCGTAATTATATAATTAGAACCTCCCGTTAACACCTGTCCACCAAAAGGCTTAAACGTTTCTTCTAGGTGCTCGGAAAATAGATCCGCCTTCTCTTTATCTCCTTTTGCCCATTCGCCATTATTTTTTCTTATGGAAGGAAATTACATTTGAGGCTTTTTGATACCCTTCATGGCTTTCCAGATGGAGTAATTTGAACTTCTTTCGGCAGTCAGACCTTCGAGATATGTAGAGATATTCCGATTTTTGTAATCTCGTATTGCTTCTTTCAATTTGTTGCATAAGTGGTTGAAGTATGTTTTATGCTGGGGAGCACGGGATTGTTGACATCTTTTTCGCGCTCTCCTCTTTTCTCTTACCAGTTCTATTATTTCCGGCGGATATTTTATTTCATTACTTGCTTTCTCTTTTCTTGTTGGAGTTGGAATGTTGTTCCAGGCAGCGTTCTGCAGGACTTTGATGAATCTTCGTCTTCTAATTCGTTTTGTGTTTTTAGCGACACGTTTAGAACAATATGTTCATTGCAGTAGTTTCTAAAACCGTCCCAGTTAGTTTTTTTATTAGTTAATCTAGGCGCCACTTCTTTCTTAATTAAGAGTATGCTTAGTGTTAAAATGACTGGTGAGTGATCTGAGGAGAGATCATAACTTTCCTCAATGTTTGTAGAAATTTTGGCTGCTCCCTTTGTGACAAAGAAGTCTACAAGATCGGGGGTCTTTGTTATATCCGAAGGCCAAAATATTCGTTTTCCTGTAGAGAAAAAGTCAACTTTACATTGCATACCGGCTTCATAGAGTTGTCTGTATTTCGTTGTATTACATCTTGAGCCCCAGAAGGTATGTTTTGAATTAAAGTCACCACCAATTATAAAAAAATTCGGTCCGAGTGAATCAAAGATACCTTCAAAGTCATTCTTTTCTAACTTGCGTCGCGGAGGACAATAAATGGATGCAATGTTGTAGTGCAGGTGGTTATATTTTACGCGAACCGAACTTAACTGCATTGCATCGCATTCAATCTTCATATTTATAGAGTGCTCAGTACAATCCGCCTCTGGCATTATTTGATGGGTGGTATGCATGATAAGCACAGTATCCCTTTAGTTCCACACGAGGTCCTTTCCTCAAGCAAATGTCAATATTGGCTTTTTGTAAGAACACTTCCAGTTCGAGCTTTTTAATAAGGCCGTTTGCGTTCCACGTCAATATTTTAAGCATTTGTTTCAAATTCATGCTTGAAATCGGATTTTACGTATTTCTGTCTCGAGATTGCTCAATTTTTCAACTAAAAGTTTATTTGTTCTGCTTTGCTTGTCGTGAGAATTAGGGATAAAACGTGGGCCACTGGATCTGGGGTAACACCGCTTTTTTTTATTTCCTTACGACGCCGCTTGTGCATACGTTAGCGCGTCAATCAGTGGCGGCTTTTCCTTTGCGTTCTTTTTTTTGTATATCCTTCGACTTTACCACAACGGATTTTCTTTCTTTCACTGCCTTTTCCTTAGCAATATTAGGTTTATTTGTAGTTGCGTTTGGGTTTGGACGTAAGATTTTTTTAAGCGTGTCGCGCCTTTTTTGGAGTTCTTTCGCCACTTCACATCCGCGATAGTTTGCTGGGTGCTTTCCTTGGCAATTTATGCAAGACGGTGGAAGTTCTTTATTTAAGTTGCACTCTTCTGAGAGATGTTTACCGGCAGATTTTGCGCAACGCGGTTCTTTTTGGCAGTAAGTCTGCGTAGGATTGCGGGATCGATCTTGTGTTCTTTCGCACAGGTTCGATTTTGACTACGATATTTAGAATAGTTTTGCTATTGTAGATATTTTCATTATTTTCGGACTTATCGAAAGCATAAATAGTGGAAGTCCCCGCTTAACCAAGATTTCCTCGTCTTCCTCTGTTTTTCTCTTTTCTTTTTTAATAATATTTACGACGTCTAGAACTTTAAAGCCCTTTGCATGGAGGTCGCCTACAATATCGTTTTTAGTACACGAAGGTGATTGCCTCCTCATTTGACGAAAATCTTTGTCCTCCGAGCGCAGTTTTTAGATGAGGGAACAAAAAGAAGTCGCTTGGGGCTAGATCTGATGAATAAGACGGATGGTCAAGCAGTTTAAACCGTAATTCATGGATTTTCGCCATGGCAACCGCTGAGGTGTGAGACGGCGCGTTGTCTTGGTGAAACAGGATTTTCTTTTTCTGCAAATGTGGCGGTTTTTCCGCAATTTCTGTCTTCAGCTTGGCAAGTAATGATGCGTAGTATGCTCCTGTAATGGTTTTTCCTTTTTGAAGATAATCGATTAAGATAACTCCTTTACTATCCCAAAAAACAGTCGCCATCACTTTCCCAGCCGAAAAAACAGTTTTTGCTTTTTTTGGAGCCGGCTCGCCCTTTGCTGTCCACTGTTTTGACAGAATTTTTGTTTCGGGCGTATAATGGTGTATTCAAGTTTCATCTACAGTAATTAATCGGCGCCAAAACTCGGATTTATTGCGCCTAAACTGCGCCAACAGAGCGTTGAAAATGTTCATTCGAACACGTTTTTGGTCTAACGTAAGCAAATGCGGCACCCAAGCTTTCTCATGCCTAAATCTTGATTTAATATGTAACAAGCACGTTCTTTGGACATCTTCATAACCTCTACTATCTCTCTCACTTTAATTCGGCGGTCGTCTAACACCATTTGGTGAACTTTAGCAATGTTATCGTCAATGGTTGCAGTTATTGGACGTCCCGAACTTTCATCATGTCCCAAGCTCTTACGGCCACGTTTAAATTCAGCTGCCCAAAATTTTACTGTGGTAAATGATGGTGCAAAGTCCCCATACACAGAGTCCAACTAATTTTTGATTTGCGTAGGCGTATTGCCTTTCAAAAACAAGAATTTACTCGTAATAATAGCTCGATACTCAATTTTTTCCATTTTCACAAAAAACACTCACATCGACTCACTTAAACGACTGTCAACTAAGAACTCCAAAATGACAGAAACTTCGGTAAGTAAGTGTCAAAAGATGCACAACTAGCATTCACTAGCTTTTATGACGAGCGGTCGGAAACTTTTCTCGTATACCAAAAAAAAGTACAGCTCCTAATACTGATCCTTGAGGTAGCCCTAAATCAGATTTCACTGCAAAAGAGAGACGACTTGGCCCGTTGTGTTCTCCCAGTCACACCATATACCATTCGTTATTCTCAATACGATCGACAGCTCTATTGTCTCAAAAGCGCGTTGTAAACCCAGGAAAACAACTATAACTGAGTGTCCGTCGTGTCGTCCATTAGCTTTTTCCATTCCTCTACTATCATATACAGATATGGATAAAAAAATAGGGTCACTACCATACTTTTCGTAATAAACCAAAGAGTGCCAACTTCTTCATTGAGTAAACGTAAAAAATTATAAAGTTTTTTTTGAAGAACAATAAAATAGGGTCACAAAGTCAAATAAAAGTATTTAGCAAAGATAAGGTATATGTTACATATTAGTTTGTACTTAGTACTTTATCGACTGTGCTTTGTGCCACAACTCTTCCTTGGTGCTTTTTGGTCCTTGGTCCTTCTCAATTGGATTTAAGTTAGGGGGGTTTGCGCAGACCAAGTCATTCTCGGAAGACTTGGCTAGACCCCAAGTGTGTTTCGGGCAATTGTCTTGTTAAAATTCCCAAGACAGTGACATTTCTCATTTAGCGAAAGGCAGCATTATGTCTTTAAGTTTGTTAACATACATGCGCTTGTCCATCGTACTCTTAATCTACGAGGGTAGACCGAGAAGTACCCGATCTGACGTATAGATGGCGGTTGTTATTTAAAAACAATGACTATAGTAGAGCGTACCAACCTTACAAAGGTCGCCACGTTGTTTAGTATTTCTTCGGCAGCCATCAATAATGAACGCTCTCGTTCACTACTCATCGTTTCGTTTGAAAGACCTCAATCCAACCAACATTAAAACGGAACTGGACTCTACTCCGGGGGAGTCTGCTCCTTCGTTTACAACAATAAAATATTGGGTGACAGAGTTTAAGCGAGGCCAAGACGAACATCGCAGTGGTCGATCAAATGAGGTGAGTTCACAAAACGTGAAGTAGCAGACAAAAAGCGCTGTATATTGCATGTTGACTGAAAAATTAGACATGGGAACGCTGTGCGCAAGATGGGTGCCGCGATTTCTCACAATGGAACAAAAACAGCGCCCTGAGGATGTCTCAATCGAGTGTTTTGTGAAGTTTCACAGCAATAAAGCCGAGTTTTTGCGTCGATTCATAACCAAGGATGAAACATGGGTCCATCACTTCACACCCGAGACCAAGGAACAATCAAAACAACGGATTCAAAGGGGAGAATGGGCTCCAAAGAAGTCGAAGGCAGTTCCATCTGCAGGCAAGGTCATGGCGTCAGTTTTTTGGGATGCGCGTGGGGTAATTTTCATTGATTATCTTCAGAAAAGAAAAACAATCAATGGCGTGTTTTATGCGAACTTATTGCAGCGTTTGCATAAAAAATGCCCGTATTTGACGAAGAAAAAAATTTTGTTTCAGCAAGGCAATGCACCAGCTCAGTCATACGTCATTGCTTACTCATGCACCCTATTCGCCAGATTTACGAATAGCCCCTCGGATTAATTTCTATTTCCGAATTTGAAAAAATGGCTCGGCGCTAAAAGATTTGCCAACAGTAAAGAGGTGGAGTCTGGGGTTGATGGCTATTTTAAGGAGCTCGACGATTCTCACTATAAACGGGGTATCGAAACTATTGAACATCGCTGGGAAAAGAGTATTGAACTGAAAGGATACTACGTAGAGAAATAAACATATTTTTCCCCAATTTTTTTATGTTTTTTTCTTTTGTTAGGATCGGGTACTTCTGGGACTATCCTTGTAGTTTTAACCAAGGTCTGTCACTGGTACCAATCAAGTTCATCTCTGCTTCGTTTAACCATAGCTTTGTTAGCATCGGTACCTCTTGCGATTTTCTTCAACCAATCCTCTTATTACTTTCCCAGATTAAATTGGCGCTCTTTAATCCGCACTGAATTGCCTTAGCTGACTTGAAAAGATCTTGACTTGAGAGAAGTTTGATGCAATTGCCATCTCTTGGAGTCGTTTTGCGTGGTCAATCTTTTTCGAGTTGTGGTTTTTGAGGTTAGCAAAGCACTACAAACTATGTTTAGAGACCTGTTGATGGTTTTGGCTATTTGGCATTACGAGTACTTTTGTCCTTCGTTTCTGAATTTGTGAATAATACTGCGTTCGCCGTCAATATTAGAACGTTTTGGTCGTCCCATTTTTTGGTGTTTTTTTCGTGTTTTATATTTTATTTAAATATCATAATAAAATGAAAACTATTTCGGCAACTATTTATTTTTTTAAATATTCAAATACTGACCCTATTTTTTTGTCGTTTGTGACACGAGTGACAAAGGTTTTTCGATTATCTATAACCACTCGAAATGATGTCAAATTTGGGTATGACTACAAATAATTTAAACAAGATGTCGTTGTAGCCAATAAAAAGCGAACAACAAAATGACTGAACATTTTTGTAACAAATGTGTGACCCTATTTTATTGTCCACAACTGTCCACACAACTTACTCGAACTCCAACTTTTTAAAATGCTTTAACTTTTTTATTTTTTGATAAATTTTATTGTGCCAAAGCATGTTGGAAAATACATCAATTTTCAAATTGTATCAGTAGTTTTCAACATGTCCACCTTTGACGCGAATAATGGCCTTAACACGGCCGAAGAAAGCATCGCACGCTGCACGCAAGTGGCTCTGCGGTATTTTGGCCTATTCCCGGCGAAGGCCGGCTTGTGTGAGGTGGTCCAAACTTTGGTATTTTTTAGTGCTAACCTTCGCCTTCAAAATACCACAGACAGAGAAAACCAACGGATTTTCTTCCGGAGAATTTGCAATCCATTGTGTCGAAGAAATGAAGTGTGGAACATTGTTTTTTAACCAATCTTGGTTGACGCGCCCTTTGTGACACGTTGCCGAGTCTTGTTGTAATGTCCACGGTCTCCGACCGAAATGATTGTTTGCCCAAGGCTTCAATACTGCCTCTAAGACAGTTTCACGGTATACAATTGCATTAATTTTGACGCCACGGCCCAAAAATACGAGCGGAGAGCGGCCCAAACCATCACCATCGGTTTTGCCTGCTTTCTGGTGGCCGTCCGAAGGTGTAAATTTTCGAAGAACCTCTTGCCTGTCAAGTAAACTCGGTCATTTTGTTTGTTGACATATTGCTCGATAACAAATGGCGACTCATCGGAAAAAACAAAATTCGGCAACTCACCACTTTCGTGCAAGCGTAACAACTCCTTCGCTCTTTCGACTTTAATTTTTTTCTGTTGCGGTGTAAGATTGATGCAGTTTCACATGAATGGATATTTCTAAATCCAACCTGTTCTTTAATACGTATTTTATTTTTTTCCAAACAGTAAACTGGTCAGCTAGAAACTTTTCTATCAGATTTTCGCAAGTAGGAACGCATTACTGGCACTCTTATTTTTTCTTTCCACAAATTTGGAAATAGAATCAGAGATTTGTTTATTATTTTCAATAATTCCGGGCCTATAATTTCAATGGATGGATAAATAATGTCTCTATTGGTACCAGTAGAGTCCCTCTTGTTATTGCACTTTCTAATTATGCACAGTGTGTTCCAGAAAAACGTGCGTTAAATTACTTCTTTTACTTTACTCACACACATGTTTGTAGCCAAATTATTTTCTGCACTGTGCCGATCGCGCATTGTTTTCATTTCCTCATTCCTCATACTACATACTTCGACGGTATAACATCATTACAAAATGAATGCGTTTCGAAAATGCTTTCTTAGTAACTCACCCAAAAGGGCCACAAATGAGTATTAAATCGGCAGCAAAATATTGAAAAACATCAGAGGCATTTGTGAGAGAGTAGATAAAGAAGAATGCGGTAATGTAGATGATGGGCCATGTAGAGGGATCAAACCAAACACATCCAGTAAGGACAATAAAGTACTTAATTTGTGAATTGTTTCGGAAAACCCCCACAATTAGTCTGAGGAACGTAAAAGAAAAATTGCCCAGAAAAGGAATTAAAGTGTCCATTACCACAATATGACGCCGTTTGGCAGAATCTGGCATCAAAAATAGGAGTACCAAATCTAAACCGCCATTGACCCAACAACTTATTGAAAAGAGGCTAAGTTGAGCAATGGAGAATTTAGACTTGCATTGGAGCAACATGACATTTTGTTTATAATTATTGAAAGAAATTTAAAAAAAAAAGACGAATCAATGCAATCCACCGTAAAACATCCACAAAAAGTTCAAGGATTCGAAAAGTTAATAATACTTACACAGAAAACATCGACGCGGAATTTACGGTAAAATTATACCAGAAGAGTTTGCTAAAGTCTCCCGAGTTTCTGTATGGACCAAACAATTACGACTAGATTTTGCAAGAAGACAACTATTCAAAACATCGGAGTCACCTCTGCACGCGTTGGAAAGAAGAAAATGGTATAGGGGCGTTAAATTGACCTTCCCTAAGTCCTGATGCGAATCCAATAGAAAATGTGTAGTCTTTAATGAGCTTAAGGAAAAAAAAAAATTGCCAAGATAAAACAACTTGCACGGGTCTTGCAGCAAATTTGGAAAGGCCTAAGCTCACAATATGCGTAAAAATTAATTGAAAGTTGCACTTGACGATGCCAAGCAGTTACAAATAATTAGTTTCGATATATGTACGAGTATATGTACATTAGGAGTGGGTAGAAATAAAACGAACTAGTTAAGAAAACAGTTTTTTATCTCGTAACGACGTAACCCTTTTATTTTCATAAAAAAAAAAAAAACAGTTTGTATAGTAACTACATACGTTTATCTATTTGCATACACAAAATTTAACTCGTTTATGCGAACGGATCATTCATTCTGTTCCGCAAATATGAAAAACGCATGAAAGAGAAAAACGAATAGCATGATTCCACCCTGAGGCATAGTGCCCCTGGCTGACAGTAACTATAGTACATTCACGAAAAGAACGAAAAAGCGTTTTTATATCTTTTAGTGCAAACGGACAAAATGTTAAAAACGAAAAAAACTATACGATCGGGGAAGCAGTAACTGTAACTGTAAAAGTAATTTAACTTTTCTGCGTTTTTTCCGTTTTTTGTTCGTTTGCACTAAATGATATGAAAACGCTTTTTCATTCGTTTCGTGAATGTAGTTACTGTCAGCCAGGAGTGGAATCAACAAAAAAAAGTTGGGTTTATTTTACATTGAAAACAACGGTTTCATTTGGGTGGATGAGACGAAAATAGTTTTTGGTTTTCTCGCAGCACATGATCATAATATCTCGTTAGTGCTTCTTATTAGTTAGTTAACTAGTTATATTTCTTTAAATAACTGTTTCGTTTCGTTAACACAAAAACCGAAAACGACACACCTCTAATGTACATACTTTAATAAAAAAAAAAAAAAATACGATTTAATAAAATTCTGGAATTTCTCATTGCTGTTTTATATACACGCTTTTGTTGAACACACTGTACTCGTATATCACGGAATTGAAATCTAAATCTAGTAGTCACACGTAAGTATGTATATATATTTGGCAAAATAAATTGGTCATTTGGAATTGACGCATTAATTTCACAAACACTCTCACAAAATATACATTTTATTTATTTGCAACTTCTCCCTTATCACTTAGAATCTCGTTCCCGAATTGCACGCTTGATATACATTTCTTTGGCTTTATTATTTTTTATAACAAGCATTTTAAGTGTCCACCAAACTTGTGTCTGATTAACCCTTCTTCTTGCGATTTGTGAATGAATGTGTTTGTCTTTTGCTTTTTTGATTGGATCATTAACTTTATTCTCATCTGATAGATTATTTTAAAAATATATTCGTATCGATTATATCGTACTATGATTGTCAATTGTAATCAAGAAAATTGAGAGATTGCAAAAAAAGAAAAGAAACAGAAGGGGTCGTCCATGGTCTATCTTGTCTTGGGTATCATGTTAAATACACTCATTGTTACGGCTTATTTCGGAAGCTCACAAAAACTAGATATGTGGCCGTCTCGAGCGATGCTGGCAAACATTTGGTGTCCTGCGCATTTTGGAAACTCTTCTTCGGAACTCACCAGAAATGTACCAAATTTCGGCAAAGATATTCGCTTTCGTTAGACTTTTCTAATACCTGTCCAACGTAGGTGGCGGAGTAGTGCGAAGGGTATGTTCGTTGATTATTTACCCACAGAACCTGGTTTTGATGCCCAGGTCATAGACCAAATAAGGTCTTATGTCACTCCTTTTCCCGCAGGCAATGAAAAAATCGTTTATTCCCTCTGAGAGTGGGCAAAAGACCATAGGTCCCTCTCGCTGTGAACAAAAATGAAATTGAGTGGAGAGACTTAGCCTTAGACACACCCGACTGCTATGTAAATATTACCCTAAACAAGTTCGCCTAGCTATTGGCGATA
This sequence comes from Volucella zonaria, assembly GCA_963966105.1. Classification (NCBI taxonomy): domain Eukaryota; kingdom Metazoa; phylum Arthropoda; class Insecta; order Diptera; family Syrphidae; genus Volucella; species Volucella zonaria. The sequence goes on from OZ014534.1 coordinate 49,006,612, forward strand.
TCAAAATCTTCGGTCATACCCATTTCTAAGTTGTAGAAACGTTTACATCAGTTCAATAAAAGGAAAAAGAGCAGCCCTGAAAGGAAATGGGGAGAAATATGTTATACCACCATGATCAAAAAGTTCCCGCACCACACCATCGTGTGGCGCTCTCATTGTTCCAATTTGAGTTCTGTTTTTTTTTTGGTAAGTTGGTAAATCTGTTGTTGACATTCCCTCTAAATCTTAGCGTCATAGCTTGACATTTGCAACAGTTACGTAGCCAAGAGTACATCTATCTCTGTGTGTGTTGGCGATTTTTTACAATTTTAGAAATGGACTTAAATTTGCAACAACGAACTTGTATTCAATTTTGCGTAAAAAACGGATTTAATGGTGTGGGCGAACGTTTGAAAAGTGTTTCGGCAACGATTCTCTAAAGAAAACGGTCGTTTACCAGTGGCACGAGCTGTTCAAAAGTGGTCGTGAGTTAATCGAAGATGATGAACGCAGTGGCAGACCATCGACATCGAAAACCGACGAAAACATTGATGAAGTACGAGTAAAAGAAATGTTGGTCAATAACCGCAAATTAACCATCAGAGAAATAGCGGAGGATCAAGTCCTCATGGATCCGTCCAAGACATTTTGGTTAATGATTTGGGTTTCCGTCGTGTAGCAGCAAAGTTGGTGTCAAAAGACCTCAATTTCATGCAAAAAAGAGACCGTGTTGACGTCGCAAAAGAGATGATTTGCGAGGCTGAATCCGATTCCACATTCATCAAAAGGAACATTACTGTGGACGAGACATGGGTTTATGAGTACGACACGCAATCCAGACATCTGGCAAGTGAATGGCGTTCACCATATGAGCCGAGACCAAAAAAAACACGTCGTTTTCAGTCGAAAAAGTAGGCAATGGCAATGCTCACGGTTTTCATGGATTACAACGGTGTAGTGAGTGCATCATGAATTTTTGCCAGGAGGCCAGACAGTAAACAAAGAGTATTATTTGGGCGTTATGAGACTTTCGCCGAAAGAGACCAGAATTGTGGGCAGAAAACTCGTGGATTTTGCACCATGATAATGCACCGTCGCACAGTGCCATCATTATTCGTAATTTTTTGACGAAAAATGCAACAAATTCCATCCAACAGCCACCGAATTCACCTGATTTGGCTCCCTGTGACTTCTTTCTGTTCAATCGAGTTAAGAAACCACTACGGGGAACGCGTTTCAGCAGCCGAGAGGAAGTAATGGAAAAATCGCAGGAAGCACTGATGGTCATACCGAAAACCGAATATAAAAAAACGTTTCGAGGATTGGATCAAGCGCTGGCATGTGTTGCAGTCGATGGGGATTACTCTAAAGGGGACAATATAGATCTAGTTGAATAAGTTTTTTTTTTTAAATTTTCTGAATGAATTCCGGGAACTTTTTGAAGGCGGTATGAAACAAAGGGTCTGCTGTGGCTTAAAACTTCATTGTCGACAACTACATATAAAGTCGTTGTCATTTTCCTACTAATATGTAAGTCTTTACTCCACAAAAGACACTTCGACGGAGATCTGACTAACACGGACTCCAGAAAGCTGCTTTAACCTCACTTCACAACTTTGAATTCGAAGTCGAGTTGCGGTTTTTTGAAAGGAAAATACTTCGTCGTTTGCTATATCCTCAGACCTATAATCTATCTATCATCTTTCCTTCCGAAAACTCTAGAACGATTGATTGATATCTATAAACGATCTAAAACTGATCCACGACTTTTGTCAACGGTTCAACATGCCTATTGTAAAGGAAAGTCGGTGGAAACGGATCTACATTCATTGACTAGCCACATCGAACGATCCCTACATTATAGAGAGTACACAATGGTCGCGTTCCCGGATATAGAAGGTGTCTTTAACAAGGTCAACACATCCGCAATCATAAGTACGCTGCCAACTTTCACGGTAGAAAGGCTCACTTGTGAAATTGATTAGTCTTATGGTAAACAGCAGGATAACCAACTCTAAACTGGGTAGGGCTTCCATTAAAAGATGTGTCAGCAGAGGCACGCCGCAAGGCAGTGTCCTTTCACCCATTTTCTTGAACTTAGTATACAAACTGCTGATATACCTGGAAGCGCGTGATATAAATGGAGGGAGGAAAGCATCTCAATACCACCAAAATCTTAACAGATTAGCCCGTTGGGCGGATTGTAGTGGATTGTGAGTAAACCTGCATAAAATTGATCTTGTCCTCTTTTCCAGAAAATATAAAATTCCAATCATAGACCCTCCCTCAATCAGCGGTACCAGTTTGGTCTTCTCCGATACAGCAAAATATCTGGGTCTCGTTTTCCACAGGAAACTAATCTGGAAACCTAATATACAAGAAATCAAGAAAGAGTCAAGAAAGCTGCAGTAGCTGTATTCTCTTGCAAAAAAGTTATTTGGGAACAAATGGGACCTTCAACCTCGCATTTCCCGCTGGCTATACGTCTCGGTTATAAGACCAGTACTCATCTACGGGGTGGTTGGCTGCTGGATGGCCTTACAGAATGCAGTCAACTGCGACAAACTAAGCAAAGTCCAAAGGCATGTCTGTGTATAAGCGGAGCCTTACGTACTACTCCCTCCGCGGCACTGGATATTCTGTTTCACCTGACACTCCTCGATATTTTCAGAATGCAAGTAAAGTTAAAGCGACTGCACAGTGGACAAACAAACTATTTAGCCACGCTAATATTCTTACCACACTAAGAATTCTTCCGGAGAACTTCAACTACACTATGCCCCAACATTGGTTTGACAAAGACTGCCATGTAAGCATCCCCTCTAGATTTCTCTGCTAGGAAAATGCTTTCATTGACGACAAGTTCTATACGGAGGGATCCAAGACTGTAGCTTGGTGGAAATTTTGGCAGTTAAAGAAAAACGTTATAACCAAGTCCCTGGACTTAGTCTCACAAAATTCTAAAATCGCCTTTGACTGCCCATTATCTCTTAGAGAGACGGCAGAGCAGTTCAACATTCACCAATCTAGCGAATTGTAGGGCCGACTAACTCGCCGAAATTGAAATCACTCTACCTATCCTACCTGAAAAAGGTTTCATCGGTATACCAATCGCTATATGCAAACTAAATCTAAAGCTGGATGTAATAGAAGAACAAATCTTAGGTGGACTGTTGGATCAACATGTCTAGCGACCAAACAAATCTGGCCAAAGTTGGATCTGAATCGCTTTGAGAGATTGATCTTCCAAACTATGAAAGAGCAGAGCGCTATCATAGGTGTCCTCACTGGACACTGTTTTATAGGCAAGCAAGAAGGCTTGGCGTTTTTACAAACGATTTCTGCAGAAGCTCCGTGGAGGAGACAATCCTCAACCCACTCTGTATATACCCAGCTCTATCCCAAAGAAGAAAATTCCGCTTAGTAGCTTTCTTCTACAACGACTTTAGTGATCTAAACAATATAGGCCTTAACAGACTCCTACACTTCGTCAGAAGCTCAAATTAGAGTAGAAGGTTCACAGATCCAGGTGGCAACTCATTGGGCCAATAGGCCTAAGTGAGTTGGTTTTTCCAACCTAACCTATGCTATATCCTCTATGGAAGGAGAACCCACAACTGGGGAAGGTGTAGGTTGTACCGAGATCTAATCCAAAAATCTAAAATATGGAGATTCGGCTATAAATTGGGATTGTCCTACAACGCCTCAGCGCCCAATCCCGGAACCAAGCGGTTTTAAGAAGATTTCAACTGCTCTGGAGCCCGTTAAGCATAAGATCTTCGACTGTAGTCTACAAGGTGAATGACTCGAACTCCAAATTTTTAAAATGCTTTAACTTTTTTATTTTTTGATAAATTTTATTGTGCCAAAGCATAAAATGTTGGAAAACACATCAATTTTCAAATTGTATCAGTAGTTTTCAATATGGTCCACCTTTGGCGCGAATAATGGCCTTGAGACGGCCGAAGAAAGCATCACACGCTGCGGCATTTTGGCCATTCCCGGCGAAGTGCTTGTTTGAGGTGGTCCAAACTTTGGTATTTTTTAGTGTCAACCTTCGCCTTCAAAATACCCCAGACAGAGAAATCCAACGGATTTTCTTCCGGAGAATTTGCAATCGATTGTGTCGAAGAAATGAAGTGTGGAACATTGTTTTTTAACCAATCTTGGTTGACGCGCGCTTTGTGAGACGGTGCCGAATCTTGTTGAAATGTCCACGGTCTCCGACCGAAATGATTGTTTGCCCAAGGCTTCAATACTGCCTCTAAGCCAGTTTCACGGTATACGATATCATTAATTTTGACGCCACGGTCCAAAAATACGAAAATACGAGCGGAGAGCGACCATCGACGGTTATGGCGGCCCAAACCATCACCATCGGTGTTGCCTGCTTTCTGGTGGCCGCCCGAAGGTGTAAATTTTCGAAGGACCTCTCTGGCAAGTAAACTCGGTCATTTTGTTTGTTGACATATTGCTCGATAACAAATGGCGACTCATCGGAAAAAACCAAATTCGGCAATTCACCACTTTCGTGCAAGCGTAGCAACTCCTTCGCTCTTTCGACTCTAACTTTTTTCTGTTGCGGTGTAAGATCGTGTGCTTTTTGGAACTTCAATGGCTTGAGCCCAAGCTCATTTTTCAGTATGTGTTGCATCCATTCCAATGATATGTTGAGCTCACGAGCCATTTTTCTTCCACTTCGACGCGGATTTCGCGGTAACGAACTATGGTTTGAGACACAAATGATTTATTCACGGTGAGCTGCTGGAGGGCTCTAACGATAGCTACTTATGGTTTTCCAGCCAAATATAATTCACGTTTGCATTCCATCGCAGATAAAAATTTTTCAACACAACTGAGACGCAAATCGTTTAAAAAGCTTGTAAGTAATAAAATTATCTGTCATGCGTCAAATTTGAGGTCACTGTCATGAACGGTTTGGAAATTAAAGCAGTCTGAAGTTGGTTGCAGTTCGAGTCATTCAGAGTGTAGATATATTAAGAGGCACCAGTTTGACTTTGCGATAAGGTTCTCATTTTTATGACAGTAAATCTAGCTGAACGTCCCATAGGGGCTCATGAGAGGGCCAATTCATTCTGCTATTGTTTTTCTGTGTGTCAGGAGCTTATTTTGAATATTTTTGTCAAAGGCTCTCTAATTCCTTTAAAATAACGAGCATTATAAACGCATAACTTAAGGGCACATCCTTGAGATAATCTCAACATGTAAAATCACTTCTAATTGAAAATCATCAAGAGTCAAGCTGTTCCACAAATTTCGGTTTATACCTGACCAAAACCAAGGTGACCTCCAAGGATTCCTCATCTCAAAGATGTACATCTTGCGCAACCAAAAAAGCCGAAGATGGTAGCTTTTACCGGTGCAGTTACACATGGCCAAATTCTATCATTTGGCATTACGACATTTTGATAAAACGACATTAGGCCAATTTGGCTTTATGTCACGTTCCACTGCATATCTGAATACTGCAAGCGTTTAGCATTGTAAAACTGTGTATAGATGCTACCATGGTCTCCAGGAGACATTTTTCAGTCATATTGAGCTCTCCTTGCCCGTGTAATTGAATCGGGTAGACTTGGACTACACATATCGTATTAATTGTTAGCGGGAGCGGTGTAGACTTTACTATTGCTTCAATCTGCGTTAACGTGGTGTTCAAGTCTTCATAATTCAAGTCCGGTATATCGGACCAACAACTTTTTCGCAGACTTAACTGCTGCCTTCCACAAACCGCTGAAGTGAGGAGATCTTGGGGGTATAAACCTCCATTTCATTGCCTTCTCTTGGCAGTAAGCGGCCTAATTCAAATTTCGCTTTAATGAAATTATTGGCATTGTGGCATGAAATTGTGGAACAAATAAAAAAAACAAATACTGCCACATATCCCTTGTTGGGAGCTCACCCGCCAATTCTCGCATGGTTATTTAATGGGCCCGCAAAGTCGACACGAGTGTGGAAGAATGCCCGGGCTGGTTTTATCCGTTCGCTTGGAAGGTCTTCTATAAATTGATGCATAGGGTAACCAAATAAGGACGATAGGAAAAAAATTTATTGTAAGTAAACCATTAACGGTGTGATTCTTGCTTTATTTTGAAACCACGTTCATGCTATTACGTGCGGAATAGCACATCATCCAAATGGCCGTCTCGACTTCGCTGGCAGTGCTTCAAGTGGTCGGTCTAATTTTTGATGACTCGGTCCAATCTTAGATGTCTCGGTCTAATGTGTACGGCTTTATTCCGGAAATAGCGTGTCGAATGTTGTCCTTGAGCTCGTCCAAAGTGGTTGGCTTTTTAGCGTAAACTAAGGGCTTGACGTAGCCCCAGAGAAGATAATCGAGTGGTGTCAAATCGCATGATCGCGGCGGCCAATTGATGAACGCTCGCCGTGAGATAACCCAGTCGCTAAATTTCTCCTACACAACTTCGAGCGTTGCGTCGCTTGTATGGCATGTGGCGCCATGTTGTTGGAACCACAGCTCGGATATATCGATGTTGTCGAGCTCTGACCACAGAAAGTCGGTTAACATCGCTCTATACCTGAGACCATTGACGTTGTCTCCTTTCTCATTTGGAAAGAAATAAGTTCCATTGATGCTTGGCCGAACACTAGTGGATTGTGTTCGCTCCAATAACGGCAATTCTACCTGTTGACAGAGCCAAAAATGGGCCTCGTCTGAGGAGATGATTTTTTCGCCGAAATCCTTATCTCCGGCCAATATTTCCAGCGCCCAATCGTCTGTCTTCAAATCTTGCGTCAACACAATCTTATACGCATGTAGGCCCAAATTCAATCGCAAAATAAACCGGGTTGACACTCTGGCGATGCTCAATTCTGACCGACGCCGAATCAACATTTCTGGGTCTTCTTCGATATTGGCCGCTACGGCGGCAACAGCTAACTTTGACAGCTGCTGCAACATAACAATTGGAGGAACTATCATTGCTATCTGGTCACCCAGTACCTGTTGTGGCTTTGATCGATGCTCTCTTTACGTCAACGATCCAATATCCATAGCGCGATAATGCAACCAGAGCTTGTGGTCCCACGTGCATATGCTGTTTATGTAGCCATTCCAGAATTAGTTGAGACACTTGGTTTCGCTTTGGAAGTAATATAAGATTGGGTGTTTTCTATCTGTCCCATCCACGGGCATGGCCGACGGATATTCCTGGTCTTACTTGCTTGTATTCTTTATTAAAGGCTACAAGTTGTGTGTTGCGTAATAGGGCCCACAGTTCGTCTCTAGGTTCCTCATCAGTTGGTGTCTCCTTGCGTCTTGCTTTGTTTGACGCTCGGCTGTGATTAATGAATCGCAAGCAGTAGGCGAGTCTCCTCTGAAGTCTTAGTATGGGTCGTGGTCTGCGAATTGGAGTGGCTAAGTCATACCATATATTGTTCTTCCATGCGCTTGTAAGTGCGGACTTAGTAACTCTTCGCTTAGGTACTTCTTCCAACTTGCAGACATGGAGTTGAGGCCTTGATTCTTCTGATTGTTCAAGGAATAAAGGTCACTTAAACCAAGTTGCCTCAAAGAGTGAATCCGTATTGCTGGCCGAGTAAGTATTTGAAAATTTATTCAAACATGCTGCCATGCTGCCGGAAAACTAGAGACTATGCAAGAATAGTGACAATGACCCTGCATTCTTATAATGAATTACTCCCGCATGACCATCTGTTGAGGTTTTCAACCAACACTCGTCTAGAGGTGGTACTCGCAACAACGGCTGTGGTCTTCCTGACTCTGGCCGGGGTTCGGATTTTAAAGGCTTAAAATATTTAAAAGAGAAGCCGTTTAGATGCTGACTTTCGAGCGATATCCCAAAATAATCAGGCGACTCGTCAATGATTCTATAACCGACAGCTTGACCTACGAGAAACCACAAGAAACATGTGCTGAATGGTCACAGTCTAAGAGGACATGAGGTGAGCATGCGACTTGAAAAACTGCAGGAGCTGCTCTGAATTTACAATCCCTCAGAAGTTGCTTCAACCAACACAGATCAATCTCGGATAAGCGTAGATATCTCTCTTTCTTCTCGTTTGAGCAGGCCAAAGTGGAAGAAAATTTCTGGCACTTCGTGTGTTGATGGTATTTCCAGCGAACGATACCCGTCACACTATTTAATAAAGGTCGTAGTTCTGGTGGTTAAAAATTGGCTTACCCCATGTTCAAATCCAGTCAACGACTGTCAGCTAGGCGCCTGACAAACTTCCAAAAAAAAATATCTTAAATTGGCCTAATTTTAAGATTTGACCTGATATACTTTCATAGCTTAAGAACTCGGCCTTTCGCAGACCACAACTTGGCGAATTTTGCGTCGTGACTTGGGCCTGCATCTATGCGAATAAGCCACAAACCACAGTGGCCCTCAAAACCAACATAACCCATGCCATCGGTCAAATTCAGCCTGATTTATGCACCAGAGTCATGGAAAACCGGGCATTTCGGAGGCGCGCCACCCAGAGAAGCCGCGGCGGACATTTGAACGATGTTATTTCGATGATATCTCACACACACTTTGTTTTATTTAAATTTAAAGATAGCAAGCGCTTAATGAAAGACCCTTTAGTTTGGATCTTCCTTTCCCATAAGAGCCCCTAGGTTTTCAATGGGGTTTAGAGCTGGACTGTTTCCGTACTAATTCTTCTTGAAAAATTGTTTTCGCTGTCAGCATTTCCATACTTGGTAAAACACCATCCATTACGATTTCTTTATATCGCATTGCGTTGACAGTGCCCTCGAGCTTAATTATGCATCCAACTCCAATTGCAGAGATGCATCCTCACACCATAGCATTAGTAGAATGTTTCACAGTGTGAGCTATGCATTTTCCTTTTGTACTACGTACTGTTGCTTTCCATCTGATCCGATGGGGTTACCTGAAGACTCCAGTTTCGCTTTTCCTTAGCCCAGCTAAGACGCGGCGTTTTCTTGATTTTTCTGGTCAGCAATGGCTTCTTACGCTTCTTCGCTGGTCTCCTTACTAGCAGACCCATTTCATTAAAGCGGTTCTGGATGGTTCCGACGCTAACCAGCAGTTTCACGGAGGTCAGTTTTCAACTCGTATGAGGTTTCAAACCCGAGCTAAGCTTCTTCAGCTACCGGGCTTGCCGAACAGTAGTACATCTCTTCAGTCCTGTGCCAATTTTTTTCGTCTGAGTATGATCCTGAAATAAGGTTAGAAATATGGGAATGGAGAGTAGACGACGAAGCGTCAATGTCGGATCACCGATGAATACGCTTCAACGTGAACTTTCAGAACAGGGTATGTATGTAGTTTTCAAACAAATCCTAGGAAGACTGATTGGTAAATACACACCTGGACACACCCAATCAATCACCTGCGATAATATTGTAAAGTTAGATAGGACGGTAGAAAATATTAATAAGGCGCTAAAAAGAGCGTTCGAGAACCCTTGCCTGGCTAACAGAACACCTAAACGGGCTCAAACAAAATGGTGTAATTCATAAGTGACAGTACCTAGTTAGAAAGTCAAAAAGGGCTTCATGGCAGAAGTACTGCGAATCTGTCGCGGTAACAGACAACGTTGCGAGTTTACGAGTTTCAAAGGAAGCGAACGTTCCTGGCTACCTCAGGAGAAACGATTAAACCTGGGCTGAAAGTAGCCAAGAGGTTCTGACAACGCGGGTGGAAACTCACTTTCCGGGATCCACAGTATCAGATGACCCTGGCACACTAAGAACATTGATCTCTCTCTCTCTCCGAAAAGGAAATATGTGTTCTTATTAATAGGCAAAAACCGCCTATGCACGAGGTGATGGGGAAAATGGAGAAGAGTCTACACTTCGGTGAGTTTGCGATGGCGCCCTTCCTCGATATTAAAGGAGCCTTCAATAACGTGAAGTGCACCGCCATTAAAAGCGCTCTAGTCGACGCTAATATTGAACAGACCATTACAAACCCGTAACCAGAGGAACCCCTCAGGGGGAGTCATATCGCCACTCCTGTGGGTGGTGGTTTTCAATGACATCCTCAAAAAGCTTAGCACAATGGGTATACATAAGTGTCACGGCATACGCAGGGAAAACACTTAAATATTTTAAGCGACACTATGGAGGTTGCCCTGAAGACGATCAGCACTTGGACAAAAAGCTGTGGTCTCAATGCCAATCCTTTCAAAACGGAACTGGTTCTTTTTACTAGAAAGTATTAGATACCACAACTCAACGAAGTGGAATTGTTCCTTTCGTACAGCGCGAAGTATCTGGGTGTAATTCTGGACAAAAAACTGAATTGGAATCTTAACGTAACGAAAAGAATCAAAAAGGCGTATATTGCTCTTTTTATCGGCAAAAGAACCGTGTACTTTCCGTATACGGTGGTGGTAAGACCTATACTTACATACGGCTAGTGCGTCGTGGCGGAAGGCAATAAACAAGGAAACGGTTTACGGAAAATTAGCGACGGCTCAAAGAACGGCTTCCATAGCCATTACAGATGCGCTTCGTACCACCGATACGGCAGCATTGGACACCTTGATTTACAGATTAAAAAACTTGCTGGCAACAGTGCGATACGACTCACTAATCTGGATTACTTCAAGAACAGTAGTTTCGGACATGGCACCAGTGCTAGCGGAGCTATTGCCAGGCAATCCAATTCTAACGTATGAAATTCCTTCCTTGGTCGACTTCGACATTCCGTATGATATAATGTAGGGTGCGGCAGAAGCAGTTGAGCAGTTTTGAAGAGTTATAAAAAAAACAAACAGGGTATATATGAAACAAATGTTTTTTATTTTTGAAATCCGTAGAACTTACCATTTTATACGCATTAATTTGTAAAAATAATGTCTTTAAGATGGCGGCCGTTAGCTGGAGCCGATTTCTATAGTTTTGAACAACCCGTTGACACATTTCAAGGGGTATCGCGTTCACTTCTTCAACAATTCGCTTCCTTAGCTCTAGCAGGTTTTGGGGGCGACGTTAAAACACTTTTTCCTTAAGATATCTCCAAAGAAAGAAGTCGCATATGCTTAAATTTGGCGACCGCGCAGGCCATCCCACGTCACCTTTCAAAGACACTAGACGTCCGGGAAACATTTTTCTTAAAGCGTTTCGAAAATTTCGGGCTGTGTGGGCTGTAGCCCCATCCTGTTGGAATCAAACATCCCTTAATCCCTCTTCTTCAACAACTTCAAATTTTGTAACATTGAAACATAACGCCCGGAATTCACGGTCACGGTCACGCCTCCCTCTTCAAAGAAGTACGGGCCAATAACACCAAATTGTGACACAGCACACCACACCGTTAGTATAGGATAATGTAGCGGTTTTTCGTGAACGATTTGGAGGTTGTTTTCAGCCCAGTAGCGAAAATTTTGTTTATTCACAATCCCGCTTATGTGAAAATGTGCCTCGTTGCTGCTGAAGAGTGCTGCCTGAGGAGGGATGCAAGCATTTCTTCACATAGATTTTGGCGGTTGGCGTAGTCTGCTGGGGTGGAAATTCAAATCTAAATGCAAAACTCTACTCAAACTGCGGTCTGAAACCCCCAATACAATAGCGTGATTTCGAGCAAAACGTCTTGTCGATTGGTCGAGTGCTGCTCTCACTAGCTCCGAACTGGCGTTCTGATGGATCTTCGTCGGCTTTGTGTATCTATTCTTAGTGTGCTACCAGTTTCCTCCAACTGCCGAATTCAGGACCGAATTGTGTTCGCAGTAGGAACAGCATTATTGCGTGGAATGTTAAAACGTCGCCGAAAAGCATTTTGCGTCGCAACCACAGATCGATTGTTCGCACGGCAAGCCACGATGTATTCCGGTCCAAACCATGTTTGCTACTAATTGGGGATGCCGACAGAATAAAAGGAGATCTTGTGCAGCTGCCTATCTCCACCACCGCCCGAACACCTGCCCCACCAAACTGCTCAATTGGTTCTGCCGCACTCTTTATATCCGGAGAGGAGGACTGGGAAAATAATGCAATAATCCGGTCAAATGAAATTGCAATTTTCACAGATGGCTCGAAAACAGAGGAAAGAGCAAGGGTGTCTATAAGACTACCTGACGCAAGCAGTGTCCTCCAATCAGAGGTTCCACCTGTCCTCAGGGCGGCTGAGCTAATGCAGAAAAGATCGGTATCCGAAAGAGATATCGCTATCTATATCGATAGCCAGGCCGCACTTAAGGCAATGGAAAAGACCAACATCAATTCTAATATAGTCAGGGGCTGTCGCACAGTGCCCAAAGCACTATGCAGTCAGAACCAAGTAAGACTGTGCTGGGTGCCAGGACACTGCGGTATTAAAGGAAATAAACAAGCGGGATGAGCTTGCAAGAAAAGCAGGGCTACTTGACAATACTGAAGTTGCCAACATCTAATCACCCCTTTGCATAGTGAGTGGCACTATCGAGAAAAAAGTCATAAAGTAATAGGAATCCTGACAGAACACTGTCTCCTGCGGAAATACGCAAAGAGACTCAAATTGTCAGAGATATTTCCAGATTCTGTGGTGATCTGCAAGCTGTTGAGGACATAACACACACACTGTGTGAATGCAAGGCAATATCGCGTAGTCGAAGAAAATTTTTAGGGAAATACTCTTTCGAAAACCTAGAGGAAATAGACGGCACGAACTTCAAAGGCCTTCTTGACTTTTGCAAGAAAATTGGGTGCTTCACCAGGGCGAATGTTTAGGTTTTTGCCATTTGAACACAAATTCAACTGGTTCCACAGGGATCGCGACGGCCCCGTTTTGGTCTCTGGTGACTGTGTGATGGCGTATCCATCATATCCCTGTGTAACCTATGATCCTGACGATATTTGTTAGAGAATCTTCTTACAGAACTCTCGTTGCATCCAATTTGTCGGGCTATTCTATGAAATGACACATTCCGCTCAAATAAGGCGACGATAACTGCCTTATTTTTTTCATTCAATTGGAAAACATGGAAATGCCTGGCACCAAAGTCATCACAAATGACTTCTCGAAAACGCATGATTTGTTGTTGCCCTCATACCCTGATGGTCCTTCAAAAATGTTTGTCCGCCTACATACACACTATAAAACTGGACAACTCAGCAAGCTTAAGCAGGCGGATGCCAATCAGTAGGACACTCCACATCGATTTCAGCTAAAGCTTTAATAATACCTACCAGCTGTACTTGAATCCTGAAATATTAATATGCTACACCTCCCAAGAGATGTGCGTTAAAGGGCCGGCCATTTCAGAACTTGATGAAACTTTAATACGGGCCAACGTTAAACAATGAATATTTCCTCAGTTTCCCGGATGGGAAATTATTGGAAGGAGATGTCGTTGCATCACCACAATATCTCTTTCTTCGCAACACCGTAATTCGAGTATGACTGAAGACTCAACTACTCGTAACTATCCGTGAGTTTTTTTTTTTTTTGTTTCACAGAAGAGAAAAACCTTCTTCTTTCTTTTTGGGACATGTATGTGTGTATGGCTTTGGTATATGATGCATCAATGCCTACCTATCACAGCCACACTACCTGCTTGCAACTGGTTTTTCACTTAAAGCAGCAGAGTAGACTACAGTACTTCTGTTGCTGCTTCCCGTCCTTTTCTTGGTTCTGATCTTGGTCGTATCCATAGAATAAAAAAAAAAGGTTTCCATTCGACTGGAGTTTTTCGCCGCATCTCAACACACTATCAGCCAGAAGAGAGAAGAAAGTGAGTGTAAAAGCAACTGAAGGGACAACGAAGGGACGAGCTACCATATCAACAAAAACTGAAAAAATAAAAAAAAGCGAATCCCTCATCCTGCATGCCTCACTAATATTATTCTCAGCAAACTGAATGGCAACAGCTGCAGCTTCGGTTCGAGTTGTTTTATCCATCGGATACGCAACGCAACTCCTAAATATCATACAACAAAAGACAAGGGCAAGGCAGTGGTAAAATTAAGGTACAAGCACATGTACAGACACCAGCAGTTCCCTGCTGTTCCAGGATTTCATCTCAGCTCAGCTCGTAGAAAGATGCAATTTCTGTTGAACACAAACTAAATGTGACGCGTCCACTGATGGTGTGCACTGTGCATGCCAGTCTCTCGTTTCTGATACTCATATGTGTATATGTAGATGCTATCAGGATGGATACGATAGGATACGATACGATACGATACGATACCTAGTCCAGTGAAATTGAGAAAAGCGCACAGATCTCGGATTACATCGTGGTGTTACTCGTACAGTACTTGAGAAGTGTAATCTACTGCTGCAGCAGAGACTACATATTCGTAGCATCAGCAAAGACACTAAATGACATTATGAAGGGTTCACCTCTAGTCAATATGGGACTCAGGCATTCCTAATAATGAAGAGCACAACCGAAAATGGATTTCGGTCGTCGGGGAAGTGATAGAGAGAATGCCGATGCCAATGCTTGTCCTGCATCAAAGTATCCAGAACCAAACCGAATTGAACAGCTGCTACCAGAGTTGAGTAAAGTGAAGTTGGAGTTGGAGTCGGAGTCTGAGTTCCTATACATTTTTGAAAAAAAAAAAAAAAAAAACACGCCACCAGGACAGATTTTTAATTAAAAAAAAAAAAAGAAGATAAAAACGACGAAACGAATGGCTGGTGTTCCCTTGTGTTGGGAATAAAAAGGAATCCTGGCGAATCCTGTTGGTACACCAACAGACAGAAAGCACTCTGGATGAAGGGTAGATACTGGTGCACTGGTGTAAAATTAGGTGCACAATGTCATTCATTTCGTAAGCCCCACCACTGGAAATGACGCAATTTCAATGCAATGAAAGCGATTGGGGATTTGAGCTTGTCGCAATTGAGTTTCGGTTGATGTTGGCATTCGACTGTAAAGACCTTAAATGTAATAAAGGATCAGCAGGAGGATAGGTTAGGTTGGTGATTGTATTGCATTTGAATGGGGACAAAATACCTAGCCCAGGGTAATGTGAATCCTTGCTAATTTGGTGAGATTTTATGGGTTTACAAGTGGGTGGATTCATTGTTGAATAAAGGTGTACTAGAGGAAGAAAGACTGCAGAAAGCCAAAGACGAGAGTTTGGTTTTGACATAGATTTGATTATGTTAATGGACTGGAGTAGCAGAGTTTTTACCTCGTTGGTGGAGATTAATAAGGCTTCAGCAGGATTCCCTTGTGTTATTAAAATAACTTTGAGTGTTTACCTTATGAGCTTGCTTGAAACCGATGCTTCGACATGAAAAGACTGCATGGTCGGAGCAGCTTATTGGAGACATCTCACACTAGTAATGAGCTATCATTTCATACAAAAGTGTTTCAATGTGTTGCGACGTTAGTGGGATTAAGTCAATTGTTGGAAAGCAAAGACGTCTTTGTGAAGCATAATCACTTCATTTTCCGGCGGTGCTCTTGCTGACTGACTGGTCATTGTACTGATTATAAGCGTCTTATTTGTTTTCGTATAAACGACGATGGAACCCCTATGAAAGGGACACCAGAAATGTCAGAATTCCCTCACTATGCTTTATCTTAGTTCTGCTCTGACTGCTTCTGTAGCCTATAATTTCAGATTGACATCGGCAAATGTTTTAATTCGGTTGGCCTTGTTCCTAACCAGTTTGTCTGGTTTGTTGTTTAGTTTCCAGTATCCATTGTTGGTTTGCCGCCTTTTAAATGATTTAACTACCTACAGTGAAGGAGAAGACTGTAGTGTCTAGCGTGATATGACTTCATAGCTTCAGTACCCATCACGTCATTGCTTTGTACCTGCAGCCTGATTCAAGCGATGTCATCATTTTCCTCATCGTTAGCTCTGCAGGAGGTCGTCCTATTTACATATGTCTGGTTGTGAAAGTATTGAGAAAAAGCGCTGCTCTGCTTTATTGAAGAACCAGATTTGCGCTGCAGATACCTAACATTTGTTTGGTTCCAAAACTGTCAACGAAAACGAAATTTTTTTTAAGCCGGGACGTCGGTATTCTGTCCGCTCTATGAACTCCATCCATCGCAGTAATTCTCACTCTTCTGACCGAGTCGATATCGCTGTACAGCCAATAAGTTCGTCGTTTCATCTTATCCTTTATTCATTCTCTAAGAAGGTGGAAGTCAGTCGAAGAATTTTTCTCTTACAAGGTCAGCCTGATACATTTTTGAAAAAGTCCATGTTGCTGCACTAGGACATTGGAACCATTGTTCTTGTTGGAGTCTGAGTTTTGCACAATCACATGATAGGCCGTTAACTCGTCTAAATCCTTTTTTGATATCGAAGGTCGTTATGAGATCTTTACCGACCTTCATGAAGGAGCATGAATTCTCCCTGTTATCCTGCTCAATTAGACGAGTTCGGTTTTGCCATTCCTGATAGACTCGCCTGTACAAATTCCTGATTGAAAAGTAACGGTGTATCGATCTAAAAAATAAGGGGGACCCCAAGATCCGTTGTTTACTTTCTTTATCCACTGAAGTGGATTAGTCAGGTTGTTGACAAAAGCTTTTAGGCATTCACATAGTGCTGCAGATAGCAGCCTCCAGTTTACTAGCAACTGTAGCTGGTACAGTTCAAAAGGTATTTAGAGGATAGAAGTGCTCTGGTCCTTATATAAAGTACACCTCTTGTTTCCTTGCAGTTTTTGCCAAACAGGGATTTTGTTTTAGTGACTAAGGGAAACTCAGCAACTTGATGCTGGTGCTCTAGGACTCCATTAGTTAGTGCTATGGTGATATAGTGTGATTGCGGCCGCGTGGTGTTCAACTTCCTCGCAGTATTTTCTAGCCTTTATGGTGTTCGAGATATCCGCTGGCGTACACGGACTACAACAAGGTAATGGTCCGAGTCAATAGTCGCCCATTGGAACGTTCAAACATCTACCAGAGAAATGGAGTGCTTTCTGCATTTGAAGTATTTGTAATCCTGCAAGAGTATAAATTGTCGACTATATCTAGGTATGTCTAGGCCAAGAAACGGTAAAAGATTGTTACAAAGTTATACATCATCTCTTTGTCAGAGTAGAGCATGCAAGGCCGTGATGCTGAGTCCT
Organism: Volucella zonaria; assembly: GCA_963966105.1. NCBI lineage: Eukaryota > Metazoa > Arthropoda > Insecta > Diptera > Syrphidae > Volucella > Volucella zonaria. The sequence goes on from OZ014534.1 coordinate 49,023,597, forward strand.
AGGCAAATCTTTGCCAGTGCCTTCCGAAGAGGTAGGTCCCCAGATCTCGAAGAAAACGAGTAAAACTAACAATTTTCAAATGGTTTATAGAACTACTTTACATGTAACGAGACTTTAACCATTATGAGCACGGAAGCCAGCTCAAGTTGACTGCATGAGACTGAACTACGAGGGCTGTTTGATGAGTACCCGGATTTGAAGACAGGAGGCGCTACAGATCCAAAATGAGTGTACCATCATTTAGTATCACCTCTTTTACTCCGCCTGTCAAAATTTGGTGACAATCCGACGCATGGTTTCGTTTTGACATCCATTTCAAAACATCGTGTTAGTGTTTTTTGCGACCATCGAAAAAGAGCAGCATCGCTCCGTGATCCGATTCTTGTTTTTGAGTGGCAAAACCTGCGAAGATATCAAGCCCATTCTCGATGGTATGTATGGGACCCATTCACCTTCCCGTATAACCGTTTAACATTGGTTTGCAGAGTTTCGCCTTGTCCGCACGTCGGTTTTTGATAAACCGCGCCCAGGTGTCCCAAAAACGGTTACCACCGTGTACAAAATCCATGATCTCGTATTGGCGAGCCGCCGAGTGAAAATTCGCAAGTTGGCTGAGACAGCAGGCATCTCAACTGAACGCGTTAACCATATCCTGCACGAGATTTTGGGCATGAGAAAGCTGTCCGCATGATGAGTTCCGCGTTTGCTCACACCGGAGAACACGCGCAATCGTGGGACCACTCCAAAGACGTGTCTGGCTCTGTTTAATGAAGATCCGGAGGAGTTTTTGCGTCGTTTCGTGACCGTCGATAAGACATGGATTCATTGGTAGACACCAGAGACCAAAGAACAATTGGTTTTACCCAGCGAATGCGAAGACCGTGCCTTTGGCTGGAAAGGTGTCAAAACAAAATTAAGCGTCGGATTGTCACCAAATTTTGACCGGCGTGCGAGGTTATAGTAAATGATGGTACACACATTTTGGCTCAGTAGCGCCACCTATTTTGCAATGCGTGTACTCATCAAACAGCCCTCGTAAGTACGAGAATTTGTGTGTGAATGCTGTAATCAACTGGATACAAGTCCGTTCTTATGACAAAGGGACTTTCGGACGAGGCAATCTCCAAGAGTTAATCCCATTCCCTCTATTACGGCTTGCAGGGGTCGATGAACTATTTACAGGGTGAGCCATAATGTATGAATCTTTAGACCCTTTACCTTAGAATGTCGGTTGCTGCTTGTGCAGTATGCGCCGTTCCTCCGCCCTGCTGGAACCACATGTCCTACAGTTCCGATTCATCCAATTGAGGAATGAAAAATTCATTGATCATGGTTCTCTAGCGCTCATCATCCACAGTGACCGTTTGGACCGCTTCGTTCTCAAAAAAAAAACTTCTTCAAACTTAGAGTGATGTAATAGCTCTTCGTCCATTACTCGCGGATTTGAAGTGTTCCAGAACATCAAATTTTGTTCGTTCACGTATCCACATAGGTAGAAATGGGCCTTGTCAATGCGTCAAAATCGCTGACAAATTGTTCATCAAAAACATCGTGACGATTATTTCATTGCTTATTCACGCAAATTCTAATTCTGTTCTTCACAAAGATTAAAACCGAATTGATATTCGACGCCATTTATAAAATCGATGGCACTTTCCGATAGGATCATACAAACTGGCTCAAATACGACGATAACAAATAAGTCCACTATCGTAGAGAGAGACTAGGAGAAAATTCCCGCCCTTGGATAAAGTCATTTTAAAACTTTTGGTCTTGGTATGGATAGCACTGGGCGGATATCTAACAAGACGACGACCGATCTTGACGCCGTAACAGATTGTAAGCTTAGCCAGAAAATAAACGGTTAGGTATCTATAAAAGGCTCTTCATGCTTGCAGGAGAAGTGTCGATTTTCCGAACCCGGGCCGTAAAATATCCTCACGTTATGGGCAACCTTTGTCAGCTAAGACTACTACTGATGCTTAATCCTAATAGGCCTATTGAAGCTATAAGTAGAATCGGTATAAGAGGACCCCTTGGAAAGTGGATGAAGAGTTATATGTCCGGAAAGTGAAAATATTGAACACAATCACTGAAGGATTAAATACTCAATACGGTGTTCCACAAGGCTCCTAGCTTGGATCTTTGCTATTCATACTTTTTACAAATGAACATCTTCTTCGGACGATATAGCAATTTTTGTAAAACACAAATCCCTTTCAACAGCAACAAATATCATGCAACAAGAGTTTGATAATCTTTCAAGGTGGTGTCATGATAATGGTTTTGTAGTTAACGCGAAGAAAACCAAACTCATGCACATTGTTATAGAGATTACTTACTTACTTACTTAGGCGGCGCTTTGGCTAACTGCGTTGGTTAAGGTCCCCTTCCACTTGGGCGCGCCACCTAAGGCGAGGCCTTTCTGTATTGCGGTGTCCCTCTGGATTAGAGTCGAACATTTTGCGGGCTGGAGCGTTGGTGTTCATTCGCTCTACATGTCCCAGCCATCTCAAACGAAACCATGCGCATATTTTTGACCAGGTCGATGTCGCTGTACAGCTCGTAGAGTTCATCGTTGAAACGTCCCCTCCATTACCCGTCAACGCATACGGGACTAAATATCTTACGAAGAATTTTTCTCTCAAAACATTTTTCTCTGCTCCTCATGGAGCAGGACTGGGATTACTTACAAGGGTCGTCTGTAGAGTTTCCTTGGTTGTTCGGGAGAGGACCTTACTACACAGTTGCGTTCTCAGCCCAAAGAAACAGCGATTGGCATGCGTTATTCCTTGTTTGATTTCTGAAGAGATGTCGTTTTCAGATGTGATAGCAGAACCGAGGTAGACAAAGTCCCTTACTACCTCAAAGATATAACTGTCGATTGTAACATTCTGGCCGATTCGTCGATGTTGGCTGTCCCTTCTGTTGACAGCATATACTTTGTTTTGCCCTCGTTTACCGCTAGACTTCTTTTTGACACTTCTGTTCCTATACTCGCAAACGCACCAGTGACAGCTCGCTGTATCCTACCAATAATATCAATATCGTCGGCGTGTACCTCATGTGTTGGCTTATGAGTTTTGCACAATGTCAAATGACAGCGCGTTGCCTTGCCTAAACCCTTTTTTGACATCAAAGGTCTCGGTTAGGTCGTTACCAACCTTGAAGAAGCAGTTAGCTTTCTCCATCTTTATCCTGAACAAGCGGACGGGTTTGCAGGGCCATAACTAGACATGGCTCTGTATAGCTCGTCTCTGTAGATGCTGTCATATGCGGCTTTAAAATCGATAAAAAGGTGGTGCGTATCGATCTGAAATTCTTGGGTTTTCTCTAGCATCTGCCATAGTATGAATATTTGGTCAATTGTGGACGTAACGGACCTAAAACCGCACTGATAAGGTCCAATCAGATCGTTGACAAAAAATGGTTTTAGGCGCTCGCACAAGGTCTTATGCGATGTTTAGAAGACTGATACCTCTGTAGTTGGCGGAGTTTAGAGGGTCTCCTTTCATGTGAACCGGGCAAACGATGCTGAGGATCCATTCATCAGGCATACGTTTATCCGACCAAATCTTGGAAATAAGTTGGTGCACTCATATGCTCTCTAGCAAGTCATCTCCTGCTGCCCGGCAGCCTTGTTCGACTTCAGTTTAGATATTGCTATCCTCACTTTATTTTGATTGGGTGGACGAAATTCTTGACTTGCATCGTCAATATTGAATGGTTCGCTCTGCCGGACAGCGGAATTTCGCCGTTTAGCAGTCTGCAGAAATGGTTTTTCCATATCCTCAGCACCGACTGTTGACTCTATTATAAGGTTTCCTTGTTCACCAGTACAGGTTTCCGTTCGGAACTTATTACCCTGAAGCGTTCTTTTTACCTTTGGTAAAACTTCTAAACATTATTCCTGAAGTAGCACCTTTCTACAATATTTCCTCGATCGCGCGCTTCTCAGGCTCTTTCTTTTTTCTCCGGAGAAACTGATGTTCTTCCCTCCTCTTTTAGTCGTAGAGCTCACGAGTCCTTTAGTTCAGCGCCGCTTTGTAGTCTTGATGTTTCGCCGTACGTCCTTCGACACGCTTCAGTTGGGTTCAGGGGTTTCGTGGTGATGGGCGGGTGAAACTCAGTACGTCAATTGCGGCATTTCTAATGGTTTCTCGTCATCTAAACCACTGGTCTTCAGCATTTGATGCTGACTGCAAAGGACTTCTCGAGAGGTTGACGGATACTCGATCGGCTAAAGCTCTGGTGGCTTGTTGCGATTTCAACCATTCAAGAGAAATTTCCTCATGGTTGTGGCATCTGAGATATCTGTAGACGTAATTTGGCTGCAGTGGTCCGAGTCTATGTTGGTCGCTCGAAATCTTCGGCCATCTAAAATACTTAAGGAGTGCCTTACGTCGATTGCAACATCATCAATCTGGTTGACAGTTTGCTAATCTGGTGTTCTCCATGTTCCTTTGTGAATATTGAGGTAATGAAACAGTGTGCTTGCTATAGTAACGTTACGTCCCGCAGCGAAATCAATTAGCGTAAGTCCGTGTCGTGTAGGCTATGTCTTCCGATTGTGCTACCAAACATGTCCTCCTTCCTAATTTTGGTATTAAAGTCGCCTAGGCCGATTTTAAGGTCCTACATCGGACATTGCTCGTAGGTTTTGTCGAGGAGCTCATAGAAAGAAACTTTCTTTGCTTTGGCAGCATCGCTGTGGTAAACATCACGGTTTCTCATATTTCTTTTGCCCGGCCCGGCCCGGCCCATCCCACCGTCCTTCCTGGATAGCGGTGATATTTGCTTTATAGTAGTCTAGTGCCACACGGCTAATTGTTCGGCTGCACGCTCCCTGTTCAAGGTCCGAAGATTGCACGTGCAGATCCGAAAGTCGTTGTCCTTTGTTCGTTTTTGCAGGGTCGTCAACAGTGAATCCGTCCTTATCCGAGGCTATTGGTCGCGCTTCGTAACAATTACTTTTATACATGAATGGACAGTTAACTCTACGCACAACCCCCAACCTGGAGGGCCAGGTCTATTTTGGGACCCCTAGGACAAAAGGAGCCGGACCAAATTCCGGAGCTATGTGAGCTTTTTTTTTTTCCAACACCCTGACTTAGTGTTGGAGATCAAAAAAAATCTTCTTATGATGCGTTCCAAATCCAGCGTTTGGACTATTGAAAGAGGTGTCAAGAACAAGTTCGATGGTAGTTTCCTTATTTCGACAGCGATGTAGTCAGACGTTCTGCTTTTCTTTTCTTTCCCATTTGTACAATGCTTCGCTGGTGTCTTTTTGTAGTTCAAAATGAGTTTCAGCTTACAAAAGGTACAAGTCATGAACCTTTCGAATCTTTCGGGACGCTGAATGTCAGTCGTTTTTGACAGATACCATTTGGATAAGCTCTATCTCCTTGATAGTCTAAATCACTAAGTTCTGCTGTGGGTCTGTTGTTTTATCTGCCCCAAAAAATAGTTTTTTCATTATCCAAACCTATACGCTGTGAAAGGAACCCCGTCGATAAGTGCTTTTAGATTGATGCGTCTTACACTAACTCAATATTCCAGCTACGATTCACTTTGATTGTTAAAAAACTGCCCCTTCACCATTTTGCAGTAGTTTCATCGGGGGATGTATGAACATAGTTCAAATTATCGAAAGGATTAACTTCATTGATGCAGTGAAAACTACACCCATCCTGACACATCCTGCTGCCTTGCTATAAAGTGTCCCGTTGATGGTAGTGATTCCGGTGCGGATTCTCTTTATTTTCTATACGAATTCTTGTATGGATTCTTATCCTCTCGATTATGGGTATAGCAGTCTCAAAAACCCGTTCTCAGCTCGAAGGGACTTGTTCCTTACAGGCTTGCTTTTAAATGTCTCTGTGCAAATTATATTGGTTTGACGTGGGCAACAAATTGCAGAGACTTGCTCTCAATATCTGCAGCAACTTGATCTTTACATTTTGAATGTAGCTTGTCGTATTGGTCCACATGCACTGGAAATTGTAGGTTTTTTTTTGGTTTTCACAAGGATTAACTGAGTTTGAGTCCCTCAAAAGGGAAATAACCCTTCATCACACGACAAAACCCATTAATCGTGATATTGGCGATGTTGATAAGGATCCCGGTTGCGTTTCTAGAAGTTGGTGTCTTGCTGGGACATCACTCTCTATTTAAATTTACTTTAATGTCTATCGAAAAAGCACTCTTCTAGCTCCAGCTCGAGTAGATTCAGTTTTTGTCTGATGCTTCGAAGGAGCAGATCCGTAAGTGTACAAAATACCGAAGAAGAAATGCACTCTGGGATTTACAAAAGTACCACAGATCCAAAGTTCCTTTAGATTATTACAGTACAGCAACATATTTCTTACAATTCGAAGCAAGCAGATTTCTGCATTTATAATCAGTTTGAACCTTGTTGGTCTATCGGTCTATAAAACTTCAGGATTTGTAAAGCATCATGCTAACATCTATTTCCTGAAATACTATTTCGTAGTTTTGGATCATTCCGAAAGCAGCAGGATATTAACGAGAAACTATTCTCTCTCCATTCCTCTACAGCTCCATTGAACACGCACTACTGTGCTCGGTCTCATTTCCTCCATTCACAAAAAAGGAGCAGAAAGGAAAGGCGAAAAAAAAAATATAATAATAACGTAACATTCTCAAATGTCTCTCATATTTCACCCTGGTTACGAAATTCGTGATTATCCTTTTTTCGCCATGTTTCCGGCGAAAATTGATTACCCACCCTGCAGGGCTCACCGCTCTCTGTTGCTACTCGTAATCTTGCAACGCGCAGAGTCTTTTGCTACCATTTCATCGCACACCGGTTGGTGGCTCGTTCTACTCGGTACAACAAGAAGAAGGCGAGAATCACTACTTTACTGTGCCACAAAGCCGCCACCCCCTTGGCGGAGAGTAAAATTTATTTAAAGGTCATCGATCTTTCTTTCTTTCCGTCGTCGTCTCTCTGTCTTTCGTTTACTAGCGTTGCGTTGGTTACAAAAGGAAAGGAACAGCGAACAGCGAACAGCGTTCGAGTGCAGACGTCAAAAACATCCTGCGGGGAAGGAAGGAACGTCGAATAAAAATCTGGAAGCATCGTTGCGGAAGATGAGGGAAAGGGAATAACAACAACAACAGCCACAAGCTTATTTATTCCTCTATTTTCGTTTTCAATTCTTAGTAAATGAATCCAGGATTTATATCTACTCGTACCCCTACAGTTATACCCTCACACGTATAAGAGTAACTTAAGCGTACGTCAATAAACGCATCGCCTTCCGGATAGTTTTTATTTTTTTATTTTTTTTGTTATTTTTTGTCCATTCGCCTGCAACCCGTATTTCGTCGGCAAGGGCAATGCAAATGGAAAATAAACATTAGAGAGGCAAACTCGTGGACATACGCTACTCATACACATACAAGAGGGTATTCGGTCTATTGCCGTTCGGTAATTTTGACGGTGGTGTTTTTTTTTTTTATGGTTTTCGAATTTTTGTCAGGACGAAATGAAACGCCAACGGCAAGAACAAAACCTATCAGTTCGGATTTCGTATTCAATTTTCCACTTTACAAATGTTTGCTTGTTTCGGTGAGTGTGTTAGTGCCAGTGTCTGTTTGGTGTGTGGATGTGCTCTGTGTGTTTTCCTTTCGTCTAGTCAAACAATGAAGGAGCCATATAGAGTAGAACTTCATAATACCTACTGTGGGGCGAATAACGGACTGACGGACTAACGGACTAACCGATCCTGGTGATGACGCTGATGATGATGATGATGATGATGATGATTTCATTGTCCAAAAAAAGGGTTTCTTTTTGTTTTTGTTATTCACTCTCACTAAATCCACACACCATCAACGTATCTCTTGGTGACGGGGATAGTACTGCAAGCAGGAATTTTTGCACTACGAAACGGTTTTATACAATGCAAGCCGAAAGTATTCAAACATTTGTGAATTTGAGAGAAAAATGTGACTTGATGGCATGCACAGCTTCGTTACATTGTACGAGTATGTACATATGTGAAGTCCTATCAGTGGCTTATATCTGTATGAATTCCTTCAAGTGATAAATTTGCCGAGGTCAGATTCCATATCATGTGTAGCTCTAGCTTGTTATTAATGCATTTGAAAAACTGGCTAAACGAACTTCAGAATTTAGAACCAGTCTATAGCCACACAAGGAAAATTTTGACAGAAACTTGGAGACGCATCATCCAATTTTCCACTTTGAACGCATTGAGCTTGACATCCTGAACTCATCCGCTTTTATATCCCTTAACGACATGGGTTAAGTGACGTCGGGGTGCATTAACCTGGTTCATAAAGTGGCGCCCAACATGGGGCCTATGAATCAGTTGTTGATATTTTGTGAAGTATGAAGGTAAACCCAGAAGTACCCCACCTGACGTATAGATGGTGGTTGTTGTTTAAAAAGAATAACAATTGTAGAAAGTACCAACCTTATAAAGCTCAAATTTGAAGTTTGAGGGCGCTATGTTGCTTAGTATTTGTTCGGCAGCCATCAATACTGAACGGTTTCAATGAATTTTTAAATCTGCGACATCAAAACGGAACTGGATTCTACTCTGGAGGAGTAGAATAAAATATTGGGTGGCAGAGTTCAAGCCAGGCCGTACGAATTGCCAAGACGAACATAGCAGTGGTCGACCAAATGAGGTGTGCTCACTAGAAATGTAGAAATGTTGAAACAAAAACTAAACAAAATTGTATTGTATGGCCGTCGATTGAAACTTCGTGAAGTAGCAGTTATGGTAGCCATTTCAAAAAGCGTTGTGCATCGCGTGTTGACTGAGAATCAGCGCCGCTAGGTTTTTTTTTTTATCATAAGCGCGCTTTCAAGGGATTTGTGTACCCTTAAAATATTTGTACACAGCGCGGGCGAAGGAAATTTAGGGGGCAAGAAAAGAGAGGTACCAATGCACATTGATTTTAAATGTCTGCAAGTTATAATGACCAGGAAATAGAAAGCTCGCCAGGGCATTCCATAAGCGAGTGCTACGGCTTCGGAACGAATCACCATATTTTAGAGTGGGCTTGATGATAAACTGATGAGCATTCATGGCGCTACGAGTGTTACGGCTGAAGGTTTGAAGGGGCGGAGTGCTACTCGCGATTTCTATGGAGCACTGGCGGTGGGAATAGCGAGAAAACAAAGTGTGTGCGAGGGTGCCCATTGACTGGCAGATATTAGTATCACCAATGAGTTTTATCGCACGGTTTTGAATCTCTACCAGGTACAGACATGTTTCAGGAGCACCTGACCAGATGTGGGCATTGTACTCCACTTTTGAGCGGATGAATGCCTTATATATTGAGGTCAGATCAGAGGGAGTGAAATAATTCTTACATCGCTTGAGGAAACGTAGACATTCCGCAACATTTTTGACGACATCGAATATGTGGTCATTCCAACGTTAGTTGTCATTGACACACATACCGAGAATGGAAAGTTTTTCGGTTCCGACGATGCAAGGGCCATTCATGAATAATGGCTGAGTGTTTAAATTTCGCTTTAACAACAGCACACAGCATTGGGTTCCACAGTTGGTTATGCTGTTAATATCGGAATTTAGTGAGCTTAACATACGCTGCCGTTCTCGTCCTACAGCCGAAGAGCAGGGGCGTGGGTCCGATTATGACTATGAAAAGCAGAGAGTAGATACTGTTATCAGCAAAGGAATATATTGGATTAGAAGTAGCTGGCAAAAGATTGTTGATGAAAATTAAAACGAGTATCGGAGACAGAACGGAGCCCTGGGGCACACCAGCATTTATTTTGTGAATATCAGACCGGTTGAAACCGTCCAGGACAACTTGAATTAAACGTTCCGAAAGGCAATTTCTAATCATTGAAGAAGGGAGTCATTGATCCCAAAAGCACGCATTTTCGACAAAAGAGCCTGATGCCAAACTCTGTCAAATGCTTTAGAAATATCAAATGCCACTATCCGGCTTTCACCAGATTGATGTTCCCCATTGGTTCCACTTTTCGGTGAGACATGCCATCAAAACACTAGTGAACCTGATGCTACGAAAAACCGTACTGCCGGTCATTAAGAAGTTTTCGTGTTTCGAGATATTTCATGAGCTGACGGTATATCTGCGTTTCCATGCCCTTGAAAAGAAGGGATGTAAGTGCAGTAGGTCTCCTGGAAGATCGAGAAGAAGATTCGCCTTACTTCGGGCTGGGCAAATGCTGTTTTGGCAGCGAGGAAGAACAACTCTTCAGAAGGAGGGGAGATATACCACCTGGACCAGGGAATTTGTGAATGTTAACATCTTTAAGTACTCTTGCTACTACACGAGTAAGAAAGTGGATTCGTCTCACTGAAGATTCGACGCACTAATGTGTAGGCGGATATAATCTGGAAGTGTTGTGCTGTCCTCAAAGTGTGCAGCAAGCAAATTGACTTTGTCCAGAGAGCTGATAGCAGGAATGTCATTGTAAATGAGCGTTGGGATGGAGGATGACGCAGAATTTCTGATGTTTTCGACGAAAGACCAAAAATTGTTACTGCCTTTTGGACATTTCAGTACTTTTTGCCTCAGTTTTGGGTCCTATTTTACACACTTAAGAAAGAGGTTTCAGTCATTCCTGGCTCGTTTGAACAATCTCTGTCCTGTTGGTCTTGTAGGACCGAACACATACTTCTCTAACCCTGATAGCCTCTTTACAGCTCAAGTCGCACCATGCCTTTTCTTTTGGTGTGATACTCTTAATCTGATGGGGCATAAAGAATCTAATTCCAAAGAGAATAGTGTCTGTGATCATGTCAGCAGCGTCATCCACATCGTCATCGAGGAAACATGACAACCAGTTAAAATTCCTAAAGAAGGTGTTAAGTCCGCTCCAATTGGCTTTCTCGTATTGCCATACGGTTCTTTTAGGAATGTTTTCTCAAACTGTGTGGTCAGTGTACGAGAAATTAGCTGATAAAACACAATGGCCCGACGAGTCTAGATGGGAGATCACATCAGGGTTAGAAATTAAAAACAAGTTCAGGGTGTTGGCGGTATGACTATCAACGTCTTGTACTCGCATGGGCTCATTTACAAGCTGGATCAAATTGTTTTCCGCAGCAAAGATCTCGTCCGTCGGGTGTTGTCTGTCCAAAATAGCAAAGTCACCCAGAATTGTGTATATTAAAATCGCCAGTAATAACGATTTCTGTATGAGGATACAGGGATACAGACAGCGCATCGAATCCGTTAAAGGTCGAATTACTGCCCAGCAGTAGTGGACAATTTGCCTACGGAGATGGAATTCTAACCACATCAAGTTGAATTCCGGATTTGAGCATGGATCACATTGTGTTGGAGTTTGGTAAGCTACATCACTATGCACGTAAATGGTGAAGTCGCGGTGAGAGAATTTTCTTATCTTTGTTATTCGTAGCCATACTCTGGATACAACAGAGAAGTGGTCCTAGTCAATAGTTGTCCCGCCGAACGTTTGGACATCTATGTTATCACATTGGACGAGGGTCTTCAGTCGAACGCAATGTGATCAACCTGACAGACGGTTGATTGATCGAAAGTCTGCCATGTCATCTTGTGGATATTGGAAGATGTAAATTCGAAGCATGAGCCTGCTCAAATAGTGATAAAATTCGAATGCATCCTTGCTGTGGGTGGTTACATTGTCGAATAAAGTCCAAGCAAACTTGGTATTACCTACAAACGAATAAACTAGAGAGCGACTCTAAAGTTAGACAATTTTTAAAATTTCATAGCAGGACATATGTCCAAAGTGATAGATATGCTCTAAGTTGGATAGGCAACTACTTCACTTCCGCATACCCATATAATTCTGGACACTCTGCAGTGTAATTTTTTTTACTTAAAAGAAGTATTTTAAAAGCTCGTTTCATCTAGAACAACAGTTTTGCTTCAACTTGAAATACATACCATACATATATATAGTACGTATCTTGGATGACGTTTTCGGGCAGGATGCATCATATCCTGCTAATCGGGATATCATTCTCGATTGTCACAGTCTGCTCATCAGGACGAAGAACATCAAAGGAAATTTGTTGAATACTTAATATTGCGTCACTGAGTTATTTCTAATCCACTTTCCTTTTGTGGCAGCCTGAGTCCAGGTCATGTGCATCGAGTTCCTTACAAGGCCATCTTTGAAGGGTAACAGGGAAACTAAATTTTCGTGTCGTTTTTTTTTTTTTTTTAGATCGTATCCCTTATTTCCACAAATCATCCGTAAACTTTTCATCACCACTGTTTATAAAGTTAAAAACAAATTGTTCCATCCATGTTCGTCGTTCGTGTTGTATTGGTTGGTAGGTGGCATATTTCGGGGAGGACCAAGTATGAATAGACGAACGAAAATGGGAGACATGAATAGAGCGCTGATACGAGTATGTAGTGGATGAGGCAGATTCATTACATCGTGTCGTCGTCAATTTTCCTAGAAGTCAAAAACAAACGAGTTGCGCACTATCCGCTGATGAAGTTGAAACTGCACCATGGATAAAACCAAACATAAAACAAAGAAATGAAAGGGAAAGGGAAAGGTACCTGCTCGTAAAGAACTGCAGAAGAGGAGAGCTCAAAATGAATGTCCAATTGTTTGAACAATTTTAATTGAATGACAAAACATTATTGATTCGCAAAGCGAAGAGCTTCTGCCCCAGAGTAGTAGTCGGTTTGGTTTGGTTTGGATTGGATTGGATTGGTTTGGTAGTATGCTCCTTGCCATTTGATCGATTTTTACTCCTCCATTCTCATCTGCATGGTGCCCACTTTGTCGACCGATTGACTGACGTCCAGCGGTATTAATTGACTTTTATTTTCGTACCATTTGTTGTGTGTGGCTAACTCGTATTTGTTTGTAATCGAATTGTATTGGATCGATGGAATTTTCGTAAAATTAAATTAACCGTCAACAAAGGAACAGGTGTTGCCGTTGTGTTGCTATTGCCATTGTTGATGCTCTTGCTATTTGCAATTATAATTGGGCATCACTACTTTTTTGTTCAATATTTAGCTTCCGGTTGAAAACAGATGAAAAAAAAAAATCGATTTCAAGGGATTTGAGAGGTGCACTCGTAATCAGCAGATGTTGCAATGTACGAAGGGCGAGGAACAAGAAAAAGGTGCAGGACAACCTATCATCATCGTCATTATGTTGGTGCTGGATTCGGGCTATCAAGGGGTATCCGTCGTACACACGCACGTTTAAGACTCATTACAGACCTTCCAGCATAGCCCCCGGTGGAGTTACGAGTTTTTTGCTTCATTCCTCTTTCCCTCGTTTTTTTTTTTTTTTTTTTTTTTTTTCAGTTTGTTTGATCATACTCCGGGTTTTGTCGGGGTGTGTCTTTGTTGGTCACATGTTGGTAGAGAAAAATTAACAACTGCATCTGAAAACACAACAAAACAGAATCAAAGCACGAGTGGTATGAGATGACCCACAAAGGTTAGTTGTTCGTGGCCACTTTAGTGTTTCTTCTGGCCCATGGCAACCCATCAAAACTCGACAGATGACAACGATTCCCACTCGAAAGTGTATACCATATATCCCTCCCAGAGGGACTCACTTTGAGAACTACTCGTACATCGCTGTATTCAAATTACTTTTGCACTCATTTGGTTTTCATTTGGATTCCATTTCCATTTCCACGTTCAAGTGGTGGTATCCACTAGGTCCGCCATTGACGGGCTTTGTGTTACCTTTATACCTGGAGGTAGATTTCCGATGTAGTGGTCCACTAAAATGAATTCTGTAAATGTAATTGGGATCATACGCGTGCTTGATGCTGTTGCTGTTGGTAAACGTATAGCAAAAGTTTCCCTGTACTTCCGTGACAAGGCACACCACCGGTTATAAGGGAACAAAGTGGTACGTTAGCAGGAGCTGTGACGAAGGACCAGAGTTGTTGGTGCATGTGTGCGACAAGGTCAATTGCCGTTTGGCACACGTGCAGTACAAGAATATTTTTTTTTTTTTCTCCACTGTTGGTTGGAACTGATGATGGTGCTTCTGTTGCAGCAGACGACAGAGAAGAACGAACATGGATATGGAGAGCAGACACCCCAAAAACGTTTAACTGTAATAGAAGGGAATGGTTTCGTGTAATTACTAGCACTTTCGAGTAGACACAGATATTTTACGAACGAAAACTGGATACAGGTGTTATTTGGATGTTGTTGGAGCGGACAAATTCTCTTGCGGAGCCTGCAGTGCTTACAATTTTGATGGGTTTGTCGTTGAAACCTTTCGGACAAAGTGCCAATAATTGGACTGAAAATAGTCTGTTGTTGTGTGAGGGGTCAGACCGGTTTACATAGATCGCCAACTCAGTTTATAGATTTGGCTACAAATTGATTGCATTTAAGTAAATTTCGATGGTGTCCCTCAGGGGTCCATGTAGATGCCTACATTTTTTATGGTAATTTTATTTTTTTTTTTAAATGCACAAACTATGAGAAGCTGCTAAATGTGTCGATCTTTTAGCAGGATTGCACTTAATTAACACCACTAGTTCCTTACTGGATAGGAAGAATGTTAATAAGAAAAGACCTTCACTGGGCGAAAAAAAGAGGTCTTGTATAGTAAAGGATATTGTGTTTAACTCATCGGGTTACGCTGACAATGACCATCCATCACGGTGTCTGACAAGTTAACTTCGGTTTGCGTAAAAAGCGATTTGCAGAAACGTTGGGAGTCAATCTTTCGAAGAAGATGATTATTCTCTCGAATTATTGTACAATAGATCAATCTCCACTTTCAAGCTGCCAGTTATTGGAGCAACTGAGCTTAGACCTTCCAGATCAACACGATTTCTAAACAGAACATCAAAGGATATTTCACTCTTGTTAAAGGGCGGTCAGTAAAATATTAGTTTTGTACAGTAGTAGTGATATCTATGGTGGATGGACGTAAAGAGGCACTGTCAGCTTTTAAATCTTACCAGAATCCATAGCACAGTTTGCATCGTTCAAGGATCAGTCTGGACAATACCCAGCTGGGTTGGGGAATAAACAGACCACCAATATGAAGGTACTGCTTTTCGGACACCGATGATTTTAAAATGTGATGGGGACTGAAAGCCACTGCGAAACCTTGAATTTTCGAGCCTGAGTATTTGTGCCGAATATTTCATAGGCTGTCCTTAAGGCCAAAGTTCCAGTTCAACAGAAGCACCGAGAATGAGACTCTGGTATCATAACGCAACATAACCGTTTGCAGAAGTTGCGCGGACGAGAAAGAAAGTGAATCTGTCCCTCATCCGCTGTTCGATTGTCCTGTAATTCCTTCACTGTGCTAAAGGACTTACGGTCATAATGCTAAAGAACCTCCGGAGATGCTAGAAGACGATATCTGTAGACTATGTATAAAGGACGTAAAGATAGTGACACATATTTTATAGTATATACAATGCTGCCCTTCCCCCCGTTGGTCGCCTTGTCGTGGCGGAAAGATCGGATCTAGGATCTTAAGAATTCAGGGGAGGTATTGGATTAAATGTTAAAGTTCTCCTGACTCGATGTTAGGTTATCGACCTGTAAGAAAACGACTCAAGTGGATTTAAGTACTCCAGGTGGTACTCGCAATAGGGATAATCTTTCTTTCAGACCGTGGCCGTGACGCAGATTCTGCTGGGCCAAACCCCGCGCCGATTGAGGAGTTGTAGATTTTGCTGAAAGCTTAACACAGAAATGTGAGATGGATTAATAGGATCCAGAAGAGGTACTCGTACATAAACTCTCTGGATATACAGCAGAACGTGAAAATAATACTCTCCCTGCAGCGACGGTAAAGGGAAACAGGCCGCTGGAAGTCACTAAACTGAAACCGGCAACTATTCGGAGCTGAGGCCGAAAGTAAGAAGAATTCTAGCGCCACCTCTGTTGGTAGTTGTTCCCTCGCCTGATGCCCGAAGCCGATGCAGCAAGCAGTAAGAACTCCAGTTCAGATGGACCGAATTTAGAAAAGTTAAATCTAAGAACACCGCGAGAGAAATCCGACCTACCTATAGTGCTGCATGAGAGGTAATCGTCTTCTGACTTCGTACTAATATCTGATTTTATTATCCACTAGATTGACTCTCCGCCAACCTTTCTTGGATACACAGCATCTGGACTAACCCTATCCATAAGGTACGCCAAGGGGATTAGAAATAATAAAGTATCTTCTATCCATGTCAGAGCAGAGGTACGCCACCGAATTAAACGCAAAGTCTCGTCCTTGTTGAAGAGGAAGAATCCAAGAAAAACCCAACTGGACACACTTAATAGAGGAACTTGACAAATCCGCCTTCAGAACGAGATTGAAGATAGAGGAAGATGTTCATTACGCGGCGCCTTAGCAAATGTTTTGAACAAACGTGTGCTACTGAGAAAAATCGCTCGTTTCATGGTGAAACGCAGATCTGCAGCACAACGTAAGGAAAGCAGAAAACTTCCAAATTCAATTATATCAGTCTCATGTCTGGAACTCACTTCCCAGGTTTTTTTTTTTATAATCGGCGCGCGCTAAAGGGGTTTTGTACCCTTAAAATGTTAGTACACAGCGCGGGCGAAGGACAGTCAGGGAGGATGGAATGAGAGGTACCAGAGACCGTTGGTTTTAAATGTTGGAAGGTTATAATGACTAGGAAATAAAGAGCTAGGCAGGGCATTCTATAAGCGAGTTGTACGGCTTAGGAATGAATCACGATATTTTAGAGTACGTCTGAAAATGGGCTTGAGGGTATACTGATGAGCATTCATAGCGAGACGGGTGTTACGGTTGAAAGTTTGAATGGGCGGAATGCTACTGGCGATTTCAATGGAGCACTGATGGTGGACCTAGCGATAAAACAAAGTGAGACAGGAGACATTACGACGGTGTTCGAGGGTGTCAATTGATTGACTGATATTAGTATCACCAATGAGTTTTATCGCACGGTTTTGGATCCTATCTAGCAGGTGCGAAGATGTTTTAGGAGCACATGACCAGATGTGGGCATTGTACTCCAATTTTGGGCGGATGAATGCCTTATATATTAAGACCAGGTCAGAGGGGGCGAAATATTTCTTACATCGCTTGAGGAAACCTAGACATTTCGCAGCATTTTTGACGACATCGAATATGTGGCCATTCCAACGTAAGTTATCACTGACACACATACCGAGAATGGAAAGTTTATCGGTTTCGACGATGCAAGTGCCATTCATGGAAAATGGTTGAGTGTTTAAGTTTCGCTTTAACGACAGCAGACAGCATTGAGTTTTGGAAGCACTAAATTCCAGTCGGTTGATAGTTCCTCAGTTGGTTATGCTGTTAATATCGGAATTTAATGAGCTTAACATACGCTGCCGTTCTCGTGCTACAACCGAAGAGCAGGGGCGTGAGTCCGATAATGACTATGAAAAGCAGAGAGTACTGTCATCAGCAAAGGAATATATTGGATTAGAAGCAGCATTCAAGAGATCGTTGATGAAAATTAAAACGAGTGTCGGAGACAGAACGGAGCCCTGGGGCACACCAGCATTTATTTTGTGAATATCAGACAGGTTGAAACCGTCCAAGACAACTTGAGTTAAACGTTCCGAAAGGCAATTTCTAATCCATTGAAGAAGGGAGTCATCGATCCCAAAAGCACGCATTTTCGACAAAAGAGCCTGATGCCAAACTCTGTCAAATGCTTTAGAAATATCAAATGCAACTATCCGGCTTTCACCAGATTGATGTACGCCTTGGTTCCACTTTTCGGTGAGACATGCCATCAAACCACTAGTGGACCTGATGCTACGAAAAACCGTACTGCCGGTCATTAAGAAGTTTTCGTGTTTCGAGATATTTCATGAACTGACGGTTTATCAGCGTTCCCATGACCTTGGAAAGAAGGGATGTAAGTGCAGTAGGTCTCCTGGAAGATCGAGAAGAAGATTCGCCTTACTTCGGCGATGCAGATGCTGTTTTCCATCTGCTCGGAAAGAGTCATAAATGGTAGGATTGGAGAAAAAAGCTTACGCAGTGGTTTTGCCAGGGTGGAAGAACACCTCTTCAGAAGAAGGGGAGACATACCATCTGGACGAGCGGATTTATGTATGTTGAGTACTCCTGCTACTACACGAGTGCGAAAGTGGATTCGTCCTATTGAAGATTCGACGCACTCAAGTGTAGGCGCTGACAAAGAACAATCTGGGAGTGTTGAGCTGGCCGCAAAGTGTGCAGCAAGCAGATTGGACTTGTCCAAAGAGCTAACAGCTGGAGTGTCATGTAACTAGGTATAGCTCTTATCTTAATACAATCTGGCGTCGATTGTTCTGACTGATGAATCCGTTTAATACGCTGTTGGGTCTTTTTGATGACTTCAAGCCGCTTGCCACATATATAAACCACGAGCTGGCAGCTCTCACTGCGAGCCATTCAGTTAATTTCTGACTAGTAAGATTTCCACATCTAGTGCTAAACGGTGTCTCCAACGAACCGAAGTATCTGTCCCCAGGCTTTATGTGAACACCTTCGGAAAGACATAGAGTTTGTCACCGAGAAGGCTCCTCCTATGTGACTATGATGAGCGTAATTTTACTATGTGCGTCAGCTGCTGATGGAACAAGGTTTCACGCTGATATGCCACTCTTGGTTTCATCATAGCTTCTCTCGGTTGCATTAGTGGCCTTCCCTAGCGGTCTTAAGCTGGAAGTTCAAAAAAAAGGGCTGCTTTCTCAAAACCATTTGTGGTCTTTGGTAAAACTCTGACGACTCTGCGTACCGACTGTTTTTTGTTTCTAGTCTTATGGAAATGCGGTCTGAAGCAATGACACTGGATCTCTTATTACTGCGACAGTAGTCCACTTTCCCTAGCCTCAGTCATAATCTGAGACAAGAACGGAAAGAAGTCAGATCTTTAAGAATGCTTACGTTCCAACTCACTAGACCGAGGGAAAACCAGATGTCGCTGAAGCACATGATATCACCTTATCATTACGATTTGACATTGTATTTGTACCGCAGGGAGGCTTAGGTTTTATTACCCTGAAGTTTCTCATAGTAGGGAGACTGAAAGGATTCTATCAAAAAATAAGTTTTAGTAACGGCCTCGTGTTTCAGTAATATTGCAGCAAGCCATCCAAACTCTGCCGTTTAAAAAAAAAAAAACACGCTTTTCGGATGTGAAGCTTGGGAGACTCTCCCAGATTCTAATGTTGAAAGCTGCGAGGTTTAGTTTATTTCTTTGTCACTATTTTCAAACAATGTTCGTTCTTTAAACCCTCCGGCTGACGCCTCATCTATTGGCAACACACGCAATACTCGCAGGATCTTGAAGCTAGTGGATGTCTAGTCCAATTGTGGCTCAACTAGGCATTTGATAATAAAATTGGGTTTATAGGTTCTTGTTGCCTGAAGAACGTGATTACACAACACAAATACTAAACCACTTGATTCGTCAATCGACGATTCTCACATATGCAGTCTTTTATGGCAGCCGTAGAATGAATAGGAAGCACCCTTCCTCTATTTACAGGTTATAGGTATGAAGACTTCCAAAATGTTCCTAAAACTGCCAACCAACTTGACACTTAAATCGTTCTGAGGACCATTAAGTAGCCTGAAATTCAATTCTGTATCTCACAAGGGCGGAAGATAGCCAAAGTGTAGTAACCCCACAAATGTATCTTTTTTTTATATTCGTCGTCGTACAAGGATGAGTAAATTACGAAGTTTTTGAAGAACTTCTACTGGTCAAAAAGCTTTTTGAGACGTTTCGCTGTAAATCATTAAATAATTCATATGGTGGTTAAATTTCAACCCCATCCCCTCCCCCATGTGGATTCAATGTATCCTTCCATAACATTGAATCAAAAATTTACAACTTATCCAGTGCTGGATAAAGTTCCGTAACTTTCGAAGAACAACTAGAATTGTATCCCCGCCTCCTTTAAAAAAATTACAAAACAATTCCGAGATGCAAATTCTATTTAACAATTAAAACAAAACCCAAAGGGGTAAAGGGGAGAGACAGGGATGTGGTGGTTACTAACCGGGCTACTAACTACCAAAACAAAACTGAAAACTTGGAAAAGAAATTAAAATCCCACTTGTACTGAAATCCGAAAGTACTAGAACTTGGTCCCTCCATTTATCCATCGCCTGCTCAACCCGATTTAATCTTTTGATGTCCAAAACGAAATTTAGTTCTTGCCGCTTCACAACCCTTACAACCACCCCTTTTGTGCCTCTTCATCCAGCAGCAAAGTAGAGAATTTCATTCACCCTCTTCTTGGCGAATGGGTTTTTGAGATTCAAGTTGGCCAGAGATTTTCAGTTTTGCTTTCCTTTTTGCTGTACGAGTATTTGTGTGTGCTTTGTGTATTTTCATTCGCATTTATCCAATTTCCACCTTTTTTTCTCCTAAAACGGCGGATAGTAGTAGAAAATGCTTTCGAGCTGTGCAAATCAAGGAGAGCTTCAACCCGGAATACGAAAATCTTCATTTAGACAGGAGTAGGACGGGTGAGAATATAAATTTCAAGTTTTGACCCAGCTCGACGACCACCATTTTTTGGACTGGCTTTGCTATGGTAAATTCTGGGAACAGAATACAGGGTGTAGTTTTATTGTGTTTTAATTCCATGAAGATTGGGGTTGGAATACATTGTGCTAGTATCTCGACACATGGTATTAGCTGTACCACAACGGACAGTCACAAGGAACTCGGAACTGGGAATTGATAACTTAGAAGTGGGAAATGTGCACGACCGTACGAGTAATTCTTCCTCGGAGCAGAAAGTCCAAGATAATAAAAGGGTTGAACGAGAGGAGGTGGGTGATGGTATGAGTGTTTATGGGTCAGGGTGGACGGGTGGACAGTGGGGCATCTCTCGAAACAATGGTGTCGGTATTGAGATTCGAAAAAGTAAGAGAAAAACAAAGCAGCTTTGCTACGAAGGCAAATGTTTTTTTTCTATTATTTTTCTTTTGTTTTCGTAAGGGTGGATTAAGTCTTGGTTGGGCATAGGGTGGAGAGGTTGAGGGATTTGAAAGATACTCGTAGATTGTACCGGCTGAGGACTGGTCACATGAAGCTCTAAGTATCATATATGTTCATGCACCCATTGTTTGGGGGAAAGTCCATTGAGACTTTTGATTTGACAAAGGTTGTAGGGTAGATGAACGATTCTAATGGTTTGGGTGGCTAGTTCAAGAGATGAGGGTTTTGACGTTAGAAATTTGGTTGATAAGACTCGCACTTAAAGAGGACATGATAAGGAGCTAACAGGACCTTTTAGCAATTTTTGATTAAAATGCGGTTTATCGTAGGTTGTTTGGTGTTGAGATGAGTTCTATACCCACCATGAAATAGATGCTACATCAGGATGCAGGAATTCCAAAAGGTTTTCAGGATCACTCAAACAAGCACCTGGATCCCGTAAGGAGTGATATTAACTCGGAATACATGTCCTCGGAGAGATTATTTTCTTGCTTGCTTCCCGAGAAGGGAGATATGTAACTCAGATCGGTCAAGGAACAGATGCCGACAGTGCCTTCAAAGCTGACGCGGTCTGATTGACATCAATGACGGCAATACACAGCAAGGATATAATCATTTTCATTGACACACAGCCAACCATAAACTGAAATTAAATCAAAACTAGTTCGCTGCTCTAGTAAATGATTCAAGGCTCTTGGCTCACAGTATAAATAATTATCTCTGCTGAGCTGAACAACGTGAAGGAAAAGTGGTCTGCAATAGAACACGCTAACAAGCGTCTCCAGCCAGCTCGATCTTTAGCCAGATGCCTCCACTTTCGGACGCTAGGTTGGCTGTGATCCCCTTCCACTTGCGTACGCCACCTGAGTCGCGGTCTTCCTCTACTGCGCTATCCCTCAGGAGCGGATTCGAAACAATGATGTTATCCGCTCTGCACAACCCAGGCACCTCAGTCGTAGGAGCTTCACTCTTTTGACTAAGTCGATGTCGCTGTACAACCCATACAGTTCGTGGTTGTATCTCCTCCTCCACTCACGGTCTATACAGACGGGTAAGAAAATCACCCGAAGAATTTTCCTCGCAAAGCAGCTAAGAGCACCCTCATCCAATTTTGATATCCATCCCTGCCTCTGCGCCATAGACTGAACTCTCCGCGTAAAATATTCCGATTGTGTCAATATTATCGACGTATGCGAGTAATTTGACGGACTTTTGAAAGATTGTGCCACTTGTATTGGCGCCTTAAAAAAATCGCATGGCATTCCGTAGCCTTGTCTAAATCCTTTTTTGCCATCAAAGGTCTCGGTGAGTTCTTTACGGACCTTGAAGTCTTCATCGTCATCCTGCACAAACGGACGATTTTGGCAGGTATGCCAAAATAGGCACTGCTCTATATGTTGTAGATTGTCTCTATAGTCATACGCATGTGTGTGGTGTATGTCGATTAGGAGCTCATGAATTTTTTCCAAGATCTGCCGTTTTGTGAATATGTAGCAGATGGTGAACTTTCCTGGCCTAAAGCCACACCGGTATGGACCAATCAGATTGTTTATGTACGGCTTCAGGCGCAGATTGTAGGTGATGTTAAGAAGGCTGCTGCCTCTTTAATTGGCGCAGTTCAGAGGGTCTCCTTTCCTGAGGATCGGACAAACAATATTGAGGTTCCATTCATCGGGCTTACGAGTACTTTCGTCCGACCACATTTTACAGATGCGTTGGTGTATCCTCCTTACTAAGTCATCACTGGCCGCTTTGAAGAGCTCTGCAGTCAGGCGATCCGTTCCAGCAGCTTTGTAGGATTCAAGTTTAGATATGGCTATCTTTACTTCATCAGGTCAGGTGAACGGAATTGTTGGTCTACATGGCCCAGGTTGAAAGGTTCGCCATTGCCGCTATACAGTTTACAGAAATGCTCTTTCCAAATCCTCAGCATCGACTGCGACTCTACTACTATGTTCCGTTGTTCCGTTGTGGCATATTTTTTTTGTACCTTTTGGTAAAACTTCCGAATCTCATTCCTGGAGTAGCATCTCTTCTTTTTCCTCTCCCCTTCTGCTCGTAGAGCTCGTGAGCAGCTCTCGCGCTTCTACACAGCGCCGCTTTGTATGCATCTTGCTTAGCTGCATGTGCTTACCGGTACTCGTCGTAAAACCAGGCGTTTCGTTGTGGTGGCCGAATGAAACCCAGCACATCAAAGGCTGCATACTTAATGCTGGCGGCATAGGAACTCTTAAAAGATTAAGGGGAAACTCGATCGGAAATGGTTTTGGCGATGTCTTGCGATTGTGGTCAAACTTCTTACAGTATTAGCTTACCTTTGCGATGTTCCGGATATCCGCAAGCGTACCTTGACTACAACAAGATAATGGTCCGGAACCTCGGAATGTTCTGACATAAATAATTCTGGAGGAGCGCTTTATGTCGATCGCAATGTGGTCAATCAGGGTGACGGTTGATTGATCAGGAGTTCTCCAAGTCCCTTTGTGGCAATATTTCGCCCCGCCACAAAGCCGATTAGCTTGAATTCGTTATCGGAGGTGGTATCGTGCAGATTATACCTTCTCTTCTTCCTATCTTTGCATTAATTTCGCCGAGGACAATATTAATGTCATAGCTAGGGCACTGCTTGTCCAACAGTTCGTAGAAGCTATCATTGATGTCGTCATCTTTCTCTACTGTGGGGGCGTGGGCGCATGTGTTGGCAAATTTCGCCTTAATACGAATTGTTACGAGGCACTCATTCACATGCTGGAAACGCAAAACTTCTTGCCTAAGTCAGAATCAAATAACGAGTCCGCATCCAAATAGGCGTTTCTTTTGCCGTCGATAGCAATCGCGGCACAATAGTAAATCTTACAGTTTCTCATCCTCTTATTGTCCGGCCCATCCCATCGCATTTCTTGGATAGCGGTGGCACAACCCTCAACTTGGAGGGCTAGTTCCATTGTAAATGTGAGCGCTGCCATCGGTCCATTTAGGGCTCATCCGTCACCATCTCTTTTCCAAGACCCTGACTTTGTCTCGGAAATCGTTATCGGCCTGAGCTCCAAATATGTCGGAGTAGCCTGGATAAGGTTTCATTTGTTTTGTACTTCACTGTTGATTCCATCTGGGGTATTCATCCGCTGTCCCGTTTATAGTGCTGGTTTTTTAGTCTGCTGGTCAGCACTCGCGCTTATAAGTTTGGCAAGTCGAGTCCGGGTTGACATCGACCAGTACCTGATGGTTACCACTTGGAGGTAAAATAAGCTCAATTGATGTATATTTAAGAAACTGTTACAGCACTGGATATCGCCGGGTTGACGCCGCTCAGTGCCTACCCTATTTCTGCATCACTCAACTATCAATTTAACAATTAATGTAAGCCACAATTCACTGATCATATGCACATGTTATCAAACTAGATTACCAAAACGTTACGACATCTCGGACGAGGCATACCTTCCGTATGAGTGCAAACTCCAGTAGAATAAGAAAAACAAGGCTGAGGATAATCCAAGTAAGGCAAGTAAAACAGCATCAGCTGAGGTTTGTTAAGCTATCACCATTACCAGAAAAAATTAAAAAAAAAAAAACTAGGAGAAAAAATGGAACCCTAAGGCACGCCACTTGAGAAAAAAATTCTGATTTGATGCACTGGATTGTTTTATGTTGAAAATGTTCAAACGGAGAGTAGAATTCCTTAGTTAGGGTGATCTGAAAGGGCTAATCATGTTTTCTTAACTCGTGATACACCTTCCTGTGTTGCTATGGAGACTTACACAAATAGCTTTTTAGGAAGGTAGAATCAAGGTTATATGGTGCTTGACGAATTGCTGGCACCTTTGTTGATGATATAAAAACCAGAAACCAACATTTGAGCAGAACTACTTACAAGTTAGTTAGTCTCGTAGTTGGTTCTGGTTTGTTTAACAACACGCCGATGGAAGGGATTTAGCTTATAATGATTTCTGTAGAAGCAACTTGGATGAGCAAGGTACCTCAATTACCATACTCTTATAAGGCATCGTCCATACGAAGAAGGTTTCTTTCTAGACGCTTCTATGCTAATTCTTTAATTGTAAAGGATCCTAAGCCGATGGCATAACAGTTCGGTGTGGACTACAGCCTGGTCTCTTCTCTCACTATATTGTGATTTTGTGCTCAGAGAAGAGAGACTTACGATTTTTTTTCGGAAAAAAGCTATTGCTTTCCGAAGTTTGCCAATTGCTTCCAAAAGAATGGCGAGACGTCACAAATTATTATTTTCTGTTTTTCGGTCCTTGCCCTGAAAGTCAAACCCAAACCCTCAGTCTGACCTAAGTAAGCGACTTCGAAGGATTTTGATTTTATGGCATCACAACAACCACTACGCCTTTCGTATTATGCTGGTATACCAAGTTGATGAAAGACCCTTGGTATAAGGGGTGCCATTTAAGTGAGTTTTTCTCTCTTCTAATTTTAGCGAGAGATGCATTCAAAAACTGGCTTTAGTCTTCATAAGTTCTATAAATTCTGCGTGATCCTTTCACAAATGTTGTGGATCCTTTCTGAGGCAAAATATGCAAATTGTAGGCTTTTTCCGAAATCAACAGGGTTAAGGACTATTCGACCTTCTTAGAGAAATGAGCATTCTTCAATGTAACAAACAACATGAACAGAGACACATTGATGCTGCGACTTTAAATGGTTTTTTGGGAAATGTCGTTGCTGAGTTGTTGCGTTCGATAAATATTTGGTACACCGAAATATCGAAGGTTGATATCCTGTAGTTGACTCAGCTTTCTTCTGGCCAAATTGTAGATACATAAGCTGGTGCATGCTGCTAAATCAACTGCCGCGGCTTCGAATAACCCGGCTATGCTCGTATTGGTCACGTGAAAGATGTATAGCTTGACTACATGGTCCGCTTTAAACGTGATGGTACCTGTAATTAAGCTAACACCCTGTTTGAGCTGTTCTTTCTTATATCTCGGTTGCGACTGCAGCTTAGTTCAACAGACTTCTGTCCGCGTCGTTTCAACTCATGCTTTTTTCTTATCTTCGATGGCATTCTTTCCCTCTTCTTTAAAACTCCGGCCAAAATGGACTTTCTTCAGATTCCCTGTTAAGATTCAACACTTCGAATATTTAAGTCACTGTTATCCTTGATTTTGACAGTATTCGTATTGGAACTGTTGAGTCATTCAAGGGCGCTGTATTTTAAATGCATGCTGCTTGTCTGAGTTTGTATGTTGGCTGCAACCTGAACCCATTCTAGATAGAGGCTCCTGAAAAACACATGCTATGTCCAAGTTTTGGTTGAATGACAAGCCTCTATGATTTTTGTTTGTGACAAGTTCCAGAAATTAAAAAAAATTGTGCATTTTTTGTGCATCAGTTAGTTTTTTTTAGTGATGTGCCGTAGGAGCCTATTCTAGACCCTAAACCTTTTTTTCAGAAAAAGAAAATTTCGTCCATTATCACGACTGGTAAGGAGAATTTCCTGCCATAGGAAAAGTATTCAAAAAGTGACCCTAGATACTGATTTTGACCCTAAAGGTAATTCTCATACCTTAGCATACTCGTATCTTTGTCCAACTTCAATTTAGCACCAAGACCTTATTTCGTGTAACAAAGGCAAACATAATCTTAAAAATAATCATTAAGTCCCAGCTCTTGCTACATTGATCTTCGCCTTCGTTATTCCATAATTCGCATTCACAGCTTGTCTTATGGGTATTTCGTGCGAATTTTTTTAATCGTCCTTAATTCCTGTAAAGTCTGGGTTATAGACCGAAACTACCTGTTCTCTGGAACACATGTTTCCTTTTAAAATTTATTACCAACCTGCAACCGTTGGACAAATCGAACACAGTTTTTCATTTTTAATGGCCATTAGTTGCGCATTTTTTATTTTTGTTTGGATCTGTGTTTAAATGTATGGATAAGAGATGGTTCTCTTTGTAGACGATGTGCTCCGCGCCTTGGTTAAAATTTCCTTCTAATCCCCGAACGGCCTCAATTTAATTATATAAATTTATTCCTTGTGTTTTTCTTCCTTTTTTTTTTTGTTGCTGGTTTCCTTCTACCTTCTTTCCTCTTTTGTGTTCTCTCTAGAAGTTTGCAAAAGCGACACAAAAAAAGAAAAGGAAATCGATTTCGATGTCTACCTGTGTTCTCCTTTATTTTTAGAAGAGAAAGAAATTCCTTCAAAGGAAAGAGGAGTAACCACTTTGCATTCCATTGCTTTCGACTGTTTGTCTCAGGTATGCAGGAGTTTATTTTTTATTTTTTTTTCTTTTAAAGAAACAACAATTCTTCCACTTTACTCTCAACTTTCAAATATCCCAATTCGACAAAGGACATGGCAGAGCATTGCACTTTGCTGGTGGCCTTAAGGATAAATGTAAGATTTTTGGTTCTTTTAAAATCCCTATTGGTTTGTGAGTTTTTTTTTTGGATCCAAATTTAAGGACTTTGATTCCATTTACCTGCATAGAGGCGCCGTTTTTTTTTTTTTAACTCATCCGCCCATTTTTTTAACCACAGTAACAGTAGTTAAGTGAAAAAGGACCTTAAAAATTCACATACAAAGGAATAGATTTGGCCAAAGCCGTATTTTTCGATTAAAAAAAAAGAAGAACAAAAGGTAGGAGCTCAATATACGGAAAGGGGACTTACAGGACAGTGGAGTAGTCATTGGTATTGGAGAATGACAGGAAGATGACAATTGCAGGAAATAAAATGAAGAAAAAGAAAACACAAACTTCAATGGCAAAAGGAGTATTCCTTTGATCAGAGCTGCCACCTCAGAGAGGCTTGGTTTTAGCAGATTTGAGTGAAATGAGGAAAAGGAGGAGAAGTACCATCAAGTCTATTCGCCAAGGCTTCTAGACCGCTTTTACAATAGTCATCCTCTAAAGGACTGGCTATAAGAACACCCTCACGCTTAGGTGCTTAGCATCTTGAAAGAAGTTTGAGTATACAACAGCAGTGAATAGAGAAGGAAATTCCGTCTTCCTAATTTTGGTATTCTTCCTGTTCTAAATGGCAGAAATGAATTTTATTTCTGGATCAATCAATCAATCTACAGTGAGAATTTATACTGTCATCTAGTGAATACTATTCATAAACTCTATCGATGCATGTATTTGAGCATTCATATTATAATTTTTAATTTAACAATCACTTGTTTCATCTTATTCGTATGACTAAGCCAATTGGAAGTCAGTCAAATTGATCTTGTGACGATCGCCATAAGACAAGGCACCGATCGGTGTCTTTTTCAGATTTCTCGAATGCTAAAATCGGGAAGAACCAATGCGACAATCTTCAGTATCACAAAAGTTAGACATTGTCTAAATTGTATCTGATCGTGGCTTCTCGAATAATTGACATTAGCATCAAATTTTGAAGATCAGTATCCGAGTCGCCAAGTCATATCAGGCTTAGGTTCGAGGGTAGATCAATAAGTCCGTGACTTTTTGAATTCCTTGCTTTGTCACTGGAAAAGCTTCCATCAACTGCCATCTGTTAATTTTTGAGCAAACCAGATTTTTGGCGATAATTGAACATGGTGAATTTCGTCTGTGACAACTTTTTGACGTTATTTAATCGCAATTCGGACAAATTTTTTCGCCACAAGCAGCAGTCGAAACAGTGGTCTTCTCTGGACGAATCCATGCTGAAGAAGAGCTAGGTCGGCCAACAAAGGCATGGCGACAGTGTTTTGGGATATACACCGGTTCCTTCTAAAAGGAGAAAACAATCAACGCAAATATTATACCAATTTACAGGACCGGCAGCCACGATTTAAAGTAAAAACGACGGCATTTGGCCAAGAAGAAAGTGCTCTTCCGTCAAGACAATATATACACTGATCCACTTGGGCTACGAATTGCTTCCTCATTCGCCATTAGGTATTCTCCGGACTTAGCCCAAAGTGACTAATTCGTGTTTCCAAATCTGAACAAATGGCTCGGCGGAAAGAGGTTTGATTCCAAAGAGAAAATGCTTAGTTTTAGAACCTCGACAAATCTTATTATCTGGAAGGGATCTACAAATTTAAGGAGTTACTCCCAT
The DNA here is from genome assembly GCA_963966105.1 of Volucella zonaria. Taxonomy (NCBI): domain Eukaryota; kingdom Metazoa; phylum Arthropoda; class Insecta; order Diptera; family Syrphidae; genus Volucella; species Volucella zonaria. The sequence goes on from OZ014534.1 coordinate 49,052,612, forward strand.
TCAAGAATTCACGGACTTATTAATCCACCACCGTACCAGCAAAATAGGAGGTATTCAAAGCTTTGACGCGATTCGCGAGTCCTAAAAATATGAAAAGAGCTACTTCTCCGGAAGAAAAAGAAAGTTCGCAATGCGAGACATAAATGGTAGTTACCACAAATAAAAAAAAAAAATCTCACCTTACAACTGGTCGTTTCGTTCTCCTGAACAACATTGCAATGGAACAGATGTATCATAGATCACAGCTTAAACCCAGAATGCACACTGGTGCTGCCTGTCCTTGTGGCATTCTGGGCGAAATGAATTACTCCATTTACAATTAATATTAATTTACAACTATGTTACAAGTGCCAAGTTGTGTTCATCCCAAAAGTTGAAGGACCTCATACACGGAACCAAAAGCCTATCATTCTTTGCAGAGACTTATACTCCCTTGCTTTCATTCGAAATTAAACTTCGGATTCTTCAAGGTGCGTCAAGGAAAATTTTGAAGAGACAGTCTTTCATATTCTGTTGGATACTATAGAGAAATCTCTGAATAACAAGGAACTCCAAAGAACCAAGATCAGAGCCTAGGTGTCATAGATTTCAGGATCAGCGAATATTTTAGTTTTTGGATTGGGAACAGTGTTCAGAAGCAGACAGATCGATGGTAAGGTGATGTCCTGCCTGACATGCAGAGGAACATCGCAAGAAGAGAATTTTCGACACTGCTTTTGGCTATAGTGGCGAGCCATCTTAACAAAAAGTGGTATAGAGTTATTGCTTATACGGATGAGAAAGCAATTGCCGTGTTACCTAGTCCTGCCATAAGTTCTATTACAAATATAAAACGGTATAAAAAAAAAAACAGTTAACATATTGTATTCAAAATTGTGTCATTTATTAGACCACAATATTAGTTATTAAAAAAAATTAGATTCACTCAAAATGGCTGGTTTTTGCTTTAACACAAGCTTCCAAACGGTGTGGCCATCCGGCTATAGCGGCACGTATGGTTTCGATGGAGATTGTCGATGCTGCTCTGGGTTATGATGTTTTAAGGCTTTCAAAATTTCTGTGGGGAGTCTTGCAGGCCATGTTCCCCAATTCTCACCACAAACCATAATCCAGTGGATGCAGATCTGGATTCCCCTACGGCCAATCTTCTGCTGCTATAAAACCGGGAATATTGACTCTGAGCCACTTCCGCGTGATTTTGGCTTTATGCGCTGAAGCAGAGTCCTGTTGGAAGATCCATCTGTGTCCCTTGAAAAGGGTATTGGTCAAACCCTCCACAACACCCTCTAGCACTTCTTCTTGGTAAACCTTTGCACCTGTTTTTATGCCTTTTTCACAGAAATGGAGGGATATGACACCATGGTGAGAGACCCCCCACATAACCATTACGGAAGCGGGATGATGTCCACGTTGAACTCTTGGAATAACTTTTTTCTCTTCCTTAGATGAAGTGGCATAAATTTTGTCATTTTGTTTGTTGAAAACTTCTTCCACGGTAAAAATTTTCTCATCCGTAAACAGAATGTTTTCATGGCCATTGTCCGCGTGCCACTGCAAAAGTCGCTTGCATCTTTCCAGCCTAATTTTTTTTAGTTGAGGAGTTAGAAGATGAACCGTGGACCGACGATAGGCTTTCTTGTGCATATCATCCCGAATCAGACATGGATCTGGTTGATATGTATGTCCAATTCCTTGGACATGATCTTCTGCTTCCTAAGGGGACTTCTCCGAGTTCGTTTACGCATTGTATTTACTACCGCATTCATAGGGACGACGCGCGGGCGACCACTTCTTGTCCTGTCCTCTACTCCAGACAATTCGCCAAAGCTAGCAATAGCCCGATAAACGAATATTCTATATTCCGAATGGTTTCAGCACTCTTTCCGCATTTATGCAACGCTATTATCGCGACTTTTCGCTAATCACTACATGTGTTCTGAAAAAAAAGTTAACGCTTCTACTCCCGCTAGGAGTTTTGAACGATAAGCGCTGGAAATTGTGTAACAGAACTTATGGCAGGACTAGCTAAAATAAATTCCTTCAGATTCAGTCCTTCAGTAAGGACTTGAACGGACCTCCGACGAGTGCACACGTTAACCAGTGCAGAAAGCAACTTCACCCAGCTTGTCCGCGAATACCGGACTTTGACAATTACTGACAAGCAGTTGAGGTTCTTTCCCTTCTAGGCTCGTCGGACTATTGTGTCATATCAGCTAATTTCCCGTACACCGACCACACAGTTATAGAAAAGATCCTTAAAAGAATGGTATGGCAATACGAAAAAGCCAATTGAAGCGGACTTAATAACTTCTTCAGGAATTTTAACTAGTCGTTACGTTTCCTCGATAACGAAGTGGATGCTGCTGCTGATATGATCACAGACACTATTCCCTTGGAATGAGATCCTTTAACCCCAATCGGATTAAGCGTATCAAACCTAAAGAAAAGCCATGGTTCGACTCGAGCTGTAAAGGGGTTGTCAGGGTTAGAGAATTGTTTTTTCGGTCCTACAAGACCAACCCGACAGAGGAAAACCGAAAAACGTTCAAACAAGCCAGAAATGACTGCAACGTCTTTCTCAAGCGTGTGAAATTCCAATACGACCAACAACTGAGGCAAAAAATACTGCAATGTCCCAAAGGCAGTAACAATTTTTGGTCGTTCGTCAAAAACATTAGAAATTCTGCTTCATCCTCCATCCCAACGCTCATTTAAAATGATATTCCAGCTGTCAGCTCTTTGGACAAGGCCAATCTACTTGCTGCACACTTTGCAGCTAGCTCAACACTCCCAGATTGTGCTTTGTCCCCACCTACACTTGAGTGCGTCGAATCATCAATGGGACGAATTCACTTTCGCATTCGTGTAGTAGCAAGAGTACTTAAAGATCTCAATATGCATAAAACCGCTGGTCCAGATGGTATATCTCCCCTTCTTCTAAAGAGATGTTCTTCTACGCTGGCAAAACCACTGCGTAACCTTTTTCATCAATCCTACTCTTTAGGACTCTTTCCGAGCAGATGGAAAACAGCATTTGTCCAGTCCGTCCCTAAAAAAGGTGACCGGTAATATGGTTTTCGTAGCAACAGGTCCACTAGTGGTTTGATGACATGTCTCACCGAAAAGTTGAACCAAGGCGTACATCAATCTGGCGAAAGCAAGATAGTTGCACTTGATATTTCTAAGGCACTTGACAGAGTTTGGCATCAGGCTCTTTTGCCGAAAATGCGTGCTTTTGGGATCGACGACTCTCTTCTTCAATGGATTAGAAATTGCCTTTAGGAACGTTCAATTCAAGTTGTCTTGGACGGTTTCAAGTCTGATATTCACAAAATAAATGCTGGTATGCCCCAGGGCTCCGTTCTGTGTCCGAGACTCTTTTTAATTTTCATCAACGATCTCTTGTCTGCTCCTTCAAATCCAATATATTCCTTTGCTGGCGACAGTACTCTCTGCTTTTCATATTCGTTCCCGGACTAACGTCTATGCTCTTCAGCTGTATAACGGGAACGGCAGCGTATGTTAAGCTCACTAAATTCCGATATTAACAGCATAACCAACTGTGGAACTATTAACCGACTGGAATTTAGTGCTTCCAAAACACAATGCTGTGTGCTGTTGTTAAAGCGAAATTTAAACACTCAGCCATTATTCATGAATGGCACTTGCATCGTCGGAACCGAAAAAAATGTTGTGATCTTGCCTCAATATATAAGACATTTATCTGCCAAAAATGTCCACATCTGGTCAGGTGCCCCCAAGACCTCTTTGCACTTGCTAGATAATATTCAAAACAGTGCGTTGAAATTCATAGGTGACGCCAATATTGCACAGTCCATTGGCACGCCCGAACACACCCGTAATGTCTTTTGCCTTACCTTTTTATGCGCTCCATAGAAATTGGCAGTAGTATTCAAACTTTTAACCATAACACCCGTCTCGCTATACATGCTCATCAGTATACCTTCAAGCCCACTTTCGTACGTACTCTGAAATATCGTGAGTTTTTCCTAAGCCGTACAACTCGCAAATAGAATGTTCTGTCGAGCTTTTCATTTCCTAGTCATTGTAACTTGCAAACATTTAAAACCAACGTAAATTGTACCTCTCTTTTCGTTCTCCATAAACTTTCAGCCTGCTTTGCACCCGCTAATTACAAATTTAAAGAATATAAAATGTCAGGCTAAATAACAAGATGTTGAGATAAACCCAGTGAGCCATCACACAGGGATGCCAGAACAATTGACGGGGATTCCTAAATATTTATTGACAACGGCAACCCGCTTAACTGGAAAATGAAAGCCATATGGCGCGTGTGGGAAAGTCAGTTATTGGTATTTCCGGCGTACCGCAGTAGAATCAAAGTATAATGTGACACGTTTAGAGAATGTTATAATACATAGCTCCGATCAGGACAACGACATTCACATATTCGAGGAACTTAAAGTTAGAAAACCTCTATTAAGGGTGAGAGGATCACTGTGAAAAAACAGTCACTTCGGGATTGAAACATAAATTACTAATAACTCTGGTCAACGAATATATCTCATGCTAAGAGGATCGTAATATCTTGTAGCTCCCCTAAAATTGACTCGGTAATTAGACTGCCAGCATATGTACGAGTATATCAAATGGAAATTAGACTATCTGGGAAATTAGAGTGACTCATTGACTCCAGTAGAGTGCCTTTGACATCCAAAGAGAGGAAGTCTTTGGGATAATATAAAAAGGTTGACAATTTATACGGAGACATTATCTGCATCAAAGTGGAAACCTGGCAGAGAGCACTATCAATCACAAGAAAGAGGATATGCTGCGTAGTTGGAACTCTTATCTGCGATTTGTTTCTATTAAACAGCAGAAGCTGAAGTAACGAAGAAGAAGATGAATCAGTTAACTCTCGTCTAGTTATCACAGGCGATTAGGTTGGTCAACTTTACAAGGCTTGGTCGCAAGCAGACAAAAATGTGCCAGGGTCAAACTGTTTGCAGGGTTCATAATGTGAATGTGGCATAATTTTTGCAAACGGCGTCAAGTGTCATTGTGCTTTGACATCGATGTTGTAGACAGATAAAGAATTAGTTGAAAAGGAGCAGACCGATACAGACCTGAAGAGCGCGGAATTTTTGTTACTGCTCGTTTGAGCAATTTCCGGTCTGCTGCTTTAACGCAGCGTGAATTTCGTCATCGTTTTCCTCATCGTCCTGCACCATGTACGTAAACAATTAAGCGTTTGGCGGAGTGTCTCGTGCAAACTGTTCTTACTCGATCGACCGAGAATATCACTGCTGTGGCCGAGGACGTCCGACAGAGTCCACAAATATCGAGGAAATGTCGATGAAAACAATTTGGCATCAGCAACGTTCCTAGCGTCGAATTTTGGTAAAAGACCTCTTATAAGTGAAAGACCTCTTATAAAGTGCAAACCGTTCAACAATTGCTGCCTGCTCACCGTCAAGTCCCATGCTCTGTTAAACCTGTTGCAGGAAGAGGATGATTTCGTATCCAAAATCATAATGAGCAACGAAGCCCATTTTCACCTAAGCGGTCATGTGTCATTACATCCCCTCATAAGTGACTGTTTGATGCGGCATTTGCAATGAAAAAGCGATTTTCCCTTATTTTGTTGAGGACGCCGACGGCACTACCGTAACTATAATTGGCCAGCGCTACAGGCATATCTTAAACGAGATTTTTTGCCGCAAATTGCTGAATTGGGTCTCGAGCATTCTTGGTTCCAGCAGGATGGAGCAACCACTCACACAGTTCGGACAACGATGTTGATTTTGAATCACCAATTTCCACGCCGTGTGATGTCCTGTTTTAGCGATTTGAACTGGTCGGCCAGATCGCCAGATTTTTGTCTTTGGGTTTTTTTTAAAATCTTGCATTTACCAAAACAAACCACAAAGCTTGCAAGTCCCGAAACCCAACATTGAAGAAGTAATCACCAATTTGGACCCAGATCCTTTCCGAGCAACAATTCAAAATGCCGTAAAACTAGCACAAATGGGCATCAACTCAGGGGGTGGTCATTTGGCCGGTATCATTTTTCCAACTTAATTTCATCAATTTTACACCTTCGAATAAGCTTTTCGTGAAAACAGAGCCCAATTATTTTCATTTATAATAAAATGGCCGCCGATTCACATTATTACATTACTTTTACCCCCATCTTGTAAATGGACAGTTGGGCGTTGAAGATGGATTGATAAGGTCTTAGGCTTAGATAGCATAATTACGTGTGGAGCTGTTCAAAAGTGCTGATCACTCAGTAATTCAGACGCTTCTATTCTTCTACTGAATTGATATTCCTTCTGGCTTTCAGTTGACTATCGAAGTGGAAATTTTATTCCTGCAATTCAACAAATCCTTAACTGGACTAATACTTCGTCCGCATATGACTTTCCATGGAACCATATCAAACAGGGGTCACCGCATGCAACGTAAGAAGACATTGTAGTCTGCCTCTTCCAATTCATGTTTCCCAGTTTACCTAGTTTGGCAAAACCTGCCTCGGGATCCTCATTGATTCGAGTTTTCACTTACATTGACTGAATTTCATTTCCGGAGTAGACATACTCCAATGGAGGTACAACTGACAACTCTTATCCTCATATTCGTCACTAGAAGAGGTAGCTGCACCAAGGTACAACTGCTACTGCAGCAGTTAAGAGGATTACATTTCTTTTGAGTTCCTTTTTCTTCTACCTACTTTGCATGCCACACGGGAATTTTACTGAAAACTAAGAATACGAAAATGCAGGCAAAAGTATCCTTTGTGGATCGAAAAAAGAAATACGAGATTTTGAACCAGGAAACAAAAACGAAGCAACATATTTTGTGACAAAAATGTTGGAACCATTTTTTGTTTTCTTTTCTCTATCAGTCAACATCCCACCAGGTGATGAGACATCGTTTTTTTTTTGTCGTCTTTCATTCCTTTAAGTAGATTAATTCTGTACTCGGAGAGATGACAGAGAAGGAATGGACTATCTGTTAAAGTTGACAAGAAGGACGATGGAATGCTTTCATATTATCGTTACTCTTGACTGGGATAAAGAAAATCGAAAGAGCAACAACATTTTGTAACTAAGTGTTGAAGTTGCTACGTTCATGCCAATTTGTACACACAATTTCTAGACCGTTTGAGGGGGGAGAAATTATGTTGGACTCTACACACATCCCAACTTTCTAGAACAATCTAGGATTTCGTTCGAGTAGGTTATCATGTCGCTGTCTATATCGGGAGAACAAAAAATTGGAATTTCAAAGGGTGACCAGATAAGAACGATAGGAAAATTTTTTTAAATATAAAATTGATTCTGGCTTTATTTTGAAGCTATGTTCATGCCATTATGTGTGGAATAGCAAATTATTCAAATGGCCGCTTCAGTTTTGCTGGCAATGCTTCAAGCGGCCGGTCCAATTTTTGATGACTCGGGCAAAATATGTGCAGCGTTATACCGTCAATAGCGTCGAATGTTGGGCTCGAGCTCGTCCGAAGTGATTAACTTGCTAGCGTAGACTAAGGACTTGACGTAGCCCCAGAGAAAATAATCGAGCGGTGGCAAATCACATGCTCGCAATGGCCAATTGATGAACGCTCGCCAAATTTCTCCTTCACAACTTCCAGCGTTGCGTCGCTTGCATGGCATGTAGCGGCATATTGTTGGAACCACAGCTCGGATATATCGATGTAGGCGAGCTGTGATCACAGAAAGTCAATTAGCATCGCTCAATACCTGTGACCATTGATGGTAACGGTGTCTGCGTCCTCATTTCGAGAGAAATAAGGCCCGATGATGCCGCCATGCAATAAACCGCACCAAACAGTCAATCTTTGTGGATGCATTGACGCATGGCCGAACACTTGTGGATTATGTTCGCTCCAATAAGGGCAATTTGGCTTGTTGACATAGCCGCTGGGCCAAAAATGGGCCTCGTCCAAGAAAATGACTTTTTGGCCAAAGTCCGGATCCCCGGCCAACATTTCCGGCGACTAATTAGCGAACTCACAGAGTTGTCTATGGTCGCCCGGCTTCCATTCTTATTTCATCGTTTTTTTTTTTTGCGTACTTCCACGTCTATAAACACAGACTAGCTGTTTTGGCACACCTCTCGGATCACTCTGATCTGATGCTACTTGTCTACGAACTAGTGCCATTATTCTTCTCTCACCGCGGTCTAGCCATCTACATGCGTAGTGATGTAGTTTACCAAACTCCACCACAATGTAGTCCCTGTTCCAACCCGGAATTCAATTTCATGTGGTTAAAATTCCATCTCCGTAAGCAAATTATCCACTATTGCTTTATTTAGAGAAGTCCTAAACTGGACAGCAACTCGACCTTTAACGAGTTTGATGCGCTGTCTGACTCCATTCAAGGGATTATATCCCTGTATCCTCACACTGAAATCGTGATTACGGTTGGCTTCGACATTCGGGACAGACATCACCCGAAGGACGGTGTGTTGAGATCTTCGCTGCGGAAAATAACTTAACCTAGCTTGTAAATGAGCCCACACGAATACCAGACGTTGATAGTCATACCGCCAACACCCTGGATTTGTTTTTAACTTCTCACCGTGATAAGCACTCCGTTGATGTGCTCTCCCCTCTAGGCTCATCGGATCATTGTGTCATATCAGCTAATTTCTTGTACACCTGTGTGGTCGGTGTTTGAGAAAAGATTCCTAAAAGAACCGCATGGCAATACGAGAAAGCCAATTGGAGCGGTCTTAACAGCTTCTTTGGGAATTTTAAATGGTCGTTAACGACGTGGTTGCCGCTGCTGACATCATGATCACAGACACTATTTTCTTTGGAATTAGATTCTTTATCCCGCATCGGATTAAGAGTATCAAACCAAAAGAAAAGTCATGGTGCGACTTAAGCTGTAAAGTGGCTATCAGGCTTAGATAAGTGTGTTTTCGGTCCTACAAGACCAACACGACAGAGGTTGTTCAAACGAGCCAAGATTGACTGAAGCCTCTTTCTTAACTGTGTAAAATAGGACCCAAAACTGAGGCAAAAAGTACTGCAATGTCCAAAAGGCAGTAACAATTTTTGGTCGTTCGTCGAAAACATCAGAAATTCTGCGTCATCCTCCATCCCAACGCTCATTTACAATGACATTCCTGCTATCAGCTCTCTGGACAAAGTCAATTTGCTTGCTGCACACTTTGAGGGCAGCACAACACTTCCAGATTATATCCGCCTACACATTAGTGCGTCGAATCTTGAATGAGACAAATCCACTTTCGCACTCGTGTAGTAGCAAGAGTACTTAAAGATGTTAACATTCACAAATTCCCTGGTCCAGATGGTATATCTCCCCTCTTTCTGAAGAGTTGTTCTTCCATCCTGGCAAAACCACTGCGAAAGTTTTTTCATCATCCCTGCTCGTTATGACTCTTTCCGAGCAGATGGAACACAGCATTTGTTCAGTCCGTCCATAAAAAAGGCGAATTTTCTTATCTCTCCTCCTACAGACCCATTGCACCAAGGTTATCCAATATCTCGAAACACGAAAACTTCTCAATGACCGGCAGTACGGTTTTTCGTAGCAGCAGGTCCACTGGTGGTTTGATGGCATGTCTTACCGAAAAGTGGAACCAAGGCGTACATTAATCTGGCGAATGCAACAAAGTTGCACTTGATATTTCTAAGGCATTTGACAGAGTTTCGCATCAGGCTCTTTTGTCGAAAATGCGTGCTTTTGGATCGATGACTCCCTTCTTCGTTGGATTAAAAATCACCTTTCGGAACGTTCAATTTAAGTTGTCATGGAGGGTTTCAAGTCTGATATTCACAAAATAAATGCTGGTGTGCCCCAGGGCTCTGTTCTGTCTCCGACACTCTTTTTAATTTTCATCAATGATCTCTTGTCTGCCACTTCTAATATAATGTATTCCTTTGCTCATGACAGTACTCTCTGCTTTTCATATTCTTTCCCGGGCTCACGCCCCTACTCTTCGGCTGTAGAACGAGAACGGCAGCGTATGTTAAGCTCATTAAATTCCGATATCAACAGCATAACCAATTGGGGAACTATCAACAGAGTGGAGTTTTATGCTTTCAAAACACAATGCTGCCTTCTGTCATTAAAGCGAAATTTAAACACCCAGCCATTATCCATGAATGGCACTTGCATCGTCGAAACCGATAAACTTTCCACTCTCGGTATGTGTGTCAATGACAAATGACCACATATTCGATGTCGCCAAAACCGCCAGTAGCCCCTTCAAACCTTTAACCGTAACACTCGTCTCTCTATGAATGCTTATCAGTATACCCTCGAACCCACTTTCGGGCTCTGAAATATCGTGATTTGTTCCTAAGCCGTATAACTCGTTTCTGGAATACCCTGCCTAGCTCTTTATTTCCTAGTCATTATAACTTTCAAACATTTAAGACCAAAGTTCACCGGTACCTCTCATTCCATCCTCCCCCTGACTTTCCTTCGCCCGCGCTGTGTGCAAACATTTGAAGAGTACTTAAACCCCTTGGGCGCGGGCAAATTATACAAAAAAAAAATAAAATTTAGTCTGGTCGCGGCTTATGATCTAAAAAAGTGTACTCACGCTCAAACTTTTCCACGACGAAATTCACGTTACGTATTTACAACTGAGCCAGGACTTCGATAATATTTTTGAATAATTTCCGCACGTTCGACAAGTATAAAACGCTGCGTGATGAAATGGCAAACCTTACTGAATATTTTGACAGCTGGGTGTCATTGGTAACTTTGACAGCTGCTAAAATATAGCAATTTGAAAAATCATCACCGCTATCTGGTCACCCCATGCTATACTCACTATACTCTGTTTAATAAAAATCTGTAGTACAGGGATTTAGGAATATTTGCCTCTCAAAATACATAAGCACTTCGCTCTTGTAAGCTATCTTAAGGATGCCATGATATGAGCATTTGTCAACAGGAATTTCTGAAGATAATTACCATAGGGTTGCCATCTATGTACGAGTACCTGTCTTGATGATACGAGTATTATGTTTTAGAGAAAAAAAAATTGCATAAGTTACATGTCTCCGTATTTTTATTTATTGTAACAAACAGTGTAAACCACGACATGATAATATAATAAAAGCAAACTATTAATGTCGCTCTCATCATTTAAAATCATAACAATCTTCTCTGTTGCTGTTAGGCCATTTTTTACTGTCCATTTCTCAAGTGCTTCTGAAAGTTTTGTTGTGGCTTGCTACGAATCCTTTTACTTGAGCCCATATCAACTCTATGGCTTAGTCGTAAGGTGGAAATCTTAGTACTTTTTGTTCTGCCATTTGAGCCAGGTCATCTACCACGAATCTATAGCTCTTTGTGGGGTTTGACAACATACAAAAACTCAGCTTTCACCATGTTTTCTTCCTACGCCGGACAATGACTTTACTCAGAGAATTCATCCATTCATAATTTTTGATTATACGAGTACATACATACACATATGAATGAAAACAAAAACGCCTTCTTTTATTAGATGACCTGTATAACGTCATAAAAAATGTTCTCGTTAATCGAATTTTATTGTTCTAAAAAAACCACCTGTAACTTATGGAAAATCGAGACTTTTACGCCTTATAATTAACCTCAGGCCAAGAAGCCGAATTTGGTTTCGAACCTAATCACCAAACCCTCAATACGCATATGCTTGTTTAGTTTTAAGTATCTACTTCGTGTTGTATCTTAAATGTAACGTACGGCTTTGGTCAATGAATTACTGGGTGCGACTCATGCATTTCCATATTTTTCCATATTTCTCTCTTTTTCCCCACGCACATCACATCTGCTCTTATCTCACAATGTTTGTCATACCGTTAGCTACATTCTGTCGTCTACCAAGGCAGATGTATTTCATGATGTTAAAAAGGAGATTTGTCACTTTTAAGTGAACTTTAGAAGGAGTGGGACATTGAAATATTGTAGGTGCGATGCTGCTTTTAAGTAACAGTAATTTAACCAAGCAATAAACATTTTTATTTTTTTTTTTTGATAAAATAAGTGAGTATGATTCGTCGTGGATCGACGAATTGCTCCAAAGATGAGAGAAGACTGCGGAATCAGTTAAGAAATGAAAATAAAACATACAGGGAAATTGTCAAATTAATCAGATCCTCTCAGGATGTGATAATACTAGAGGAGTGAAAAGTGACCTCCTTGACCGCCAGAATACGCTGCTACTGCAAAAAAGGTTATGGTGCCATGAAGTCCGTCCATATTTAGGCAGACATGCCAAATTCCAGTGCGATACTGTCTTTAGTTTTGTTTTGACAGCTGATTGTTGTTAACGTGCTTGGCATCATGTTGAGTATGGACAAAAACGATTTTCGTTCTCTCATAAAACATTATTTTTTGAGAGGCAAAACGGCGAAGGAAACAAAAGAAAAGTTGGATAAATATTATGGGGCTAATGCTCCGTCAGATTACACCATCAAAAGTTTCGTGGTGGCCGCAACTCCACTACCGATCAAGTCCGCAGCGGTAGGCCCTCCGATGCGGTTACAGAGGACAATGTCAAAAAAATACATGAAATGGTGTTGGCTGACCGGTAAATGAAGGTGCGCGAGCTAGCAGATACCACAAAGATTAGTACTGAGCGCACACGCCATATTTTGGGCAATAATCTGCATATGAAAAAGTTATCCTGCCGCTGGGTACCGTGAATGACCACAAACACGAACGCGACAGCATTTCGAAAGAGTGTTTGGACTTGCTGATGCGGAATCGGGCAGGCTTTTGGCGTCGATTGGTAACTGGATTTGGATCCCTCGGACTATTATCTCTTCCCAAACCTCAAAAGATGGCTCATCAATAAAAAATTCAGCTCACGAGAAGAAATCATCGACGCCACGGAGGAGTATTTTGCAGACCTTCCGAAAAATTACTTTACGGACGGGATCAAGAAGTTGGAAAATCGGTGGAATAAATGTATCAAACTGAAAGAAGACTATATTGAATAATATAAAAAAACATTTAAAAAAAAATATTTTTTTAATTCCCAAGGAGGTCACTTGTAAATGAATTGAAGCCGGAAAAACTTGAGGATAAACGAGGCAAAATTCGAAAAACGTCCGCAAGGACTGATATTGTAAAGCAAACCGAAGACAATGTCAGCTCTAGAACTGTTCGGAGAAAGCTAAATGAAGCAAATCCCTTTCGTAGAACCGCGAGCAAAGTTATTTTTTTAAGATCCAGCATGGCGTAGGGTCTTTGTGCCACATACTACAGGGTGAGCCAACAGCTGGTGTGGAAATCTTCATTAAATTAAACACACATTTATTGTGAAATCAACGTACTTAGTCCTGCCATAAGTTCTGTTACAAATATAAAACGGTATAAAAAAAAAAACAGCAAACATATTGTATTCAAAATTGTTTCATTTATTAGACCACAATATTGATTATTAAAAAAAATTAGATTCACTCAAAATGGCTGGCTTTTGCTTTAACACAAGCTTCGAAACGGTGTGGCCATTCGGCTATAGCGGTTCGTACGGTTTCGATGGAGATCGTCGACGCTGCTCCCGTTAATGCTGTTTTAAGGCTTTCCAAATTTCTGTGGGGAGTCTTGCCACCTGCGTGGTTTTGGCTTTATGCGCTGGAGCAGAGTCCTGTTGGAAGATCCATCTGTGTCCCTTGAAAACAGTATTGGTCAAACCCTCCACAACACCCTGTAGCACTTCTTCTTGGTAAAGCTTTGCAAATTAGTGTAAATACGCCTTTTTCACAGAAATGGAGGGATGTAACACCATGGGATGATGTCCACGTTGAACTCTTGGAATAACTTTTTTCTCTTCCTTAGATGAAGTGGCATACATTTTGTCATTTTGTTTGTTGAAAACTTCTTCCAGGGTAAAAATGTTCTCATCCGTAAACAGAATGTTTTCATGGCCATTGTCCGCGTGCCACTGCAAAAGTCGCTTGCATCTTTCCAGCCTGAATTTTTTTAGTTGAGGAATTAGAAGATGAACCGTGGACCGACGATAGGCTTTCTTGTGCATATCATCCCGAATCAGACATGGATCTGGTTGATATGTATGTCCAATTCCTTGGACATGAACTTCTGCTTCCTAAGGGGATTTCTTCTACTACTACCGCATTCATAGGGATGACGCGCGGGCGACCACTTCTTGACCTGTCTTCTACTCCAGACAATTCACCAAAGCTACCAATAGCCCGTTAAACGAATATTCTCGATATTCCGAGTGGTTTCAGCACTCTTTCCGCACTATTATCGCCACTTTTCGCTGATCACTACATGTGTTCTGAAAAGTTAATGCTTCTACTCCCGCAAGAAGTTTTGAACGATAAGCGCTGGAAATTGTGTAACAGAACTTATGGCAGGACTAGGTAGAATTTTATTGATTAATAAAGTTCAGTCTATGGCAATTATCAATGGAACACAACATCGTTCATGTGACCACCAAGCGACCATCCGAAGGTAAAAATTATCGCAGACTTTTTGAAGAATAAGTTTGAATGTTGTGTTTAAAATCCTGGATTGTCGCTGGGTTATTGGCATAGACTTCTCTCTTGAAATAATCCCACAGGAAGAAGTCTAAAGGTGTCAAATCGCATGACCTTGGAGGCCAATCAACTTCTCCTCTAACCGAAATAATGCGATCTTCAAATTTTGTACGCAATAAATTGATTGATTATTGGCACATGTGGGCGGTAGCACCATCCTGTTGAAACCAGAGATCGTCCAGACTGAATTCATTCAATTTTGGAAAAAAAATTAACCTTTCAACATGTTGCGATAACGTTCTCCAGTAACGGTATCTCTAGCCTCATCTTCGAAAAAATACGGGCCAATGTTGGTTTTTCGTGAACTCGATGACAAATTGTCCTGGCGATTCAACATCCAGTTAACAGATCGGCGACGTCGTAGATGGTCCACATATTTTTATACAAACGTTTTCTATTTATTGATTTTATTTTTTGTTTTTTAGTAAAAACTATTGTGGACGAGAACCACGTCCGAATCCGCCACGGAATTCGACAACAGTAGCTCGAGCGCCAACATCACCCTTCTTGTCGGCACCACCTGGGACACGTCTGTAAGCAGAGCGATCTTCGCCAGTCTTTGTGGGATCATCAAGAGGACCAGCACCAACAGCTGGTCGTTGACGAGCGGTCTCAGACTTGGCTGGGCGTTTCAGAGTTGCGGGCACAATCTCAGGTGGCAAATGCAAGTATGTACTTAGGTATTCAATACTTTCATTGGTCAAATGCCAGTAGTAATGCCTCCATGCAAACTGTTCTCTGACTAATCCGCGAGAATGCAGTGACTGCAAAGTCTTGATGACATGTAGATTGGGAATGATCTCCAATTCTCCAATTGTTAGCCACAATGACTCCCTCCTTGAAGACTTATTCGTAGATAGCCACACGATGAGCTTTTGGCATAAACATTTTAGCGTCTTCTATTAAGCAGTCATCGATCCAATTGTTGTGTAATTTGGATTTTATAGGCGTGCAAATGAAGGTCAACTTTTAAAATTCACCGTAAAGTGCCATAGGAGAGGCCCAATTGTTGACTTCGGCGACGAATTGAGGTGCCAGGCTGGTTTTGACAACTTTCGCTCAGAGTAGTGATATGGTATTTTGGCGTGCACGTGATGGCCGAACATGCTGATTTGGAGTTTGATCCGATACCGAACCAGTTTCTTCAAAACGTTTTACCATTGCAAGAATTCTGAACCCACTAGAGCGGTTATGTCGACCGAAAAATTCACGAATTTCACGAAATGTTACTTTTACAGATCGCCCATTTTCGTATCGACTCCAAGATTGTATGACATCTGTCAAAAAGATCAACCACATGGAATTCAGTAAATGACAGTAATTAACAGCCAACATCCACACCATCTGGCTCACCCTTTGTATACAGAATACTACGCTGCCCTACGCTGAATACGAAATGGCTCTAATTTGGAAATTGCAACAAGACAATGATTCAAAGTATACCTCAAGAGATGGTTCCAAGATAATGGTGTTTCGGTTATGCCGTGGCTGGCTCAATCGCCGGACCTTAACACAATCGAAAATTTATGGATTGAAATTAAGGACATCATCGCAAACACAAAAAACACGAAATCTAGACGAATTATGGAAGAAAATGTCAGTCAAAAAATGCCGAAACCTTACTGACTCAATGCCACGTCGCGTCGGTGTGACTGAATAAAGGTCACACCACTAAGTATTAAGCAAAAATTTTTTCCAATATTCGACAGACTTCGCCATGGCTAAAAACGGTAGCGAACGCAAAACGAACACAGGAGCCGAACGAGGACATCCCAGACTCGAAGCGGAGGCGGAAACCGCCTCCAACTAATGGGAATAAAAAGCCTGGCAACAGCCTGACAAAAAACCGACTAGAAGTGATGACTACAACTCTTGGACAAAGACCATCAAAAAGAAGAAGCAAGTTAAGAAGTAAAGGCCCACCGTGGAGAAGAAAACACGACCCGACGTAATTGTAATGACAGCGAAGGGGGAACTTTCCTATGCCGAAATACTCCGGAAAGTTAAGGCAGAGCCAAAACTCACCTTTTTCGGTGAACCGGTTACGAATATCAGACGAACCCAGAAAGCGGACCTGCTGATGCAACTGAAAGAGACTGGAGAAAAAAACAGATAATTGGTGAAACCCTTGGTAACAATGTGGAAATTCGGGCTCTGACACGCCACGTTACTCTGGAAGTAAAGGACATCGACGAGACCACGACGAACGAGGAGATCTGCGAATCAGCTAGACACCAATATCAGCTGAATGACATAGACAATGCATGCATAATTAGCCTGAAGAACGCGACGATTAGCTTGCCTGCAAGCAATGCACACAAAATGCTGCAGTCAGGCAGAATCAAAATTGGATGGGTAAACTGTCGCGTCCGACAACGAAAAACCACAAATACATGTTCCATTTCTGCACATGGACTGCTCCAAGCAATATATGTAGAAGATATGGGAAAGAAGGCCACACAACCAAAGACCCGCTTTGTTTCGTCTGCAATAAGGACAACCCGGAAAACGCTAAGCAGGTACCCGGTAGCAACAAATACACGGTCTTCAGGAGAACCATTATCAGCAAACAACCATGAAGATAATACAGATTAACCTTATCCACTGTAAGACAATGCAGGACATGCTGGCACAATCGGCTAGATACCAGGGAGCGGATATCATTTTGATCAGTGAACTGTATAAAACTCTCGAGAGCAGCATCTGGATCTGCGATAAGTCAAGACATGCCGCAATGCCTTTCAAGATGCCAGCGATCAGGCGGATGGGTACTTTTGTGTAAAAATAAACGGGATCAACTTCTACAGCTATTACGCACGGCCAAGTTGAACAACAAATGAATACCAGGCAATATTGAAAAGCGCAAAGACTTTAATACCTAATCAACAGAGTGGGGTAGCAGATTTATCAATAAAAGAGGACGGTCCCACTAGAAACATTGGGATCTTTCGATGTAAACATTACAAACAATGGTCGAGCAAATATTTTTAGGAAAGCGGCAATGATATCGATCATGAGTAACACCCTACTGCGCAACACAAAATGAATGATGAGGACCGGAAAACCTACGAGAAAAAATACGAGATTCACGAAAAACCAATGCATGGATCAATTTTTCCCCGGAGTATCTTTTACTTCAACCGCACACTGGATGAATAATGCGGAGTAAAATTATGTATACATGAATCGATTTTCTTACCCTCTTCTTACCGCTTAATACTGGTTGAAAATTTACTCCGTTTTTTTTTAATTTACATTCCATGTCCCCCTTCTATAAAATCAGTTTTACCCCGGGGTAATTAATCGCGTGTGCACTGGCCCCAGATGAATGCCGAGGATTAAATTGTAGCAGTTTGCCTAGACACAACACAATTTTTAGGACATTATGGAGGGGACAACAGAAATTGTGAGATTGGCCGAGGCAATCTGACAATTTGATTCGATTGAACCCAATTTGGGCTACATTCGGAAATTGTGTCCCAAATTACCCTGTGCGTAGGTGTTTTTGGGATTAAGCGCATCTCTTTGGTAAATGATGTTCATGGAAAACGTTGACCGAAAACTCTGTGTAGACGACTTTGAAAAGATCTTAATTTTATTTTAATCTATTAATAAGGGCGTGCAATAGTAGCCAGACTTTGACTGAGAGTGAGTACAACTCAGCTTAATTGTATTATAGTAAGTCCTACCAGGATGTTTGATGCTTAAGGCCTTTGATTATACCTCAATTTGGAAGTTTTGGGCTACCTAAAATCAATTTTGGGCTAACCAGGCCTGCAGATATAGGTAGTATCTCATACACGAGGTTAAAAAAACCGATTCCCGTTCATGGGATATCCTGTCATCTGATTATGTTTTATAGATGGCTTGATGTATGCTACTTAGCCAATCTAATTTCGTTATACTAAATAGAAAGTAGGTCCAAACATCTGCGGCGAAACCCAAAAAATAGTTTTTAGTTCTGATCCTTCTGGTACGGAAAACTGGAACTAATTAATGAAACTAGTGACTCGTCAACTACTATGACATGTAAGAAATAAGCTATCTTAGATGCTATCATATGTACACCCTGAATGATTCGAACTGCAACCAACTTCAGACTGCTATAATTTCCAAACCGTTCATGACAGTGACCTCAAATTTTGACGCATGACAGATAATTTTATTACTTACAAGCTTTTTAAACGATTTGCGTCTCAGTTGTGTTGAAAAATTTTTATCCGCGATGGAATTCAAACGTGATAGTGTGATTGTTTTATATTTGGCTGGAAAACCACAAGTAGCTATCGTTAGAGCCCTCCAGCACCTCAACGTGAATAAATCATTTGTGTCTTGAACCATAGCTCGTTACCGTGATACTGGCAGCGTTGCAAAACGCCATGGAGGTGGTCATAAAAAAAACAGCAACATCCGCAGAAATGGTTCGGAAAATGAAGGCTCGGATTGAGCGAAATCCGCGTCGACGTGGAGGAAAAATGGCTCGTTAGCTCAACATATCATTGGAATGGATGCAACACATACTGAAAAATGAGCTTGGGCTCACGCCATTGCAGTTCCAAAAAGCACACGATCTTACACCGCAACAGAAAAAAGTTAGAGTCGATAGAGCGAAGGAGTTGCTACGCTTGCACGAAAGTGGTGAATTGCCGAATTTGGTTTTTTCCGATGAGTCGCCATTTGTTATTGAGCAATATGTCAACAAACAAAATGACCGAGTTTACTTGCCAGAGAGGTCCTTCGAAAATGTACACCTTCGGAGTCACCAGAAAGCAGGCAGCACCCATGGTGATGGTTTGGGCTGCCATAACCACCGATGGTCGCTCTCTGCTCGTATTTTCGTATTTTTGGGCCGTGGCGTCAAAATGAATGCGATCGTATACCGTGAAATTGTCTTAGAGGCGGTATTGAAGCCTTGGGCAAACAATCATTTCGGTCGGAGACCGTGGACATTTCAACCAGACCCGGCACCGTCTCACAAAGCGCGCGTCAAGCAAAATTGGTTAAAAAACAGTGTTCCACACTTCATTTCTTCGACACAATCGATTGCAAATTCTCCGGAAGAAAATCCGTTGGATTTCTCTGTCTGGGGTATTTTGAAGGCGAAGGTTGGCACTAAAAAATACCAAAGTTTGGACCACCTCAAACAAACACTTCGCCGGAAATGGGCCAAAATACCGCAGAGGCACTTGCATGCAGCGTGCAATGCTTTCTTCGGCCGTCTCAAGGCCATTATTCGCGCCAAAGGTGGACATATTGAAAACTACTGATACAATTTGAAAATTGATGTATTTTCCAACATTTTTTGCTTTAGCACAATAAAATTTATCGATAAATAAAAAAATTATAGCATTTTAAAAAGTTGGAGTTATAAGGCTAAGCTTAAATAACAACATATTGTACATGAAGCAATATTATCTCAGATTGCGACTACTTAACTAGTGTGAGGCCAAATAAGTTAGAGCCCAAGGTCTTCCCGTCACACCCGGACATTGATTATCTGATGACAAGGATCCATAACTCATCAAATTCGTCGACACCAATGCAAAGTAAGTCCTTGAATCGGCAGTAGTAGTCTGAAACAATCTTGCACATTGGATTAAATCAGTAGGCACTGAGTAAGCATCCCTCCGCATCCTTCAACTGTCTGAACTTTTACATCCAAATGTGTGGGTTTCCCGGCATTCTGTCTACTGGTTTGCATTTCACAGCAGACACCATCAATGACTGCTTACCTGCATTAGCAGCATAGGTACACCTGTACATACATATATATGTATGTATTTGCGTACATACAGGTCCTGGTGGCAAAGTTCACTTTAACACAAACAATCTAAAATCAACATTTCATTTCCAAATGATTGGCCACCGTATTAATTCGAATCGATTCAAGTTGTTTCGAATTATTTTGAACCTAAGGTCGGAGGTATCTGTATTTGTACTCCTTCTAATCTGGCCAGGTCTGTGTGGATAAATTTCACTCGAGTCCATGACTAAAACACCATCAATCGATGTCCAGAGCATACTAATAGATCGGACTATTGCCATGTAATGAGTATCGTATTTAAGCATCAGCGGTCTGACTTTTCCAGTTTGATTGGTCCTTTCGTGTCCCTGTATTTGGAATTTTTCACCTGAATCGACTACCTATCAACCCCGTCAGTGACGTTGCAAGGGTAATGTTTATTTCTATGGAATACAATTGTGAAGGGTTGTGAAAGAGTACGAGGATGTATAATCAATTCTAGCAAATCATTAACAAGGATGATGTGGTAGAGCCGTAGAGATACAGTACCTTTCCATTCAATTCAGTTTGAAAATCCTCCCCATGCAATCAAATAGACGGTGTGTGTTTTTTTGTGTTCACCCTATTTCTTATTTCTTTCGTTTTCCTGCGTCCTCTAGTCTAGTTCCTTTTGTCAATAATCGAGTGCATATGCGTAGCACACAGTTATATATTCGAGTACATCCCTCCTTGTTCAGTGTAATCAGCATCCACGACGTTATTTCGAAAATTTCCATGAAAATCCGCCAACTAGGGGTTGATATATTGTATATATGTACAAAAAAAAAAACTTTACCACCACCATCCTGTGTGTTTGCATGTGTACGAGTATCTGTTTGATTCGAATTAAATGTGAAAAACGAATAAAAAAAAAAAAAAATAAGGGAAGGGAGGAGGAAACATCGTGAATAAAACGTTATGCTACCCTGATCTGGATTTAAAATTACCTAACAACGGAGCACGAGGCTTGCCACAAGGGATGTAACCGAGATTGAGAGAGATGGTGGAACACATCATGCACTACGCACCACATAACGCAAAAAAGCATAATCGCTTCGCTTGTTACCGTCAACGTGAAGATACCAACTTTTCTCCAGCTTTTCATCAGCACAAGCCCCTGAGATACGACTAAGAGGCCGAGACGTGTGTAAAAATCTGGTCGTGCGGAGGACGATACCAACCTACGTCGTGCAAAAAATTAAAAAAAAACCTAAACCGGAAGTGAACTGGCGAAAAATTTAACGGGAAACAGCAACCAGCAATCAGGCAGCGTTACTTAACAAAACCAAAACCAGAACCAAAACTGAAACTGAAACTCCAGGAATGCGATACGAAAACAAAACGGAAAATGCAAAAACCTGGAAAAATAAAACAAAAAACCGAGAAAAGTTTTCCAGTGGCGCATATTTTAGTCAGGCGGGGGTTGAAATGAAACTATTGCGGAAAATTCATTGTCCATCCCTTACCCGGTTGCTGACGGCAATGGTAGTGAGCCAGATACAGATGCAGATATACTAACTCCTAGTCCTAGGTAGTGACACTAAGTGGTAAAGCTGTTTTCCTGGGCTTGAGAGCAGGAGGACGACCGACTCCGGAATCGTCGAGTCGAGTCGGCCGCTTGTGCATGGTTTATATTTTTGTGGTTTCGAACCGTTGTTGGGGGGATGGTAGAGGACTGTTAAAGGATTGTTTTTTTTTTTTTTTTTTTTTTTTGTGTGTCGGATGCCAATGAAATATGCAGAAAAGTGATTTGAAATTGTAACGATTTTCACTGAGCTATTTTTCGCAAAATGGAAAGCTGAATCTGTGGCAGCAGCCATTGTAAAGGGCGTGCGGTGTAGCAGACAATTTTTATTCGTATAAAAGGGTGTACGGATGTACGAGGCTCACACTAGGCTGACTCGCACGGACGTCAGAGTGAAGATAGGTACGAAGGGTTGGCATAATTTTAGATGATTGTTTGTTTGTTTTTTTTTTTTTTTTTAAAGGGTTTGAGGACTTATTTGTCCTTAGAGGAACAACGACACGGGCTTAAATCACATATGATACGTTCTTTATGGCTGCAGGCGCCAGCTTCTGGATTTAAATCTTCCACAATCTTGCGCAAGTAGGGTGATGGATATTTGCAATGCGAAGGCACTTCAGTGTTAGATTAAGAGACATTTCTGTAAGAAGTTGATGTCCACCCACAAAGGGACTTAATTCTATTTGTTAAGGAGGCAGTTCTTGAAATAACTGATTTGAATAGAAACCGTATAGAGGTCCAGGGAAGAGGTGAAACCCAAGCACAAAGGTTATCATATTTTGTAAAAACAAACAACAGAAAGATAATCGCGCATCATAGATACTTTGTTGGCTTGTTTGTTTGTGGTGCTAGAATGATAAATAGGCAATTGGCAAGATAAACCCACCAAAGAGCCTTCTTTGCCCCCATCCAAAGTAGTCTCAACGCTACTATATCTTCTCTGACAGTCCTATTAGAAGATAAATACCAAAAGCCTGGGGATTGAATGATTCGGGTAGGCATTGACGTACCTGGTGATGTCAGGTACTATTTTACATCCACGTGGTAGCCACTGGATATTGATTGTGTGTATCAAACGTCAGCATTGTAGGTCCCTTATCAAATCTACTTTAATGTATTTGGGGCTAAAGTCAATAGGGATTTTTCAGACCAGTCATAGTGCTGAAATTAAGAGAGTGACCGATGAATCTTTGATGGGTCAATGGCAGGGACAATCACGCTGAAGGGGATTAGAGACTCTTACTTTTCCGGCCCCTTTTGCCTGAAGGGTTGCCTGAAGGCCCCAGGTTACCGGGTTCCCGTGGGGATAAAGACACGAATAAGTAAAAATCCCTCTGTTGCAAAGCAACCAAGAGCCTAGGATAAGGGTGAGATCACGGTTTATGACCCTGTAAAATGAAAAAAGTTCGGATCTATGTACATGAGATCCTAAACAGTCCACATACAACTGAGCAATTAACGGAGGCTCTACGCTGCTATAAACAAGGGAGGTGGTGGGATAGCCCAGCAAGAGGTCTTAAGCGGACGTCTTGTAACAATCCGCATCAGGCGTAAATATGTTCATGGACAAAAAAAAATGGACTTTGCTGCAAAAATCTGACTCGATTTGCTAACGTCAATATGTATTCACAAAGGAACACGACTGTCATCTGGTCATTAAACCATTAACTAAGTTGATCATGTTGGGGTCAACACAAGGCGCTTCTTCAATATTATGAAAGATGTCCGAGCCCACCGAACGAGACCAATATATGCATTCTCATGCAGACGCCATTGGTCGGCTGCAATCGCAACAAATTTCCAAGATTCGGCAAATATTCTGGATTTTTCCAACCCGTCGCCCAGATCTTTACAGCCCGCATCAAGCGCTAGAGATCTATAGAATCATGAAACCACGCGTTTGAAGAAGAAGTTAGGCACACGCAACAAAGCAGCATTAAAACACTGCATGGAAGGGGAGCGCGAACAATTGAAAGAGACCTCTACCATTTTAGATTGCAAATAGTGGCCCAGATCCACTCCGGACTGAAGCGCCAACTAAGAAAGGGCACTTGACTATTCGACGAGAACAAGAAGCGTTATGGAGATTCTTTCACTGGGACAGCAATGAGAACGTATTAAGCTAGTAGAAGGTATAAAAGGCACAAGGAAACACAACAGGTGCAGCTGGATTCCTCAGTCTTTCATAGAAAGTAAACGCTTCAGTGGTAAAATGGCTACAGGACAATCACTCACCAAAACAGTGCTGAATACCAGCAATCTGATACGAACATAGGCCGGACATTCACAGAGATAGTGCTTCGTGATGTTTTTATTACTCTGCGAACAAGTTTCACAAGATTTTGTGTCACTTAGGCATGGCTTCGGGTCCTGAAAAACTTTATTCTGAGCCCTGCATAGCAAGTTAATCGCCGATTTCATTTTCCATGATGTCATTGTTACCTGCGATCCAAATAAAGTTAAAGGCATTCAGCCTTTCGACTTAGTTCATAGAAGCCTTCTAAGTCCGTGCTTATCAACACGAGTTATGGTGTTTTTGCGCTAGTAGGCACGTTCATAAGGATAGAGTCCATAGATAGTCGACGCGGAAGCTCACAATAACTCCAGAGCATATTGTACTAAAAATGCCTTCTTTTTAAATGGAAGGTGGCCTTAACAGCGCAGCTCATTATATGAACATCAGTGCATCTAGAACAAAGTCAGGGAACAGAGTGCTAGGGAAACCACACATGAAAGTCGGAAAAGACCGTTCTTCGGAGTTTGGCAAAAGTACGAGTACCAGCGGAGTATTTACATGAAAGCAGGCAACCGGATCATGGGATAAAATTGGTTTTATAATAGCTGTGTAGATCCAGAGGACTTTCGATGGTGGCTGCCAGAACGGCGACAGCATCTGGGAGGTTTTGGACATGACAGCGTTAGTCCAGAGAGCTTTGTTATCTAGGCTGACACTTAGATAATTGTCTTTGTTTGGAAAATGGATGGTGATGCTCTTAAGCACTAGGTGCGTCAGACCAGTCAGCTTCTTCCTTCTCATAAAGAAAGCAACCAACAACCTTAGTTTTTAATGGATCGACTGAAGCCCCATTTCTTGTCCACCAATCGTTGACTACGTCTAGGGTTGCCTGCGCTTTACAGCAGACAGTTGCTAGGCATGATCTAACAGATAGTACAGCTGCATCATCTGCATATGCCTGAGTGCAACGACAACTGAGAACATTAAGTAGTGAGTCGACCCGCAGTCATCGTCCGCAATCAGAGTCCCATTCACCAAAACTGCTCCTATCTACAAAACTAGTGATTCGTCTACGACGACACGTCTGCACGAGTAACACATACTGTCAGAATTGCGTTGTCGAAAGCACCCTTCTGTTAGTCATATTTTGAAGCGCACTCTCGTAAGTAAGCGTGTTGCATCGCAGACTGAGGATGCATTCGCAAAGTAGTTTTGCGCACTTGGAGCTGTACCAACTTTGCATGCCGTTCAACATGAAGCAAGTCACACCTATAGATCTGAAGCTCTTAGCGAACGTATAGTCAGTCCTCTTTTCCTATTTTCGGTAAAGGCAACTCTTACTGTTCGACAGGGCTTCGGTATGTACACCAATGCCTACCTTATAGTGAAGATTCTGTTCATAATTAACCCGTTTGGCTGAGCGTCTCGTGCAAACTAGATCCACTAGAGATGTCGCAAAAAGTGGCCGGCCCCGTATTGCTTGTTCGACCGAGAGAGTCCACAAAAATCGACGAGATGCACACAATTGGGCATCAGCAGACGTTCGTTGCGTCGAATTTTGGTGAAAGACCTAAAGATGTTCCCTTATAAAGTGCAAACGCTTCACCAATTGCTGCCTACTGAACGTCAAGTTAGGTTGACTTTACTCCCATGCTCTGTTAAACCTGGTCCAGGAAGTGGATGATTTCGTATCCGAAATCATAATGAGCAACGAAGGCCGTTTCCACTTTAGTGGTCATGTGAATAAGCAAAATTTGCGTTTTTGGGACACAGAGAATCCACATGAAATGCACGAAGAGCCATTGCATCCCCTCATAAGTGACTGTTTGATGCGGCATTTGCAATGAAAAGGTGATTAGCCCTTATCTTGTTGAGGACGCCGATGGCACTACCGTAACCATAATTGAGATTTTTTGCCGCAAGTTGTTGAATTGGGTCTGGAGCATTCTTGGTTCCAGCAGGAGGGAGCAACCGCTCACACAGCCCGGACAACGATGGAGATTTTGAATCGCCAATTTCCACGCCGTGTGATCTCCTGTTTTAGTGATTTGAACTGGTTGGAAAGATCGCCAGATTTCTGCATCTGGGATTTTTCGAAATCTTGCATTTACCACAACAAACCGCAAAGCTTGCAAGTCCCGAAACCCAATATTGAAGAAGAAATCACCAATTTGGAGCCAGATGTTTTGCGAGCAACAATTCAAAATGCTGTAAAACGAGCACAAATGGGCATCAACTCAGGAGGTGGTCATTTGGCCGGTATCATTTTTCCAACTTAATTTCATCAATTTTGCACCTTCAAGTAAACTTTTCGTGAAAATAGAGCCCAATTATTTTCATTTATAATAAAATGGCAGCCAATTCACATGATGACATTACTTTTGCCCCACCTTGTAGAAAACACAGGTTTTTAACTAAGAATTGTTAATTTTTTATTGATTCATAAAATATACAGTATGGGGCTATGTATGAAATAACATATCGAGTAAATGGCATCCACGGCTTTGCTGGCACGTACGCACTCTTTTGTCGAAATTTTCCACGACAGTTTTGCATAAATGTGGCTGAATGTCGTTGATACAGCACTCAATTTGCTCCTTGGATGGTCGTGGGCTTGTTGCCATAAACCTTAGACTTCAGACAACATCAAATAAAAAAGTCCAACGGCACTAAATCGCATGATCTGTGCGGCCAATTCTGATCACCAAAACGGGCAGGAAATGACTCATGCAGTAATTGAATTGTTTCTTGAGCTGTACCACCGTCTTGTTGAAACCACATTTCGTCCATATCCATATCTTGCAATTTAAGCACAAAAAACCAGGTTATCATCTACCGATACGGAGCATCATTAACTCTTACTGCCTGACTAATCGCATTTTCAAAGAAGAATGCTCCGATGATGCCTCCAGCACAAAATTCCCTTCAAACAGTGACGCGTTGTGTCAATAATCACTCGTGGATTCTCTGAACCCCAAATTCGGCAATTTTGACGATTAACAAAGCCATCAAGCTGAAAATGAACACCATCGCTCAAGATGATTTTGCTTGAAAAAATCAGCATCCCTTGGTTGTTGATCCATAATTCATTCAACGAACTCTCTTCACCCCGTCGGATTTGGTTTTGTAGGGTTATGCAAAAGATCGTGCTTATGCACACAATCAGTAAACTTTCGACGATTTGAAATCGAATATTAGTCAATTTACGGTCGAGTTATTGCCCGATATGTGTCGAAAAGTCATCGAAAATTATCTTTTCAGAACCAAGTGCTCCAAGACCTCCCGTGGAGGATACTTGAATAATGTTATATTCTATTCATAATGGCATCACACACCTCTCAGATCACTCAGATCTGAAGCTACCTGGCTACGAACTAGTGCTATTATGCTTTTCTCACCGCGGTCTCGCCATTTACGTGCGTAATGATATAGCTTACCAAACTCCTCCACAATGTAATTCATGTTCCAATCTGGAATTCAACTTCAAGTGGTTAAAATTCAATCTCCGTAAGCAAATTATCCACTATTGCTTTATTTATAGAAGCCCCAAACTAGATAGCGATTCGACCTTTAACGAGTTTTGTGCGCTGTCTGATTCCATACAAAGAATTGTATCGCTGTATCCTCATACTGAAATCGTTGTTACGGCCGATTTTAATATACACGGCGGCGTTGATAGTCATACCGCCAACAGCCTGGACTTATTTTCAACTTCTCACCCTGATAAGTGCACTGGTGATGTGCTCTCCCCTCTAGGCTCGCCGGACCACTGTGTCATGTCAGCTAATTTCTCGTACACCCACCACACAGTTAGAGAAAATATTCCTAAAAGAACCGCATGGCACTGCGAGAAAGCCAACTGGAGTGGTCTTAACAGCTTCTTTGGGAATTTTAACTGGTCATTATGTTTCCTCGATAATGCCGCTGCTGACACGATCACAGAAACTATTCTCTTTGGAATGAGATGCTTTATCCCTCATCGGATGAAGAGTATCAAACCAAAAGAAAAGGCATGGCACGACTCGAGCTGTAAAGAGGGGTTAGAGGAATGTTTTTTCGTTCCTACAAGACCAACCCAACAGAGGAAAACCGAAAATAGTTTAAACGAGCCAGAAATGATTCCAATACGACCTAAAATTGAGGCAAAAAATACTGCAATTTCCCAAAGACAGTAAAAAATGTTGGTCATTTGTCAAAGACATTAGAAATTTTGCCTCATCCTCCATCCCAACGCTCATTTACACTGACATTCCAGCTGTCAGCTCTTTGGACAAGGCCAATCTGCTTGCTGCACACTTTGCGGCCAGCTCAAGGCTCCCAGATTGTGATTTGTCCCGCCTACACTTGAGCGGATCGAATCTTCAATGGGACGAATCTACTTTCCCACTGGTGATCCACTGATCCAGATGTCTCCCCTTCTTCTGAAGATGTGTTCTTCCACGCAGGCAAAACCACTGGGTAAGCTTTTCCATCGATCCTACCCTTTAAAACTCTTTCCGAGCAGATGGAAATCAGCATTTGTCCAGCCCGTCCCTAAAAAGGGCGAATCTTCTTCTCTCCCGAAGGGACGTAAGTCCCATCTCTCCAAGTTCATGGAAACGGTGATAAACCGTCAGTTCATGAAATATCTCGAAACGCGAAAACTTCTTAATGACCGGCAGTACGGTTTTCGTAGCAACAGGTCCACTGGTGATCTGATGGCATGTCTCACCGAAAAGTGGATCCAAAGCGTACATCAATCTAGTGAAAGCCGGATAGTTGCACTTGATATTTCTAAGGCACTTGACAGAGTTTGGCATCAGGCTCTTTTGTCGAAAATGCGTGCTTTTGGATTCATGACTCTCTTCTTCAGTGGATTAAAAATCACCTTTCGGAACGTTCAATTTAAGTTGTCTTGGAGGGTTTCAAGTCTGATATTCACAAAATAAACGCTGGTTTGTCCCAGGGCTCCGTTCTGTCTCCTACACTCTTTTTAGTTTTCATTAATGATCTCTTGTCTGCTACTTCTACCAATATATTCCTTTGCTGATGACAGTACTCTCTGTTTATCATATTCGTTCTTGGTCTGACGTCCATGCTATTTGGCTGTAGAATGGGAACGGCAGTGTATGTTAAGCTCATTAAATTCGGATATTAACAGCATAACCAATTTGGGAACCGTCAACAGTGTCTATGACAGCACAAATGGTCAGCCCGATACCTAGAGCAATCTGCCACACCATCATCGAACGAGGAGAAGGCCAACAACAGCGATAATAGAAAATACCATCGTCTGAGCGATTCACATACCCTTAGTCAGCACCATCGGCAATGATGGGAAATGGCAGTGGTTGCGACCGAGAAACAGAGTAGAATATCAACGATCCTTTCATCGAAGGTAGAAGCGACCATCGCCTTCGAAGGGTATATACCAGTTATTAAGCAAAAATAGGGCGAAACATTACTTGTGATTTTATACAATCCATTTCAAAATAAAATAGTTAAGTCAAATCTGTGCTTTAATAAAAGCTCCACCAATTGAGTTCTCGAATAGAGTGGAATTTGATGCTTCCAAAGCACAATGCTACCTGTTGTCATTATTACCCATGAATACTACTTGCAGCGTCGAAACCGAAAAGTTTCCATTCTCGGTATGTGTGGCAATCACAACCTACGTTGGAATGGCCACGTACTTGATGTCGCCAAAGATGCTGCAATATATCTGGCCTCAATATATTTTGGGCAATTATCCGCCCAAAATTTTGGAGTACAAGGCCCACATCTGGTCTGGGGCTTCTAAAATTTCTCTGCACCTGCTAGATAGGATTCAAAACTGTGCGATAAGACTTATAGGTGATGCTAATTTCACCCAGCTAATGGGCAACCTCGAACATCGACGAAATGTCTTATATCTCACCTTGTTCTATCGCTATTTCCACCACCAGTGGAAACCATAGCACCGGTCTCGCTGTGAATGCTCATCAGTTTATCATCAAGTCCACATTCGGACTTACTCTAAAATATCGCGATCCATTCCTAAGCCGCACGACTGACTTATGAAATGCTCTGCCGAGCTCTTTATTTCCTAGTCATTGTAACCTGCAAACATTCAAAACCAACGTACATCGGTATCTTTCTTCTTTCTTTCTTTCCTTCATAGCTGTCCTTCGCAAGCGCTGTGTGCAAACATTTTAAGAGCACTAAATGAGCGCGTTAATTATAAAAAAACAAACTTGCGACGGCACGCCCACATGGCTTTAGTCGCTTTGGTAATTTTATTATTAATCTGTGAATTCCAATTTAGTTCTTCATCGAGAACCATTCCAAGATATTTTACGTCGTTGGAATACACAATTACTGCACGGTTAAGTGAGATCTGGTGAAGATTCAGATTTCTTTTACGAATGAAGGGAACAAGTATAGCTCTACTGGGGTTGATTGAGCGATTTTCCGCAACATGCCAGTGATTTACTATCTTTAGAGCAGTCTGCATCTTATAGCAAACGTCTTTAGGGTGTTTACCCTTCACTATTATGACTATGTCATCGGCATATCCTATTGTTTGATAGCCCAGTTAAGTAAGTTTTACTAGTGGGTCATCAATGACCAGTGACCACAAGAGCGGTGAGAGAACACCTCCTTGTGGACAACCTCTGACGGCTGAGACGGAGATTTTAGTCTCACCGGAAGATGTGGGATTTTCCGGTTTATGAGCATGGCTCTAACCCGACGGTTCGTGGAATGGTCAATATCCTTTTTGGACATTGTTTCCGAAATGGATACATATCCGGTATTATCAAAGGCACATTCAACATCTAGGATGACATATATAGCAATCTCCATTTTTGGCAGGTCTCTTTAATTTGTGTTACCGGATTTAATAGGGCACTTTCAGTGGATCCTTGCGAAAAATTGATGTAAGACTTATGGGTCGGTAAGATTTAGGTAGTTCACTAGGTTTATCTGGTTGGGAGATAAAAACTGCGTTTTTCTCCCTCCAGGCTTGTGGGATGTATCTCCAGTTGAAGCTGTACCTAAATAAGGCGGTTGGAGTGGGAAGAATCAGGGAGATTCCGCCTGATCCAGGTGCCTTATATGGTTTAGATGAGTTTATGAAAATATTTGAAGATAGGCTGTTAATTCTGTTGTTGTAGGGAAAGATTGTGACTTCAGAATTGGTATAGTGTGTTGTTTGAAAGGGTCGGGTCTGCGAAATGAACCTTAAGTAGCAGCATTTTTAAAGTTTCCTCTCGACTAGCTCATTTTCTTTTTGTAATAGACTTAAGCTATTTGAAGAGTCCTTTGGAGACGCGACATTTCTGGTAGTTTTTCCAGGTTCTCGCAATTCTTTCCGCAGGAAGCTCTCAATTCTTTATTGAAGTTGGTTAAAGCGGACTTGTATAGGTCCCAATTACCGGTATGTTTAGATCTGTTAAAAAAATGTTCTCATCATTTTACGCATTTGTTCACGTTAGGAGTCCCACAATGGTATACACCTTTTAACCAACTTGCATTTCAACGGCTGCCTAATTTGTGTCCCTAACTGACTGCACAGATGAACCCATTGAATCAGCTATGATAGCGAGATTTTTTGAAAAGTACTTCAGTTTGTGAGTTTCTTCATGTATCTATTGTATTGTAGTTTGACCCGCTCCGATATTGCATCCTGCATTGGACCTTATGTGGATATTGCTCGATAAGCATGCCTCATCTGACATATGCCAATCCTTGATAAAATTAAGACGAAATGGAGACGAGATGTTGACGTCAAGTACTCGTACCTCCTCTCTTACAGAAGTGATAAAAGTGCGTTTCTTACCCCTATTACGATTTTTGCTAAAAATATATTTTTAAAGTTACTTTACTCATTGTCGCTGCTACCCCAGAGGTTATTGTGGGCATTCCTATCACATCAAAAATGAGATTCCAATTGGGACGGTGGCACTGTTCCATCAAATCCTGTACCATAACAGGAGGAATCGCATCTATGTCTCCGGGGAAATAGGATGAGACGCTAACGAACTCTAGCAATCCATTCTCCTGAGGTAGTTTTATGATCGCTGCCGCTGGGTGTCTGGTGTCAAACCCTGGAATGAGGACAGATCCTCGGGCAAATTCTATTTTACGCTCATTATTGTTGAGGATAAATATCGTACTCTCAACAGACCAAAGTTCTTGAATTAGTCCTTCTGCGATGTTCTCTCTTGCGCATCGTTGGTTAAAGGTGTACGAAGCACTTTTAGCATGGTGCAGGTTGCAACCATCATTGTGTCCGGCTATTTGGGGGCTTCCATATGCGAGCTCTCTGCTATATGGGAAGCTCGCCAAGGGAATGACCCTTTGGCCTCACTCTTGCAGGACGATCTGCGTTTTCTACTGCTTGATTCCTCGGTACTTTTAGGTCTATTCGCAGCAGTTGGTTCTTGTGTAAATCAGGTAGTTGAGGGTAGCTCACGCGCTCAATCACCCTCAGCTGCAGCCATATTAATCTTGTTATTTTGTAGTCTCTTTGACAGACTACTGGCGTTGGTTGCAGTGGAGATAGCTGGGGTTTTGTTCGAGCTCTTTATAATGAGCCTCTCAGCTTACCGAAACAGTACGCGATATGACATTTTAGGTCGCTTAGCCGTTTCACCGCACTGTCATTTAGGTAAAGACCATGGGACGAAATCTTTCTCTTCCACTCTTTGTAGGGCCTGAGTTTTATGCATCTAAGGATGCGAGAATTTTTTCTCTAGCTAACCCGATGCTTTCTGTTGTTTCGGAAATTAATCCTCCTCCACTAAAATCACATTCAGACCGCATTTATCCTTCAATCGAAACATCGATAACTCCCTCCTGTGTTCGAGCCATTTGCTCAACACTAAGGGAGTTAACCTTGATACTGGCCAGTGTATAGCTATATAGAACCTTGTCGACTGTAACATTCCCTGTTCGGACTCTCGTTGCTTTCGGCGTCGGGAGGGTGAAGTCGATGGATCGGGTTCGATTAGGCTCTGTGCCGTTGTTTTCGGTTTTAGCTGTGGCAATCTCTAGAGCACGCTCCCTAGAGTTGCTTTGTTTCAAGGCTTGGTTGGACCTTCTCCCCTCCGAAGGTCTTTCTTTAATGTAGCCAATAGATTTTTGTGACATGTTCACAGAATTTACGGCTACTTTTGTGCTAGCGGATGGTACGCATAACCCATCCAATACGAGTAGCAGACCAATTGTGTTTTCACATAAAGTGTCTGAGTCGCTCAGAAGGAATGCATTCCCTTCCTCGTTTCTTATTTCAGCTTCAGAGTTGTCAGCAGACGTTCGATCGACAGTTTCTGCTGCAGGGAGCATAGGCGCGTCCCTAGAGGATGATGCTTTGAAAGAGGCATTAGCCTCTAAAGTTTAAACTTTTGTTGGATTAATTTTGATTGTAACGAACAATTGAGATATTAAGATCACTTAAGGCTGGTGATTTAAATTGGAGGTAGCCCGGTACCCAAAGTTTACAAACTACAGACTAGGCACCCTCTTAGCTGTGCATCCGTCGGCGCTTGCCACTTCCATTTTGGAGTTCGAGTTTTTTAAAAGAGGTTAGGTCCTCTTCGTTGCTCATTTTTGCCGGTGTTAGGACACGTACACAGAGAGAAATCCTTCAATATTACTAGCTTGCGAGTACACGGAGCATACGATGTTTGCAATATCAAAGGAGGCAATGAACCTTCTTGTGTCGGTTCCCTTAGGGATCGTCCTACGATTTTACCCTACAAGTCGTCATCTGATAGTCTCTGTTTCCTCTTCGTTCCTTTTACATTAATCTTGAGAAGAGGCTCCTGTTTTGCTGGCCATCACGGTTTCAATTGGTATGTGTTATTCCTGTGAAGAGAGGCACTCTTTCTTGCTAGCTGATCCGCTCTTTCATTCTCTGTCACCCAGCAGATTCGTTTTGATTCGCAGACTCTACTTAGAGTTTGACAAATTGTTTGTACCTCTATTGATTTGGTGGTTTCACTTGTCAAAGCTTTTATAGCTGCTCGACCGTCCACCAAGATAGAGATATCTGAGGAATCTAGTTCCGTGAGTAATGCAGCTTGTGGAGCTTCATGAATAGCACATATTTTTGCCTCCAAAATACTACATTCCTCCAGAATCTTTCAGGAGCCCTGGGTCTGTAGGTGGAACTTTCCATTGTTGGTGGCAGTGTTAAGTAATCAGTCTGCTAGGAAATGATGTGGGGAAGCTCCTATCAAAGTTTAACATTAAAATGTGCAATCAATAATACAAGGTGGACCATAATATGTGACCCAATGGCCGCAGCCATTGTTGACTACCATTCGGGCTCTTCTTATGACATTTTCCATGGTTTTCTTCAGAATTTCGGACAATAGGTTCTCTACTTCTTGACGGATATTCTCCTTGAGATAGAAAGGAGTTTAGGGCAGTCAAATCGGATGATCTTGCGGGTCAGTGCAAATCGCCAAAACGTGATATCAGACGCTAAGAAAACGGCTGCTTTAGAATGTCGGCTGTGGCTCGTGCAGTACGCTCCGTTACAACGTGCTGCTGGAACCACATGTCCTCCTGTCTCAATGAAAAATTCATTGATCATAGCTTTGTAGCGCTCACAGTGACAGTTTGGCCGTGTCGTTGCAAAAAAAAATTGGCCAACATCATATCATGCAGTGATTTTGAGTGGATGTAATGTCTCTATGTTCACGCAGATTTTCAGTGCCTTAGAACCGCAAATTTTATTTGCTCATGGTGTAAATATACCTCGTCACTCATGATTATTTTCGACGCAAAATCGTCCACATCGTTATTGAGATTCAGTAAGCCGTGGACATAGGTTAGACGCGACTCACAGCCAACAACCATCACCTGATGGACTGTCTGCACTTTGTAAGGAAACTCCATCAAATCTTTCAGCAAAATGAGCCACAGGGACATGCGTGGAATGGCCAATTGCTTGACATATCATCTCTCGAGCCTCCACGATATCTTCAGCCACGGTAGCGATATTCTTGGCCAAATGAGAGGCGCGAGACCTCTAGGTCGTGAGACTAAACAACGCATTGAGTGGCCAGTGGGAACCGGACCGGTAGGAAAACGGGCAAGAAATGCACGTTGCTCTAAAATCACCGACGAATTGTCCATCGAAAACATCGTGACGACTATTCTGCGTTCTTCAGGAGTATAGCGTTCAATTGCTTGTTCACAGAAATTCGAATTCTCTCAAAAACAACACCGAAACGCATACGATTTTTGAGTCATCGGCGCATTACCCGGAACACCCAGTATATTGACCGATGTCATTTGAGTCATTACGTTATATTCTGTATTGATCCCTAGAAACAAGGCTTGCCCACCGTATTTCAAAGTTCTGAAATGCGTCTTTAACTTGCAACGTGTTCCTTTGTTAGAATTTAATTGAAGCTCCGTCATCTAGTAGATGGAAAGGGATGTGAACAAAAAAAAATCCTTAGAACTACAAATTACACAACCAACCATCCTTTACCACTATTCTATTTTCAAACTAATTTATCGTTCTGTTTTTGTTCTCTTTCCAGGTAAGTGTCACGATCTTGTGGTTCCTTGGCTTCGCCACGAGGCGACTCCTCCAACAGTAAGTTCACGTCTTACACTACTCGTATAATTTAAATTTCCCCATAGGTGCCTCAATATTAAAAAATTTATTTCTATTTTTATTAATAATTACACGGACAGATTCGCTTGGCTGCCGCAGCGGTAATCATTTAAGAAAAAAAAAAAAAAAAAAAAAAAAAAAAAAAGCAACAACAAACACAAGTATCCGTAACCCAAGAACATTTGCTGGTTGTTGATTGGCAGTTGCTGGCCTGCGCTTTAGTTCGTTTTTCCCATGTCCTGCCCTGCTCTGCCTCCAACCCTTCAAACAGTTCATCTACGAGTATGTGTGAGTGCGCCTGATGTTAACCGGGGTTGGGTGCAGGTCTGTTTTTCTTCCTTTGCCCGCTTTTGCTTACTTAAATTGCTTGCTGGGGGTCAATCACTTAACTAATTGACTTCTCTTGTAGTTGTTGTGTTCCCTAGAATTGCTGGAACCATTTTCCATCGTCTGTCGGTTCTATACCCATAAACTGGAACACCCAACAACGTCGTCGTATGTACTTCTCTTCGTCAGTAGTCAGTATCTCAATCTGGATCTGTACTCTTGGGTCTTGCTAAATAAAGTTCAACTACCCTCTGCTTGAGTTTAACCGTCAGTCACTTGTTGCTGATGTGTTCTACTCTAGATGGGACAACCGAATTCGCCTACACTTGAGTTTATCTTCTTAGAGTCATGGGAGAAATATCTGTAATTAGACCGCGGGAACACCTACGGATTTGACTTGAAGTACTACTCGGCATCTGTTTTCACCAAGAGTGGATATGCTACGCATTCTATATAGTCGTAGATATGTGCAAATATGCAGCATACTCGTACCCGCTAGATGTTGCTGCGATTGTAAAGAATTCTTTAGCGAGTATTACGCGTGCTTTTCCGGAGTAAGAAATTCGAAAGCGAGTGTCATTAGCCCAGTTTAGAGTAGAGTGTGGCATGAGGTGTAAGTATGACTAGGAGTACGAGTACGAGTACGAGCACGAGTACCAGTACCTACTTCATATCAAGCCAGTCTTGTGTGCTCCATGACAACCTGACCGAACACCTTTGTGGAATGCGAAGAGGTGGCATATTTATTTTTATTATTTTTTGGGTTAGAAAAATGAAAAAAAACTGTTTTTACTTTCGATTGGTAACGCTTACACAAGTCAAAAAAAAAAAAAGACAAACGTCGTGGTTGCCGTTATATTTCGCTTACATCAGCGCGCGGTACCCGCATGGAAAGTGAAGGCTATTGCTGTAGGTCTGTCTTTCTGACTGCCAGGTATCTGTGTATCTAGCACCTAGTGCCTACTATCCGTACCCCTATCATCGTCTTGAAATCGAAGAAACCGTCACACGCAGACAATGTGGTGGTCTGGAGTGCTACTTCGCAGTCGTCATCGTCGACATAGAAGTCGGACAAGATTTGTCTTCTCTTATGTGAGGAGGCTTTGCATATAGATGCTGTGGCATCTACGGCTCTTACATAGATGCTCTCACAGATCACAGATACAACTCGCAGATACTTTTGTGCGCTAGTTACCTTTTTTTTGTTTTTTGTTTTTTTTTTTTTTTCAATTTTATTTTCTTGTTTTTCCTTATGTGTGCCGATTTTGAAAAAGCGAATCGGGGTCAAGTCATTTGGTATTCCCCTATTCGATGTGGCGGAGTAATCGTTTACATACCTAAAGCGGAATACCATAGTTGCGATATGGAATGGGAATTTAGTGTACCCGGCATAGATTAGCATCTCAAAGTTTTTTTTTTTTTTTTTTTTGGGGATGAGATGAAGTTGTGTTGTAGGTAGCGTAGGTTGGTAGCGACATCTTTGTGTGTCAGTAGTGAATAAATCAGAAGAAAGGTGATTTATGGCTACAGGTTTGGGTGGGCTTGAGAGCGGCAACCAGATCACACTAATTACTTTGTAGGCTTTCGAGAGCGACAGAGAGGTGTTGTGGAAATTATGAGGCTGATAATTTATTGCCCGGAGAAGTATAAAACGTTGTTACGAGTTCGTTGTTTTTTTGGAAAAACATTTTGTGAGCTAGATTTGATGGTGTAGTCTAAAACAATGGTCTTGACTGGGTCCAACATTTTATGATCTTTTAATGGAATTATGAAACGATGGATGTTAGTTTTTTTTGACAGCCAATTACTACACCACAAAAAGCAGTTTGTGCCAGAAGTTTCCCACCAATCTCAAGACTATTTAAGAGTTTATAAATTGTAATTGTGCGGACATTACTTTATAGTGAAATTTAGAGCTTGCAGAAGATTTGTTTTGTGCCTTCTAAGGCCAATCGAACCAAGCTGCCATTTAGATAAAACAATTCCCAGGAATTGTTAGTCATACTAAGTTGCTAGGTTCAGGTTTGCCAAGCCCGCAGAAATAGTCCATTTCACCACTTGTATATTACGTTTACTGGAATTTCGCAGTCTTTTGTAGAAAGGTGAATAAATTTTTCAGAGATAAAATGTCTACAGTATTAGCGCCGAGGACCTGAAAACTGCTTGAGAGCGGCGGCGAATACTCATATAGAAAGTGCCCAAGGATGCCGTCATTACACTTCTGACACAAGTAAGCAGGAGTCACAGGATATTGTGCTCTCATGCCTTTCACACAGTCTTCCCTAGTAAGGGATATCGGGAAAGCTGCTGACCTGTTAGAGACGTCGGCCATCTGCACCTGGCACCCAATAGAAACTTAGTGAATCCAGCCTTCTAACTACATTCATTCTCATTCTCGAACTTTCTTGGAAGGAGTGAGAGTGTTCAGCAAGATTTTAAGTGTTGCAAAAGTAGGTACTTCAACTCCTTTACCAATTCTTCAAAATATAGTTCCTTGCGGTCAGAAGATCGTATGACTCCGCTTGAAAGACACTACTCTAACGAGCAGTAAAATCTGATGTTGCGGTCCTCCAAAAAGACACCAATGCCGCATCAGAGATCAGGTTTTGGAGCTTTCCATGTGAGACCTCACCACATTTCTTTCTTAGCTCAGATTCTGATCAAAACCAAGGAAAGTCGACTTTGTATCAGACGGCATGTCCATAAGATCGGAAATAAAGGACAGTCGGCGCTACTACTTTTTAAACGGAAGATGGCGGCCTGTGATACGAATATCAAGGGGAGGGTGATTCATTAGGTGCATCTAGCACAGAGCCAAGCTTGCTATAGAAAGCCCCCATGCAGCTGAAGCACAACATTCTCTGGTATCTGGCAAAAGCAGCAACGACCTATTTTTGTGAAAGATTCACCGAGCAATGACGATCCGCGACGAGTGTAGCATTATATGAAAAAGTTCGAAACGAATTAGCGACCCTGGTGGACGGATTTGACTCTTCACATGTAAAACTTTATTTTCACTTAACTTGTCCATATTTTTGCCACGTACATGACAAAATAACTCGCTGCTCCAGGAAGAAGAAGTCTTTTATTCGATATTGCCTCACAGACTTGAGAGTAAACCAACAATTTTTGATGATTCCCCGCCTTCAAGTAAGTATCTGTTTTAGGTGATGTTTGCAACTTAGAGGAACGTCAATATTAACCTTAAGGTACTCGTACTTAACAATTGAGAAAACACTGTCTTTCTGTCTTTCCTACTGTCACTGTCTCACTGCCTCAGTTCTATGATCAGCGAACTGCAGGACGGCGCTAGTTAACCACACGACGTACAGTTCCAATTGTGTTGTTACTGTATAGTTGAACTTCTAGGGCTCTTACCACAACAACCACAATGATGGCGTTCTCAAAGCCGACAATCGAACGTTCGCTTAGAATCTGTAAGTTAGAATTTTATCATGCATAATATTCTACAGCAGGGGACCTAAAACCGATCCTTGTGGCACGCCGCACATTATGCATTTCTTCCCTCGTCAGACTCATAGAGAACGATTCTATTCGAAAAGTTGCTCGTTATTAATTTACAGAAATACTCGTAGTCCTGTACTTAAAACCATTCTTCATTCCAGGGTTGGGCTGTTATTAATGGGTCTAGTAAGTACGAGGGCGGGTCAATAATTCTGTGCATTTTTGAATTTCTGACCTCTTTACTGAAACAGCAACACTGCTCCTGTCAACAGGCATTTGTCAGTTGACTCCTGTCAAAATTTAAACTTGCTACGTCAGTTAGTTTGTGTTTGACAGCTATTTTTATCAGACTACTCACTAATTTGAGGAGAAAATGGAAAAAAGTGAATTTCGTGTGCTTATTAAGCATTGTTTCTTGCGAAAAAAAACCATTACCGAGACCAAGGCTAAGCTTGATAAATACTGCACCATCGATTTCAATGGTAAAAAAGTGGTTTACTGAATTTCGTTGTGGCCGTACAAGCACTGAAGATGCCGAACGTCCTGGACGCCCAGTTGAGGTCTCTACACCCGAAACAATCGAAAAAATTCACGATATGGTGTTGGCCGACCGAAGATTGAAAGTGCGAGAGATTGTGGAAGCCGTAGGGATTTCGCATGGCTCAGTGGTTTCAATTTTGAATGATCACTTGGGCATGAGAAAGCTTTCCGCAAGATGGGTGCCGCGTTTGCTCACAGTCGACCACAAACGCAATCGTGTAACAACTTCACAGGAAGGTTTGGCGTTGTTTAATCGCAATATGGAGGAGTTTTTGCGCCGTTTTGTAACCGTGGACGAAATATGGATCCATCACAACAAACAACAGTCAAAACAGTGGGTTTCTAAGGGTGAATCGGCGCCAAAGAAGGCCAAGGTGGGTTTGTCAGCCAATAAAGTTATGGCGACTGTTTTTTGGGATGCACGCGGGATAATCCACATTGACTACCTTCAAAAGGGAAGAACAATCAATGGGGAATATTATGCCAACTTATTGGACCGATTCAATGACGATTTGAAAAAAAAACGACCTCATTTGGCCAAGAAAAAAGTTCTTTTCCACCAAGACAATGCAAGGGTGCACACATGTGCAGTTGCCATGGCAAAAATCCATGAATTGGGCTATGAATTGCTCCCTCATCCACCCTATTCTCCAGATTTGGCTCCGAGCGACTACTTCTTGTTCCCAAACCTGAAGAAATGGCTTGGTGGAAAAAGATTTGACTCCAATGATGAAGTCATCTCGTCATTTTGAGGACCTCGACAAATCATTTTTTTTGGAAGGGATAAAAAAATGGGAGAAGCGTTGGACAAAGTGTATAGAGCTCAAAGAAGACTACGTTGAAAAATAAAATAATTTTTTTATCAAAAAATCTGTTTTAATCCAAAAGTCACGGACTTATTGACCCGCCCTCGTAAGTCTTCTGTTGTTTCAATTGATAGCTGTTGTCTATAGTAAATATGCAGTTGTACCGACTTTTGAAATATATTGTGCCGCCGGTGTTAGCGTGCGATTTTCGCACAATTTCTCAAGTAAGTCACATGTCTAAATCCTTGCTTCCGACCTTTACTAAGCAGCGAGCAGTTTTCATCGACGATTTGCACAAACTGACGAATTTAGCAGGGATACCAAAACCAGATATGACTCTGTACGGCACGCCTCTAAAGGTACCGATCTGGACTTTTATTGGCGTTGTATAAAAATTAGGTCGATCCTAGACTCACCGGGCCTTAAACCACACCGATAAGGGCCGTTCAGATCATTGACAAACGCTTCAAACGTTCACAAAATATGGCAGACAAGATCTTATATGTGTTGTTGAAGAGACTGATTAGAGAGCTTTCTTCCTCCCACTGGTGCTTAGTGCTTTTTACCAACTCAATCTCCACTACTTTAAATGATTCGGCAGGTAGTCCGTTTGCTCCTGCAGCTTTATTGGTCTTTAAATTGTGTATCGCTATCCAGATCTCTTCATAGTCGCGTGAACAAAGTTGTTGCCGATCATCACCCACACGGAATGGATCATTCTGTCCGATAGTTGAATATTGGTCGTCTTCGCCATTAGCCAGCCCGAAGGAGTAATTCTTCTACTGACTGCGACCATTTCTACAGAAGCACCTTTCTATGGCTCTGCTTCTTTCTTTTTTTTTCTGAGCAACCGTTGACCCTTCCAATTGTACGTGAGCCTTATTGTACTACTTTGCAGCGATGCCATGTATGCCTCTTGGTTCGCTGCATGCACTTGCCAATACTCTTCGTTGCGATCATCGACTGAAAACCAACACATTCAATGCGGCATTTCTAATGGTTTGCTGACAATGTCGTCACTTGTTTCCTGCGCTTGATGCCGCCAACATAGTACTTTTCGAAAGGAGACGCGATCAGAGAAGTCTCCAGCGGTCTCTTGCGACTGTAGCCGTGCGACGTCAAATTTCTTAATAGTGCTTATAGCGTCCTTGACTACAACAAGGTGGGCTCCTCAAAAAGTTCGGAATCCCGAATACTAGAGCTGTGTCTTGGGTCGATCTTACGATCACTCTGATTGATGGTTTATTGACTGTCAAATCCCTTTCTGCAAGCTGAGATGTGGGTAACGTGTGCTAGTTGGACCTGGATGTTCCCTTTTCCTAAGTTGGGGCTACATTCATCAAGATCGATCTTAATGCCATGCCTAGAACATGGCCCATGCAGCAGCCCAGGCGCTGCTTCCACTCTCAAAGGCAATCACCATCGTAGATGTCACAGTTTCCCATCCTTATGCTGCCGGCCCATACCATCCCACTTCTTGGATGACAATGATATTCGCTTTAGGGCTTTTCTTAATTGTTTGGCTGCATGTGGATTGCTAAGGGTACAAACATTGCACGAGCAATATTCTAAAGTCCATTGTACGTTTCCCACATCCGTGAGTGTTTGTTACTTTAGAACATATGGAACGCAGATAGCCCCACGGTACAACCTAGATACGTAGAAACTTCAGAGTATAGTGCCAGTAGATTGAAACTCCTCCGCCGCCATCTCTTTGTCCACAACTCAGCTAGATGCCGGAGAAAATCCTCATATGATCTGGGTTCCGAATGTGTTGAAGCAGTTCTAAAAAGGACACCGTTGGATCTGTCTCTGGTGTCGCCGTTGGCTTCATCTCCGGAATTTCGTACTGTGCCAAGTCTTGAACATGCGTGTACACGAAAATTTGCTCAGCTGAGCTTGCACAGATCCAAGATTTTGGCGATGGTTATCCTCAGCGACTCTCGGCATCCTTTCTCAAGCCACCTATGTCA
Source organism: Volucella zonaria (assembly GCA_963966105.1). Taxonomy (NCBI): domain Eukaryota; kingdom Metazoa; phylum Arthropoda; class Insecta; order Diptera; family Syrphidae; genus Volucella; species Volucella zonaria. The sequence goes on from OZ014534.1 coordinate 49,095,410, forward strand.
GTGTTCATGAAAAGGACTAGTCTGGTCTTACTAGATTTTTGACACAGAAGCCATTTCCTGGCTCCAGTTGGGGCAATCTACTCAGAGTTGGTTAAGTCAAATTTGTCTGTTGACTACTATGGTCCATAGAAGAGTAGCAAGAACCATCATGCGGTGCGCGTCGACTGACATGATTCCGAGCTAAGGATCCTCCAAACTTTGTGCTGCTGATTCATGTTAGAAGTTGAATCCTCAACACGCCCTCACGCGTAGAGGGCCTCGATTCATAGACTTGACAATGCTGCTGTTAAGGCGTGTTAGGCTATCGTTTCTATAGGGTGACCAGATAAGAACGATAGGAAAAAAAAATTAAATAAAACAACAACGGTGCACGATATAAAATTGATTTTGGCTTTATTTTGAAGCTACTTTCATGCCATTATGTGTGGAATAGCACATCATTCAAATGGCCGCTTCAGTTTTGCTGGCAATGCTTCAAGCGGCCGGTCCAATTTTTGATGACTCGGTCCAATATGTGCGACGTTATTCCGGCAATATCGTGTCGAATGTTGGCCTCGACCTCGACCAAAATGGTTGGCTTGTTAGCGTAGACTAAGGACTTGACTTAGCCTCAGAGAAAATAATCGAGTAGTGTCAAATCGCATGATCGCGGCGCCCAATTGATGAACGCTCGCCGTGAGATGACCCAGTCGCCAAATTTCTCCTTCACACCTTCGAGCGTTGCGTCGCTTATGTGGCATATAGCGCCGTCTTGTTGGAACCACAGCTCGGATATATCAATGTTGTCGAGCTCAGATCACAGAAAGTCGGTTAACATCGCTCTATATTTGAAGCCATTGACGGCAATGGTATCTCTTTCCTCATTTCGAAAGAAATAAGGTCCGATGATGCCGCCATGCCAAAAACCGCTCCAAACAGTCAATCTTTATGGATGGATTGATGCTTGACCGAACACTTGTGGATTGTGTTCGCTCCAATGACGGCAATTTTGTTTCTCGACATAGCCGCCGAGAAGATGATTTTTTGGCCAAAATTCGGATCTCCGGCCAAAATTTCCAGCGTCCAATCAGCGAACTTACGACATTGTCTATGGCCGTCCGGCCTCAATTCTTGCGTCAGCACAACCTCATACGGAAGTAGGCCCAAATTCAACCGCAAAATAAGCCGGGTTGACTCTCGGGCGATGTCCAATTCAGCTGATCGACGCCGAATTGACATTTCTGGGTCTTCTTCGGCGATACTAGCCGCTACGGCGACTATATAAATAAAATATTCGGTGGCAGAGTTTCAGCGAGGCCGTACGAGTTGCCAAGGGGAATATCGCAGTGGTTGACCAAATGAGGTGAGTTCACCAGAAATATTGAAAAAAAAATCCACAAAATGGTATTGGAAAACCGTCGATTGAAAGTGCGTGAAGCAGCAGACATGGAAGGCATTTCAAAAAGCGCTGTACATCGCATGCTGACTGAAAAATTGGACGTGAGGAAGCCGTGCGCAAGATTGCTTACAGTGGAATAAAAACAGCGTCATGAGGACGTTTCAGTCGAGTTTCTGTCTCGATTCATTACCATGGATAAAACATGGGCTCATCACTTCACACCCGAGACAAACGAACCGTCAAAACAATGGACTCAAAGGGGAGAATCAGCTCCAAAGAAGGCGAAGACAGTTCTATCTGCAGGCAAGGTCATGGCGTCAGTTTTTTTTGGGATGTGCGTGGGATAATTTTCATTGATTGGGAAAGCAAAAACAATCAACGACATGTCTTGCGACATGCGAACTTCTGGCAGAGTTTGAAAGATGAAATCAAGAAAAAATGGCTGCATTTGGCGAAAAAACAGTTTCGTTTCATCAAGACAATGCACCAGTTCACTAATCCGTCATCGCGATGGCCAAAATCAATGAGATAAAGTTCGAATTGTTTCCTCCAGCACCCTGTTCGGCAGATTTAGCCATCTCGGATTATTTTCTATCTCCGAATTTGAAAAAAAAAAATGGCTCGGAGGTAAAAGATTTGCCAACAGTAGAGAGGTGGAGTCTGGGGTTGATGGCTATTTTAAGGAGCTCGACGATTCTCACTATAAACGGGGTATCGAAGCTATTGAACATCGCTGGGAAAAGAGTATTGAACTGAAAGGATACTACGTAGAGAAATAAACTTCCTTTTCCCTAATTTGTTTCTGTTTTTTTGTTAGGTCGGGTACTTCTGGGACTGACCTCGTATTGCCCTGGTCTTCTTTTAGTACTTTATCCACCCCTCACAAGTTGAAAATGTGCCTGTAGTTCAGTATGTCGTTTTTTTTTTTTACCATTTTTGTAGATTGGTCTAATTACAGAGGTTTTGGGCATTTGGATTGTGATATGCTCTTATTGATGACTTTGCACTAGGTGGCGCAAAAGTCATCATCCAAATCGGAAGATGCTATAATTGTTGCCAATGGCGGTAAATGTCAATTCTACTTTGACATTTGCGAAGTAAACAGATACAAAATACACGTCAATAAGACATGAATCGCTATACTCCTAAAGAACGTTTAATAACTTTTACGATTTTTTGGGGAATAATTCTTCGGTGGTGTTGGTGCAGCGTGCATTGCGACGCAGATTTCCCTGTCGTCCGATACCAATTGGGCAAAGATTACGACGTTTAGTAGCTCGCCTAGAAGAGTATGAGACAACACGTGATGCTGCCAGGTGTGGGCGGCCCCGGAGCAGCCGTTCTGCTGAGAATATCGCAGCTGTTGTTGGAGATGTCGCAGAGGACCCCGGAGTATGATATTGAGCATCAACCGGCGCTCTTTACAGAAAATTTTGTTGAAAGACTTTAAGATGTTCCCTTACAAAGTGTTGACAGTACATTAGCTGTTGACTGCCAAGTGCATGTAACCTACGCTCAAGCCATTCTAAATCTCGACAACGAGCGAGACAAGTTTTCATCAAAATCATTATGACCGACGAGGCCCGTTTACATCTCTGTGGGTATGTGAATATGCAAAATTATCGACTCTGGGGCAACGAAAATCCGAAGAACCAATAACATACAATACATCCGGCTCAAAGTTACTGCATGGTGTGCTGTTTACGCTGGAGACGTCATTGGGCCTTATTTTTTCGAAAACGCTGCAGGCCAAACGACTACTGTGGACGGTGAGCGCTACAGAGCCATGTACAACGACTTTCTCCTTCCTCAATTGGATGAATTAGGACTGGAGAACATGTGGTTCCAACACGCGCATACTGCACGAGCCACAACCGAAATTCTGAGGGTTGCCTTTCCGGGTCGCCTAATCTCGCGTTTTGGCGATTTTCACTATCCAGCAAGATCGCCTGATTTAGTCGTTCCAAACTTCATTTTGTGGAGTTTTTTGAAGTCATGAGTCTATGTCAACAAGTCTGCGAGGACCCCTCGCCGGAAGTTCTGGCAAGAGTGATGGAAAATGCCATTAATCGGGCTCGAATGGTCATCAATTCTGGCGGCGGCCACTTGGCCTCTATCATTTTCTCAAATCAGAATCAAAGTTTTTCATTCATAAAAAAAATTACAGCCAAAGAATATCAGGTAACAAGTTTTGCACCATCTTGTGCAATACTGGCGATAATAACACAGCATTTTTTTTAGCTCTTTTAGTCTTATGTCGTCTATTCCTGTAGATTTCTTGTTACTAAGTCTGTTCAAAATATTCTGTACTTCTTCAGTAGTAGTTTCTTCCAAATACATCGAGTTTTGTGAGCTTGTTGTTGAGCTATTGAAGGTCTTTTGGTTACACTTATGTATGGTGGTGATTTGCGAATTTTGTCTCCATCTGACGGTTGTCCGGTACAAGAAGACCTGAAGAGGTTTTCAACTTTGTGCCGTTGAACTATGAGTATAACATACAATGGAAAGCGTATTGCGACTTTACCCCGGACTTACCTGTATCCATATCTGAAGAAGAGGTGAACTTCCGCATCCACATTTGTAGATAACACCATAAGCAAAGGCCATACCGCAATTGTAGTTGTCATGACTCTTTTGGGTATAGTCGGACCAAATGGTTGCCCTCAGACGTGTCTGTAAGGTAAGAGGAAGTTCTGCTTCCTCTCTGAAAAATATATAAATATATTTTATGTGAGTGCATAAGTTAAATTTTTCCGACCAATATACCCTCAATATTGGCGTGAATGGTTTGTGGTCCATCAGCATACAGCAAAGGTTTTACATAGCCCCACAAGAGGTAGTCGAATACCGCAAATGACACGATCTAGGTGGCAAATTCATTGGTCCATTTCGGGATTCATCATTAAAAACGATTTTTGACGAACATAAGGGTCGACTTCAGCCTGTTCATGAGGCTAATCCGGAACTCCTGTCGCAAGCCATGATCTTGTGGGCATAATTTTTGCATCATCTGGATCTTATACGGATGGAACATAGTGTGAAAGTTGTTCCTATTGGAAGGTCTATCAGCCAAAAAGAAGTTCCCCTAAATCCCCTAACCTAGAGCTTCATAATCGAACAGATGAAATACGTGCTGGGCATTTTCATTTTCAATATGGGTGCTAGTTTTGTTGATAAAAACGGTGCTGATGAATAGGACCTTGATTGCGAATGTTGACTGCTGCCAATCCTCGTACGTGATAACGGCAGTAAACAAGCAAGGCGGCATCCTGTCTCCACAGTAACGTTACGTCGGTCGACTTACTGCTTAACACTTTTAATAATTCTGTCGGTCTGACTCGTCTAGTGCTTTAGCGCACACACCATCCGATTTTCCACCAAACCTAAGCATTTACCTATCATCATTGATAACACACTTTTTTTGGCTTTTAGGGCTTTCCCTAACACGTCTGATACACTGATGTATTTCCCTCCCCTTGATTCCCAAATCACGGGCTACCCTCTCAAAGTCCTCCTATATTAGAAGAAATGTGGACTTTGGTACAATACGCCCTGGAGCTTTGATGACCTTGCGCGTCAACTGTCTTCTCTATCTGACTCTATTCTTATGGCATGCCATCTGATGCAATGACACCAAAACCCCTGCGGCAGAAGAAATTACAAAATTGACTTTGCCTGTGCCCAGGACTGGTTTCGGCCAGAAACTTATCAAGGAAAGCAATGGATGACACCAAAACCGATTTAAGATGCGGTGCTGGTGTCTTATTGATCTGTATTTCCAAAAGAAGATACTCGTATACGCAATCCTGATGGAAACGAACTATATGTATTGTAAAAATCGGTGGAGGGGTCCAACTATTTGCATCTGTAGGACAGCCAAGCCGGATTTATAACCTATATAGCTGAACACTTTACCGAACGACAGTTCGGTAATGTAGGATTTCACTGAACGGAGTCCGAAGGTTGTGCATTGTCTGGGTCTAGGCAAAGCTCAGAAGAGAGATTTCCAGAACTCGAACCTACGTTAGGTCCTCCTGCGTTCTCAGTTAGGGCTTCCATTTACAGCTGGGTTTCATATGAGCATAACTGCAGATGGCATGATTATCCAGAATGCCGGCAAACTAATCGCATGATTCCCGACTTCTACAGCAGGTCAGCGACTTTCCTGCTGTTTCTTAATAGGAACGATTGTAGGCTGCTGACTGGCGTGGTGGTGGGACACTATGCTTTTTCTAAGCACTTAAGGGTGCTAAGTATTATTGACACAACATCCTGCAACGCTTGCTGTGGAAGTGATGCCAACGCCGCGGAGCATTATCATTGTGAGATTTCGACCTACGCTTGCATCACGCTGCAGGTACTCGGCGCTGATGTGTTGGGTGATGGTATTTGAGCGCATACTTATTTTTCTTCGAAGGACTGAGAGACTCCAGTTAAAAGAACGTACGAGGAGTACCTGGGAATAGTTCTTAGTCTTCACACCGTTCACTAGCGTCAGCGCTGAATAAAACCTTCTCTGACGAGCTTGTCATCTGGTATAGTGGTATTGGTAGATGCCTGTTCATCGGGCGTTTACGATCCTTGTTGCTGAAGGAGTAAGAGTAACCGGCGATGATGACTTTTGTTTTGAAGTCTCGGCGTTTGGTGAATTTTTGATGCTGTCGTTGTGTTTGCTTGGGGTATTGCCATGGTTGCATCCTTACTAGTCTCCAGCACCTACCTGTGGGTTTTCAAGATGGTATCGGGGACTATTTGATGCGCAACCGCCATTAGGATTGTGTGTGCTCGGTGGTATAAATTAGTGATGACCGACTGACTAGGCAGTTGGCGTTGGTAAATGCCACATTGCAGACCCGACTACATTTCATTTATTGTTTTGATTTTAGCCATAGACCGTCATGTTCAAAGAAAAGGTATCAACAAACCAAGTCAATATGTTCTAGGGCTATCTGTTCTTTAGATAAAACCCTTTCTACTCATGAATTCTGACTTAGCTCAGTCTATGTTGCTGACCCATACATACGATGCCACTCGACCCACTGATCTCTCAATACAATTAAGAGCCTATTCATCATTTTATTGACAAAGTTCATGGCGCTAACTAGAAGGTCTTCGTTTATTCAGAATCGTCTGCATATTCAAGGGCTGATCTGGTGCATACTCTTCCCAAAGCCGTCTCGCAGCGCATTAAACAGAACGGCAGATAGGCTAGCAGCATCGACAGCGCTATTGGACTTATGTTTGGATATGGCCATCCTCACTTGGTAGAAGAAAGTTGCACTGAATATTGATTATCGTCGGCGTTTAAAAGCCTAGAGAACTGAGTCTTCTATATTCTAAGCACAAATAACGAACCTACATACTGGTTCCTTTGCTCATAATTACAGGTTCCTTGCGTAAATGGTAAACCTGGCTCTTTCTTCACTGTTAGGGCGCGCGTACCAACATAAGTTGGTGGATTAAGTCTTGATGCATATTATCATGAGGAGTTCGTTCACATATTTACTTTTTTATTTATGTACTTAGATGATGCTACAGTTCGGGCCTCAGTCAATATATGTACCTCTCAAGTAAGCGTGGTATTTTGCTAGATACCTAAAGCTGGTTGCGGTTTGCTTCCACTTGCGTGCACCGTCTAAGATGACGTCGTCGGGTTGGAGTCGAAAACTTTTCGGTTTTGTAACGAGGTGAGCATCGGTGTACAGTTCATTGTTGGAACGTCGCTTCTATTCTCCATTGACGCAATCTCGCGATAATCGCTCTCGGTTTCATCAAGAGTTGGTCTGACGAATTGTCCCATCCATTTGCACCTGTTTGTTTGGTGTCCCCTTAAATACACCAGTCAAGTCTGGTTACCCTAAAAAACTATCCAAATATTGCGCGGAGAAGCTGTACAGCGAAGATGCGCGAAGAAGCTGTACAGCGAAGATTTATCAGTTTTACGTTGCCAAAGGAACTCCTTTGGACTGACAGCTTCAACCTATTATCCCAACTCGATATATTGAAACTGGTCTCCTGGCTCTCCTGATCTATTGTAACTCATCTCGTTGAACGTTCACCCACGAAATCTTAGACATACCTCTTTTTTTGCATCAATTCTTACCAAACGAAGTGTGGATAACACGAACCAATGTCAAGGCAACTCAAGACTACCGCGTCCTCTGCTGGTTCTAACTTCAGTATTTCAATTTTGAGGGGATTCAATTGACTTATCGCTTAGTATTCACCAAAATTGAGCTATTAATTGCAAAAAGTTTCACCGAAACCAATGCCCCATGAAGCATGAAGCATCGTCTCCATCAATTCGTAACAAATCACCGAACGGACAGATAAACAATTTTGCGTAACCAAATTCGAATTGCCACTGATTCATCTACCCTCAAACTATTAAATAATTAGTGAATCCAGGTGTATTTTTCCCCCAGTCTCTTCAATCAGAATATGATTCCATGCCAATCAGAGCATCACAAGTTAAATTTGCGGAATTCTCCACATGAATTGAGGCGTCTCATTTAAAGTCAAACATAAGCAAGACCTAATTAAAGTATCATTCAGAGTTGACTACGTCTTGTCTGGTAACCTATAACCTCCTTCTACAACTAAGTCTGATGTCATTTGCCTTATCCATCCGTAACCACTAACCCACCCCTTAGTCCATGGTTGTGTGCATCGTTTTGTTGCAAAATAATTTCCCAACATTTCTCACACAACTCAGAGTCACCATGAGCAGCAAAGACTGCTAAGATGATCAGAACTTTAAACATGGCCCTCGTCACCACCATCATCACTGGCACCACTATCGGCACCAGAACCAGCATCGTGTACCAGAGACTATTGTAGTATCAGAGTACCCCTCCATCCATGGGGTTAAATTCCATGGAAAACGAACTGAAATCCGAATCGTAGGCCATCTTCGGCGGCACTCTTCTCTTTAGTTATTCATAGTCGCACTTGTAGTCGTGCAGTCGTATTCGCATCTACACACCCAGCTTGGCTTTCAACATAAACCTAAACCTGTTTAAAGCTGATCCCAGATTCATTTTGTGTTGATAGTTTATCTTAGATACGAGTTATGTCTGTCTACATTTACGTATACCCGACCGACACATAATGTGTGCTTGTGCATCAGGCATTTGGTAAAATTTATTTAAAACCCTGGCACTGGAGCTACAACTAAAGTTGGAGCTGCTACTGCTTGTGCTGGTGCTGGTGCTGGTGATGTTGCTGTTGTCCCTTGTCGTTGATAAACAAAACATAGGAGTATGTACACAAAAACCTCCAGCCTGGTAGTCTCATGCATCAGAGAGTGGAGGGAGCCAAAGATGCGAATGTACCAGAATCAGAGCCATCAAAACCATTAGGAACGATCCGAGTAGAGCAAAATACATCTGTCAACAGAGTGTCAAAAGTGCAGACGACACTTGAACTGGATATGAAGAAGTGAAGTGAAGTGGAATCTTCTTCTTTTTTTTTTGTTGTTTTTGTATGTGCCTTCACCCTAATACGCGAGCTTAAGAAACTCTTCAACAAAACAAGAAGAGAAGAAGAAGCAGCACCAGCACCAGCAGCAGCACCAGCAGCAGCATCAGATACAGAGTAGGTACTCGTATTCGTATCACAAAACTCATAAGTCGATGTGACGCCCTGTTGATGACTTTCGTCATAATTCTGTCCTCAGTCTAAGCGGTTCTGCTCTGTGGCCATCAGACGTATGAATATGCCCCCACATGCCCTTCCTCGTAGTCTGTTTATCTGTAAGATGTACGAATACAAAGAGTTCATCACCTTTTGCGCTTCAGATGAGTTACTTAGTGTGCTGTTTTCCAGCCCCCTAACCCTACACCGATGTCGTATTCTATCCTAACCCACCATCAACAGTTTCGTTTCATTTCGTAACTTTTAAGATTTTTTTTTTTTTTTTTTTTTATTATTATTGTCTCAGTCAGACAAGTGGCGAAAAAGTCGAATGGTTAAAGGGGAAGCAAAGGGGGCGACAATAGATTGAGTTAATAGAGAAAAGGACGGTGCCCTTTTGGTCGTTCCTCCTTGCCAAGTCGTTCGCAGATGTTTTATGTGAATTCGCACGAAAGCGGATTTGTAGGGAGTACTGCTAGCTGTTAGTGTCAGTGGCCAGAGAGACCAGCCAAGTGAAGAAGACACAACGAATGACGATGGGAAGTTGTAGGGAAATGAAGAAAATGCAGAAAGAAAAAAACCTAGAGATGGCAAAAAACTAATTTTATTTGGATTTTTAGTACCCACCTTCCCTTCTATTCACCGTCATGTCCAGCTCCACGTTTAGTTGCTTTGTATGCTTTTTTTTTTTGTTTTTTTTTTGTATTCAGGTGCAGCTCCATTACCAGTGTAAGGAGCGCTATAAAAACACCAGCAATAGCAGGAGACGAGCACCATCAGCATCAGTAGTAGTAGTAGTAGTAGCAGCGGCAATTACGAATACGTTGAAGCTAGTGGTGGTTCCATCCATTGCTGCAGGTTGCAGGTGTCTCTAATTGACACAGCCTTTGTGGTTATTGGGGAAGTAAAACACTTTGGAACGAGGGACATTTGTGTGGTGGTTTTCTACCATACAGTAGAAGATATTGAATTTCTTGAGAAATGGAAGTGAAAATAAAGTCGCGAGGGAACTAAATTAAACTTCAAACAAAGGCATGAGACCCAAGAGTAGAGCAGGAGTAGAACGAACAAAAGTGAAGAATAACAAACTGGAATAAGTGCCGACGTCGCAGAATGATTTGATCGTTTGTAGAGCATATAAGTACCACTGTGGCAGGGAAGACGCCTTATAACTTTTGTGTAAAAGAAGTCGTAACTAGGTATTTGTAATCATCGGCTTCTTAACGATGGGATGGATATATACCTCAGTGGGTGAGAATGAACACATTTGTTGCATACATATGTGCATACGAGTACTCGTACATATGGCTGGTCAGGAACTACACCTTTGGGGAGGTCAACGATCCCTTGTTTGATCCTAGTCGCTTTGGTATACCCTCTTTACTGCTGCTTACATCAGTCTTTTCATAGTTTTAGTTTTAAATGCATTTTATTATATTAATCATTAACTCTTACATACTAACAAGAAATACAGGCACTCTAAGCTACTCTAAGCTACTCTAAACTCTTATATCTATGTCTTTCGACTTTATTTACATTTTATTGAAATATATATTTTGTATACTTAAGGCTAAGAAAAAAAATTGTTAACAAAAACTTAGCATATGGACTTAATTTTCTATAAAAACTTAATGTCTAACTTAAAATAAACCTTAGTTTACCTAACCTACATACACAATACACACACATAGATATTATACACAATTATATACATATATTAGTATATATTATTTAAATGCTAACCTAAACCTATGTAAGATGGCCATCGCTATTCACAGAGCAAATAGATTGGTCAGCTCTGCCCCATTGGTGAGGCTGGTCCGTAATTGACGGAAACGACAACAAAACATCTTCTCCATCATTCAACCACCAGAAATGCTGGTATTGCCGAACGACATCCCTCTTATCGCGATTCCCCACCGCCCTACTGAACCTAAGACGATCCACACTGCCGTGTGCGACGTCTCTGCCGTAGTTAAGTCGCTTGTCCCCAGCTTTCCGAGCGACATGGAAGATTAACGGTACCGCTGATCTATCCTGGATCAACCCTATCTGATCTAGGTAGAGGAATGCTTCCGGTGGAACGAAGCCGTCAGAGCGTACACTCTCGTGGTAAAGGTAATTGGGGTAGTAAGCCCCAGATATCAGGTTATTCGTCGAGGTCATTGCTCTTGCAATATGCCATCGAGTCAGCTTAATTACGAAGTTGTCCACTCGTATTAGGTTCGCCCTGTTGTAAAGGACCTCATTACGATAAAATTTTTTGTACTCCGACTCTGGTGTTCTGTACAAGCGAAGGTAAGCCCTCTCAAACACCCGAATCTTTTCCATTAAGCTTGCTCGTACATTGAACCACACGGGGCACCCGAATACCAGCATGGGCCTGACAAGGGCCATATACCAGATTACCTTTACCCTCTCATCGAGTTGGCTGCTATAAAACAGTCTCTTTAGCTTTTAGCTCTGGCCAGAGCAGCATCTACATTTTTGTCAAAATACAGAAACTGATCTAGCCAGATCCCAAGGTATCTGACTACATTTCGACTGGCAAGAGGCTGTCCGCGTTGTCTAATGATTGAGAACTTACGCCAATTTTTCCTAGTATCCCTAGAGACTCTAGACAGCGGCGTCCTACTTCTGAAAGTTGATTTTCAACTTCCAGTCATCGCAAAATCGTCTTATCTTATCGAAGTCACGCTGCAAGAGAGTATTAATGATCTCGATTTTTGGACCTGTTCTGTACGCTATCAAATCGTCTGCGTACGCAATAGTATGGGGAAGTGAACCTATCAAGTCGTTTGTATAAATGTTGAATAGGATCGGCGAATTGACCGCGCCTTGCTGCAGACCATTTTTAATTTGAAATATTCCAACAGAAGTCACATCGCCATTTTTCACGATGAACTGTCTGTTGGTTAGCATATTATAAAGAATGTACAAGAGTGGTTTACTGATCCCCAGCCTAGTCAGCTTATAGAAAAGACCCTCTAACCATACGGTATCGAAGGCCTTCTCCAAGTCAACAATGCAGGCACCAGTACATTGGTTTTTGCCTTTATTCCATTGGATATCGAACACCAGTTTAGACGATGTGAGATATCATGTCCCGCCTTAAAACCGAATTGATTATCCGGAACTATATGTTTGTCCTCAACCCACCTAGAGAGAGCTCTATTGATTACTTTTTCAAACACCATACTGATATTCGGAAGGAGACTTATCGACCGGAGATTCGCCGGATTGGATATATCCTTTCCCTTTCTGGGAATAGGTTGCACCACCGCCGTTTTCCAATGTGCATTATTCATTGCATTATTAAACAGGGTGGTGTAAATGTCCACCGCTTCTAGAGGAAGATGTCGAAGCACGATGTTTAGAATACCATCGGTCCCCACTGATTTCTTAGTCCTGATTGTGTCGAAGACCTCATGGAGCTCTTCCTTCGAAATGAACGGGGGTAGGTCACCCTCTCTGGTAATGACATTATTTGCCATATTTTCGTCGCTGAACCGGGTGAAACCAGAGACCTCGGATCGCCAGTTTTCTACTTCATTTCGAATGTAGAAATCGTGCACCAAGACGCGATTGTCCAGGTCATAATTAGGGCCAATGGTATCAGTGGTCTTGTATATTTCCTGGGAAGTCGCCCCTATGGCCTCAACCTTCTCCTGTGGATCCTCGATCACAAAGAAGTCGTCATCATCAGGATCATTTGGATCAATACCTGCTATTGTCAGTAACCGTTCGTTGTCTGTTGTCCGCGCTATTTTAAGACACTGAAGGTCGTTTTGATTTTTTCTCCGAAATAGTTTGTTTATTTGAGGGAACATATTCGGGTTGCTGGTGTTTACAGCCCGAACCCTGTTGTTCCAATACGAACTTACAGAAATTCTGTAATTCTCTTTTATTAACGTTTGAATATTTTTAATCGACGCCTTCAGTGTCCTAATCTCCTGGTCTTGTCTGTCAGTAAATTGTCTGTACAAGTTTTTGAGTCTTGACAGAAGTCTACTTTTCTGTCGGTGCAGTGCGTCAATAGTAGGATTGCGGAACAGGTCTTCGTTAGTCGTATGTCGATAGCGCGGTATTGTAGCGTCCATAGTTTGTTTAATTGTCTCGTCCATTTGTTTTAGGTAATTGTCGATCTCCTCGTTTGACAAATTCCTATTGGACGGTGGATGGAGAGTGTGCGAGGCGATTGCTCTTGTCAAGGTTGCGGAGAAGCGTGTCCATCGAGTCCTGCTGTAGTTGTAAGAATATCTTTGGACAAACTCCTCCAATTCCGCAATTTCGTTGGGAACTATAATTTCGGTGCTAAAACCGCAATGGTCACTGTCATACACGAATGTGCGCAGACAGTTTAGCGTTTGTAAATTCGTACCTGTCAGTCGTATACGTTCGTCGTACAGCATTAGATCCAAATAAGATCCGCCTCTGGGAAACGACGGGTTATCCGTCGCTTTAATACCGAGTCTGTACATGACATCGTGCTGACCCCACCAATCGAGTAGTAGGTTCCCTCTAGTATTTGGCAAATTATTTCCCCAATCTCTGTGTCTAGCGTTGAAGTCCCCGCCGATTATAAAATAATTCTCCCCCGATTCCAGTCTCAGGAGTCGAAAAAGCGTGTCGAGCTCTGTAATGAATAAAGTGGATTGTGAAGTCTCAGGTGCATAAACAGAGGCCAAGTACAGCCGCTTTCCACTGCGGAGCGGGATGTAAATGACGACTGCCTCCAACACCCGGAACCTACGCAACACTCCCTTGTACACTCTGTGAAATTTTATACCTTGTTTAATGAAGATCGCGACGCCGCCTCCACGTTTGGATCGGGGCCAATTTCTTCTTCTAACAATATAATTATTGTACTCCAGTTTGTGCTTATCGGTTAGCTTGGTTTCCCTAGCGAAAAGCACATCAGGAGTTTGGTCTTGAAGCAATTTAAACATCGCGGCTTTTCGTTCGATCCTAATCAGTGAATTAACATTCACCGCAAGGACCTTTAAAGTTTGCTCCATCATGTGCGTACCCATTACGACATGTGTTGTGTTAGGCCCGGCAGCAGCGCGTAGATCTGGTCCACCCATTTGACCTGTTCTTGTACCTGTTTTTGCAGCTGAGCCATCTGCCCTTGGTTAGTTTTTTTAGTTTTAAATGCATTTTATTTTTTAAATCATTAATTCTTACATACTAACAAAAAATGCTTAAATGCTAGCTTAAAATTACTTAACAATCTTATACTAACTTACTGGCCCCACACAGGCACTCTAAGCTACTCTAAATTCTTATATCTATGTCTTTCGACTTTATTTACATTTTATTGAAATTCGTATTTATTTTGTATACTTAAAGCTAAGAAAAATTTGTTAACAAAAACTTAGCATATGGAGTTATTTTTTTATAAAAACTTAATATCTAACTTAAAAAAAAACTTAAACCTAACCTACATACACACCACATACACATAGATATTATACACAATTATATACATATATTAGTATATACAAAAGTATATACTAATATATGTATATATTTCTTAAATACTAACCTAAACCTATGTAAGCTGGCCATCGCTATTCACCGAGCAAATAGATTGGTCAGCTCTGCCTCATTAGTGAGGCTGGTCCGTAATTGACGGAAACGACGACGAAACATCTTCTCCATCATTCAACCACCAGAAATGCTGGTGCTGCCGAACGACATCCCTCTTATCGCGATTCCCCACCGCCCTACTGAACCTGAGACGATCCACACTGCCGTGTGCGACGTCTCTGCCGTAGTTGAGTCGCCTGTCCCCAGCTTTCCGAGCGACATGGAAGATTAACGGGACCGCTGATCTATCCTGGATCAACCCTATCTGATCTAGGTAGAGGAATGCTTCCGGTGGAACGAAGCCGTCAGAGCGCACACTCTCATGGTAAAGGTAATTGGGGTAGTAAGCCCCAGATATCAGGTTATTCGTCGAGTTCATTGCTCTTGCAATGTGCCTTCGAGTCAGCTTAATTACGAAGTTGTCCACTCGTATTAGGTTCGCCCTGTTGTAAAGGACCTCATTACGATAAAATTTTTTGTACTCCGACTCTGGTGTTCTGTACAAGCGAAGGCAAGCCCTAAGGCAAGCCCTCTCAAACACCCGAATCTTTTCCATTAAGCTTGCTCGCACATTGAACCACACGGGGCACCCGAATACCAGCATGGGCCTGATAAGGGCCATGTAGCAGATTACCTTTACCCTCGCATCGAGTTGGCTGCTATAAAACAGTCTCTTTGTAAGGGCAAAAGCGCCTTTAGCTCTGGCCAGAGCAGCATCTACATTTTTGTCAAAATACAGAAACTGATCTAGCCAGATCCCAAGGTATCTGACTACATTTCGACAGATAAGAGGCTGTCCGTGTTGTCCAATGATCGAAAACTTTCGCCAATTTTTTCTGGTATCCCTAGAGGCTCCAGACAACGGCGTCCTAAAGAGAATGGTTTCCGACTTCTGAAAGTTGATTTTCAACTTCCAGTCATCGCAAAATCGTCTTATCTTATCGAAGTCACGCTGCAAGAGAGTATTAATGACCTCGATTTTTGGACCTGTTCTGTACGCTATCAAATCGTCTGCGTACGCAATAGTATGGGGAAGTGAACCTATCAAATCGCTTGTATAAATGTTGAATAGTATCGGCGAATTGACCGCGCCCTGCTGCAGACCATTTTTAATTTGAAATATTCCAACAGAAGTCACATCACCATTTTTCACGATGAACTGTCTGTTGGTTAGGATATTATAAAGAATGTACAAGAGTGGTTTACTGATCCCCAGCCTAGTCAGCTTATAGAAAAGACCCTCTAACCATACGGTGTCGAAGGCCTTCTCCAAGTCAACAAGGCAGGCACCAGTGCATTGGTTTTTGCCTTTATTCCATTGGATATCGGACACCAGTTTAGACGCGGCATGTGAGATATCATGTCCCGCCTTAAAACCGAATTGATTATCCGGAACTATATGTTTGTCCTCAACCCACCTAGACAGAGCTGTATTGATTACTCTTTCAAACACCTTACTGATATTCGGAAGGAGACTTATCGAACGGAGATTCGCCGGATTGGATATATCCTTTCCCTTTTTGGGGATAGGTTGCACCACCGCCGTTTTCCAATGCGCTGGATAATGTGCATTATTCATTGCATTATTAAACAGGGTGGTGTAAATGTCCACCGCTTCTAGAGGAAGATGTCGAAGCACGATGTTCGGAATACCATCGGTCCCCACTGATTTCTTAGCCCTGATTGTGTCGAAGATCTCATGGAGCTCTTCCTTCGAAATGAACGGGGGTAGGTCACCCTCTCTGGTAATGACATTATTTGCCATATTTGCTTCGCTGAACCGGGTGAAACCAGAGCCCTCGGATCGCCAGTTCTCTACTTCATTTCGAATGTGGAGGTCGTGCACCAAGACGCGATTGTCCAGGTCATAATTAGGGCCAATGGTATCAGTGGCCTTGTATATTTCCTGGAAAGTCGCCCCTATGGTCTCAACCTTCTCCTGTGGATCCTCGATCACAAAGAAGTCGTCATCATCAGCGGCCTCATTTGGATCAATACCTGCTATTGTCAGTAACCGTTCGTTGTCTGTTGTCCGCGCTATTTTAAGACACTGAAGGTCGTTTTGATGTTTTCTCCGAAATAGTTTGTTTATTTGCGGGAACATATTCGGGTTGCTGGTGTTTACAGCCCGAACCCTGTTGTTCCAATATGAACTTACAGAAATTCTGTAATTCTCTTTTATTAACGTTTGAATATTTTTAATCGACGCCTTCAGTGTCCTAATCTCCGGGTCTTGTCTGTCAGTAAACTGTCTGTACAAGTTTTTGAGTCTTGTCAGAAGTCTACTTTTCTGTCGGTGCAGTGCGTCAATAGTAGGATTGCGGAACAGGTCTTCGTTAGTCGTAAGTCGATAGCGCGGTATTGTAGCGTCCATAGTTTGTTTAATTGTCTCGTCCATTTGTTTTAGATACTTGTCGATCTCCTCGTTTGACAAATTCCTATTGGACGGTGGGTGGAGCGTATTCAAGGAGAGTGCTCTTGTCATGGTTGCGGAGAAGCGTGTCCATCGAGTCTTACTGTAGTTGTAAGAATATCTTTGGACAAACTCCTCCAATTCCGCAATTTCGTTGGGAACTGTAATTTCGGTGCTAAAACCGCAATGGTCACTGTCATACACGAATGTGCGCAGACAGTTTAGCGTTTGTAAATTCGTACCTGTCAGTCGTATACGTTCGTCGTAAAGCAGTAGATCCAAATAAGACCCCCCTCTGGGAAACGACGGGTTATCCGTCGCTTTGAGACCGAGTCTGTACATGACATCGTGCTGACCCCACCAATCGAGTAGTAGGTTCCCTCTAGTATTTGGCAAATTATTTCCCCAATCTCTGTGTTTAGCGTTGAAATCCCCGCCGATTACAAAATAATTCTCCCCCGATTCCAGTCTCAGAAGTCGAAAAAGCGTGTCAAGCTCTGTAATAAATAAAGTGGATTGTGAAGTCTCAGGTGCATAAACAGAGGCCAAATACAGCCGCTTTCCACTGCGGAGCGGGATGTAAATGACGACTGCCTCCAACACCCGGAACCTACGCAACACTCCCTTGTACACTCTGTGAAATTTTATACCTTGTTTAATGAAGATCGCGACTCCGCCTCCACGATTGGATCGGGGCCGGTTTCTTCTTCTAACAATATAATTATTGTACTCCAGTTTGTGCTTATCGGTTAGCTTGGTTTCGCTAGCGAAAAGCACATCAGGAGTTTGGTCTTGTAGCAATTTAAACATCGCGGCTCTTCGTTCGATCCTAATCAGTGAATTAACATTCACCGCAAGGACCTTCAAAGATTGCTCCACCATGTGCGTACCCATTACGACCTGTGTTGCGTTAGGCCCGGCAGCCGCGCGTAGATCTGGTCCACCCGCTTGGCCTGTTCTTGCACCTGCTTTTGCAGCTGAGCCATCTGCCCTTGGATTGCGAGCAAGATGGCCAGCATGTTGGGTGCAGCTTCCGTTGTTCTCGGCATTGGCGCCGGAGAAGCAACAGTCGCTTGCTGTACCGTAGCCCCCCCACCTGCCGCCATTTGGGCGTAGGAAATTTGGGGCGTGACGGCTTGTGTTTGAAGCCTCACAGGTGAACGTTTGACCTCCACCTTCTGCTGCCGAGCCAGTTTTGCTTTTTTAATGTTAGCGAACTTAGGACAACCCCGATAGTTTGCGGTGTGTCCCACGTTCCCACATAATACGCACGAGAGCTGCGTCCTATCGGATGCTCCGTCCCTACCCAGAGCACACTCCTCGGAACTGTGGTTCTTTGCGCACTTCACGCATCGAGGCTGCATTTGGCAGTTCGACGCGGCGTGCCCGAACCTCTGGCATCGAACGCATTGTATAACGCCTTCGCTCCTTTTTAATTTTTCCCAGTGAACCACCTGGTAGTCTAGGACATTGATACTCCTTAGACTATCCAGACGACTTTCGGGACTGAGCTGCACCAGGAAGAACGGCAGACTCCGTTTCTCCCGCCTGGCTCTAGCTGTGGTAAATGGCTTTACCCCCACGAACTTGAGTCCTTCGCACTCCTTCTCTTTAAGCAGTGCCAGGATCTCCTCAGGATCAGAAGACGGTTCCAACCCCTTCAGCAGCATCGATTGCCGCTTTTCACACTTCGGTGTGAATGAGTAGTGCTCCGTCGTCGTTTCCTTTAGGAGCTCTTTCACTTTCGCGTAGCCCTCCACTGTATTACAGTGGATGGCATGGCGATCATTCCCCAATCTCTTAATGTTAAAATTATTACCAATGACCAGCTTACACAGGTCCTTGGTAGCATTTACCTCCAATTTGTAGGTGTTGATAGGAGGCACCTTCTCCTTCTTCTTCTGCTGCTGCTGCTGCCGCTGTTGTTGTTGTTGTTGTTGTTGTTGTTGCTGCTGATGCTGCTGTTGTTGTTGTTGCTGCTGCTGGTTTTGCTGTTGCCGTTTTTGTGGCTGCTGCTGTTTTAGCTGTTGCCGTTGTTGTGACTGCTCTTGTTGTTGCTGCTGCTGTTTCTTAGGCTTTTGTTGTTGTGTTTGCCTTTGAGCAAGCTGCTGTTGTTGGGATTGCTCTTGCTCTCTCTTCCTTCTTATTATTTGTTTCTCTTTTATGGCCAGCACTCTTTGTTGCAGCATTTTAATGCTGCTACTTATGGCCTCCATTTCTTCCTCTTCATCATCAGACTCGCTTGCTGCCAATGAAGCGAAGTTGTTGGTCGTTTGTAGGGTGGGACGTTTTATCAAGTTGGAAGTTGAACTAAGCTTCCTCCTTCTTTTTGTTTTTGGCGTATGGCTCGAACCACTCGAAGCCTCACCTGAGATCATTTCAGCAGGTCCCGCTATCGGCATAGCGGACCGCTCATTACAATCCATCACGTGATAAAACCGGACCACTTATTTTTATTTAAAAATAAATAAATAAATAAAAAAAAAAAAAAAAAAAAAATCGTCTGGCGACTACCGGGAGTCGAACCCACAACCTTTGCAGTCTCAAGCGAACACACTACCGCTGCGCTGATTGGATCCTAAATCCAAACTGTTAAATTTTTTTGTTAAGCGAAACACTTCTCACTCACAAGTCGTAACACGTCTAAACTCCGCGGAGGTCTATGAACGACTGACCATCTGCCCTTGGATTGCGAGCAAGATGGCCAGCATGTTAGGTGCAGCTTCCATTGTTCTCTGCATTGGCGCCGGAGAAGTAACAGTCGCTTGCTGTACCGTAGCCCCCCTACCTGCCGCTATTTGGGCGTAGGAAATTTGGGACGTGACGGCTGGTGTTTGAAACCTAGCAGGTGAACGTTTGACCTCCACCTTCTGCTGCTGAGCCAGTTTTGATTTTTCAATATCAGCGAAGTTAGGACAACCCCGATAGTTTGCTGTGTGTCCCACATTCCCACATAACACGCACGAGAGCTGCGTCCTATAGGACGCTCCGTGCCTACCCAGAGCACACTCCTCGGAACTGTGGTTCTTTGCGCACTTCACGCATCGAGGCTGCATTTGACAGTTCGACGCGGTGTGCCCGAACCTCTGGCAGCGAACGCATTGTATAACGCCTTCGCTCCTTTTTAATTTTTCCTGGTGAACCACTTGGTAGTCTAGGACATTTATACTCGTTAGACTATCCAGACGGCTTCCGGGACTGAGCTGCACCAGGAAGAACGGCAGACTCCGTTTCTCCCACCTGCCTCTAGCTGTGGTAAATGGCTTTACCCCCACGAACTTGAGTCCTTCGCACTCCTTCTCTTTAAGCAGTGCCAGGATCTGCTCAGGATCAGAAGACGGTTCCAACCCCTTCAGCAACATCGATTGCCGCTTTTCACACTTCGGTGTGAATGAGTAGTGCTCCGTTGTCGTTTCCTTTAGGAGCTCTTTCACTTTCGCGTAGCCCTCCACTGTATTACAGTGGATGGCATGGCGATCAATCCCCAATCTTTTAATGTTAAAATTATTGCCAATGACCAGCCTACACAGGTCCTTGGTAGCACTTACCTCCAATTTATAGGTGTTGATAGGAGGCACCTTCTCCTTCTTCTTCTGCTGCTGCTGCTGCTGTTGTTGTTGTTGTTGTTGCTGCTGCTGCTGTTTTTGCTGTTGCCGTTTTTGTGGCTGCTGCTATTTTAGCTGTTGGCGCTGTTGTGACTGCTCTTGTTGTTGTTGCTGGTATTTCTTAACTTTTTGTTATTATAGCACTTGTGCTATTTTATTTGTTTGGACCGCTCTCCACAATCCATCACGTGATGGACAACACTTAGTACCACTTTAACTTGTTTTTGAATTTATTTTAAATGAAAATAAAAAAAAAAAATGTGTAGAGTACACGGGGATTCGAACCCACGACCTATGATATGCCGGCCGAGCACACTGACGCTCTGCTAATTGGAGCCTATAGGAATTTCCTCAAATGTCTCTTTGTTATTTTGTTATCACTATGCACTCGCAAGCCGAAACACGTCTCTTCTTCACGGAGATATATGAACGACTGATCAGTCTTTTCATATTTACTTTGGCGTGTGACTCTAGTCTCATCTTGACAGCTATTATCCCAAAGCAGATATGGTATGTCTTCTTCCAACAGGGCCGACCCCAACAAATGTGGACCTTAAAACATTAAAGCGATAGAAAGGGAATAACGCATCCAGTATTATGTTCTGGCAAAAGACATTGCCATCATGGGGCTAAATCCCAAAACTAACCTAGGAAGCCAATCGCAGAAGTCACATCCAAAATATGGACTTAAAATTCTATTAATACACGACTCTCTAAGCGGGGCGAACTTACAAAGATCTGAGTATGAGACCAAATCAAAACTTCAAACTGAACTTTAGAAACAAACAGGAGTCTTCGAAAACTTTCATGTTTATCTAGGTATGCCGAGGAAATTCAAGTTGAACTTCTACTGGAATTTCACTTTCCGACGATCAAAATATAGGGTGACCGGATAGCAATGATAGTTTTTCCAATTGTTATCTTTTAGCAGCTGTCAAATTATTCAGTAAGGTCGTTGTACGCTTGCCGAACTTGCGGAAATTATTAAGGAATATTATCAAAGTCCCGACTTAGTTGTAAATACGCAAAATGAATTTCGTCGTGAGGTCGGTCGGGTTCATGGCTTCAGCGTACAGGTAATTCGTCGCACGGTGGAAAAGTTTGAGCGTGAGCATACTCTTTTAGATTTTAAACCACCAACTAGACAAAGATTTGTGCGATATGAAGAAAATATACATACATATGTAAACGAAGAAGCAGACTCCCCCAGAGAAGAATCCAGTTCCGTTTTGATGTTGGTTGGATTGAGGCATTTCAAATGAAAGTATTGTATCACATAGCGATGACCAATTTTTTCCATATTTAAAAATTCTTTGAGAGCGTTCACTATTGATGGCTGCCGAACAAATACTAAACAACATACATAGTGTCATCAACTTTCAAATTTAAGCTTTATAAGATTGGTACTTTCTATGATAGTCATTCTTTTCAAACAACAACCGCCATCTATACGCCAGATCGGGTACTTCTGAACTACCCTCGTACCTAGAAAGATATCAGATACTATGGCTTCCGGAAAAATAAGACCATCAACCAATTGTTAGGAGACTTCCCTAATCAAATAAGTAAGTGTTTGAATAGTAACCACAATATTATCGTACTATTCAATGATTTAAAAAAAGTGGTCGACACCCTCTGTGGCAACTGGAAAAAATTGGCATACGAGGATTTATTCTTGCTTGGTTTGAAAGCTACCGGGAAAACCGAAGTTTCAAAGGAAAAATAAATAAGCAAATCAGCAATTGCGAGGAGTACCGCAAGGAACGAAATTCGGGCCATTGCTATTTATAATATATGTTAATGGACTTCTCTGCCTTCTTCAGAAGGGTACGGGATATGCTTACGGAAGCAGCATCCAAAATAATGCACAAGGAGTTTGCAAGATGTCATAATCATGGTCTCATCATAAATGCAACAAAAAAAAATCCATGCATATTCGTCCGCCACACATACAAAGAACGCTGTTTAAAATAAAAATACACGATAAAACATGCCTTCATAGCACAGGGATCCACTTACATGACAGGAGTCAACGTATAAATATTTCCGTGCCATAGTATGTAGACTATAATTTTAACCGGAGCTACCATATAAGAGTGTTAGAGGCAAAACATCGACAACCAATAATCGCACTGTTTTACCTAACCACCTTATGCACGTAAGTTGTTCCACGACAATGTTACTTTGGGCTTTTGAAATTCCCTTTAAGATGTGGGAAAAACCTCACATATTCTACCACTTCAACAAATACAAGCATGCGCGCCACGGCTAGCTCCAATGAAGCGCAATCGTGAAGTCCAATTTCCGTCAACTTTATCGAGCAACTGGTGCCGAATATCAGCAATAATACGCCGAATGTTGACTTCCAAATCGTCCAACGTCTCTGGTTTATCGGCATAGACTAGTAACTTCACATACCACCAAAGAAAGTAATCCAAAGGTGTGTTTCCCGCAATAAATTGATGTTGTCGGGCGCCGTGTGGCATGTTGCACCATCTTGTTGAAACCAGAGTCCTGTCACGTCAATGCCATTCAACTGAGGAACGAAGAAGTCAGAAATCATGTTTCTATAGCGCTCTCCATTGACGGTAACATTCTGGCCGGCATCGCCCTTAAAGAAATATGGGCCGATGATTCCACCACCTCATAAAGCACACCAAACAGTGAGTTTTAATGGTTGTAAGGACGTTTCGACAAAGGCTTCTGGATTTTCTCCACTCCTAATTCGGCAATTTTGCTTGCAGAACAAAATTTTACGTTGAAAATAAGGATCAAGCTGAATCATGTTTTCGGCTGAATCACCGAAAATACGGCGCGTATAATGGTCAGGAGGACCCAAGTTAAGTTGGGTCTTAAGTATAAGCTTTTAAGCGAAGATCTTCCATAAAATTTTCCACAAAGCGGATGGGCATATCGACTCATTCGGATTCTCTTCAACACTGCGCTTCACAACGGCAATAACTTCTTCTGTTTGCACTGTTTGTCGTCTTTGGGGATGCGTATTACCCACTAGAGTGCACGTGGAGCGAAAACGATTCATCACGTTCCGAATAACTTGGTTAGATGGACTATTATGTCGACCGTAAAATAGACGTAGCGCACGATAAGTTTGGCGAACCGAACCATGGTTTTCAAAATAAGCTTGCACAATTTGCACGCGTTGTTCTGGCGTTAATCTATTCATCTGTCAAATGCCAAAACGTACCTACTAACCACAAATCAACTGTCAAATTGAAAATCTGTAGACACATTGTTGCCAGTTTAAAAGCCAAACTTCTAAAACAAAAAACACCCTTTACAATTATAAATCAAATAATAACATCAATAATCTTCTGCAGATAAGCCCCTAAGCTTTTGCAGGTAGTTAGATCAAAATTTAAAACTTTTGAAGATTGTCAGTAACAAATTGAATTGAATCGTATTGAATGTCACCTGCATACGAGTAAAAACATATAAACGAATAAACAATGACGCAGTTTATATCTTCAGAATGAATAACTCAGGACCGAGATGGCTTCCTTGAGGTACGCCGGAGGTAGAGTATCGAATTTGGGTCTAGACACTACCCTAGTCCCTTACTTTTAAGCAGAAAGTTATCCATATGTAATAAAGTCAGATTGATAACAAAGGACTTTTGGTTTAAGCAAGAAATTTTTGCCGAAGGTTTTGCTAAAGTGGGCTATAATTGCAACTGGCTTCTTCTGCCATCTTCTGAGCTCACAGAGTACTTGATACGCATCCGTCAGGTTATATGTTGTTGATGTACCTTTTAAAAGTCCGTGTTAAGTTATTGAAAGGATATATAAGAGCTCTTCCAGAGCTTTGGAACAAGGTAGAGCTTCGCCATGGGCCAATAATTTGAGATTCCATCTTTTCGACCTTTCATATGGATAGGGATTATGTATGCCTTTTCCCATGTAATTGGGAAAGAGGTGTGAGATGCCTCCTTGCACATCGTTTTAAGAGAGCATTCATGTGTGGATAACTACTCAAGTAGAAGAAGTAAATATGATCAGAGTCTTCGGTGTGGTTAAACAAAATTAGAAAATTAGAAGAATCGTCCGTTAGAAGGTAGTTATCTGCTTCTCTTTTCATCAGAGACTAGGGTAGGGTGCACAAAATTTGGGGAATTGGGTGTAAACGACATGGAGGCTACAAAAATTTGCCTGGAAGCTTGATTTTACATGAGCGATTCATAGATATCCTGAGAAAGAAAAATACCAGCTATATTGGCTGTTGTAGGGTTTTCAAGCACAAAACAACCGTTAAAATTCACAACCTCACCATTCCGAGTGAAGAAAATCTCTCCGTCCTATTCGGACTCCCACCCCTGGAGAGTCAATATCGAAACCAAACACACCTGAGTTTCAAAACCACTACATCACAAACTTTCCTTTCTCCTCCTTCTACCTTTCCGCCCGCGCCCTGGCAACAGTGTAAGGGTATTCATAACCCCTTTGGCGCGCGTAAATTATAAAAAAAAAAAAAAAAAAATATTGAGAGTCAAACAGGAAGCGAACAAGGTGAACCCTGCCTGACTCGACCTGCAACCAACTTCAGACTGCTATAGTTTCCAAACCGTTCATGACAGTGAGCTCAAATTTTGACACATGACAGATAATTTTATTATTTACAAGCCTTTCAGTTGTGTTGAAAAATTTTTATCCGCGATGGAATTCAAACGTGATAGTGTGATTGCTTTATATTTGGCTGGAAAACCACAAGTAGCTATCGTTAGAGCCCTCCAGCACTTCAATGTGAATAAATCATTTGTGTCTCAAACCATAGCTCGTTACCGTGATACTGGCAGCGTTGCAAAACGCCATGGAGGTGGTCATAAAAAAACAGCAACATCGGCAGAAATGGTTCGGAAAGTGAAGGCTCGAATTGAGCGAAATCCGCATCGAAGTGGAAGAAAAATGGCTCGTGAGCTCAACATATCATTGGAACGGATACAACACATACTGAAAAATGAGCTTGGGATCACGCCATTGAAGTTCCAAAAAGCACACGATCTTACACCGCAACAGAAAAAAGTTAGAGTCGAAAGACCGCTTGCACGAAAGTGTTGAGTTGCCGAATTTGTTTTTTTCCGATGAGTCGCCATTTGTTATCGAGCAATATGTCAACAAACAAAATGACCGAGTTTACTTGCCAGAGAGGTCCTTCGAAAATTTACACTTTCGGACGGTCACCAGAAAGCAGGCAGCACCCATGGTGATGGTTTGGGCCGCCATAACCGCCGGTGGTCGCTCTCCGCTCGTATTTTTGGATCGTGGCGTCAAAATGAATGCGATCGTATACCGTGAAACTGTCTTAGAGGCAGTATTGAAGCCTTGTGCAAACAATCATTTCGGTCGGAGACCGTGGACATTACAACAAGACTCGGCAACGTGTCACAAAGGGCGCGTCAACCAAGATTGGTTAAAAAACAATGTTCCACACTTCATTTCTTCGACACAATGGATTGCAAATTCTCCGGAAGAAAATCCGTTGGAGGCAAAGGTTGGCACTAAAAAATACCAAAGTTTGGACCACCTCAAACAAGCACTTCGCCAGGAATGGGTCAAAATACCGCAGAGCCACTTGCGTGCAGCGTGCGATGCTTTCTTCAGCCGTCTCAAGGCCATTATTCGCGTCAAAGCTGGATATATTGAAAACTGCTGATACAATTTGAAAATTGATGTATTTTCCAACATTTTTTGCTTTGGCACAATAAAATTTATCAACAAATAAAAAAATTATAGCATTTTAAAAAGTTGGAGTTAGAGTCATTCACCCTGTACATATACCACCTTGATCAAAAAGTTTCCGGAATGTATTCAGAAAATTGAAAATACAAGTTTATTTATCTAAATCTATATTGTCCCCTTCAAAGTAATCAGCATCGACTGCAACACACTTATGCCAGCGCTTGATCCAATCCTCGAAACGTTTTTTATATTCGGTTCTCGGTATGACCGTCAGGGCTTCCTGAGATTTTTCCATTACTTCCTCTCGGCTGCTGAAACGCGTTCCCCGTAGTGGTTTTTTAACTCATTGAACAGAAAGAAGTCACAGGGAGCCAAATCAGGTGAATTCGATGGCTGTTAGATGGTGTTTGTTACATTTTTCGTCAAAAAATTACGAACAATGATGGCACTTTGCGACGGTGCGTTATCATAGTGCAAAATTCACGAGTTTTCTGCCCACAATTCTGGTCTCTTTCGGCGAATTGCTTCACGCAAACGTCTCATAACGGCCAAATAATACTCTTTGTTTACTGCCTGGCCTTCTGGCAAAAATTCATGATGCACTACACCGTTGTAATGCATGAAAACCGTGAGCATTGCCTTCTTTTTTAACTGAAAACGACGTGGTTTTTTTGGTCTCGGCTCATTTGGTGAACGCCATTCACTTGCCTGATGTCTGGATTGCGTGTCGTACTCATAAACCCACGTCTCGTCTCCAGTAATTTTCCTTTTGATGAATGTGGGATCGGATTCAGCCTCGCAAATCATCTCTTTTGCGACGTCAACACGGTCTCTTTTTTGCATGAAATTGAGGTCCTTTGGCACCAACTTTGCTGCTACACGACGGAGACCGAAATCATTAACCAAAATGTCTTGGACGGATCCATAGGCAATGTTCAAGTCCTCCGTTATCTCTCTGCTGGTTAATTTGCGTTTATTGACCAACATTTCTTTTACTCGTACTTCATCAATGTTTTCGTCGGTTTTCGATGTCGATGGTCTGCCACTGCGTTCATCATCTTCGATTGACTCACGACCACTTTTGAACCGCTCGTGCCACTATTAAACGACCGTTTCCTTTAGAGAATCGTTGCCGAAACACTTTTCCAACGTTCGCGCACCATTAAATCCGTTTTTTACGTAAAATTGAATACAAGTTCGTTGTTGCAAATTCAAATCCATTTCCGAAATTGTAAAAAATCGCCAACACACACGGGGATAGGTGTACTCTTGGCTACGTAAATTTTGCAAATGTCAAGCTATGACACTAAGATTTAGAGGGAATGCCAACAACAGATTTACCAACTTTACAAAAAACGCAGAACTCAAATCAGAACAATGGGAGCGCCACACGGTGGTGTGGTGCGGGAACTTTTTGATCAAGGTGGTATGTTGACAAATGGCACATTTCAGTTTTTAACACTTCCACTTTGGTCTACAAATTTCAAATCGCAAAAATAAGAAATCAAAAACAAAATTTATATTGAAAATTCAAAGATAAACAATAGGCCGATAGTTGTTATTTACAAAAAAAAACTTCGAATGGTTGTATACTTAATGCTCCTTTAAACTTGTTAAAATTTTCTTTAAATAAAGATTGTGTGAGTATATTTGCAGTTTATTCATCAGAAGATACATACTCTGGATTAAACAAATTATTCTCGTAAATTTCTCCTATAAAATGATATCGCGCGTCGATATGTTTTGTACGTTTGTGAAATTCAGGATTTTTAATTAATTTAACAGCACTTTGGCTATCAGTATACAGCGTGTCCCCTAATTCGTCAAAGATAATTTGGGAAATGATTTTTGGGTACATCCTCGCTGTTCTGCTCCTATCACAATCTAATACTAAAGAGCTACAACATTACCAATGTGAGAAACAATAAAATGTGGCAAGTAGTACAGTAGTGCAGACAATTCAGTAAACGTACGCTGTACGTCATTCTCAGTATAGAAAAAAAAATACGAGTAACGTACATTGCACGTCAAAATAGCGCAGGAGGTTAAAAGTCTGTGACACGACTAAGGCATCTTTTCCGTTAAAGTGAGTGTCCATTCCCATCCTATTTAGTATGCTCTTCTAGAAAAAGTGATTCTTCTTCTATACTCTTGATGATAACCTCCATCCTCACAGATTTTGGCCATTCTCCTTTTCTAAATGCAACCAAATAGATGATCGGGCAAAAGTACAATAGTAGCCTCTGCGACGATCATAGTTAAATAGTCGGAGAATCTTACTTCTCCCATTAAATGAACATGTATCCGTTGTCAAAACTCGAGTCTGACCGATGAGGATAGGAGACAAAGAAATATTACAAATCAAATGCAATACATCTTTCTTCTAAAAGTCGTCGAAAAAGTGGTCAAAATCGACATGTTCCTATAGATGGTACAGTCTCAAAATTACTACGCAGATACCAAAAATGTCCAGAGATCTCTGAATAAACCAACAAAGGCACCTTCTCGAAAGATTCCCACCGAATGGACAATGATGTCGTGTATCCGTCTTCCAGGAATACAACCAGGTAGTATTCACTATCTGAAATGAGGAATTCCTCATCTCCAAGGCCACGCATGTACTTCATTAATACAAATGACCTTTCAGCTTCCACAATTAACTTTCAGAAATTAATCGCTGTAGCCGTATACCTACTGCGTCCATACATTCCTGCCATAAATCATCGTTTCTTGCTCTCCAGAAGTAACTGTAAACCTACTTCATCTTTAAATCAGTAAAACTTACAATATGACTCGAAGCCAAGTTGGTATCGCACCTTGCAAGGAACAGGCTACAAAGCGCTTAATACCATGCGTAGGCGTCCAAGGAGTGTTGTACGAGTATGTAACATACGAATACATCGCATGCAATTAATTTTTCGATTCTCCGCATGCCCCCGTATTTCTATGTGTGTGTGTAACATTGATTGCTACTAGCGTTTTATTCCCCATCCAAGTAACCTTGGTATAGTCGCAGTAACCACCGCCGAGCAGCAGCTTATGCAACCTCACTTTCATCCTCGTCGTTCATATTGTACGAATATGTATCTGCTCTCTGTCTGTCTATCATTGGCATGGTATCTAAAGCTAGAAGCAAACTTGAAGCACCTTCAAGATGCAAAAAAAAAACAAAAAACAAAAATGTATTCCAAAAGAGGTTGCGCGTCTGACTCTTTGTTATTTTCTGTGTTAAATGTCGTGACCCAAAAAGCTAAAATCTAAAGATGCCGTCATCTTTAGTGGCACGACTGTGTTAGATCTTCAGATGTCCTTCTTTACTTTACTACCTATAAGAGAGCGTTAAGTGCTAATCAATATTTGAAAATCTTTAAACACAAATACTATAGACAGATACGAATACAAGGCAACAAAGGAAACAAAGAGATGAATGAAAGAAGATGGACAAACATAGAAAACAAGTAGGATACGATGGATGTTTTGGATCAAACAATGAATCTGGATGGCTTCGTCTAAAAAGTTCTCCAAATCAATGAAACATCTCTGAACTCGTAGTTGAAGTCGTAATGTAATCATGCCCTAGTCGTACTCATCTCGTATCTATGAATTCTTTCACGTCGGTCGTGTGTACACTCAGAGCTGTCAGTGTCAGATATACAGATGTCAAACTGTCCGGACGTTACGAGTATGTATCTTTTTTTTTTCTGTCAGTTCTATGTGTCATCTGTGTGTGACTTTATCTCGAAAAATGAGAAAAGTACAAAAACGAAAAAAAAAAAAAAAGCAATAACAAATTGGAAGCAAACGCAAACGGAAGAAACATTGTAACGCGCCATAACGCTTACTTTTCGTTTTGTTTCGTTTCGTTTCGTTTGGTTTCAGATTTGGCTTTGGTTTACTTTACTTTGGTTTGGCTCGGTTCGGTTTTGGTGGGCTAACAAAAGTAGGTCTCACCTCTGGTTGCACCACCATCTATGAGTTTTAGTCCATGTTCCTTTGTGTCTCTTGCTTCTCATGCCCCTTATACTGTTCATAGTACCACCTCATACAGCTTTTTCCAACTCTATACCTCCTAGCTGTATGCCAGTTGAATTGCTGCATTGCATTGTACTCGTACGTACTGTTGCATAGGTTTTCTGCTTAATTTTCGTTTTCAATAAGCCACCGAAGCGCGGTAAATAGGAATAGTGCTTCAGCAGCAACTACGAGTATGCCACCAACACCAGCTTCAGCGCCCAGCAATTGTATCTCTAGTTGCTGCAGTTGCAGTTGATTTTGACTAAGCAAACACAGCTAAAGGCTTACGGAAGTGGGTGCAGCTGCCGTTTAAATGGAAACAGTTGGACAAATTAGTAACACCCGATGGGGTTTTTTCTTCTATTTTCCCACCATCCACTCTGTATTTGTTTTGTGGCTTATTTTCGTCTCACAGTGTTTGACGTTTAAACGAAAATTATGAGAGCTCTGTGGGGTTGTGAAGAGGTTTTAGATTCACGGTGGAATGGGCCTTCAATTTTATAGTTGGCTTCCGACTGTTTGTTAGTTTCGAAATGAGCTTAAGAGGTGACATTATTTCAAAATATGAAGGGACTCGAAAACACCCAATTTCCGGGACCTTTGAACTGACAAATTACCTCTCGACGGGGATCATTAAATCACTAAGGAGGGTGAAATTGATAGAATTAGCTGAAGCTAAATAATGGCTTTGTTCGACCGCTCTACCTACGTTGAAATACTCGTAGTTTTCCTGTGCGAGTTTACGGGACTGTAACGTTCAAACATAAAGTTAGTTTTGGCTGTTATTTTGTGTCATTTTAAAGGTGCAGCATCACAGTAGATGCGTGGGGTATCACGTCTTTACTCTTACCATTTAGCCAAACATATGGCGCACTTTCAGGTACTCGCCAGAGACATGTACAGAATATGTCCATACTCGGTCCTTAGCGATCAAAACAGTTGCTCAATCTCAGAAGAAGAGATATCACCAAACTCATAAACATACTTCAGTGACGAAGAGGAAGGAGACTTTAACTTACTTGAAGTTCGCAAGTAGAGTTAGTGCCCGAAAGAAAGCTGGAAAAGTTTATTGCGTGAGGACCAGGTCCATCACAGCTATCATCAGGATAGTTTGACCTGAAGTCTGGTAATGTTCATCTTGCTGCATTGTCCATTCGTTCAGCAAGACTGAGCCAATGTTTTTGATAGATTTCGGCCTTATAGGCTTCATTGTCATATTGTTGGGCTTGTTCTTTTGACCACCGATCTCAGTGTATTTCACTGACGGATAGTGGTTTTCATGTTGAAATCAAACCTACGATCTGTCTGCTCCTTGTCGAAATCTGATGCAAGTTTAAAAATAAAGAAGAACCTCCATTCATCTTTTATCCGACGCAGTTGAATTCGCCCATCTCTATCTAGAACTCCTAACAGTAAGAACTACGAGTATATTAAGCTTTGGGGAGAGAGGATAAATTAGTGAAATTTGCTTCAACGTTTGCCATTTTAGCTGTCAAATTGACATCTATCTTAGATGTGACCTGCACCGTGTCAGATCGGGAAACTATTGATTGCTCAGAACTTGGTCTGGGCCAGTAGCGCATCAATCAGGCACGATGAAGTGCTTGTTTTACCACCTCGCGGTGGTCTCCGGGTAACTATTTGCGTATACCTATACACGCCTCGGATTAGGAATGATAACACGCTGACGACTTTTGGCTATTGTACCTGGACAAAGATTAGTTTCTGGAATGTGAAGACGCTTCTCGACAACGGAAGTGAAGGTCCTCAAAATGTCAGATGCCTCCAATTAGGGAAGGAACTCATGCGGTATAAGATGGACATCTTTGGGCTTAGTGAAGTTAGATGGTTGTGCTCGGGGGAAGTTTAAGCCTCCAACTCGTAACACTGTACTGTTCTACTTGGGAAAGGCACCTGGAATCTGTCGGGCATCTGGTGGTGGATTGCTGCTTTCCAAAACAGCTCTCGAAAGCTTAATTTCCTGGAAGCCTTTCGACGGCAGGATCCTACAAGTCAAGTTCCGGAGTAGAGTACATCGCGTCACCATCATACAGTGTTACGCCCCAATGGAGCTCTATTCTGTCGAGGAGAAGGAGGCCTTTTAAAACCGGCCGAGTGCTGCTTATGATAGTATACCTCGCAAAGATATCATAATGGTAATGGGAGACTTGAATGCCATGGTTGGCAATTGGTAAATCATGGTGTTGTCACCCATAATGACAATGGCGAGCGTTTCGTCGATTTTTGCAACACCAACCGCCTTGCAATAGGAGGGACCATGTTTGAGCACATGACGTGCCACAAAGTCAGTCAGATGTCGACGCTGAGATAAGCAACTTCCAACCAAATTGATCACTTCGCGATTAGTCGGCGATTTAGAAGCAGTCTCCAGGACGTTCGTAATAGAAGGGGTGCAGACATGGGAATGGCGCCACCATCTGATGGTTGCTAGCGTAAGATTGCGTTCAGCTGCATTTCGTAGATCCCAAGAAAACACCCGAATGCCTAAGTCGAATACCGATAGACTAAAGGATCCCACTAGGGGACCACCTTCTACAACTCCATCGAAAACCCTTGGTGTGCTGTTTTCATATCCGGTGCTGATAGTATAGTCGGTGGGTCGCAAGGAAGAGACAGTGCTTGGCTTTCCGAAGAAACTTGGAGAAACGAGCTAGAGTCTGCGTATCGCATGAAGATGAGAGAAGTTCACCGTAGCGTGCGACGTGGTAAGCGTAACTATATCAAGGCATTGGCTACACAAGCAGAAGAGGCCGCTAGTATGTGTGACAGTAGAACCGTCTACAGAATTATAAATCTAATAACACCTGGTAAAAGACACAGACGGCTCTCTGCTAGTTTCGGATGAGGACCAGCTTAAAAGATGGAAGGAGCACTTTTCTGTGGTTTTAAACTGCGTTTTCGCCAGCGGAGTGAACCCAACGCCCAATGATCCGCCTGCAGTAACAACACTGCGTCCCTCAGTAGAGAAGAAATCTTTACCGCAATTAAAGCGCTGAAGAACAACAAAGCGGTTGGACTTGACGGTATTCCTGCAGAGCTCTTACGAGAAGCGCCAACAACTTAGAGTGAGCTCTGAACCCACCCATTGCGGGAAACAAAGAGTTTTCCTGAAGAGTGAAAAAAAGGAAGGAAGGAGGCCTTACGCAGTGCGTGCTGCCTGCAGTAGCCAAGTTAATAGCATAAATCGTCCTGGAACAAATAAAAGACCACCTCGAAGACACACTCGACGCCGGACAAGCAGCATTCCACACTGAATTTTTCTTTGTGGACCACATCAACACCTTACGGATCATCATCGAATAGTGCGTTGAATATCGATCAGCACCTCACCTGCTGTTCATCGACTTCGAAAAGGCGTTCGACAGTGTCTACAGAGATTTTATCTGGCTTACTTTGCGCAGAAGGGTCAGCCCAGATAAATTGATTGCTATTATCAAGGCTACATATGATGGTTGTCAGAGGAGTTTGAAATCCTAAGTGATGCTAGGCAGGGCTGTATATTGCCACCAATACTGTTCCTGTTGGTGATAAATGATGTACTGCATGCAGCTTTGTCGACTGGAAATGTAGGAATTCAGTGAACTCTGCAATCCCACCTCAAACATCTGGATTACGCGGGTGGCGTAAGTTTACTTTTTCATAAGATCATGGATCTCCACCTCCATCCGTTGGGCTAAAGATCCATACGACAAAAACTAAAAGGATCTTCCTTGGAACTTCCTCATCTAACCAAGTAGAGATTTCTGGACAACCAGTAGAGATGGTAGGGAATTTTCAATATCTTGGGAGTATTGTCTCTACTGATAGCGGGACCGAACTAGAAATAATCAACTGAATCGGGAAAGCAAAGACTGCCCTCGGAGTGCTGCCCAAAATATGGAGAAACAACTCTATCAGCCTAAAGACCATGCTACGACTGTTCCGGTCCAATGTTGAATCCGTGCTTCTTTATGGATGCAACACTTGGAAAGTCACACCCGCTGTCACAAGAAAGCTGCAAACGTTTGTAAATAGATGTCTGAGAAGCATCTTGAGGATTTTCTGGCCCAAACGTATCTCTAATGATGAACTTCATGCGAGAAAAGGTCAGGAACCCATTGACTCTATAATACGAAGACGTAAGTGGCAGTGGATTGGATTACAACGCAAAGGAACCCTTTCACGCAGACGAGTGGCCGACCGAGCAATACTTGACGAAGAACGGTCTAAGAGAAATCAGCACAACTGGGAAAAGTTGGAAAGAGCTGTAATACATCTTACTTTTTCTATCAGAACCGGGTATTCAGACAAAGAACTAGTCAATTTTGTACACTTGATATCTTTTTTTGTGACCGTGAGGCACAGTGATTGAGTTCGTAGGCAACTATACAAGAACGCTTGGGGGTCAAAGTTTTTCGGCAATACCGAAAATCAGAAAATGTGATTTTTTAACGGCAAACCACTGAAAGTGAGACCGTTCTCCAACCATTTGGAGTTGGCAAAAAACCGTGGGTACCTCTCTCTGTGCACGAGATGACAGGACGAAAAGCAGAGCGGACCTAGACCCTGGTTAGACCAGGCATATCAATTTATTTACTTTTTTACATATATACGATATATTCTTTTAAATAAATGTTCTTAGTCTTTCGCGGAAGTTATTTGCTGAAAAGGGCCCATAGAACTACTACTCCCAACATCAGCCTGTATTAACTCCCGCGTCAAAGACTGCATCATAGTCTGCGGTAGCATCTGCTCAGTACCTCAGTATTGCGGGCAACAGCCGGGCATTCCAGAAGAAAGAGTGGGTGTTCAAGGGAAACCCTTGGAAGGCTTGACATCAGGTGGATAACCACCATTGATTTTCGAGCCATCCATAGAGATTCTATATGCTCAGAATCTTACTAAAGCCAGTTCTAGATGCCACAAGCATACGCGGATTATGTAGCCATACTCCGTATCTAGCGATCTACTCTAAAGTGCAGGCAGCCCTAGATGTGATGGTGCACTAGTCGGGTCTTTAAGTCAAACCTCTCAAAACTGAGGTTGTTCTCGTTACGACAAGGAAACAGCTGACTGGTCTGGCGAATCTAGTTCTTAAAGCATTACCATCCAATTCTCCAAAGAAGCTAAGTATTTGGTTGTCATCCCGGACTAAGTCGTAAGCCCCGAAAGTGTTGTCGGCCTTCTGGCAGTGCAAAGCAGCTCTCGGCAAGACATGGGGCCTGTCACCGAGTAGAGTTCTTTGGATCTACACGTCTATGATTAGGCCAATTATATCCGGTTGTCTGATGGAACAAGCTCTCACGAGAAGTCGTGATTGCTACTTTTACCAAACTCGAAAAAACGGTCTTTGTCGGATGCACTTGGGCTTTCCCTAGCACGCCTGGCTCCGTTCTAGACGTACTGGTGAATTTCCCTCTCCTTGATATTCATATGCAGGGTTGCACTCTCACATCCATTTTCTGTTTAAAAAGAAGTGGTCTCTGGTAACACGCACTGGAGCCTTGGTGATCTTGCGCGCCGACTGTCTTATGACTTTGGTCTTATGGACATGCCGTCTGATGTAATGACTTGCTGCGTAAAAAATACGAAATCGATTTACCCTGCGGCAAAAACTGAGGCAGGAAAGGAATGCAGTTGGGTCTTCAGGGATATAGGATGCAGCGGTGGTGCCTTCTTGGAGGAGGATAACGTTAGTTATTTTGGCCATCAGTTCTCCAATGAAATTGCCGGTAGCATTCCCACCATTCAAACCTCCAACCGTAAAACCCGTTTCATTATGAATGCTATATCCTGCCAGCTCAACCTACCGAATCTTACCAACTTGTTGTCGATGCGATCGACTATTTAATTGACCTGTCTGACTCTACTGACGATATCTTTGTTTTCGGCGACTTTAATCTTCCTCAGCTACAGTGGATTCCATCAGACGATCAATCGTTCTTCATCGCTTCAAATGCCAACTCAGCTAAGGAATGTTTCTTCTTAGATCGCTTAACAGACTCAAGTCTATTCCAAGTCAGTGGTGTATCCTACTATATGGGCAGGCAATTGGACCTTATTTTCACAACAGATTCAATTAACTCCTCAGTCTCACTTTGTCCCCTATCTCTCTTTACAATCGACAACTACCTCCCCCCCTTCTACTTTCATTTTTTCATAACTCTTCTTTCCAGTCCACTCCTCCCACAACTCTCTCATCTACGACTTTCATAAAGCAAACTTTCGCAAAATCAGTGACTATCTTAGCAGATCCCCCTTTAACTTTCACAACCTAAGCGTAAATAATGCCTTATCCATTTTTTATAAAGTAATATTTAATTCCTTTAGCCTTTACGTTCCGTTTTCCCGCCTTAAAACATCATCTACTAGTCCTCCCTGGTATAATCGCAAGCTTCGTTCCTTACGAAATAAGAGAAACAAGTTATGGGCTGTTTTCCTGCGTACCAGATCCTTGTCCGACTATTCCAACTATCTTGGTGCTTATCTTCATTTCACCGAACTTTACGATTCCCTTTACCAGCGTTACCTTAATAATGCGCAAGTCAACCTTATAACTGACCCTAAGTCCTTTTATCAATTTGTTAACTACAAAAGAAAGTCCGATGGTTACTTCTCCTTCCCTCTCTTTCAACAAGAAGTCATCAACCGATCCACTCACCATTGTCAACCTATTTGCCAGCTTCTTTAAGCAATCCTTCACCAACGGCTCCTTTGTACCAGATCCATCCTATTTTCGTTACCTACTGAACTTCTCCAATGGCCCACTTCTCTCTCACATCTTGGACGCCTCCTATATCGAATATAAATTACACCAACTCAATGACGAATTTACATCCGGTCCAGATGGCCTCCCTGCCATATTTCTTTCGTCTATCCCTCTCACAAGGAGAATTCCCTCAAGCTTGGGAAACCTCCTTCATAACCCCGATCCACAAAAAAGGATCAAAGAATAAAATAACCAACTATCGTACCGCAGCTAAATTCTCCCATATACACAAACTCTTCGAAAGTATTTTGTATGAAGCTCTAAGCTTCCAATGCAAATCACTTATCTCCCCTAGATAACATGGCTTTCTGAAGGGTAGGTCAACCACCACAAATCTCGTCGAATTCGTATCCTTTGACCCCTCTGCCGTAGAGAATGGCAACAAAGTCGATGTGGTTGCAACCGATTTTAGCCAGATCTTCCATAAAATCTCTCATCGATTAATACTCTTCAAATTGTCTGCTCCCGGCTTTGAACCAATACTGTTAAAATGGATATCCTCTGGAAAACCGTTTCTACAGTCTTCGTTTTAGGTTAGTCCAGTCAGTTCCATCTGGCGTTCCACAAGGCAGCCATCACGGTCCCCTTCTTTTTATATTAACGATAAATGATCTCGATATGATCATCAAACGCTCGTCTGTCTCCCTTTACGCCGACGATACTAATTTTTTGAAAACAATTTCCTCACCCCATGACACCTTCCTCCTTCCACAAGACCTTGATAGTTTTTCGATCTGGTGCCTCAAAAATGCCCATCCATCAACTTTTCACATAAGCGGCACCAAACTCCTCCCCTATTCTACCTTCTCCACAATATTACCTTTGTTCGTCCCCTCCTAGAGTACGCCAGTCAAGTATGGTCCCCATATCATGGCGTTCATATTTCGAGAATCGAAAGTATCCAGGGCCGTTTTCTTCGATTCGCTTTTCGAGGTTTGCCCTGGGATAATCCTTTTACTCTGCCCCCCTATCAAAACCGTCTCAACCTTATTAACCTAAACACCCTTGAGGAACGCAGAGATGCAGCCGACTTTCATCTTCATTCATCGACTTCTTTCAGGTCAGGTTGAATGCACGTCCCTTCACAATTCTATTTTCCTCAACACTAACCCTCGTAATCTACGTACTCCTCGTCTCTTCTAATTCCCAACCCACCACACCACCTATGGCGCGAACGAACCAATCTCCCGTATGCTACGAAAAATTAATTCAAACCCTAGCGTCTTTGACTTCCACCGCACCACTTCCTACCTCAAATCCGTTCTCCTTCACCACTATAACCAAACTTAGTTTTAAGTTTTAAGTTTAATTTTAAGTTATAGCTTGTATTAAGCCGAATAAATGGGGGCTTTCGCCCCCACCAAAATCGGTTTACCCTCAAGCTTTCGGAGGTACTCTGAAATATCGTGACTCTTTCCCAAGCCGTATAATTGGTTTATGGAATGCCCTGTCGAACTCTTTATTTCCTAGTCATTATAACCTTCAAGCATTTAAAACCAACGTTCATCGGTACCTCTCTTTCTTTCCTCCCTCATTTTCCTTCGCCCGTGCTGTTTGCTCGAGGTCGCCCAAATTATAAAAAAATAACTTCTCCTTAGGAAAACTTGCGTTTGTCTTCCAAGTAGAGATATACGCAATCCTTATGGCAATGAGCTATTTTGTGAAGCATCGTTGGAGGGAGCGACTTCCAAGCTACGCTTAAGGCCTTGCTGCACCCTTGTACGACTTCCAAGTTAGTTCGAGAATGCAAGACTTCACTGAACGCAGTCGTCTTGTCTGGCTCCGCCAATGAATTTGCTAGGCAAGGCTCAGAAAAGAGTTTTTCTGGGCCCGAATCTACGTTAGGTCTGGCTGTGTCCTGGATTAAGGCTTCCATAGGCAGTTGGGTTTCATATGAGCATTACTGCAGATGGCATGTCTCCCAGATTGCAAGCAGACCAAACGAATGCTTCCCAACGTCTGTAAGAACTCAGCGGGCTTCATGCGGACCTTCAGCGGGAAAGACTGCAGATTGCGTCCTGGCGTCGTCACGGACACTACACATTTGCTGAGCACGGAGCGATTCCATTAAAAGTAACTTATAAGGAGTACAATGGACTAGTTCCTTGCCCGGGTTCCCGAAAACGGAACTTCGGGTTAGTCAGGCGGCCTGTTCATAAGGCGAGAGTCACAAGACAACCAAGTTCATCACAACACAAGGCATCTTATTGCAAATCGTTGTTTGAACCACAGACGAAGAGGATAGAATGAAAAAATTGTAGCCACGTAGATCGAAACGACCGTAAACGGTGACGAGGGTCTTGTCTTACAGATTTACTGGAAGGCCAATGATAATTCAATAGGTAAGGGCTGTCTGCACTTTTGATAGAAGATTCAGATACATTCACCGAACAAATCCTCGCACAGGAAGATCAGTCAGGGTTACTGGAGTGATTCTTCATGTACTTTCCCAGAAAGAATTTCCGATTAAAACTCTTGGCGATTGGATAGTCACCATTTCTGACCTTCCGTTTGGTATGTGCAAAACATATATATGTAAGTTAGTGCCGGGTAAGCAATGGAAAGACTCTTCAGAGTAAGTAGCACCTAGTGTTTCCAGTCTATC
This sequence comes from Volucella zonaria, assembly GCA_963966105.1. Lineage (NCBI taxonomy): Eukaryota > Metazoa > Arthropoda > Insecta > Diptera > Syrphidae > Volucella > Volucella zonaria. The sequence goes on from OZ014534.1 coordinate 49,135,114, forward strand.
AGTGAGTATCCCGATAGAAAACACTCCTCTTAAAACGCTGCAGACCATGTATTGTAGGTAACCGGCGAAGTCTTACTGGATTGTTTAAACATGTTCCTCCGTTTTCTCTCTTGCTTTGAAACAGGTCTGAGTTTTGACATCCTTAAAAGTTGTTCAGCTATTTTTTAACATGTACCTCGTCTTTAAAAAAAAAAAAACTGTGCCTCCAGTCGTACCAAGACGTCTAATGTCAGATTCTGACCATTCGCAGCTTGTTCTACATGACAGCATTTACAAGACAATTGTTGGAGTCAATATTTGACCCTCTAAATATGTAGGTACACGTTCAGGGTATTGGACGTTAAACTTCTCTACTCTCTACTACTTCTCCTTTTTGATGGTCGCAGTGACAGGAATGTTGAAGCAAAACTCTCAATCCTTTCGGTCTTTATCTATCAAATTCCACTGACCGTCAAATCTTAGGTCTACGGGTCAAAAGCTTATGACTTGCTTTGTCATTTCCAGCAAGCGGGTATACACCGTTTTAATGTCACATACTCACCTGATCTGGTTGGCAATTCCCCGACGACCAGCATAAAGGCAGAATCATACATAGCTCGCTATGAGCTTCAGATGCAAAGCCATAGGCGAACAAAATAATGCGGCCCTTATATGGTCTTTTTGGTCGCCCCCTGATCTGTGAATCCATGTCATACCTTTATGAAGTGACTCATGTGGTTAGGGGTTGATTCATGAATAGTCCACAACGATAGTGTGTTAGGGTTTCCTCCTTGATTCCTTCTTGATTTTCTTCTTATGAAGATCATGTAGAATGAATCTTGGGATACGGGAGCATTTGATATCGGTCTTCAAAATAGAATTACGCAAAGTTCTTGTACTGGTTCGTTTCCAAGATCAAGGTCAAGAGCTCCTTGCTTGGTGAGCAACACCTTAGACACCTTGAGGACAATTGAAAAATAATAGAAATCTATGTATGTACTCTAAAAACCAGCTAAAGCGTGCCCTTACTTTAGTGTTGTTAGCTGATAATTATTGACTAAACCTTGGTAAACATAGAAAGCTCTGAAAATGCAGGTCGTCTCAGTGGACTAGGGTATTTCGGAACCCTTGTGACAATCAAAGGCGATATTAAATGAGATAGACTTTGAAGACTATCGCCTGAAGCGTTGTTTGTTTGAGTTAGGGTTGTCTGTTTCGAGTTATGCAAATGAACTCGATGAGGAATTTTTTACAAGTTGAAACAGTCGCAATGCTCATTTGCAAAACCAAGACAATTTAAAGCTCGTAAAGATTTCCTGGTGATGAGATCATTTCAGAATTTCACGGTATCGAGATGTTGGTAACGAAATACTTAGAAGGGAGCGTACGTGGCGTACGTGACCGGTATGACAACTCAGAAATCTGTTAATTTGTCCTCATACATATATTGAATTAGTTCCTACAGTGAAGTAAATGTGTTCCCTTGCTGCATCAGTGAGATGTCTTCGTTAAAAATCCGATCGCATTCCTACCAGGAATGGCTGCATCACCACCAACCGATTTATGGAATCTTCTCGCCAGGATGAACAGCCACTCCTCGAAGAAGATCACAAGAAGCACTTCCTGAAAGTTTGAAGCAAAGCATCACGTAGTTTAAGGCTTCCGTTACCATTGATCTATGCGAAGGTTCTTGTCAGGTATTCTCATGCTCCGATTCCAGGACCTCCTATCATAGGTAGATAAAATCTACTGCTTTCGATCTGGCAATAATTCCACTTAATAACTCGTTGGAATACACTTTATTGTTGACTAATGTCAATTTGGCAATCTCAATTGAATTTCAATTTCCTCATTCCAAAGGACAACAACAATCACAACACAACAAAACCCCATTGATCCACCATTAACCAGATCCCATTTGCCACTAAATCAAATCGAAAAAAGATTAATCGTACGTTACGTGTGCATGTGACGTACAATTAATCATCGTCACCCTATGACCAGTGATGAATCACTTCTTCTTTTATCTCCTCAGGTTACCGTTTCTTTTTTTTTTTTTTTTTTTTTTTCTGTTCTGTTCTGTTCATTCCTCCCTTTTATCTTTTCCAATTTTCTATTATCTCTTCTCTTTTTCAATCAAAGTGATTAGCATCTCGTTACGTAGCCGTTGCCTGATGTACTCACATATCCGTACGAACGTTTCTCATTTACAAAGCCAAAAAGGGCTCATGCCAGAGATGCACTGTTCGTCATCGTCGTCATCGTCGTCATCGTCGTCATCGTACACCTATGTAACGACCAGTTGACGGGACAGGAGTTGTTGTGTTCTCAAATCCCAAAAGAAGACCTAGCACACAGCTGTTGTCCGTATAATATTCATGCCTCTGGCCTCTGGCTGCCTGTACGATACGAATACCTTCCAGCTAAGTAATGTTAACCGCCTAACCGCCTCAAACATGCAATCACCGCTATACGAGTACGGATAATGCATAATTACGAATTATGGCCTCCCGAACCAGAACCGAATGGGAAACGTATCCCCATCCGGACAGACATGTTAGAAGAGTTACCTTGCACATGCCAAAGTGGACATGGAAGGTTAAACTATTACCATTCGTAATGCCTTCAGATGAAGGCGCTGAATACGAAGTAGGCGGACGAAGAGGAGGGCTTATCTTGGCCCTAGAGTTAGAGAGTCTGTTACGTGGAAATGAAGTTTGTTCGTGAAAAATCTTCGTTACGCTTGTTGGCTATTGATAGACACATGCGAATGAGTTGGACACGGATTTCTAGAGTTTTCGTAAGGCGCTAGTGCTGCTTGGGGATTGTTTTGGAATTTTTTTTTTTTTATGGGTGCAGATCAGAGTTCGGTAAATTGTTTGGAATTTTCAACAGGAAGTTAACCACAAAGCCATATGAGTATGTACTCGTACATAAAAACGAACAGTGTAACGAACCTTACTCGTGTTAAACCGGGCTAATGGTAGATTTTTCAATTTCCAGTAATTTCATGGCTGACACTCAGAGCATCAGTAACCGACAAGTCACTCAAACGATCTCCTAGGTGTCACGAGTTTTGTCGGGAAAACATTTCAATTGATTCTGGGCAGCTCTAAATCAATTGAAAAATCCTGGATTTAATATAGCTGCCCTGCCAAAACAATTTGTAATGATTTGTAGGCGAGTAGGATTGCCACATTTTCGTAGGCAAGTCAGATAGTGATTCGAAATGAAGAAAGTAGCGCTTGGATAAGTAGCCATAAGTCGTGTGGAAAAAGCGCTTCTTGCACAGTGATAATGGCTTGAAGCCTATCGACACAAGAAATCTATTGGCCAATGGAAGTTTGATCAGGGACAGTTTGCCTCTCCACCATCTTCAAAACAATCTAGGAACGTCTCATCCCATCGATTGAAATTAGTGTCTCTAAGACGGAAGAATAATGACTTCCTTACACTTGAATAGAAGCCAAAGGGCAAATAGCTTACACCCGTTTCAATTCATCAGATCCATTCCTCTGGCCTACAATACACAATCCTTTTTGCAGATGCTGATCGGGATATTCTGAAGTTCTCAGAATGTGTCATTGTGCGTCATTGTGTGGCCCGGGTCAACCCCGGACAGATTAATTAATGCTTATTGCAAGCTTATTCTTAGAACTAACAATTTTCACTTAAGACTAAGGATAAAAACTAAAGGGTGGGAGCGGTTAAAAAAAGTTAGGATGTGAGGCATAGGTGGAAATAAGAGTGTTTTTAAGAGAGAGTTTGGTGAGATGGTAGTCGAAGAGAGGCAGAATATCGTTAACTTCACGAAGCATTCTAGACATTGGCTCCAAGTGTCCGTAATTCGTTCGGTGAAGATTGAGCCGGAAAAGTGGCACAGACCTAAGGTTGGTATTAGAAAAAATAAGTCGAAGTAAAGAAGGACAATCGATATTACCAACTAAAATTTGATGAATAAAGAGAATGTTGGCAACCTTTCGACGTATAGAAAAGGGTTGTAAATTTATAAGTTTCAGCCGATCAGTATAAGGTGGTAAGTTTTGGCTATCATCCCAGGGAAAACCACGTAAAGCGAATCGTAAAAATCTGCGTTGAATAGCTTCTATCCGGAGGATGTGTGTTCTGTAGTAGGGTGACCAAACTTGGCTTGCATATTCAAAAAGAACCCTAACAAAGGTTATGTAAAGAGTTTTGATAACATAAGGATTGGAAAACTCCTTAAACCAGCGCAGAGTTGGCTTTCTTGGAAATTGAGTTCCTTATCACAAATAACAGCTAAATCACGCAACTTATTCACTAAGGGAACATGCAGATTAAAGATTAGATAGCAGCGAGGTGAAATAGGGGGCCGCTTACGGGTATATGTACGTTATAGCCTGACACTTATTGACGTTAAGCTCAAGAAAATTCTTCTTGAAATCTGTCAAAATCTTCCTGCAGTGGTAGGCTGTCTAAGGAAGAAGATATATATCTAAAGATTTTCATATCGTCTGCGTAAACAGATATGTATGAATTTTTAATGATGCAATCAACATCATTAATGGCCAGAATAAATAGTAAGGGGCCAAGGTGGCTGCCTTGAGGGACACCAGAGGAAGCTTTAATTGGGTCAGAAACCATGGATCTAAATAAAACATAGTAATGTCTTTCATTTAAATATGATTGAACCCATGTTATAAAGTTTATGTGGAAACCAAGAGCTTTTAATTTCAGAACGATTATATCATGTGAAATCCTATCAAAGGCTTTGCTGAAATCGGTGGCAATCACATAAACTTCATTTCCAGATTCCAGTGCACATAAAGTGCTTGATACGAATTCCGTTAAGTTGGTGGTCGTAGATCTACCTTTGAGAAATTCGTGCTGATCTTGGGAAACAATAGGTTTACAATGGAAAAGCATTATGTCATAAATAATGCTCTCGAAAAGCTTAGGTATGCGGGCCAGCTTAGCAATTGGTCGATAGTTGGAAATATCATCTTTTCGGTCTTTTTTATGTAGGGGAATAATAAGTGGCCTTTTCCAGGTCGAGGGAAATAATCCCTGGGTGATAGAAAGCTGAAAGAGAGCTGTAAGAGGTTGGGCTAGGTGCATTTCACATTTCTTTAAAAATATAGGAGGAAGATCATCAGGGCCGGCAGAATAATCACCTTTGAGATTAATTATTGTAAAAAAAAAAAACTTACGACGGCAAGCCCACATGGCTTTAGTCGCTTTGGTAATTTTATTATTAATCTGTGAATTCCAATTTAGTTTTTCATCGAGAACCATTCCAAGATATTTTACGTCGTTGGAATACACAATTACTGTACGGTTAAGTGAGATCTGGTTAAGATTCAGATTTCTTTTACGAATGAAGGGAACAAGTATAGCTCTACTGGGGTTGATTGAGCGATTTTCCGCAACATGCCAGTGATTTACTATCTTTAGAGCAGTCTGCATCTTATAGCAAACGTCTTTAGGGTGTTTACCCTTCACTATTATGACTATGTCATCGGCATATCCTATTGTTTGATAGCCCAGTTAACTAAGTTTTACTAGTGGGTCATCAATGACCAGTGACCACAAGAGCGGTGAGAGAACACCTCCTTGTGGACAACCTCTGACGGCTGAGACGGAGATTTTAGTCTCACCGGAAGATGTGGGATTTTCCGGTTTATGAGCATGGCTCTAACCCGACGGTTCGTGGAATGGTCAATATCCTTTTTGGACATTGTTTCCGAAATGGATACATATCCGGTATTATCAAAGGCACATTCAACATCTAGGATGACATATATAGCAATCTCAATTTTTGGCAGGTCTCTTTAATTTGTGTTACCGGATTTAATAGGGCACTTTCAGTGGATCCTTGCGAAAAATTGATGTAAGACTTATGGGTCGGTAAGATTTAGGTAGTTCACTAGGTTTATCTGGTTGGGAGATAAAAACTGCGTTTTTCTCCCTCCAGGCTTGTGGGATGTATCTCCAGTTGAAGCTGTACCTAAAAGAGGCGGTTGGAGTGGGAAGAATCAGGGAGATTCCGCCTGATCCAGGTGCCTTATATGGTTTAGATGAGTTTATGAAAATACTTCCAGATAGGCTGTTAATTCTGTTGTTGTAGGGAAAGATTGTGGCTTCAGAATTGGTATAGTGTGTGCTGTTTGAAAGGGTCGGGTCTGCGAAATGAACCTTAAGTAGCAGCATTTTTAAAGTTTCCTCTCGACTAGCTCATTTTCTTTTTGTAATAGACTTAAGCTATTTGAAGAGTCCTTTGGAGACGCGACTTTTATGGTAGTTTTTCCAGGTTCTCGCCATTCTTTCCGCAGGAAGCTCTCAATTCTTTATTGAAGTTGGTTAAAGCGGACTTGTATAGGTCCCAATTACCGGTATGTTTAGATCTGTTAAAAAAATGTTCTCATCATTTTATCCATTTGTTCACGTTAGGAGTCTCACAATGGTATGCAACTTTTAACCATCTTGCATTTCAACTGCTGCCTAATTTGGGTGCCCAATTGACTGCACAGATGAACCCATTGAATCAGCTGTGATAGCGAAATTTTTTTGAAAAGTACCTCAGTTTGTGAGTTTCTTCATGTATCTATTGTATTGTAGTTTGACCCGCTCCGATATTGCATCCTGCATTGGAACTTATGTGGATATTGCTCGATAAGCATGCCTCATCTGACATATGCCAATCCTTGATAAAATTAAGACGAAATGGAGACGAGATGTTGACGTCAAGTACTCGTACCTCCTCTCTTACTGAAGTGATAAAAGTGCGTTTGTTACCCCTATTACGATTTTTGCTAAAAATATATTTTTAAAGTTACTTTACTCATTGTCGCTGCTACCCCAGAGGTTGTTGTGGGCATTCCTATCACATCAAAAATGAGATTCGAATTGGGACGGTGGCACTGTTCCATCAAATCCTGTACCATAACAGGAGGAATCGCATCTATGTCTCCGGGGGAATACTACACCCCAACGTTGGTTTGGCAAAGACTTTTATGTAAGCATCCCCTCTAGATCCTTCTGGGAAGAAGTTTCTTTCATGGATGACAAGTCAATGCACTTCTGTACGGATGGATCCAAGACTAATGGCAGTTTCGGTGGCTGTGTTTTCTCAGATAAGGTTAATCTAAACCTTTCCTTTCGCTTTCCAAATCACTGCACCTTTCTCCAGGCGAAAATTCTGCCAATTAAAGCAGTCCTGTCCTAGCTGACGAAAAACGTGATATCTGCAGGTGAGGCCGCTATCAAGTCCCTGGATTCATTCTCACAAAACTCTAAAACCGCTATCCACTACTAAACATCTCTTGGGGAGATGTCACAATTGAACTTTCACCAATGTTGGGTGGCGGGGCAATTCCAGATTCACAAGACACTGCCTTATAGCCAAGCATGAGACAATCCTCCACCAACTATGCACATGCTCAGCTTTCATCCAAAAAAGGAAACCCCAGTTAGGAGCTTTCTTCTACAACAACTTAAGCCGTCTAAATGAAGATGTTAACAGTCTCCTACCCTGAAGTTGGTTCCAAGAATACGAGGATCACAGATCCACGTGGCATCACAATGAACCAATAGGCTTAAGTGGATTGGTTTCTTTTTAATCAGCCACCCTTACCTAACCCGAACTTGGCAGATGTTACTTAAGAACCAAAACCGGCCCCATAGCAGGTTTGAATGCCTATGGATTTACCTACATCTGTAAATGCCAGTTGCCTGATATTACCGCTAGGCGCAGGGTTTCGAATGACATTTATGGGTGGTTAATTGCAGACTTAAAAGCTTAGTAGAACAAGTCTTTGAGGGTGGATAGATGGGGTTAAATCTGTCGTGGAATTTTAATCAGGATTTCGTCGAAGAAGTTTCCTGAGTTTTTTGAACCTGGGTGTTTATTGGGAATTTTGTCGATATGGTATCGCAGTCATAAGTCATCAGATAACCAGTGATCCAAAGCACAAAAACACTGCAGGTGACTGCTTGTCCAGTCTTGTGTCTCGATAGGAGCTCTGGTGGATACGTAAACATCAGTACAATATATAGCTCTCTGTACTTGACAATCTTTAGGATTGTCTTTGACAACACTTAGTTGAACTTAGTGTAATGAGACGAAAAAATGCTCCGTGCCTATATAACACGTAAACACTCCACGTTGCCAACAATCCAATAGAGACTTCCTACAATACTAATTTGTGGGTGACCTTTTCCCCCCTCAAAACCAAAAGAAAGAACACATCTCATCCCCCCTTTATCCCTGCATTCATCGTTTCTTCTAGCCAAAAGATGAACTCTTCCAACCTAAAACAACTGGTGGACTTAATTAAAATCCGCTTCTCTGAAGCATAGATTTGGTAGGAAATTAAAATGCCAAAGCAACATTTCACCAATTCCTGTGAAGCCATTAAAACCAACCCAACCAGGAGGAGAACTTGAAGTAAAAAGGCAAGAACTAACCGAGAAGAAAGGAACAACACCAAAAAAATAAAGCAGAACGAAAAAAAAAAAGAAAAAAGAAGCGAACTCCGAAAGAGGTTATAAAATATTCAGTTAACTTCCAAACCAAATAGCCAATGAACTTTGCACGGTCCCTTGCTCCACTTGACTTTATTTTTACTCTAGTGTGGTATCGAAGCACCGTAGTGGTACTAAGCTAACAAAGTTCCGCAGTGGCGATATTTACCGTCTACTAGGAACGTCCGTTCAACTTGATAACACACCACATCATATAGCCAGGCCAGGGCAGGCACAGACGGTGTACTATAGGCTCGCTGAACTTTAAAACTTCTCTCAAGGTTAACAACTAGATTATAGCTAGTGGCAGAAAGCAGATCCACTACCAAAGCCAGCCACACTGCCTCCTCCTTCGTCTGGATAGTTGGTTGTTGTCCTCAGGTCCTTTGTCGTTATTGTCGATGTCTACTTGGCCTTGGTGTTGGTCTTGGACTGGACTTGTTCCTGCCTATACTCGTATATCGTTTCAAAATATTCTCTGTTCCATAAAAAGAAGATCAGCACAATTCTCATTCCGATTGTGATTCCTATTCGCAATCGAAATCGCTGTCGTAGTCACAGTCGCAGTCGCAGTCGCAGTCGTAGCCACAATCGCAATCGTGTTCGCATTTACGAGTATTTGTTATGGTCTGACTCCGGCAACCAACCGCCTCCTTTTGCCCTTAGTTACCTCTGCGATCCTCAATGCAATGATGATGACTCCAATTGGTCAACAGTTTACCTGGGAGCAACAGAAGTAGCAGCAACAGCTACAGATACATTGGAAGCATCATCACAAAGAAACCTCTTCGGCAAACTTGAATCTGGTTTTGTTCGGCTCCATGAGCCGAATGCGGTTGGGTTAGCCAGGTTCGTTCGGCTCACTGACTGGCTTCGAAGCCTACATGCGAAATGAGTCAAAGTGATCTTAATCTTTAGAGTTCTTTGCACTCAATTATGGTTAAATTGTGTGTTTGTGTGAACTTTCGAGATGAAGCTGCTGGAAATGACGACTGACAACGATGATAATCATGATGATGATGACGACGATGGGAATGATGGGGGCGAACGCACAATAACAAACGACTGTGGCTAGAGACAGCCGATTGCTCACCTTTTTTTTTGTATCTTTTTCATTATGCAAACGTACAAGTATCTTGCTCCATTAATTGGAATGTGACTGACGGTTTCTGATTTATTTTTTGTTTTTTTCTATTCCAGAAAAACTAGAACAAGGGATACCAGAGGGACTGTGAAAGCAGTGGAGCACCAAATGGAGACAGACAAAGTCAAACTACGAGTATCTTGACATCTGTGCATCCTTGACATTTGAAAATGTATTTAGCCTTTATCTTCTTTGTATTTGGAATTATCGCGACCTTACGGGACGGAGATCAAAGCACCGTAAAGAGCTCCGATTGCAAGATTATTGATTTGAATAAATATTTCATCTGATTTATCGTCGTTTCAGTACACGGAGGTTGGACAGTTTCCTCCTTTAGTTTGTTTTAGAGAAATCCATTCGGGACTCGGTGTCTTATATGCCGCCAAGACTAGGTAATAAGGCATTCAATTGGAGGCTTCTGAGGTGGATTATTTTCTACGTCTACCACCACGAGTTGCAAGTCTTTGTGCTTTGTACATTATTGGTCTCATTAGTCCTATTACTTTACGGGTTTGCTCAGAAGTTTTGCCATCCAGAAAAAGTGGTAGAATGGGCTACATTGAGCTTACCTTGGTTACTGTATATAAGTTTGAGACGAATGATTGTTACCAACAATGCCGCAGCATTAGCCACTAAATGCCAATGACAATGCTCCTAACACGCCATCAGAGATGTCGCAAATCGCATGCTGGGATACATATGGCCACGACCTGGTTCAATGAACAGAACACATGCAGCAAATGAGACGGTCCTGAGAGAAAGGATGAAAAATGTTTGTGATGCACTGTGCTGGTTCTTGACTTCTTCAACAACTGCAACTGTTGTTTTAACTTTTGTAAGCAGTACTCAATGGCTGGTTACAATAGGGCTGCAAAATGTCACTCAGCGATTGCTCCAAAGGACACAACATTAGAAGCGCTAACCAAAGACGCTGGCACTGTTAATCCGAATTTAGGTTCTGAAAAGTCTCAGATAAGACTCAATGTGTTCAGGCGTCTGGCTACATTCAGAGGACCCTTGCATTCTCGAGCTAGCTTAAAGGAAGCAAGAGGAAGCAGTTTGAGTGTCGCTAAAATACAGACATTAAGCCCCGCTCAACATGTTCTTCACAATATATGGACATAGTTGATTGCCATCAGGATTGCGTATATATCCGCAAATTTATTTTACTTGTCGTAAAGTAAGGTCTTATGTTGTCGTCCTCCAGGAAGACTCCAGTCCCATATTTTAGATCTGTGAGAGATATATGTCAGTGAAGATCCGATTGCAATCCGTTCCTGGCTCAGATTCTGGCCGAAGTCAGTCCTGAGTCGACTTGGTATTCTCGTAGTATACGTAACCGAAGTCGTCGTGCAGGGTCATCGAAACTCCATTGTGAGTTCTACCAAAGTTCTTTTTTTTATACTGAATATGGCTTCATCAGGACGTCCAGAACAGAGGTAGGCGTACTGGAAAGCCACGCATGCCACAAAGACATCGTCTTTGCGAAAACTTTATTTCACTAAACAAATGATGCATAAGATAGAATCGGCCTTATCGTAGTCTTGTAGATCTATAGAGGACCCAGTAAAAAACCTTTTGGAAAGCTCCTACGTCCTGCTAGAAAGCCGCCAGAGCTCTGTTTGAGATGACATGTAGTCCAAAACGTTTGTTGCCCAGAGGTACGCAGCTGCATTGGAGAAATTACGCCTTTTATCAGTAGATGAGTCAGAGCAGCCAGCTTCTTTCTTCCTGTCGCCTGCATATGCCTGACTGTAGACCTTTTAAGTATTGAGAGCAGAAAATCGACTGAAATGGACCATAACAGTGGAGACCGAACGCCATCAGAGTCTCTGTGTGTTTTAAGCCTGGCTCATTTGGCTCTTTTGGAAACTTTGACCAATGCGACCGCAACGTAAAGATAGCGGCACTCGTCAATAAAAGCTAGTGAATGCTAGTTGTGCATCTTTTGACAGTTACTTGCCGAAGTTTCAGTCATTTTGAAAGCGTCGGTTTTAGTTGACAGTCGTTTGAGTGAGTCGATGTGAGTGTTTTTTGTGAAAATGGAAAAAATTGAGTATCGAGCTATTATTACGAGTAAATTCTTGTTTTTGAAAGGCAATACGCCTACGCAAATCAAAAATTAGTTGGACTCTGTGTATGCGGACTCTGCACCATTATTTACCACAGTGAAATTTTGGGCAGCTGAATTTAAACGTGGCCGTAAGAGCTTGGGAGATGATGAACGTTCGGGACGTCCAAAAACTGCAACCAATGACGATAACATTGCTAAAGTTCACCAAATGTGATAGTAGAGGTTATGAAGATGTCCAAAGAACGTGTTTGTTACATATTAAATCAAGATTTAGGCATGAAAAAGCTTGGGTGCCGCATTTGCTTACGTTAGACCAAAAATGTGTTCGAATGAACATTTCCAACGCTCTGTTGGCGCACTTTAGGCGCAATAAGTCCAAGTCTTGGCGCCGATTAATTACTGTACATGAAACTTCGATTCAGTCAAAACAGCCGGGCGAGCCGGCTCCAAAAAAAAGCAAAAACTGTTCTTTCGGCTGGGAAAGTGATGGCGACTGTTTTTTGGGATAGTAAAGGAGTTATCTTAATCGATTATCTTCAAAAAAGAAAAACCATTACAGGAGCATACTACGCATCATTACTTGCCAAGCTGAAGGCAGAAATTGCCGAAAAACGGGCACATTTGCAGAAAGAGAAAATCCTGTTTCACCAAGACAACGTGGCGTCTCACACCTCAGTGGTTGCCATTGCGAAAATCCATGAATTACGGTTTGAACTGCTTGATCATCCGCCTTATTCACTAGATCTAGCCCCAAGCGACTTCTTTTTGTTCCCTCATCTAAAAACGTCGGTCGGAGGACAGAGATTTTCGTCAAATGAGGAGGCAATCACCTTCGTGAACAATTATTTTGCAGAGAAAAACGCCAAGTACTATTTGGACGGGTTAGAGAGATGGGAGCATCGCTGGGAGGAGTGTGTAGAGTTACAAGGAGACTATGTAGAAAAATAAAAAAAAAAATTTAGAAAAAATGTCATGTATCATTGTTCGGTCGGACCCTAGCAATCTCTTTAGTGACCTGTTTACAAGTCTTCTGGTTTCTTTACGTAGTCTCCCTAAATCTGCGTTCTACCATGGAAAGGTGATCTGAGGGACTACAAGCATTTTTGCGGGTTCCATTTAGATTCTTGACAGCTTCCTTTACCTTCCGTTTCGTTCTGAGTTTAGGCAGAGCATTATGGACTTCCTGAGCTTTTCCTTATACTGTATCCCAAGAAGTTTTTTTTGCAATTCCTCCTCTTCAACAAGGCCGAGACCCCGCATCTGATTTTGAATTCGACGATCTGCTATGATCGGAAAAGTAAAATACACGCTCGTTAAGAGCTTCAGTCTGAATTCTTTCATATTGAAGGGCGTGGAGAGAATGGTCGACCTCTATGTTCGTAAAACTGCTTTGCGAATGCATCTTCTATTTGGGATGCAGCATTCTTACCAACAACATTCTTAGGACACTGATTGCGGATGCTGACTGCGATCAATATGTGATGGCGGGTGTAAACAGGGGTTACCCGCAAGGCAGCGTTCTGTTTCCACTGCTATGGGCCATGTTAGTCGACTCACTGAACAACGCACTCAAGGGTCTTCACAAGCTTACGCAGATGATGTACCTGTACTGTCAGTTGGATCGTTGTTCTTTTTTTTTTTTTTTAAAGAACTTAACACGCAGGTGGGTATGACTACATTTAAAGTGCCTGAGCACATGCTAAGGTTTTAGGAAAATGGAACAAAGAGAGAAAGACAGATTTTTGGGTTATTGCGCTCCATGGGTGGCATCCAACATTTAATGGGGAGACCAAATTATTAGTGTAATTGGATTTCTTGCTGTATTCTAGTCAACCACTCACCTTTCGTGATTTTAGTTGCCTGAAAAAAAGGTGGAATTGAACCTCGAACCGTCCGATTTGGAAGCCAATAAACTACTTGAGCCACGGCTACCCATTTGTCCAGCTACTGTCTGCTCTAAAGCGCACGCAGCCCTACGACGATTGGTGCACTATAAATTGGCTTTCAGTCAATCCTCTCAAAACTGAGGTTGTTGTCTTTACGACAAGGAGGAAACTGACTAGTCTGACTCATCTAGTTCTTAAGGAATCACCATCCGATTCTGCAAAGAAGCTGTGTCATCCTGGATAACAAACTTCTATGGACTAAAGCCTCTAAAGTGCTGTCGGCCTTCTGGAAGTGCAAAGCGACTCTCGTCAAAATATGAAGCCTGTCACCGGGAAGGGTCCTTTGGATACACACGGCTATGATAAGGCCATATCCTATGTGTCTAATGGAATTAGCTCTCATGAAAATACGTCTTTGCTGCTTTTAGCAAACTCCAAAGAAGGGTCTGTCTCAGCTGCATAGGGACTTTCCCTACCATTTCCCTCCCCTTCCGTTTAAAAAGAAGCGGTTTCTGGTTCAACACGCGCTGGAACTTTAATTACTTACCGTCATCGTCTGATGGAATGACACCAGAACTCCTACTGCCCAAGACTGGCTTTGTCCAGAATCTGAGTTAGGAGCGGAATGTAGTTGGGTCCTCACGGATAGATCCAAAACCGATATGGGAAGCAGTGTTGGTGTCTTTCTGGAGGATGACAATGTTAGGGTTCACTAAGTCTGAATTCCAAGCGAAGATATATGCTGTCCTAATGCTAATGAGCTATATTGTGAAGCATCGTTGAAGGGGCGTGACCGCCAAGCTGCCCTTAAGGTCTTGCTGCACCCTCGTACGACTTCGAAGCTAGTTCGAGAGTGTATGGCTTCACTGAACGCAGTCGGAAGACTAAATCTAAATCCACTTGTCCGGGTCCCAAGTCACAATGGAATCGACGATGAACTTGCTAAGCAAGGCTCAGAGAAGAGTTTTTCAGACCCCAAAGCTACATTAATTCTGCCTGCGTTCTTGGTTAAGGCTTCTATTCACAGTTGGGTTTCATATGAGCATAACTGCAGATGGAATTACTCCCCAGGTTGCCGGCAGACCAAACGAATGCTTCCTGACATCTATAGGAAGTCAGCGGCTTTCTTACTGTCCTTCAGTAGGAAACACAGCAGACTGCTTTCTGGGGCATTACTCTTTTGCTAAACACTTAAATGTGCTGGGCATAAGTACTGCAACAACCTTTGACGCCTGCTGTGAAAGTAATGGCGACAACGTGGAGAATTAAATCTGTGAATGTCCGGCTTAGGCTCGCATCAGGCTGCAGGTATTCGGCGTTGACGTGGTGGGTGTTGATACTGTAGGCACTTTACCACTGAAGCGCTTAGTCGTCTTTCTTCGGAAGACTGAGAAATTCCATTAAAAGGGACTTGCAAGGAGTACAGTGGACCAGTTATTTGTCTCGGTGGTCTATTTCGACAGGAAAAAGAAAGAAACCTATGGTCTGACATAGAAGCCTCCGACAGTACTGTACAGCCCTAAACGTTTTTATCGGATAGCATTAACTCGATTACTTTTTTGTTGTCTTACATTCGTAACAAACAAATCAAACGATGGTATGAAGCACAGGAGATGATCACCTCTCACATTTGCATATGCCAAAAGTGTATTCTGGGCATTAGCATGGCTGGACATAGATAAGACCCATCTTTCTGGAATCGCATTATTTTCTTAGTTTACCTACTGGCCTTGGTACTAGAATCTCTTAAAAGTTGATACTTTGACTTACTGGTTTCCATAGAAACTTTGTCTAAGCCCACCCCAACTCTCGCTCTCTTGATTCTTTCTTTCTTTTGCATGCACTAGCTGCATTCGTTAAAATAGTTTTTCCCGTTCTCTCCAAAATTTTCGAAAAAATTATTGCGAGACGAGTAAGTTGGTTACTGGAGAAAAATGCTAGTACAGAACAACACGCTTACAGACCAAATAGAGGAGTCTCCTTCCTTTCCCTCCTTCAAAAATTGAGATGCTTCATCTCTGCTGGAAAAGAAAATGTAGCTGGAGCCCACTCGCTCTACGTAACACCCACATTCCATTTAAGAGAGAAACAAAGATTCTTGGAGTTATTTTTACGGGTAACTTGAAGTGGGATAGACATATCAAAATGGCTGTGAATGATTTAAAATCCCGAAACAACGAGTTGAAAATGATATGCTCAAAAAAAAAAAGGACCGCACATGGAAACATCTCTTCGAATAGCAAAGTCCCTTGTGGAAGGCACACTTCAACACAGCTTAACCATTTTCATGTGGACTACAAAAAAGAACCTTTCAAATATTGACGCAGCTATAAACGACTGCTTTGGAACTGCAACAGGCGCCTTTAGATCGACAAACGTTGAAGCCCTAAGAGTCGAAGGAGGATACGTATCTTTTGAGTATCTAGCCAAAAGAAGAGCAAACAACCTCATTAGTAAGGCTGTTGTTAATCCAACACATCCGTTGTTTGAAGCTGTCGGAAAAGTTATTTCTTCAACCAAAAATTCAAAGAAATAGTCTGTATCTGCGCTGACTAACATGGTCTCTATATCCCTAGAGCCCCAAATTACCTTCGGAATGGATATACAAATGAGAATGGGTTGAGAACCCACCTCCATGGAAACGAAATTCTCTTCAAAATGCTGCATGAAGAACTAATCGCTAGTATAAGAGCAGATAGAATCTTTTACACCGACGGTTCACAAAAAGAAAATCAATGGTGCTCCTATGCTGTAATAGAATGCCAACTTAATGCACAATTCTCTATTGTTCACCAGGCTTAACTTCCAGAATATGCGAACAGTTACATTGCCGAGCTAGCTGCAATTTACAAAGCCATTTCTGTCGCAACCTGGGTATACTCAAAGGATTAAGCAATGCCACAAATAAATGTCCATCTCTTGAATTTATAAGGAACTGCTTCTACCACCACAGAAACATTATACTAGCTTGGATACTCGGGCACTGCGGAATTAAAGGTAATGATGATGCTGACTGCAGCAAAAAACGCCTTTCGCTACCCTCTTATCGTTGAGTATCCTAAATTATACCAACTTCTGCGAAAAACTTTTGCTCATCTTCAAAAAAAGAGAGCTTACAGAAAACTGGCGAAATTCAGATACTTTTCTTCGAAAACATCAACCCGTCATCACCCGTATCCCGTATAATCTATCCTTAAGTAGAGAAGATTGCATAAAAATATTAAGAGTCAGAGTTGGAAAAACCCTGTTTACAAGCAAACACTTTTATACTCGTAAGGCTCCAGAGGAATGCTCCAATTGTGGAATAACTCTTACAATTTGGCATATTTTGGTGGAGTGTCCTGTTTCTCGACAAATAGATACATTAGCAGACAATGTACCCGAGATTCTCGCCAGCATCCTAAATCCATCAAGTGCTAACACTATCCGTCGAATCAAAGCCGCCTTATCTGCCCACCAGAAGTTTGAAGAGATTTAACTCAGTTTATCTTGCCATCATAACTTCAATTTATTTTCTATAACTTGCTTTGTAATGTATATAACTAAGTTAATGTAAATAGTCTCTTAAATTCTTGTAAAATTATAAAACAGCATCACATGGTCTGGCTACACTGATGCCTTAAATAAGTAATTTATAAATTTATTTTGTAAATTATTTCAATAAATAAAATAAATTAAAATAGTTTTTCTTTTTTTTTGTGGTATCCATCCTAAAAGTTATATCCTCTGACAGTGTTAACTACTGGTTTTTGTTGTATTCATCGGATATAAAATTTTCTTTAGGTATTTCGATAGCATAGAGCCTTTTAAGATACCCGCATTCGCGCCTTTTCGCAACCAAATATTGCCCAGAGTCAGTTGTTGCCTAGGAAAGACTATAAAACTTGCATCGACGCCTTCTTTCTCTTGTCAGTAAAAATCTTAATCTCCTAGCAGGTCTTCCTTCACTATCGGGAGTGATAATAGAGTTCAAAGCGAAACCGTGGTCCCAAACTACTCGTACCTCAAAGTTATAGTTGCTTGGTTGTGACGTTTTGTCCGATTCGTCGAACTGCTTGGTTTCGTCCATTTTTTTTCTTTTCAATTTCAGAACTTGCAAACGCACCAGTGACAGCTCGCTGCGTCCAGGCAATGATTAAAATGTCATCAGCATATGCACAGATTTTTAGGAAATCATGCCTCTAGCGTTAGCCTGTTAGTGTGTATCGATCTGAACTTCTTGGGTGTTCTGTAGAATCGGGGGGCGTGAATTTATGGACTTATCCGGCCTTAAACCGGATAGATATGGGCCAATTAGATGGTTGCGAAATATTTAAAGGCATTGTTCGCGACTTTAAGCAGACTAATGCCTCTCTAGTTGGCTTCGTCAAAAACTTAGTTGGATCCTTTCATCTGCTGCCTTAAATACAGATAGGGCGTCCAATCTAGTAGCCTTGTAGATTAGATATTGCTGCCTTTAGTTCGAGTGGTCGGGTCCAAGTGCGGTGGTTCGACTGTCAGCTCTCAGGCTTTTTTTTCTCCTTAACCTTTGAACCATTTAATAAAATCGACACTCCTACTATAACTGAAGGACCCCAATGCCGATCTAATGTTTCAAAAACCGCACCCGCCATGCCGAACTCAATTAGCCTCAATAGGCTACTCCAAAAGGCAGCTGATTCACATCCCATCACTTTATCCCCATCATCATCTGGCGGAAAACTATTCTCAATTCACACATTTCTATTGCCACTTATTTTTAGATGCACCAAGAGGTAGAAGATACTCCAAGTAGCGTAAACTATCTCCAGTTGTATCCGTAGCTACGAGTACACTGTACACTTTGTGACGGGAGTGGCAGAAAAATAAAACTCCTATCCCAACCTCGCCCTTGGTCTTTAGTTGTCACACAACGAAATCCCTTTAAACAAGATCCAATTTGAAATTGTCACGTACGAGTCAGAGCCTGACATTTGCAGTGAGCACCGTCTCGGGACTTGAAGGAGAGGACTCTGTATGTGGCGTGGACAAAGTTATTCGAAGCAGGAGCAGCAGCAGCAGCAGCAGCCGTAGTGTGTACATGGTAATGCATCTCAAACGAGCCGACCTATAGACAGACAGTTGTTGTTATTGTGCAGCGCGATGTAAATATTGTTAAGGCAGAGGGCATTTACCATTTTCCATTTTCCATTTACCATTTTCCATTTAAACAATCCCTCATGCCTGTGCTCATAAAATTTTCTCTTGATTTCCCACAATTGTACTGGGTAGTCCGTCTTTGCTGGCGCGATGGAGCTATTATAGCTTAGCCGACTTGAGGCAATTTTCTCTGCATAACTTCTATATAAGTTGCATGGGTCCATTTTTCTATCCATCTATCTACGAGTATGTATCTGTTGGTCTATCTCTGCTCTGCTCGTGTGTGCTTATGGGGATGTGTACATTTTGAGGGTTAAGTTCATGAACTCGTTTTCGAGAGTGGACTGCATGGGCACGATGTTTGTTGTTTAAATTGGGCCTTGGACCATAACTGCATGTCTGCTTATCCCAGTTTGGATAATGTGATCCCAGTCACATCACATTTTTATCAGAGACTTATCCACCACAAGGGTGTCCCATATGTGTGTACTTTTTCATACTTTTTCTAGAAAAAAAAAAAAAAAATTCAAATACAACCTAGTGATGGTGTATCCTCTGTTTTGGGTTCCGATGAGGATGAATTTCGTGTTCGTTGGTTGCATCTGGTTGCATCTATGACAGAGAAGACCTACGACAAACGAGACCGACGTGATCACTTTGAAGTGAGTATTTGTTTAGGTCGCATCCACGTTCGTTGACTTCCTGTTTCTTGAAAGAAAAAACGTCTCATTGTGTACACATTTCGAGATGAGTTGATCCCTGAACTAGAGCCCATGAACTAAAGTCGATTTTCCAGCTTGCGTGTTGCTCCGACATTAAAATGTTTAACTCGGTGCCGTAATTTAGATTGGAGGAGTTTTTTTTTTTTTGTTTTTTTGTTTTTTTGTTTTTTTCCGGTGAAATTCGTCGTCAACAGATACAGATACAGAAGACAAATATACAATCGTCGACTACAGCAGCAGCAGGAAAGCAACACCCATCAACTTTTGGAGTGTCTGGCTGGGTTGTGTTTGTTATTGCTTCGGTTAATTGCCCCCGATAAGGCACCAACAAGCAACGTAAATTTCTGTTTGGAAAGAATGTGTATGCCGAAATGCGAGGAAGGGAAGGGGTATAAGAAAGTAACAAATTGAGTCTTTTAGGCTCCAAACCTTTTTTGGTGAGGGGTTAGCCCATATTGGCCAGCCAGAGAGTCACTATTTCGTTTGGGTGGTCTTTGGCTGAAAATTTGACAAAGACCCAAAGTGAGGAAGAGTATAAAAGAGCTGATAAGGAGAAGTAGTGTAACGGTTTGTGGATAGTTTTGGTCGATAATGAAAGGCCTATTCATCAAGTCGGGGCATACGTATGTACATATGAAGGTATCTGTACACTCGACCACAGTTTTGGTTGATTTAGTCGAGGTTAACTATTTTGGATGTGTGGGCTTGGTCTTGATGAAATGAGGGATAGATTTGTCCACGTCATGGTGGCCATTTGTTTTATTTTAATAGTCAACGTTTTGAGAAATATGTATCAGTTTGTATCTGTGATAGTGTTTCGTGTGGAAATGGTTTTTTGATTAAGAACTGACCCCTCATTAACTATGATAGATATGTGTCACTCCTACTAGGCGTTTAGGTATTTTAATTTGTATTTAAGTCTCAATCATTTGTTGCTTTGTCAACTTCCTGAAAAAATGATTTCCTTTGTAGGCTTTATGCTTTGACACATTAGGGGCTCGGTTGAGGTAAAGATTTTCGAAAATTTGCCAGCCGCTCATGTTAAATCTGACCCTGGTAGGCTTCTAGAAGGAATACAGAGTTTCTGCGAAATGTTTTTGTTTTATTTCGTTGTTGTACTGTGTTGCCTTGCCAAAAGCACAAATATGTACTCCGACTGGGACAAATATAATGCCAGTCTGAGGAAATACAAGAGCGCAATCTGCAGCGCTAATAGAAAATCTGGAGAAAGTTTTGCTCCAACATTAAAAAAACAACAGAGTGTGGCAGTCCAGGGAAAGTCAGATCTAAGGAACCTTACAGTAGTAGGGGATCCAAAACTACCAGATGGTGTCATAGTTACACGACATCTAACACTGAAGCTGTAGGATTCTTGTTAGAAACCTGTATGCACTCTTACTCCAACACCAACACCAGTAGTAAATACAGCGACGTTTTTTCCACTAGTCAATGTGAAATCGCAGAGGGGATACTAGAAGAAATCCCCTGATACTAGACGGAATCATGCCAATCATGATTCAAAAAACAAAGCTGGTGTTGCGATATCATTCTTAAAAAGACTAGGCCCAGCCATACCCATCCAAAAGACCACAGGCCCATAAGCCTAACATCATACACTTCGGAAACTTTAGTAAAATTGCTTCACATTCATATTTCGGAGTAATCTGCACCCAAAAAACTTAGCCTCAACCCAGGATGACTGTAGAAAATACAAGGCACGGAAATGGCCCTACATGAAGTTGTCAACATGATTGAACAATTTTTCCTTGTCATCGAAGGAGCCTTGAAAGCTCGACAATCCCGGAATAAGTAGAACTCAGGAAATACTAGAGTTCATCCTGCATTAACGAACCTGATAAGCTGTATTTTCCGCAACTGGAATATCAATGCAACGTAAAACGGTATTGAGGTTCACCACCTCTTCTGTGCACCCTAGTGTTTAATGAAATACTTCTGAATCTAAAAACGGATGGAATAAAAACAACTATATATACGCCAACGATGTGGTTCTTATGACCACCGGCAAGTTCGTCCCTACGATCAGGGAAATCCTAAACTATGCCCTTAGGATGCTTGGAGACAGGGCCAAGCTCTGTGAGCTGGGAATTAACCCGCAAAAAACAGAGTCTGTTCTAATGCGACAATTTAACCTTCCTTGATGACATGACCTTCCGATTATCGAACAGTGCTAAATACCAAGGCATCGTTTTAGATAGTAAAATGAGTTGGAAGCTCAATGTCGAAGAACGTGTAAAGATAGCAACGATCACCTTCTACGTTTGCAGCCGTATATTTGGGAGAAAAAGGGTACCTAATCCCAAGACTATCCTATGGATGTACACGGCTATCGTCAAAGCCATCTTAGCTTACGGCTGCATAGTAGTTTGACAAAAGTACTGAGGATTGCATAGACGCGACTCATGCCAAGTAACCTTAAAATGCTTGCACACAGCGCGGGCGTAGAAAATCAGGGAGGATGGCAAGAGAAGTACCGATGGACGTTGGTTTTAAATGTTTGAAAGAGCTGGCCTCCTGCCCCTAGATCTACACATGCAAGAATCAGCAAGCGCTTTAAGATTGAGTCAGCTTAATAGGTGGAAACCACACCCGAAAAGTTACAAGTGAACTGGGTTTATGCTCCAATACGGACTACACAATACCACATCACGACTTTGAAATAACATTGGCCTGCATTTTCCCAAGCAGAGAGGAATGGTAAAGGATCCAAATGGTACACGACTCGATATCCATTTCCAGGGATAGATCAAAGATGGAGACAGGAACCGGCGCCGGGGTCTTTTCCTATCAATTGAACTTTCGATGATCATCACGCCTGACGTACTACAGCAGCGTCTTCCAGGGTGAGATATGTGTTTGCTGTAGAAGAAGCAGCCAAACTTGCGGCAATAAAGGCAATATGCCACGAGGATATTACCATATACATACACATACGATAGCCAGGCTGCCATCAAGTCCATTGCTTAAGGCTGTTTGCGTTCAGCATAAGGTTAGGCTATGCTCGCTCCCTGGCCACAAAGGGCATGCAGATGAACTAGTTCGAAAATGACCCTCCACAGAAAAGGAATTGGTATCAAACCTCCACTCTGCACTCTGAGATTAACTACAAGTGGAACGAATGATACAAATAAAGACCAATGGAAGGAGGTAAAATCTTCCAACTTGCGAGACCTCAAGACAACCATAGTCGGAACTCAGCAAATCCAAAGCAAAGACTATCCACAGGCCATAATCTTCTGGGGCGCACGTAATAAAGTTGCACCTTACCGACGATCACC
Source organism: Volucella zonaria (assembly GCA_963966105.1). NCBI lineage: Eukaryota > Metazoa > Arthropoda > Insecta > Diptera > Syrphidae > Volucella > Volucella zonaria. The sequence goes on from OZ014534.1 coordinate 49,157,835, forward strand.
TCTGCAGATGCTGTGGATACTCTCCAATTTGTGTGCCACTGTACCAGCCTCAGTGATTTTCGGTAAAGCACTTTAGGAAGTTATTACTTCCACAACCTCTCAGAACTAGTTATCTGCTGCTTCACTTACATTTCTTTTCAGATTCACGGATGGGTTAGACTCGCTAAGGGACAAAACGACAACCAACGTGAGACGGAAAGCGAAAACCAAAAATCTCCATCCCCTTCCAATTCTCCCAAACGGCCATCACAATGGGTCTACACAGACCTAAGTGTGATAAGATATAGAATAGACTCGGCTGCAGATACCTCATCTACCCGCCAATCTAATCTAACCTAACTACGTTGCAGTTCTCGTTCTTACCTTGCACTTCGTATCAGGGAGTTGGGATGTGAAGATCCTTTAATCTGGAGCCGAGTATTTCGGTAACATCAAACGTTTGGAAGAGTTTCTAGAATTCTTCTAGTCTCTCAGACAGCACCTACATAGTACACGACGCAGTGTTTTTCTTTTCAAGGACTCCAATGTCAGTATCTCTTTTTGCTTATCGTCCAGCATTCAGTGCCCTACGAGTAAGTAGAACTATCAGAATAAAGTCTTTCCAGGGCTTAATATTGGGCTTTTGAGCTAGGAAATATTGTGGTTATCCTGACAAACCAAGTGTCGACGGTTTGGTACTGTCAATGTTTGTCGGAGCTGCGCCAAGCGGCGCAGTGAAAGTGAACTCCTCTAGAGACAAAATTCGATAGTTCTTCCCGGATGCCAGATTTACTTTAGTTTGGATCGAATATTCCGTTCACTGTTGGTGATTTGGTGTACGAGTGTGCTTCTTACGAGTACCAAACCATTGCCACCAGCTTTGTTGTTTTTCAGTTTCTGAACCACCAATATCTTCTTAACTAGGACAAGCAACTTTAGGTTATTTGCGTTTTAGTCGTTCCATAAGACTTAGCTCATGTCGAGTTGCTGCGATTCAAAAGAAAATTGAAACAGTCGTGTAGAGTCTGTGATGTGAGCTTTTAGCCAGCTACCAGCTTCTTAGCTTTTTTTTCTCTGAGCCGTTTGGTAGTCCAAGGTTGTCTCCACTGCTTATCCGAATGCTGTAGATCCACTGGGTCCTGGCCAAGATCAGCTGGCGCTCACTGTACGAGAAATCCTAGCTATTTCAATTCGTACGTATGTAGGCATTCAAGTTCAACATATTCTTTTCGTTGGACAATTAGACAGTCAGAATCCGGCGGCGTCCCGAGTCGATAATGTCGAAAATGTCGCGGTTTTTTGAAGGCTGAAGATTCCATCTTCTGTTGGAAAGGGAATGCGCAGGTGGTACCGACTTATAAAGTGATCTTGCATTGTCCTCTATTTTGTTGGTTTAACCGCTTCACAGTTGCCTACAGAAGGACCAGAGATTACTTCGATCACTATACCCTCTTCAAATGCTCTGTGTCGATTTATCTCGAAGATTCATCAGGACTGCTACCAGGCTTCCGGATCGATTCTGCTGGGATTGATAGTGTCATATGCCATCGACCATGTCAGGAGTGATTATTTTTGTTTTCCATCATCAGCTCTGGACTATTTTATAATTTTAAGGTTTTTACTCTATTCATGACTTGGTCCGGCGAATATCTATGTCAGAGTTATACTCTCTGATGGGGGGAACCTTTGTCATCACTTATTGGAACTTGGAGATGGCATTTCTCAATGTAAAAAATCTACTGCGATGAAGATGATACCGAGCACCCTTTTAGCTCTTGGTTGTTACTTGAAATCCGTCAAAACCATTCTAAATCTGAAGATCGCCTCAATATAATCCTTACTTACTCCAGTATGCGCTATTGTACCATGAATTTCCACCACACTTACGCGCTGTCGTTTCAGTGCTCTTCGAGCATTCTGCGCCAAGTATCTGTCCATCGGATTCCATTGCATAGCGTGACAAGCAATGGAAGTATTGCCTTTTTCAAAAGTCCAAACTCTGACCAGTTCTGTCATAGAGCTCCGTATTGGAAGTGCGGTTTGGCCAGAAAATCTTTAAGATATTCCGCCTTTACTGGTTGCCCTGTAATCCTAATTTGTAAGGTTGAGGTGGGATGATGATGATTTATGAATTAACTTCAACCTAGCTAGCTTCTCTTTTCATGTCAGTTGGCATTTGGTGGAGGTTCATGATCCTATGGGATGGCAAAATACGTTACCTAGGTGTTGCAGTTTAAATTTCAGAATTCAGAAAATAAAAAAAAATATTGGGGAAAAGAAGATACATCCTTGTCGCATGCCGGGGAGTCTGAATTCTTCCGACGACTTTCCTTTATTCAGAACCTTACGTTTGAACTCGCAGTAAAGCCAGGTGCTCTGTCTTTCTTGCCATGTTTTAGAGCAGTCCAATGTTCTTGAATACTTGTGGCAACTTCCTGCTGCTAATTGTTTCCACTCCTTGTGAAAGATGTGCTCTCGGTTGGCATTGTTTTTGAGAGGCCTGGTAACCTTACCCAGTTTGTGAGCAGCAATCATAAGTTTATAGTCATGCGCCATTCCCATGTCTTCTCCGCGTCTATTTCAGAAGTCTTCTAACACGATGGTTTATCGTCAATTGATCATCTCAATTTTTCGTAGAACCATTAGGCGACAACCAGCTGACTTTGTCGCAAGTTTTACCGTCAAACAACGTGCCTTCTTTGACAAAGCGGTTAGAATTGCAGAAATTTATAAAACGTTCAGTATTCTCATTCTGCTCGTCGAGGGCCTATGTGGCCATTACCTTCTTGAGCTCTTGATTGTCGGTGCCTTCCTCGGTATTTACATGTCCCAATACCTATATCTCCTTTTGGTTGTGAACTCATAATTTCGTCAACACTTGGCAAATTTGTGTCTTACTTTACTCGAAAGTTTAGTTCCTAACATTCGGTGACAGTTTTGGTTCAAAGAGAGCAAACTCCTGGGGACCATTTTTGACAGCATTAACCCTAATTCATGCTGGTGGATACTGACGTGGGGCTTTCGGGGAACGGACTACTACCCGTTGGTAAATTTCCAATATGTCTTATTTATACTGCTTAACCTCACCTTCCAGTTGGCGATATCCATAATTATCAGTTTCTTCACTACCTAGGTCAGGAAGTTATGTTAACATTCCACAAGCCTTTCTTTCTCCGAGTACCATTGTCAAAGATTGTGGGACCCGCCCAATTAAAAAAGCGGGGGCAGACCATATTACTGATCTTGTCCGTACACATCTTCAGATGACGCCACTGAAGGATGCTACGATTTGATCAGTTACAAGTTGCCGGTCATAGGTCTTGTTGGCGGCAGGACCACCCGTAGTCCCTACCAGGACTTAAATCACGGTACCATGGGAGTCAGGAGCCCCACGGATTTCGGTCCGGACCTGACTTGTTGAGGTAGGCCCCCTTGTGGGATCGTCATGGTGGCTGTGCTTTAAACCCAAAGTCGCGAGAAGGGTCTTCCTGTTGGTTTTACCCATTGTAGAGCAGCAAATAAGTGCTGGGTGCTGTGACCCTAAGAAACGTAAGAGGTTTTAGATCGACCTCGACGACGACGACGAAGAACTGGGTCAGTCATTTCAAAACTAAGGCGGCACATGAGGAGAAGAAGAAAGCTACTCAAATCTGTCTTCTCTATGGAACTGTATATTAATCGTTCATCCATGTCCTAAATTGAGTTTGAAAACCTCCTGAGCATGGTTGGTTTCCTTCTAAAGCATCGTCTGTTGCAGAAATATGAGTTCGACTGAGTTCCAAACTATCCAGGAAGGGCATGTCAGATTTTCTCAAACTAATGAAAGGATAACACCAGACATCGAGTTCAGAATTGTATTCAACTCCATTTGTCATAAACATTAACTAAACTACCGACTTCATGTAGCCCAAGTAAGTAGGTTAGACCGTTTTGATAGCACTATGTCGTATCGTCTGACACTTTCATAGTTATATACAATACATAGACGATAGGCCCACTGACAAACAAAGCTCACCTAAGGATTTCTTGGATGAATAAGAGACAACCTGTAGGAACTGATCTGCAGACTGTGATGGAATTATAAGGGAATCCTAAAACTTGGTAAGAAGAATGAACTAAAAAAAAATCAAAGCAGAGAGGATTCTGGTTTGGACAAAAGTCAAGGCAAGGCACCACATATCAACTACGTTCCTTAACCATTTCACTAAACTCGAAATAATTGGCTTGGTAGTCTAAAAATGTCCATAAAACTATTTCCTTCAGTATAGCTAGATCTTTTCATGGGCTTTAAACCAACTACCTACGCCTTAAATAAAACTCGAACAACAATTTTTGTTACCATTCCATTTTATGTTTATACGACTATATAGCGACACAAATCAACTCGTATAGTCATTAGATAGTTTAGCATCTATCTATCAACATAACCAGCTTTGACTTTGATTATGCCGCAACGACATCGATATTGGCATCGAGTGTCCATTAGGAGCAATGACCAACCAAAATGTTGTTGGCTATTAAAAGTTATAGCTATCAAATAAAAATCAACCTTAAGCGAACATTTTATGGGTAAAGCGATGACTTGAGATTGATAGTTTTGAGCAAATGTTTAGAAGTCTTCTTTTTTCTTTTCTTCCAATTTTCGATATGTGATCTACATATCATAAGTGCTTTGGGATTGCACGCTAAGTAGAGTCGCTGACTGGGGCCGATCACTTTTGAAGGCTTTCTATGGAAATTAGTATTAGCTCAGGATAGTATCTTAAATTAGGGTTAAGTAGTGCGTAGATTTATGAAGATTTAATAGACCAGTTTCAACATATCAGAACTGATTCTGACTTTCTCACGTGTACCAACAGTGTTGGCATGCCACAAGGATCTGTAATGAGACTTGCTGTTTTTTATTAAGTGCTTTTGAAGAGACAAATCCGATGATGATGACCACAGTGCTGTAAGAGAATGCAATCGTTTTGGCATTGAATTCGGCGAATTCATGTAACCATCTCACCGACAGTGCCCTTTTTTATGATTCCGACGACAGAATCAAGAAGTACCTAATCACCGGTGGTGTACCACAAGGATCGTAATGTACGACGGTATCTTATGTCTACCAATCCCACGTAAAGTATCAATCATCGGGTTGCGTGGATGACATCGCAGTCGTGGTCGTTGCGAAATTGCTCGAAGAAATAGAACTCTTCTGTAGTGAGACCGTAAGAACAATAAAATGCTAGTTCTTCGTTGCCGGATTGCGACTTGCGGATCATAAAACCGAAGTTTTATTTATCAGCAGTCGGAGAATATGATGTCATTTCACGACCATTTATTAAATTGATTCTCGTTTAACATACAAGCATCAGTTGGAATACGCTTGTGAAAAGTTATCAAAAGCGGTCGGCGCACTTTTAAGGCTCATGAGCAGTGTCGGAAGATCAAGACAAAATAAAAGACCCCTACTAGAGCGGGTCGCAAGTTCCATACAGTTTTACGGCGAAGAGATATGGCCAAATGCAGCGAAAGTAAAATCGCACGGGTGCGGATTAAGTCCCCTTACCGCATGTGCCATATTCATCGTGTCTTCAATGCCGCCCATCTACATCCTCGCCGACGATCTGAAATGACTATGCAACGGGCGAGTGCAAAATGGTCGGTTAGACGCCCTTAGAAGAGATAAACCATAGCATAGCGGCCTGGAAACAACAGTGGGATGAATCGCAGAAAGTAAGATGGACGCATCGGCTGATACTAAAGATCAGCACCTGGATTAATTGGAAGCATGGCGAAACAAACTTCTAAAGGGTGACCAGATAAGACCGATAGGAAAAAAACCACAACGGTGTGAGATATAAAATTGACTCTGGTTTTATTTTAAAGCTACGTTCATGCCATTATTTGCGGGATAGCACATCATTCAAATGCCGCCTCGGCTTCGCTGGCACGGCTTCAAGGTCGGAACTAGTGTGTCGAATGTTGTCCTCGAGCTCTTCAAAATTGGGTGGCTTGTTAGCGTAGACTAAGGGCTTAACTTAGCCCCAGAGAAAATAATCAAGTTGTGTCAAATCGGTGTGAGATGACCCAGTCGCCAAATTTCTCCTTCACAACTTCGAGCGTTGCATCGTTTGTATGGCATGTATCGCGGTCTTGTTGGAATCATAGCTCGGATATATCGATGTTGTCGAGCTCTGACTACAGAAAGTCGTCGGTTAACATCGCGCTATACCTGAGGCCATTGACGGTAATGGTGTCTCCTTCCTTATTTCGAAAAAAATAAGATCCGATGCCGCCATGCTATAAATCGCACCAATCCAATACTTGTGGATTGTGTTCGCTTCAATAACGGCTATTTTGCTTGTCGGCATAGCCGCTGAGCCAAAAATTGGCTTAGTCCGAGAAGATGATTTTTTGGCCAAAATTTCCAGCGCCCAATTAGCGAAGTTACGGCATTGTCTATGGTCGTCCGGCTTTAATTCTTGCGTCAGCACAATCATATACGGATGTAGGCCCAAATCCAACCGCAAAATAAGCCGGGCTGACTTTCTGGCTACGCCCAATTCAGCTGACAGGCGCCGAATTGACATTTCTGGGCCTTCTTCGATACTGGCCGCTACAGCGGCTGTGTTTTCTTCATTTCGCACCAATCTCTGTATCTCTGGTTGGTGGATTAAGATCCAGAAGAGTGTACTCACGCTCAAATTTTTCCACGACAGACCTGACGACGAAGTTCACGTTCGGCAAGCGTAAAACGATGCATGATGAAATGGCAAACCTTACTGAATATTTTGACAGCTAGATGTAATTGGTAACTTTCACAGCTGCTGAGACATAACAATTGGAAAAACTATTATTACTACCTGGTCACCCTTTACCTGACGCAGTTTCTAACGAGTTATGGCTGCTGTAGGAAGTACTTCCTCGATGCGATAATATTTTAGAGAATGTAGGACACGTATTTTTTCACTGTCCGCGTTACGAAAATGAAAGAGTGATACTGCGGAAGAAATTCGGCGGATGGCCGATTATAGAAAACATAGTTAGCCATATGATCTTCAGTTAAGAAAACTGAATTGCGGTAAGTGACGCAGCGACAAGAATTCTTAGCGACATTAGATGCCTAGAACGCATACGTAACGCGAATGTCAGCACTAGTTAGCGAAACAGCTACTGCTTTACACCGATCCTCGTGAAGTAATACCTAGCGGCGATTCCGCGAGGATGAAATTTGGTCCGCGAATGTTCGAGGGAGGTGTTCTTAGCCGGTAAGAATCCGGCACTACGGATGGAATACGGCCATTGGTGCTGTGCCTAAAGAAGGTTTCCACCTTCCTACACCAAAAAAATAAAAACACATTTTGGATGGAAATTGTCTTGTTGTTTATCGGTAGTACTTCCAGTACTTGCATTTCTATTGTAAGTGACAATTGAATATTTCTATCGAAAAGCCCCGGTAGGAATTACTCGTACATAGTTTTTATAAGGCCAGAGTACCAACCTGTTTAACGATTTTGAAAAAACCTTGCGGAAAATAATATATTTCCGCCAGAAATGTCTTCGGCTGATTTAGCCACCTTTATTTCAGATGCTCCTGTTGGTTTAATCGTCTACTATATCTGGATCTTCTGACCCATGTCTCGGTCTCTTTATATTCGGGTGATTCATCATCAAAATATTAATACGTCCTCTTGATTTTTGAACTCTCATCCTGCAGATCTTCAGATAACCCTGAAATGTGGTGGACAGTTTACTGACATCAACTGCCGCTGATTGCGATGGCAGTGTATTGCCCAGCTTAAGACGCTTTTTAGTAGTGGCTGCTACTTTATCCAAGGCTGGGTATTTTCTCTTACACTTTTTAGACTTTTCCACTGCATCGTAGTCATCTGAAGATTTTTTTTTTTTTTTTTTTTTAAATAGCGCGCGTTTCTATACCCATCTACCATGTGTAGTTCATACCACATACAATACGAGGGCAGCCCCAGAAGTACCCAACCTAACAAAGGAAACCCAAAAAAATTAAGGCAAAATATGTTTATTTCTCTACGTAGTATCCTTTCAGTTCAATACTCTTTTCCCAGCGATGTTCAATAGCTTCGATACCCCGTTTATAGTGAGGATCGTGGAGCTCCTTAAAATAACCATCAACCGCAGACTCCACCTCTTTATTGTTGGCAAATCTTTTACCTCCGAGTCATTTTTTTTCAAATTCGGTGATAGAAAATAGTCCGAGGGGTGAACTGGTGCATTGTCTTGATGAAAAAAAAACTTTTTTTTCGCTAAATGCAGCCATTTTTTCTTGATTTCATCTTTCAAACGCTGCAATAAGTTCGCATAATACACGCCGTTGATTGTTTTTCCTTTCTGAAGATAATCAATGAAAATTACCCCACGCTCATCCCAAAAAACTGACGCCATGACCTCGCCTGCAGATGGAACTGTCTTCGACTTCTTTGAAACCGATTCTCCGCTTTGAGTCCATTGTTTTGAGTGTTCCTTCGTCTCGGGTGTGAAGTGATGGACCCATGTTTCATCCATGGTTATGAATCGACACAAAAACTCGACTGAAACGTCCTTACGACGCTGTTTTTATTCAATTGTGGGTAATCGCGGCACCCATCTTACGCACAGCTTTCTCATATCCATTCACAATCCCTCTCCATAAAAACGGCCGAAGAAACGAAATACTCAATTATAGACCCAAAGCCCTTCGAGAGCATTATGCAGGGTCATCCATTTTGTGGTTCCGAATGTAAATTTAAATAAAACCTATTTACGATTTAGATTTCGATCAAATTTTCGGTTAACATTTGGCTATAGCGATGAGAATTGACGTTGCCGGTTACACCTTCCTCATTTTCGAAGAAGTATGGACCAATGACACCACCAGACCAAATTGCGGATCTTTTTCTATGGATGCAATAGTCTCATCGCTGAAGAAAATGTTCTGTGAAAATTGGTCATCCAAACACGGATGTTCAAGCACCCAATCAGCGTATGTTCTATGCATTCCGCGGTCAGCTGGCTTCAATTCTTGTATAAGTTGAACTTTATAACCGCATGATGTGCCGTAAGACAAGCCCGAATGCTGTGCCCGCCGTGAAATCGATAGATTTAGATCTTCTTGCAACATTTTTACTAACGGCAGCCATATTTTCTGTAGAGCGTGCATTTCGATGATGGATAGGCCTTAGGACATCTGCGACAGGGCCAGTCTCTTTGATTTTTTTTTTCGCCTATAGTGTGCTCAGATGGACGATTATGTCGACCATAATCTTCTCGTAATGCTCGAAACCTAGTGAATAATGGCACACCTTAAACTAAACATATACAGTCTCGAAAGACAGTTCGGTTTGACGTATGTGATTGAGACAGGGATATAAAATCTGGGCCCCGAATTGGATGACCCTACATATGACTCAATGTTTTTTCAATGCAAGTCCATCCGTTGGAATAATGAACACGGACTGGTAGATCAACAATCCCACACCTGAAGTTGTAGAAGAAGTTACTCTAATCACTAAAGCTTTCAATAAAATTTCGCATAAAGTTATCCTTCTCAAACTAAAGGCTTTCGGCTTTCAATCAAATTGCATTATGTGGATTGCTTGCTACTTAAAACAAAGACACTACATTGTCTTCTTAGATCAACCGTACTGCAAGGAAGACACCTCTGTACTTTATTGTTTATCCTGGCAAGTGACGATGTTAATTGTACAAGGTGGCGCAAGAGTTGTCACTCAATGATCTTTGGCTATAATTTTTTTTTTATTTGATTCTGATTTGAGAAAATGATAGCGGCCAAGTGGCTGCCGTCAGAATTTATGACCATTCCGGCCCTATTTATAGCATTTTCCATCACTCGCCAGAATTTCCGGCGCTCGCCGTCCACACTAGCTGTTTGGCAAGCGGCGTTTTCGAAAACATAAGCCCCGCGATGACGGCTCCAGCATAAACAGCAAACCATGCAGTAACTTTGAACGGGTATAATGGTTTTTAGTGGGTTCTGCGCGGATTTTGCGCAATTTGCTTAAAATTATGCTAAATAAGCCATATTGCAGCACATCACCTTGTCTTAACACTGAATAGTTTGTTTCTATAGATTCTGCCATGCGCGGCCTTGAAATCCATAAAAAAGTGGTCGCACGATTTTCAGCCGGTGTCTCCAGTTTAGTCTCGTTGGTCCAGGGGTGATTTTCTTGACAAATACCGATGCACATTGTTTTTAAATGTTTGTAAATTATAACGACCTGGAAACACAGAGATCGGCAGGGCATTCTATAAGCGAGTTGTGCGGCTTAGGAAAGAATCATGATATTTTAGAGTACGTCCGAAAATGGGCTTGAGGGTATACTGATGAGCATTCATAGCGAGACGGGTGTTACGGTTGAAAGTTTAAATGGGCGGAATGCTACTGGCGATTTCTACGGAGCACTGGTGACGGAAATAGCGATAAAATAAAGAGAGACAGGACACATTACGTCGGTGTTCGAGGTTGTCGATTGATTGACTGATATTAGTATCACCAATGAGTTTTATCGCACGGTTTTGAATCCTATCTATCAGGTGCAGAGAAGTTTTAGGAGCACCTGACCAGATGTGGACATTGTACTCCAATTTTGGGCGGGTGAATGCCTTATATATTGTGGCCAGATCAGAAGGGGTAAAATATTTCTTACATCGCTTGAAGAAACCTAGACATTTCGCAGTATTTTTGGCGACATCGAATATGTGGTCATTCCAACGTAAGTTTTCAGTGACACACATACCGAGAATGGAAAGTTTATCGGTTTCGACAATGCAAGTGCCATTCATGGATATTGGCTGGGTATTTGAATTTCGCTTTAATGACAGCAGACAGCATTGAGTTTCGGAAGAATTAAATTCCACTCAGTTGATAGTACCCCAATTGGTTATGCTGTTGATATCGGAATTTCAGAGAGCACTGTCGTCAGCAAAGGAGTATATTGGATTATAGGTAGCAGATAAGAGATCGTTGAAGAAAATTAAAAAGAGTGTCGGAGACAGAACGGAGCCCTGGGGCATTTATTTTGTGAATATCTGACCTCAAACCATCCAAGACAACTTGAATTGAACGTCCCGAAAGGCAATTTCTAATCCATTGAAGAAGAGAGTCATCGATCCCAAAAGCAAGCATTTTCGACAAAAGAGCCTGATGTCAAACTCTGTCGGATGCCTTAGAAATATCAAGTGCAACTATTTTGCTTTCACCAGATTGGTGTACGCTTTGGTTCCACTTTTCGGTGAGACATGCCATCAGATCACCAGTGGACCTGTTGCTACGAAAACCGTACTGCCGGTCATTAAGAAGTTTTCGCGTTTCGAGATATTTCATGAGCTGACGGTTTATCACCGTTTCCATGACCTTGGAGAGATGAGACTTACGTCCCTTCGAGAGAGAAGAAGATTCGCCCTTTTTAGGGACGGGCTGGACAAATGCTGATTTCCATCTGCTCGGAAAGAGTTTTAAAGGGTAGGATCGATGGAAAAGCTTACGCAGTGGTTTTGCCAGCGTGGAAGAACAGCTCTTCAAAAGAAGGGGAGATATACCGTCTTGATCAGCGGATTTATGTACATATGTTGAGATCTTTAAGTAGCCTTGCTATTACACGAGTGCGAAAGTGGATTAAAGATTCGACGCACTCAAGTGTAGGCGGAGACAGAGCACAATCCGGGAGTGTTGAGTTGGCTGCAAAGTGTGCAGCAAGCAGATTGGCTTTGCTCAAAGAGCTGACAGCTAGAATGTCATTGTGAATGAGCGTTGGGGTGGAGGATGAGACAGAATTTCTAATATTTTGACGACCAACAGTTTTTACTACCTTTGGGACATTGTAGTATTTTTTGCTTCAGTTTTTGGTCGTATTGGAATTGTGTACGTTTAAGAAAGACTTTGCAGTCATTCCTGGCTCGTTTAAACTTTTTTCGGTTTTCCTCTGTCGGGTTGGTCTTATAGGACCAAAAACACACTTCTCTAACCCTGACAGCCTCATTACAGCTCAAGTCGCACCATGGCTTTTCTTTATGTTTGATACGCTTAATCCGATGGGGGTTAGAGGATCTCATTCCAAGGGAATAGTGTCTGTGATCATATCAGCAGCGGCATCCACGTCGTTAGAAACATAACGACTAGTTAAAATTCCTAAAGAAGTTGTTAAGTCAGCTAAAATTCGCTTTCTCGTATTGCCATGCGGTTCTTTTAGGAATCTTTTCTCTAACTATGTGGTGGGCGTACGAGAATTTATCTGATATTACACAATGATCCGACGAGCCTAGAGGGGAGAGCACATCGACGGAGTACTTATCAGTGTGAGAAGTTAAAAACAAGTCCAGGGTGTTGGCGGTATGGCTATCAACGTCTGGTATTCGTGTGGGTTCATTTACAAGCTGGGTTAAGTTATTTTCCGCAGCGAAGATCTCAACACACCGTCCCTCGGGTGTTGTGTGTCCAGAATGTCGAAGCCAACCAGAATTGTGTATATTGAAATCGCCCGTAATCACGATTTCAGTATGAGGATACAGGGATATAATTCTTTGAATGGAGTCAGACAGCGCATCATTGTGGTGGAATTTGGTAAGCTACATCACTACGCACATCATAAATGGCGAGACCGCGATGGGGAAAGAATAGTGGCACTAGTTCGTAGCCAGGTAGCTTCAGATCAGAGTGATCTGAGAGGTGTGGGTGGGGATTTCATTAAGTGCCAAAACAGCTGGTCGGTCCTTACAGACGTGGATATACGCAGGAATGTAAATACTTTTTAGCCCGCGTATATTGGTTACGTCCATCCTGAATTCCCTAGTCATAACCACAAACAAACACAGTAAACACAAACACCGACGATACTATTAAATTCCCGGCTTCTCCGTCACTCAGTGAACCGACAACTACTCGTATCATACCTATCAGTAGAAATTCTAGCTGCGCAGTAGAAATTGCCTTGTGAAATTTGTTGAGTTCAAGTCTACTACGATAGGTCCCATTCGCTTTTATAGTAAGTGGTATACACAAACTCTTCAGTGATGCCAAGAGGACAGTTGAGTATCAGTCGCAGTACTCTGCCTATGTCGAAGCCGAAAACTGAAATTGTCTGAAGCTAAAAATATTGCCTTTTGTCGAGGCACGCATATGGTGGGTTGTTGTCATTTTATACTACCGTTGGTACTTGTTTTTCATTTTCAAAAAATAATCCTTGATGGGAATTTCTACAGCTTATGCGTTATCTATTATCTTTCCAGCATACGGGTACAAACGAATGAAGTGCGTCACCCACCACTTGTCTCTAGTCTCCATACCTATAAATACACCTGTTGACATCCAGATCAGAACCAATTAGGAGCACATCTAGACTATAATTGAGTAGGCTGCCTGATCCTCGGTAACATCCTGTTCCCTGATCCGTATGCCGCTATTCGGTTGCTGCGCTCTTTAGAGTAGACAAAAATAAATTCGCGTCCAATTAAGTCAAACCTGTGTAACCTTGACATCATATTTCCTCCTTTTTTTGTTTGTTTTTGTTCCTTTTCACCTTCTACCTTCTCTTAACTCCAATTCGACTTTTATTAATTTTTCCTTTTCTTTCTATTTTTTTTTTGTCGTTGCAGGTAAGCGTCAACAACGTGACATAGACACGGCATCAGCTGTAACGATTTTTTAGCTCTCGAAAATAAAATGCAATTTACCGCTCAAATGGGCACTTACATTCCTGAAGTTCATGTGAGCTGTGTTGGTAGGTTTGGTCCATGGAGATACCTAGAAGGTGTACAGAATGAATAGATACACTCTCCGACCTAAATCCCACCTCCACCTTCCCCAATATGACACGGAGATTGGACACTGAGAACTGAAAACTGGACGCTGGACACTGGACACTGTTTAACTCGACAGAAGTTTACAACTTTTAATCTCGCAACAGCAGTGTGTGTTGCCTATTTTTGGAGGCAGTCATGCTTTGCTCTAAATGTTTGGTCTGTTGCTGGCGGTGGTGCTGTTTGCACCAATACGGATGGAGCGCTTTCGCGCCATTTGTCAAAATAAATTTCCATCAATCGAGCGGAATGCGTGTCACCTTCGGCATTAAACATGGGCACACACGTCGATGTGAGTGAGTGTTTGATGCTGCGGCTGGTGCTACTGCTGCTTAGGGCATTAAGGCACCTCTGGGCATATACATAGCATGGATACACAACAGAGCACCAGAGATGGTGTACGAGTAGCACCACAAAAGGAAAACCGCAACGTGCAGCACATCATACTCTGTAATCGTTCAGGAAAAATTAATTAAAACTTCATTCGACCATATTTGGGATGTGGCGCAGCGTCAGAGCCGTGAGTGTAATCGCATGACAGTACGATAGCCGGAGGCAAAGTATTAAGTTACACACGGTGCACCCGCTAAAGCGTAAGCACCAAGTTTTTACAGTAAAATGACAGCTGCGAGTAATGACACTTCTGGTAGTAGTAACGTACATACTCGCATGTGATACCTGGTTTGGGTGCACTTTGGATTTTTATTTTTTATTTTTTATTTTCTGCTTGGTTGGCTCCACTTGGCGGCTGTAGATGGCTTTGATTTTCTGTCGTTTGCGACTCCCTGTGACTCAAATGTCAACTTGACGGTTGATAGTGACGTTAATTGCGCTGCTCACATGGGGTGTGCGCAAGCACTCTTCGTATCTTGGATTCATATTCGTATTCGAATTGGAATTCACATTTTCAGATGCATCTCATTTAGAGATGTCTACAAGTAGTAGCAGTGGCAGCAATAAGCAACAGCATCATGATCATGCACTTTAAGCGCCGACTACAGTCGCCGCATTGATGTGCTGTACGATACTCCTCTCCGAGTCTTATTGCTGGTTATTCCAACAGATGCCAAGGTTATTGTTGTTGGTGTGGCCTGATGTTGTTTCGCATCATCATCCAGGGGGTATGTCATTGTCAAAGCGAAAATATTTTAATCAAAATGCATGAGGCGTAGATATCCGTATGTACTCGTACTCGTACGCTCGTATTTGTCCGTAATGACGCACAGCACATGAGTGACTTTGCACGACATCAACTGGGGGGGGGGGGTTGTGAATTGGAGATTTGTCGTGTAAATTACAAAGCCTAGCTCGGTTTTATTTAATGGGAATAATTTGTGCCATTGTCTGATGGCATAGACTGGCAAAACAATATCGCCTTCACTGCTTTCGCTGTCAGTGGAATTTGACTGCTCTATAAATTAGCCAAACAGAAACTTGTGAATTCGCTAATTAGCTGAGCACATGTCAATTAAAGGCTCTAAATAGTCGCATGAATGGGGAGATGTGATTTTGGCCATTTATATGGCCACTTAGGCAAATGACAATAAACTAATTGTCTGTTGTAGGTGCTTACTGAACTAATGGCATTTGTTTGACAGGCAGCATAGTCAGTGTGGAGCATCCTATACGTTCATCAGCTTAGATCATTTTGTTGCCTAACCCGAGGAAACCATTGGAATAATGCAAACCGTCCGTACGTGACACCTTAGTTATGAATAATTTCAGTATAAAATAATTCTGTCTAATATTGTTAAGACGACACGTTTCTGTTCTTCTTCGAAGCGAATTGTCAGTATCACGAAAGATCTAGAGCGAATCCTGAAGACATAGGCAGAACTCTTCTATGCTTAAGTCTCGCCGGATCTTTCGCGTATGTAAGTATGCTGCAGGTTGTTCCCCTACCAAGTTCAACCACTCTACTTTTATCCTCTTCAGGCATGAGGCTCTAAGCCATTCAATAGTAATTTTATTTTACGATTTTCGCTACGAAAAGCCAGTCAGTGCCAGGGTAATAGTATAGGGGCGCCAGGCGACTTGAAGCCCTCAAAGGACGCAACAGCCCATTTGATGGCCTCATCTGTCACCGCAACTGATGACAGATGCCAGCTACGGAGGGTGTATCGGCCAAAACCTTTGCAAAGGTCCTTCTTAATACGAGTCCAATTGGGCGTTCTTGCATTCTTCTTCTACACCAATGTCGAGACTACGCAACTGTTATGGAATTCGAAGCATCTGCTCGTATGGAACCCTCCGATAGTACTTTCCAGCTGGTGATCTCCTTAGCGAACTTTATGAATAGAGTTAAGTTGGCTGGAAGTTATTATTGTGTTTAACTGAATCAAATGATCGTATAGTTACGAAACCGTCCACCGTGTTCATTCGTAGACTCACTTTCAATTGGAAGCACCATCAACTTTGAGATAGCTCGTTTCAATATTGATGATTGTGTACGGATCGTAGCAACTCGCACCAGATCGACATCTCCGGAATGTACTTCCAAGACTCGGCCTAGTTTCCATTGAGTGGGTTCATCTCACGTTCATCTCGAACAAGGACCAGGTCATCCGCTTTAATGTTCATTTTGGCTTGTTTCCACTTTTTTCTTACCTGGATCTCATGTAAATATTCTTAACTCCAGCGTGAAAGTCTACCGGTCTTGATGTTCAACAAGTTTGGTTCCGGAGTGGCAGTGAAGGGGCCGTCCACCAAGAAGTGCCGAGGAGTCAAGGCGGCTAAGTTATTGAGACCATCAGACAGTGCTGACAGAGGTCTCGAATTAAGCAACGCTTCAATTTGCTTGAGGACGGTATAAAGTTCCTCAAAAGTCGGACTTGCTTCGCCGATGGTTCGCTTTAGGTGATGTTTCATGCTCTTGACGCCGGCCTCCCATATGCGTCCAAAGTTCGGAGACCCTGGTGGAATGAAGTGCCATGGAACACCGTTGCACGAAATGGATCGCACGCCTTCCTCTAACTGCTTTCGAAAAGCTGCTAAATTCTCCTTGAGTGCCGCATTTGCACCAGAAAATGTCGTTGCACAGTCGCTATAGATGCTAGAGCTGTATCCTCGTGTGAAAAACAAGCGTCGCAAAGCTGCAAGGAACGTCTCAGTAGTAATGGCACTCACGAGTTCGAGATGAATAGCTCTAGTGCTCAGGCAGACAAAGAGGGCAACCCATCCTTTATAACTACGATGACCTCAGCCTTTTGTGGTTCGAACAGTGTAAGGTCCAGCATAATCTAACCCAGAATACTTGAACGGAGCAGCAGCTGTACAACGAGGAGTGGGAAGACTTCTCATAATTTGTGTTGTAATTAGTGGTTTTTGACGAAAACATGTCAAACAACGGCGAATGAATTTCTGAACTGAGGCCCAACCATTTATTATCCAATAGCGTCTTCGAAGACAGTTCAGCGTTGTTTGCTTGCCACCATGCATAGCACACGAATGTCCTTGATGTACTATATAAGCATCTCAGTAAATTTGCTTTCCTTCGGTAGTAAGTTATGTTATAATAGGAAATCGTTCACACGTAGGCAGCCAAGCATTTCTTAGTCGCCCATTCAATCGTATGATGCCACTTTCGTTGATAATTGGATTAAGTTTTAGTAACTTGCTTTTTGAATTGATAGGTTTACCTTGAGAGAGACAAGAAACTTCATTAGCAAAATGTAGTTTTTGAATATACCTTATCCAGAAATGTAAGGCTACTCGTCGTTCAGAGGCTGTGCACCAGGGTGATTTCGAATGTTGTCTTCCTTACGGTGGCACCAACATGTAACACCAACTAATGTATCAAGTATCTGCCGAGAAGACCCAGTGCTCCAACATTCTCTGTCAATTTGGATGGGGCTTGCGTAAGCAATAAAGTTACCTCAAGTACCTCTTTGACATCGCAAACTTGTTTTGGCCATTCGTTTTCATCTTTCTTTAGCCAGTCTGGACCAGTCCACCAGCTGGGAAGGGTACACACCACGGGAGGCTACGTCAGCAGGGTTACTGTCAGTGGGCAAATACCTCCAACTGTCAATAGCTGTCAGCTCTTGGATTTTGGTAATCCGATTGGCAACGTATTGCTTATGCTTTCCAGGATTTGACCGGATCCAGCTGAGAGTTGTCTTCGAATCAGACCAGCAGTTAGTCGTAATTGACGTCAGCTTTAAGGTGTCGAACACTTTGGAAGGTACTTTCGAAGTAAGAAGTGCTCCATTGAGTTCCAAACATGGGCCGGTGATCTTCTTTAACGGTGCTACTTTAGTTTTGGCCATGAGAATCGATACTTTAATTTCCCCATCTAGAAGAGAACCATAAAGATCAGCTCCCAGAATTACGTCGATAGAGCCGGGCTCATGAAATTTTGGATCAGCCAAATCAAGATCCAACAATTCAGAAAATGGTTTGGTGTCACTTCGCATAGTGGGCATGAGATGACCCAAGCGTGGTAAAATTAGTGCTTTGCAGTTAATGTTGAAATCTGGGTTTCTGAGAGAGTTCACAGAGATATCGACCAGACCTGTTGATTTACCCACGCTCTATCCCCCTATCCCAGTCACCGGCACAAGAAGCCGTGTTCGTCGAAGATGAAGTTGTTGAACCGCATACTCACTAATAAATGAAGCTAGGGAATCGCTGTCCAAAAGAGCTCGAAATTTTAAATGATGTCCGATAGCAGATCGTACTCCAGTTTGAGCTGTAGCCAGCAGAACCGGTTCTAGCTTTGCAAGTGAATTTTCATCGATAAATTCGCAGAGTGAGTTACGAGGGTTACGGGGGTCACAGGTGTTGTTTGTCGGCAAGCGGTTTGTGATTACGTTGGGCTCTTGAACCTGGATGCTGTCGTACAACATTGTGTCCGATGGGTAGTGCTGTTGTGTATGGTTAGCTTTGAGACAATTTCTGCACACCTTCGCTTTCATCATGAACGTCACTCTCTGTGCTGGGGTTTGTTTTCTGAAATCAGGACAAAACATTAGAACATGCATACCAAAGCAATTTGGACATCGATTGACATTTGCTTGTTGATTTCCCTTAGATTTTGCCGAGAGCATGCAGCCACTGCATCCAGTCCTTGAAGTGCGATGTTACAAAAACTTTTCCAGCTCTGTGTATGTGGGAATGAAATTCCGGCTATCAAGTGAAGTTTCCCAGTCTTTAATTATGACAGGATCCAGTTTTTCTGTCACATACAAAATTAACCAATCAGGCAGCTGAAGTTTTGGCAAAGTTGATTTGACGTTGCTGCCTCTGCTTATGACGGGATGGGTCGGTGTTGAATGAGACATACCTATGGTATTAGAGATGAGATTATTGAGTTCTCCTAAAGCTTCGCAATACGCAGCTTCAATTTTGGCATAACGCTCATCCGATAGACACCTCTGAAGATCCTTTACATTATTTTCTGTTACCCCTGTTGATGAGATGCAATCATGGGCATCATTGCATTTGCTCCAGTAGTCGTCCAGGAGTTTTCTTCTGCCCACGAAGTACGCTTTTGTCTGCTTCCTCTTGGCGACTTTTTGTGAATTCGATGAGAAGTTACAAATTAGCTTCGCAATAGATTCTTCCTTAGCCAGCGCCATTGCTTTTTGAAAAAAACCTTTTTACTAAGAAACGCGAATATTTTACACGGAGGAATCAGGTCAATGTTTGGAAGAAGGTTTTTTCTTTTTTGAGAACTTGAGAAGAAGCGAGAGGAAAGAAACCTAACCTCTTGCTTGAAACACGTTTTATTACAAAAAATTCTGACAGACGCTTGATATTACGATGAATATGTTAACTAGCGATGGTATTGCCAGATATGGGGCAATAGTGAGAACTAGCTTTTATAATAATACTTTTCAACATGCCTTTCATCAGGCAGATTTTGCCGCGATCCAATCTTGGTAACAAGTTGTTTTAGGCCATCTTCCAAGTCACCTCCTATTGCCTCAAAAAACTCGGCAGGTAATCCCTCGGGTCCGGTAGCCTCGTTATATTTTAGTTTAGATATTGCTACCAGCTGGGCGAAAATCTTGACTTTGATCGCCCAACATGGCTGATTCGACCTGTCTAACGGTTCTCCACGCCGTTTAGCAGCCTGCAGAAGTATTTTTTCCACATCCTAAGCACCGACTATGAGTACCTATATCAAATTTCTTTGCTCATTTCTACCGGTTTCCGTTAGTTTTTTGTTGGCCTCACTCTTGCTTTACATCTTTTCACAAAATTTTCGAACGTTGTTTCAGGAGTAGCACCTCTCCATTTCCTCGGTCGTTCACCTTTCATGCTCTTTCATTTGTCTTCTGAGAAACCGACCGTGCGAGCCGCTCTCGTCCTTCTATACTGCGACGCTTCGTAGGCGAGTAGATAGTGAGCAATCGGAAAAGGAAATAGCTTTTTTTCAAATATAAACTGATTCTCTGAAGTCTTTCAAGAGTTCTATAATTGGATTGCGACGATACTCTCAAGGGTCCCACGCCCTTTCACAGCTCATCTGACTTTTGTGCTGGAGCCACATAAGCACCTGTGATTTTATACAGCGATTATGACATTCGCTTTTAAGCGTAAGGTTTAAGGGCGCATTATAAGCTGTCAGTCTTGTCTTCAACAAGATCCAGTGTACCACTGCTGTTTTCCAATGCATCTGATAATACTCGTATGCATTGTTAAATAGTGTACCAAGAACAGGTGTCTTAATGCCACGTTTGGAATATCCACTCCCGACGACTTTTTGTTTTTCACAGAATCAGAGATGCGCAGGAGTTCATCTTTTCGGACAAACAAATGCGAGGAAGCTCGTTCATCGGCGATGATAACTTTTGCCGCGTTTTCTTCACTGAATATGGTGAAACTGTGATTCTCGGATCGCCAATTTTGAAGTTTGCTGCCCAAATAATAGTGATTTACATAGGACCTGTTGGCAATGTCATATGCACGGCCTCGTAAAAAGCAAATCCACTTTTCTCCAAGGGTCTTCGACCACGAAAAGACCGTCGCCTGAGTCGGAACTCTCTGGAGTTATGCCAACGGTCAGTAGTGTGTGTCTGTTTTCTGCAGTTTGTGGAATTTGGACACACTGAAAACCATTGTGATCTTTCCGCCTGAATCATTTATTTTCATTTCATAACGGGAACATATTCCGACTGCTGGATTTAATAGCTCGAATCTCATTGCCCCAGTACAGACTTACAGACTTACTGTAATTTTCTTTAATTAATTGTTTTAGGTTTTTGTTCTTATTTGCGGGTCGTTTCTGTCAGTAAACTGTCTGTACAGCTGCTTAAGCCTCGAGAGCGGTCTACTTTTGTGTACGTACAATGCGTCGATTGTTGGAGTTCTATATTTTTCGACCAGGCTTTCGTCGGATGGGTAGTCTAGCATCGTCAGTTAATTACGGTCGATTTCTTCGTTTGTCAAGTTTGGGATCAATCCCACTCAAACATTTAAGATTCTGCAGAAGCACGACTACCTTACTTTGCGGTAGTCGCATGAGTACACTTGATCGTACTGCTCCAGCTGCATTTGCTCGTTTGGAATCGGTATTGCGGCGACAAGTCCGTAGAGATCATTATCGTACTCGAACGCTCGCAAACAGTTTCCTGCGTTTCGATCCTTGTTAGTCAGTTCTAGTCTACTGTCTATTAATGCCAAGTCCAGGAAAGAACCAGCTGACGGGGAGGATGGGATATTCGTCGCGTACAGTGCAAGTCTGTATGTTGACCCCACCAGTAGTATAACTGGTTGCCCCTGGTGTTTGGTGGATTATTTCCTCATGCCGGCCAAAAAAAAAAAAATTTTCCCCCGATTGAAGCTGAATGCAACGAAATAGTATTTGGAGCTCAGTTATTGAATGGGATTAGGTACTTCAGGTGCATAAAGCGACACCACATACACTCGCCTTCGACTATTTTTTTTTTTTTGGTTACGTCCAATGATGTGGCAATCTTCGGAAGATACTAATAACCCGGGCTATCAGCATGCACGATTGGCAAACTCCAAGTACTCGACTTAGCGGTTTGCTAAGAGATGGCGTAACTTGTATTATTCCATTGTTATTATTCCATTGGAACATGCGTTGGAAAGCTACTGTCATTGTACGTCATTTCAGTATATGTCATTCGTTTGAAGCGTAGACAACAATAATTTTTTTCACTCAAATATGTCGAACTTTGTGCCTGAAAAAGTGTTTTTGCGGGGAGTTCTTCTTCATTACTTTAATATGAAGAAAACTGCTGCCGAAAGTCATCGTATTTTGGTGGAAGTTTATGGTGAACATGCGCTAGCTGAGCGAACGTGCCAAAAGTGGTTTGCACGATTTAAAAGTGGTGATTTTGGCTTGGAAGACGACGAATGTCCTGGGCAGCCAAAAAAGTTTGAAGATGAAGAACTGGAAGCATTATTCTATGAAGATTGTTGCCAAACACAAGAAGAGCTCGCAGAATCTTTGGGTGTTACTCGAGCAGCCATTTCAAAACGTTTAAAAGCAGCTGGATATATTCAAAGTAAGGAAATTAGGTTCCACATGAACTCAAGCCGACAGACGTCGAAAGGCGGTTTTGCATGTCCGACATGCTGCTGGAACGCCACAAAAGGAAATCATTTTTGCATCGGATTGTTACTGGTGATGAAAAATGGATCCATTACGACAACCCCAAATGCAAAAAGTCATATGTGAAACCCGGCCAACCAGCCAAATCAACGGCAAAGCCGAATATCCATGGCGCGAAGGTAATGCTCTGTATTTGGTGGGATCAGATGGCTGTGCTGTATTATGAGCTGCTAAAACCGGGTGAAATCATGAATGGACAACGTTACCGAACACAATTAATCCGTTTGAAGAGAGCAGTGGCCGAAAAACGCCCGGAATATGCGACCAGATACGAGGCAATAATTTTCCATCATGACAACGCTCGGCCCCACATTGCTATTCCGGTTAAGAACTATTTGGAAAACAGTGGATGGGAAGTCTTACCCCACCCGCCTTATAGCCCAGACCTTGCCCCTTTTAACTACCATTTGTTCCGGTCGATGCAGAACGCCCTCACTGAAATATGGTTTACATCAGAGCAGAATATCAAAAATTGGCTTGATTCATTCTTGGCTGCCAAGCCGGCGCAGTTCTTTTGGGATGGGATCCATAAATTGCCAGAAAGATGGGAAAAGGTCATAGCTTCGAATAATACTATTGTACATGTTTTTCTGAAATAAACGTCCAAATTTTGAAAAAAAAAAAAAAAACGTTATATACCCAATACCACTCTCCCCGCGGAACTGCCGCTAATTACTACTTCGCGGGGCTGGTAAGCACTTTACGTCCTTCTTTCTCCGTTTGCTGGTTCGACATTGTGTACAGTATTTACTGTTCTTTGTTGTATTAGAGATGCCGTCTGGGTTTGATTTTTATTAGTGCTCTCCCTGACTCTTTCCAACCGCCGAAGTTCCTTTATAATTTTTGCTGCAGCCTGTGTCGTCGCATCCCATAATATACTTGATGTTAGCATATGGTTTACGATGTTTTCAGGAGTTGGTATCTCCCCAATTTTCTCCCTTATTTCTCTGCACTCTGTTCTGAAGTGTGGGCACTGAAAAAATACGTGCTGTGCATTGTGTGCTCTGGCCGCTCCGCAGTTTAAGCAGAAGGGAGATTCCTTCAGACCAAACCTGTATAGATA
Source organism: Volucella zonaria (assembly GCA_963966105.1). Classification (NCBI taxonomy): domain Eukaryota; kingdom Metazoa; phylum Arthropoda; class Insecta; order Diptera; family Syrphidae; genus Volucella; species Volucella zonaria. Next base: position 49,181,282 of record OZ014534.1, read on the forward strand.
TGATTGAAAGCAGCCATGTCCAGTTAGGAGCTGACTTAAGTAAAAATCTACTTCACCGCAATTACGTTCTACCCATTTACGAATATCGGGTATAAGTCGGTGGGTTCATCTTCCCTGGTTCCATCTCTCTTGCCACGCACTTGTGTTGCACTGCTTTTCTCCCAGCTTGATATCTTTGACTGAAACTCCGGGTTCCCGAACTTTGGCATCGTAGGTCTTTGTAGCTCAGTAGCCAGTATATCTGCTGGTAGCATTTCCGCAATGACATATGTATATAGCGTCATCTGACACTGTCCGATATGCACAGTAAACTCTCAGAGCACATAGTCTGTTGACAGAGTTAGTCTTTCTTGTGTATGATTCAATTTTCATTGCCTTCGCCCATATTGGTGCCGCGTACATTGTGATTGACTGCACCACCCTTGGCTGAACTAGTCTCATTTGTTGTCTGGGCCCTCCTATGTTTGTCATTATTCTGTATAAGGCAGCGCTCACTTTTGCGGCTTTGTCGCACGTTTTTTCAAGGAGTTCCTTGTAAGTGAGCATAGCATCGATCATCATACCTAGGTACCTGATAACCGGTTTTGACGTTACATCTTGGTCGTCCACCCTGATGGTGATTGTTTCTCTTTCCTTCCAACTGATTACCAGAACTGCTTCCGTTTTATGTTCTGCCAGCTCTAACCCAACTTTTGCCATCCACCATCTAACTTTTCAAGGTGTTTCGCTGTTACAACGATTGCAATACCACGTGCAAGGCCTATGATTTTAGCCTTAATCGGGATTCCAAGTCTGAGAACCCTGTCGTACATAGTGTTTCATAAGAGAGGTCCTAGTACCGATCCTTGTGGAACTCCGCCATTTATGTGTACTGCCTTACTCCATCGTCGGTATTGTAGAGTAAGAACCGATTGTCGAAGTGGCTTAGCATAATTTTTATTAAAAACCATGGCAGCATCATTGACCTAAGAGAGTGTACTATAAGCCGCCATTTTGCAGAGTTGAACGCATTTTTGACGTCCAACGTTAATACGGCGCCGTATTTTTTGGTACCTCCTCTCCATCTTCGGCCCTGAATGGCTTCTTCTAGGGTCGTAGTTACTTTCCGAATAGCATCAACTGTAGAGCGAGCCTTTCTAAATCCATACTGCTGGTTTGAGAGTCCTCCGGCTTCATCAATTGACACCTCCAGTCGGTTGCATATTATTCGCTCCAGTATTTCACTCATCGTGTCTAGTAAGCATATGGGACGGTATGACGAGGGCTCATCTGGTGGTTTATTCCCGTTGGGCAGCAGCACAAGACGTTGCTTTTTCGACTATGAAGAGGAATGCATACGATGCAGGCTTCCAACACCCGGAATCTCATTAAATCCCCCCTATATATGACCCTATGGCGCATGCCTTTGCGTAATACTTAAGAAGCAAACTCTTGGCCTCATTAAGGGTTGATCACTCCCTAGATCGTCAAGTAGAATGGTACAGAACTTCAGTAGACTTTTATGCTCCATTAATTCCTTCTAGTCCCTTTACTAGAGGGCTTTAGAGTAGAGATCTAGGTGACCTTGTCATTGATTACAGCAATTGATGCAGCTTGAGGTTATTAATAATAAACGTTGACACACCGCCTACTCCAGCTGCTCTCTGTCGTTCTATGTGTAAATCCCGGTGACTCTGATACTACAAAATGTATGTGTACCTCGATATACGGCCCTAAATACCTCAAATCAGTCACCAAATTCTCCCCTCATACCAACCACTCACCGTTTTTTTTTTTTGCTTCATTTTTATCGTGACCCACATGTTTGCGACAACCCAGAAATAGAAAACACACCATGTTGCTCCACAAACAAGCATATCGCCCTAAATACTTTGTGCACATTTCGTGTTATCGAAAAAAAAAAAAAAACGACACCCAAAAAAGCAACAACTGAAACTAATATTTCCATCAATTACCCCCTCTACCCGTCTACCTAAAATATTTAATAGCAAATATTTGCTTGTCAGCTGAAATTACCAAAAAATAACTTCTAGCATTCCAAGCACACAGTGGATTACAACTCAACGAGACTCACCCTCAAATGACGCCGGAGGGGTTGGGGGGCTATTCTCGGACAATGTGTACTCATAACCTCATTAAAGGAATTAAATGGGCAGACCCCCTCCCCTCGTTAGCTAACTAGCTCAACTGGCTCGCCAGCGAATCCCTATAAATTAATTAGCCAAGCCAATGATATAACTCGCGATGTTAATTTTGTAATCCAAGTTAATAACACAGAAACAGACAAAAGCGGACAACAAAACAATAACAAAAGAATTGAAATGGAAAACTCAAACAAAAACAAAATTCGACAAAGAATGAATGGAGTTTGTACGAGTACGAGTATCTCACAGATATCCGAAAGACGGGTATAAGTATCTATGGTATATTAGTATAAGTACCCCCCACATGCTTTGAATAATTAACGCTATGCTGGGCTATTTCTTCGAAGCATACCTACCACTGCCGTGCGTCGCCACTGGAGGGAAGGAAAACCGTGTAGGCCCACGAAGAGTATCCAATTAATGCGCTGGTGAAATATGAATTTATCTTCACTTTGATTTCGTACGACGTCTTTTCGGTTTATTACGTGTGTTCCTTAGGGTTCTTCGTCTTCAATTGAATCCACAGGCAACAGATTGCTGAAGAGAGATTACCAGGCACCCTGGCACAAATCATTGACAGTAATAAGCTTAGCTGCGACTGGCAGTTTGGTCAGTTCTATTCGAGGAAATTCGTTCTGAGAGAACTAAACCCTCATCCGAAACTCCGTTCGTGGCACCCTTTGGAACCAATTTTGATGTACCGTTGGTGTGAGGTAACTTTACAAAATTCTACCATAAGATGTACTCGCCAAGTACGGTTCAAAGAACCTTCCACATCGAGGAGATTGTTCTCTTCCTCGTTGTCTCGTTGTCTCATTGTCTAGTTGTTTTTGCCACCAACTTACTTGTATCTGTTCGGAGAGGATTTATGTCGTTTTTTTTTGTTCTTCTAGGTCCGACTTTTGTTATTTTTTTTTTTATGGATTTTCATGTGCGTAACAGTTCAAGCCTCGAGAGATACACTAGAGATCGCTCTGTTTATGGTAGGTCGTCTCGTTGAGCGTAGTTTTAGTATCTCACATCGTTATCAGGTTTTTGACTTTTCAATTCTGTTTTTGTACACTGATACGCGATGGCGTGTGTTAAAAATTAAATGGTGTCTCCTAGACGAGGGGGAGGAGGTCATTGTTTTTGCTGATGAAATAAACAAAAAAAAAAAAAAAAAAAAAAAAACCCAAAACGACAACGAAACCACAATTTAGATTGACAAATCAAATGTCAACGATTTAGCTGAGGCTAAACAAAGAGGAATTTGTCGTGACTTGACGGAACTTAACTTGAGGTGTACAATAGTAACCGGATGTTGTCATGAAGGTGATTCAGCCGTACAGATACAGAGATGGAGCAGTTGTTAATAACCAGTTACATTAAACTATAAGGAAAACGGTATGTGGGGTCTTTGAAACTTCTTTGTGCCTATTTGATATTTGTATCATCAAAAACGCTAGCAATTACTGTTCCAATTCCAATTCCAATGCGCTTATCTTCTATACTTACAAAGATGGCACTACAGGCCAGAGTGGACCTGGACCCTAACCAATAAACCTCAGAAGTTGTCTTCTGTACTTCTAAACCATTGAAGGTTGCTTTTACTTGTGCCCGCCATTTAGGTCGAGGTCTTCCTATGCTGCTCAGGGCAGAAATCGAAAACTCTTCGGTTATTTGGTCGCTTTACATGTCCTTGCCACATCAGATAAATGAGTGCTGGTCAATGTTACTGTATAGCTTGTAGAGATTATTGTTACAATATGGTATACAGTCACGTGCACATAATTAGAAACGCTGACATTTTTGAAAGGAATATTGTTAATTTTTAGTAAAATAATTAATATATTTCGGTATTTAGTTGCATAGCCATGATTTTCGACTACAGCTTGTAATCTGTGGGGCATAGACTCCACCAACTTTTGGCAAACGCTTTGTTGAATGTTTTCCCAGGTAGCCTTCGTTTCTTCAACAAGAGTGTTAAAATTTCCAACTTTTTCGAAGGATAGTTGTCTTTTTAAGTGTTGCCATAAATTCTCAATTGGATTGAGATCAGGACTACATGACGGTCAGTTCAAGACCGTCACCATTTGGTCTTCCAGCCAATTTTTTGTATGTACAGAACTGTGCAAAACCTAAGCAACCATCTGGAGTCAGCACTTCATAGCAAATTTTTCAACTTTCTACTCCACCAAATAAAAAGAAATAGTCATGTAAGGACTGAAACGAATAAAATTTGGAAACTTCAAAGTGAAAAAATAAAATATTTCCATAATTTATGTAAATTTTTTTTATTTGCTTTAAAACTCTGTTTTTATTAAATTCATTCGCAATTACAAAAAATAAAAAAAATTATTTGGGTTCCCATTCTTTCCTCAACTTCTTTCGAATGTCCTTCATAAGGTTGGTGACAGTTACATCCGTGCACACTGCTCACTTTTCCTCAATTTAGCTTTGACCAAAGCCCAATACCTTTCAATGGGACGGCAATGTGGAACATTGGATGGATTCATGTCTTTTGGGACAAAGACGACATTTTTAGCAATAATAAAGCTCAACGTCGCATGAGCATAGTGAGCTGAAGCTAAATTTGGCCAAAATAATGTTGAACCCTCGTGTTTTTTTAAGAAAGGAATCAACCGTTTTTTTAGGCACTCGTTAATGTACACTTCTCCGTTAATTGTTCCCGTTGTAATAAACGATGAGCTTCTGTGTCCACATTGGCAAATGGCCTGCCAAACGAGATATTTTGACCCGAATTTTTCCATCCCAATCGATGTTGTTGATTGCGGAAGAATCTCAGCTTCAAAGGAGTTGTAAAACAGCGCACCTGGGAGAGTAGTAAAGTCGGCTTTGACATAAGTTTCGTCATCCAAAACCAAGCAAGCTTTCTTGTTGCCGATCAATTCGTATAGCTTTCGGGCTCGTGTTTTTATGACTTTTTTTTGCTTTTCAGTTACCTTTTTCGTGTTTTTAGACCGTTATGCCTTTTAGATCTTTGTACCATTGTTTGGTTGGTATTACATTTCCGAGCAACATCTCTGGATGGCATAGTCCGGTTTTTTACGATGGTACCCACTATTTAGAAGTAAGAAGGTATAGAAGTAATTAACTTTGAAAGTGTATCCTTTGATATGTTTTCCCAGTCAACTTTCAAAGCATTGAATAGGTGAAGACCTGTTGGAAAAGTGTTGTCCACCGACAACACTTGATTGGGCTGGCCAATCAAGGACTTGAATCCCACTATCCGCTAACAACTCATTTACCAACTTCGATGTGTGTTTCGGATCGTTATCCTGTTGATACACCCAACGAAGTGGCATTTCCCACTCCGCATGTGGTAGCATTACCGATTCTATTGGGTCTATAATTTATTTCGTGCGGTTTTTTTTTTTTTTCAAAATTTGAACCTTTATTTCAGAAAAAATCTGAAGCTATGACTTTTTCCCATCTCTCTGGCAATTTGTGGATCCCATCCCAAAAGAACTGCGCCGGCTTGGCAGCCAAGAATGAATCAAGCCAATTTTTGATATTCTGCTCTGATGTGAACCGTATTTCAGTGAGGGCGTTCTGCATCGACCGGAACAAATGGTAGTCAGAAGGGGCAAGATCTGGGCTATAAGGCGGGTGGGGTAAGACTTCCCATCCACTGTTTTCCAAATAGTTCTTAACCGGAATAGCAACGTGCGGCCGAGCGTTGTCATGATGGAAAATTATTGCCTCGTGTCTGGTCGCATATTCCGGGCGTTTTTCGGCCACTGCTCTCTTCAAACTGATTAATTGTGTTCGGTAACGTTGTCCATTGATGATTTCACCCGGTTTTAGCAGCTCATAATACAGCACACCCATTTGATCCCACCAAATACAGAGCATTACCTTCGCGCCATGGATATTCGGCTTTGCCGTTGATTTGTCTGGTTGGTCGGGTTTCACATATGATTTTTTGCGCTTGGGGTTGTCGTAATGGATCCATTTTTCATCACCAGTAACAATCCGATGCAAAAATGACTTCCTTTTGTGGCGTTCCAGCAGCATTTCGGATATGCAAAACCGCCTTTCGACGTCTCTCGGAGTGAGTTCATGTGGAACCCAATTTCTTTGCTTTTGAATATATCCAGCTGCTTTTAAACGTTTTAAAATGGCTGCTCGAGTGACACCCAAAGATTCTGCGAGCTCTTCTTGTGTTTGGCAACAATCTTCATAGAATAATGCTTCCAGTTCTTCATCTTCAAACTTTTTTGGCTGCCCAGGACATTCGTCGTCTTCCCAGCCAAAATCACCACTTTTAAATCGTGCAAACCACTTTTGGCACGTTCGCTCAGCTAGCGCATGTTCACCATAAACTTCCACCAAAATACTATAACTTTCGGCAGCAGTTTTCTTCATATTAAAGTAATGAAGAAGAACTCCCCGCAAAAACACTTTTTCAGGCACAAAGTTCGACATATTTGAGTGAAAAAAAATTATTGTTGTTTACGCTTCAAATGAATGACATATACTGAAATGACGTACAATGACAGTAGCTTTCCAACGCATGTTTCAATGGAATAATAGAAGTTACACAATCTCTTAGCAAACCGCACGAATTAAGTTATAGACCCAATAGAATGGATTTATATTTGAATCGGTCCATGATTCCGTCTATTTCGTAGAATGGGCCTACACCTCCTGACGAAAAACAGGTTCACACCATCACATTACCCCCACCATGCTTTACAGTGGGAGTACAGAATCTAGGATTAATTAAATTAAATTTTGACTCGTCGCTGAAAAGAACGATTTTTCATTTTTCAGGACACCAGTGTTGGTATTTTCTTGCAAAAATTTAGCGTAATATGAAAAAAAGATTTTGGTTTGAATTATGTTTAAAGAATTTAAGTGCACTGCCTGCTCCTTAAATGTCTTTTTGTGAGCATTGGTTTTTTGTACGGCCTGTAACTTCGAAGATTATTTTCAATTGCATGTCTTCGCACCGTGCTAGCATCAATGTTAAAATCAAGTAATTTTACGACTTCATTCGAACTTACGAACGGTTGTTTTTTAAATACACCACAAATGTTTTCATCCGTTCGACATGCTGTCTTTGACTTTCAACGACTCCTGTTGCATTATGTGTTTTTATTAAACGTGAAATAATCGACTTATTAATATTATAACGTTTGGCTAATGTTGCCTGAGTATCTAAAGACTTAAATTCATCAATGATCTTTAGTTTAAGAGAAGAAGAGTAACTTTGTCGCGACATTATTAAAAAATATCAATTATGCGACTAACTTAAAAGACAACTGATCAAAGACAATCACTCAAGATCTAAGACAAAGAGCTTACAATATTTCATGTATATCCGGACTGGAAAAGTACTGTTAGCTATTTTTTTTTTACAGTGAGTTACAAAGTTGCTTAGGTTTTGCACAGCTCAATTTGGCTACTTTGTTGGTTTTTGTGTTTTTTTTTTTAAATCTGAAGTATTATAACTTTTATAAAAAGTTGTGAATTTCAAAATACACCCTATTACACATCATCATATATCCATTTCTTTTTATTTGGTGAAGTAGAAAATTTAAAAGATTTACTATGAAATGCTGACTCCAGATGGTTGCTTAGGTTTTGCACAGTACTGTATATCTCGCTGTATGCTTTTTATCATTGTCCTGCTGAAATCTTCAAGCGATAGGGAGTTGTTCATCAGCGTATGGCAGCATTGTATTCTGCAATATTTCACAATATTGGAATCTGTCTATACGCCCTTCTATTTTTTTAATTGGATCGATACCGCGCCACGACATTGCACCCCAAATAAAAATACTTCCTCCACCATGTTTGACCGTAGGGCGGGTGTATTTTGAGTCGTAATGGCTTTACCATCAGATGTAATTCGGTTTATTTTTGATTCATCACTGAATAAAACTTTTTTTCCACTGAGCAACGGTCCAACGCACGCCTGTATTTCTTAGCAAACTGTAACCTCTTCTTGCGATTTGGAACGGTCAAAAGTGGCTACTTCCTTGCAATACAGCCAAAGAGCCCAGCGTCGCTCAACCTTCGTTTCACTGTATCTACCGATGGTCCGCTGTTATTGTGGCCAAATACTCTCGTTCGAATTTCCCTAGCGGTGGCATGAGCGAATTTTTTACTATTCCGAACAATAAGTTGATCTTCTCGGTGGGTAGTCACTTTCACTCAAGGTTTACGGCTAACTTTTTCGATGGTACCATTTTTTTTAAATTATTGTACGAGTACCACATTAAAAACCTTCTTTTTAGAGCATTTTAACGCCTTCGTTGACCATAACTTGTTCCTCGGTCGTACAAATTTAAAATGAGCACTCTGGTCTCGACATTGCAAGATGGATTTTCCCCATTGCCTATTGCCCTAAGGTTTAATTATTCTACTTTATATTTAATAACAAAATATGCTAAATCTAAAATACCAGTTCATTTCTACCCGTCTTTGATGAAATTACAGCAAGAACACAAATTATGCGCGCGTTTCTAATTACTATACTATGTGCACGACCACTTTAATTAACTTTTTCTGGTGTGATATACAGTCGCTTAGATAACGGTACTTTATGCCAATTCCCTGACTTTTTTTATAAGTCTTAAAATTTCATGAAGATACTGCAGTTCCTTAAGGTAAAAACGTATGTGTTTTTAGGAAAATAAGAATTTATTTATTTGGCGTTTTTAATTATCTGCACGTGACTGTATGTCCTCCCCTCCTCTTTCGAAAATTCCAGGGTTCTGACAACAAGCCCTAGCAGTCAGTGTTTTAAAAGAAGCGACTCAATGAAACAGTACAAAATCGTTTATAAGCGTGGTCCGAAATGAAGGAGCAATTACCAGATTAAGTGCTATATTACAATTTTCAAGAACTCTGTTACTCAAACCACCAGATCTGTAGTAAATTGCCTTTAGAGCCTTGAAGCAATATATGTATATGACGGACAGGAAGAATTTTCACATCGTTTAGTAACGCAAAACTCGGCTATAAGCGGCTTTTCCCGCATATTTTTCCTATGTTAATATATGTTAATATATTTTAGCAACACCAGAAGTGCTTGAATTTTGTTGGGATAGACACCTCTCCAACGAGTAATGCTATATTGAAGTTTGGAGTGGGAATTTCCATAATATAATTATTTAAATGATGTTTAGCATCAGTTTGAGCAGGCATTCCGAAGATAAAATAAATTCCTAAGTGTTGCACGAAAATATTGGCTTAAGTTGTCTATGTGATTATGGAAATACCTTCTAGAATCTATAATAAGCTCAAGGTATTTAAGTTCTTTAACGTTTTCAATTTAGAAACACTTTTCACTGCAGTTGAGATGGCTAAAAAGCGATGTATTGGAAGTAGCTGAACAGCTTACATTTTTGGCATTCAGGTACTCGTATATGAAAAAAAACTCGGGCAAAATACATTTCACGCTGAAAGACTGAAAGACATCAACTAATTATGCACCGTGAATCATGTTCTAAAGGCGTCCAAATCCGAATTCACATAAGCAATTAAATTTAGAGGATTAAGTCTACATCAGCCGCTGCAAAATGTAACTTAAATAGAGAGTTAATATTAATCAGAAAGAGAACAGGTCCAAAAACAGTTCTTTGAGGCACTCCTAGATTTATAAGTTTTATTCCACTTTTAATGTCTTCAATCCTTACTCTTTGTGATCTAACCTGAAGATATGGCTTGAATCGCTTGAGTATAAAACCTCGCAACCCAGCATTTTCAGTCTTCTTCAATGGGATTCCATAATTTACCATGTGAAATGCATCGGTAATGTCGACGAATAGACGTGTTGTCCAATTTTTGTCGTCAGTAGTGAAGGGTTTTTTTTTGTTAGAGGTTTGGTTTTTAAACTGGCAAAATTGTTTCTACCGATTGCCAATTTGACAGTTAAAAGTTGATTTGTGGTTAGTACGTTTTGCCATTTTACCATGAATAGACTAACGCAGGAACAACGCGTGCAAATTTATTTTGAAAACCATGGTTCGATCCGCCAAACTTATCGTGCGCTACGTCCATTTTATGGTCGACATAATTGTCCATCTGACCAAGTTATTTGGAACACGATGAATCGATTTCGTTCCACGTACCCTCTAGTGGATAATACGCATCCACAAAGACGACAAACGGTGCGCACAAGTTATTGTCGTTGTGAAGTGCAGTGTTAATGGGAATCCAAATGAGTCGATTCGCCATCGTGCACAGCAATTGGAGCTATGTCCATCCACTTTGGCTTAAAAGCTTATAAGATCCAGCTTGTGCAAGAGTTGAGACCTCGTGACCATTATACGCGTCGTAGGTTCGGTGAATGGGCCGAAAACTTGATTCAGCTTGATCCTTATTTTCAACGTAAAATTTTGTTCTGCAAGCAAAATTGCCGAATTAGGAGTAGATAAAACCCAGAAAACTTTGTCGGGACGCCCTTACAACCATTAAAACTCACTGTTTGGTGTGCTTTATGGGCTGGTGGAATCATCGGCCCATATTTCTTTAAGGACGATGTCGGCCAGAATGTTACCGTCAATGGAGAGCGCTATAGAAATATGATTTCCGACTCCTTCGTTCCTCAGTTGAATGGCATTGACGTGACAGAGCTTTGATTTCAACAAAATGGCGCAACATGCCACACGGCGCGCGACAACATCAATTTATTGCGGGAATTATTTGCTGAGCTAATAATTTCACGTATTGGACCTGTGAACTGGCCTCCACGATCCTGTGATCTCACACCTTTAGATAATTTTTTTTTGGGGGTATGTGAAGTCACTGGTCTATGCCAATAAACCAGAGACGTTGGACAATTTGGAAGTCAACATTAGCCGTGTTATTGCTGATATACGTCCCCAGTTGCTCGATAAAGTTGTCGAAAATTGAACTTCACGATTGCACTTCATTCGAGCTAGCCGAGCTAGCCGAGGCGCGTATATGCTCGATGTCATATTTAAACACTAATGGCATAAAATAATCTATTAAATAAAGCTAATATCATAGACATTAACATTAGCTTCAACTGTTTTATTTTATATTGAATTTGTATAATTTAAAAAAGACACCTGTGATATCTTTCAAAATTTTACCCAAATAAAAATAATTGAAGGAAGGAAGAACCGAAAATAGCCTCCAGTTTTTAACATCATTAAGGGCACTCTTTGTGAAAAATGCTATCACAACCGCACAGATAGGACACTTTTATTAAGAATGCTCGCTAGGACATGGACAACAAAGCGTGCAGTTGAAAAGGCCATCAAACAAACCTACAGGAATTTGAACTGCACAGCTCTGAGCAGTTTCGTACAGAGTACTTAGGGATCTGACAATGTTGGGGACAATGTTCGCAAAGTCTAGGGTGAAAAGATAAGGACGATAAAAAAAAAAAAATTAAATAAAACAATAACGGTGTGTGATATAAAATTGATTCTGGCTTTATTTTGAAGCTACGTTCATGCTATTATATGTGGAATAGCACATCATTCAAATGGCCGCCTCGGCTTTGCTGGTAGTGGTTCAAGCGGTCGGTCAAATTTTTGATGACTCGGTCCAATATGTGCGGCGTTATTCCGTCAATAGCGTGCCGAATGTTGGGCCTCGAGCTTGTTAGAGTGGACTAAGGACTTGAAGTAGCCCCAGAGAAAATAATGAAGTTGTGTCGAATCGCATGATCGCGGGGACCAATTGACGAACTCGCATCGCACTCGCATATGCATCGCTTGTATGGCATATATTGTTGGAACCGCAGCTCGGATATACGAGTATCAATGTTGCCGAGCTCTGACCACCGAAAGTCGATTATCATCGCTCTATACCTGAGACCATTGACGGGAATGGTATCTCCTTCCTCATTTCGAAAGAAATAAGGTCCGCACCAAACAGTCATCCTTTGTGGATACATTGATGCTTGGGCGAACACTTGTGGATTGTGTTCGCTCCAGTAACGGCAATTTTGCTTGTTGACATAGCCGCTGAGCCAAAAATGGGCCTCGTCCAAGAAAATGATTTTTTGGCCAAAATCGAATCTCCGGCTAACATTTCCAGCGCTCAATTAGCAAACTCACGGCGTTTTCTATGATCGTCCGGCTTCCATTCTTGCGTCAGCACAATCTTATACGGATGACTTATGAAGTCAACTTGGGTGGCTACATTTTTTGACATTGGCTTATGGAAAATTCTTTTTTTGGCCAGGACACATTTTTCAAAAGATTCAAGAGCATTATTGGAAAATTGACCGCGATTATGGTCTAAACGTCCACCAAATACAAGTCTTGTAGGTTAATTTATGAAAGATTCTAACTCATGTGATGCCAACAATGACATATATGCTGCTTACTTACTAACAAGCCTCTCCAGTTAGCCCCGTCTTTAGCTAACTGTCCCGAGTTGGGCAATTCACACCGATTGAGGCCATCTCCTTGTGCGAGCCACCTAAGGTGAAGTCTCCCTCTACTGCTGGTCCCTTGGGGTTAGATTCAAAGACCCTGCAGGTAGGAGCATTCGCTCTACATGTAATAACATTCTCAGGCGATCGATTCGCAGTTTTCTGACTAGGTCGATGTCGTGTATCTTGTATAGTTTGTCGTTGAATCTTCTCCTCCAAAACCCGTCAACGTAAACGGGACCGAATACTTTTCGACGGATTTCTCTCTCGAAACGACTAATGATATCTTCATCCTATTTCGATAGGGGCCAAGTTTCTGTGCCCTACAGTAGGACTGGGATAGAGTTTCCTTAGTTTTTCGGGATAGGGCTTTACTACCCAGTTGGCTTCTTCGCCCAAAAAAATAGCGATTGGCAAGAGTGATTCTTCGTTTAATTTCTGCTGAGGTGTTGTTGGAAGAATTTATAGCAGAGCCAAGGTTGGGAAAGTCCCTTACTGCCTCGAAATTATAGCTGTAAACTGTGACGTTCTGTCTAATTCGTCGATGTTGTACGTCCCTTTTTGTTGACAGCATATACTTGGTTTTGTCCTCATTATCGTTTCGCGTAACCCATTTTAACAGCTTCCTTTTCAGTACTATCGAACGCACCAGTGACAACCCGTTCTGTTCTCGCAATTTTGTTGAAATCGTCGGCCTACGCTAGTAGTTGCCTAGACTTTTGAAAGATTGTGTCACCAGTGTTCGCTTGTGTGTTCCGCACAATTCGTTTTTTTTTTATAATCGGCGCGCGCTCAAGGGGTTTTTGTACCCTTAAAATGTTCGTACACAGCACGGGCGAAGGAAATTTGGGGAGGAAGAAAAGACAGGTACCGATGTACATTGTTTTTAAATGTTTGCAAGTTATAACGACCAGGAAACACAGAGGTCGGCAGGGCATTCCATAAGCGAGTTCACATATGATGTTAAAGAAGTCACATGACATCGTGTCACCTGTCTAAAATCTTTTTTGACATCAAACGCCTCGGTTAAGTGTTACCGACCTTGACGGTGCAGCGAGCGGTTTTTATGGTCATTCTGTAGAGACGACCAAACATGACTCTATATAGCCCTTCTCTATAAATGTTGTCATATGCGGCCTTAAATTCGATGAAAAGATGGTGAGTATCGATTTGGACTTGTTGAATTTTTTCCAGGGTCGGCCGGAATGTACAAATTTGGTTAAATATGGGCTTTCCTGTTCTGAAATCGTATCGGTGCGGTTCCCATCAGGTTGTTAGCAAAGGGTTGCAGACATTCACACAATATGACAGATAAGATCTTCTATGGGATGTTGAGGAGACTTATATCTCAATAGTTGAAGGGGTCTCCTTTTTTGTGGATCGGGCATACGGTGCTGAGATTCCATTCATCAGGCATACAAACTTCTGACCAGATCTGGGAAATGAGTTGGTGTATGCTCTACACAAAGTAATTTCCAGGATCCGTCGGCCAATTTGTTGGATTTTAGCTCAGATATTGCTATCCTTACTTCGTTGGAGTCAGGTGAATGGAAGTTTTGGCTATCGTCTTCTAAGTTGAATGATCTATTCTGCCTGACGGCGGGAAGTTGGGCTTCTTCGGCGTTATACACTCTGCAGAAAAAGTTTTTCTATATTCTCAGCATCGACTGTGACTCTATTACAAGGTTGCCTTCTTCATCTCTACTTACTTCTTTACGGTTCTTCTTGCATTGACAGGTTCTTTTTACCTGTTGGAAAAACATCCGTACGTTATTTCTGGAGTACAAACTCTCAATATCTTCTATTGCGCACTTCTTATGCTTTTTTTCCTTCTTCTGGAAAAGCCTATGTTCTTCCCGTCTCTTATGCTCGTAGAAGCTCGTCCTTCGTAGCAGGCGCCGCTCTATACGTTTCATTTTCAACTGCAATGTCCTTGTCGGTCATTCTTCATCAAACCAAGGATTTCTTGGTGGGTAGTGGTTAGGTGAAACCCAGCACAGCATCAGTTACGGCGTCTCAGATGACACGTTGCCTGCTTTGACGCTGGCCTTCGATACTTGATGCTGGTGGCATAGGAGTTGTTGAGAGATTTTTGCATACGCGTTCGGCGAAGATTGTGGCGGTTTCTTCCGATTGCACCTTTTCTACGTTATATCTTCTCACAGTAGTTTTTCTTTGTTCTGGCGCTTGGGAAATCCGCATTCGTATCTTGGAATGTTTGAACGTCCAGAATACTGGAAGCATGCCTTGCTTCTATCGCAATGTGATCAATTTGATTTGTTTCTTGATACGGAGACTGCCTTGCCTCCTTGTGTATGTTGAGATGAGGTGATTGTGATATTCCGTCCCAACGAAAAGTCAATATGCTTAAGTCCGTTGCCCGACTTGATGTCGTGTAGGCTATGCTTAAAAACTGTCCTGTGAAAGATGCCCTCATATCCTATCCTTGCGTCATACTTCGGATATTGCTCATATTTTTTGTCGAGTAGCTCGTAGAAACATTCTTTGGTGGGGTGGTTATTGTCTTCCGTACAGGCCGACATTGTGGCTTGTAGCTTATGTTAGCGAATTTTGTCTTGATGTAGATTTTCATAAGACGCTCGCTTACGTGTCAGAGACTCAAGAGTTCTTATCCGCATCCGAATAAGCTCTCTTTCCTTTGATATACGAGTAGCACTCACAATAGCATACGAGTACTAATCACAGTTTTTCATGATATGACGCCAGTGTTATGCTACTGACCGGGCATACCCTTGCCATTTTAGGCAGCATAAGTAAGGGGTTACTTACCGGAGACCATAACTGGGAGGAAAGCAAGCACTTCGCTACGAATTTAACTGTTGCGCCGCTGGCCCAATCCAGCAGGCCGCGCAGGCCCCCATCATCATAGCATCCTACACCACCTGGCGCATAGCTCTCATAGGTCTTAGCAAAAAATTCGTAACCGGCTGCACCATAATCTTTCTTTCTGAAAGTCAAAGATACACATTTCCAATTCAAAAACGAAATCCGGCTAGGAAGCGAGATATTCTAATTGGGAAACAAGACTTGAAAATTTTTTTTTTATCCTGATATTTTGGTGACTGAAAAAGAGTTTGGTTACACAATGTAACTGGGATATGAAAGCTTGTTCACAATTACTTTCAGATAAATTGAATCCACATTTACTAAGGTCTATGGTTCTGGGTCATCGAGCGAACTGACGAATATTGGCCGGCGTGATTACTGAGGGGGTGTCATTATCAGAGTTGATAGCTGAGTCGGGGTAGACAGAACTGTTAACTATCTTAAACCTGTGTCCGCCTATTGTGATGTTCTGTCGGATTTTACTTTCAATGACAGTTTAATGCATTTGCTACGCACCAGCTACAACTCACTGCGTTTTGCCAGCATATTGAAGTATATTCAACAACAGCTAGACTCCTTACCACTTAATTTCCGTTGGGGTCCTGTTGGGTTGACACGTTCTTTTCACTCGGTCGCTCACTTCATTTTCCTCCTTAGAAGCCGATGTTTGTTCATAGAGCGCACGAGCTGCTCTTTACCTTCTATACTGCGACGCTTCATAGGCGAGTTTTTTCTACCACATGTGCCTGCCTCCACTCGCCTTCACACTAGAGGTTCCGTAGTAAAAGGTGGCGGAAAAGTTGTCACCCGATGTCCTTTGGCTGTAATTTTTTTTCTGAGGGAAAAACTTTGGCTCTGCTTTTGATGTCTAAAATTTTTTTTCCATTCCAGTCGAGAAAAAGATATCGGCTAAGTGGCCGCCGCCCAGAATTGATAACCATTCAAGCCCGATTTGTGGCATTTTCCATCACTCTTGCCAGAACTTCCGGCAATAGATTCTCGCGTTATTGGCGTATATTCTCTTTAAGGGCTTCAAGAGTCTGAGGCTTGTTGACTTGACATAGACTCGGGACTTCAAAAAACTCCACAAAAAGAAGTCTTAAATCAGGCTATCTTGCCGGGAAGTGCAAATCGCCAAAACGAAGATTAGGCGACCCGGAAATACAGTCCTCAGAATTTGGGTTGTGGCTCCTGCAGTATGCGCCGTTGCTCCATCCAGTTGGAACCACATGTTCTCCAGTCCCAATTCATCCATTTGAGGAAGGAGAAAGTCGTTGAGCGTGGCTCTGTAGCATTCACCGTACACAGTGCACTTTTGGCCCGCGGTGTACACTATGCCCCAGAAGCGATAATTTTGCTTATTCACATATCCACGGAGATGGAAATGGGCCTCGTCGCTCATGATGATTTTCGATGAAAAGTTGTCTTCCTTGTGGTCGAGATTCAGGATGGCTTGAGCGTAGATTACACGCGTTTGGCGGTCAACAACTGACAACTGTCAATGTACTGTCAGCACTTTGTTAGGGAACATCTTACAGTTTTTCACCAACATTTTTTGTAAAGGCCGCCGATTGATGCCCAATTGCATGGCACGTAGTCTGGTCGATATTCCGGAGTCCTCTGCGACATCTTCAACCACAACTGCGATATTCTTAGCAGAACGGCTGCTCTCGGGGCCGGCCAGACCTGGCAGCATCTCGTGTTGTGCCATACTCTTCTAGGCGAGCGGCTAAACGTCGTAATGTTTGTCCAGTTGGTGCGCGATAGACGTACTTTGGCTGCAACTATGTACGTAGTGTTTCGAGTTTGTGGGCGCTCAGAATGCTCGGATTTCTACAATAATGGAGGAATGCCTTGCAGCAATCGCAATATGTTGGTTGACTGCTTTATAATTGTCATGTTGCAGATATAAAAGTGAGAAAATCGTGTGCGAGCTAAACTGATATTCTGCTCCGCAGCAAACTTAATTAACCTAAGCCGCTCTCTAAAATGAGGACGTCGAAGGAAAATCGAAGCAGCTTTTTATGTTGACATTTTGCACTGAAAAGTTTTGTCTGGTTGCCTAAGCGCGACATACCTATACAGGTCTTTTAAACTCGTTTCTATCCATAGAAGTTTCAACTCCAACCCGGAACAATCAATTGATTGCCAAAAGGGTTATGACGTTGCAGATAGGAACTTACTTTCTTGTGGATTGGGCAAACAATACTAAAAGTCTGCTCATCAAGTGTTGTTTCAGCCAACCAAATACTTCACATAAATTGATGAAAACTTCTTACCATGTTTTAAGATGCTGCCTCTTCATGGTTCTCCTGGTATACCGTTGACTACAAGAGCCTTCCCACAGTTGTTGGTTGCCATTATATATGTTAAACGAACCATTCTGGCTGGTCGGCTACTTCATTAAAAGGACTGTTGTTTTGTCGTTTAATTGATTCGTTAGGCTTCTCTATTCTAACCTTGAATATCTAACATGTTCTTCCAACCTACCAGTCAGACTGTCAAACATCACTCTTGCTTTACCGTCTCAAAATACTCCCATTGGTGTGCTTCTCATGACCTTCTCGGTGGTCTATCTTTATTCTCTGCTTGTTAAAATTGTTCGATGCTTTACTTCTCTTGTCCAGAGTCGCCATGTATCTTATTTTGCCGGATTTACTTGTCGGCATACTTAATAAAACCAGAGGTTTCCCTAAGGAAGCCGAATGAAACCCCACATTAACCTGTTTATGGATTTTGTCTGCGGTATAGACCTTTTGCAATTTTAGACGTACGAGTATGTCATCAAAGTTGCTCATCATGTTTTGTAAATTTTAACACTCCCGGGTCAACCCCGGACGACTTTGTTCAGTTTAGTGCAATACAAACTGGTCTTCTAACTAAAACTCAAGGACAGGGAAGGTCAGGGTCGGGAGAGGTGAATATTGAGGGTGTTTTTGAGGGTACTCCTCCTGAAATGGAGGTTGGTATTTGAAAAAATCTGATCCAACTGTTAGGGACAGTCGATGGAACCGGATAAGTGTTGGTGTGTAAAGAGAATATCGGCGCATTCGCAACGTTTTTCCAGAGATCGTAAACCCGGTTGGTCATTATAGGGCTGAAGGTGATGTGGTGATCAGTCCATGAGAGCCTGAGCATAGCGAAAACGGAGAAGGAATCTGCGTTGGACAGCTTCGATACGTGGAATACCTATGGTTTTCATAGTAAGGGAGCACACCTGGCTAGCATATTCGACAAGTGTCCTATGAAAGGTGATGTACAGGGGTCTTGTGACACAAGGGTCAGAAAACCCTTCGGACCATCGTTTAACAAAGCCAAGGGAGGAGTTGGCTATGCTAATTATGGCATCAATGTGGGTGGGGAAATTGGGTTAAGTATCACAAATAACGCTCAGGTCACATTGATGTTCGGTCAGGAAGTGTTGAACGCTTCCGGGAGTATGGGATGGCTTGGCATCTCTTTATGTTTGTGGCACCCTATTGGGAACCTATTGAGATCGTCTCGTAGAGATTGAGATTCAGAAAATTTGGAATTTTCTTTATAGATTTTCATATCATCGGCATAGTGAAATATGTGTGAGTTCAATTCACAATTGAATATTAATGTAACTTGGTGACTTCCTTGTGGAACATCCGAAGCAGCGTTAATTGGTTCAGACAAACGAGAACGGAAATGGACTAGGTAATTGCGTTCTTCCAAGTAGGATTTGAGCCAAGAAATCAGCTCAGGTTAATAAGCAGTTGCATTGAGTTTGAAAAGAATTAACTTATCAAAGACCTTGCCATGATCAGTGTTGATCACATCCACTTCTTTCCCTTGCTCTAGGGCACACAATGTACTAGAAATGAGTTTGTAGTAGTTGATCTGCCTTTTGGTGCAAGGATTGCAGATCTATCCTGAAAGAACATTGCATCATAAATGATGCTCTCAAAGATCCTGGGAATGCAGGATAACTGCGGTAACTTGGGTTGGTAACATCCCGTTTGAGTCCATTTCTGTGAATAGGGGTTATATTAGTGCTTTTCCTGGGAGATCGAAAGTCTGAAGATGCTTACGAGAGGTTAAAAACGATTCCTGGAACATTTTTTCAAAAAAAAATTGCAGACAAGCCAGCGGGACCAGGAGAAAAGTCATATTTAAGCTTGTTAATCGTGTCCAGTAGCTGCGCTGGTGTTATTTTTATAGACATTAGTGGTGTCTGAATGCAGTTACTCAAGTAACCGAAGTATTCGGGATCTGGGTTTTCAGTCTGGGTGGAAAAGGATTCACTAGAGAAATTAGCAAAGTAATTGGCGATGGTTGATCAGACGATGCCATTTTGGAGAATTTGAAACAAGAGGGATAGCTACGAGTATCTCACACTTTTTTTCATATTAATAAATCGAAAAGGATTGTTTGCGGCTAGATTACATTTGGCTGAGGTACGTAGTACGTACCTGTTGGGAAGTTGGGAAAATTCAAATTCAGAACCAGATTTAATGTACGCGTGCCATAACTTATTTCTCTTGTTGCGCAGTGCACGTAGTTCTTTGTTATACCAAGGAGGAGATGATGAAGGATTTCTTCTCTTCGTTGGGAATCGACAGCTCACGTAATACTATACAGCGGAAGATCTTCTCGTAGAAGATTTTCACGACGGAATCAGCGGAGGTGTTTTCATCGAGTATACGACTCAACACTGTTGAGAAGATTGTTTAGTTTAGTTTAGTTTAGTTTAGTGTGATTTGTTTTACACAAGTTGAACTGGAAGGATGTTTCTGAGGGGGTAATAGAATTGTTGATGTCATATGGGAAAATAAAAAGCAAGGGACGATGTAGACTGTGTAATTTCGAGAGAAGAAGTTCACACTCACGGGCAACACAATTTATTAATCTACCAATCCCCCTGATCCAGCCCCCTCCCTAGTCAAGATTCTAGATCCGAGATGCTTGACCAACCTGTCCCTTCTTCATTCGATCATTCTCTTAATTCACCTGCCCTCAATTCTCACCTGAAATACCTTGACCCAGTCCTTCCACCCACTGTCAAACACACTGAAAAGTTTTCAGATATGAATGATGACGGTCGTTATGTAACATAAAGGGTCTTTCATTAAGCGCTTCCTATCTTTAAATTTAAATAAAACAAAGTGTGTGTGAGATATCACCGACATTTTTTATTGGTTTGAAAGGCCTATCGATGACATTATTTATGGAGTACTACCTTGATCAAAAAGTTTCCGGAATGTATTCAGAAAATTGAAAATACAAGAATCTATATTGTCCCCTTCAGAGTAATCCCCATCGACTGTAACACACTTTTGCCAGCGCTTGATCCAATCCTTGAAACGTATTTTATATCCGGTTTTCGGTATATCCATCAGTGCTTCCTGCGATTTTTTCATTACTTCCTCTCGACTGCTGAAACGCGTTCCCCGTAGTGGTTTTTTAATTCGATTGAACAGAAAGAAGTCACAGGGAGCCAGATCAGGTGAATTCGGTGGCTGTTAGATGGTATTTGTTGCGTTTTTCGTCAAAAAATTACGAATAATGATGGCACTGTGCGACGGTGCGTTATCATGGTGCAAAATCCACGAGTTTTCTGCCCACAATTCTGGTCTCTTTCGGCGAATTGCTTCACGCAAACGTCTCATAACGCCCAAATAATACGAGTACTCTTTGTTTACGGGCTGGCCTTCTGGCAAAAATTCATGATGCACTACACCTTTGTAATCCATGAAAACCGTGAGTATTGCCTTCTTTTTTGACTGAAAACGACGTGTTTTTTTTTTGGTCTCGACTTATTTGGTGAACGCCATTCACTTCACTTACAAACCAAGAATACAGACACATTATTTACGTTTATGGGCTGTGCAACGGAAGTTCAAATAGAGCGCGACATATCCTAGTAAAGGAGTATTTGGAAATACGTATCGAAGGCTTCGAGAAACGGGATCAGTTTCAAATACACGACCGAATACGGGAACTCCAAAAGTAACAAGGATTTCGGTTGATGTAAGAATACTGGATGCTGTTACAACTGATCCATTAATCAGCATCAGAGGCTTAGCGATCGGCCAAATCCAGGCTCATTTATGCGCCGGAGTCATCGAAAATTAGACATTTCGGATGCGCGCCACCCAGAGAAGCCGCGGTGGACATTTGAACGATGTTATACCACCTTGATCAAAAAGTTCCCGGTTACACCCACCGTGTGGCGCTCCCATTGTTCCGATTTAAGTTCGGTTTTTTTTTTAAGTTGGTAAATCTATTGTTGACATTCTCTCTAAATCTTAGCGTCATAGCTTGACATTTGCAAAAGTTACGTAGCCAAGAGTACACCTATCCCCGTGTGTATTGGCGATTTTTTACAATTTTAGAAATGGATTTCAATTTGCAACAGCGAACTTGTATTCAATTTTGCGTAAAAACAGATTTAATGGTGCGCGAACGTTGGAAATGTTGGAAAAGTGTTGCGGCAACGATTCTCTAAAGAAAACGGTCGTTTAATAGTGGCACGAGCGTGGCGGTTCAAAAGTGGTCGTGAGTTAATCGAAGATGATGAACGCAGTAGCAGACCATCGACATCGAAAACCGACGAAAACATTGATAAAGTACGAGTAAAAGAAATGTTGGTCAATAACGGCAAATTAACCAGCAGAGAGATAGCGGAGGACTTGAAAACTGCCTATGGGTCCGTCCAAGACATTTTGGTTAATGATTTGGGTTCCCGTCGTGTAACAGCAAAGTTGGTGCCAAAAGACCTCAATTTCATGTAAAAAAGAGACCGTGTTGACATCGCAAAAGAGATGATATGCTAGGCTGAATCCGATCCCACATTCATCAAAAGGATCATTACTGGAGATGAGACGTGGGTTTATGAGTACGACACGCAATCCAGACATCAGGCAAGTGAATGGCGTTCACCAAATGAGCCGTGACCAGAAAAACCACGTCGTTTTCAGTCAAAAAAGAAAGCAATGCTCACGGTTTTCATGGATTACTACAACGGTGTAGTGCATCCTGAATTTTTGCCAGAAGGTTAGACAGTAAACAAAGAGTATTAATTGGGCGTTATGAGACGTTTCCGTGAAGTAATTCGCCGAAAGAGACCAGAATTGTGGGCAGAAAACTTGTGGATTTTGTACCATTATAACGCGCCGTCGCACAGTGCCATCATTATTCGTAATAGTTTGACGAAAAATGCAACAAATACCATTCAACAGCCACCAAATTCACCTGATTTGGCTCCCTGTGACCTCTTTCTGTTCAATCGAGTTAAAAAACCACTACGGGGAACGCGTTTCAGCTGACGAGCGGAAATAATGGAAAAATCGCAGGAAGCACTGTACGACATACCGAAAACCGAATATGAAAAATGTTTCGAGAATTGGATCAAGCGCTGGTATAAGTGTGTTGCAGTCGATGGGAATTACTCTTAATGGGAAAATATAGATTTAGATGAATAAACTTGTATTTTTAATTTTCTGAATAAATTCCGGGATTCCGGAATTTTGACCAAGGTAGTATGTCATTCGATTGAACATCTGTTTAAGTGAGAAAGGCTCTTACAGCTAACAGAGGAATGTCGTTTGCATTAATTTACGCCTGAGTCATCTTATCGTGAGTAGAATTGAAGAGTCATCTAGTATTCAAGTGAAAGAGAGTTGGCCCTCTGACTCAAGTATTTCACCCAATTGATAGATTAGCGGATATTAAGGTTAAATCATCAGTCTGACGTCAGTTGACGAACACTATTTTTAAAAGCTATACGAGGGTTGTCTGGAAAGTTTCCGACTGAACAATGATACAACACATTTTTTCTCATTTTTATTTTTATTTTTCTACATAGTCTCCTTGTAACTCTACACAATTCTCCCAGCGATGCTCCCATCTCTCTAACCCGTCCAAATAGTACTTGGCGTTTTTCTCTGCAAAATAATTGTTCACGAAGGTGATTGCCGACGAAAATCTCTGTCCTCCGAGCGCAGTCTTTAGATGAGGGAATAAAAAGAAGTCGCTTGGGGCTAAATCTGATGAATAAGGCGGACGGTCAAGCAGTTCAAACCGTAATTCGTGGATTTTCGCTATAGCAACCGCTGAGGTGTGAGACGCCACGTTGTCTTGGTGAAACAGGATTTTCTTTTTCTGCAAATGTGGCCGTTTTCCCGCAATTTCTGCCTTCAGCTTTGCAAATAATGATGCGTAGTATGCTCCTCTAATTGCTTTTCCTTTTTGAAGATAATCGATTAAGATAACTCCTTTGCTATCCCAAAAAAACAGTCGGAATCACTTTCCCAGCCGAAAAAACAGTTTTTGCTTTTTTTGGAGCCGGCTCGCCCTTTGCAGTCCACTGTTTTGACTGAATTTTTGTTTCGGACGTATAATGCTGTATCCAAGTTTCATCTACAGCGTTGGAAATGTTAATTCGAACACGTTTTTGGTCTAACGTAAGCAAATGCGGCACCCAACGCGCGGACAGCTTTCTCATGTTTAAATCTTGATTTAATATGTAACAAACACGTTCTTTGGACATTTTCATAACCTCTACTATCTGTGTCACTTTAATTCGGCGGTCGTCTAACACCATTTGGTGAACTTTAGCAATATTATCGTTAGTGGTTGCAGTGTTTGGACGTCCCAAACGTTCATCATCTCCCAAGCTCTTACGGCCACATTTAAATTCAAAGTTTCACTGTGGTAAATGATGGTGCAGAGTCCCCATACACAGAGTCCAATTCATTTTTGATTTGCGTAGGCGTATTGCCTTTAATAACAGCTCGATACTCAATTTTTTCCATTTTCACAAAAAACACTCACATCGACTCACTCAAACGACTGTCAACTAAAAACTGCTCGTCCAAAATGACTGAAACTTCGGTAAGTAACTGTCAAAAGATGTACAACTAGCATTCACTAGATTTTATTGACGAGTTCCGCTATCTTTACGTCGGAAACTTTTCAGACAACCCTCGTATGCTTTAAATAGTTTCTTCCTGTTGTAATGTCGGTCAAATTTGTAGAGTATGCAGACTTTCGTAAACAATCCCATAAATCGTGTATGCTCAGGTATTAAGTCATCTACCTGCTATTTATGCAGTTCCAATGGTTGATTATTTTACATTCATTAAATTGTTTTACTGCGATTTTGATGAAATCATTCTACGAGTATATAGATGAAACCCCATCAATCTGTTTAGGCAATTACCGAACTTCAAGATACTAAACACTTTGGATAATAATCCAGGACAAATCCATCCATTGTTGCTCTTCATAAAACTGTCCAATTATCCTGAACATAATAAGCATCATCATCATCATCATCTTCAGCAACATTGTAGTGATGGTTTTTGTTACGCACCAGAGTCCTAGTAATTCCCAACAAGTTGCCTTCAGAAAATCCAAAAATATACTCCTGCATACTTCCATTCGGGTACATACATATGTGTGTATGTACGTATGTATGTATGTATTGCTCTAAAGCGCTGATTTCCAGTAAACGATGTCACAAGGCCATTCTAGAAACCTTACACACGTATCGGCAAAGTAAAATGTGAAAAAAAAAAAAACGCTTAAACTTGGAAATTAACCCAAACTCCCACATCTGTTGCTGAGGAATACTGCACCGTGCCCTTTAACCTCTTTCCTGAAATATACAATCAGCACAAGTCGCGCGGCAGTCCATGTGACCATTTTTATGAAAATTTAATTTCAACCAATCGTCCCTATCCACCCCGTCATTCTGCCGTGAACGTGTAGAGAATAACTCCACATGTTTAACCCTCCTTTAATAAAAATGTTCCTTCCAACTAAGAGCGCATTTTAGGGGTGGTGAGGGGTGGTGATGGTCGCCGTTTTGACAGAGGATGCGAATTTAACAAAGCAAACGCAGAAATAAAAATCCATCGGCGACGTAATATTCACCCTGATGTTTGCTGTTCTCTGTTAATTTGTTTGGCCATTCGACCGATCCGGAACATCCCTTACAACACAGCGGTGGCCACAATTTAACTGTATGAGCAACCCAATAAGCGATTAAAATAAAATCCCGCTCAAGTTAAGTGAGAGATATTTCGAATAGTTCAACGAGAAGGAAACATAAAAAAAAAATTAACTGCTCTACTCGCGTTTCAATTAATTAAGCGAAACGAGCTTTAACTCGCTGCTCATGCAACAAAAAACAATTAAGTAATTCCAAACGAAATCAAACTGTATCGGGCGAATTGTAATCAACCGATGAATGGAGGCGAAATACAATCGATTAATAATTACTGATAATTAATTGAATTATCATCAGGAACCGTGGGATTGGATGGCTCCATCGTTGATTGGCAACAAAGACGCAAAACCGTTGCCGCCGACAGAATTGACAATTAACCGAGTTGGCCGGCTCAAAAATGCACGAGGGATTGCGTCAATTGTGGCCGATTTAAAAATTCAAATGCCAACCGTTTGCCTTACATATGACCTTGGCCAGTGGCTCGGGTATGTTTGGATTTTTATTTCCGGCGGCGGCGCTTGAATCAACGTTTATTTATTGTATTTTTGGCCAATTAACGGTTAAACCCTTTTTCTTGGAATCCTTTTTTTTTTTTTTTTTTTTGTCAAGAAAACCTAGGAAAAGATTGTAAACATTTGAAGGGATTCGGCTTGTGTTGCCTAAGACACCCCACATTTGGTTTTGCTCTTTCCTTTGAACCCTTACCCCGGGTTTTTGTGTGTGTGTTTTTTTGTGGGTTTTTCTCCATGGACAAAGGAACTCGAAATGGAAAGACCAAAAACTGGAATTAAGGTATAAAACGAGCAGCGAATTGAACGAGTTTCATTTTCTACGCATACTGCTTCGAAGCTGAACTGGCTCTTGAGACAGGCTTCATTGGATTCTGATGTGGTGCGCCATAGCGAGGGGGCAACTGAACTGATGTCAGTCGAAACGGAAGTTGTTGCTCATTTAAGCGGAAAATTTATGTCAAAAAATTGAGAAGAAAAAAATTGGATTGAATTGCTGGCTACAGTCGTACCTTACCTGGTGAGGAGAATGTTTTATAGGTGGGTATTTTGTAGATGGTAATAGACGCTGGTGGGGGGGAAAGAAATTGATTGCGGACTAATCAGTAGACCGAGGAGATGGTATTCCCATTTTTGGAAAGAAAATAATGGTAATGGAGTGGTCATATAGTAATCGAATGGAGATGTAAGCAGAGAAAAAGCCAAAGAGACAACATAGTGCTTGTGTATTCGTTGAAAGGACGTGTCGGTTGTTTAAATGCTTTATGGACTTCTGTTACTTCAGTGGTTTAAACGCTTTAATTTAAGACTATCCCAATTAGGAATCGTTGTCAAATTGGTTGTAAGTAAAAATGAGATCCTGCCAAAATTAAATATGGTAAAAGGTAAGCCGTTTAGGCAGTCAGGCCAGCGAAATGCTCTAGTGTATAAATCACATGTAGTACGGACGTTTCCCCGTGAAACCAGTAATCTAGACCGAGTCATTGCAGTTGACAACCTCTTATTAATCTTCTTGGTTGCGAGAGTCTGTCTCGAATTTAATGAACCAGGAGTCGTCGGAAGATGGCATTTTGACCGTGCCTACGAGTATTAGTCGTTCTCATCGAAAAGTTGAAAGAGTTTCTACGAGTTACGAGTGCAGCCTGGATTTGAATGTGATCCAATTGGCACTGTACTACATGTGCTTTGCTAAGTCTACACTTCCTGTCTTGAGCAGCTTTTCCTGTAGACCATCCACAAAAGTGATTTTGTAGTTTTTAGCTATACAATGACTTTCGAGACTTCGCTACAACATTGAAGTGAGCCGTCTATCAGAATGTCAACACTTTGATGGCGTCTTATATGTGATGGCTTTCCACCTGTGATGTAGAATATTGTTTGTTCTTGAAAGGCCATAACCCCGATTCAACTAACATCGATAACCTCTGCAAAAGAAAGTTGTTTTACACGACGTCTTAACATAATGGTCCTAGTACGGAACCGTCAGGCACACCGTTGTTTAGTAACTGGTATAGGCTATTCCCTAGTTCAAGGGTTGCTGTAGCTCAAGGTATCAGAATAATTCAATCTTCAAGTAGTCTCCAGGCGTTTTCAAAAAGCAAAGTGCTCTGTTTTCCCTGCCACTTATTGTTTCCATTATTTGCGAGAGGGCAGAACGGAGTACTATATTCTATCGAAAAGAAGGGACTCTAACTAACTATCTCATAGTAATAGACAGTTATAACTTGAAGAAATACACTTGCTTATTGCTGTTTCTTTGGTCTAGAGTAATAAGGTTTTGTCGGGAGCACTAGGAAGACTGCTTATAAGACGCTCATCATAACAGTCCTGTTTTATGGCGCAAAAACTTTCGAAGGGGAGAAAAAACTGCGAACACTTCGTGCTGTAGAGTAACATAAACTTGACCTGAAATGGCCAGGAGAGGAAGGGCTTTCAATTTCTACCCGAAAGGGGACCGTCTTTTAGTGCCCAACTGGAGGGATTTGACCAAAAAATCGAGCTAATTAAATGTGTTTTTAGCTTGCGGCTCAGATCAGCTTCGTACTGTAGCACCATCTTAATACCCTACTTACTACTTTACTTAAATCCTGTCACTCCTTCAGGACCATACGGCGCCAACAACGCCGACGCGGCATCTTGTTCGGATTTCTGCAATGCTTACTTCAACTTACTCTTTCTTAATAGTTCCGATGCCTCTTCGATTGTTCTTCGCCACGTTTGCTTATGCCGCCCCGATCTTCTGCCTGACTGGGTGAGTGGATTCCACTGGATGGCATACTTCGCAATAGGTCCGTTCTCACGTCGTAAGGTCTGACCAATCCATTGCCACTTTCTTCTCCGTATGGTGACGTCTATAAGTTCTTGACACGTTCGCAGATAAAGCTGTTCGTGTGAGATGTTACGTAGACATCTACTCGTATTTACGAAGGTTTGATGTCTTCGAGTGACAATGTTGGTAACCTTCCAAGTGCTACACGCCTATATTGATTCTACATTGGATCTGAACAGTCTCAGCTTTGTTTTTGTGTTGAGAACTTTTACACATTTTTGATAGCATTCCAAATGCAGCTTTAGATTTCCCGATTCTGCTGCTCACATCGTCGGCCGAGACGATGCTTCCAAAATATAGAAAGTTGTCGACTTTCGTGACCCGTTGTCCGGCAATGTCGAGTTGAGCTTCGGGGTTTGAAGTGCGCCTTTGTTTTTCCCGCATTTATATTAGGCCCTACTTTTTTTGCCTCGGTGGAGATCCATTATTTTATGTGGAAGGAGGCAAACTTCGTCAGCATGGTCCATGTATTTGAGGTAAGATGTGATTGCCCACCTCAATCATTGGTTTCTTTCAGTTAATGCTGCCCGAACTACATCGCTGATATAACAACGGTGTACAGCTCCACTATGGACTTAAAAGTCGTTTGGCACCTTACCATTGTGCAGAACATGATCCCTACCATCCTAGTAAGCAGCTATATATTATTCCGGGATACCTCTCCTCCGCAAGGCTATCCAGATAGCATCTCTGTTCGAAAGCCTTTTTTAAGTCAATGAACAGTAGATGTAGCGGAGACCTAAACTCGACAAATTGTTCAATGATACTTGGCAGGGTGTTGATGTGGTCTATGCAAGAGTATCTACACCGAAATGCAGCCTTTCGGCATCAAGTGCTCTCTTATCCGCTCTAGAACTATCTTAGCTCTTATTTTGGCTATGGCTGAGAGAACGCATATTCCTATCCAGTTCCCACATTCCATCAAATTGCCATTCTTCATAGGTTTGATGATTATACCTCTTTTCCACTCCTAAGGGAACTGCTCACTTTCCCATGCTCTGAAAATGAGTGGTTGGAGCAACACTGCCGATGTAGGTAGATAGCAATAGGCATACGAGTACCAATGCGTGCCGCTTTTTGTTTTTTTTTTTTTTTAGGGATCTGAAAGCGGCTACTATTTCTGTTTTGCTGCGGGGTCCGGAAAGCTATCGCTGCGGCACGCGACTATGACGCTGTCGCCTAAATTATTTAGCACTAATACGAAATATTTCCTCCATCTGTTAACTGATCCTCGTCCGAAATTGGCGGGGTGCCATCCAAACTTTTCACTGAATGTTCTTTACAACTGTGGTGCTGTAGGCGGTTCTGCTGTCACACCGGGTAGCTGCTTCTTCAGCCTTCGAAGCCAGTGCGGTAATGTATGAAGGTTTGACACGTCTGACACTACGCTGCGCTTCCTTCCTCTTCACACGATATTGGGCTTCTAACTCGGGTTTATCAACTGCTGATACCACTGCAATCCGAGTCTTAAGTGAAATAAGCTCATCGATCCATCTCCATGTGTCTGCTGATAACCATGTGCTGTGATTGTTCTGCCATACCATATACCGATGTAGGCAACTACCTCAGATACAAAAACATTTTTCACAGCATTCCAATGGCCATCCATGTCGTCATGCGTTGAGTTGTTGATTTTTTCTGTTTCTGTGGCAAGATGGTCCCTGAATTGTTGGCGCATTAGGGAATCCCGTAGTTTGTCATTGTTGTACCTGGTACGAAGACGTATAATGGCTAACATAAGATGATGGCTGCGCGACAACCCGATATCGGCTCCGCGTATGTTTCGGACGTCTAGGACGCAGTTTCCGAAACATCGACTTATCGCAAAATGGCCGATTTGGTTTGACGTTCGCTGCCTGTCAGATGAGACCCAACTGATCTTGTAGCCTTGTGCTCGAACAGAGTGCCTCCAATGACTAGGCGATTGGCATTGCAGGAATTTACAAAAAGTTCCGAATTATCATTGCGGTCTCCGAGGCCGTGATCTCCCATCACATATACGAGCGCTGTGCTATCGTTGCCTACTTTATCGTTGAAATCTCTCATTACGATTTCAATGTCCCCGTTAGCCGTATAGTTCTGGCTTTCGTCGGTCCATGGCACTAGATGATGGTAATCTGAAATCTGGCCGTCAATATTCGGTCACTGTACGGTTTCTAAGATATGAGACGAGACTGCTTTTTGCTGTTGGTGTTAGCATCAGTTCTACGCTGGACTCTCGAGTTCTATCGGCTGGTTTTTCCAAGTAGAGCAAGACGCTGCATATTGTGGGCGAATGGTATACCGAAAATTCCTCAACCCCAATATGTCCATATTATAACGTGAGAACTCTTGTTCAAGTTGGAGGGATGTGGCAGTCTGAGCATCTTCGTCTCGTGAGTCAAGGAGGGTCCTAACGTTCCAGAGTCCTATCGTTGTCCGTAGTCGATAGCCAAAGGTCGTCAACAAAATATTAGTGCGTATCCGTGGCTTCTTGTGGCGTTTCGGAGCAATAAATTTTTTGTTTACAGTTGCAGGCCGCTGGGCAACAAACCAACAAACACTAATCCTGCTTTTTGGCGCAAGAAGCTCGCCATTTGTCACCTCCACTTCGCAATTTTTGAAGAAATTCCCAGAGTCGGGATTGCTAATATAGCTACAAGATGTTCGACTGTAGAGGCTTCTATCTCGATATTTGGCGAACCAACATCTATCGGAAGATACCACTTCTACGAGGTCTAATGTTAGCCGTTGCCATCCTTAGGTACCTTAGGAGTTCGTTATTCCAGAGTAGTTATACCTACATATACATTTTGTTAAAAAAAAAAAATAGGCCTCTGCTATTGTGAGCATGTACCTAGTAGGGACATAAATACTGTTACACAGAAAAATCAGCGCCAAATGAAAAGGAATTAATATTTAAATAATTTTTTTTTTGTTTTTATTGGGTTATTCAATGGCTAAAAATCGTAGAACAACTTATTCGAAATGACTTCCATTTGCCTTCCAGCACGACTTAAGACGATATGGCGACTCATCGATTCCCAGCCGCACTTCATGCATGGGGAAATTGTCCACTGCACGGACAAGGGCTCGCTTCAACGACTCAATATTTGAGTGTCGAGTAGAGCAAGCCATACCCTCTAATACGGACCAAAACTTGTAATCCAACGGGTTGAGGTCTGGACTACCAGCTGGCCAATCATCCGTTGATATGAAGTCCGGAACGTTGTTTTTGAGGCACAGTTGAGTCGTTTTTGCTTTGTGAGCTGGAGCAGAGTCTTGCTGGAAAGTCCTTGTTGTTGAATATTGATTGGTTGAGAGACTTCACTTTGGCCGATGTTTTCACTCCTTTCTCGCAAAAATGGAGCGGCATGGTGGTCTCTTTGAACCCTTGGGATGAGTTGGGATGCTTCTCTGGATGACCGAGCATACACAAGATCGTTCTGCTTATTGAAGGATTCTTCTACGGTGAAGATTTTCTCGTCAGTAAACAGAATTTGTCTGTGAGTGTTCTTCGCGTACTGGCTGCGTTACACTTTCGATCTTCGCTTGCGTTTTTCCATCAATGCGGCCGTGAGTAGGTGTCCAGTGTGTCGCTTGTACGCGCTGAGTCCTAAATCTTCTTTGATAATGCGAGACATGGATTTTTGCGAAATTTGCTTTTACCGCGATAAGGTTTTCTGTTTTCGCAGCTTTGATCGCTTTCGTAGTTTTCACAGTGCGCGGACGGTCGGATCTTTGACGGTCTCGTACTCTACCAGTATCCTCAAACAACTTCACAGCACGGTACACAAAATTGCGAGTGATTCCAAGCGGTCGCAATGTCCTAAAGATATCGCCTTTTTCCATGTTGCATTTAAGTAGGCCAACTACAGCAATACGATTTTCGATGTCGCCCCATTCCATAATTGTAAGCAATTAATGTCAAAAACTTTACGTCACAATGAAGCTTAAATATCAACTGTCAAATCGCAATCAATACGAAATGGATGCGCCCAGTGCTGCATTCGTAATGAGTGAGTTCAGTTGTGTACCAGTATTTATGACTTGACTAGGTACAGATCTCGCCGATCTGGTATAACTCATGGATTTAATGGGGGCTTGGACGAGAACGTTTTTAAACAATTAGCATTGCAGGAACTTACAGATCGTTCATTCAGGCCTAATACCGCGATAACAATATCTCGAGCGTTTCCGACAACGCTCAGGTGATTATTAAAGCCGTTCTCTACCTCCTCAGTAGGGCCATAGCGTGGCATTAGCCTAAACCTTTTCAGTCAAGTATGGAATCTGATCTCACGACACGCCTTTTTGGCAGCATCATTGCTACTGCGTATTCATGATTGCGTTCGAGGCGCTGGAGCAAGATAAGTAAGATGTCTCCGACGTACGGAGGTGTTGCTTTGTACTCCAGTCTCTATTGCGACATACAGCTCTTGTGGTCAATATAGCAGCCTCATTCTCGGTTTTCCATGGCTTTCTCGAACAGACAAGTAGAGCGTTAACTTGGTGAATACTCCATACCAATCCAGTTTGCACAATTTGACTTATGAGTTAAAGCAAAGAAAGTACAGTAGATACCCGGGCGAGATATGTAATTGTCTGTTTGCTCAGTTATGAAAATTACTAACTACATATGTATGTATGTAGGTATGTACATTTGTATAAGCACTAAACCACAGTTGTCCAGCAGATAAGAGAGATAAATTCGACGCGACGAACCTTTTTCAACAAGGACACTTACTTGGTGATCTTCGAGATCAAAAACTTCTCGACAGCTAGATATGCATAATAAATGTCTCGTAAGGTCAGCAACATGTCAAAAACAATTACCAATTGTACCAGTCGTATGCAAAACCATATGACTTGCCAGTAAAGGCAACAACAAAAATGAAACCGAATGAATATTTCATGAAATCTCCTTAAGCCCTAATACCCAACACAAAATAAAAGAAATCTGAAACCGAGTTCGTTGGTACTCGAAATAAAAACCCAAACACCATCCTTAACCAGTGGCAAAAAAAGAGAAAAAAATGAAGACGACAAGTACATACCTACATACTGGTACAAAGGAGCTATCCTACCTCATCCAAACCTAACGCCTGTCAACAACATCAGCGCTCAATTTATCCTCGTTCATGTTCGATCAAAACTGCAATTTGTACCTTCAATGCGACAACGAGTCGGTCGGTACCCACAGCTAGAAACCAAAAAAAGTCTCACTCTCATTCCCACCTCCGGTATGAGTTCCAGAATTGCTGCTTCAATTACTTACTCCTCGTGACTCCCCCTAAAATTGTTACACACTAACACACTGACGTTGTACGAAGCCTAACAAAAAAAAAAAAAAAAAAACATCCAAGAAGACCGAAAAGAAATCTAGAAAAACAATATTCTAAGGACCACCAGCATTGTGTAAGCGGAAACAATAACCTCCATCAACTCAGCAAGGAACCTCCAGATATAACAAAAAAAATCCACTTTCATCCTGTGTATACGACAGATGGATACTCCTTCGTATAACTTCCAACTACCTGCTCGTAGGACGGTTGCCACCATTGTCATCATCGCACCGTCAACTTGTGACATTTATGTGTGCACGGGTACAGTTATAAAGGCTGTAGAGCCACGTCACAGGATTAAACTGATATACTCGTATGCATGTGTGTGTGAGTGTATTCTAGAAAAAAAAAAAGAAAAAAATATCAAAACCAATGAGAACAGAACAGAACAGAACAGAATCCTTTGTTACTCTCTTTTTGGCCTTAGCACGACGCCACGGATAGAACTGAGAACGATTCACGGGAAAAGCACACAAGTGCAAACCAACAGCGACGAGAAGAAATCCCCGTTTTGTTCTAAGAAACCAAATCCTGCCGCAGGACGCGAACAGGAAGCCGCTCAACGACTCGACGAATACGATACGAATAAAAAGAACGACGAGCAAAGTCGGGTGTGTTGTACAGGAACGGGCAGGAACAGAAGAAGCAGGACTCTGTTGTGCGCAAATCAGATCAAAGCAGAGCAGACTCCTTTCAGCTGCTTACAGTTGGACCAGAACCATGCTGACTAGGGGCTTAGAACTGGGAGCGAAACCAAAAACGAATTTAATTTCAGAGAAGAGAGAAAAATATTCCAGGGGTTGCGTTGCGGCAAATTTCTGAAGTACTCGTACACATTCAAAGTAGACTTTGCCTCTCTACGCGCGCATTCAGGATATTTTCTGCGGACTTTCCCTTATGCGGGTGTAACCGTCGTTGTATGTTCGACTATGTGTTTGTGAGTTTTTCTTTTCACTTCTATCGCGCAACGAGAAAGAAAACGAAAAATCAAATTTACACAGTTACACAAATGACGGGGTTGAGAGACACGGCACACAGAAGACAGGACTGGATGAATGAAAGGAATACAAACGAAATATTCCTGGGTTCAACTCTGGGTTCTGCTTCCCCTCGAGTTTATTGAATGAATTTGTTCGAGAACAACAATTGTTTTGTGGGTGGCTAAGGTGTGAAGGTACACCAATCCCCTTCAGCTTTTGTGCAAACGTCTTCTACCATTTGTGATGGAATTAATTGAAAGGAAGCCGTAATGCGCGGTCCAAAACATTTGTAACGAACTGTGATTTGTGTCAACGAATTTGTGCTGCAAAAATGGGTGGCGGCCGCAAAATAAAAAAAAAAAATCAAACTACCCATTCTCGCGGCATTTAGTCATAAATGAGTTTGAAGAATTTGCCACGCGATTAAGTGACAACAGCACGCTGTGGTTTTTGATTAGATAAGCTCATAAGGCGAACGACGAACGGCAGAAGGAATCAGAGGCGGAAAGAGTTGTGGAATTTGAAACTACATAATCGTCATGGTCAGTGTACTCGTCATGGTGTAGAAGTATAGTAAGAAACGAGTGTCATTCACATGGGGATGTAGCTCAGATGGTAGAGCGCTCGCTTAGCATGTGAGAGGTACGGGGATCGATGCCCCGCATCTCCAAAGTTTTTTTTTTTTTATTTTTTATTTTTTTTTTTTCCATGTGTTTGTGATGACTGATGACATTAACCCGTCAATGGGGCTTGTGAGAAGTGTTGTCAAACTTGTCCATTTCGATAGGTTGGTCTATGGGGTACATAAATCAATGGACACTTTGCAAAATTCACAGCGTCGTTGATGACTAATTTATGCCAGACTTTGTGCCTAGTAAACCCCTCTGTCGGTAGTCAGAGTATAATACCTGTCTCGTGTTTGCTTCTAGCCAATGACATTGGCATAAATAAATTTTTGTCTGGCCAAAGGCTGTCATGAGTTGTGATGTGGGGCAAAGTCGAATGAGGATTAGGTCAAAACGATGTAAGAAAATGACATAGTCCGTGTGGAATTAGGTTGAAGTCTGAATACAGTAGATCAACACCATTAGAAACCGCCGTTCTTACTCGCAGTATTACTATAAATTGGTGTCACGGACACTGTGGATGGATGAAAACTAATGAAAGACAGGATAATTGACTCCGAAATGAGACACAAGTGTAGAGCTAACGATAAATCCAGCTTCAATGGTGCTACCCCGTATGAAGGATTCTGGAAAAGTCCATTCATTACGTTAATGTGATTTGAAGATACAGCAGACATCAGCAAAAGTCGAGTCATCTTTTCAGCTTATAAGTTACCAATTAGTCTAGGAGAGTCAGGCCATATATTGAAGTGGGTACTTTAGTGCGACGCAGTTGGTGGTGTGCAGAGTCTTTGCTTGGACCACCCAGTCGCGGGTGAAGAGAACCAGTAGTTTTGTGTTTTCTTAGAAAGGAACTGGATTGCTGCCACCAGTATTCTGATTCTTCGTGCATTTTCCTTGCTACTTGATTCCATACCGTGTTTTTGCAAAACAAGGTGCATTGTATACAAATGGCATTTGAATAGCATTTCTGGCCCCTGTGTCAGCTTTTTCATTGCCAGCAATTCCAATGTGTCCAGGTGTCCATATTAAATGAATTCGAGGTGAGTTCCTGCCAATGATGGCCCGTCGAGGTGTTTTGCTACTATTTCCCTTAATAGTACGTATTGCATTCAGGGAATCGAAGCAAATGGCTGTTCTTTCGGTTCCTGCGTCGCGGAGTTTGAATGCTTCCACCAGAACCATTACTTCTTCAACGAAGGAGTTTTGGTTGGGTGTAGCGAATTGTTGGCTGATAATTTTGTCACATATATCGTCCAGTCTACAGACGCAGAAATCTGTGACGCTTTCGTGACAGGAGGCATCCGTGTACAAGACGCATTCGAATTTACCGGTACATAAAATTTGGGTGAATTTTTTTCCTGTAGACTTCCATTGGAGTGCACTCTTTTTTTTGTTACGTCCAAAGAGGTGTTTATCAGGTATGCTGGAAACAACCGGGGTGGTGTTTCCATTTCATAATTAATAGCTTCTGGGGTGGGTACATTTAAAGCATTTATGGTGCGCTTGGAGTTATACCTATAAAGCGCTTTTACATTTTGATTTTTCGACGATAGACCATCCAATTCTACAAATTTCGTGTAAAGGATGTCTACTTTCGGTAATGGCTTTTACCACAATTTTCGCTCGAGGAATTGCCTTCAATATTTACAAAGTGGATCGTGTTTGTTTCGGCTAATAGAGCATCCATGGATGTAGACGGTAATGCACTGATCGCTATGCGCAAAATTGCATTTATTTTTGTTTGTATATCGTGATCGCTTTTTTTTTTTGTCCAGTGCGAATAAATAGTAAGGCCATGCTGCGTTGTTCCTCTTAGGAGTGTTTGTGCTATATTGATCGCCGTATTTATGTGTGGTCCTTTTTGTTTTTTGCAGATGATTTTCATCAAGTTAAGAGTTTTCAACAGTTTCTCTGCAATAACTTTTGAGTGGGCTTGCCATTTCCACGATTTTGCACACGTAAGGCCAAGTATTTTAAATTTTTCCAGGAGGAGTAGTGTGAGATTCCCAAATTGTATTGGGTATTGGGCTTTTTTTTTTTCAAAATTTGAACGTTTATTTCAGAAAAACATGTACAATAGTATTATTCAAAGCCAAGCCAATCAAGCCAATTTTTGATATTCTGCTCTGATGTGAACCGTATTTCAGTGAGGGCGTTCTGCATCGACCGGAACAAATGGTAGTTAGAAGGGGCAAGGTCTGGGCTATAAGGCGGGTGGGGTAAGACTTCCCATCCACTGTTTTCCAAATAGTTCTTAACCGGAATAGCAATGTGGGGCCGAGCGTTGTCATGATGGAAAATTATTGCCTCGTATCTGGTCGCATATTCCGGGCGTTTTTCGGCCACTGCTCTCTTCAAACGGATTAATTGTGTTCGGTAGCGTTGTCCATTGATGCTTTCAGCCGGTTTTAGCAGCTCATAATACCCATCTGATCCCACAAAATACAGAGCATTACCTTCGCGCCATGGATATTCGGCTTTGCCGTTGATTTGGCTGGTTGGCCGGGTTTCACATATGACTTTTTGCATTTGGGGTTGTCGTAATGGATCCATTTTTCATCACCAGTAACAACCCGATGCAAAAATGACTTCCTTTTGTGGCGTTCCAGCAGCATTTCGGATATGCACAACCGCCTTTCGACGTCTCTCGGCTTGAGTTCAAGTGGAACCCAATTTCCTTGCTTTTGAATACATCCAGCTGCTTTTAAACGTTTTGAAATGGCTGCTTGAGTGACACCCAAAGATTCTGCGAGCTCTTCTTGTGTTTGGCAACAATCTTCATAGAGTGATGCTTCCTGTTCTTCATCTTCAAACCTTTTTGGCTGCCCAGGACGTTCATCGTCTTCCAAGCCAAAATCACCACTTTTAAATCGTGCAAACCACTTTTGGCACGTTCGCTCAGCTAGCGCATGTACACCATAAACTTCCACCAAAATACGATGACTTTCGGCAGCAGTTTTCTTCATGAAGAAGAACTCCCCGCAAAAACACTTTTTCAGGCACAAAGTTCGACATATTTGAAATGAAGTACAATGACAGTAGCTTTCCAACGCATGTTCCAATGGAATAATACAAGTTACGCCATCTCTTAGCAAACCGCACGAAGTTATAGACCCAATATTGTTGCCCTTTGGCAGTGATGTTTCCGGCATACTACCTCGATCAAAAAGTTCCCGGGATGTATTCAGTAAATTGGAAATACAAGTTTTTTCATCTAAATCTATATTGTGCCCTTCAGAGTAATCCTATTTCGACTGCAATACACTTATGTCAGCGCTTGATCCAATCCTCGAAACATTTTCTATATTCGGTTTTCGGTATGTCGTACAGTGCTTCCTGCGATTTTTCCATTATTTCCGCTCGTCTGCTGAAACGCGTTCCCCGTAGTGGTTTTTTAATTCGATTGAACAGAAAGAGTTCACAGGGTGCCAAATCAGGTGAATTTGGTGGCTGTTGAATGGTATTTGTTGCATTTTTCGTCAAACTATTACGAATAATGATGGCACTGTGCGACGGTGCATTACCATGGTGCAAAATCCACGAGTTTTCTGCCCACAATTCTGGTCTCTTTCGGCGAATTGCTTCACGCAAATGTCTCATAATGCCCAAATAATACGAGTACTCTTTGTTTACGGGCTGGCCTTCTGGCAAAAATTCATGATGCACTACACCGTTGCAATCCATGAAAACCGTGAGCATTGCCTTCTTTTTTGACTGAAAACGACGTGGTTTTTTTTGGTCTCGACTCATTTGGTGAACGCCATTTAGTTGCCTGATGTCTGGATTGCGTGTCGTACTCATAAACCCACGTCTCGTCTCCAGTAATGATCCTTTTGATGAATGTGGGATCGGATTCAGCCTCGCATATCATCTCTTTTGCGACGTCAACACGGTCTGTTTTTTGCATGAATGGATCCATAGACAATGTTCAAGTCCTCCGCTATCTCTCTGATGGTTAATTTGCGGTTATTGATCAATATTTCTTTTACTTCATCAATGTTTTGTTCGGTTTTCGATGTCGATGGTCTGCCACTGCGTTCATCATCTTCGATTGACTCACGACCACTTTTGAACCGCCGCGTTCGTGCCACTGGTAAACGACCGTTTTCTTTAGAGAATCGTTGCCGCAACACTTTTCCAACATTTCCAACGTTCGCGCACCATTAAATCTGTTTTCGTTGTTGCAAATTGAAATCCATTTCTAAAATTGTAAGAAATCGCTAACACACACGGGGATAGGTGTACTCTTGGCTACGTAACTTTTGCAAATGTCAAGATTTAGAGGGAATGTCAACAACAGATTTACCAACTTAAAAAAAAAAAAACAGAACTCAAATCGGAACAATGGGAGCGCCACATGGGTGGTGTGACCCGGAACTTTTTGATCAAGGTGGTATATGAAGCGCTTCCAGTTTTCTGGTCGGAAGTTTTGCTCCGGAGTTTTCACACCATTTCGCTGGTGTGGTCTGCTAGTACTGAGTCTAGATAGGCGATATATGTAGAGTATTGTGGATACAGGTGAGCCTTGTGGAACACCGTTCTGAATCGAAGTTGCTAGGGAATGGTGACCATTAACCTTTACCACGACTGCTCTATTCGATATAAATGAAATGAGGGATCTAAAAAGATACTAGCTAGCTCGCCAACTTTCGAGTTGTCTTATAACTCTAAATCCATGGCCAATATGATGGAATGCGCTGATATGATACAATGATCCGACGAGCGAAGAAGGGAAGGCACATCAACAGGGAAGGCACTTATCAGGATGATAAGTTGAAAATAAGTCCAGGGTGTTGGCGGTATGACTATCAGCAACTAGTATTCGCATGGGCTCATTTGTTATACAAGCTAGGTCAAGTTGTTTTCCGCAGCAAAGATCTCAACACACCGTCGACGCGTATATTAAAATCGCCCGTAACAACGATTTCAATATGAGGATGCAGGGATACAATTCGTTGAATGGAGTCAGACAGCGCATCAAACTTGTTAAAGTTCGAGTTGCTGTGCAGTTTGGGGCTTCTGTAAATAAGGCAGTAGTAGATAATTTGCTACTGTGATGGAAGTTTCACCACATGAAATTGAATTCCGGATTGGAACAGGGACTACATTGTGGTGGAATTTGGTAAGCTACATCTCTACTTATTGCACTGGCAAGGTAATTTTAGATCAAAGTAATCTACCTGTATTTCGTTAAGTGCCAAAACAGCTGGCCTGCATTCACAGACACGATCCTACGCAGAAAACTAATCACTTTTTAGCTCGTGTATATTTTCTACATCCACTATGAATTACCGAGTCGTTACAAAGAAGCAAACACAAAAAACACAAACACCGACGATGCTAAGTAAGGCTGCGACATGAAAATTCTGATGTTGGTTTACCAAATTAAATTAAAAATGTAAATAACTTAGCATACCCGTAGCTCTTTAACTTACCAAGTGGTCCTTGCTTGCATTCTTCTCGCTCAAATGACTTTTGTCTGGGACTTTTTCTGTAAGAGGCCATCCGAAGGCGTTCGTTGTTTGTCTTCTTTGAAACCCCGTCGTCCAACGACATTTATCAAAGACAAAGTGACTTCTTTGTCACTCAGTACTCAAGTGTTCGCTATTTGAATACATTTTGGCATAGCACCACAAAAATGTCATTACCCGGCCACTATACCTACCATCCCTTTATACCATCGGTGCGGCGTTGTGTCATTTCGTATCTGCTTTTAAAGCGAAATACGCCCCAGCTGCATGACTTATTTATCGCAAGTTTTACCCATCCTCCAACCCTCACAAAAACTACCCTCACGATTCCACTATGGTGACAATGGCGAAAGTATCCCCCAATCTTGCCGTAACATCGTGAGTTACTATTATGTGTCTGGGCGGCCCCACAAATTACTATGTAAGTCGGTGGGCCACCAATATTAGATGGAACCTTCCTCCACCATACTACCGTGTGTCAGGCCACAAAAGACTCGTGACAGCCATTGAGGTGTCTATTCGTATTCGTTTTACGTATCCGTATTCGTACGTATCTTTTGCGCCATGTGTCTTGGATTCTATCTAAAATTACATTTCGTGCGTCTAATGAAATG
Organism: Volucella zonaria; assembly: GCA_963966105.1. NCBI lineage: Eukaryota > Metazoa > Arthropoda > Insecta > Diptera > Syrphidae > Volucella > Volucella zonaria. Next base: position 49,222,477 of record OZ014534.1, read on the forward strand.
GAGAAGAATGATTTCGGCGCCACACACGATTTAACCGGCTACACCATCCACCGTACATAGGAAAACTGACAGAGGGATTGGCGACTAGGCCACCCCTGTTTTAGAGTTTAGAGCAATTACATTTCTCTTATCACGCGCACCCCGGTAAACGGTGATTGATTTTCCGAATATGACTGTTTGCAATTGTACCCCTGACTGTAATCCTCTTCCTGCATCTGTCCTCTCTCTCTCTCCTCACATAGAATTCCACTTTATATTTTTGGAAGTCAATGCACTTTAAACCCCTTTTGATTGATTTAACGGCGCCATTGACGGGTGGATACATACTCGTGCATATGTATCCGTATGTTCGTTCCCTCAAGGTGTAGACACTGAAGAAGCGCAAAAATTACGCTCTGATTGGGATCGATCAGTTTATGCGAAGCAGAATAAATATCCGGCTCACCTGTCGTTTTGGAGATGTTTGTTTTTTTTTCGATTCGATTTGAACAGTCGCTTCATCTGTCCATTGTCCCTTACTTAATCTTTGGCTTAAGCTTTTACGGGGGACTTCAGATTTCTTTTTTGCTTTGGTTTCGTTTTTTGGGTTTGGAAAAATTGGCAGCAGCCAATTTATTTATCCTGTTACAGACGAAGAAGCGTAGAAGCAAAATGATCTGCCAAAACTAGCAGATGGTTGGGAGTTTCTTACTACACAGCATCGTGTCAAGAAGTTCGGGAGTATCAGCAGCAGAGAAATGATGGAACATCTGCCTTGGGTTTTGTGCTCAGTCATTTATTTTTAATTTCTCTTGTTCGAGACTTGATTATGTTTTTTGTCGGAGAGTGTATCTGTACCCGTATTCGTTTCTGCTGATGGAATCCAACGTCATACTCTAGTTAGCAAAATGGAAGTGATTAATGGTACCTATGTCCCGACGGTTATTGCTTACCGAGAACCCATGCCGGATATTCGTTTTCTTCGGGGTAGTGAAAGAAATGTCATCATTGGAGCTTCCGTATCATTTCAAATAAATCTTTTTCACGAAAACGTATCATAATTGACAGAGAAGTCGGGCCGGTTGTACATATGCATGTATCTACAAATCATTTGAGAGATTTTGGTGCATTTATGTTACCAGTGTCAGTGAAGCTTGGTTTTCCATATAAGAGAATTGCTGGTGACAGAATTGTCGATTTGTTTTGACTTCGTAAACTTCAGCCCTGACCATGACAGCCGGGACTTGTAACAGAAGTCTGTGTATGAAACCTGAAACAAGGGAGCTGTTGGTATTGATCAAGATTGGCTGCTTATTTCGAAAGCCCATCAAGCGTTCAATTCCACGGAATTTCAGCAAAACAGTAACTCCTTCGGCTTGTTTAGATTGTTTAGATTGGTATAGGTATATTAATTTCAATGAGCAGAGAGAGAAATCTGCCACTGATTTGATAATGGTCATTAGGCCACAGCATCAAGGTAAAAATAGATCGGTTAAAAGATACACAGGTATGTTATATGGTGAATTGGTACTATAAGTCCAAGGCAGCTTGGTATTGAGGTCACGGTAGCATCACCTGTGAATTGTAGTATGATATTTCAGGCAGAACCAGTTTACCCCTACCAGATGCAGAGATAGTGGGATCATCAAGGTATGCAGGCATTCAGTATTCCTTATCCGTTTTATTAAATTTTAGACCAAAGCTCAAATTGGAGGAAAACAAGATAGCTCTTAGGCTCAATGTTGCATGTCAATGCATATCGGCAGGGTAACGTAATTTTGTATGACCCATTTGGGAGGTCAGTAAAAAGGCTTACATACTTACATATGTACGAGTATATCTATCACAAGTATTTTCTTGAGTTACCAATTGCCTTTCTTCTTTTATACTCGTACCACTGTGGACTGTTAAGGGTTCCCTTGTAAATTTTCATTGTTTATGACATTAGCTTCAGCGATAGTTTTTTGTTACAGTTTTTCGTATCGCCACTGCCTTTATAGAGTGGAAAAGGTTTGCTTTCTCGATCTCCCCTCACTATTTACCTTACTGTCGGCAGTTATAACTTTGAAATAGTTTCGTTAACAAGCTCTCTTACATCGAGGTATATCTATGGTACACTTGCCTGATAGAATGTCAGCGAAGGCCCGACGATGACCATGATTGGAGCTTAAGGTCCACGTTCGACTTCATGACACCAAGTGTTGGGCAGTAAGTAGCAAGATTTAATATAGCGTTACTTTGAAAGAAGGGAAATGTTTTGCCTACTATACACGGAAGTGACCCTATGATATGGATATAGTGCAAAAAGCGTTATAGACATTGGTTCGGCAATCATGCTGCAGATCAGAGAGACGCAAAGAAATACCGAATCTTGGGTTCAGATGGTAAAACAATCGAGGGTGTAAGAAAGCTTGGTACGACAAGCCCGTAAGCGCGTATCTGGGATCGCGAATAAGACGAAGGTATCCTAGGCAGAGTCCTTCATTACGCCATGAAGTCGTGTAAAATGAAGCAATGATTAAGATGATAACAATCTTTCACAGAAATTAAAGCGTCCTCGACAAGAATGAGTTAGCTCTGGGTATTTTCATCTACATTGAGAGTGTCTTCGACATACAACACACACAACAACACAACCTTCAATGGCAACATATGTAAATCACTAGTCTTTTGGATGAAACCAATGCTAGTGAACAGGACTTTGCCTGTGGAAGCTGACTTCGCTCAATACGTGATGTCGCGGGTGAACAGGTATTATCCTAAGGGTAGCAACTTGCCTATACTCTAACTGGTACCTGGTGTTCGACTTTTTGACTAACCATCTTAACAGTTCCAAAATCTGTGCTGAAGCTTATGCGGATCATGTAAGTAGCTGTACTGTCTGTCTGATCGTTCCAAGCACCAAAAGCGTAGGTAGTCGTATTCGTAAGAGTAACGGCCGATTGGTATCATCTGACAACTGAGGTTGTCCTCGAAGCTCACTAGTCTGCCTCATCGGCTTCCCCAATGAAGCGAAACGTATTATGGGCTATGGTCAAAGTCATTTGTTTTAAGTCTATATCCGATTACCTGTGATACCAGTTCAAGCCGGTGTCTCGTATCATCCTTATGCATACATAAAGGGTCTTTAAGCGCTTCCTATCTTTAAATTTAAATAAAACAAAGTGTTTTGAAAGCCCTATCGAAGCCATTATGTATGGAATATAACATCGTCCAAATGTCTACCGCGGCTTCTCAGAGTGGCGCGCATCCGAAATATCAAATTTTCCACGATTCTGGCGCATAAATCAGGCTGAATTTGACGGATGACATGGGTTGTGTTAACTTTGAGGGCCGCTGTGGTTTGTGGCTTATTCGCATAGACCTGCGGCTTCAGAAAACCCCACAAGAAAAAGTCTAACGGGGTCAAATCGTAGGATCTCGATGGCCACTTCACATCACCTCCACGTAAGATGACTATGCCCTCGAATCGCTCGTGCAGAATTTCCAATGTGGCGTGAACTGTATGGCATGTTGCGCCGTCCTGTTGAAACCACATGTCGTTGGTATCCATATCATCCAACTCAGGCCAAACCAATTTGGTAATCATTGACCTGTAGCGCTCGCCGTTGACGGTGATGGCCTGGCCAACGTCGTTCTCAAGGAGATATGGACCGATAACGCCGCCAGAAAACAGTGACTTTTTCGGGATGCATTGAACGCTTTTGAATCTCATGTGAATTGGTATCGTCGGAAATTCTGCAATTTTGGTTGTTGACGTAGCCATTCATCCAGAAATGGGCCTCATCGCTGAAGATGATTTTTCGATGAAAATTAGGGTCAGATCCCAACTGCTCTAGAGCCCATTCAGCCAACACACGTCGTTGTCTACGGCTTCAGCACCTAGCTCCTGAATCAGTTGAATTTCGTACGGACGCAGGCCCAAGTCACGACGCAAAATTCGTCAAGTTGTGGTCTGCGAAAGGCCGAGTTCTTGTGAGCGACACGAAATCGACTTCCTCGGATTCCCCTGCACACTCTCACGGACAGCGGAGATGTTTTTGGCAGATCGTGTGTTTCGTCGACGTACGGTTTATCGTTTATCGTTTACTGAACCAATGGGCTCAAATTTATCCACCACACTGCACGTGTTGTTGAACGCTATATCCATCCATGGTCATTTGGCAAAACAGACTGAATAAATGACAGGCAATTTGACAGATGTAGCTTCAACAATATGGCCGCTATCAACGATCAAAGTTGGGAAGTCCCTATTGAAAAACCTTGTATGTGAATTCGTGCCTGTGGCAAGATTTAAGAAGTTGCTGGTCGGACCTAGAGTAGATTCCAGTCTTCTTAGTGTGGATAAGTGGGAGCAGCATGCGAAGGATGAACGTAGAAACAAAGCTGATGTGTTTTAGTCTGGCTCTTGAAGGGTCGGAAGGCTGTCAACTAAGAAAAACTAAGACTTCCGGTTTAATTCTCGCAATTATGTAGAAACATACGTTACCCTGCATGCAAGACGGCAGGAGATACTTTTATGTCACCAATTTCCCGGCAGATCACTTTAGAAAACAGTTCACATCTTTTGTCATGATATTTTTTGGAAATATGACATCCAATGCACTCTACAATCCGCATATTGACAAGATGTGCTACAGTCTCTATTCGAAACGGAATTGCCAATCCAATCGATTTCCAAATGACATTTCGAAATGCTTTCTTCTTGGTTCGAGTTGGGTCTATAGTACATCCCTAGCTGCAACATCTCAACCAACTTAACCTGGCAGCTAATAAATCTTCGCTCGCATATTGCACTCATAGCTCAGGACAAAAGACCCGTAGGTGTTAGCCATGTGCGTCCACAAGAATTTCCATTCTGCATTCCATCCTCCCAACGGGAGCAGATTCGAATTTTTCGAGTATTTTTGAGAATGCCTCCCTCAATTGAAAGTGACACAATTTCCCAATCACAAGCGCAGAAAGTCGACGAAAATGTATCTATTCCTTCTCTTTGGAATGCTCGGAAAGGTGGAGAAGAGAGAAAAGGAAATTCAAAAAGTCAGAAAGTCAGAAAACAAGCTACAAAAAGAGAGGACTGCATTAACACAAAATATCATGAAACCCATCATCAATCGTTGCGCACAAACTTTTAGAATTGTATTTCTGATTATCAGTATCTTTGAGTGTAAGGAGAGTCTTACGAGTGGCAGGGGGTAGATATTAGTGTAGGAAGGGGATCCTCTTTTTATGGCCACTTTAAATAAATACCCACAACAGCACACAAATTATAGTCGGGGAGCCACCACATTCATTTCGACAAACACCAAACTGGCACTCTGTCATAACTTGGCCCTGTGCCAGAGGGTCATGGAAAAGAGGGACACGTCGTGTGGTGTTGGCATCGGTATACGTCACCCCACATACCCATTTTCTATCTCTGTTTTGATAGCCAATAAAATAAAAAAAAAAAGAAAAAGAAGAGAAGGAAAAACGAGAATAACTACTTTGCCTAGATAAGATTATCGAGTTGCTAATTGCGTCGATGATCAGATGGGGGGTTGCTCACACATACATTCTTACATTCGTGTCGTGCTGAGGAGGTTATCGACCTTCGTATAACCCTCCCTCCACACCAAGTTTGTGGCCGTGACGACAATATAATCATGAAATTTATATTCAACGACAATACGATGAGTGTGGGAAAAATTAAAAAAAAGGAAAAAAAAAAAAAAAAAAAAAATTATGTCAAAGATACAACGACATACGGGTTCAGCTACGAGTATCTACCTCTCGACCACTTCAAATGCCGAGGGTTAAACATGAATCAATTCAAATTACGTTTGATCCTTTTAATGTGAAAGGAGGCACACTAATCGGAGAGCTTCATCCGGACTGGGCTGTGGTTAGGCATGTAGTTACAATCGTCATACTTCAAATACGATACGTGTTTTACGATAGAACAGAGAACAAACGAAGCCGAAAGGAGAAGCTACTCGTACTGCAAGACTACAAAGTATAGACCTGTCCGATGCAGTTTCCTAGGATTACACTTTGATGTGCGCCTGGAATTGTAAACCAGAAACGCACAACACGGCAAAGTTGGATGACTCTATGGATAGTGCCAGTTGGATGAGTGTACGAATAGTAACACCGAACTGATGTGGGTTTACTGAACTGGGAAGCCCTCCAAGAGTCCAGCTTCACTGTGACTCGAATTTCGATTGTGGATTATTCACAGTGTGCTGTGTTTAACCTCCATCAACCCATTACAACGATGACGACGACGATGACGACGACGACGACGACGACGACGACGACGACTAGACCATCATCCTTATCACTGTGCTACGAATGGTAATCCTGATCGTTGAATCTCCTTCTGTCAGATTGCCAGCTTGACATTGGATTTCTATTTACTTTTTCCTTTTTTTTTTTTTTCTGCCTCTTCTTGTTGCTGTTGCTGGAGCCGTCGAGGAGTAGTCTACGAAATGGAATAAGCACAAATGCGCTCATTCAGTTACAATTTCTGTATCAGCCCTACCCTGACCTGTTCTATTCTGTTCTGCTCTATTCTGTCTTTTGCTTCAGACTCATTTCGGCTGTGGGCCGCCTTTGAACGAATTAACCATCACAGTTACTGCTACATTACGGCTGGATTTACTCGTATCTTTTGCCAAGTTCTACTCGTTGTTGCTATTGCAGTATGCGACTACAACGATGACGTTGCGAGGCACTTCTATCTGCGAGAGTACGTCTACTCGTATGCCCATTCCTGAGGATGTGAATGAGAAAAAACTACAAAATTCGCATTAAATTTTGCATTTCATTTCCCTTTTCATGTTGAACACAAGTGAGCCAAGAGTTGCTGGAAATGAATCTGAAGCTGGAGTTGGTATTTGGATTTTTGGATCGTGATTCAGCTGTTGAAGTGGTAGAGAAAGTACTACTGTTGGTTCTCGGGGCGATGTATGAATTATTCAATAGGTATGGGAGCTTAACCACATTTGAGGGATGCCTATTTATACAATATATCTGGGCGGTTAAATTTAAAATTTGATTATCAGGATTCCAGTTGAAAAGATGTACGAGTGTGGCAATCATATTGACACCACTAAATGGTTAGGAGGTTCAAGTCGGAATGGGATGTGTATATGTATGTATTTTCTTTAGTTTGTAACGTGCGATGTACCGGTGATAAGCTTACAACCTTTTTATTCAATAAAAAAACCGTGTTTGGTATAAAAGATACTTTTAGACGTTTGTTCTACTTATATTTGCAGAGTTTTGAGCTCTTTTTATGCTCGTTCAACCAAAATCCGGAGTGAAGATATAAGCTGGTCACTGACTAAGCTGTTTCTCTTTATCTCCTGGAAATTGCCTTGAGTTTTTATGGACTTCCACTGGTTACTCCTTGACCACATTACGTACGATGATAAGCAGCACTTTTATTTGCAAGTCACTCCTTTTCACCCAGAGATGATCCTTGTCGTCTTGTTGCCTTAAATTCCAAATCTGCCTTACCACCATAAGCAATCCTTTGAACAGGCTTCCATTACTTGCTTGAAAGGCCTTCAAGATATTAATTATAGCGAATGAAAGCATCTACTGTCGTAGTAAATGCCCCTTTCTGGGTAAGCAAACAATATCCCAACTTGGAAAATGTACTCTGTCATCACTGATTCATGCAATCCTTCTCCTTAATATTTGACGATATAATTTTGTTTTGAAGGACCCCAGTTAGTTACTTCACTATCAAAGACTTAAGAACCTAGCCAACCATATTGCCGCGAAGAAGTGAACTTAACACGAAACCTTGGGGAACACAAAGTTTTCCGTGATAATTGTAGGGTGTTTTTTTTAGATGTTTGGTTTTTAAACTGGCAACACTGCTTCTACAGATTGTCAATTTGACAGTTGAAAGTTGATTTGTGGTTAGTACGTTTTGCCATTTTACGATGAATAGATTAACGGCAGAACAACGCGTGCAAATTGTGCAAACTTTTTTTTGCGCGCGGGCGGAGGAAAATCAGAGAGGATAGAAAGAGAGGTACCGGTGAACGTTGGTTTTAAATGTTTGAAGGTTATAACGACCAGGAAACACGGAGATCGTCAGGGCATTCCATAAGCGAGTTGTACGGCTTAGGAAAGAATCACGGTATTTTAGAGTACGTCCGAAAATGGGCTTGAAGGTATACTGATGAGCATTCATAGCGAGACGGATGTTACGGTTGAAAGTTTGAATGGGCGGAATGCTACTGGCGATTTCAATGGAGTACTGTTGGTGGAAATGGCGATAAAACAGAGTGAGACACGAGACATTACGTCTGTGTTCGAGGGTGTCCATTGTTTTAGTGATATTAGTATCACCAATGAGTTTTATCTAACGGTTTTGAATCCTATACTTTGGGCGCACCCGACCAGATGTGGGAATTATACTCCGATTTCGGGCGGATAAACGCCTTATATATTGAGGCCAGTTCAGGGGCTGAAATATTTCTTACATCGCTTGAGGAAACCTAGACATTTCGCAGCATTTTTGATTACATCGAATATGTGGTCATTCCAACGCAAGTTGTCATTGACACACATACCGAGAATGGAAAGTTTATCGGTTTCGACGATGCAAGTGCCATTCATGGGTTTCGCTTTAACCACAGCAGATAGCGTTGTGTTTTTCTTCTCTGTTAGTGGTTCCCCAATTAGTTATGCTGCTGATATCAGAATTTCATGAGCTTAACATACGCTGGCGTTCCCGTACTACAGCCGAAGAGCAGAGGCGTGAGTCCGTGAACGAATATGAAAAGCAGAGAGTACTGTCATCAGCACAGGAATATATTGGATTAGAAGTAGCACACAAGAGATCATTAATGGAAATTAAAAAATAGTGTCGGAGACAGAACGGAGCCCTGGGGCACACCAGCAAAAAAAACCAGATGCCAAACTCTGTCGAATGCCTTAGAAATATCAAGTGCAGCTCTCTTTCTTTCGCCAAATTGATGTACGCTTTGGCTCCACTTTTCGCTGAGAAATTTCATCAAATCACCAGTGGACCTGTTGCTACGAAAACCGTACTGCCGGTCATTAAGAAGTTTTCGTTTTTCGAGATATTTCATGAGCTGACGATTTATCAGCGTTTCCATGACTTTGCAGAGAAGGGACGCAGTGGGTCTATAGGAGCAGAGAGAGGAAGATTCGCCTTTTTAGGGACGGGCTGAACAAATGCTGTTTTCCATCTGCTCGGAAAGAGTCCTAAAGAGCAGGATTAATGAAAAAGCTTACGCAATGGTTTTGCCAGCGTGGAAGAACATCTCTTCAGAAGGAGGTGAGATATACCATCTGGACCAGCGGATTTGTGAATGTTAACATCTTTAAGAACTCGTGCTACTACACGAGTGCGAAAGTGGATTTGCCCCATTGAAGATTCGACGCGCTCAAAGCACAATCTGGGAGTGTTGAACTGGCCGCAAAGTGTGCAGCGAGGAGATTGGCCTTATCCCAAGGGCTGACACCTGGAATATTATTGTAAATGATCCTCCATGGATGAGGCAGAATTTCTAATATTTTTCTCGAACGACCAACAATTTTTACTACCTTTGGGACATTGTAATATTTTTTGCCTCAGTTTTTGGTCGTATTGGAATTTTATACTCTTGAGAAAGACGTTGCAGTCATTTCTGGCTCGTTTAAACTTTTTTCAGTTTTCCTCTGTCGGTTTGGTCTTATAAGACCGAAAAAACAATTCTCTAACCCTGACAGCCTCTGTACAGCTCGAGTCGAACCATGCCTTTTCTTTTGGTTTGATACTCTTCATCCGATGAGGGATAAAGCATCTCATTCCAAAGAGAATAGTTTCTGTGATCGTCTCAACAGCGGCATTATCGAGGAAACAAAATGACCAGTTAAAATTCCCAAAGAAGTTGTTAAGTCCGCTCCAATTGGCTTTCTTGTATTGCCATACGGTTCTTTTAGGAATCTTTTCTCTAACTGTGTATTGGGTGTACGAGAAATTAGCTGATATGACGCAATGGTCCGACGAGCCTAGAGGGGAGAGCACATCAACGGAGTACTTATCAGGGTGAGAAGTTAAAAACAAGTCCACGGTGTTGGCGGCATGACTATCAACGTCTGGTATTCATGTGGGCTCATTTACAAGCTGTGTTAAATTATTTTCCGCAGCGAAGATCTCAACACACCGTATTTGGGTGTTGTCTGTCCAGAATGTCGAAGCCAACCAGAATTGTGTATATAGAAATCGCCCGTAATCACGATTTCAGTATGAGGACACAGGGATACAATCCTTTGAACGGAGTCAGACAGCGCATCAAACTCGTTAAAGGTCGAGTGGCTGTCCAGTTTGGGGCTTCTGTAAATAAAGCAGTAGCGGATAATTTGCTTACGGAGATGGAATTTTAACCACATGAAGTTGAATTCCGGATTGGAACAGGGACTACATTGTGGTGGAGTTTGGTAAGTTACATCACTACGCACATAAATGACGAGACCGCGGTGAGAAAAGAATAATGACACTAATTCGTAGCCATTAGTTTCAGATCAGAGTGATCTGAGAGGTGTGGGCGCGGATCTACCTGTCTTTCACAGCATTGCCAAAACAGCTGGTCTGTATTTACAGACGTAGACTGACACAGAAAAGCGATTACTTTTTAGGCCGCGTATATTGGCGATATCCACTCTGAATTCCCGAGTCACTACAAGGAAAGACAAACACAAAAAACGCAAGCACCGACGTTACCATAGTTCGGTTCACCAAATTTATCGTGCGCTACGTCCACTTTACGGTCGGCATAATCGTCCATCTGACCAAGTTATTCGGAACTCGATGAATCGTTAGAATGGAAGAAGTTATTGCTGTTGTGGAGCGTAGTGTTGAGGAGAATCCGAAGGAGTCGATTCGCCATCGTACACAGCAATTGGAGCTATGCCTATCCACTTTGAGGAAGATTTTACGGAGAAATCTGGGCTTAAAAGCTTGTGCAAGAGTTGAAACCGCGTGACCATTATATGCGTCGTAGGTTGGGTGAATGGGCCGAAAAGATGATTCAGCTTGATCCGATGAATAAGCAAAATTGCTGAATTTCGAGTGGATAAAACCCAGAAAACTTTGTCGGGACGCCCTTACAACCATTAAAACTCACTGTTTGGTGTGCTTTATGGGCTGGTGGAATCATCGGCCCATATTTCTTTAAGGAGGATATCGGCCAAAATGTTACCGTCAATGGAGAGTACTATAGGAACATGATTTCTGACTTCCTCGTTCCTCAGTTGAATGGCATTGACGTGATAGAGCTTTGGTTTCTATAATATAGCGCAACATGCCATACGACGCGCGACACCATCAATTTATTGCGGGAAACATTTGCTGAGCGCGTAATTTCGCGTAATGGAACTGTAAACTGGCCTCCACGATCCTGTGATCTCACACCTTTAGATTAACTTCTATGCCGATAAAACAGAGACGTTGGACGATTTAGAAGTCAACATTTGCCGTATTATTGCTGATGTGCAGGTCCAGTTGCTCGATAAAGTTGTCGAAAATTGGACTTCACGATTGCGCTTTATTCGAGCTAGCCGTGAAGCGCACATGCCCGATATTATATTTAAACACTAATGGCATAAAATTATCCATTAAACAAAGCTACTATCATAGACATTAACATTAGCTTCAACTGTTTTATTTCATATTGAATTTGTATACCTCTAAAAAAAACACCCTTTACATGTATGATACATTATTGACGTTGATCGTGGAGCACATCATCCAGTATCTGTCTCGATTTAGATCATTGATTTCTATTGGGAGATCAATGAAGCGAATATATTTGAACTTTTTACCATGTTTTTTGATAACACTACAGCCCCAGGTGGAGCTGGACGTCAACCATCAAGCATCTCCATCAGTTTCGATTCTAAGCTGACTCCAGTTGCGCATGATTAGGTTCCTTAGCACTTTTATTCGCAACCTAAAACTTCTAGTGACCCCTCTGTCCGGAGTGGATTTAAAGGTGTTCCTAGCCAGAGCACTAGTATTCACGCACAAAATATTCGTTGTATTTGACCATTCCAAAATGATACTCACAAGGACATTACTGGCATCACGCGCGTTCCTATGTTTATGTAAATATTATCAGCGTATGCGGTAATTTTGTAGCAACAATGTTTCTTTCTTTCCTAAGCACAAAAGTCAATAGCAAGGTTCGCAATGATGCAGTTCTTGTTTAGCTGTATTTTAATGTCTTTCTTCTTAATTGAGCAAAAGCTTCGCTGTGGTGGCCTAAAGATGCACATCAGATACGGTACGTCGGATCGCTTCTTGGAATATCTATTTGATGTCTCCGGCATAGGATCTCTTGACCTCTGGCGATTTACTGAAAATGACACAAATTTTTTTATTTCATCTTTTAAGGATGCTCAGGATAACCAAGCCTGCCTTGTGTATAACAAGTACAACGTGCTAGTCCAACTCAATGTTCGTCCGTCGGAACATTCGGAGGGTTCGGGCATCCATCATACTAGATTGTATGGATGGCAATGTGATCGATCTAATTAAAGGATGATTCTGCAGACCTTGCCATCTTGCTAAAAGTCACTGGTTTTAGAGGTACTCGTACCCCAGAGAGGAGTGACCATGAGCTCTCTGTGGTCTCCAATCATAAACGAAATCTTGTCCTTTCTTCAAAATAACGAAAATCTGCCCAATTAAATCTTTCTTCCTTAGACACGCAGTGCAAAATACCTAGATATCCCATTAGATACTCGTAGTAACCAATCTTGGAAATTCAATTCCATACCTGCATCCAGATATTCGGGAAAAGTTTTAGATCTATATCATCAAAACTATTCAATGTATGTACACGACTTTTGTTGAACCTATCTTAACTTTTGCCAGCAATCTGCAAATAAAACTAGCAACAGCCCTTAGATCTCTACATGCAAGAATCTGCATCTAAAAGTCCTTTGAGATTAATCCAACTCAACGTATGGAAATCTTATTCGAGGGCTTACTCTTCAATGCTATCACATTGACTTTGAAATAAGGAAAATGTATCCATTTTCACGGATGGAACAAAGATAGATGGATGAGGACTTAAGCCGAGATATTGGCCGTAATAAAATCAGTCAAACTGGCGACCATACAGGATTGAATTTATTCCAAGAGGACTTCTTCTTATCTATTGAAAGACAGGCTTCTATAAAAGCTACTGTCGAACTGGAATCAAAACTTTTGAAAAATTCTGGTAAAGAATTTAAGAGGTTTTGTGCTCAGCATGATGTGAAACTCTCCTGGGCTCCCGGCTACTGATGACTGCGGGACAACGAAGATGCAGATGAGTTAGCTCGCAATGCTTTTGTCATTGACTCAGGATTGGCTGTTAAAAGTATCAAGCCTTAGACTGCTGACTGGAAAAACCTCCCTATAATTATGGCCGCAGTTCAATAAATTCAAATATAATGGTCTTCTACTGACGGATATGCCTTAATCCCCTAAGATGGCGCGGAATTAAAGTGGGTCTTAATAGTGAAGATATCTTTCACCATTACTATTCTTCCAGTCTTACAAATGCAAGGCAGATAATCGTAGGAACATATTAATTCCAAGGCAACAGCATTACAACTCCGCAGCAAGCGGAGTCAACATCAACTAGAAGCAGCAAATAGATTCTGCATTCCATCGCTTTCTAATCTTTCAATTGAATCCAGAGGTCTACACAGCAGTAGGCAGTATGCTATCAGGATACCACAATCCACTACACTTTAGCTCCTTATTCGAAGTTGAATCCACATTAGCACATTCTTTTATGTGCGCTGTTTTTTCTTGTTAAATCGTCGTAGCATGTCACAATGGTTAAATTCGTCGACAGCTATTCCAAATGGTCTGGGTTCGAGTCATACGCCAAACACGGGAAAACAGAAAATTTAATTTCTGATGTCTCACCATTGGAGTCGTCAAATTGGGAGACGCCAGACTATTGTGCCATCAACTTTTTTTTAAACCAACCCAGCGGTTTTTTTTTTAACTGGATTGGGTGTGAGTGAGGATTCTGAATAAGATTGCCTTTGTCCTGTTTTCAGTTAATTCCTTTAAGATAGGTAACCCACGGATGTATATTCTCGTATATTGTGGGATATGAAAAAAAACTAGGGCTTTCAAACTCTTGGGCGCCAAACCTCTTCTATGATAGTCTTCTTCGCCATCCGATGTTTCCATCATAGAAACCTACTACAGCATGTATCCTGGATAAATCATAAATCGGCAGTGGTAATTTGTTGCAGCTATCTGAATTGAAAAGAACGGCTCACTGGAACAAATTCCTTATGATTGATTGCCAACTGCACGGCAGTCGCTATTTTAGGCCATACTCTTTCAGTTTGACGTCAATGATTTTAAGAATTATGTCCACAACCTTCTTACGTCAGCTCATCCGTCTGAAAATCTCACTTTCAAACTTAAATTTTTTTTTTATATAAAAGAAATCCTAAAAATAAATTCCACTTACCAAATCTCTCGCACATTACTCTGCCGTCACTCCCTATAATGTGTCATAAAAGAAAATTGGTAACCCATATTTTTGTCTGCATTTAAGGACATTGTCAGGCCTCCAAGTTGAAGTTATTAATGGTTCCATGGACATGACTACATGGTTATGTTGCTATGAAATCTCTCTTCTCTCTTCTCTCTGTCTCTGCATTTTTTTTTTTTTTGAAGTTCTTTCTGGTTTAAGAACTTTCCTATCTGGTTGACTGCATTAATGGGATTATACCACACAATTTATCCTCGCTTCGTTTTTAATGGTGAAAAAATAAAAAATAAAAAACCAAACCGTCCAACTTAGTTGGCACCAATTGGCCAGCGAAGCAGTAGCGAGAATCCATTTCATTTGGGATTAAAACCTCTGCGTCAGCTATCGATTTTTTTTTTATTTTTTTTTTTTTTAAATATTCGTATCTTACCAAATCACTCTCGAAACCTACACCCACTCTTCACGTATGATATGCCTAAGGGTTGCGCTGAAAATATTCGAAAAATTCACTGCACACATATTCCTTCACTAACTCTCACTAACCTGCTAGAACCCCCCCGGAACCTCCAGAACTCGAAGAACTCGAAAAACCGGCAGAAGCCGTTCTACCAGCTATTGTGCGGCGAATAATGAGCTTTTTTCCGCTTCCCTTAGAATTGTCTGTTATTTTTAGGTTTTTCTTCTCTTCTCCTCATTTTTAGGATAGAAATTTGGAGCACATTCTTACTCGAGGCTAATAACTGGAAAGGAAAAAGGGGGTGAAGGAGCAGAGGACGAACGAAACGTACGAGTATATATTAATAACCCACTACCTTGGTTGACATGTGTTAATCTTTTTTTTTTATTTTTTAACTCAACCCTCTAGTGACATATACACTCATCTTTTCTGTCGTCCCACACTATATTTTGTACTGACGCCATCTAAAGATACTATCACTGTAGTGTGGAACTGCAGATGATGACCTACATTACATTTCATCCCTACGGGTGGGCGTCCTACGTATAACTTACTATGTACTCGTACACCCTGAGATACAATTCTCGAAATTTGAATGAGCATGAAAAAGTATGAACGGAAAACTTACTACAACGATGCCATATGGTATGAGCTTTAAGTGCTGTTAGAGTTTGTTCCGAAATTTCTCGTTGGTTTGGATAAAAACGTTTCATTAGTCCGAAAATTCCTTCTCTTGGAGCGTTTCATCGTGAAGTTTCCAGTGAAAGAAATGGAAAAGAAGCTTTTGGCTTTAAAACATGTGACATGGATTTAGAGAAGATGGTCTTGACCTATACAACTGTAAGAGAGATCCAATTGGGGGCATCCAATTAGTAAGAACTGCATCAAATTGTATCGTCCGAGTCATTGAAAGACCAATCAGCAAACCTTAGTGACATTCAAGATCCTGAAAATTGTTTATTTTAGACACACAACCATGAAATTTAATACAAGTGAGCCGAACAGTTTCGTGCATACTTCAGGTCATGTTGATCTACGGATGCAATGCTCAACGTCTCTCTGATTTAAATGTTTTTGATATTTAAGAACGGCCACACTGACATGACTGATTGTATATCCCTTTGGTCGGCCAGAGTCATTTTACTTTCTTACGAACTGCACAATAGCCTAATTTTTGCCGCGTCTATCTGTCAGTGTTTCTAAAGGGTGTTTCAACAAGAGGTGTAGGGATTTGTTTTTTTCACTAAAACGAACAAATGTTGAGATATCTCTGATTCCAAATATTGTTCTGCTTGCAAGCCCTAATCTTTGTCTCTAAATTCTCAATCATTGTTTCACATATCAATTCTGCTTATTACGAGTATACCTCCAAATGGTAACCATCGGCTACCGATAGATGTCCATCCGGACTTGACTTGCCATACTTACAAGCGCGAGTGCTGACCAGCAGACAAAAATAGTAGCACTATAAATGGGACAGCGGATGAATTCCCCAGATGAAATGAGACCTTATCCGGGCTATTCCCACACATGTGGAGCTCAGGCCGGTATGGATTTTCGGGACTAAGTCAGGGTCTTGGAAAAGAGATGGTGGCGGACCGATAGCAGTTCTCACATTCCCGTACGGGTTACTGGCTTCGGTTTGACAGACCGCTTATGCTAGGGGTATCTATAATGGAACTAGCCCTCCAAGTTGGTGGTTGTAACTGCCCGACTGTGGAAAAGGAAGTTAAGATACGAAACAACAACAAGCCTCGGATACGGACGGATCTACTGTTGACAACCCTTGCAAGCGAAACTAGGAAAAGGAACTTCGGATCTGCACGTGGAATTTCAATAGCCACGGACGGACAAAAAGAGGATGAAAACTAACATATACTATTGCGCGGCGATTGTTAAGGACGGCAAAAGAGGTGCCTATTTGGATGTGGATTCGTTATTAGAGCCAGACTTAGGCAAGATGTCTTGAGTTTCCGGCATGTGAACGAGCGCCTCGTAACAATTCGTAGGCTAAATTTGCTAACACATGCGCCCACGCCCCCACAGAAGAAAACGATGACGACATCAAAGATGACTTCTACGAGCTCTTGGACAAGAACTGCCAGCAGTGCCCTAGCTATGACATTAAAATTGTCCTCGGCGATTTTAATACAAAGATAGGAAGAGAGGGCATCTTTGGTAGTACTGTCGGAAGCTAAAGCCTGCACCTCCGATAACGGATTCAAACTAATCGACTTTGCGACGGGGCGAAATATTGTCGTAGTTAGCATGCGGTTCCCACATCTCGATATTCACAAGGGGAATTGGAGAACTCCTGATCAATCATCCGTCAATCAGATTGACCACATTACGGTCGACGTAAGACCCTCCTCCAGTGTTATGAATGCCATTAGCTTGTTATGCCCAAGGTACCGTTGCGGATATCCTGAACATCGCAAGGGCAAGCTATTACTGTAAGAAGTTTGACAGCGGACGGCAACAATCGCGTCTCCCTTAATCTCTTAAGAAGTCCTATGCCGCCAGCATCAAGTATCAGCTTCCAGCGGCAACTGGAGGGGCCATCAGAGATGCCCCCTCTGATGTGCTGCGTTTCACTCGGCCGCCACAACGAAACCCCTAATGCTACTCCAGGAAGATTCGGAAGTTTTACCAAAATGTAAAAAAAAACATGCCCCAAGCTGGAGCTTGCAGAGGCGAACATAGTAGTAGAGTCGCAGTCGATGCTGAGTATTTGGAAAGAGCATTTCTGTAGACTGTATAACGGCGATGACGAACCAAATACCGCTGTTGGGCAGAATGAACCTTTCAACCTGGGCGATGTAGACCAACAATTCTGTTCACCCGACCTGATGAAGTGAAGATAGCCATGTCTAAGCTTAAATCCAACAAAGCTCCTGGAGCGAACCGCCTGACTGTCGAGCTCTTCAATGCCACCGGCGATGACTTGATAAAGAGCATACACAAACGCATCTGTAAAATATGGTCGGTTGAAAGTATGCCGGAGATGCATGGAACCGCAATATTGCTTGTCCGACCCTCTGAACTGTGCCAATTACAGAGGAACAAGTCTTCTTAACATCGCCTACAAGATCCAATCTGCCGTATTGTGTGAACGCCTGAAGCCGTTCATAAACAACCTGATTGGTACCTATCAGCCTGGCTTCAGGCCAGGAAAGTCCACCATCTACAAAATATTTACACAACGGCAGATCTTGGGAAAAATTCATCAGCTCCAAATTGATACACACCACACACATGATTTTGAGTCTCGTCTGCATAGACAGTGAATGGAGGAGGAGATACAACGATGAATTGTACGGGCTGTACAGCGACATCAACTTAGCCAGAAGTGTGATGGTCCAACGACTAAGATGGCTGGGTCATGTAGAGCAGATGGACGCCTTTTCTCCGGTCCGAAAAATCTTCGAATCCGCACCCGATGGACAGCGCAGTAGAGGAAGAGGAACTGGAGCTTAGCCAACTTAGCGTGCGAAACTGGAGGCAGCTGGCTAATGATCGAGATGCTTTTTGGTTGAGGCCCAGGTCCACCCCGAACTATAGCGCCACCTTAAGTAAGTAAGTTTTACCTGTCGGCTTCAATGTTCGCTTTCAGAGTTGGAATTGCTGGCATAGACCTTGCTTTTAACATAGGCCCAAAGAGAGTAATCTAACGGTGTTATGTCTCACGATCTGGGTGTTTCCGCATTTCGAAATTACGCGGCAATTGTATGGCACATGGCACCATCCTGTTGAAATTAGAGATTGTCCGTATGCATATCCACGAGCTCCGGCCACAAGAAATTGTTTATCATGTCTCCATTGACCGTAATGGTTTTTCCGGCCTCCGCTCCATGAACCGCACCGAAGAGTTACTCGTTCTGGGTGCATTGGCATCTTCTGACTCATCCGTGGATTTTCGGTGCACCAGATGCGGTAATTTTGCTTATTAACGTAGCCGTCATTCGGGCCTCATCCGAAAACAGGTTTTTTTTTTCCAAAAATTTATGTCAGCATGCGTGTTTTTCAGGATCCAATTCGCGAACGTATTGCGCTGCTGGTGATCGGCCGGGTTTAGTTAATTGGACCTTGAGAGCCAAATCTTTCGATGCAGTATGGCTGTGGAGACGTCAAGCTCCTAAGAAAGTTGACGAATTTGAATCGTTTTCGACACTTGCCTTTATTGCGGCGATATTTTCCATTGAACGCCAGGAGCGAACAAGTTTCGGCGTCTTCACATCTTGCATTGAGCCCGTCTCTATGAAAAATGTTGCGCACACACCTCTTGGAAAGTACACGATTACATGTAAAATTGACACAAGTTTTTCGTATCGTTTTGCCACGTTCCCTTCGGGTTAGGGGTTAGAATATACCCGAGGTAAGGCATGCCTGTCGTAAGAGGCGACTAAAATCCACTGGGCCAGATTAAAATGTTAAGCGACCCGTGCTAGAATCGACCAGGTTGGGGGCCCAGTATAAAAATAGCTCAATCTCTAACCGAGCATCCGGATACTTGGCGACCTCCGGATCAGCCAGCCTTATCTGTCTAATGCGGATCTTTGGACAGACGGACTACCCTTTCTCCGCTACTCGTGGGAACTAACATGAGTTCAAATAATATTCAAAATAATACAAATATAAACCAGGACCCCTTTAACAAATGCTCAAGGGTCACGAGATCTCCAGCACGCGGATCGCTAGGAAAATCATGCGAAAGCAAAGACCAAGCACAGTCGGTAGCTCAGGGCAATAGCATTACACCGATTAAGCTACAAAATCTTGAACGCGAAAATTCTGATCTCCGCGCCAGACTCCAAAATATGCAATTGCTCTGTGCCGAACTAAAAAAGCAACTAGATGCCATTAAGCTGCAATCTAAATCTGAGTCTGAGTGTGTTTCGCTACTTGACCGCCCCGAAAACTCGAGTTTTCACATGGACGAAGAAGAGCTAGTCCGCGAAACGGACTGGATACTTAAAAAAAATCCAGGTAAGAAGCGCAAAGCTACTTCCCCGCCTGATATCGAACAAACAAAGAAGCAAGCCAGCTTTAACACTGCTGAGGTCGATAAGACAACAAAGCAACCCAAACAAAGACCGCCGCCGCCAATAAACGTTTTTGGAATCTCGGACTACAACAAGTTGCACATAATCCTGAAATCATTGTGCTCAACCGATTATAAAGTAAGATCTCGTAATAATGATACATGGACTATTAATGTCCTTAATCCAGACAACTACCGTTCGCTTTCGCAAAAATTAAATGCCGAGAAGATTCAATGGCATACGTACGAAAATAAAACGGAAAGACCCATACGCGTCGTAGCTAGAAGATTGCATCCCTCTTGCCTTAAAGAAAACATCGTAAATGACCTTAAAAATAAAGACTTTAAGATAATCGACGCAGTTACTCGTAATATACTTGCGCAAAAACAGCGCAATGTTGAAAGCGAGAGGATGACCCCAAGACGCGGTCTTCCCCTCTTTAGGCTAACTTTCGACAAAACCGAAAGCCTAGAAAGAATTTATGCCATAAATTCAATTTTTTGACTTGTTGTCAAAATTGAACATCCGCGGAAAACTCTAGGCTGATTCCCCAATGTACACGTTGTCAGGGATTCAGCCATACTCAGGCCTACTGCCAGAAGAAACCTCGCTGTGTAAAATGCGCTGGCAAACATCTGACTCGAGAGTGCAATGCCGCGAAAGAGTCCCCAGCGATATGCATTAACTGCAAGGGAAAACATCCAGCTAATTATCGAGGCTGCGAAGTCACGAAGGAGTTGCAAAAGCTACGAGATCAATCAAAAACGAAGCCTTTGAAAAACGCAGGGACAGCTAGAATGAGAAATAACAACAGCGGTCCTACTCCAAAGCCTTTAAAGAAGGTAATGGTGACAAACGCTAAAATCACCAATAACAACAACGTCAAAAATAACAATGCGCAAGTGGAAAGTGGAAAAACTTACGCGCAAATAGCGGCGCGAGTAAATATGACTAACTGTACATCACCGGATCCTGCCTCAAATGTGTTCTCAGTAATTCTCGAGAGACTAGAAGAACAGACTAAAATAAATAAGATAATAGTCGAACGGCTTCTTAAGTTCGAAGCCAATTTCTGCAACTAATTATGGCAAAGAAGCTCATTATACTTGCGTGGAATGCCAACGGGCTACAGAAAAGGCTTGATGAACTAAATATTTTCATGCAGGAAAAAGTAATTGACATATGTTTAATTTCTGAAACTCGCGCGCGTGGAACTAAAAGATTACCGCGACTACCACGCTCATCATCCATCGGGAAACGTAAGAGGCGGGTCATCCCTATTCATAAAAGACTGCATTGAACATACTCTGGAAGCAATAATTGAACTTGACATATTTCAAACGACCACGGTGCGCGCTAAAAATAAAAATTACTCTTTTGCTAAGTCCTCAATCTATTGCCAATCGCGCTGCAAAATAGAAAAACACGAATTTATTGACCTATTCAACTCTCTTGGACCAATCTTCATTTTTATTCAACAGGCAAGCCGACATACTGGCCCTCGGATGTCGCCAAAACACCCGATCTAATAGACTTCTTTATCGGAAAAGGAGTAAACGCTAGTTACGTCAAAGTTGAAGAGGGCTTCGATCTTTCCTCCGATCATTCTCCAGTTATCCTCTCACTGTGCGAATCCTTGGTTAAGAAACAAAGACCACCCAGATTAACTAACAGCAAAACTCACTGGGAAGATTTCCGAATAGACGTTATAGACTGAGTTGAAAGTAGCACTTAGAACGCCGTATCAACTTGAAAAAGAAGTTGAACGTTTTGTTGAAGCCATACAGCAAGCGGCCTGGAAGAACACTCCCCGCGAATCGAACTAAGCTCCCAAAGTCGGCATAAGATACCCACCGGAAATCAGAGAAATGATAAGGAATAAACGAAGAGCGCGGAAAAAGTGGCATGAAACCCGGGCACCACAAGATAAAACGTCCTTCAATACGCTCTGCAACTTGTTGAAAAAATCGATCAAGGACTTCAATAATCAAGGTATTAATAACTACGAGTACCTTGAAAGACTCACAGCGTCAAAGGATACCAACTACTCCATATGGAGAGCCGTTAAAAGTGTTCGAAAGTCCCAAATACAAGTGGCGCCAATAAGAAGAAACCAGCATGACTGGGCGAAAGAAGGTAAGGAAAAAGCTAATGTTTTCGCCGACCATCTTGCAGAAACGTTTAAATGTCAATACGCTAGACGTGACGACAAACTTTCCAGTAGAAAAGGCTACACTTAGGGAACTCAGACAAGCTATAGACACGCTTAAGCTCAATAAAACCCCGGATATGAGATGCTGAAAAAAGGTTTGCTAAAGCTGCTCTATCTTATAAATGCCTGCATTAGATTAGAGCATGTACCGCACCAGTGGAAATTAGACGAAGTTATTATGGTTCCGAAACCCGGTAAACCGCTGACTGAAGTCAAGTCATATAGACCAGAGTCGCTTCTCCCGATTACATCGAAGGTCTTCGAACGAATCCTTCTTAATCGTCTTAAACCAATTACCGACACAAATTCCCTCTTGCCGGATCATCAATTTGGCTTTAGAAGCCAACACTCTACAGTTGACCAAGTGCATCGAATAACCGATGTAATTGAACGAGCAATCGAGTGTAAGTTAGTCTGTTCAAGCGCATTCATTGACGTTTCGCAAGCCTTTGATAAGGTATGGCACGAAGGCCTAAAATATAAACTTCGACAAGCTCTACCCCAGCAATTGTCTTGTATTTTAGGTTCATACCTCAAAGACCGAGTCTTCCGTGTAAGACACGGAAACGAATATTCCACTTTTAGGACAATAAAGGCGGGGGTGCCGCAAGGAAGTGTACTTGGCCCTCTGCTATATTTACTTTTTACCCGCGATATACCGCAAACCGACGACACTGTCCTAGCCACATTTGCTGATGACACTGCCATTTTGGCAACGGCTAAAACAGTCGAAGAAGCAACTGCCAAGTTGCAACGTGCCCTTACACTGATTAACAATTGGACAAAGACTTGGCGAATCGCGCTTAATGAAAACTAGTCTGTCCACGTGAACTTCACTCTCAAGAAAATTGAGAATCCACCGGTGTTTATCAACGCAGTACGAATTCCTTACGCGAACGAGGCGAAATATCTCGGTATGACACTCGACGCTAAACTAAAATGGAGAGCACACGTCAAGAAAAAACGTGAAGAGCTTGAAATCAAATATAGAGATATTTACTGGCTTATTGGAAAGTATTCCAAGCTTAGCTTAGAGAACAAACTGCTGTTATACAAGCAAGTGCTAAAACCGATCTGGACATATGGTGTACAACTTTGGGGTTGTACTAAAAATAGTAACATTAATGTAATACAGACATTCCAAAACAAAGTTCTTCGAGGAATTGTTAATGCGCTGTGGTACATTAGAAACGCTGATATCCACAGAGACTTAGGAGTCGAAAACGTTCAGAACGAAATTAAAATGTTTGCGCGAAAACACAAAAATCGACTACAAGGACATGCAAATATTTCTGTTCAACAGATCCTCGACGGGACAAATTTACTGCGCCGTCTGAAAAGGACTAAGCCTTTCGATCTAGCGCGATGATTAGCAGCGCGTAATTTTTCTAAAGTACACAGGAATTTTCAATGGAAAATCGCCTGTAGGATATCTTAAAAAAAAAAAAAAAACAAAATAAAATGCGATAGAAGAACTGCTTGCTGAGTGTGAACTCAGTCGTGGTTTGCAGAAGGGAGGTGTTTTTTTTAGTGAGTAAGAATCTCACATTACTATAGGCTCCGGGCCTATAGTGTCTATGAAGAAAAAAAAAAAAAAAAAACCGTTTTGCCACGATTGAACGTGAATTTTCGTCATAAAATTCACCTATATACGATTAATTTTCCATGACAAATCCCCCAAATTTATTGTTGACATTTGTCATCACATGTCAACTCTGCGTGCATCAGACGCTTCTCCGCAACTTTGACAAGAGCTCTCGCCTCGAACACGCTCCATCCACCGGCCAATAGGAATTTGTCAAACGAGGAGATCGACAATTACCTAAAACAGATGGACGAGACAATTAAACAAACTATGGACGTTACAATACCGCGATATCGACATACGACTAACGAAGACCTGTTCCGCAATCCTACTATTGACGCACTGCACCGACAGAAAAGTAGACTTCTGTCAAGACTCAAAAACTTGTACAGACAATTTACTGACAGACAAGACCCGGAGATTAGGACACTGAAGGCGTCGATTAAAAATATTCAAACGTTAATAAAAGAGAATTACAGAATTTCTGTAAGTTTGTATTGGAACAACAGGGTTCGGGCTGTAAACACCAGCAACCCGAATATGTTCCCTCAAATAAATAAACTATTTCGGAGGTAGAATCAAAACGACCTTCAGTGTCTTAAAATAGCCCGGACAACAGACAACGAACGGTTACTGACAATAGCAGGTATTGATCCAAATGAGGCCGCTGATGATGACGACTTCTTTGTGATCGAGGATCCACAGGAGAAGGTTGAGACCATAGGAGCGACTTTCCAGGAAATATACAAGGCCACTGATACCATTGGCCCCAATTATGACCTGGACAATCGCATCTTGGTGCACGACTTCTACATTCGAAATGAAGTAGAGAACTGGCGATCCGAGGGCTCTGGTTTCACCCGGTTCAGCGAAGACAATATGGCAAATAATGTCATTACCAGAGAGGGTGACCTACCCCCGTTCATTTCGAAGGAAGAGCTCCGTGAGATCTTCGACACAATCAGGGCTAAGAAATCAGTGGGGACCGATGGTATTCCAAACATCGTGCTTCGATATCTTCCTCTAGAAGCGGTGGACATTTACACCACCCTGTTTAATAATGCAATGAATAATGCACATTATCCAGCGCATTGGAAAACGGCGGTGGTGCAACCTATCCCCAAAAAGGGAAAGGATATATCCAATCCGGCGAATCTCCGGTCGATAAGTCTCCTTCCGAATATCAGTAAGGTGTTTGAAAAAGTAATCAATAGAGCTCTGTCTAGGTGGGTTGAGGACAAACATATAGTTCCGGATAATCAATTCGGTTTTAAGGCGGGACATGATATCTCACATGCCGCGTCTAAACTGGTGTCCGATATCCAATGGAATAAAGGCAAAAACCAATGCACTGGTGCCTGCCTTGTTGACTTGGAGAAGGCCTTCGACACCGTATGGTTAGAGGGTCTTTTCTATAAGCTGACTAGGCTGGGGATCAGTAAACCACTCTTGTACATTCTTTATAATATGCTAACCAACAGACAGTTCATCGTGAAAAATGGTGATGTGACTTCTGTTGGAATATTTCAAATTAAAAATGGTCTTGCTGCAATTCGCCGATCCTATTCAACATTTATACAAGCGACTTGATAGGTTCACTTCCCAATACTATTGCGTACGCAGACGATTTGATAGCGTACAGAACAGGTCCAAAAATCGAGGTCATTAATACTCTCTTGCAGCGTGACTTCGATAAGATAAGGCGATTTTGCGATGACTGGAATTTGATAATCAACTTTCAGAAGTCGGAAACCATTCTCTTTAGGACGCCGTTGTCTAGAGCCTCTAGGGATACCAGAAAAAATTGGCGAATGTTCTCGATCATTGGACAACACGGGCAGCCTCTTGCCTGTCGAAATGTAGTCAGATACCTTGGGATCTGGCTAGATCAGTTTCTGTATTTTGACAAAAATGTAGATGCTGCTCTGGCCAGAGCTAAAGGCGCTTTTGCTCTTACAAAGAGACTGTTTTATAGCAGCCAACTCGATGCGAGGGTAAAGGTAATCTGCTACATGGCCCTTATCAGGCCCATGCTGGTATTCGGGTGCTCCGTGTGGTTCAATGTACGAGCAAGCTTAATGGAAAAGATTCGGGTGTTTGAGAGGGCTTGCCTTAGGGCTTGCCTTCGCTTGTACAGAACACCAGAGTCGGAGTACAAAAAATTTTATCGTAATGAGGTCCTTTACAACAGGGCGAACCTAATGCGAGTGGACAACTTCGTAATTAAGCTGACTCGAAGGCACATTGCAAGAGCAATGACCTCGACGAATAACCTGATATCTGGGGCTTACTACCCCAATTACCTTTACCACGAGAGTGTGCGCTCTGATGGCTTCGTTCCGCCAGAAGCATTCCTCTACCTAGATCAGACAGGGTTGATCCAGGATAGATCAGCGGTCCCGTTAATCTACCATGTCGCTCGAACAGCTGGGGACAGGCGACTCAACTACAACAGAGACGTCGCACACGGCAGTGTGGATCTTCTCAGGTTCAGTAGGGCGGTGGGGAATCGCGATAAGAGGGATGTCGTTCGGCAGCACCAGCATTTCTGGTGGTTGAATGATGGAGAAGGGGTTTCGCCGCCGTTTCCGTCAATTACGGACCAGCCTCTTTAATGAGGCAGAGCTGACCAGTCTATTTGTTCTGTAAATAGCGATGGCCAGCTTGCATAGGTTTAGGTTAGCATTTAAGGAATACATATATATATTAGTATATATATAGGTATATACTAGTGTATGCATGTGATTGTGTATAATGTATATATGTATGTATGTGCGTATTGTGTATGTAGGTTAGGTAGACTAAGGTTTATTTTAAGTTAGATATTAAGTTTTTATAAAAAATAAAAAATTATGTCCGTATGCTAAGTTTTTTGTTAAATTCTTTTCTTAGCCTTAAGCATAGAATATAAGTACCTTAATAAAATGTAAATAAAGTCGAAAGACATAGATATACGAATTTAGAGTAGCTTAGAGTGCCTGTGTGGGGCCAGTAAGTTAGTGTAAGATTGTTAAGTAATTTTAAGCTAGCATTTAAGCATTTTTTGTTAGTATGTAAGAATTAATGATTTAGAAAATAAAATGCATTTAAAACTAAAACTAAACTGTGTGCATCAGCTGTAAAAAAAAAAATAGGGTTTGCAAATCCTACACCTTTTGCTGAAACACTCTTTAGTGTTTCATTTAAAAGATCTCGGATCGATATAGTTAGATCTATGACTTCCCAAACTGAGCTGACAAATCAGTTCAAGCACATCTAAGACTATGGCCTCCGCGGCTATAAATGTAGGCTGTCAAACCACCATTATGAAGCTAACATCCAGTGAAACACTACATTCTGCTTTCGAATTTGACGTGTATTCTTAAATAATCCTGGTGATTACTACTTGAGTCCTTGCTAAGATGTTGTCGTCACTCGGGAAAGAAGAAAGGTTAAATGGATTTCAGAAAGGCCATGGTCTTACAAGAAAAAGGTCGTCATAAGTCACTGCAAAGTCCAACTGCAACCGATTAATCTCTCGTACACATTCTTGCTTACTTTTGAACCGTATCGCCAGGATCGAGATGAAAGTAGTTTCTAGCCACTGTTTTGCTGGTTGCTATCCCGACGATTGATGGCGCGATAAAACTAATGCAACTAGGACCAAGCATTGTCCTGTTGGTAGACCGATATTAATTAAGTTGCCCAAAGGTGTTATCACTGTCAATGATGTGCACAGATTAAACGTATGCTGATCAATGTCTCTAAAAGGTCAGCGTGTCTCGAAATCTTGCCATTCCAGAGGAATAGGTTTCTAGTGTTTTAATGGGGCACTGTCCTTCTTTTAGCATTTTGTTGTGCTAAACATAATCGACACCGTTTACCACTTCCTCTGTAAGCTGGCGACTTCTGCTCGCATCTGGTTGCCGGTAAAAGTCGCTGATATGGTAAAGTCTGAGAAACAACTTGTGTAGATACTTATACATAATACGACAGACAAATTCTTTGTCTAACTGGTTTGCTATAAAAGGAAAAAGAGAAACCAGTGAACTCTCGTTAAAAGATGTCTAGGGGCAATCTATCTGGCATTGAATATCGTACACAGAAGCCGATTGTCAATTAAGTTGGTGGTCCTTTAGACTGGAAAATTTGTCGTCTGGGTATACCTCGAATAACTGCCAATAACTTAGGCCATGGATCACACAATTCCAGACAAAGCGTGATCGATGAACCATCGAGTCTTGACCACAGGGCACTAGGTAAAGATAGAAGTATTGTACATGTATGGGGCGCCCCGTGTCTGATTAGTCTCAGTTTTACTTATACCACTGGTTGGGCCCATTTTTCTCTACTGCTGATTTAGGGACCAATCAGATAGGGTACGAAGTTCCGAAGATTTTTTTTATTTTTTGTTGCTCCAAGCTCCACAAATGCGGTCCCTCATCTACAAACATTTGTAATTATTACGGCTAATGATCGAGTAGGAACCGATGCAATCAGCGTGATGAAGTCGATGTCTTGGGACTAAGCAAATCCTCTTATCTTTTTTTTATCAGAGAATAGTCTTATTTCCTTACTTAAGCAAAATGGCTCTCCAGCTAGCACGACCTTTCGTCAGCTGCCTCCAGTGCCGCACTTGAAGGTTACTGGAGACTCCTTCCACCTTGCTCAGCCACCTTGAATGCGGCGGCTGCTGTGTCGTCCTACAGGGTTAGAATCGGAAACTCCTTGGGCCGGTGCTGTGATCTACATTCGTTCAATATGGCCCAGCCGTCTCAGAAGTTGAATCCGTAGACGCCTAACTAGCCCGTCGTCGCTGTAGAGCCTGCACGATTCATGGTTGAACTACCTCTTTCATTGCGTGCAAATTATGCAAACTTATTTGGAAAACCATGGTTCGGTTCGCCAAAATTATCGTGCGATACGTCCATTTTACGGTCGACATAATCGTCCATCTGAGCAAGTTATTCGGAACACGATGAATCGTTTTCGCTCCACGTGCACTCTAGTGGGTAATACGCATCCCCAAAGACGACAAATAGTCCGAACAGAAGAAATTATTGCTGTTGTGGATATTTTTTTTTTTTTTCGTGGGTGGGTGAGGGAATCTTCATAGACACTTCACTGAGTACACATTCAACAAGCGGTTCTTCTTTCGCGTTTTATTTTGCTTTAATAAGATTTTTTGCAGGCGATTTTCCATTGAAAATTCCTACGTACTTTAAAAATTAAGCGCAGTTGATCACCGCGCTAGATCGATCAGACGGCGCAATAAATCATGGATCTATTGAACAGAAATATTCGTATGTCCTTGTAGTCGATTTTTGTGTTTTCGCGCAAACATTTTAATTTCGTTCTGAACGTTTTCGACTCCTAGATCTCTGTGGATATCAGCGTTTCTAATGTACCACGGTGCATTAATAAACCCTCGGAGAACTTTGTTTTGGAATGTATGTAAGACGTTAACGTTACTAATCTGGGTACAACCCCAAAGCTGTATACTATATGTCCAAACTGGTTTTATCACTTGCTTGTATCGCAGTAATTTGTTTTCTAAACTGAACTTGGAATACTTTCCAAGAAGCCAGTACATGCCTCTATATTTAATCTCAAGCTCTTCACGTTTTTTCTTAACGTGTGCTCTCCATTTAAGTTTAGCGTGGAGTGTCATACCAAGATATTTGGCCGTTGATAAACACAGATAGATTGTCAGTTTTCTTGAGAGTGAAGTTCACATGGACAGACTTGGTTTCATTAGGCGCGATTCGCCAAATCTTTGTCCAATTGTTAATCCGTGTAAGGGCACGTTGCAGCTTAGCAGTTACTTATTCGACGGTTTTAGCTGTTGCCAAAATGGCAGTGTCATTAGCAAACGTGGCTAGCACAGTATCGTCGCGGGTAAAAAGCAAAAATAGCAGAGGGCCAACTACACTTCCTTGCGGCATCCCCGCTTTTATTGTCTTAAAATTGGAATATTCGTTTCCGTGTTAGACACGGAAGAGCCGGTCATCTAGATATGAACTGAAAATATGAAACAATTGCTCGGGTAGGACCTGTCGAAGTTTATATTTCCGGCCCTCGGGTCATACCTTATTAAAAGCTTGCGAAATGTCAAGGAATGCGCTTGAACAGAATAACTTACACTCGATTGCACATTGAATTACATCGGTTATTCGATGCACTTGGTCAACAGTAAAGTGTTGGCTTCTAAGGACAAACTGATGATCGGGCAAGAAGCGATTTGTGTCAATAATCGGTTTAAGACGATTAAGTAAGATTCGCTCGAAGACCGTCGATATAATCGGGAGGAGCGACACTGGTCTGTATGACTTGACTTCAGTTAGCGGTTTACCGGGCTTCGGAACCACAATAAATTCGGCAACTTTCCACTGATGCGGTACATACTCTAATCTTATGGTGGCATTTATATGATAGAGCAGTTTTAGCAAAACTTTTTTCAGCATCTCATATCCGGGGATTTTATTGAGCTTAAGCGTGTCTATAGCTTGTCTGAGTTCCCTAAGTGTAGTCTTTTCTATTGGAGGGTTCGTCGTCACGCCTGCCGTATTGACATTCTCTAGAAGCACTTCCCCGTCGAATGGTTTGAACGTTTCTGCAAACGTTGTTTATATGTAAACAAGCAAAATTACCGAATTTGGAGTGGAGAAAACCCAGAAGCCTTTATCGAGACGCCCGTACAACCATTCACCATTCGTTTCTGTATACCCTTGTGGGTCCTAGGGCCTCTATTATGCTTACGCGCCATCGAATGCGGTTTCTGGAAATGTGCCCCAGCTCTCCCCAACTTTTTCCCTGTTGCCGTGCTTCCTTCTCAACTGTTCTGCGCCACGTAGTCCTGGGACCGCCGCGCATCCTGTCGTCCTGAGTAAGCGGGTTCCATTGCATCGCTTGGTTAGCTATGGACCTGTCACCCTTTCGGAAAGTGTAACCAATCCACTGCCACTTTCGTCGTCGTATGGTTGTGCCTATAGGTTCATGGTCCGCACTCTGATAAAGCTGTTCGTTAGAAATACGGCTTGGCTAGAATATCCTTAAGATGTAGCGTAGGCACCTATTGACAAACGCTTGCAGCTTCCTCGTGATAGTGGTGGTCACCCATATAGTAGCACGGATTCAATGTTGGAACGGAACAGTCGTAGCTTGGTGCTTAAGCTAATTGCATTACTTCGCCAAACTGTGGATAGCATCCCAAACGTAGATTTTGTTTTGCCTATGCGGTTGGCTATATCCAGGTCGGTACCGCCATCGGTTGAGACAATACTCGGAAGGTATTGGAAACTCTCCACTCTCTCAACTGACTGTCCAGCACTACATATGTGAGTTGATGAGTTTGGTCTTAGGCTAATCATTTTTGTTTTTGACGAGTTAATTTTCAGCCCACGATGTCTGCTTCCCTCTCCACATTTGTTGTCATTTGGTGTAGGTCCATTATTCTGTAAGACAGAAGGTATACATCGTCGGCGTAGCCAAGGTGTTAGAGTTCAGATGTAAGAGTCCATCGAATTTCTCCCTTTCCTGTCAATAAGGCCGCATTCAGCACATCGCATCAAATTCCTCAGACTGTCTTCCTCTGTGTAAGACGTGACATGTGGACCCATCATAATTAGCCTTGATAATTGCTAATAATTTATCAGGAATGCCTCTCCTGCGCAAGGCACGCTAGATAAATTCCCGATTGGTACTATCAAACGCCTTTTCATAATCGATGAACAGCAGGTGAAGTGGTGATCGGTACTCAACACACAGCTCGATGATGATCCGCAAGGTGTTGATGTGGTCGACACAGGAGGATCCAGAGCGGAAATCTGCTTGTCTTTGAGGTGTTCTTTGACTCGCTCCAGGATGATTTTAGCTATTATCTTGGCCACAACAGGCAGCACGCAGATACCTCTGCAGTTTTCGCACTGTATTAGATTGCATTTTTTAGGGAGCTTGACGATAATTCTCTTCTTCCACTCGTCCGGAAAACTCTTGGCTTCCCATGTTCTCCCGACAAGTGGGAACAGTAGCTCAGCTGATACCATTGGCGCAGCTAGAAATGGCTCCGCAGGTATGTCATCAAGTTCTACCTCCTTATTGTCGTGCGAATTCGGGAATTTCTTTCTACGGACACTTCAGTCTGACTTGGGTGCATATTGCTGGCGAATATTCGGTTTAGAACCGAAGCAAAATCCTCCTTCAGTTAATCCTCATCCGTTATTAGCAACGAACCGTCTAAGCCTTTTACTGTGTGTTGAGCAGAGCTTCGGCCACCTATAAGCTCTTTGGTGATTCTGTAAATGTTTCTGCTGTCACACCCCGCTGCTGCTTCTTCTGCTTGCGTGGCCAGCGCATTGATGTAATTGCGTTTGTCACTTCTCACACTACGCTGCACTTCTCTCATCTTCATGCGATTTAGGGACTCTAGCTCGGTCCTCCCTGCTGCTGGAGCTGCTGAAATTCGAGCTCTTAGTTGCTTTCGTTCGTTGATCCTTCTCCAGGTATCCTCGGAAAGGCACGCCCTATGACTTCCCTGTGATCGACCGACAATCCTTTTAGCACCTGATGTAAAAATAGTTTTCACAGCACACCAATGGTATTGGATGGTGGCGGGCAGTGAGCTGCTGATTGTTTCCACTCCTCGTGAGAGATGGTCCCTTAGTTCTTGGCGTACTGTAGGAACTCTCAGTCGATCTACGTTGAACTTAGGTATTCTTGTGGCGTTAGATCTTCGAACGGCAGCAGTGCGTAATTGGACAGTACCTATCATAAGATAGTGATCTCGTAGCAACCCCATGTCCGTTCCTCGTCTGTTTCGGACACCTAGAAGACTACTTCTAAAACGGTGACGGATGGCAAAATGGTCGATTTGGTTGGAGGTTGCTTGCCTGATTTTATGGCAGGCCTTGTGCTCAAACATGGTGCCACCTATGACAAGAGGATTTGTGTTGCAAAAGTCAACAAATCTTTCGCCGTTGTCATTGCGGTTGAGTAATCCGTGCCGTCCCATAACATGTTTAAGCCCTTCGTTGTCGCTGCCTACCTTGGCATTAAGGTCCCCCATCACAATGACAATGTCGCCGTTGGGTGTTGCATTATAAACAGCTCCCAACTGGTTGTAGAAGGTCTCCTTTTCTTCCTCAGATGAACCATCCGTGGGGGCGTAGCACTGTATAATGGTGAAGCTACGTAGTCTCGTCCGAAATCTGGCCGTTAAAATCCTATCACTGTGCGGCTGCCAGGAGATTAGGCCTCTGCGTGCTATAGGTGTGAACAGCAGTCCAACTTCATATTCACAGGGGCTTCCGGTTGGTCTTCCGGAGTAGAGTAATACTGTGTTACGCGTTGGAGATTGGTACTCACCCGCATCTAACCGTCTAATCTCGCTTACTCCCAATATGTCCAGCTTATATCGCATAAACTCCTGCTCTAATTGAAGGAATCTGGCGTTCTGAGGTCCTTCACTCTGTGATTCAAGGAGCGTCTTCACATTCCAGAAACCAATCTTAGTCCGGGTACGATAGCCAAAGGTCGTCAACGTGTTATCAGTCCTTATCGGAGGCATTAAGTCGGTTTCCGTAGCGGGCTGGTTTCGGTAACGCGGATTGCTGGCGCAGGTTACCTATTCTAGGCATAAGACCCTAGAGTCTAGACAATTTCGCACTTGCAATTTTGGCCTACCTGTATAAGGATTTATACATATAGTCGCCCGGGGACCGCCTCGAGGAGGTAAAGCAAGCACTACATTACGAACTTGATTGTTGCGCTACTGGTCCAATCCATGTTTTGAACAGTCAGTAGATTAAAACTATTAAAACTCACTGTTTAGTGTGCTTTATGGGCTGGTTGAATCATCGGCCATATTTTTTTAAGGACGATGCCGGCCGGAATGATACCGTTAATGAAGAGCGCTATAGAAACATGATTTCTGACTTCTTCGTTCCCCAGTTGCATGACAATGACGTTGCAGAGCTTTGGTTTCAACAAGATGGCGCAACATCCCATACTGCGCGCGACACCATCAATTTCTTGCGGAAAACATTTGCTGAGCGGATAACTTCGCGTAATGGACTTGTGAACTGGCCTTCACGATCCTGTGATCTCACACCTTTAGACTACTTTCTTTGCGGGTATGTGAAGTCACTAGTCTATGCCGATAAACCGGAGACGTTGGACGATTTGGAATTCAACATTCGCCGTCTTATTGCTCATATAAGGCCCCAGTTGTTCGATAAAGTTGTCGAAAATTGGACTTCACGATTGCGCTTCATTCGAGCTAGCCGTGGCACGCATATGCCCGATATCATATTTAAACGCTAATGGCATAAATTTATCTATTAAACAAAGTTAATATCATAGACAATAACATTAGCTTTAAGTGTTTTATTTCGTATTGAAGTTGTATAACTCTAAAAAAAAAAAACTCTTTACATTATGTTACTACAATCTCGTTTATCGTCAGATCCATTTTAGCCCCTTCCACCGCAAAACTCCCGAAAGCTTCATTGACGGCTCGCTGGGTTCGTCACAATCACATTATTGTCATCCGCGTACACAGTCAATTGTTCGGAGTTAAAAAAGATCGCGACATGATTCCCTCTATGCCGATATTAGAAAAGTCACATGGCAGCGGGTCAACTTGTCCAAAAACCTTTCTTGGCATTGGAGGTCTCGGTTAATTCATTACATACCCTGATGCAGCAGTGAAAATTGCCCATAGTTATTCTGCATAACCTGGCGTGTTTATCATGGATGTCAAAATGTTTTATAGCTCCCCTCTATTCACGCTGTCATATGGGGCTTTGAAGTCAACAAATAATGTAGATAGTGAGTGTCGATCTGAAGCTTTCGGGTCCTTTCGGTATTTTGGCAGAAATAGTCTTTCCATGTTCCATTCTTATCGTGATGCAACTAGTTGATGTTTCCCACGGATCCATCCATATGTCGTCGTCTTAAGTTTCCTTCTAGCGTAAGTGATATGACTTTAAAAAATAAACGCCACCCTAGTATGGTCGGTTCGACTTAGTAGAAAGGCTTTTGTGGTTATTTAACACTATTTACACTTTTCAACAATTTTGCAACACACAACAACAAACAAAGGAAAAAAATGAAAATTTTCTTACATTGACAGTACCGACTTTAGAAGACACCTCATCATTCTCAAGGGATACTACCTGCTCCCACAGACTTATCCAATGATTTTGACGCAGCCATCTGTTTGTCGTAAAAATAAAAAATAAAAATAAAAATCAAATGGGAACAGGGGTTTTGTGTGTTCACTGTTAAGGAGTTCACTTTCCATAAACACAAAAACACTTCAGATAACTCGTACGACAACGAGTGTAGCACAGACAGAGGCAATGCCGAGACTAGGACGCTGATAAAGTGGTTGCCATTTGCCGACAATTTTATTACTTCTTGTCCAGAAATAAAAACCCAACTCACAATGAATACACCTGTCTGGGAATATGAACACCTTTGGTGGACTTTGTTGTTGTTGATGGTTTGAAGATTGTTTTTTTTTTAATCGCTTGTTGCCAGTTTGTGTTTTATCTCGACCGCTTGGTGAAAAACGTTTGCTTTGGAAAGTATCATATTTACCGCCAGCGGCTACCTATCATCTAGTTGCAATAAGGTAGAAAAAAAAAGGACATCTACGATGACAACGCAGTTTATTTTCTCAGCTGTTAGTGATTTTTCAGGTTGAAACCCCTGTAGAACATGGCGAATTTTGCACAGTGTTGAGGGACGTATGTTAGATGACAAACCTGGCATGTCATAGCCATCTTTGACTCAAATTATATTTGTAATGTGCCATTCTACACTCTGTTGTTTGAAAGTTCAGCAGTTTTTTGTCGGTCGTAAATATGAATTTGGGCACATAGCTCGTGTAAACATCGCAAAAGTGTGTTAAGAACCATGGAAGGGAGAATCTAGACGATAGCTAATACTAGCTGAACTAATTTTGGTTCAGTTCTCCTGATAACGTGTAGGCTACAAATTTTGTTTGCAGATCTTTTTTTTATTTTTTGCGGTGACAGGTTTCGTTTTAAGTGCCGCGCTATTTGCTCTTCATATCTGAAGCGATAGTTCAGTTTTAGAATAGCGTACTCATGATCACTATTGACTTGAACTGTAGCAAAGATTTAAACAAACAACGGGTTGCTTATGATTCGTTTAACTGATTGGGTTTATGAGCTGAAGTATTGAATATACTGACCTGAAGACGCAGACGTTTGGCCGTTGTTTGTAAATTTTGTCGTTTTTTCAATTTCCAAGAGAACGACAGAGTTATCGTGCTTTTAGATGGTAAAATTTTGTTTTCTAATCCAAGTCGTCAGATTGCAATAAATTTAC
Source organism: Volucella zonaria (assembly GCA_963966105.1). Classification (NCBI taxonomy): domain Eukaryota; kingdom Metazoa; phylum Arthropoda; class Insecta; order Diptera; family Syrphidae; genus Volucella; species Volucella zonaria. Next base: position 49,258,607 of record OZ014534.1, read on the forward strand.
ACAGATCTCGCGGCACCAAGGTCTCTTGATGGATCAGTATAACTCATTTTCTTAAATGTTGTACCAAACGAAACTTCTTCATCTCCTGGAGGACTATGCTGGAAGGAAGAACTTGGTATTTCATTTATTTGACTTGATCACGGTGTCTGAACATTCTTAAAAGCCAAAATGTACACCCTGAATGACTCGAATTGCAACCAAATTCAGACTGCTATAATTTCCAAATCGTTCATGACAGTGAGCTCAAATTTTGACACATGACAGATAATTTTATTATTTACAAGCCTTTTAAACGATTTGCATCTCAGTTGTGTTGAAAAATTTTTATCCGCGATGGAATTGAAACGTGATAGTGTGATTGCTTTATATTTGGCTGGAAAACCAAACCAAAACAAGTAGCTATCGTTAGAGCCCTCCAGCACCTCAACGTGAATAAATCATTTGTGTCTCGAACCATAGCTCGCGTTACCGTAATACTGGCAGCGTTGCAAAACGCCATGGAGGTGATCATAAAAAAACAGCAACATCGGCAGAAATGGTTCGGAAAGTGAAGTGGAAGAAAAATGGCTCATGAGCTCAACATATCGTTGGAACGGATGCAACACATACTGAAAAATGAGCTTGGGTTCAAGCCACCGGAAGAGAAAAAAGGAGTTGCTACGCGTACACGAAAGTCGTGAGTTGGTTGCCGAATTTGGTTTTCTCCGATGAGTCGCCATTTGTTATCGAGCAATATGTCAACAAACAAAATGATCGAGTTTACTTGCCAGAGAGGTCCTTCGAAAATTTACACTTTCAGACGGCCACCAGAAAGCAGGCAGAACCGATGGTGATAGTTTGGGCCGCCATAACCGCCGGTGGTTGCTATCCGCTCGTATTTTTGGACCGTGGCATCAAAATTAATGCGATCGTATACCGTGAAACAGGCTTAGAGGAAGTATTGAAGCCTTGGGCAAACAATCATTTCGGTCGGAGACCGTGGACATTTCAACCAGACCCGGCACCATCTCATAAAACGCGCGTCAACCAAGATTGGTTAAAAAACAATGTTCCACACTTCATTTCTTCGACGCAATGGATTGCAAATTCTCCGGATGCAAATCCGTTGGATTTCTCTGTGTAGGGGGTATTTTGAAAGCAAAGGTTGGCACTAAAAAATACCAAAGTTTGGACCACCTCAAACAAGCACTTCGCCGGGAATGGGTCAAAATACCGCAGAGCCACTTGCGTGCAGCGTGCGATGCTTTCTTCGGCCGTCTCAAGGCCATTATTCGCGCCAAAGGTGGACATACTGAAAAAAAAAAATAAAAAAATTATAGCATTTTAAAAAGTTGAAGTTCGAGTCATTCACCCTGTATACACTTGCGGTCATAAAAACCGCACCATATCAAAATAATTGAAAAATTGTTAATAACTACCATAATAATTTTTATAATGAAATGAAATTTTTGTTGAGTACTCCGCAGTAGTTTATAAGTATTTCTATCTAATTTCCATCTGTTTATTGAAGAAAGATATTAACAAAGAAAGAAAAACCATTTAATTTTCTTATTTTTTTAAAATATTTTAATACAGTCATTGATTAACAAAATCAAACGATACATTTTTTATGTATGTGTATATAAGATGTTTAGATATGCCACTTTTACCAAAAAATTATCAATACCGAGTTGCTCCTCCTTTGGCGGTTATAACCGCTTTTATTCTAGAAGGCATCGAGTTTACTAGAAGTTCAGTAATATCCCTTGAAATTTCAGTATTCCATAAATGTTCCAGAACTTCATTTAGCTTTTTTTTACTCTCTGGTTTATGTTCAGCCACCTTACTTTTCATTACATGCCACAAGTGTTCGATTGGGTTTAAATCTGGCGAATTAGCCGGCCAGAGTCTAGTCTTGTAATTCCGATGACCTCGGAAACGTTGTCTTGAGCTGAAAATTATTGAAAGACTCTAGTTACTTGTCTGTTTATTATTTATAAAGTAGACATCTAGAAGTTGATTTATAACACTTTACTTACGGATTTGGCGCGGTGGCAAGGTGCAGAATCATCTTGAAAAATGCACTTGTCAATATACGAATGATGCTGTTCAATTGCTGGTACCAATAACTCCCTTACTACTTCTCCATACTTTTGAGCGTTCATAGTTCCATTAACAAAGTGCAAAGAGCCCAAAAAGTAAAAAGAAAAACATCCCCAAATCATCTGGCTTTGAGGAAACTTCACTATTTTGACTATGCACTCGTCCTTGAACCTTTCACCTGCTGACCGTTGTACATATGGCAAATTGTCGGCACACAACAAATTAAATTTACTTTTATCGGACCATATCACACATCGCCAATCATCCTGCGTCCAATCTTCGTACTTTTTTGCCCATGTCAAGCGAGCTTTTTTCATTTTTGTGGTTAGGAGAGGTTTTTTCGCTGGTCGTCTTCCATATAAACCTATCTCCCGTAGCCGTCGGCGTATGTTTTCTGCGCTTAGATCAACTTGATGAAATTCACTCAACTTTGCTCTTATACGGACAGCACTTTTAAAGCGATCTTTCATGCTAATTCGTTGTAATACATTGTCCGTCTTCTGGGTTGTTTTACGTTTTCGTCCCGAGCCTTTTTTCCTTTCCAGTGGATCCAAATTTTCTTTTTTCTTCATCAGTCGTACGATAGTTGAATGACAGCATCATATTTTAACCGCAATCTCACGATAGCCAAGCCCTTCTTCGACTAAAGTCAATATTTGAACTTTTTCGTCACTTTTTTTTTTTTTACTTGTCACCGTCACAACTCAATTCAAACTGATTTTTTTTTTTGCACTGAATACGAGGCCGAACCCCGCTATGGGGAATACCCTTCATTAGTATGGGAAAAACCCTTACGATCTGATGTAATTAGGCATTTTTTGAGAACTCATTAGGTGGTGCGGTTTTTATGACCGCAAGTGTATGTATTCTATTGTATCAGTATTCATATAATAAATAAAGAAATAATTTATTAATTAACAGCTGCCTTTTACAATATGGTCGATAAGATCACGTGTCCGATATTGAGGCGACTTATGTCTCTATCAGGATATCTATCAAATATTCCCTACAAAGGTTCTTTGGTTCAATTTTGATTAGGTAATCTTGCATTTTTTATTGGGTAATCTACCTAAAAAGAGGAATACGATAGGCCAAAGATCACCACCTTGTGGAACTCTTGACATTTTCGTATATATTTGTTTCACATGTCCCATTGCACCATCTTTGTCATTCATTTCACGACATTTATTGTATAAGCATTGGTTCGGTACATACATAGATACCATATGTTTGCTTCTTAGAAAAATGTATCTAGTTCATTTATTTTTAACTGAATTTCTCCATATGATAGGTAATGTTTCTGTAAAGGTTTACCATTCATTCGATTTGAATTCGGTTTTGTAGCGTCCCCTGTGCGAGTACTCTGTTCACATGCTTCTGATTCACCAGATTACATAAACCAATCGTACTTACTTGACACTTTTTACCATACACTTGCATTTGCAAGGTATTATCCCACATGTGCTCCATTCTTGTAACCTCTTCATTTGCGCAATTGCCTCCAACGCGGCGCCAACACGCCTCATCACGACAAATGGTATGAAATTTGGCAGAGCACAAGAAAAGGGGGGAAACAAAATTCAAAATAAAGATGTCAGTTAATTCGTACATGTGTTCCACACCACATTCGTATGTATTCCTATGTATTCACCGGGTTTTTAGACCGCCGCCATTAAGTAGGGTCCTCATCATGGTTATTACTCGTAACATCTCCCCCATAACGCACGGATGGCGGTGTATCCGCATATTTTAAAATTATCTCCGCATGGCATTTATACAAATATTTAGTAGCGTGTGTTGTCTATTCCTGATCCGCACCTAGTTACCATCTCGAAAATAGTAAGCGCACCTCTCAATCTGCTTTGTCATTGTTTTCACGTGCCACATGAGGGTTTCTCACAGTGCCTGGGAAGCTGTAGTAGGTTGTGATGAACACTTTAAAAAGGTTTCCCTTTGTCGCTTGTCTTTTGGTGGTGATGGGGTTTCAAAGTAAAAATATTACCTCTACCTGTCAGAGGGTAGAGAAGTGCTCTCACCCCAATATCTTCCCGCAAACCTCAGGGGTTAAAGATTTTTCATATGGCTGAAGGGATGGAAAAACTGTGACGGAGATAAACAACCGTCAGTTGAGCACCAGAACAAACGCAAAGGCAAAAACAAAAAGAAAATCCTGTTGGTTGTTTTTTTCTTTGGTTTATATCCTTCCACACATTCCCTTGACCTTTTTTTTTTTTTTTTCTTCCTTGTGGATCCTGTATCCGTTGCATCAAAGTAAGTGGGTGGTGGGTGGTGGGTGGTGGGTGGCGTTCAAATGATTTGAAAATAGCTTCTGTCTGTATTCGTTTTGGAGGGTTTTTCCTTCCTCCCAATGGATATGGATTTTTCTGCAAACGTCAGAAAGTCTTATTCAACCAGAAGAAGTAGGTGCAGGAGGAGACCGACAAATACAAGAAGTTGGGCAGAACAAAAAAAAAAAAGAAAAGAAAACGTTTAAGTCATCTGGATCTGGTATTCAAGAAATTGTGGAAAGTGGTTGGTACTCGTATTTGTCTAAATCTTCTTCTTCTGGTGCCCTGCATCCATATTACTACTCTGTTCGTATGAGGTTTTTTCCTTTCTTTCTTCTATTGATTTATTGAAATTTGCTGACGTCAGTAATTCGGGACAAACATATTTCCAATTCGACGAAAGACAGAAATATAGTATCTATATCTTCTCTGGCGAAATTGTACTTTTAATTGATTTCGTTTTTTTTGTCAATTTTATCTATTTGTCTGACGATAGTATCTAAATCGACTTCTTTTGTATTTTCTTCTCTTTGCAGGTAAGCTTTATTCAACCGTTTTGAATGTTTTCTTATGACATATGTACGAGTAAGTGCGAATGTTGCGGAGAGAAAGGAAAACGATGGATGGTACGATAAACACGATGAACGGCGTCGGTTTGGCGAAGTGGATTGTGGATAGATACATTCATACCTTGGTGTAGGAGTATCGTTGTAATTTGTCAGTCTATAAATAATGAGTAGTGACATTTATCACATAAATTTCGTAGCGATTAGATAAATTTGACTTCCGATAAATGACGGTAAATTGAAGTGACTGGAGCTGCGTATAGGTGTTGCAGGTTGTAGTGTGATGAAATATTTCACAACAATTTTGGGTTGCTAAAGCTTTCGGTGTCAGTATGTATTTGATGGTAAGATTTATCGATACTGATGGAATGTAATGTTAAAAGTATTAAACATATCATTTGAGACTTGTCAAACTTGGAAGAAACCAAGTAAACCTTTATTTCTTCGTGGGCGCGCCATCTTGTTCGGAGTTCTGCAACGCGTTTGAGCTCTCTCCAAGTCATTCCTAAAAGAGCTCGATTCCTCCCCGAGTGTTCTACGCCCCGCTGTTCTGCCTGCTTTGGTAAGCTGATCCAATTGCCTTTGCGTACTTCGCGTCGTAGAGAGTGTCCAGTCCATTGCCACTGTCTATAGGTTCTTGGGCCGTTCTCTGATAAAGCTGTGCATTAGAGATCCGGAACACTCGCAACTTCGTTCTTAAACTGAAAACATTGCTTTTCCAGATTTTGGATAGCATTCCGAGCGCAGTTTTAACCTTTCCGATTCTGCTGTACACATCCAGTTCGGTGCAACTCCGGTTAGCCGAACCACACATTTCCTAGGTATAGAAAGTTGGAAATGCTAAGGGCTTTCGTTTTGGCTGTGTTTATTTTGAGCCCCATTTTGTTCGCCTCAGCTTCCAGATTGTGAGCCACCAAATGAAGCTCCATTATCCGATGTGATAGTAGGCAAACATCGTCAGCGTGTTTAAGGTAAAATATCATTGTCCATCAAATTCCACAGTTGCCTTCCGTCAATACTGCACGGAGTAAATCGCTAATAACCACCAAAAACAATAGTGGTGACAGTACATACCCCTGTAGTACTCCACTTTGGACTTCAAAATCCTCAGACATCTTACCATTGGGCAAAACGAGACACTTACCACCCTCGTATGTAGCTTTAATAACAGCTAAGAGTTTTCCTGAGATGCCACTCCTGCGTAAGGCCAACCATATAGAATTTCGATTCAAACTGTTGAAAGCCTTCTCGAAGTCGATAATCATTAAATATAGCGGACACCTGTACTCAACGTATTCGGGAGGATTCAGCTCGAAAGTCTGCCTGTTCTCTGATTCGTTCCAGAATTATTCTAGCCATTATGTTGGCTACGGCTTCCACACTCCATCAGGTTTCCATTTTTTGGTAGCTTGATGATCCTCCTTCTTTTCCACTCCTGCGGAGATTCTTCAATACCCCACGCTCTGCATATGACCAGCTGTAGCAGATCAGCCGATGTATTATATTTGACGTCGTTTGGTATATGGTTACTTCAGCAGGGATGTCATCAATACCCACTTGAAGGACCTGATTGCCGCCATTATTTCGGTGTTATTGGGAGGCCCGATGCGAATTCGTGAAATAGCGCCATCGTCATAAGTGGTTTCAGACCGTAGCAAAATGTTCTCTCCATCTAGTGTGGTGTTCTACACTTTTCGATGGATGTTGTTTGGAGTTTGGACCACCAGAGAGGTCCTTGGTTATATTGTAGACAACGCTAATGTCGCACCTGCTTGCTGGTTCTTCCGCTATTGAAGCCAGTGTGTCGATGTACTGACGCTTGTCGTGTCTTACACAACGTTGCACTTCATTCTACGTCACACGATAATATTGGACTTCTAGCTTGGCTTTCTCTACTGCTAAGGCGGCTGTAATCCGAGCTTTGATTGCTGTGCGCTCATCGATCCGTCACCAGCTTTCAGCCGAAAACCATGTGCGGTGACGTTTATGCCTTTTAGCGACATACGTGCTTGCCCCTACGCTGTTTTGCGCTGTGCTGTTGATTGTTTCTGCTTCTTAGGCAAGGTTCAGGTAGTCTCTGAACTGTTGGCGCACTTGCGGATCCTTGAGCCTGTCGGTATTGAACCTGGTTGTTATGAGCAACTTTGAGCGGTTGCTGTTGACGGATACAGTACGAAGGCGTATATGAGCTAACTTAAGTTGGTGATCGCGTTCTTGTCCAATGTCTGTTACGGATGTCTAGTAGACAATTTCTAAAGCGACGGCTGATCGCAATGTGATCTATCTGGTAGGAGGCTCACTGCCTGTTAGTTAAGACGCAGCTGATCTTGTGGCAGGTGTTATGCTTAAATAGCGTACCTCCAGTGACCGCTCACCGTTGTTATTCCGTTTTCTAAAGCCGTGAACTCCCATGTTTAAGCATAGTGTTGTCGCGACCTACCGTGTCATTAAAATCCCCCATCATCATTACGATGTCCCGATTAGGTGTTTTATTGTGGGCGACACCTAATTGGCTGTAAAAATCGTCATTTTCATCCTCAACCGCGTCTTCATTTAGAGCATAACACTGGTGACTTTTCTTACTCTGGAATCTAGTTGTCAATATCCGGTCACGCAGCTGGAGTTAGCATCAATCCTACACCAGACCTCCGAGCACTTCCAGCTGGTTTGCCAGAGTAGAGCATGACTGTGCCTTTTGTTGGGGACTGGTATTGCCTAGCAACGAACCATCTTATCTCACTTAGTCCCAGGATGTCGATATTATATTGTGAGAACTCACGATCCAGTTGGAGGAATCTGGCGTTATGAGGCCCTTACTGGAGTGAGTCGAGGAGGGTCTAAACGTTCCAGAATTCGATAGCTAAAGGTCGTCTAGAAGTTATCCGTCCGTATCCGAGGAGCTTACTGGCGATTCATAGCAGTTGTCTGTTTTACGGTGATGGCTCGGTGGGCCATAGACCAACCGATATTTGTCCTGTTTTGTGGCGCATGAAACTCTTCGTTCGTCCTCATCCCGTTCGCAATTTCCGAAGAAATTCTCAGATGGCGCCGCGAGGGGGTGTGAGTAGGGCTTGCTAACAGAGCTGCTAGGTTGTCGACTGCAGTGACTGTTACTCGCTATCGGGAGATACTACTCCTACGAAGCCTTTGTTAGTCATTCGCCATCTTGTTAGATATGCATGGGACAATTGCTCTAAAATTACATACTCGTATATCTCTGACCTCAAACGCTGAGTGGACTAGATAGGGATTAGGCCATATCTTCCCCTTCTTTCCCGCACGGTTTACATACCTTACAGAGCCCAAAACTCGAAGATTTAGGAAGAACCATACTGGGAATGCTAGCGTCTTAACATGAGGTCTCACGTTTATTCTAAATCCATAATAGGAAAATCGTTATCTTAATATTGCCCGCATGCCTTATTCTAAGTGGTTTCTACTCAGCTTTACATTTTTAGTAAGCAGCCGGCATTCTGCTTCCTAATTGGGCATTGTATTAGGGATCCCTTTCCACGGGTTTTCTTTGGCATAGTGTGAATTCCTGTTATATGGCAAATTTACCATGCTGACACATGGCTTCAGTCCATGTCGGGGTCTCCACTCAAAGTTTCTTCCAAATCTGAGGCTTCTTCGGCGATAGCAAAGCCTTAGTAATGATAACTACTTTTGTTTTAAGACGTGTGCGCAGCAGCTTGCTTTCGATAAGATATAGTTACTACAGGCGATGACAGTGGAGTACATCGTTCATATGCCATACGTACTAAATCATGTGACGTAACAGGTGATTCGAAAAGAGGCTAACATACAAAAACATAAATTTCGGCAAAATTGAACTTCAACATGGTCTCCTTATAGAGTGATACATTCATTCCAGTTCCGCTCTGACATTTCTATGCCTTTCTTATAGAACGATTTGCCCAACCCTTCGAAATACGCTTCAGTTTCGACAATTACCTCTTCATTGGAGCCATATCTCTTTCCGATGAGAATTTTCTGGGGCTTGCGAACTGGTAGTGATGTCATGTTCATCAAGCCCAGTCAGTTTCCTCCTTTTCATGATGAAAACAAACCTCATAAGAGGATTTACTGAATGCCCATTTATAGTGCATGAATCTACGATCACATCCAGGTCTGACAGTCGCCAGGCCAGTTTAGGACTTCCAGAATTCGAGCCCCACGGTGTTGTCCTAGCAGTCACTCACAGCCTTCCTAACAGTTTGACGTCGAGTCAGGGCATCTTTGGTTCTTAGTCAATGTATCTGCTGAATCCAGAGTTTCAGCATCTTTAATTCTTAAGTGTTTCATCTTGTCACGTTTACATAGAGAGAAACAGAAGCACGTATTTTCATTTTAGGGGGCTGCCCATGTAGCCGAAAGGGTGGTGACGTCAAGAACAATTTTTATCTGGTTTTGGAGATCCTCGTTTTTTTTTTTTTTTTTTTTATAAAGTAGCGCGAGCTCAAGGGGATAAGGTACCCTTAAAATGTTTGCACACAGCGCGGCGAAGGAAATTTAGAGAGGAAAGAAAGATAGCTACCGATGTACGTTGGTTTTATATGTTTGAATGTTATAATGACTAGGAAATAGAGAGCTCGGCAGGGCATTCCACAAGCGAGTTGTTTGGCTTAGGAACGAGTCACGGTATTTCAGAGTACGTCCGAAAGTGGGCTTGAGGGTATACTGATGAGCATTCAAAGCGAGACGGATGTTACGATTGAAAGTTTGAATGGGCGGAATGCTACTGGCGATTTCAATGGAGCACTGGTGGTAGAAATAGCGATGAAACAAAGTGAGACAGGAGACATTACGTCGGTGTTCGAGGGTTTCCATTGACTGAAAGACATTGGTATCGTTTTATCGCACGGTTTTGAATCCTATCTAGGAGGTGCAGAGATGTTTGGGCGCACTCGACCAGCTGTGGGCATTGTACTCCAATTTTGGGCGGATGAATGACTTATATATTGAGACTAGATTAAAGGGGGTGAAGTATTTCTTACATCGCTTGAGGAAACCTAGACATTTCGCAGCATTTTTGACGACACCGAATATGCGGTCATTCTAACGTAAGTTTTCATTGACACACATACCGATAATGGAAAGGTTTTCGGTTTCGACGATGTAAGTGCCATTCATGGATTTCGCTTTAACGACAGCAGATAGCATTGTGTTTTGGTAGCATTAAATTCTTCTCTGTTAGTGGTTCCCCAATTGGATATGCTGTTGATATCGGAATTTAACGAGCTTAACATACGCTGCTGTTCCCGATCTACAGCCGAAGAGCAGAGACGTGAGTCCGGGAACAAATATTAAAAGCAGAGAGTACTGTCATCAGCACAGGAATATATTGGATTAGAAGTAGCAGACAAGAGATCGTTGATGAAAATTAAAAAGAGTGTCGGAGACAGAACGGAGCCCTGGGGCACACCAGCATTTAATTTGTGAACATCAGAGTTGAAATTATCCAAAACAACTTGAATTGAACGTTCCGAATTGCAATTTCTAATCCATTGAAGGAGAGAGTCGTCGATCTCAAAAGGAAGCATTTTCGACGAAAGAGCCTGATGCCAAACTCTGTTCGGTTCTACTTTTCGGTGAGACATGCCATAAAATCACCAATAGACCTGTTACTACGAAAACCGTACAGCCGGTCATTGAGAAATTTTAATGTTTCGAGATATTTCATAAGCTGACGGCTTATCAGCGTTTCCATGGCCTCGAAAAAAAAGGGACGTGCCCGTGTAATGGGACGGGCTGGACAAATGCTGTTTTCCATCTGCTCGGAAAGAGTCCAAAAGAGTAGTCAGTCGTTCATTGATCTCCGCCGATTATAGACGTGTTTCGACTTTTGGTTGTGTAGTGAGACGAATTAGAAATAAAAGACAATTGATAAACACCATATGCGGCTACAATTAGCCCAGTGATAGTGTGCGCGACTACCAAGTTAAAGGTTGTGGGTTCGACTCCGGGTCGAAATAGACTTTTTTTGTTGTTTTTTTTTTTTTTTTTTTTTTTTTTTTGTTCAATTAAAAAAAAAAAATAAATAAATTGATAGTGTCAAAAATCATCACGTGATGGATTGTGGCGAGCGGTCCGTTATGCCGGTAACGGGATCCGCAGACAAATCAGGCGAGGCGTCAAGCGGTTCAAGTGCAACAGAACCGAAGACGAAGAGAAGGAGGGCGCTAAGGCCAACTTCCACCTTAGCACAACGTCCCTCCCTACCAACTTCCACTGTTAAGCTGCTTGGTGGAGTGAGGGAAGGGGCGCTATCAACTGCAGCAATAAATCATCCCGGGCAATTTACTGAGAACAACCCATTCGCCTCAGATGTTCCCCAACATCTGAAAGAGAACAGCTTCGCTTCCTTGGCGTCAACCGAATCGGAAGATGAAGAGGAAGAAATGGAGTCAATCAGTAGTAGCATCAAAATGCTACAACAAAGAGTACTAGCCATAAAAGGCAAGCAAATGCTAAGAAGGAAGAGGGAAGAGCAACAGCAATCCCAACAGCAACAGCAGACGCAGCTAGCTCAAAAGCAGAGCCAACAACACCAAACAAAAACAATAGTGCAGGTGCTACAACAACACCAACAAAAACTTAAAAGCCACCAGCAACAACAACTAGAGCAACCACAACAACGGCAACAGCAGCAGCCACAAAAACAGGAACAGAAAAAACAGCCGCAACAGCAGCAGAAACAACAACAGCAGCAGCAAAAACAACAGCAACAGCAACAACAACAGCAGAAACAGCAAATTGCAAAACAAAGGGTTCCACCTATAAATACATACAAAATGGAACTCAAAGAGACAATAGAACTGTGTAAGTCGGCCATAGGCAATAATTTTTATATTAAAAGACTTAGCTTAGATAGGCATGCGATCCACTGTAATACAGTGGAGCGCTACCATAAAATTAAAAGTTTATTGAAGGATTCGACGACTGAGTTCTTCTCCTACACCCCTAAGGGTGAAAAGCTGCAAACAATGCTGCTGAGGGGGTTAGAACCGTCGACTGATCCGGAGGAGCTCCTTGCACTGCTGAAAGAGAAGGAGTGCGAAGGGCTCAAATTAGTGGGGGTCAAGCCATTTGTCACGGCTAGAGCCAAAAGGGAGAAGCGGAAACTACCGTTCTTCCTGGTCCAGCTAAGTCCCAACAGTAAACTGGATGGTCTAAGGAGTATAAAAGTCCTAGACTACCAGGTTGTACACTGGGAAAAATTAAAGAGGAGCGAAAACATTTTACAATGTGTTCGCTGCCAAAGGTTCGGGCACGCCGCGTCGAACTGCGAAATGCAGCCTCGATGCGTGAAGTGTGGAAAGAACCACAAGTCAGAGGAATGCGCTCTAGGTAAGGACGGAGCGTCGGAAAAAAGCCAACTCTCTTGTGCTTTATGTAGGAACACGGGACACACCGCAAATTATCGGGGTTGTCCCAAATTCCAATACATCAAAAGAGTAAATCTGGCTCGGCAGCAGAAAGTGGAAGTTAAACGTCCACTCGTGCAGGCACAAACACCAGCCGTTACTCCCCAAGTTACCTACGCCCAAATGGCGGCAGGTAGGGGAACTACGGTACAACAAGCAAAGGTAGCTTCTCAGGCCCCAGCGCCTAGAGCACCTGAACCTGTACCTGACATGCTGGCTATCTTGCTCTCTATTCAGGGGCAGATGGCTCAGCTTCAGCGTCAAATACAGGAACAGGCTACACGGGTAGATCAAATATACGCGCTGCTGCCGGGCCTAACGCACCTCCAGTCGTAATGGGTACGTACATGGCGGAGCAAACCCTGAAGGTCCTTGCAGTGAATGTTAATTCACTGATTAGGTTCGAACGAAGAGCCGCACTGTTTAAGTTGCTTAAAGACCAAGCCCCTGATGTGCTTTTGGTTAGCGAAACTAAGCTTACCAAAAGACATAAAATGAGGCACAGAAGATATGAAATATTACGAAGAAACCGACCCAACTCCATTCAAGGAGGAGGTGTTGCGATCTTTGTAAAAAAGGGACTGCGTTTCAAAAGAGTATACAGTCGTGTAGTACGTAGGTTTCAGGTGCTGGAAGCATGCATCATGTATTTCCCTCTCCGTAGTGGAAAGCGGTTATACATGGTGTCTGTTTATGCATCTAAGGCTACTCAATCCACTTTATTCATCTCAGAGCTCGATACACTGTTTCGATTCCTGAGGCTGGAATTGGAGGAGAATTACTTTATTATCGGCGGAGATTTCAACGCCAAACATAGTGATTGGGGAAATAATACACCAAATACTAGAGGGAACCTACTATTCAATTGGTGGGGTCAGCACAGTGTGATGTATCGACTCGACCTCAAAGCCACGGATAGTCCGTCGTTTCCGAGACACGGGTCCTATCTGGATCTTCTGCTGTTCGATTCACGAATACAACTGACATGCACTAACCAACAAACTACAAACTGTCTACGCACTTTCGTGTATGACAGTGACCATTGCGGTCTCAGCACCGAAATAACTGTTCCCAACGAAATTGCGGAATTGGATGAGTTTGTGCAAAGGCATTCCTACAATTATAGTAGGGTGCGTTGGACACACTTCACCAGAACACTGACTAGAGCACTCTCCTCGAATTCGCTCTACCCACCGTCCAACAGAAATCTGTCAAACGAGGAGATTGACAGGTATCTAAAACTAATGGACGAGACAATTAAACGAACTATGGACAAAACGATACCTCGGTATCAACACATTGACGACGAAGACTTATTCCGCAACGCAACTATTGACGCACTGCACCGACATAAAAGCAGACTGCTGTCAAGACTAAAAACCTTGTACAGACAGTTCACTGACAGACGTAACCCGGAGATCATGACATTGAAGTCGTCGATTAAAAACCTCCAAACATTAATAAAAGAAAATTACAGAAATTCTGTAAGTTTGTATTGGAACAACAAAATTCGGGCTGTAAACACCAGCAACCCGAATATGTTCCCGCAAATAAATAAAATATTTCGGAGAAATAATCAAAACGACCTTCCATGTCTTAAAATCGCTCGAACGACGAACAACGAACAAATACTTGTAGCAGCAGGCATTGATCCAAATGAGGCCGTTGATGATGACAACTTCTTTGTGGTCGAGGATCCGCAGGAGAAGGTAGAGGCTATAGGAGCGACTTTCCAGGAAGTGTACAAGGCGAATGACATCATTGACCCGAACCACGACCTGGAAAGTCGAGTCCTTATGCACAATGCCTGCCTTCGAAATGAAATTGTGAATTGGCGATTCGAGAGCTCGGGTTTCACCCAGTTCAGTGACGAGAATATGGCAAATAATGTCATCACCAACGAAAGGGTATTACCACCTTTCATTGCGAAGGAAGAGCTCCAAACGATCTTCGAATCACTTAGAAGTAAGAAATCAGTGGGAACCGATGAAATACCGAACATTGTGCTTCGACATCTCCCACTAGTAGCGGTGGACATTTATACCACCCTGTTTAATAATGCAATGAATAATGCACATTATCCAGCGCATTGGAAAACTGCGGTGGTACATCCCATCCCCAAAAGGGATAAAGATACTTCCAATCCGGCGAATCTCCGCTCGATCAGTCTTCTTCCAAACATCAGTAAGGTTTTCGAGAAGGTAATCAATAGAGCCCTGACTAAGTGGGTTGAGGACAAACATATCGTTCCGGATAATCAATTCGGTTTCAAGGCGGGGCATGATATCATTCATGCTGCGTCTAAACTGGTTTCTGATATCCAATGGAACAAAAGCAAGAAACAGTGCACTGGTGCCTGCCTGATTGATTTGGAAAAAGCCTTCGACACCGTATGGTTAGAGGGACTCTTCTTCAAGCTGGACAGGTTGGGCATTAGTAAACCACTGCTGTATATTCTTTTTGATATGCTCTCCAGTAGACAGTTCATCGTGAAGAATGGCGATGTGACTTCTGCTGGAATATTTAACATTAAAAACGGTCTGCAACAGGGTGCGGTAAATTCGCCGATCCTATTCAACATTTACACAAGTGATCTGATAGGTTCACTTCCCCATGCCATAGCGTACGCAGACGACTTAATTGCGTACAGATCAGGTCCAAAAATCGAGGTCATTAATATGCTTTTGCAACGTGACTTTGACAAAATTAAGCAATATTGCGATGACTGGAAGTTGAAAATCAACTTTCAGAAGTCGGAAACCATTCTGTTTAGGACGCCTTTGTCTGGGGCCTCTAGGGATACCAGAAAGAATTGGCGAAAGTTCTCTATCGTCGGACAACATGGACAGCCACTTGCTTGTCGAAATGTAGTCAGATACCTTGGGATCTGGCTAGATCAATATCTATATTTTAACAAACATATAGATGTTGCTCTGGCCAGAGCCAGAGGTGCTTTTGCCCTTACAAGGAGACTGTTTTACAACAGCCAACTCGATGCGAGGGTGAAGGTGATCTGCTACATGGCCCTTATCCGGCCTATGCTTGTGTTTGGATGTCCCGTGTGGTTCAACGTGAGAGCAAGTTTATTGGAAAAGATTCGGGTGTTTGAGAGGGCTTGCCTTAGGGCTTGTCTTCGGTTATACAGAACACCAGAGTCTGAGTACATAAAATTCTATCGCAATGAGGTCTTGTACAATAGGGCGAACCTAATAAGAGTGGACAATTTTGTTATTAAGTTGACTCGAAGGCACATTGCAAGAGCAATGACCTCATCGAACAACCTGATCTCCGGGGCTTACTACCCTAATTATATGTATCACGAGAGAGTTCGCTTAGACGGCTATGTTCCTCCAGAAGCGTTTCTCTACCTTGATAGCAAAGGTCTGATCCAGGACAGATTGGCTGTGCCGCTAATCTTCCACGTTGCTCGAACAGCTGCGGACAGGCGACTCAACTACGACAGAGACGTCGCACACGGCAGTGCGGAGCGTCTCCGGTTCAGTAGAGCGGTAGGGAGTCTCGACATGAGGGATGTTGCTCGGCAGCACCAACAATTTTGGTGGCTTTTAGAAGGAGGGGATGCTTCGTCGTCGAATTCCTCCAATTCTTAGTAGCTTCATGTGAAGCAAAGTGGGTCGCCTAATTTTTCTTTTAGCCATGGCCGGCTTACATAGTTTTAAGTAGGAGTAAGTTAGATTTAAGAAAAAAAATATATAAAAACCAAAAAAAAAATTAATAAAAATAAAAAATTCAAAAAAAAACATACATCTATATATATATATACATATATTTATATATTAAGTATATATATATTATATATATATATATATATGTATGTACTAGATGTAAGTAGTTTAAGTAGATTAAGACTTATTTTTAGGTAGTTTTTAGGATTTTAGTTTTAAGTTTTATAATAAAATATAAAAAAAAGTCATGTTACTAAGTTTTTTTTTTGAAAAAATGTTTTCTTAGTTTTAATTATAAGGAATAGAAATAGTATAGTATAGTAGTAAGGTACGTCGAAAGACATAATTTAAGTGTTAGGTTTAACTTAGAGTGCCCGCATGGGGTCAGTAAGCTAGAATAAGATAATTTTAAGTTAATTAAGCTAATTTTTAAGCATTTTTTGTCTAGCAAGTAAGAGTAAATTAAGTAATATAATAAAAATGCATATAAACTGAAACTGAAAGTCCAAAAGAGTAGGACTGCAAAAGCTTACGCAGTGATTTTGCCATCGAGGAACAACACCTCTTCAGAAGAAATGGAGATATACCATCTGGACCAGCGAATTTGTGTATGTGAAGATCTTTAAGTGCTCTTGCTACTACCTGAGTGCGAAAGTGGATCCGTCCCATTGAAGATTCGACGCACTCAAGTGTAGGCGTAGACAAAGCACAATCTGGAAGTGTTGAACTGGCCGCAGAGTGTGCAGCGAGGAAATTGGCCTTGTCCCAAGAGCTGACAGCTGGAATATCATTATAAACGAGCGTTGGGATGGAGGATGAGGCAGAATTTCTGTTTTTTTTTTTTGACGAACAACCAAAAATTTTGTCCTACCGTTGGGACATTGTAGAATTGTTTACCTCAGTTTTTGGTTGTACTCAAATTTCGCACGACTTTCACAAAGACGCTGCAGCCATTCCTGGGTCGTTTGAACTTTCTTCGGCTTTCCCAGTCGGGTTGGTCTTGTGGGACCAGAAAAAAACCATTTCTCTGGCCCTGACAGGCTCTTTCCAGTTCGAGTCGTACCAAGCCTTTTCTTTTAGTTTGATACCCTTCATCCAATGAGGGTTAAAGGATTTCATTCCAAAGCGCATAGTGTATGTGATCGTATGAGCACCACGTATCCATGTCGTTATCGAGGAAACATAACGACCAGCTAAAATTCCTAAAGAAGGTGTTGAGTCCTCTCCAATTGGCTTTCTCATATTGCCATACGGTTATATAAGCAATTAGCTGATATAAGATAATGGTCTGTTGAGCCCAGAGGGGAGAGCACATCAATGATGCACTTATCAGGATAAGAAGTTAAAAACAAGTTCAGGATGTTGGCGGTGTGACTATCAACGTCTGGTACTCGTGTGGGCTCATTTACAAATTGGGTAACGTTGTTTTCCGCAACACTGTTCTTCGGGTGTTGACTGTCCAGAATAGCGAAGTTTACCAGAATTGTGTACTTTAAAATCGCCCGCAATAGCGATTTCAGTATGAGGATACAGGGGTGCGATTCTTTGTATGGAGTCAGACAGTGCATTGAACTCGTTAAAGGTGGAATAGCTGTCCAGCTCCATTGAAGTTATTTTTATTTTTCCACAACAAATTTTCGATATTTGACTCCATCGGAGATACCTTTAGTTTTAGGCTGTCTAGGTTTAGTTTTTCTTCGTATTTGGGGTGTCTTATATGGGAACACCAGCTAGATTCGTTTTGTAATCAATTTTGTACTGTTCGCACAGTTTTTAAAGTTTGGAAAGTTGCGCTTAAAAAGGCGAGAACAAACAACCTTGGGTCGTGCTTTTGTCGCTATGATGACATATACGAAAGTGTTGATCAATATCTTTGAGGGATAAAACATTCGAGATTGAACCATAGCTCGACGTTTTGGGTTTGCAATTATCTGCTATTTGGCTGACTAAAGGATTTAAACCGGTCGGCCTTTGGCTTATGTAGAACCTTGCAAGTGAGACACGCAACCTGAATTGAGTCTCCAGGATCAGCTTTCTGTTAGTTGTGACGTTACCATCTGTTTTTAAAAGCAGACCAAGTCCATCTAAGTGTTTTTTTTTTGGAGAGAACTCTATAGAGATGGACTTTCTTTCAAGGTGGTCCGCTTGAATTTCTTGAGCTTTGCTTGTATTTTGTCGGCTCAAATTTTTGTTTGCTTTGTTTTGGTTAAAACTGGTAGGATGATCTGCTGATCTGTATCTCATGAGTCCTATTTTGTGTATAACCGTGTGTTTGACGATGAATAAGAAGCTAGAATTTGGCCGGATGCAAGGCTTTGTTTCGAAGATGATGGGTTAATTAGAATTTAACTGAGCAAATTGCATTGAGATATGGATGTAACCTTATAATATAAGTTTGTCTTAGTTATAATGAGGACAAAACTTCAGCAGGGCTACATCTAGGCAGATTAAATCTCTCGTTCAGAAATCAGTTTATCGGCAGAGCACTTGAGTTAATATACTGAAAACGCATCCTTTGGATTAAGAACAATGAAAGGCGGCATTATTTCCGGCAGAGATTTTCATCAAATCTCTCAGAAAGAAGAAGAAAACATTCAAAGGTGACTATAGTCTCGAAACTACTCGTAGAACACAGAGTATTGGCTAAGGAACGTTCGTGGCACAGTCTATAAATAGGGTGTTCTAGAAGAACAGCCCAGAGCAAATAAATGAAAAGTGAAGGAGTTTGTTCAAAGATGTTGCACTTAAGTTTGATGGTAGGGTCATCTTGAGCACTTGTTTTAATTGCTTTATCTCGAGCAAGACCCACTGAATGGCCCATGGCTTTGTTTAGGATGCGAAATGACCTAAGGTTGCCAAAATCTTTTTGTGTGCACGAAATGTGAACATTTTCAAGGTGAAGCTTCATCGAAGAAGAGGGCGGCGAATGGTTTTGTCTGTTTAAACATTTGACGTGCGTTTCAAAGTTTAGATTGAATAGAGTTTAGTAGATGAGCAGTGGTGTTTTCGTCTCTTAGTGGAGTCCCATTTGAATAATTTTAAGTGCTTTAGGGTCTCATTTGCTATCCTTTCGTCTGTTATCAGAAAACATGAACTAACTACCGGAGGCATGTTATCGATTCACAGCTCTGTATAAGTTGAAGCACTCGGATTCAGTCTTGAGATTTGGGTAATTACTGAACTGATAAACTTGCGAATAAATGCAGTCGCAATGCTTTAGAATATTTGTCCGGGTGACCTCCAAAAGAGTCGACAGCAACAAACTATTGTACTCGCCCAAATTGCCATGATTGCCGAGGTAGGTATTGAAGTACCTGACTATAGAAGCAACACCAGCAATTCAAATCAACTGATAGGTACCAAATACGTATTCACGAGGTACATTTCCATATTTCTCCACGAATTTTCCATCCCTTCCTTCTGATGGATTTTCTCGGTTATTCCGTACGCAAACGTTCGTTATCGTCTCAACCATTATTCTGTGGAAAATTTATTTTAAACAACAAAACCGGGCGAGAGGACGGGGGCTGAAAAGTAAAAAATAGAAAAAAAAAAAAAAACTGATTATGCATTAGGTACACATTTGCAAATTTTCTCACGTATTCTCATCGAGATTCGAGAAAGCCAGGAAGAAAGACTCAAAAAATAAAAAGACGAGAAGAAGAAGAAGGAGAACTAGCATTAGAGACTAAGCGCTAGAAGTTTAGAGCTACAATGTAGACAATATTGTGCACGACGATGCCGCCTCAGACGGTAGAAGCTGGGAAGAGAATCGTATACGCTCGACAAAGGAAGGAGTACAAGTGCATGAATGAAATAAATTATAAAGCAGGAGACCGAGAAAACAACACAAGGAGACTACAGGAAATACACAGGCAGACAGACAAACAGACAAACAGACAGACAGAGAGCCAGACAAATATACGGTCAGACAGGCAGGGCAGGATGGACTAGTGTGATATAAACAGACAACAACCGACGACTACAACTCGGACTACAACAACGAAGTCGACACACGGTGAAAGGCGAAGAGGGGTCGCAACGGAATAGAACAATAATGAATTATTTATTGAAGATGATAAAGGGCAGCATTCTAAAGTTACCCCGTTGTTTGTACACCAACATCGTCTTCATCGTCGTCATGGTCATAATGTGATATGGCTGGTTTTTTTTTTTGGCCGTCCGACAGATGGGTGTGTTAGCCAAGCTGACTAGAATTTAGGAACATATGAATTCTACTCCCACTTGTACACGTTTCTCACAAGCATACAAGCATACAAGCATACAGATACACAAACACCGACATACAGCTAGAGAAGAAGGATAAAGTTATTAACATTAGTTTATGACCCGGAGATGGATTTTAATGCATATCATTTAGTAGTGAGGAGGGATAGAGAAATTCGTTTGCTGAGGGGACTTACAACCAACCCAAACCAACCCAAACCAACCTAAGGACGAACTTGTGATGTAAGTTCTATTCGGATGTGGAATTTTAATGAATTTCTTTTATGACCAAGGGCTGAGCCCACAGATACCATATTCCCATTTGCTATGTATGAATGGAGAACTCTAAACTAATATCCCTGTTGAGGGTCAGTTCCAAGTGTTTTTGAAGTGAAATTCTCAACTTTTCGGACAGTAGATACGTACTTACTTTCGGAAAAATGCCCCCGAAGAGCTGATCCCAGTTTCAACTGTGTGAGCCATTCATGTGCGCCAGTTAATTTCTGTTTGGACGTAATGAATTTTTTGTAGTTACTGGCTCGGACTGGAATTGCTATAAAGTTTGAAAAATGGAAATATGATAGACTGCATTTAGCTGAAGGCAAAGCAAAAGTGTTTTTTAATTTCGGTAGGCTCTGTCTGGATTTTGAGTTGGGTATCCTACGTACAGAAGTAGGGGCATACGTCCAAGTAGGTAACTCGATTAAGGTTGATTGATGAAGTCGTTTTGGTTACGTTTAAGAGGTCAATTGGCATTAGGTTTCGTTACGCTTGGATTCATTAGGTTTGCTTTTTTAAACCATAGGCAGCCGGGGAAGGGTACGCAATTCAGCCGGCCCAAAAATGGTAATTAATTTACTTTGGATGTGAAAAAGATTTGCGTTGCCAGATAGTAAGTAGTTGGTGTTGGTGGCGGTGGTGGTAGAGTGCTTGGGTTATGTATATCTAAACCATTTGCAATTGAATTCATTATTCTTCTTGCTCCCAAGGTTTTGAATGGTTTGAGAGTAAAAGCTGTTTGAGCTATTAACATGAGTTGCGTAGGTTGAAGATGATGTCAGATCGACCACAATTAGCAGTGCTAACTTGTATGGCTGGCTGATTCAGAGCTAGGCTGCAGAGTTGTTCTGCTAAGTCACTTTCTATTGCCAAATGAAAGTTATACAAGTTGGAAAGCGAATCAAAAACTTTGTGGTTAGAATGCAAGTACTGATCATCGTTCCATTGGTTATTAATTGATGTCGGCAACTCCATGTTTTTTTCCATTATTCGGATATATCAATCACTATACCCTCAAGCGAGATTAAGATCGCTGAGAGCCGCCCCACACATGCCTACTTCATGTTGGAGGCTATCCAATCTAACAATGTCAAATTGTTGCAAAGTTAATATTTATTGGGGCTGAAGCAGACGCCCTTATTAAAAATTGCATCAAAGCCAACATTCCCCGATATTCGCTCATGAACCCACACAAAAAAGGGAAAACTTTTACAAACTCTTCGCCGAAATATACGATTTCTGTTCGAAGCACGGGATCGTCTTTGATGATATAAGTTCGAAGTTAGAAAATTTTGCAATCTTCGGCGAGATAATTGGAAGCCACCCACATCAGCCACAAAATCGAGTCCAGACTTTCTTTTTTGTCGGAACAGAGCAGGGCCCATGCCCAATTATCAAAGCTTCTTCCATCAATGACGTTATTCAATAAAAAGGTAAGGTAGAGCCTCTGAAGGTTGCTACGATATTATCAGTTACAAACTGGCGGTCATAGGTCCTGTTGTCGGTAGGACCATCGATATTACATATCAGGACTTAAATCACGGCACCGTGGGAGTCAGGAGCCCCCCGGATTTCGATCCGGGCCTGATTTGAAGAGCGTCACGGTGGCTGGGGCTTAAACCTAAAATCGCAGGAAGGGTTTTCCAGTTGGTTTTGACCCGATGTTGAGCTGAAATAAATACTGGGTGCTATGATCCTAAGATCGGTAAGAGGTTTTAGATCGGCCTCGACTCATACCAAACGTGAAACTTGTGTCTCCAACACATTTACGACGATTTGGTATCTCAGGAAGGCGGCAGGCGATAACAAGACGTATGCTTGCTCCCATGGATATATGGACATCCCGTGCATCCTGTCTTCACAGACAGGAGCTAACGTAAAATCTTAGAGACATCTGTCAGAAGAGAGCATTCAACTATCAGGGCGCTTATTTAGTAGGGGTTGATTTAGGAGTTGAAGGGCTGCAATGTTGCCCTGGCTTAGGAGCCCTATACGTCCAATGGATGTATATGGGGTTTACCTGCAGAAATTCGAGCCTTCCCTTATACCAGAGGTAACAACGCATTTGTAGTGAGGGGTGTAATTTTAATTCGCCTAAGCATAAGCTCCACTCAATGGAGTTCGTCCATAAGCATAGAAAGGACGTTTCTCGCCAGCGTCTACTGCAAATTCAGTGAAGACATCGATGCATACATGGAGTACATGGAGACGGTCCTTTCCTTATCCAAGAATTAGCCCCTAATCATTGGAGTTGACCGTTATAGTTTAGCAAGACTACTATGCAATTGTCTGGTAGATGAAACCAACAGCGGGGAGTGATGCTTAGTGAGTGGCGTCCACGTCATCGGCGAACCATGTTAGCTGTATGAAGGCTGTTTGATAAGTACCCGTATTGGAAGATAGGTGGCGCTACTGAGCCAAAATGAGTATACCATCATTTAGTATAACCTCTTTTAGCCCGCCTGTCAAAATTTTGGTGACAATCCGACGCTGAGATTTATTTTGACACCAATTTCAAAACATCGTGTTAGTGTTTTTTTTGGAAAAAGAGCGGTATCGCTCCGTGATCCGATTCTTCTTTTTGGGTGGCAAAACCTGCGAGGAAATCAAGCCCATTCTCGATTGTGTGTATGGGACCAATTCAACTTCCCGTACAACCATTTACAATTGGTTTGCAGAGTTTCGCCGTGGCTACACGTCGGTTTTTGGTGAGCCTCGACCAGGTGGCCCAAAAACGGTTACCATGTGACTAACGTCAATTATTTTGGAATAACGATAGGTGAGCGGATGAATTTACTACCGCACCTCATCCATCTAAGAAAATGACCGCTAAGTGTTGTGTAGGCCTGGTAAGGCGCATTGTAGGGACTGACTGGGGACTCACCAGACGTGTCATTCGTACTACGGTGGCCTTTTTGTTGCATGTGCAATGTTTTGCTACGGGAGATGTGTTTGTTACCGGTTTGTAGGACCGTAGCTATGGATGCATTACAGGTGTTGTCAGGGTTGCCTTCCCCTGACTTAGAGCCGATATGTCGAGGTATCCCCCACAAGATTAGGAAGGGACTCCCGCTGACAAATGCTGATTGGGTCTCCAAGACGGAGGTGGAAGATTTGTCTCATAAGGAGAGTAAGCTACTACTTTCCGAATGTGTCCGGTCTAGATAGCAATCTAGGCAGGGGTACTTATAACTTCATTGATGATGTGTCGACCATGATCTGAGTTTCAACCTCGCTCTGGGCCTTCTGCTAACCGGGCATGGCTCCTTGAATGCGTTTCTGCATAAGAGAGGCCTTAGCGATGTGGCAGGTTGTTCATGCGGATCTCCCCTTGAGGTCTGGATGCATGTTCTGTGCGTGTGACTAGCCTACTCAGAAGTTAGGCATTTGCAAGCTATGGGCATTATCTTTGATAATGTGGCACACGGTATCAGGGGTTTTCTGGTTGACAGACCGAAATTCGAAAGAATTCGTAGCTTCGGCCATGAGATTTTCCGTCGTCTACGGCATATACAGTTAGATGGTGGCATTCATAAATTAGTTGAAAGTTGGACTAAAGGCCGTCAGTCCGTGGCTGTAAGATGCCTAATTGGAAATTACCGTAAGTTTGCGAAGCTCGACTGAAAGCTATATTCTGATACCACTGAAGGTCAGGGCCCCTGGAACCTCTGTTCCAGCCTGACCTAGGAGTTGGCCCTCTTGTGGGAGTATTATGGTGGCTGTAGGGTATACCCAAAATCGCGGAAAGTGTAGACTGACTAGAGCTTGGACATCTCGTAGTTCAGCATATGTTATAGCCTGCTACGGTAGTTGCGGCGCTGCTACTACCAGAAAGGCGCTGATCAACGGATTCTTTTGATATCTCATACGAAGACATACCGCAGGATTGATCCTTCACGGCAAGTACTTACGTAAAACACTGGTGACATCTGTCGGAACAGAGTACTCAGACAAAGAATTGGTTGCTAACCTTGTCCGTGGAAGCTTTGGTTTGGTCTGCTTTCGTTTTTAAAAAAGAACTTAACACTCAAACGGGTATGAGTACACTTAAAGTGCCTGAGCACGTGGTCTCAGTGTTATTTCATTTCGTTTCGCTCCAGTTGACGAATCAATACGAACGATTTGGCTACTCCTGAGACATTAAGGATTCAAAGCTACTATACCGCAACTTCCCTATATAGAAATCTGCAATCTTGGAATACATTTTACGACCAAAATACAGTGAGTGGTGGTTGTAGGTATTCAAAGGATGCTTGGCTAGAAATTAGCTTAGCAGTTTTAACTCATCTTAATGAAAACGTAGCCTGCTACCATGCGGTATATCTTTCACCTTGGCGGCTCTGTGATAGATACATTGATCGTTCCCGATATCCACATTTTTTTCTCAAACATTTTCGTTGACTTCACATGCCTGAGTCTTTGTAGCTACCGAATCCGAAAGCAAATTTCCGAAACAAGTGCTGCTGTTCCGTACATATTTAAAGAATTCGTCGTTTTTTCTAAATAAATTCTAACTACGTGCCCCACTCATGTTACCGCTCCACTACACAGAGAAATTATTTATATTTTCGATTCAAAAACCACCTGAATTCGACCAACAATCCAACCCTTTGTTCTACTCCGTTTCCACTAGAACCTCAAAGAGCTGATTAAATATTCTGCTGAGCTCGTCCGTGTAAATAGGCCAACCCCATTGGCAATAAAATTTCCCCAATGTCTAACCACCATGAGACCATGATTGATTAATACGTTGCCCCTAAATATCCTATCAACGCTGACGCTGTCCAAAAAGCCTTATCAACCTTTTAATCAGGTAGACACCTACTTACCCCTGCCAAGTAACCCCCTAGGAACATTTATGCTAGGTTATGTGCTTCGGTGAAATACTTCTACGAATTCCGAAGAAAAAGATGAAGCAGAGAAAAAAATTGCTTCCTCAGCGTATTTTTGTCGTGTGACAAGAAAAAAAAATTCATTGAGATACTTTACTCAGCTCCGCTCCATTGGTGGAGTATCTAGACTTGGAGTTCCTGGAGCTGGTTAATAAATTTTCCAAGTTTTCTATTTCTTTTTTTTTTTTTCTGTTCTTCCCCCCTCCACTCCAGAGGGAGGGTGCACCGAGCACAAGGTGTGTTTTCAATTAGCACATCACTGACAGAGAATAGAGAGAGAACAAAAAAATCCACTTGCGTGTTACTGTAGCATTCGTATCTGCAACCCAAAACGACACGGCACGGAACTCGGGAAAGGAAATTCAAAAAATATCGGAAAAAATGGAAAAGAAAAAAACATGTTCCATGGTAATGTGGGGTATTTTTGTCGGCAGGGTAATTTATGTACCTCCACCTACAAGCTCCCCAGTAAAGTGGGAAACGGTGCTGTTCTATGTTTGATAAGAGTTATGGGAGTATATGTGTGTGCAACGCATCTTTTGGGTGTGTTACAATTTCAAAAAGTCTGCACCGCCTCAGTTTTCCCTTTTCTTTGTTCTCACCCCCATATCCCTTAGGGTGTACAAATATGTAGGTGTACGTACTTTCGTATCACCACTTGTTCGTGGAGTTTCTGTGTTTATTTTTGGAACTAAAGCTTTGGGTTTGGGTGGACCTATACATAGAAGTAATTACGTTGTAGGTGGTTTCTTATGCGTAAGAAGGTGATTTTTCTCATTTTTTATTCATAGATACTCGTAACTCGAGTCTTGTCGTGAATCAAGCTAAATGCCATATTTGTCGATAAGCCTTAAGCTATTTGTGTTTTTGGGTCATCATGAGTTTTTATGGGGGGTTTTGGGGCTAATTGGTTTCACTGCTGTCAGGTGACAGGCAATGTCACCAATTTTCCTTGTCATGGTACAGAGCACAAACCCATATTCTTTTGAGCATCCTACTCTGGTGTGGCCATAGTGAAACGCAGATTTGTGAGAAGTGACTCTTTTTGTCACGACTATTATATGGATCTGATCCTTCTACATAAATCTGGACAAAACTTTTCACAGCAGAAATAGTTCTTATTCGTGTTGGAGTAGGACAATAATTTATGACATAAGTTTTGGTCTTCTTCTCTTGTTGTATCCAAACTACTCCAGTCCTGGATCGCCGATGTTCGAAATCATGCTCGTATGTACGAGTATGTATATGGCTTTTCAGCTTCAACAAGTTCTTGATGCAGTGAATGTCTCATGAGACCAAAACCCAGTCATCCTGCTGCTTCTTCGATCTCGGGCATTAAGATTCCAGTTCGCAACATCAAGGTTTTCTACATTCGCGGTTCCTTGACTTTTAAACCGGGCAACTGGGAAAAGCATTCTTCGCTGATGTGCCCAATTTTTGAACTAAGTACATGATATCTTTTACTTCAATTAAGTACGAGTATCTTTTGTTCAGGGGACCCAGACAACAGCCCTAGATTTCTATTTATCTAACTCTCAACGCCATAGAATTTTACTGAACTTTGTAAAACATTGTCTTGCTCGCCAAAATAGAATTTACTAACTCAGATGAATCTGGTGTGCGGCGTTCTTTGTATTCATATGTCTGCTATCGACATATTCTGGACAGACAACACCCGAGGGATGGTGTGTTGAGATCTTCGCTGCGGAAAATAATTTAACCCAGCTTGTAAAAGAGCCCACACGAATACCAGACGTTGATAGTCATACCGCCAACACCCTGGACTTGTTTTTAACTTCTCACCCTGATAAGTACTTCGTCGATGTGCTCTCCCCTCTAATCCTGTGGGATCATTGTGTCATATCAGCTAATTTCTCGTACACCCACCACATAGTTAGAGAAAAGATTCCTAAAAGAACGGTATGGCAATACGAGAAAGCCAATTGCAGCGGACTTAACAACTTCTTTAGGAATTTTAACTGGTCATTATGTCTCCTCGATAACGACGTGGATGCCGCTGCTGACATAATCACAGAAACTATTCTCTTTGGAATGAGATCCTTTATCCCTCATCGGATAAAGAGTATCAGACCAAAAATAAAGGCATGGTACGACTCGAGCTGTAGAGAGGCTGTCAGGGTTAGAGAAGTGTACAAGTACAAGACCAACCCGGCAGAGGAAAACCGAAAAAAGTTTAAATGAGCCAGAAATGACTGCAACGTCTTTCTCAAGCGTGTGAAATTCCAATACGATCAAAAACTGAGGCAAAAAATACTTCAATGTCCCAAAGACAGTAAAAATGTTGATCGTTCTGCCTTATCATCCATCCCAACGTTCATTTACAACGACATTCCAGCTGTCAGCTCCTTAAATAAGGCCAATCTGCTTGCTGCACACTTTGCGGCTAGCTCAACATTACCAGATTGTGCTTTGCCCCCGCCTACACTTGAGCGCGTTGAATCTTCAATGGGACGAATCCACTTTCGCACTCGTGTAGTAGCAAGAGTACTTAAAGATCTTAACATTCATAAATCCAAACAGCATTTGTCGAGCCCGCCTCATTGCATTGCACGTGCACGTCCCTTCTTTCCAAGATCATGGAAACGCAGATAAACTGTTGCTCATGAAATATCTCGAAACACGAAAATTTCTTAATGGCCGTTTTCGTAGCAACAGGTCCACTGGTGATTTGATGGCAGGTCTCACCGGAAAGTGGAACCAAAGTGTGCATCAATCTGGCGGAAGCAAGATAATTGCACTTGATATTTCTAAGGCATCCGACAGAGTTTGGCATCAGGCTCTTTTGTCGAAAATGCGTGCATTTGGGAGAGACCAATCTCTTCTTCCATGGATTAGAAATTACCTTTCGGAACGCTCAATTCAAGTTGTCTTGGATGGTTTTAAGTCTGATATCCACAAAATAAATGCTGGTGTGCCCCAGGGCTCCGTTCTGTCTCCGACACTCTTTTTAATTTTCATCAACGATCTCTTGTCTGCTCCCTCTAATCCAATATACTCCTTTGCTGACGACAGTACTCTCTGCTTTTCATATTTGTTCCCGGACTCACGTCCCTGCTTTTCGGCTGTAGAACGGGAACAGCAGCGTATGTTAAGCTCGTTAAATTCCGATATCAACAGCATAACCAATTGGGGAACAATCAACAGAGTGGAATTTAATGCTTCCAAAACATAATGCTGTCTGCTGTAGTTAAAGCGAAATTTAAACACGCAGCGATTATCCATGGACGGCACTTACATCGTCGAAACCGATAAACTTTTCATTTTCGGTATGTGTGTCAGTGACAACTAACGTTGGAATGACCACATAGTCGATGTGATCAAAAATGCTGCGAAATGTCTAGGTATCCCCAAACGATGTAAGAAATATTTTACCCCCTCTGATCTGGCCACAATATATAAGGCATTCATCCGGCCAAAATCGGAGTACAATGCCAACATCTGGTCAAATGGTCCTAAGACATCTCTGCACCTGATAGATAGGATTCAAAACCGTGCGATAAAACTCATTGGTGATACTAATATCAGTCAATCAATTGACACCCTCGAACACCAACGTAATGTCTCCTGTCTCACTTTATTTTATCGCTATTTCCACAACCAGTACGCCATAAAAATCGCCAGTAGCATTCCGGCCATTCAAACTTTCAACCGTAACACCCGTCTCGCTATGAATGCTCATCAGTATACCCTCAAGCCCATTTTCGGACGTACTCTGAAATATCGTTGTTCTTTCCTAAGCTGTACAACGCTTATGAAATGTCTTGCCGATCTCTTTATTTCCTGGTCGTTGTAACTTACAAACATTTAAGAACAATGTACATCGGTACCTGTGATTTCTTCCTCTCTAAATTTCCTTCGCCCGCGCTGTGTACAAACATTTTAAGGGTACAAAAACCCCTTGAGCGTGCGCTGATTATAAAAAAAAAGAGCTCCTGGTCGACTGGCTCGTAATTCAACCAGGTGACTCTACACATGTTGCTAAATTGGTCCGTTTGTTTGATGTTATGCTACTAATCAAGCAGCTGCAATCCTGCGTGGCGATTGACCCGGAAACTGCTGAGTGTCCTATAACTTGGATTGAGCCTGCAGCGCAACAATTACGTTCGGGGCAAAGTGCTTGGTTACCTTTTCTCCCACTGGTGGTCCCCGGTAACAACATGAGTTAACCTTTACTCATGACAACTTTTAACTAGACTTTCCAGAACATGCGGGAGATTGGTTCGTTGAAACCATAAGAGGTGGAATGGGTTGGAATATAGAGGAGACAAGGATATCGTAAATTACGTGGGAAATGGAATTGTAAAGAGAGACGCAATCTACAGAACCAGAGAGTAACCGATGAATAAAGAGAAGAGAATGTCAGCTACGTGTCTGCGTTTTTCGAGGGTATTCAGGTTAAGAAGTTTAAGGTGGTCACGATAGGGAGGTAAGATAAAGGGGTCATCCCAGGGTAGTTCTCGAAGGGTAGATCGAAGGAAACGACGGTGAATGTTCTCGATTCGGGATATACTCGCTGAAAGGCGGACCACATTTGGCTGGCATATTCCAGAAGGGGCCGAACAAGGATAATGTAACGTTACCTTGTTACACAGGGTTTGCACAATTTTTTGGACCACCGTTTGATAAAACCATTTGCGAGCGGAAGTTTAACTCTGGAGTATAGGTTAGCCATGCAGAAAATAATGTCGAAGAAGCGATTGATTGGACTTACGTGACAAAGTCATAGATTGACATTTGGAGACATTAAGCTCTAAGCTATTTTCTAGGCACCAAGTGGCAAACCTATCAAGGTTTTGGGGGCAGCGTTTAATAATCACCTTAAGATCGTTTGTAGTTAAAATGAAAAGGAGAGGACCTAGATGGGTGCCTTGTGGGACACCAGAAGTTGCTAAAAACGGGGTTGAGAAGACTGACCTAAAACAAACGCTATAATAATGGTTTTCCATATAAGAAGATATCTATTTTAATAATATGGAGTCAAGGCCGAGGGAAGACAATTTGAAAAGGATCAATTGATGAGATACTTTATCGAAGGGCTTAACGAATTCTGTAGCAGTGACATTGACTTCGTTGCCATTCTCTAGGGCTAAAAACCCAAGAGATACGAATTCTACTAAGTTTGTAGATCTACTTTTCAGAAATCCATGCTGACTGGGACATATAAAAGGCTTGCACTGAAAG
The DNA here is from genome assembly GCA_963966105.1 of Volucella zonaria. Taxonomy (NCBI): domain Eukaryota; kingdom Metazoa; phylum Arthropoda; class Insecta; order Diptera; family Syrphidae; genus Volucella; species Volucella zonaria. The sequence continues at coordinate 49,289,256 of OZ014534.1, forward strand.
TCTAACACCTTGTACACATTTTTTTTTTAACATTTTAAATACGTGCGAAAGTTTGGCAATGAGACGGTAGTTAGCTACTTCGTTCTTTAATCCCTTTTTGTGAATCAGGGTTATGAAAGAAAATTTGGGTAATTTTTTGTACATGGTGAGGAAAGCGGAAGAGAAAGATTGGAGGCACATTTTTTGAGAAATATTGCGGGGAGCCCGTCTGGCCCTGGTAAAAATTCAGCACTGAGATGTTGTAAAAGATTGAGGGAGAGAGGGGCCAATTGAGAAACTGGGAAGGTACTTAAAATATAAAAGATCTGCTTGGTTCTAAAATATATTTGATCCTTAAGACCATTTATGATCTTATTTAATAATCACTGGTTGTATATCAGTGAAAAAGCTTTGTCTATGGTATCCGTTATCCACCTACCTTTTTCAGCCATATACATATGTAGGTCCTTCAATATCTGCGGTAGTATCGATGTCATCTGCTTAATGCCATGAGGCCTTACTACGATTAAAAACCACGTAGTTATTAGGATCTCTAAAACCGCGTTTTGAAATATTGTATATAAACTGCTCGTCTAAAGAGAGCGCTATATGGTCTGTAGGTCGAGTTTATCGCGAATTGGGTTTGTGTATCCAATCGTATACGGATATTTTATCGATGACGTCTTCATTGAGAGTGGGTTGATTACGAGATCCCTCAAATCAGCGGTTATCATATGTGCAGCTGGCCGTTATTCTAGACTCGTGTTAACAGGTACATTTTCTCTATTAAAAAGTTCTGGAAATTGAGTCAAAGCTCACCTTGATACTGAATTTCATGAGAATCTTCTCCTAAGTCTGGTTTAAAATACTTCATATCCGCAGTCATGATTTGGGCTTGTCTGTTGTTACAATAAATATGTAACAACATGCTCCACATGCTTGTAGGTACAGACCAATTCAATCACTAAACTCATAAACAGCGCCCTCCGTTAGTGGGTAGTGATGAGTGTTAGGGCGGATTTTCCTAATACCATAATGAATAACGTACCAATTAACTCTACTTCTGGTGCTTCATCATCCTCAAAAAATGCCACGACTGACCGTAGTTATGTTAGCTTAATGTACTGCCCATAATGACAGTACGATTACAATGTTCACGCCAACATAATATGTACTCGTACATAAATTCGCCCCTAAAATCGGAAACTTATCCAGTATACACCGCAATCTACTTTCCTAGACTATCTAGTTGTAGCTTCATTATCCTTCAAATATACCTCTCATCACTTCTGGTATGACTTCTCAACAAGTATCTTCATTTGAATGTTTTCTCACTAACCAACAACACATCTATGTTCGTATTATCATCCCCAATTCAAATGCGAAATGACTAATGTATCTCTTCCCTGTGCTTTAAGTACAGACTATCCGGATGGATATTTTCATAAAGGAGCCGAGAAAAAACGAACGAAGAACAGAAAATTCCATTTCCTCTTGTTGGCAGCCGGTAAGCCATTGAATCTAACGAACGACAAAACAACATTAGAGCTTTTCAAAAGAAAAGTTTACCCACGTGTAAGGCATAAATTTACGCAAATAGAATCCTTACATCCTTACATCCTTACATCGTTACATCACTGGGGGTGCACATGGCCCAGAAGAGTGGAGATAGAGATGAAGATGTATAGAGATTGTCCTATTCCAATCGTCGAAAGTAACCAAACCAAAAGGATCTGCCAATGATGTCAATGATGATGATGACAGTGATGAGTGGCCTTCTTGATACAAAAACCAGTCACATGTGCCTCTTGTTGTATTCTCTAGCCTATTTGTAGCTTCTGATTGGAAATACATACATACATAACATATGTACATACATTCATTCCACAGGACCCTTCAAGCAATAGATACTCGTGCAGCCACCTATTATTATAGATAGATACGAGTAGAATACATATGTGTGCCCATGTGTGATTTGTGAGAAGGAATTTCGTTCCATATCCTCAATTGAATGTTAAAAATAGCTTACGCTCCTCTGTCCTAGTTTCAGCTCCAGTTTCAGGTTACACAATTTATCCGTCCATCTTGGACTGGCTGGTGTCCTTTTTTTATTTGGATAAGTGTGAGTGTCTATCCAAAAGATACTCGTACATATGACATGTGAGTGTCCTGAAGGAGCAGCTGAAAAACGTTTTAAACTTTGCAACAGGATTTCAATTGAATTTCAAACTTACGAGTATATACGAGTATATCTGTATGTCTTTCACTGGTGCAGTGTTCGTTGAGAAAAGCAGTGAACATCACTTAGCAATTAATTGACGAAATTACAGTAGTGTCCTGCAATACGCAGTAAAAATGCCGGAGGTAGAGATGGACAAGTGTGCAGATAAAGATAGAAGTGAAATGATGGATAGGACTGGTGGAGGGAAGGGAAAATGAAATTGCAATAGAAATTGAGGTCGCACACGTTTGGATGTTGGATTCGCGCTATGAAGACTTTGTGAGGAGATGTGTGTCACTGGATGCTGTACCACATGCGCACTTTTCGTATTTTTTATTTTTTAGATCTTACTTAAGTATGTTAAGTAGGTTTGTAGATGGTAAAAGGAAATGAATGTGCTGATGAAATTGAATGAAGCGAACTAAACCGGGAAAGCAATTGGGTCCGCTCCGCACAAATGCCTTTGACGGGAAAATAACTGCACAAAGAACAGTCTGTTAGTTGCAATTATGTACGAGTGCGATGTGCGTTTGGTAATCAAATTAAAATGTACAAATGCCTAAGGATTCTATACTAGGGCCACATCTTTTTAATTAATTTTCACTGTTTTCGGATCGAAGACCTTTTGTGGAAGTCGAGTCCTTTGGAGATTTGAAGGCCCACGGCCTGCAGAAGCTAGAATGGATGTTGAGGAATGTCATGTGTTTCATTATCAGATTATAAGATGCTGGTTGAATAGGGGGTCTTGGGCGCTATGGGCCTTAGATTTGCGGTGGCGTTGGGTGGGTCTCATCCTTTAGGAACGAGCAAGATTGTGCGTACACATGACTTCAAATTGGAACTAATCGATTAGTAGATTTTGCTGACTAAACAATATTTTAGACCCATGTGTGATGACACTTTAGTATCTTTCTACGCCCATTTGTGTCAGAGCTTACAACATATGTTATGTTATTGATCTACTTAGCGTCGAGCTTACCCTTGTTGCTATTTCGAACCTAGTAGATGAACATTTTTACCCACAATTGCAGTAGTTTCGTTTAATGAGCATTTTCTTCGTTTGATGTTTACTTTTTGTCACCACCAAGGGTGATATTTTTAGAAATTAACCCAAGAATCCCGTAGCAAGAGATATTCTAATGATTGCTTTCAAGTATCAAGTATGTATTGCATTACTTACTGGATGGCTACCCATGTTGTATTTTTAGAATACTCGAATGGGGGCGAGTTAGTTATTGCACTGGCAGGTACAGCCAGGCCTGGACATCCTTTCTAGTTGTATAGTTTCTTAGCATATACAGAACTATAGATGCGGATAGGAAGCTCTAAGACTTGCTCGAGAGAGAGTTTATTTCGTTAACCCGGTCATTAGGATTATTCAGGTCTTCCGATCGTCTGGTTTACGTACTTTGCGCTTCATCAATTTCCTGTCAAGGCCCACTTGTTGTTCTGATTCAAAGGAATTTGATAGAGAGAGAAAACCAATTTTGAATAGTTTAACGTCGAAAGTAAAGATGGCTCTTTAGTTCAAAAATATTATCAGTCCTGCAGCAAACAGGCTGCTTCTGTCGTTTTAAATTTTTTAGAAGATTCTCACTCAACTGGCCGTGGTCCAGAGAAGCTGGATACCCAGATCACCTAGAGCAATGGTCACTTTAGCTGAAGTTAACCCGCCACATAGAACCAGTGGCGCTTCTTCTGCTAACTCGAAGCGTTCAAAATTAACAAATGGAAAAGTAACTCGTCTATCATACTCCAAAGTTATGACTCCATAAGCGCACAAATCCGAAATAACCCCGAAATAACTATCATAAAATCCGTAGAGAACGTGCGTAAATGCCAAATGGAGCAAGCTCTACAACCAGCAAAGTTTGTAGCAACAGTGATTGAATTTGGCTGCACTTAAAACCTTAGTGATTCGAGTACGAAAGAGATCGCAGAAGTTCAAAATTTAGGAAAGTAACCACCTTCAGCATGATGACCATCGCAAGGCCCAAACAGATCAAAACTACTTTGATTGAACTGACCGCGAAAATAACAGCTTACATCCGGGTAGAGCGACTTCAATTGAAGAGTGCTACACGTAGCAAATCCATATATGGATGAGCATTACCATTAAACAGAGTCTTCTCACAAGGCGGTATTTTATCTCCATAATGATCAACTGTCACTAAGTTTTGAACCTCTTTGACTTCATGAATAGCAGGTTGGGAGTGTAAATTTTGTTGGTGCACTGTCCTTCATCCCTCATCGGATGAAGGCGTTGTACGACTCGAGCTGTACAAAGGCCGTCACGGTTAGAGAAATATTTTTGTCAGTCCTTCAAGACAAACCCAACAGAGGAAAACCGAAGAAAATCCAAACGAACCAGGAACAGGAACTGCAATATCTTTCTTAAGCGTGTGAAATTTCAATACGAGCAAAAACTGAGGGAAAAAATTCTACAATGTTTCAAAGGTTCTAAACATTGTTGGTCGTTCGTCAATAACCTCAGAAATTCTGTCTCATCCACCATCCCAACGCTCTTTTATAATGACATCCAGCTGTCAGCTTGTCAAGACTAGGCCAATCTGCTTGCTGCACATTTCGCGGCCAATGCAACACTTACAGATTGTGCTTTGTCCCCTCCCATACTTGACTGCGTCGAATTTTGAATGGGACGAATCCACCTTCGCACTCGCATGCAGTACTCTTAACATACACACATCCGTTGGTCCGGATAGTATATCTTCCCTTCCTCAGAAGAGGTGTTCTTCCACGCTGGCAAGACCACTGCATAAGGTTAAGGAATTCACCCTGGTTCTCAATCAGGCTATGGCCGCTATCTGCCCTTTTATTCAACCTAGAGGCAAGCGAAAGCCACATTGGTAGATACCGGCACTGGGACTGCTCAGAAGCACTTGCAGAAAACTTTTCAATTTAGCAAAAAGCACAAGAAAAGTGACTGACTGGGATTCATACGAAGAATCCCTCAAATTATACAAAAAAGAACTGAGGAAGGCAAAACGACAATCCTGGAGGTCATTCTGTAACAAAATCACGGAAACCTCTGAGGCATCGCGGCTAAGAATCACTCAACCTGCTACTGGACACCCACTTTCCAGGTAGCTCCCAATTCGCGGTCAGTAGCAATCCAAACAGGCCTACTGCAACCGGGACCAAAATTCACCGTCTGATTGCAAGAGACAAACTGCTCTGGGCGCTGCATATAGCTTCAAATCATACAAGTCTGCTGGTCCGGACGGTATAATACCTGCCGAGCTACAGAGATCCTCAGATATTATCCTGCCTTCGCTAGAAAATATTATGAGCTGTGTAGAACTGATTCACATTCCACTGTCATGGAGAGAAGTCAATGTAGTTTTCATTCCCAAAGCCGGAAAATGTTCTCAAGTTGTTCCAAATGACCTCAGACCTATAAGTCTATCGTCTTTCTTTCTGAAAAGTCTAGAACGACTGATTGATATCCACATACGAACTAAAATTGATCCAAGACTTTTGTCAACGGCTCAACATGAATACTGTGTAGGGAAGTCGGTGGAAACGGCTCTGCATTCACTGACTAGCCACATCGAACGATCCCTACAGCATAAAGAGTACATAATGGTTGCTTTCCTGGACATAGAGGGTGCCTTTAACAACGTCAACACATTCGCAATCACGACTGCGCTGTCAACTGCAAGTAGACAACTCACTTGGGGAGTTGATCAGTCTTATGCTAAACAGCAGGATTATCAATTCCAATCTGGGTGAGGCTTCTGCTAAAAGATGTGTCCCCCTCTCTCTGGAACTTAGTGGTTAATGAACTGCTGATGTACCTGGGAAGCGGGTGGTAGTAGGGTGATTGCCTATGCGGATGACGTTTCTATAGCCGTCTCAGGTAAGCATCTTAATCGCTATGAATTGGGAGTAAAACCCCATAAAACTCTTTTCTAGGAAATATAAAATTCCAATTATAGACCTTCCTTCAATAGACGGTACCAGTTTAGTCTTTTCCGATACAGCAAAATATTTGCGTCTCATTTTTGACACGAAACTAAACTGGAAACCTAACGTTCAAGAAAGAGTCAATAAAGCTACGGCAGCTTTATTCTCTTGCAAAAAAGCCATTGGGAATAAATGGGGCTTACTACCCCGCATAAACCACTGGATATACATCTCGGTCATAAGACCGATACTCACTTACAGGGTGGACGGTCTTAAACAATGCAGTCAACTGCAGTAAACTAAGCGGAGTCCAAAGAACAACATGTCTATGCATAAGCGGAGCCTCTCGTTCTACTCATTCTGCGGCATTGGATATTCTGTTTCACTTGACATCCCTCTATATTTTCAACGGGCAAGTAACTGTGACTGCAGCAGGGAACATCGATTACACCATACCTGAGCTTTGGTTTGACAAAGACTTCTATGTAGGCTTCCCGTCTAGTTCCTTCTGGGAGGAAGAGGCTTTCATGGAGGACAAGTCGATCCATTTCTACACAGATGGGTCTAAAACCGATAGCGGAATTGGTGGTGGGGTTTTCTCAGATAGGCTTAATCTAAGCCTCTCCTTCTGTTTTCCAAATCACTGTAGCGTGTTCCAGGCGGAAATTTTAGCGATTAAAGAAGTCCTCTACTGGCTCAGTCTCACAATATTTTAGACCCGCTCTGACTGCCTATTATTTCTTAGGGAGATGGCAGAGCAGTTCAACATTCACCTATGTTGGGTGTCGGGCCACAGAGACATTTCAGGGCATTGTAGGGCCGACGAACTCGCCAAAATTGGTACCACTCTACCTATTTTACTGGAAAAGATTAGCATAGGTATACCAATCACTACGTGCAAATTAACAAAATATTGAAACTGAATGCTAATAAAAGAACAAAGCTTAGGTGGACTGTTGGATCAACATGTCTAATGACAAAAGCAGAACTGGCTAAGCTGGATCTAAATCGCTCTAATAGTTTGATCTTTCAAAATATAATAGGAAACATCTCAGCGCTACATGCAGCGAAGGCTTTACGTTTTTACAAATGATTTCTGCAGAAGATGCATGGTGACGAGGTGGAGGAGGAGGAGACAATCCTCCACAATCTCTGTACATTCCCAACTCCCTCCCAAAGAAACTCCACTTAGGAGTTACAATGACTTAAGCGATCTAGACAATATAGACGTTACTACTTTCCTACGCTTCATCATAACCTCAAATTGGTTCCAAGAGTGGAAGTAGGAGGATCGCAGATCTGCATGGCATCACAATAGGCCAATAGGCCTAAGTGGGACGGATTCTCCAACAGCCAGTCTTACCTAACCCTAACCTAACTAGGTTCAATGCAGTGGTAGGATCGAGATGAGGAGGCAAATCATCACTCTAAGCCGAAGGTTTGCAACTTCAAAACAATGACAATTGTTTGGTGACCAGCAGCCGAAATATGTGTAGTCCACTTTAGTTTTCTGAATCCAGACGAAACTATCATAATATAGAAGTGTACACAACAATGATCGATACAATACGCTATAAACATTGCAAAAGTTAGACCTCATACAGCGGATGCGTACCTACCGCACCTTTCGAGAACCGATCAACATATTTTCAAGAATTTCGACCGCTTCTTGCACGGAAACTAGTCGTCTTCTTCTCCTGTATCTGAAGGCTGTTGTTTATAGTCTCACTTTGTCCTACCACTGTTTAAGCTACCAGTGCTCCATAGAAATCGCTAGTGCTATTACTGATTTTCAAACCATCATCCGTAACACCCGTCTCGCTTATGGAATGCCCTGCCGAATTCTTTATTCCCTACTCATTGTAACTTTCAAACACTAAAGACCATCGTACATCGGTACCTCTCTTTTCTTCCTCCTTAAGTTTCCTTCGCCCACGCCGCTGTGTGGGAACATTTTAAGTTATTAATCAGCTTCTTCTTCTTAATAATGTCCATTTTCTGAGCTATGATATTTATCTTGGTGACGAATATTCTGTCCCTCAAGGATTCTCTTACTCTATTGAGAGATCATATTCATATCCCTGATTTCCAGGTTTAATTGCTTCCAGAGTTAAGGGGTGGAATTTATCAACAAATTTTTGATCTTTTAGCACGCATGTATTGGGTCTACAAGTAAGTTTCCAGCGTTTTTTTTTTCCAAAATTTGAAGTTTTATTATGAAAACATAGTTACAATGCTTTATTCAAAGTATCGTCCATCGGAAGCTACAACTTTCCCCCATCTTTCTGGCAATTTATGAATTCCGGACCAAAAAAATTTCTCGTCTTTCGAACCCAAGAACGTATCGAGCCAATTTTTGATTTCCTCTACTGAGCTGAAGCGTATTCCCGTAAGAGCGTTCTGCATCGAACGAAACAAGTGGTAGTCTGATGGTGCCAAGTCTGGACTGTAAGGCGGGTGAGGCAGAATTTCCCATCCACTATTTTCCAAATAGTTTTTCCAAATGACGGACTCATGCCTGGTCTCATATTCTGGCCGTTTTTCTTTTAATGCCGGCTTCTAACGAATTAGTTGGGTTCGATATAATTGTCCTTTGATGGCTTCACCACTCGGAAGCAGTTTGTAGTATACGACACCCTTTTGATCCCACCATATGCAGAGCATGACCTTATTCACGTGAATATTTCGTTTCGGCATCGATTGGGCGGGCTCGCCGGGCTTTGTATACGATTTTCTGCGTTTAGGATTATCATAATAAATCCATTTCTCATCACCAGTGGCAATACGATGCAAAAATTATTTATTTCTATACCGATGCAGTAACATTTCGTACATGCAAAATCGCCATTCGACATCTCTTGGCTTCAATTCGTACGGCACCCAGTTTCCAACCTTTTGAATGAATCCCAGTGCTTTTAGGCGCAGGGAAACGGCTTGTTGCGTGACGCCCAATGATGCAGCAAGTTCTTCTTGAATCTGACACGGATCCTCATCCAGTAAAGCGTCCAATTCCTCGTCTTCAAAACTTTTCGGCTTTCCGGGGCGATCTATGTCTTCAACTCCAAAATCACCACTTTTGAACCGTTTGAACCACTCGCGGCACATCGATTCACCAATACATTCCGCCCCATAAGTTTCCGAAAGCAAAGGCCTCAGCCGCACTTTTCTTCTTATTAAAGAATAAAAGCAGCGCTTCCTGCAAATGACGTTTATTTGGCTGGAAACTTGCCATGAGTTTGCTTGATAAAATGTACGACACCGATAGAACTGCTCAAATATAACGCTGCAAAGTTGTTGACAGATACAAAACCTACAAATAAAACACATGGGGTCTGACATTTCTGCCCGGGATCCACTGGTGGCGCCATCTCTGACAAACGCTGGAAACTTACTTGTAGACTCAATAGTTGAATGGAGTGACAGTGATGTGGTTGCATGAAATACCCTCGCCGAAGATACTCCGACACAGAGTCAATTGTCAATCGTACAGATCTGGCCTTAAAAAATTCGCAATATTGAGCAGCATTGATAGTAATGGGTAAAAGATACTTTCGGAAGTTACCCCGGTATAACATACAGTACACTTAAGAGAGTGCATATGTAGTTAGCATACTGCTTTTGGATTCTCCGAGTCCCCCATATCATGCAGTTTCGCTTGCTACTTACGTCAGTTAATGCAAAATGCCTTTCATCGTTTATTATCAAATTTGGATGAAATCGATAATTTTTCTGTTTTTTGTTGCAACAAAACGGCACAAACAGTCCGTGTCTGAGAGTCTTTCGGATTAAATTCTTATAAAAGTTGAGCTAAAATAACTCTGAAAGAGCCAGAGACATTGGTGTATATACTATACGTTGTAGTGTCTTCCAAATCGAAGCATCAGCTGATATTGTAATATAGTATACTACTGCATAAAATCAGCGGTCAAATCCCTCACTATGAACACTATAAGTTCGCGGATGGCTACAAAGTGCCAGTAGTCTTTCACCGAGATAGCCAAACGTTACAGAATTATAGTCGTTTTGCTTCCAGACTGTCGGATGTCTTAGGAAACTCCGCGCCGATGAATTAAATTAAACATTCTATGAGGAGCTAAGACATTTTTCAGTTACATCACAATGGACCCACAACTGGTCTAAATGCAAACATCAGTAGTGTAGATAGTACCCATGCTTACCGTACATTGGACTCTGCTCAAATTAGTTGTTTTCTATTGTTTGGCATGGAACTTTTCAACGATGACTAATAGGGTCAGATGTGACATATGTACCACTACTCTGTAGATGACCTTAATTGTAAAAAGTCCGATTCGCATCCCTGTTCCTACGTGCTAATCCTCAATCAATGATGATTCGTCTGGAAATCATCAGATACGCAATAGTATTTTCCTTCTGAATAAATAGTACCCCCGGGGAGAATCATAGGTAGACTCGTTTTCCTAACGATGTTCCATGACCGCAACCAAAATATCGTTAGCAATGAATCACTTCGCAAACTTGGTTAAGGTTTTGTATTCAAAAACAAAATCTAGCCAAAGAACCGTATCAATCTCACCAACTTGTCCACAATTTTATGACTCTCAATCTGCCTCACAAACTTCAGTCATAAAATCCCACCAACTTCAACTGTGTTTTATAAATTTTCCCATCAAGAGAAATGAAGAACATTTCTGCGGTTTGCCCTACTCTGTCCCAGAGTTCATTGCTGCTGACTACAGTCGATGTCGATGGTCGGCACTATGACGTCTTAAAAGTTACGAACTCTGCGTAGTTCTAGCCTACAAATTTCAAACAGAAATCGGTCAAAGAACAGTCGCACACACTTGGTGGTTTTTGGAATACACCGAAAGAACGCTCTCGAAAATGCGACTACTTCAGCTAGTCGTTTTGTCGGTTGGTCTGCAAAAAAAAAAAAAAAAAAACCCAAAATTGCCCTGTGATTTCTGTGTCCTGCCAAAGGTACGTGGGAATCCACTACTACTTAAGTGCCTTGGAAGCGGCAGAAAAAAAAAAAATGCTCCCCCAAAAATTGGGTAAACACTTCAAAAATTGCGCGTTTCAACGATAATACATAAACGTCGACACTTTATTGTAGAACGGGAATTATGTTAAGCAGCAGTCGATGTTCGGTGTAAATACTCGTACTTTGGCGTACGAGTATGTGTGAGGGTTTCTTTTTGACATCTTTTTCTTGTTCCCTCAACCTTTTTTTGTGTATCACAGGCATTCGTTCGCCCCGCTCATTGTCATTGTGTCCGCATCATTTTCCAGTTCTGTTGCTGTTCTCGAACAATGGGTACCATATACCCCCTACGATGAGAATCAAAAAGAGGGATAAATGAGGCAAATCCGAGGGGGGACACCAAATTGTTTTTGTTTTTATTTTATTCCCTCTTTAGGTTTTGGGTCATATTTTTTGAATACTCTTATACGTGTATTTATTTTTTATTTTATTTTTGTTTTTATTTCATTCACCATCTCTATGCAAATGGCAAGAGGGTGGGGAGGAGAATTATTATTTTTGGAATATGGAACATGTGGATTGTTAGATGGCGGCTTACGAGTTGAGTATTCGTTTTCGTTGTGAGGATTTAACTCCTCAAGCCAGACACAATAGAGTGGAGGTGGTATTCTTGTACTCTGTGGTACTTATGTAAGTATACATAGTGGAGTTGTTTGCTGGTGAAAAATTGAATGTCCTCTGTGCCGATTAAACGGGCAATTTACGGAATTAACGAGTTCAGATTTATGGTTGTAGATAAAAATTTGAATACTGAGAAATAAATCCACTTCAATGGTACATTTATGGGGGGAAAGGTGAAAATATCTTACATGGTTTCCATATGGACTGGTTGCTTATATGTTTTTTTTTGTTTATTTTATTTTTATTTACTTACTTAGGTGGCGCCACAGTTCGGGGTGAACCTGGCCTCAACTAACAAGCCTCTTTTTTTAATCGGCGCGCGCTCAAGGGGCTTTTGTACCCTTAAAATGTTCGTACACAGCGCGGGCGAAGGAAATTTAGGAAGGAAGAAAAGACAGGTACCGATGTACATTGTTTTTAAATGTTTGCAAGTTATAACGACCAGGAAACACAGAGGTCGGCAGGCCATTCCATAAGCGAGTTGTACGGCTTAGGAAAGAATCACGATATTTTAGAGTACGTCCGAAAATGGGCTTGAGGGTAAACTGATGAGCATTCATAGCGAGACGGGTGTTACGGTTGAAAGTTTGAATGGACGGAATGCTACTGGCGATTTCTATGGAGCACTGGTGGTGGAAATAGCGATAAAACAAAGTGAGACAGGAGACATTACGTCGGTGTTCGAGGGTGTCAATTGATTGACTGATATTAGTATCACCAATGAGTTTTATCGCACGGTTTTGAATCCTATCTATCAGGTGCAGAGATGTCTTAGGACCACCTGACCAGATGTTGGCATTGTACTCCGATTTTGGGCGGATGAATGCCTTATATATTGTGGCCAGATCAGAGGGGGTAAAATATTTCTTACATCGCTTGAGGAAACCTAGACATTTCGCAGCATTTTTGACGACATCGAATATGTGGCCATTCCAACGTAAGTTTTCCTTGACACACATAAAGAGAATGGAAAGTTTATCGGTTTCGACGATGCAAGTGCCATTCATGGATAATGGCTGGGTATTTGAATTTCGCTTTAATGACAGCAGACAGCATTGAGTTTTGGAAGCATTAAATTCCACTCGGTTGATAGTTCCCCAATTGGTTATGCTGTTAAGGTCGGAATTTAATGAACTTAGCATACGTTGCGTTCCCGTTCTACAGCCGAAGAGCAGGGACGTGAGTCCGGGAACGAATATGAGAAGCAGAGAGTACTGTTGTCAGCAAAGGAATAAATTGGATTAGAATTAGCAGACAAGAGATCGTTGATAAAAATTAAAAAGAAAGTCGGACACAGAACGGAGTCCTGGGGCACACCAGCATTTATTTTGTGAACATCAGACTTGAAACCGTCCAAGACAACTTGAATTGAACGTTCCGAAAGGTAATTTCTAATCCATTGAAGAAGAGGGTCATCGATTCCAAGAGCATTTTCGACAAAAGAGCCTGATGCCAAACCCTGTCAAATGCCTTAGAAATATCAAGTGCAACTATCTTGCTTTCGCCAGATTGATGTTCGCTTTGGTTCCACTTTTCGGTGAGACATGCCATCAAATCACCAGTGGACCTGTTGCTACGAAAACCATATTGCCGGTCATTGAAAAGTTTTCGTGTTTCGAGATATTTCATGAGCTAACGGTTTATCAGCGTTTCCATGACCTTGGAAAGAAGGGACGTAAGTGCGATGGGTCTGTAGGAGGAGAGATAAGAAGATTCTCATTTTTTAGGGACGGGCTGGAGAAATGCTGTTTTTTTATTTTTTTATCTGCTCGGAAAGAGTCCTAAAGAGTAGGATTGATGAAAAAGCTTACGCAGTGGTTTTGCCAGCGTGGAAGAACACCTCTTCAGAAGAAGGGGAGATATACCATCTGGACCAGCGGATTTATGCATAGTGAGATCTTTAAGTACTCTTGCTACTATACGAGTGCGAAAGTGAATTCGTCCCATTGATGATTCGACGCACTCAAGTGTAGGTGGGGTCAAAGCACAATCTGGGAGTGTTGAGCTAGCTGCAAAGTGTGCAGCAAGCAGATTGGCCTTGTCCAAAGAGCTGACAGCTGGAATATCATTTTAAATGAGCGTTGGGATGGAGGATGAAGCAGAATTTCTAATGTTTTTGACGAACGACCAAGATTTTTTACTGTCTTTGGGACATTGCAGTATTTTTTGCCTCAGTTGTTGGTCGCATTGGAATTTCACACTCTTGGGAAAGACGTTGCAGTCATTTCTGGCTCGTTTTAACTTTTTTCAGTTTTCCTCTGTCGGGTTGGTCTTGTAGGGCCGAAAAAACCTTTCTCTAACCCTGACAACCTCTTTATAGCTCGAGCCATACCAAGCCTTTTCTTTTGGTGTGATACTCTTAATCCGATAAGGGATAAAGGATCTCATTCCAAAGAGAATAGTTTCTGTGATCATATCAGCAGCGGCATCCACGTCGTTATCGAGGAAACATAACGAGCAGTTAAAGTTCCTAAAGAAAGTGTTAAGCCCGCTCCAATTGGCTTTCTCGTATTGCCATACGGTTCTTTAAGGAATCTTTTCTCTAACTGTGTGGTCAGAATACGAGAAATTAGCTGATATGACACAATGGTCTGACGAGCCTAGAGGTGAGAGCACATCGAAGGTGTACTTAACAGGGTGAGAAGTTAAAAACAAGTCCAGGGTGTTGGCGGTATGACTATCAACGTCTGGTATTCGCGTGGGCTCATTCACAAGCTGCGTTAGGTTGTTTTCCGCAGCAAAAATCTTAACACACCGTCCTTCGAGTGTTGTCTGTCCAGAATGTCGAAACCAACCAGAATTGTGTATATTGAAATCGCCCGTAATCACGATTTCAGTATGAGGATACAGGGATATAATCCTTTGAATGGAGTCAGACAGCGCATCAAACTCGTTAAAGGTCGAGTTGCTGTCCAGTTTGGGGCTTCTGTAAATAAAGCAGTAGTGGATAATTTGCTTACGGAGATGGAATTTTAAGCACATGAAATTCAATTCCGGATTGGAACAGGGACTACATTGTGGTTGAATTTGGTAAGCTACATCACTACGCACTTAGATGGCGAAACCGCTATGAGGAAAGAATAGTGGCACTAGTTCGTAGCCAGGTAGCTTCAGATCAGAGTGATCTGAGAGGTGTGGGCGGGAATCTACATGCGTTTCACTAAGTGCCAAAACAGCTGGTCTGTACTTATAGACGTGGATGTACGCGGAAAAGTGATTACTTCTTAGCTCGCGTATATTGGCTACGTCCACCCTGAATTCCCTAGTCATAGTTAAAAAACAATCACAGTAAAGACAGACACCGACGACACTAAGCAAGGCTGCGAAGTGAAAATTCTGACGATGGTTTACCGAATCAAATTGCTGTAGGTGTTATGCCCTTACAACAATATGAAACAGTGCACCAACAAAATCTTCACACACAGCCCGCTATCCATCAGTTGTTACATACACTCAGTTACTGCCCGTACCGTATGATAAATACAGTAACGGCAGTGACCGAGTGCAAGCAACAGTACTACGACCAGGAGCGGGAGAGGTGTTGGATTTTCACGCTGTGTAATAATTTTTATTTTTTTTTAACACTGCGCGGTTTTGTTGTTGTTTTATTTTTTTGTTTTTTGTGTACAGCACGGAGAAATACGAGTGCACGATGACGAGTGCACTCGTCGGTGGTCGACACAGTTAGCCCGGTGTTTAGCCAACTTCAGTTGCGGACTCCACCTCGATTGAGGACGCCTTCTTCTCGAAGACTCTGCGGGCTGGAAAATATCAGTCTATTCGCTCTACATATTATATCTTAGCCATCTCTGAGTAGGTCGATGTCGCTGTACAGTTCGTATAGTTCGTCGTTGAATCTTCCCTTCCAAAGCCAGTCAATGCAAACAATTCATCCGCTTTCTGGACCGGTATGATCAAGGTCTAATGTAGAATCTCCTTAATTTTTGGGGATAGTGTCTTACTACTCAATTGCCTTTTTAGCCCAAAGAAATAGCGATTGGCAGGAGTGATTCTTCGATTTATTTCTGCTGAGGTGTTGTTGACAAAAATTCATAACAGGTCCAAGGTAGACAAAGTCCTTTAGCAGCTCGAAATTATAGCTGTCGATTGTGACATTCTGTCCAATTCATCGATGTTGTGTCCTTATTTTTTGGCAGCATATACTTGGTTTTGCCTTCATTTACCGTCAAATCAATTTTAGGGATTCCGTTTCGATACTGTCGGGCGCAACAGTGACGTCCCGCTGAGTTCTCTCAATTATGTAGAGTCATCCATCGACGTAGGCTAATAGTTGTTAGTTGTGCAGGCTTTTAAAAGATCGCGCTGCCCGTGTTCACTTGTGAGATGTCTAAAAATTTTTATAACATCAAAGGTCTCGGTGAGCTCTTTAGCCACCTTGACGTCTCGAGATGCCAAAACTAGACATTGGTCAGTATAGGTTGTCGCTATACGAGGGTTGTCTGAAGAGTTTCCGACCGCCGCGGGGAAGTTAGCGGCACTCGTTAATAAAAGCTATTGAATGCAAGTTGTGAATCTTTTGACAGTTACTTGCCGAAGTTTCAGTCATTTTGGAAGCGCCGGTTTTCGTTGACAGTCGTTTGAGTGAGTCGATGTGAGTGTTTTTTGTGAAAATGGAAAAAATTGAGTATCGAGCTGTTATTACGAGTAAATTATTGTTTTTGAAAGGCAATATGCCTACGCAAATCAAAAATGAGTTGGACTCTGTGTATGGGGACTCTGCGCCACCATTTACCACAGTGAAATTTTGGGCAGCTGAATTTAAACGTGACCGTAAGAGCTTGGGAGATGATGAGCGTTCGGGACGTCCAAAAACTGCAACCACTGACGATAATATTGCTAAAGTTCACTAAATGGTGTTAGACGACCGCCGAATTAAAGTGAGGCAGATAGTAGAGGTTATGAAAATGCCCAAATAACGTGTTTGTTACGTATTAAATCAAGATTTAGGCATGAGAAAGCTGTCCGCGCGTTGGGTGCCGCGTTTGCTTACGTTAGACCAAAAACGTGTTCGAATGAACATTTCCAACGCTCTGTTGGCGCAGTTTAGGCGCAATCAGTCTAAGTTTTGGCGCCGATTAATTACTGTAAATGAAACTTCGATTCAGTCAAAACAGCCGGGCGAGCCGGTCCCAAAAAAAGCAAAAACTGTTTTTTCGGCTGGGAAAGTGATGGCAACTGTTTTTTGGGATAGTAAAGGAGTTATCTTAATCGATTATCTTCAAAAAGGAAAAACCATTACAGGAGCATACTACGCATCATTACTTGAAAAGCTGAAGGCAGAAATTGCGGAAAAACGGCAACGTCTCACATCTCAGCGGTTGCCCTGGCGAAAATCCATGAATTATGGTTTGAACTGCCTGACCATCCGCCTTATTCACCAGATCTACCCCCAAGCGACTTCTTTTTGTTCCCTCATCTAAAAACTGCGCTCGGAGGATAGAGATTTTCGTCAAATGAGGAGGCAACCACTTTGGGGAACAATTATTTTGCAGATTTGCAGAGAAAAACGCCAAGTACTATTTGGACGGGTTGGAGAGATGGGAGCATCGCTGGGAGAAGTGTGTAGAGTTACAAGGAGACTATGTAGAAAAATAAAAAAAAATTTGAGAAAAAATGTCGTGTACCATTGTTCGGTCGGAAACAACCCTCGTAGATCTTGTCATACGCTGGTGTGTATCGATTTGGGGCTCATGGGTTTTTTCCAAGATCTGCCGTAGTGTAAATATTTGGTCGATGGTGAACTTTCCTGGCATAAAGCCACACTGATATGAACCAATCTGGCATTTCGTCAACAGGCTTCAGGCGTTCACACAATACAGCAGATAGGATCTTGTAGGCGATGTTAAGAAGAGTGATGCCTCTGTAGTTGACGCAGTTCAGAGGTTCCATTCAGCGGGCATACTTTCGTTCGACAATATTTTACAGATAAGTTGGTGTATATTCCTTACCATGACATCGCTTGCCGCTTTGAAGAGTTCGGCAGTCAGCCGAGTCAGCTTTGCTGGACTCAAGCGCTTAGATATGGTATCTTCATTTCGTCTAGATCGGGTGGACGGAATTGTTGGTCTACATCGTCCAGGTTGACAGGTCCGTTGTAAAGTCTACAGAAATGCTCTACTACTATGTTCCCTTGTTCGTCTCTACAGGCTTCGTTTTTTTTTATCTTTTACTTACGAATCTCATTCCTTGAGTAGCATCTCTCAGAGTCCTCGACCGCGCACTTCGCATGATCCTAATTGTTCCTCCTGAGAAGCCTGTGTTTGTCTCTCCTATTCTGCTCCTCTTTGTCAAAACCGAGCTGATCTCCGACGAGTGCACACCTGTATAGTGCACTCGTATTCTCGATTTGGGTTTGTGCAGCAAGCAACAGCAAATAATAAAAAATAAAAAAAACACTGCACATTCCAACCACGTGGTTCCGCGAATCGGGGAAAAAAAAATCATAGTTCGGTCACTCCCACATTCCCTGCCCCTGGTCATAGTGCTGCTGTTTGCACTCGGCCACTGCCGTTACTGTGTCACTCTGTCATACAGAAAAAGCAGCGACTGAGTGCAAGTAACAACTGACGAATAGCGGGTTGCGTGTGTGAATTCTGTTGGTGCACTGTCTCATGCTATTGTAAGGGCATAACACCTAAAACAATTTGACTCGGTAAACCAACGTAAGAGTTTCCAGATTGCAACCCTGCTTGGCATCGTCAGTGTTTGTGTCTTTTGCGTTTGTTAGCCTGTAATGTCTCGGGAATTTAGAGTGGACATAGCAAATACGCGGGCTAAAAAGTAATCATTTTCCCGCGTACGTCCACGTCTGTAAATTCAAAACAGCTGTTTTAGCACTTAGTGAAACGCAGGTAGATTCCCGCCCACACCTCTCAGATCACTCTGATCTGAAGCTACCTGGCTACGAACTAGTGCCATCATTCTTTCCTCATCGCGGTCTCGCCATTTATGTGCGTAGTGATGTAGCTTACCAAATTCAACCACAACATAGTCCCTGTTCCAATCCGGAATTCAATTTCATGTGCTTAAAATTCAATCTCCGTAAGTAAACTATCCGCTACTGCTTTATTTACAGAAGCCCCAAACTGGACAGCAACTCGACCTTTAACGAGTTTGATGCGCGGTCTGACTCTATTCAAAGGATTGTATCCCTATATCCTCATACTGAAATCGTTATTACGGGCGATTTCAATATACACAATTCTAGTTGGCTTCGACATTCTGGACAGACAACACTCGAAGGACGGTGTGTTAAGATTTTTGCTGCGGAAAACAACCTAACGCAGCTTGTGAATGAGCCCACGCGAATACCAGACGTTGATAGTCATACCGACAACACCCTGGACTTGTTTTTAACTGCTCACCCTGTTAAGTACACCGTCGATATGCTCTTACCTCTAGGCTCGTCAGACCATTGTGTCATATCAGCTAATTTCTCGTATTCTGACCACACAGTTAGAGAAAAGATTCCTTAAAGAACCGTATGGCAATACGAGAAAGCCAATTGGAGCGGGCTTAACACTTTCTTTAGGAACTTTAACTGCTCGTTATGTTTCCTCGATAACGACGTGGATGCCGCTGCTGATATGATCACAGAAACTATTCTCTTTGGAATGAGATCCTTTATCCCTCATCGGATGAAGAGTATCAGACCAAAAGAAAAGGCTTGGTATGGCTCGAGCTATAAAGAGGTTGTCAAGGTTAGAGAAAGGTTTTTTCGGTCCTACAACCTGCCAACCCGACAGAGGAAAACCGAAAAAAGTTAAAACGAGCCAGGAATGACTGGAACGTCTTTCTCAAGCGCGTGAAATTTCTATACGACAAAAACTGAGGCAAAAAATATTACAATGTGCCAAAGGTAGTCGTTCATCAAAAACATTAGAAATTCTGCGTCATCCTCCATCCCAACGCTCATTTACAACGACATTCTAGCTGTCAGCTCTTTGGAGAAAGCCAATCTGCTTGCTGCTCAATTTGCGGCTAGTTCAACACCCCCAGATTGTGCTTTGTCGCCGCCTACACTTGAGTGCGTCGAATCTTCAATGGGACGAATCCACTTTTGCACTTGTGTAGTAGCATGAGTACTCCGAGATCTTAACATCCACAAATCGGCATCCCTTTCTTCTGAAGAGGTGTTCTTCCTCGCTGGCAAAACCACTGCGTAAGCCTTTTCATTAACGCTACTCTTTAGGACTCTTTCCGAGCAGATAAAAAAATAAAAAAACAGCATTTCTCCAGCCCGTCCCTAAAAAATGAGAATCTTCTTATCTCTCCTACAGACCCATCGCACTTACGTCCCTTCTTTCCAAGGTCATGGAAACGCTGATAAACCTTCAGCTCATGAAATATCTCGAAACACGAAAACTTCTCAATGACCGGCAATATGGTTTTCGTAGCAACAGGTCCACTGGTGATTTGATGGCATGTCTCACCGAAAAGTGGAACCAAAGCGAACATCAATCTGGCGAAAGCAAGATAGTTGCACTTGATATTTCTAAGGCATTTGACAGGGTTTGGCATCAGGCTCTTTTGTCGAAAATGCGTGCTTTTGGGATCGACGACTTTTTTCTTCAATGGATTAGAAACTACCTTTTGGCACGTTCAATTCAAGTTGTTTTGGATGATTTCAAGTCTGATGTTCACAAAATAAGTGCTGGTGTGCCCCAGGGCTCCGTTCTGTCTCCGACACTCTTTTTAATTTCCATCAATGATTTGTTGGCTGCTACTTCTAATCCAATATATATTTTTGCTGACGACATACAGTACTCTCTGCTTTTCATATTCGCTTCCGAACTCACATCCCTGCTATGTTAAGCATATGTTAAGCTCATTAAATTCCGATATTAACAGCATTGGGGAACTATCAAACGAGTGGAATGTAATGCTTTCAAAACTCAATGCTGTCTGCTGTCATGGAAGCGAAATTCAAATACCCAGCCATTATCCATGAATGGCACTTGCATCGTTGAAACCGATAAACTTTCCAACTCATAGGTGATACTAATATCACTTAAAGAATGGACACCCTTGAATACCGACGTAATGTCTCGTGTCTCACTCTGTTTTATCGCTATTTCCACCACCAGTGCTCCATAGAAATCGCCAGTAGCATTCCTCCCCTTCAAACTTTCAACCGTAACATCCGTCTCGCTTTGAATGCTCATCAGTATACCCTCAAGCCCACCTTCGGACGTACTCTGAAATATCGTGATTCGTTCATAAGCCGTACAACTCGCTTATGGAATGCCCTGCCTAGCTCTTTATTTCCTAGTCTTTATAACCTTCATACATTTAAAACCAACGTTTACCGGTACCTCTCTTTCTATCCTCCCTTCATCCGCGCTGTGTACAAACATCTTAAGTGTACAAAAACCCCTTGAGCGCGCGCTAATGATATAAAAAAAAAAAATCTTCCTTAGCTGCATATGCTTGCCGGTACTCCATGGGATTTGGTTGTAGTGGCCGAGTTAAACCCAGCACATCAGAAGTGTCATATCTAATGGTTATTTGGCATTGCTGCACTGGTGTTCGACACTTGATGGTGGCGGCATAGGACCTCAAATCGGAAAAGCATTTAGCGATATCTTGCGATCGTAGCCCCCCAACGTCAAACTTCCTCACGATATCCGCATCCATACCTTGGCTACGATAACTTAATTGTCCGAGTCGGCACATTCGGACATTCATAATACTGGAGGAGTGCTTTGCGACGATCACAATGTGGTCAATCTGGTTGACGGTTGATTGATCAGGAGTTCGCCGAGGACAATTTTAATGTGATAACTGGGGCACTTCTCATAAGTATTGTCCAAGCGCTCGTAGAAGCCATCTTTGATGTCGTCATGTTTCTCTTCTGTGGTCGAGTGCGCGCGTATCAGGCTAACGCTGGCGAATTACGCCTGAATGAAATAAGATATTGTTCCGAAACTCAAGATTTCTTGTCTAAGTCTGCCTCTAACAACAAATCCGCATCCAGGTGGGCCCTGCTTTTGCCATAGTAGATGTCGGAGTTTTTCATTCTCTTTTTGTCCGGCTTATCCTATCGTAAAATCTGCTTTGGAGCAGTCCAGGGCCTCCGCTAGCTGTTTGGTCTATTAAGGGGCCTGCACATTCCACGTTCAGACCCGAAATTCGTTGCCCTTGTTCCGTTTACAGGAGTTGTAAAAACTGTAGATCCGTCCGTATCCTACCCTTGTTGTTGGTTCGTAACTTAGATTTCTTTTGCATGGCCAGGCAGTTACTCCGACGGTACAACCCACTACCTGGTGGGCCAGTTCTTTTAGACAATAGATACCCCTAGGCGCGAGGTGTCTGTTAGACGACCAAAGCCAGCAACCCCTTCGTGGATGTAAACGCTGCTGTTGGTTCATTAAGGGCTTATCTGCCGCCATCTCTCGAAAATCCCTACCGGCCTGAGCTCCAAATATGTCGGAGTAGTCCGGATAAGGTCTTGTTTGCTTTATTCTGGGATTGCGTCTCTGAGAAATTCTTTCGCTGTCTACTAGTCAGCACTCGCGTTTACAAGTTTTGCAAGTTGAGTCCGGGTGGACATCAACCAGCACCCGATGGGTACCACTTGGATGTGTAGTTGCTACACTGCGTATCGCCATGTTGACACCTCTCAGTGCCTACCCTATTTCTACCGCACCCAATCACCAAATGGTCTGTAACTAATTTTTTAATCTTTTTGAACGGAGTTATGGGTCACACTCTTGTTTTTTTGACCAACGGCGGTGTGCTTTAAAACAGATTTTTGTAAAAAAAAGAAGTAATAACCGTTATTTAAAATTATAAATACATTTTAGGTCCATACATACTCAAATATAGACTTTGTATTGAAATAATGAAGTAAACGAGTTTCACTCAGATTATTTTGACTACCACTGCATATACATGCATATGTGTGTTTGTCTAGGGACAGAATATTGAATTATCGGTTTCCGAGCAAATCTCACCACTCTGCTATTCGTAAACAACTCTGTGTTGCAGTCCCGTGAGGTACTTTAATCTACCCATGAACAAAATTAATAAAATCAGCACCCACTGACTATGGTGAACCGACTAATCCAGTTACACTATGTCCAGCCCAGAGACTGGCTTTTGACTACATACTTTTATATTTTATTATTTTTTTTTTGTGCAGATTGTCCCTAACTAAAATCACCCACGACACCCCACCACCCCACATGAGCTTAACAAAATCGAAATCTCTTTACCAAAGTGAAAATATTCCATAAATTCGGTGTACCTACCGTCACGATGTGAATCCTGGTTCCTGGGAAATTATCTAGTATTTTCCATTTTTTTCGTAAACTAATTTCCTCATAATTACAGATGCAGTCAGACAAAATAAAAAAAAAAAAAATAATAACAATCATCCCTCTCACCGTTAGAGAAGCTCTTAAGTAAAACGAAGAATCATGTGTTCTGTCGCCACCCCCAGAATTCGTTTTCATGTTCGTATTCGTATACCAGGGGCAACCGCTTAACTTTGGAATCTCTTCCACCAGGAGATACCTATTGCCTTCCAGGAGAAAAACGACAACATGCTCGTTTGTATGTATGTACATTGTACATACGTACGTATGTACGGATACACGAGTATAAAATGCTTCTTAAAGTGTTAACGCAAAACCGCTCATATCACTGGAACACTCACCTTACCAATCTCTTATATTGGGCCCACCCCCCAACTCATTTCAACCACCCCCGACATCAGAAGAACTCCCACCAGCTACATGGGTATCCAGCAGTCGATAGCAATAAATGGTGTGGTGGTTTCTTGCTGCCGGAAAAGAGGATAACTAAGAAATGAAGTGAAAACAAAAATGAAACGATGACTTGGCTCAAGGCAACACAAAAACGGAAGCAGCAGAAATCAAAAAAGAAAACCTTGGCTAATTCTCTTCCACTATCCTTGTCCTGAGGATAGCCGAGTATGCATGTACATGTTCGTATGAAAAAAAAAGCACACCTACACCTCGAGACTAGAAAAAAAACAGAAATAAGTGACGACGACGATGACTCCTCTGACCAAACATACGAGTGTTGGGGAATTCCCTAGAGCAACCCGAAATGGAGTTGAGGAACTTATTCGCTTAGTCACGTTCGCTCGCAACCCCTTAATCCAGGTTACAGCCAACTCCCACCGTGATAGTAACGACAACAGTAATAGCAACAGCAGCAGCAGCAGCAGCGGCGGCGGCGGCGGCGGCGGCAGCAGTAGTTAATATCGCCTCCTTGTTATGCCGACAACCAGAGAATTATGGGGATGAGAACTAAGAGGACCAAGGACTACCAGGACAACATAAATGGAAAAATGTACATTCACAGTCGTCCTTAACGTTTTTGGTGTCCTTTGGCACTGCTGGTGTTCGTATCGCATGGATATACATAGTCGAATCGTCGTCTGTTACAAGGGTGTGGCTGGACGAATCTAGAATCTTGTTCCTGAATTTCACCCAAAAGAGAAGTACAAGAGAACAAGGCAATCGAATAACTAAATAGAGAGAGAACGAATGACTTAAAGTGTGTGTGTGTGAGAGAGAGAGAGAGAAAGTGACAGCAGATAGAAAGTAAATTGCTTATGGCGGAGGTGGAAAATGAAATTTCGTACTTTGTGCCTCGTCGGGCCTGGCAGAGTGATTTTTCGGTGTGATGACGATGACTACGAGGACTTCTCAGCCAGTACGAGTAGTGGGGCATTTTCCAGTCGAGATACAATCTGTTTATTGATTTTCCCACTCTTTATCAGGGAGGGGGGGGGGACATAGTAGTCAGCAAAATAAAGTGTCGATGCTCTTTCTCCCTGCTGATGGTTGAGGGAGGCTTACTGCTGCTTACTGCTGCTTACGGCTTACAGAAACAAAAAGGAAACACTCATCCACGATGCAGGGATTATTGACAAGGATACTCGGCGGCGCTTTCATTTAGTGGAGCTCTGTGTTTTACTGGCAGTCATTATAATTTTCTTCTCTTTTTTTTTTTCTTCTGACTCTCTATTGATCCATTGTTTGATCCGACCACTAATTCGACCGTAGTTGACGGTCGGTTAATCCTTTTTCCTGGACAATTCCGTGTATCAGTTGACACCGTTCCTTTTTGGTCGTTGGTGATACCTACCCCCACTCGAGATCATTAGGATGAAGTGCTTTTTAAGTGAATCCATTTAGCATAAGCGTTGCACATAGCACTAGCGTTCCTCGCCCAACATGTGATGGTCGTCGCCGCGCCGTTAACATGTACACATTCTGCCAGAATACTAAGTCATCTCTTATTTAATGTCATTTCGTGGGAGTCCCTTGTTTTTTTTTTTTTTTTTGTGAGCATGACATTTGTGTGTTAGAAACCGGAGCGGCGGTGGTGAAGCACAAGGATCCACGAAGAGATTAAAGGTATACGCTGACGTCAATGGCGGTTAGGTTTGCCTTTTTTTCCGGTGAAGGTTGTAGGAGTAAACTTCCGAAGGAACCAGAATGAAAGCCTCCATAATTCCTTATTAGAGTCGAGAGTGCCGAAAATTGTGACAGTCGGCCGGTAAACTGTAAACGGTAAACGGTAAACTAAGGGGAAAAGCCTTTGTTATACATATGCAGATGGGTAAGGATGGTTAGGGGTTAAACTGAACTAAAAAGGCAAGAATGACGGTGAGAAAATGCTTAAATATTTCCGATTATGTGAGTTGAACTGGAAGTGAATTTTTCATGTGAGATGAGAAGGGTTCCCCCTTGCTTGGGATGGGATGTTAGGGCTGGGGTGTGTTGAGAACGATTAATTAATTTTAATAAATGGATTTGTGCGCTTGTGAATAATTTATGAACGAGGGTAGGCTTTGTTCTGATTTAAGTCAAAGCCAATGCACATGGGGTTCTGTGAGGATTTACCTAAAGTAAAGCAGTGATTTCTGAATACAGTACCTAGTTTCGAAAAATGTTTCTTTAAAAATTTAACCAAGACAAGATGTCATGTGTTAGGTGCCAAGAGTACTCACGATTATATGGTAGAGCAGTTTTCTTCTCAGTCTTGTTTTTTTCTTAGCTGCAGCCTTCTCGTCCATTCGTTTGACGTGTGGCCGAATTTAACTTATTGAACTAACATATGTCTACAGCAATACGTTTCGTGGTGTTGCCTTTGAGATGACGTAGTTTTGCTCATAGGTGCCTATATCACCTTCATCTTTACGTATCATGGTTTCGTAGAGGATCTTCTGGTCTATCTTTGTGGAGTGAACATTAGCTCCGTAGTAGATTCATTGACTTGGCGAAGTTATAGCTGTCAATGAGCAGCTGGCAGGACATGCAGTGGTGGAAAAAATACACAATTTTATTGTAATTTGTTGCATATGTACTTGTAATCCAGTTTAACAAGTCCAATGCCATTATTTAAGAATAATTGCATGGAAAACAAAACAAGTAATTAATTTTTTTTAACATCAAAATTAGTTTTTTAGGGTTGGAAAAAATAGTTTGCAAAATAGAAGAATCTATACACAACGTACTTCTTAAACTAATATATTGTATAATTGGTTGTATGTTTCTTAGGTTTTAATACCGCCTGATAACGCTGTGGCAAGGACTCCACAAGATGTTGCCACTTTTTACTGGTATTCGTTCTCAAACTCCCTTGATTCCAACCCATAATAATGCGACGTTATCAGAAAGTTTTTTTTTAGAGCTTCCCCTCTAGATCTTTCTGGGAGGAAGATGCTTTCATGGAGGACAAGTCAACCCATCTCTACACCTGATCTAAAACCGATAGCGGAGTTGGTGGCGGTGTTTTTTCAGATAAGCTAAATCTAAGCCTCTCTTTCCGTCTTCCAAATCCCTGTAGCGTTGTTTCAGGCGGAAATTTTGGCGATTAATGAAGCTCTGTCCTGGCTGATAAAAACGTGATATCTGCGAAGGATATCCGCATCTTTTCGGATAGTCAGGCCGCTATCAAGTCCCTGGACTCGGTCTTACTAAATTCTAAAACCGCTCTTGAATGCCGATCATCTCTTATGGAGATGGCAGAGCAGTTCAACCTTCACATTTGTTATGTGCCGGGCCACAGAGACAATCCAGGGAACTGTAAAGCCGATGAATTCGCCAAAATTGGAGCCACTCTACCTATCCTACCTGAAAAAGGTAGCATCGGTAGACCAATCGCTACGTGCAAATCAATATTAAAGCTGTATTCTAATAAAAGAATAAACCTTAGGTGGACTGTTGGAATAACATGCCTAGCAACCAAACAGACCTGGCCAAAGCTGGATATGAATCGCTCTAAGAGTCTGATCCTTCTAAATAAGGAATATCTCAGCACCATCATAGGTGCCATCACTGGATACTGCCTCATAGGCAGGTACGTAAGAAGGCTTGGCGCCTTTACTAACGATTTCTGCAGAAGGTGCATGGACGAGGAAGAGAAGGAGACCATCCTCCATCTACTCTGTACATGTCCTGCTCTCTCCCAGAGAAGAAAACCTTTTTTAGGAGCTTTCTTCGACAACGACCTAAACGATCTAAAAAATATAGACGTAAACAGTCCCCTACGCTTCGTCAGAAGCTCAAACTGGTTCCATTAGTAAGAGGATCATAGGTCCTCGTGGCATCATAATGGGCCAATAGGCCTAAGTCGGTTGGTATTTTCACCAGCCACTCTTATCTACCTACCTACCTTCAGTGTCAGAAATTCCCGCGATGGGAACATTAATTTGTGATCTTGGTAGTCCGAGTTGCTGGTAAATCATCTCGGAGATGAAGCGCAGTTAAGACTACGAATCGAAGATGGTACGACATAGCATTGAGGTTCCATGGTCATTGGCTACATCTACCACCGCTGTCGCCAATATGAGCTTATGCTATGCTCTTGATGAAGTGTTGGCTTTAAGTTCACTGCTGCTTGACTTCTTCACTACTGCTTCTGGATGAAGCATCGTGTGGTGATGAGTATTGCATCGTTTGCAAGCTTGGGCCGTGCTGTTGCTGCTCCTGTGCCCCCTCTGAAGACAGTTAAAACGTAATCCCAGTTGTTCCACTATCTGGCATCGAGCCTTATACTTCTTCTGGGGGACTTGCCTACAGTTAGTAATTGTACATATATCCATTGGTATGACATAATATACACTGCTGAGAAGTGGTCGGTCATTCCTCCGATTAATCGCTTCCAGCGTCTGATATCGTGAAAGTTGGATAGCCTTTGGAGTTCCTTGCTAGACTTGAGCAGCGGCTCCTATAGTCGGCGACTTTCTTTATCTAGCTTTTGATGCAGTAAGTGCAATACTAGCGAATCCCAGTTGCTAACATCGATCCCAAGGTTCGGTATAGCTGCATATGCATCCCCTTATTGTGTCTAGCAGTCGTTTCACTGCTCCGGCCTTTTCGTTGGTTATGCAGCTCTGCTGACTCATGTTGTTTAATACATAGAGCTGTGATAATCAGTCGTCTACTTTCATATGGCATTGTGGTCCGTGGTTGAGAAATGGTCTAGGAGCTTGCTGGGTTCCCTACTCAGGTTAGTCTTTAAATACTGCAGTTTCTACGCTCTATTCATGGCCTGTTTGCGGATCAGTTCAGTGAATAGATCCTTGAAATCCGTCCACTTGGTGTATTTCAGTTCTTTTACTCATGCTGTGCTGCCACCTCGAGTTGGTCCACTGCATCTTGTATTCGTCTTCCCGATAATCGCTGATGGACCTTTGTGTCATGATTTATTGCTAACCTTGAGCAATGACTGCCCAGTATCAGTCTAAAGCCTCTAGTTGCCTTGCAATGGAGACCTTAGATTATTGTGCAGCTACTAATGCCACTTGTTGGGCAAGATGTCTCATCGCCTTGACTGATGCCCATTGGTGCCTGATCAGCTCGGGAACTATGGTTATCTCTTGCAATGACTGCCCAATTTCAGTCTAAAGCCTCTAGTTGCCTTGCACAGGAGACCTTATAGATGCAATGTCACCAGAGTTCCTGCTGCAGAAAAAATACGAAATCGACTTTCCCTTTCCCAATCTGAGGTAGGAAAGGATTGTATTCGGGCCTACCCGATTGTTTTTTTTTTTTTATAATCAGCGCGCGCTTAAGGCGTTTTTGTACCCTTAAAATGTTCGTACACAGCGCGGGCGAAGGAAATTTATGGAGGAAGAAAAGACAGGTACCGATGTACGTTGTTTTTAAATGTTTGTAAGTTATAACGACCAGGAAACACAGAGATCGGCAGGGCATTCCATAAGCGAGTTGTACGGCTTAGGAAGGAATCACGATGTTTTAGAGTACGTCCGAAAATGGGCTTGAGGGTATACTGATGAGCATTCATAGCGAGACGGGTGTTAGGGTTGAAATTTTGAATGGGCGGAATGCTACTGGCGATTTCTACGGAGCACTGGTGATGGAAATAGCGATAAAACAAAGTGAGACTGGAGACATTACGTCGGTGTTCGAGGGTGTCAATTGATTGACTGATATTAGTATCACCAATGAGTTTTATCGCACGGTTTTGAATCCTATCTAGCAGGTGCAGAAATGTTTTAGGAGCACCTGACCAGATGTGGGCATTGTACTCCAATTTTGGGCGGATGAATGCCTTATATATTGAGACTAGATCAAAGGGGGTGAAGTATTTCTTACATCGCTTGAGGAAACCGAGACATTTCGCAGCATTTTTGACGATATCGAATATGTGGTCATTCCAACGTAAGTTTTCATTGACACACATACCGAGAACGGAAAGTTTATCGGTTTCGACAATGCAAGTGCAATTCATGAATATTGGCTGGGTATTTGAATTTCGCTTTAATGACAGCAGACAGCATTGAGTTTTGGAAGCATTAAATTCCACTCGGTTGATAGTTCACCAATTGGTTATGCTGTTAATATCGGAATTTAATGAGTATAGAATACGTTGCCATTCCCGTTCTTCAGCCTAGGAGCAGGGACGTGAGTCCGAGAACGAATATGAAAAGCAGGAGAGTACTGTCATCAGCAAAGGAATATTTTGGATTAGAAGTAGCAGACAAGAGATCATTAATGAAAATTAAAAGGAGTGTCGGAGACAGAACGGAGCCTTGGGGCACACCAGCATTTATTTTGTGAATATCAGAATGGCTTCTAAACCGATATAGGATGCGTCACTTGTGTCTTTCTGGAGGACGACGACATTAGATTTCACTCTTCGTTAGGAAAACTTGCGTCTGTCTTTCTAGCGGAAGGCAATCCCGATGCTATTTTATGCCGAACCGGTTGAGAGCATTTGCATCTGTGGTGACAGGCAAGGTGCGCTTAAAGTCTTGTTAAATTCTCGTACGGCTTCCAAGCTAGTTCGAGAATGCAACACTTCACTGAGCGCAGTCGGAAGGCTAAATTCACTGAGTCATGTCTGCGTCCCAGGTCACAAATGGGGTCACGAGAAATGAAATCGCCGATGAACTTGACATGGCATTGTATAGCTTGTCCCTATACACGCTGTTATATGTGGCTTTGAAGCCGACAAATATATAGTGAGTGGAAATTACCAGGTCTTTGTGAATATTTGATCGATGGTGGTCTTTCCTGGCCGGAAACCCCAGTGATATGAATCTGTCAGATTGTTCACGAATGTTTTCAGGCGCTCACATAATACGGAAGAAAATATCTTTTAACCGATGTTTAAGAGACTAATTGGTCTATAGTGCGCCCAGTCAAAAAGTCTCCTTTCCTATGAAGCGGACAAACGATGCTGAGGTTACACTCAGCGGACATGCTTTCCTCTGTTCACCTTCACGTGTTTTAAATAACTCAGCAGGTAGTCCGTCTGTGCTTTAAACTTTACTTTCGAAATTGCTTCCTTAACCCCGCGTAGGTTTGGGAGACAGATTTCTCTGTCGTCGTTGTCCAGGGTGGATGGTTCATTTTGTCTGACAGTCGTATTGCCTAATTATCTTTCTCCATCTTCGTTCCGGCTCCAAGATCATACCTTGCCATTGTCACAGTATTTCCGGTTATTCAATGGAATTATGCGAACTAAAACGGTTTCGTAATCTGATCTTTGTTTTACATAAACAAACTCCGACCAAGAACTGGGGTTGCCCTCCCACTGACTTTTCAATTCCTCACTTCCCTGCAACCATCACTTATCACATCACCTTCATACTACTCGTATCATTGGTGATTACTTTCATCGTCATTCCGATAAAAATATTTTGAACATGACAAATTGGTCCACTAAAACCGACATTGAGACCGAGAATTTTCTGTAACACTCTCACAATGTCCAAGGCTATTTTTGAAAATTCGAAATGAAAACGACAGGGAGAAGTCTGCGAGTATAGAAGCACTTTCCGACCAAAGCTTGTCCAACTTAGGAAGATGGTGGAAGGGTAGCTATCAATTGTTCTGGAAAAGTTGTTTTTAATTAAACCCTAGGATTCAACTTTACATACCACATTAACTAAGTTTCTTGCCATTCTTATCTGTATTTTCCACATTCTGAATGACTTCGAGTACACTCGTATCCGTACATTGTGTACACTGTGATCGCTTTGTTCAGGACTGTCTGTTGCCTTCCTCCTCCCCGATGTCTTTAAAGCCAGTGGTCCTTGAGACACTGACACAGGACACAGGACACAAGACACAGAATAATGTCCATAGTATTTTAAATCCCTCTTCATCACGCAGTAAATTGGCAAGGATGAAGGAGAAGAAGAACTCTAAGCATACTATCGTAGTCACAGGGACAACCAGATACATTGGTCCAGAAAGACTCTTTCTGTTAATTCAAAATTATGCACAGGGATGCGTATCCTTGTGCTGTTCGAAACTTTCTGTATAGCTGTTGTAACAAAAGACATCGTTTGTATACGAGGACATAGCATGAGTAGAAGTAGACACCTACCTTACAGATGGGTTGATGAAAATGCAAATGCAAAACATGTCTAGAGGATAGGGTATGTGGGGTTGGCTGATTGTGGCAATGCCTCAACTTTTCGGTCAAAAGGGTGTCTGTAGTAAAGCTAGACATCAGACAACAAACAGCGTGAATAATGTATGAGCGATTTATTTTGTCTCGTTTTTTCGACGCCTAGCCACATCACCCATTCGTCCTTTCAACTCGAACTCAATTCATCCATGTCCAGTGTCCCCTTCAATAGAGTTATTGTTTCGACGCACCCTTTTGTATACAGTCATCAGGGGGTGGCTTAATTTCAAATGAAAATTTTGACGAATTTTTACGAGTCTGCGAGAACTAATAAAACGAAAGCGAAATTCTGAATTAAACTACATAGTCAAGGATGAATAATGGAACCCGGATAGAGGGTGAGACATGAAGAGTAAAGGATGAACGATACTCAAAATAAGGACAGATCTTGTGGGATGCGAAATGATGTTGTTGAAGCCCATGACCTTCTAAAATATTTTCACTTCTCTGAACATTTTTATTTATGGTTGACATTCCTTGGGTTGCCTTCCGTCTTCTCAGTCTCCTTAAAACAGGACGAAATATCAGCTTTGGAAGAGCGCTTTCTTGCAAGGTCGTCACCCCTCAGAAGGCCTGATTTAATACATTAAAAAGTCTTGAGAAAGAGATTTTTTATTTTTGTATCCTCCCAAAATCACTCTTTGGGGGGAGAACAACGAGAGCCTTTGCCTTCTTCGAGAAAATCCTCCTAAAAGAGAGGAGCAGTAGGAGAGAGATGGAAAAAAGATAAAAAAAAAAGCGTCAAAGCTTCGAACAAGAAAGGCATAGAAATGGATTTATCAAATCGAATTCTTGTCCCCGAT
The DNA here is from genome assembly GCA_963966105.1 of Volucella zonaria. Classification (NCBI taxonomy): domain Eukaryota; kingdom Metazoa; phylum Arthropoda; class Insecta; order Diptera; family Syrphidae; genus Volucella; species Volucella zonaria. Next base: position 49,321,780 of record OZ014534.1, read on the forward strand.
TTTATTTTTTTTTTTCCTTTTCAGGCTTTTTATCCTCATCGATTACGGTTATGTATTTTTATTTTTAGCATCTGTGTGGGTAGAATTTGTCCTTCAATTTCAATCGAAGCGCAGGAGCTCTTCTCTTCAGGACTCAAGGCTCATCTTCATTTCGGAGAGGAAAGTAAAAGAAAAAAATCCTTTGAGATGGTGGTGCGATGGTACGCAATTTTTCTCGTTATATATTTTTTTTTTTTCTCCAATTCTGATCCTTGTCCGTGGAAAATTGATAAATTTTCTTCTGATTTTGGTTTACTCGTCCTTGTTTATTTACTGGATTTCTATGCTGATCCTGGAATCGGGTATTGGTTATGATTTGTCGATTTTTACGTGCACAGAAAATAAGTACAATTTTGTGGAGCGCTGATTTATTGTACTCGTATGTTATATGTGCGAGTGTAAAAATGTAAAAATCACAGATTTTTATGTCCTTATTCTGTGTAACAGCACAAATGTACACGAACAGAGACAGGTCCTACGGAAATAGTACGACACCGGATTATGGTTATAGCCCGTCGTAATTATATTAATGGCCTGTCAGTTGATTTAAATTGCCATTTGAGCGTGTACGTGATTTTATTGCGTGTGATTTTTATAGATTAAGACGGCAATCGTTTGAGAAACATTTTTATTTTATTTTATTTCTTTTTCTTCTTTCTCTTTTCAGGTAAGCATTGTGGGGAACGATGAAACTGTTTGGGAAGATGGCACTTTAAGCAAATCACTTTTGAACTGGTAATGTAGGTAGAATTTCTTTTTTTTTTTTTTTTTTGAAATGAAAGTGAAAGTATTTAGAATTTTAGAATTTATGAACAAGAATTATTCCTTAAAATGGACACCAACGGTTTACCCGCTTCGAACAATTGAGGCCTTATGTTGTCCAAAAAGGCCGGGCATCCATACAATTCGTTAGACCTTTTTTGATTGAGTCCATTGTGATGCTTACTTACTACCTTGATCAAAAAGTTCCCGGCATGTATTCGGAAAATTCATCTAAATCTATATTTTCCCCTTCGGAGTAATACTCATCGACTGCAACACACTTATGCCAGTGCTTTATCCAATCCTCGAAACATTTTTTATATTCGGTTTTCGGTATGTCCATCAGTGCTTCCTGCGATTTTTCCATAACTTCCTCTTGGCTGCTGAAACGCGTTCCGCGTGGTGGTGTTTTAACTCGATTGAACGGAAAGAAGTCACAGGGAGCCAAATCAGGTGAATTCGGTGGCTGTTGGATGGTATTTGTTGCATTTTTCGTCAAAAATTACGAATAATGATGGCACTGTGCGACGCGATGGTGCGTTATCGTGGTGCAAAATCCACGAGTTTTCTGCCCACAATTCTGGTCTCTTTCGGCGAATTGCTTCACACAAACGTCTCATAACGCCTGGCCTTCTGGCAAAAATTCATGATGCACTACACCGTTGTAATCCATGAAAACCGTGAGCATTGCTTTCTTTTTTTGACTGAAAACGACGTGGTTTTTTGGTCTCGGCTCATTTGGTGAACGCCATTCACTTGCCTGATATTTGGATTGCGTGTCGAACTCATAACCCACGTCTCGTCTCCAGTAATCTCCAGTAATCTCTTTTGCGACGTTAACACGGTCTCTTTTTTGCATGAAATTGAGGTCTTTTGGCACCATCTTTGCTGCTACACGACGGAAACCCAAATCATTAACCAAAATGTCTTGGACGGATCCATAAGCAATGTTCAAGTCCTCCGCTATCTCTCTGATGGTTATTTTGCGGTTATACATTTACTCGTACTTCATCAATGTTTTCGTCGGTTTTCGATGTCGATGGTCTGCCACTGCGTTCATCATCTTCGATTGACTCACGACCACTTTTGAACCGCCGCATAAAGGAGTATCACTATGGAGAAACCTGGCCAAAAAGTGAAAAACATGAAATTTGTTAAAAACAAAAACAATTGGTATAGTATTGTAGGTTAATACCCAATACGTTATATAACGGATATTTAAATAATGTCTCTATTTTTGCTTTGCTGCACAATCAATCGAAAGTCGAGAGTTGTGCTAATCACATGTCTTTGTTGGAAGCCATCGAATTTAAAGCGAAACATAGCGATTTTTATATTATTGTATTGGGTCTACAAGTAAGTTTCCAGCGTTTTTCAGAGATGGCGCCACCAGTGGATCCTGGGTAGAAATGTCAGACCCCATGTGTTTTATTTATAGGTTTTGTATCTGTCAACAACTTTGCAGCGTTATATTTGAGCAGTTCTATCGGTGTCGTACATTTTATCGAGCAAAATCATGTCAAGTTTCCAGCCAAATAAACGTCATTTGCGGGAGGCGCTGCTTTTATTCTTTAATATGAAGAAAAGTGCGGCTGAGGCCTATCGCTTGCTTTCGGAAACTTATGGGGCGGAATGTATTGGTGAATCGATGTGCCGCGAGTGGTTCAAACGGTTCAAAAGTGGTGATTTTGGAGTTGAAGACATAGATCGCCCCGGAAAGCCGAAAAGTTTTGAAGACGAGGAATTGGACGCTTTACTGGATGAGGATCCGTGTCAGATTCAAGAAGAACTTGCTGCATCATTGGGCGTCACGCAACAAGCCGTTTCCCTGCGCCTAAAAGCACTGGGATTTATTCAAAAGGTTGGAAACTGGGTGCCGTACGAATTGAAGCCAAGAGACGTCGAACGGCGATTTTGCATGTCCGAAATGTTACTGCATCGGTATAGAAATAAATCATTTTTGCATCGTATTGTCACTGGTGATGAGAAATGGATTTATTATGATAATCCTATACGCAGAAAATCGTATACAAAGCCCGGCGATCCCGCCCAATCGACGCCGAACGAATACTACGAACTGCTTCCGAGTGGTGAAACCATCAAAGGACCATTATATCGAACCCAACTAATTCGTTTGAAGCGGGCAGTAAAAGAAAAACCGCCAGAATATGAGACCAGGCATGAGTCCGTCATTTTTCATCACTACAACGCTCGGCCACATGTTGCGGTTTCGGTGAAAAACTATTTGGTAAATAGTGGATGGGAAATTCTGCCTCACTCGCCTTACAGACTTGGCACCATCTGACTACCACTTGTTTCGTTCGATGCAGAACGCTCTTACGGGAATACGCTTCAGCTCAATAGAGGAAATCAAAAATTGGCTCGACACGTTCTTGGGCTCGAAAGACGAGAAATTTTTTTGGTCCGGAATTCATAATTTGCCAGAAAGATGTAGCTTCCGATGGACGATACTTTGAATAAAGCATTCTAACTATGTTTTCATAATAACACTTCAAATTTTCGAAAAAAACGCTGGAAACTTACTTGTAGACCCAATATATTGTGTGAAAATTTGTTGTGATCAATTTATATCTGTAAGTATGAGATGTGTGCATTGGAAAAATATAAAAAAAATTGTAACAACAGTTGATACAACTCTTTTTTCTCTCGCGCTTACTTTGCATTATAAAAGATACGTGTTTTGTTAAAAATGTGTTTATATTGTAGGTGTTATCTATACGCGTTAAAACGAGTTCAGCTAAAATTCTTTAAGTAACAGTAAATTCGGTTATTTCTTTAAAGGTTTCCGAAAAAAATCGTCCGCATAATCCCGCCAATTGATTTGCTATCAAATTTAAATATACGGTATTGACAAAATTTTGTTGCAAAAAAAAAAAAACAAGGAAAAGTAATGGAAATGGCGATAGAGAGATCAAGAAGATCATTATACGATCTTATGAAACAAAGTACGAATTGGACTATGGCGGGAAAATTTGCATTTTTAGAACAGAAACTCAAAGAAATGACCAAATGTCCAGAAGGTGGAGAAAGTTCGCTTAGACGTGCACTGAAATCTTTTAGGTTTAATTTTAAGCGGAAATGGGCAGCCGCCAGTAATAAAGAAGATCGCTTTTTAAGTAAAAATGAGAAATGGCTAAACTCAATCATAAAGCTACCTACCTGGGTAAAAATAAAACCTGGTCGTCCAATAAAAAAACTTTGAAGACTCAAGTGAATGAAGCAAGCGGCGAAAAACAATGCGTTTAAGAGACCAGGTATTACCCCAAAGAATGAATGTTCTGTCTAGTAAACTGTCAATTGAACTGCCCATTATTAAAATCTATTATGTAAGTAGGTGTGTTGTTCAAAATGTGAAATTGTTGTTAGCTAGATGTATTAATATCATGTTCATATCTGTTAAATGTGTAATATTTAATATTAAGCCTACATCTTCTACATAGTGCATCTGTTTATCTAGGTTCCACCTGACCAGTTAGCTTATGCAGCGAAAATGAGCCAGCGTGCTGTAGTTAATAGTAACGTATCTTAAATAATCAAAGCTGTAACACTAACACCAAGGAGAGCTTCAAAATATATAAAAATACTTAGTTCCGCGGAAAACACTATAGTGAAAAAACATACCCCTTCAGAAGCTCTATCACATATCGTCGATTGTGATATGACAAGAAAGCAATACGAAATTATTCAGGCTGCTAAAAAGACCATTTATCCATGTTACTCACTTTTACAGAGGGCATAAAAGGATTGCTATCCTCGAGAAGAGTCGATCAAGGTGACAGATACCTGCGCTGAAATTAACCTAGAGGATCTCCTTGATCATACGGCTTCGCGATTACTAAAATACCTTGAGGATGTGCTGAAAACTACAGACGAAGAACAAAATGGGGTTGCAATGGTTCACAATAACAACAATTTAAACAGGCATTTCAGGACGACAGGGATAGCGACGCAAACATCTTTCAAAGTTTTCTTGTTCCCTTAAGATTGATAAGCAATAGTGGTGGCCAGAAAAAGACGCTATGGCAAAACCCAGTACCATCATCTACAAGATATTGCAGACCGATTCGTATGCGTTTCGTTTAAGACACAGTTGATATTAGGAATGTAGAAATTCAATACGTTGAAAATCAAGCAAAAAACCTAAGAAAAACACAGAATACATTGGTAGTAACAATGGTAGATGGAAAGGTTTGCAATGCTGTAACAAATACGTCTTCAACTATGAGGTGTTACATATGCGGAGAAACTTCAAAAATTTTTAACAATTTAAACAGGCAACGCAGAACCGAGAATCCTGATGCTTTAAGGTTTGGACTGTGGATACTTCATGCAAGTATTAACTTGCATCGGTTTTTTGAGTCACTTTTGCATTTGTCTTTTAAAATTCCAGTTAACAGGTGGCAGGCCAGAACCAATGAAGACAAGAGAATAGTAGCAGAGACAAAAAAAAAAAAGAATTCAGACCAATTTTAAAACAGAAATGGGTCTGCTTGTTGACATTCGCAAAGCCGGATTTGGTAACACAAATGACGGGAATACATCTAGAAATTTTTTTGCAGATGCTGAAACTGCTTCCCGAATTACTGAGGTAGACATTAACCCCATTCGCAAATTTAGGATAATATTGAAAGTCCTGTCAAGTGGACACAACATTGATGTACAAAAATTTTCAAATTTTGCTGAAGAAACTGCAAAACTTTATGTTGAATTTTATAGTTGGTATCCAATGTCGCCAACAATATATAAAGTTTTAAGTCATGGGGCCACGGTAATCAGCCACGCTATATTACCTATTGGTCAACTTTCAAAGGAAGCGGCAGAAGCTAGAAACAAGCATTTTCGTTTATATAGGCAACATTTTTCTAGAAAGAAAGTTTTATCGAGAGGATTGTAATAGAGATGTCTTGAATAGACTTTTGTTAAGCTCTGATCCTTTTTTGAGTAGTTTGAGGCCAAAGTCTCAAAAGAAAAGCAAGCCATTCAACAGCGAAACTTTACAGCTATTCCTTCCAGAGACAACATATGTAAACTCAAATGGTGATAACAGCGGAACAGAAAGAGAAGAAGAAGAAAAGGAGGACGAGGAAGAAACATGTGACGAATTTGATTACGAAAATGAATAAATTTCGAATTGTATTTATATTTCTTAAATATTTAATTTTTAGCATAAAAACTCAAAATAACTCTGTTAATATGATCCAAAAGTATTTTCTATAACTCATAAGTTATATTAAACACATCCAATATTTTTGTCCACTTTTCAAGGTAAAATACTCCTCTGTGCGCCACCCGCGCTCGTGCCACTGGTAAACGACCGTTTTCTTTAGAGATTCGTTGCCGAAACACTTTTCCAACACTTCCAACGTTCGTGTACCATTAAATCCGTTTTTTACGCAAAATTTAATACGAGTACAAGTTCGTTGTTGCAAATTTAAGTCCATTTCTAAAATTGTAAAAAATCGCCAACACACACAGAGATAGATGTACTCTTGGCTACGTAACTTTTGCAAATGTCAAGCTATGACGCTAAGATTTAGAAGGAATGTCAACAACAGATTTACTAACTCAACAAAGAAAAACAGAATTCAAATCGGAACAATGGGAGCGCCATTGGCAAATTTTTGATCAAGGTGGTATTTTTTATGCCGGATTTCGTACTATCACACATGCAACATATTTTGGCTCATTCTCGGTTAATACGAGGGCTATTCCAAAATCAACCTCCAAAGTGAAAAATATTTTTTAAAAAAACCAAAAACATTAATTTTTTACGCAAGATAGTTTTATTAACATCTAAATTATTTTTCTACATAGTCTCCGTTTAAATCTATACATTTTTGGTAACGTAGGACGAGCTTTTGCATACCCTCCTTAAAAAATGGCACCGTTAGTGCGTTGAGGCATTGATTCACACCGTTCATAAGTTCCTCATTACTTCCAAAATGTTGAGATGCAATGGATGATTTCAATTTTGGGAAAAGGTGGTAATCACTTGGTACCAAATCAGGACTATAGGGAGGCTGATCAAAAATATCCCAATTGAACTCCTCCATTAAAGTTTTTGTGTGTGCAGCAGTGTGTGGTCGTGCGTTGTCATGCAGAAGCACCACACCTTTGGTAAGCATTCCTCGTCTTTTGTTCCGGATTGCTCTTCTCAACTTACGTCGAGTTTGACAGTAAACCGCTGCATTTATTGTGTTTCCAGGTTTCATAAACTCGGTCAACAATATGCCTTCGCTGTCCCAAAAAACTGTGGCCATCATTTTTCGATAGGAAAAAGTTTGTTTGAATTTTTTTTGGCTTGTTTGGGGAATGAGTGTGCATCCATTGCTTTGACTGTTCTTTACTTTCGAATTTTACATACTGGACCCAAGTGTCATCTCCAGTCACAATTTGCAGTAAAAATTCTTCACCTTCCATTTCTAAACGTTCGAGAAATGTTTTTCCTGAATTGACACGTTGGATCTTGGGGACGTCTGTGAGCTGTTTTGGGACCCAACGGGCACAGAACTTGTGGTAACCCAAGTTTTCAGACACGATTCTGTATAGAGTAGTTCGAGAAATTTCGGAAAATCTTATCGCAAGATCTGAAATCGTAAAGCGAGTGTTTTCTCGAACAAATTGGTCAACTTGGTGAACTACGTCTTGATTCATGATCGATTTGCGCCCTTGTCCTCCTTCATTATGCACATCTGTGCGTCCGTTTTTAAATTGTCTACACCTATCACGTACCGAACCATCACTCATCACTTTATTGCCGTAAGCAGCACATAACCGACTTTGAATTTGAGCTGCGGCATTTCCTTCGGCTTGCAAAAAACGAATTACCCTTCGTACCTCACAAGCGGCGGGAGATAAAATTGTATTCTCCATGTTAAAACGGCAACTATTGGAAAAATACTGAACGAAAACGGTCGAAACTTGGCATATTATTAGAAAATAATGTCCTGGCTGCGACATGCAGGAACACGTCACCGAAGTGCATGTATGTAATGAATTGTAACACATCGGAGGTTGATTTTGGAATAGCCCTCGTATTTTGTAAATGTCTGATATTTTTAAATTTACTTGGGTACGCGATATCTGGGCTCATAACCTGTTGGGTTCTTTGATAAAAACACCGAGGATTAAGACTTTATAAAACAATTTATTATATTTATTGCGGAGGATGGTCTATCACATTGAGAAGTATACAGGAGAATAAAAGGAAAAAGGATAGCTAACAGACGACAGCTCGTATAGTGTTTAGCTGTTAGCCGAATGTTTCTAAGAATGTCATACTCGTATTTGGAGTTGCCATAACGTGTTGGATTATTTCTCTTACGTCTTGGCACTGGCGTTCTGTCAATACATCTTCTCCATACACTTAGGACAATTGTTTTTCTTGCTTGAACAGCGTTTTTATATGCCGAAAATGCTGCTTTTCACTTTTCATATTTGAAAGGACACCAACTAAAAACTACTGCGTAGAATCAATCGAACTTTTTCACAAGCAAGCCTTTCTATGTACACCCTGAATGCCTCGAACTGCAACCAACTTCAGACTGCTATAATTTCCAAACCGTTCATGACAGTGAGCTCAAATTTTGACACATGACAGATAATTTTATTTTTTACAAGTGATAGTGTGATTGCTTTATATTTGGCTGGAAAACCTCAAGTATCTATCGTTAGAGCCCTCCAGCACCTCACCGTGAATAAATCACTTGTGTCTCAAACCATAGCTCGTTAACGTGACACTGGCAGCGTTGCAAAACGCCATGGAGGTGGTCATAAAAAAACAGCAACATCGACAGAAATGGTTCGGAAAGTGAAGTGGAAGAAAAATGGCTCATGAGCTCAACATATCGTTGGAACGGATGCAACACATATTGAAAAATGAGCTTGGGTTCAAGCCACCGGAACAGAAAAAAGTTAGAGTCGGAAGAGCGAAGGAATTGCTACGCTTGCACTAAAGTGGTGAGTTGCCGAATTTGGTTTTCTCCGATGAGTCGCCATTTGTTATCGAGCAATATGTCAACAAACAAAATGACCGAGTTTACTTGACAGGCAGGAGGTCCTTCGAAAATTTACACCTTCGGACGGCCACCAGAAAGCAGGCACCACTGATGGTGATGGTTTGGGCCGCCATAACCGCTGATGGTCGCTCTCCGCTCGTATTTTTGGACCGTGGCGTCAAAATGAATGCGATCGTATACCGTGAAACTGTCTTAGAGGCAGTATTGAAGCCTTAGGCAAACAATCATTTCGATCGGAGACCGTGGACATTTCAAAAAGATTCGGCACCGTCTCACCACAAAGCGCGCGTCAACCAAGATTGGTTAAAAAACAATGTTCTACCCTTCATTCCTTCGACACAATGGATTGCAAATTCTCCGGATGCAAATCCGTTGGATTTCTCTGTCTGGGGTATTTTGAAGGCGAAGGTTGGCACTAAAAAATACCAAAATTTGGACCACCTCAAACCAGAACTTCGCCGGGAATGGGCCAAAATACCGCAGAGCCACTTGCGTGCAGCGTGCGATGCTTTCTTCGGCCGTCTTAAGCCATTATTCGCGCCAAAGCTGGACATATTGAAAACTACTGATACAATTTGAAAATTGATGTATTTTCCAATATGTTTTGCTTTGGCAAAATAAAATTTATCAAAAAATAAAAAAGTTGGAGTTCGAGTAAGTCACCCACCCTGTGTATCAGCTGTCAAAATGATTATGCGGCTTAAGTGTGAAGTTGGCTGTGAAACATACAGTTAAGTCCTCTGTTGGGAAAGTACGAAATTATTTACTTTCCGAACAATGCCCAATAGTACTCGTATGTGGAGTAGGTCGCAGTTTTTGCACTGGTCCGTGAGGCACCCATCAACAAAATTTGACTTAGCTTGCCTTGGTTTGCATTCTATGTATATGTGAAACTACATCCTGTCCTTAGCAGATTTATTGAAAGCCAAAATAGATATTCCTTTGGGTTTCAATCCGTGCTTCTCAAATCTCAACTCTTTATGTAGGATAAAGTCCTCTCGTTGGATGTAATCAAAGTTATGGCACTCATTCCTTCTACTCGACCGCACATAAACAAATCAAAGTAATGGGCTACTGCTTGAGAGCCGTATTCCTCCACTCTACGCGCACACATACCCACAAAATTGAATTTTATAACAATTTAATCTCATTACATCAACAAGAACTGATAAACAATCCCCCCCCGGCTTCGAAATTCGGTAATTTCAACCTAAAAATCGATAAATTTCATTACTCGTATTATTGGTAGGCCTTACTAAAAGTGTGTCACAGAATTCCTTTCACTAATACCACTGGCACTCTTACATCCGTTTTCGTAACCATTTTTCATCACCCAACAACGACAAGAACAACAACAGCAACAACAAACAGAAAAGAACAAAAACAATTCTTATGAAAAGATTATTCCAAGTTAAAAAGCAGTTACGGAATATTGATGCTCCTTTCATTCTCCCCACAGAGCTATTTCTTATTTCGCCTTCTGAGAAGGATGTCTATGTCATTATCCAATTTTTCTGGCATATCTTTGCTCATTAAAAGAAACCTTTTTACAATGGCACTGTTGCTAATGCCAAAAACTGAAGAAATGCGAATACATTCAAAGATACGAGCTTTCAACTGGAATATCCGTAGGGTTTCGGTAAGGGAAACACAGCAGAAACTGAAGGAATTGCAGGAAGAATTGAAAGAGTCCTACGCGCGTCGTATTTCGGATTCATCTGAATAAGTTCAAGGACATTTATGAGTTGGCGGGGTAATTTTGCGAAACTCAATGCACTGGTGTGATGATGGTGCTCCAATTTATTAGAAATTTAACTGAGAAATTGAATGAGAATGTACCCCTGGGTGTATGTATGTATGTATGTATGTTATTCTCCTTGTTTTAGGGAATAACAAACCTTTTGTGACAAGAAAAAGCAATCAGTTAGTAATTCTCTAGAGAGGGAGTATCGATAGAATCTTAACTTTGAGAGTATGAATTCATAATTGATGTTGTTCCAGGAATTTGTGCCAACAATCCCACGAAGTTCTTTAGACACAATACGGCAGTAGAAATATCTTGAGTGTGGTTTCAATGACAACAAGATATGATAATGTCTATAAATACAACGAGTCCTATATAGTCCTCGAAATTATATATGTAGAAGGAGAATTTTTTTTAGGAAAACACATGACTTTTAGAGGCGCTGATGAGAAACTTAACTCTTAATGCAGGACTTGGCCGGGATACTGCAAGCAATTGGAACTAAAGTTCATGATCAGAGACGTCCTCATCTGAGTCTTGTCTAGGCCTCGACCATCTTATTTTCGACCCCGAAAATACTTCGTAAAATATGTACATTCAGCCTTGCATTCTCGAACTAATTTTGAAGTACGAGTACTTTGGTGATTGAAAAGTGCAGCTTTATTGTCGTTGGAGACACAGATTCGTCTTTGCATCAATTCTCCATAATATCAAGGCAAGATCCGCTTTGAAACAAGGAGCTTACAAAGGAGTTTAAGTCAAAGTTTCGCCCTTTACGAAGTTGCCACATCCTTAATAGCTTTTCGAGCTGCCCGTGAAGATTTGACTGCATTGGCTCCGATGCTAAGTTGGATATCCTCTAAGCCATGTGTCAAAAGACAACGTCATTTAAACTTAAGTTCGAGTTGGCCCCGGGATTATCTATAAAATCGCTTTAAGAGTGAGAATATGTAGTTAAGTTACATATTTGGCGATTTCATTGTCCCTACAATTCCTTGGAATGTGACTATGCCAACAAAGGTGAAAAGGACTCTGACGCCTCCCTAAGAAACAAACGTGTCCTGCTTCCAGAATGGTCTGGAAAGAATAGTGACGTTCAAATTTATTTTAAAGTGCTACTGTGCTACGAAACCAAGGATCCTGTATGTATTATATAAGGGATAGCAGCACCGCTAATTGCCTTGCTGCACCACTGTATGGTTTAAGCCAAACAGCTTCACTGGCAAGCGTTGGATTATCCGAATAGTTGAATTTAAGTAACCTCCTTGACCGGCAGAATGCGCTGCTACTGCAAAAAAGGTCATGGTGCCTTGAAGTCCGTTCATATTTAGGCAGAAATGCCAAATTTCAGTGCGATATTGTCTTTAATTTTTTTTTGACAGCTGATTGTTGTTGACGTGTTTGGCATCATGTTGAGTATGAACAAAAACGTTTTTCGTTCTCTCATAAAACATTATTTTTTGAGAGGCAAAACGGCGAAGGAAACAAAAGAAAAGTTGGTTTCGAGAGTTTCGTGGTGGCCGCAACTCCACTACCGATCAAGTCCGCAGCGACAGGCCCTCCGATGCGGTTACAGAGGACAATGTCAAAAAAATACATGAACTTGTGTTGGCTGACCGGAAAGTGAAGGTGCGCGAGTTAGCAGATACCACAGAGATTAGTACTGAGCGCACACGCCATATTTTAGGCAATATTCTGCATATGAAAAAGTTATCCTGCCGCTGGGTGCCGCGAATGACCAAAAACACGAAGGCGAGAGCACTTCGAAAGAGTGTTTGGACTGGATTTGGATCCCTCGGACTATTACCTCTTCCCAAACCTCAAAAGATGGCTCATCAATAAAAAATTCAGCTCACGCGAGGAAATCATCGACGCCACGGAGGAGTATTTTGCAGACCTTCCGGAAAATTACTTTTCGGACGGGATCAAGAAGTTGGAAAATCACTGGATTAAGTGTATCAAATCGTAAGAGGACTATATTGAATAATATAAAAAAAAAACATTTAAAAAAAAATTTTTTTTAATTCCCAAGGAAGTTACTTTTCACCCCACCTAGTACTTACTTAGGTCGCGCGACAGTTAGTAGTGAACCTGGGCCCTAATTAAGAGGCACCTCCCGTCAGCCTGGTTTTTAGCTAACTCCCTCCACTTGTACACTCCCAGTCGGTTGAGATCCCCTTCTACTTGTGCACGCCACTCGCTCTATTTTGTGTTCCGACACTTCGAGCCGGAGCATTGGTCTCCATCCGCTGTCCCTGTCCTGGCCATTTCAGGTGCCTGATGGACAGTTTTCTAACTAGGTAGATGTTGCTGTACAGCTTATATAGTCCGTCGCTGAATCTTGCCCACCACTGCAAACAGGATTGAATATTTTTCGAAATATTTTTCTCTCGCAACGACTGAGGATATCTTCATGCACTTTCGGTAGGATCCATGCCTCTGCGCCATAAAGTAGGACTGGGATGATATGTTATATTTTTTTTATGCTCGTAATTAGCGCGCGATTAAGGGATTTGAGTACCGTTAAAATGTTTGTACACAGCGCTGGCGAAGGAAAATCAGGGAGGGAGAAAAGAGAGATACCGACGTACATTGGTCTTAAATGTTTGCAAGTTATAATGAATAGGAAATAGAGAGCTCTGCAGGGCATTCCATGAGCGAATTATACGCCTTTTGAACGAATCACATCAATCAGAGTGCGTCCGAAAGTGGCCTCGAGGGTATACTGATGAGGATTCATATCGAGACGGATGTTACAGTTGAAGGTTTGAAAGGGGCGGAATGCTCCTGGCGATTTCAACGGAGCACTGGTGGTGGAAATAGCGACAAAACAAAGTGAAACAGGAGACATTACGTCAATTTTCGATGGTGTCAATTACCTATGAGTTTTATCGCACGGTTTTGAATCCTATCTATTATGTGTAGAAATGTTTTAGAAGCACCAGATGTGGGCATTTTACTCCGATTTTGGGCGGACTCCTTAGATATTCGGAATAGAGCCTTACTGCGCAATTGCCTTCTTAGCCCAAAGAAACAGCGATTAGGAAGAGTGATTCTTCGTTTTATTTCTGCTGAGGTGTTGTTGACAGAATTCATAACAGGTCCAAGGTAGACAAAGTCCTTTAATACCTCGAAATTATAACTGTCGACTGTGACGTTCTGTCCGATTTGTCGATGTTGCGTGTCTGTTGACAGCATATACTTGGTTTTGCCCTCATTTAATGCTAAACCAATTTTGGGGCTTACGTCGGGCGCAGCGGTGACATCCCGCTGAGTTCTGAGTGGTTGCATACACTTTTGAATTATTGTGCCTCCAGTGTTCGACAGTGCCTCACCTTGTCTAAAACCTTTTTTGATATCACACGTCTCATTGACAGAGCAGCGAGCGTTCCCAATTGTCATTCTGCACAGAGGGACGAGTTTGGCAAGGAGGCCAAAACTAGACATGGCCCTATATAGCTCGTGGGTATCGATTTAGATTTTTTGAGTGAAGATTTGGATGATTGTGGACTTTTCCGGTCTGGAACCGCACTGATCAAACAGGTTGTTGGCGAAGGGTTTCAGACGTTCACACAATATGGCAGATAACATCTTGTATTCGATGTTGAGGAGGCTTACAACTCTATAGTTAGGACAGTTAGGGGAATCTCCTTTTTTGTGGATCCGGCGTACGGTGCTGAGATTCCATTCATCAGGCATACATTCCTCTGACCAGATCTGAGAAATGACTTGACCTATGTTCTCCGCAAAGTCATTTCCAGCAGTTTTGAATACCTCGGCCGGTAAGCCATGCCATGTCGGCTGCTTTGTTGGATTTTAGCTTAGATATTGCTGCCCTTACTTCATTTTGGTTAGGTGGACTAAAGTGTTGGCTATCAGCGTTTAAATTGAATGGTCTACTCTGTCTGACGGCGGGATGTTAGGCTTCTTCGCCGTTATACCGTCTGCATATCCATATTCTCAGCACCGACAGTGACTCTATTATAAAGTTTCCTTCTTCATCTCTACACGTTGTTTTCACCTTTTGGTAAAACTTCCGTACGTTATTCCTCGAGTACAACCTGTCAATATCTTCGATAGCGCGCTTCTTGTGCTCGTTTTTCTTCCTCTGGAGAAGCCGATGTTCTTCCTGTCTCTTCTGGTCGTAAAGCTCACGAGTGGCTTTCGTTCTTCGTTGCAACGCAGCTTTTTTAGGCTTCTTGTTTAGTTGAATGTGCTAACCGGCATTTTTCATCTAACCAGGGATTTGTTGGTGGTAGTCGGGTGAAATCCAGCATATCAATTGCGGCGTCTTTGATGGTATTTTGGCAGCGTTGCTACTGGTGGTCTTCGGTACTGTTGAGAGATTTTGGGATACGCATTGGAGGAAGATTCTGACTGTCTCTTGCGATTGCAGCTTTTCTCCTTTATATCTTCTCGCAGTAGTTCTTCTTTGTTGTGGCGCTTGGGAAATGAGGCATTCACACTTTCGGACGTCTAGAAGACTGGAGACATACCTTACATCTATTACTATGTGGTCAATTTTATTTAGCCTTCCATGAGACGGAGACTGCCATGTCCCCTAGTATATGCTGAGACGAGGAAACTGTTTGCTAGTGATATTTCGTCCCGGCGCTAAGTCAATAAGCCTAGGTCCGTTGCCAGGACGATTTTAATGTCATACTTCGGACATTGCTCATATGTCTTGTCGGGAACTCGTGGGAACATTCTTTGGTTGCACCGCCCTTGTCTTCCGTATAGTCATGGGCGCATATTAGGCTTATGTTAGCCTGGATTTTGACTGTCATAAGGTGTCAGTAGCTCAAGACTTCTTGCCTAAGTCTGCCGGGTATGGAAAATCCGAATCCGAATAAGCGCTGTTTTATTTTACCTGTAGCAATCACCATAGTATATATCACAGTTTTTCATCCTCCTTATACGCGTCCCAGCCCATGCAGTCCTGAATGTCGGTGATATCTGCGTGATAACAGTCAAGGGCCTCTGCTAATTGTTCGGCTGCACTTGGAATTTTAAGCGTCTGAGCATTCCTAAACGTTTGTTAGGGTCGTCGACAGTGACTCCATTAGTTGGTTCGTTGCATCTTTTTAATCTCTTTCATATAGGGTTGTGAGTCCTATGGCGGTGAATACAACGGTACTGGCCGAGTAAGGGTTTACTCATGCAGTTACCGGCAACCATCGCTACGAATTTGGTTGCTGCGTTGCTGGCCCAATTCAAATTATAGGACACTCAGCAGTTTCCCGATCAATCGCCACTCAGATGCCCAATGAATGAATTATAAATGAACAACTGTTTTATCCAAGGCATACCACCAAACAATAAACTCGTACGCAAGTATCTTAAGACCGAGAGTTATATCTTTTTCGCAAAAGAAAAGCGCTAATGTGGCTTTTTTAATCATTCCTTTGTGTCAGGTTTTCAGCAGCGCCCAAGATATGGTTACATTTCTAAGAGTTTCTTCCAGTAACAGAGTATATTATAGACAGAGCTCAGAAAGAGTTCCCAAAACCCATCAATAGAAAAAGAATATGTCTTGCCAGGTATGACAAATATTGGAACAGCTATCTGGAAGTTGAAGGCCGCTGCTTTGTTACTTTGAATTCCGTCATACAGAGCAATTTGCCGAATTCAGAATTCCAGTTCAACTGATCCAAACAATGTGATTCGAGTCTTCGAAACCATTCCAAACGTTATCAGGCTTTCCATAAGGGGTTGCACTCTCAAGTAGTTTCTGCCGGAGAATGTAATGTTCATCAGTGTGACATGTCTGGTGGTGGCGGGGCACAATGGGTAAATTCGCCGACTACTGCTTAAGTTTCAAAACTCGTCCAATTTTAAAAAGCAGAAAAGCTATGACATCACTACCCTTATGGCAGGAAATTGGCAAATCTTCGGAAGTAAAATCCTCTTCCTATGACAAAATCTCGGCTGAAGTCGGCGAGAAATCGTAGGTCCTCTCTCACGGTGCTTAAATTTACAAGGCCATCAAAACAGTGAGCGGGAGGTTATTCAAAGACAGTCTGACATCTCAGAACAACCCGCACAGCCACTTCGGAGCCCTCTTGTGCCAGATATACCTGGTCGTGCCATAAGTTCTGTTACAAATATAAAACGCTTTAAAAAAAACAGTAAACGGATTGTATTCAAAATTGTTTCATTTATTAGACCACAATATTGATTATTAAAAAAAAAATTGAATTCACTCGAAATTACTGCCTTTTGCTTTAGCACAAGCTTCCAAACGGTGTGGCCATTAGGCTGTAGCGGCACGTATGGTTTCCATGGAGATCGTGGACACTGCTCTGGTTAATGCTGTTTTAAGGCTTTCCAAACTTCTGTGGGGAGTCTTGCAGGCCATGTTCTCCAATTTTGACCACAAACCATAATCCAGTGGTTTCATATCTGGACTCCCCGACGGCCAATCTTCTGCTGCTATAAAGCCAGGAATATTGACTCTAAGCCACTCCTGTATGGTTTTGATTTTGTGCGCTGGAGCAGAGTGCTGTTGGAAGATCCATTTGTATCCATTGAAAAGGGTATTGGTCAAACCCTTCACAACACCCTCTAGCACATCTTCTTGGTAAACCTTTACACCAGTTTTTACGCCTTTTTCACAGAAATGGAGGGATGTGAGACCCCCACCGTGTCATGATGTCCACGTTGAACCCTTGGAATAACTTTTTTCGCTTCCTTAGATGAAGTGACATAAATGTTGTCATTTTGTTTGTTGAAAACTTCTTCCACGGCAAAAATTTGCTCATCCTTAACCAGAATGTTTTCATGGCCATTGTCCGCGTGCCACTGCAAAAGTTGCTTGAATCTTTCCAGCCTAATTCTTTTTAGTTGAGGAGTTAGAAGATGGCCCGTGGACCGACAATAATCTTTCATATGCAGATCATCTCGAATCAGCCTAGACATGGATCTGGTTGATATATCCAATTCCTTGGATATGATCTTCTGCTTCTCAAGGGGATTTCTCCGAATTCGTTCACGCACTACCTTTACTACCGCATTCGTACGGACGACCCGCGACCGACCACTTGTTCGCCTGTCCTCTACTCCCGACAATTCGAAGCCGGCAATATCCCGATAAAGGAATATTCTCGATATTCCAAGTGGTTTTAGCAACCCGAAAATTTGGCCAGCACTCTTTCCGCACTTATGCAATGCTATTACCGCGACTCGATTCTCTTTAACGACCCATAGTTTGCAAATTGAGACCAAACTAACTAGTATTCTTCACTGATCAGTGCATGTGTACTCAAAAAAATGTTAACGACTCTATTTCCGCAAGAGGTTTTGAACGATAGGTGCTGGAAATTGTGTAACAGAACTAGGTATTCGCAAAACTTCAACCAGAAACTGCAGCATTAAGGCTGAGATAATCCTTGCCACTGACCGTAAACGAAAACAGTCGTTATAGGGTTTTATGTGCGACACTACATCCCTTATATGACCGACTATATAGTCCTTCCTTACAAGTTCAATGTTAAATATAATTCTTTGATTCCCAGGAGGTAGTCCGTTTGCCAGTATTCCTGATGAATCCATCATAAAAGCTCATTCCATGAGGAGACTATTCTCTAATTTACTTGAGACTCACTTAGTGATAAGGCTATCTGACTACGCATTGTAGTTTAAGCGGAATTTATCCCGTTAAAATAGAAGTGGTATTTTGGAATAGAATGACAGCCCAGCCACCACTAAGACATTCATTCATTGTTACATTTGCATCTAGTGCTTGTTTAAATAATATTTCTGATTGATCTGGCCTGTGCTCGATCGGAAAAGAACCGATGAATTAAAACCAATAAAGTAAAAATAATAAGATACAAAATTGGAGTCCTCTTTGAGCACAGTTTTATAAGGTAACATGTTTAAAAATTCGTACTCGTATTCAATGGTATGTAACTGCAGATGCCACTAAGCAGAGTAGACTAAGATTTGTTACTTATCTCTTGCGTAGTTGGTCAACTTTAACGAGTACTTCTATATTGGTTTAAATAAGAAGCAGTCAAAATTGTAAGGAACCAGCGATAATAGCCATAAGCCGTTGTACCACATGGGTCACACTTAACGTGTTCCTTTTACTGATAGAGTAATCACAAAACCTTACCAAATTCGTTGACATTTAAAAGATTAAAAATAGTTTGAATTATGGGGTACCACTGGGCAGTCACTTGTGACCCATAGTCTTTGTATTGGTTAAGAACCATGTTGCCATTGCAACAAGAAGTCTCTTTGAAATGACATCGAAATAGATGTTCTCTCTCCTTCAATGGTTCAAAGACGTAAGCCCGAACCCCTGATATGGTTTTGGCTATTGTTTATGTTCATAAAATATATATAAACAATCATTCAGAAGCATGCCAGTGAAGGCGTAAGTCTTTCGTTGAAAAGGCTCGTGAGAATTTGGTAACTCAAGAACGTTTATGAAAAGATCAGAAAAGGATTCTTACTGCACTGAAGACAAGGATCACACTCAAGCCATAATGATTTCAATAAAACAAAACATCTCTTTAAAGATGCAAAAGGAAAAGGGAAACTTCTCCTGGGAGCTCGTTTTTAGCAAGGTTTTTTCGCTTTCCACTCTCGTAAATCATATCAAATATGTCTTGAACATTTTTCGCTACAATTTAGTCCTGAATTGTGAGTACTATGATAGTTTTCTTTATTTTTGCTGATGTTTGTTCCTCAACAGGGTGTAGAATAGGGAAGAGCACCCTTAAACTTAAATGACACACGCTCTAGTCGTATGTCTATGGTATTCAGAAGCGAAAGAACTTTGCCTTTTGAAAAATTCATCCCCTAATTGCTGAGCTGTGCTGTGAGTTGTACGAGTAGTATTGTATTTTGTATGGATGCTACTGATGCATGCAAAATGTTTGTATCATTGTATTTGCGCCTCCCTTTCGAACTGTAAAAAGTCACTATAAAAGTTTTTCGGGTTGTATTAAATATGCAACATACATATATCACACGTCCAATGAATACTGAGTGCGCGTTCTTTAGTCGTATTCATATGAGTTACTCGTACGTAAGTTATGCCATCTCTCAATTGTAAAAGAAAACATAGCTATAGATATTAAATACATGGATACTGACATATAGCCTTTGTCGTTGTACCTTATTATTTCATATCAGCCTTCTGAACAGATGTATCCGTACCTTTAACGAAAAGGGAAGTCCTCGTACTCGTATGCATTAGTAGCAATGAACAGCGAAATAAGGCAAACAAGAAAACGAAAATATTATAAAGCAGCTTCATCACTGGAGGATAAAAAAACAGTTCTGAAGGACTAAAGACACTGAGAAGTTTTTTATTTTATTTGTTAAATGATCACCTTCCGAAACATGTTTCATTTCTTTTAAGGAAGAGCAAGTAAACAATATTGTCTCGATTATGGATTTTTTTTTTGTTTGTCATGAACGTATTTTTTAAAGCGATTCCCAAGTGATGAGATGCGACTGAGGAAGGTTGGGGCAAAGGTAGGTGTTGCCGGGATCTGTATCGTAAGTTAAATGAGATTGCTTAGGATGGTAGTACGAGTATTTGGTGATGGGTTTTGTCATTATGGATGACGCAAGTGATGACCTACAACTTGTTGTCGCAACATTTATAAAGACATTTTGAATCTGAATGTGCAAATGAGGACCTCGGATCTATCCTGCAAGATTCAAGACGGATACTCTTAGAAATTTCTTCAATGTTTGAATTTTCTAGAATTGCGCTAGATTCTTGTTAAATGTGATTGTTTTATGCTGTCCATGAACGCGCATACCTTCATCTATTCTGTCAGAAAAAACGAAAGGATGGACACGTCTTCGTCTGAAGTTATGTTTTATTGATAGCGCCTTGTGATGTGATGTTTGGACATCTGGCAATCTCCAATTCGTCACGTATGCTTATTTTCATAAGCCGTATGCGATAATCAACTACTATTTGCAGAATACATAGTTACAACTGGTCACAGTGTTTGTCGCCCGTAAGGCGTGTGATTCCCCTTTAGGATGTCCTCTATCCAGAGACCATGTTTCCTTAATCACTGTCAAATCTGCTTAAAGTAGTTGAACGATCAGACGGACGAAATGGGATGTTAAAACAGAATGGATTGTCCTAAAGTTACTGTTAAAATTCAGTGTAGATACACTGGAGCCTTGAGATGTAAAGGATGACATGCTTTGTTGAAGATGTACTTCATAAAGCCGATTAAATGTTAGTAGTTGTAGACAGCTTTTTTCTCAGTTTAAAGAAACAGCAGCTGGCAATAGTCAAATGGATTCACTGCCTTTAAATTCTGACTACCGTAGTATGTACATAATCACCCTTTGCTTGCGGGAGGAAATCAAAACAAACCGAACGGCATGGAGCTAACTTTAAACCAAGGCCTCTTTGTATACTGCATTGCTTGTTTGGTTCTCGAGAGCGTAAATGAAGAGATTCGAGGAGCCTTTGACAATCGAACAGACGACCGTGGGTATTCAGAGGTCCACGCCGACTGTCTTTAGCACCTGAACCTACGGCTCGTTGGTGGTCATTGAGTGGTGGAGAGCGACAGGGAATTGAAGTCGTTTGAACAGAAAAGGGAAGTTAGAAGAAATCAGCGGAATTCGGCGGATGAAAACATCCTCTCCGCGGCCACATTCTATGACGTTCCTTAGTAGTTTTTCGACGCGGAATCTCTTGGTAATAGTACCTTCGTCGACTGACAATAGTTAGATTGGGTTAAACAGGGGTATGATGGATATGCTGTCACACAGACACCAGGCCGATCGCGATCCCTGTGGAACCAATTGGATTTGTCTTCAAATGGCAAAAACCTAAACAATCTCCCTGGTGAAATACTCAATTCCCTTGCAAAACCCAAGAAGGCCTTTGAAGTTCGTGTCATCGTGCCTTTAGGTTTCCGAAAAAGTGTTTGCCTAAAAATTTTCTTCGACTACGCGATATTGCCTCGCATAAGTGTTATGTCTTCAACAACTTGCAGATAACCGCAGAATGCTATCGCTGTTTAGTTTCATTAACTTCCTGGATCTTTTGCCGTCAAAAAGCGGCCAGAGAGCTTTGAATACCTTGTGTCCTTCAACCTTAGGTTGGCAGTCTTTATGATTTTTTCCTCGATAGTGCCCCTCACTTTACAAAGGGGTGGTTTGATATTGGCAACCTCACTATTGTCGAGTAGCCCTGCTTTTCTTGAAAGCTCATCTCGTTTGTTTATTTCCTTTAATACCGCAGTGTCCTGGCACCCAGCACAGTCTTACTCGGTTTTGACTACTGGCTGTGCGACAGCCCCTGACTGTATCAGAGTTGATGTTGTTTGATTCCATTGCATTGAGTGCGGCCTGGCTATCGATCTACATAGCAATATCTCTTTCGGATATCGATCTTATCCGGAAGGAAGGAATTTCATCCGTTAGAATTGAATTGCAGAGCAGTAGCTCCGCTAGGGCCGTGCAATGTCCCAAACTACTGCCCTTAAAGTAACCCAGATTAGTGAGTCGTATCGCACTGTTGCCAGCAAGTTTTTTGATTTGTAAATCGAGCGTTGTTAGGTGCAGAGAGACTTCCATTGCTGGTGTAGGGGTTGTACGGTGCGCACCTAATGGCTATAGAAGCCGTTCTTTGAACCGCTGCTAATTTTTAATCATAACCTCTTTTAGCCCGCCTGTCAAAATTTTGTGACAATCCGACCCTTAGATTTGTTTTGTTTTTTGCGATCATGGAAAAAGAGCAGTATCGCTCCGTGATCCGATTCTTCTTTTTTGGTGGCAAAACCTGCCCGGAAATCAAGCCCATTCTCGATTGTGTGTATGGGACCCATTCACCTTCCCGTACAACCGTTTACCATTGGTTTGCAGAGCTTCGCCGTGGTCGCACGTCGGTTTTTGATGAGCCGCGACCAGGTGGCCCACAAACGGTTACCACAGTGGAAACTGTGGACAAAAATCCATGATCTCGTATTGGCGGGCCGCCGAGTGAAAATTCGCGAGTTGGCTAAGATAGCAGGGATCTCAACTGAACGCGTTGGCCATGTCCTGCACGAGATTTTGGGCATGAGAAAGCTGTCCGCGCGATGAGTGCCGCGTTTGCTGATACCGGAGAACAAGCGCAATCGTGAGACCACTTCAAAGACGTGGTGCTTGGCGCTGTTTAATCGAAATCCAGAGAAGTTTCTGTGTCGTTTCGTGACCGTCGATGAGACATGAATTCATTGATACACACCAGAGACACCAAAGAACTATCGAAACAATGGCCTTTACCCGGTGAACGTGCTCCAAAGAAGGCGAAGACCGTGTCAACTAAGTGTCGGATTGTCACCAAATTTTGAAAGGCGGGCTAAAAGAGGTTATACTAAATGATGGTATACTCATTTTGGCTCAGTAGTGCCACCTAACTTACAACACGGGTACTTATCAAACAGCCAGTACATCATAGCAGGTTTTAAGCCTCAAATTTTTCCTTTGCAGATAAAGAGAGGATTAAGTGCCTTTTTGATTCTCTCCGCTACTTTAAGATTCCAATTCAGGTTTTTAGCCAGAATCACACCCTGATACTTCGCGCTGTCCGAAGGGGGATAATTCCACTCCGTTGAGTTTTAGGAGTTTGAATTGCGGTCGACTGACAATAGAACGCCGGAAAATTCTTGAGCTTGTGAAACGACTCCCAGAATGGCGTGCATGTTTTGATGCAGCGAATATTTCTTTACATCAAACCAGAGAAGGGGACGCTTGAGGCACGCGTTTATTTCATCTGCCCTTGTTCTGCTATTTGACGATAGTTTCCAGAGAATAAAAATCTGACGACACCCATCATTCTACTGTCATCGCGAATATCACTGATTTTATGTGCGCCATTGTGCACTCGTCTCAAACGATGAAAACTCAGGCTCTGCTCACAGATGCTTTATTGCCATCTTTGAAGATGTTGCACACGGTGCTTTAACTAATGTCTAAATTGAGAGGAATATGCCGATTTACCACGGAGCAGCAAAGTGACAGCGATACCCGATGAAATCACATACTGAGCGATATTGACTTCCCTTTGCACTCAACTCTGTGTGGTCGGATCATTACTCGTCTCTGTTGCGTACTCCCAGGTAGTTGGCATATTGCAGTCGACCTGGCTCTTGACATACAATACCAGAACATGCGCTCAATTGAGGCCACACTCTCTGCAGATCCCGGCTCGCTGGGAGAATACTAAAACTGAGTCAGCCTGTTCGGAAGAACATATTGGGGCAATCTGAGACCACTTTGAGCAATGCAGCCCTCTGCTAGAGTTTCGGACGTAAAAGTACTCGCTGTTACTTGGATGTACTGTATAAGCGTGGCTCAAGGTATTTTCTTTAAATAGCCCAGGATAGGCGGGCACCCGAGTCTAACGTCTTCTTCGGTTTAATACTCCCCTTCGTTTATCAGTGTAGTGGACCGGTACTTATTCACATAGCAGAGTTCTTGCGCATTCATCTTCCCAGCAAAGTTGAATAAACGCTGTGACAGTGGTGCTCCTTGAGTTTTCCACACGGTCGTGTATGAAAAACTGGGGGAACCTCTCGTGAATGGAGTACCCGGATATACACCACATTGCTTTAGACGTGCTGACATACCATATCTCCCGGATTGATACCGCATCACTTCATCGTTTTTATTTTGCACAGAGAGCGTGGCTTGATCAGTACCCATATACTCGTATATACGAGTACAAAGGTATTTTATAGCCTCATTCAACTTTGATATGAGTTTTCAGAGCATGTGATAATACCAGCGAAAAGGGCACTACCTCTCTGTTGTCCACTTCGCTGCTTTACATCCAACATCAGTCTCAGTTCTATGTCATGGACCGTGAACCGCACCAAATATCTTTTAATTAGCGAGAGGACCCATAATTTGTTCAATTTGAAAACCCGTGTGACAATATCATAACGATCGCGATCGTGAGATACTCGTACTTTCTCTTCGAAAAGTTGATTTCATAAATCTTCCCACTTTGAATTTGTTGGTATGGTTATAAACAGATCCGGACGAATATATTTTCGCACGTACACAAAAACATCTTGAGCGTGTTGGTCCATATAGCGCCAGTGAAGGAAGATGGCAATATCAGCAAGCGCTCTAGGTTGTCGGGAACACCGTCTTGCCTGACGGGGAAAACCAATCTAAACCAGCACCAATCTTGAAACTAATTCATTTTCACAACTTAACTAAGCAAAGAAGCCAGCACTGGATGCCAAATTTGCGGAAATGTCCCCCCAAAATGCCATAATCAAGAGTAAGAACTAAACAAAGAGCTAAACGGCACCCTCTGATAAAAATTCGTAAGAGTAGTGAAAAGTCTGGCTTTACATATTGGGTATATAATTTATTTCGTGCTGTTTTTTTTTCAAAATTTCAACGTTTATTTAAGAAAAACATGTACAATTGTATTATTCAAAGTATTGCCCATCTGAAGCTATGACTTTTTCCCATCTTTCTGACAATTTGTGGATCCCATCCCAAAAGAACAGCGCCGGTTTGGCAGCCAAGAATGAATCAAGCCAATTTTTGATATTCTGCTCAGATGTGAACCGTATTTCAGTGAGGGCGTTCTGCATCGACAGGAACAAATGGTAGTCAGAAGGGGCAAGGTCTGAGCTATAAGGCGGGTGGGATAACACTTCCCATCCACTGTTTTCCAAATAGTTCTTAACCGGAATAGCAACGTGGGGCCGAGCGTTGTCATGATGGAAAATTATTGCCTCGTGTCTGGTCGCATATTCCGGGGGTTTTTTGGCCACTGCTCTCTTCAAACGGATTAATTGTATTCGGCAGTGTTGTCCATTGATGGTTTCATCCGGTTCTAGCAGCTCATAATACAGCACACCCATCTGATCCCACCAAATACAGAGCATTACCTTCGCGCCATGGATATTCGGCTTTGCCGTTGATTTGGCTGGTTGGCCGGGTTTCACATATGATTTTTTGCACTTGGGGTTGTCGTAATGGATCCATTTTTCATCAGCAGTAATAATCCGATGCAAAAATGACTTCCTTTTGTGGCGTTCCAGCAGCATTTCGGACATGCAAAACCGCCTTTCGACGCCTCTCGGCTTGAGTTCATGTGGAACCCAATTTCCTTGCTTTTGAATATATCCAGCTGCTTTTAAACGTTTTGAAATGGCTGCTTGATTGACACCCAAAGATTCTGGGAGCTCTTCTTGTGTTTGGCAACAATCTTCATAGAGAGTAATGCTTCCAGTTCTTCATCTTCAAACTTTTTTGGCTGCCCAGGACGTTCATCGTCTTCCAAGCCAAAATCACCACTTTTAAATCGTGCAAACCACTTTTGGCACGTTCGCTCAGCTAGCGCATGTTCACCATAAACTTCCACAAAAATACGATGACTTTCGGCAGCAGTTTTCTTCATGAAGAAGAACTCCCTGCAAAAACACTTTTTCAGGCACAAAGTTCGACATATTTGAGTGAAAAAAAATTATTGTTGTTTACGCTTCAAATGAATGACATATACTGAAATGACGTACAATGACAGTAGCTTTCCAACGTATGTTCCAATGGAATAATAACAACGGAATAATACAAGTTACGCCATCTCTTAGCAAACCGCACGAATTAAGTTATAGACCCAATACATAAATAAAGTAACGTGGTGATGGAAATAAAATGGCGAGCATTGGATGCCGAACCAGTGGAGAAAGAGCTTTTCTGGTTTACCGTATAAAGGCAAAAATGACACGAGAAACTGTAACAACTACCGGATATTGATGGTGCGATCATGAGGTTGATATAATGACGCGCAAAATGATGCTGGCCAGAAATAAACTGTTTATGTATTGAAAGTTGGAGCTACGGTACAATGATAGGTAAAAGTTTCGAACTAGGAAACGTATTTTGTGACGGAAAATCACTACTTAAACTTAAAGAGGTTTGTTATACACGATATTCGTGTGTTGGATGATGTACAAGGAGGGAATATGATAGCGAGATGCACATGGTAGCCTTGTTGATTCGAGTCTTTCAGGGTGTTAGGGTTTACTGGCTTCTGATAAGTTTCTTGACATGACCGAGATGCTTTATCAGAGAACCGCAGTTGCGTTCTTTTATTTGGAGAATATTTTGATGTGAACTTGCTCAGCGATAGTCTATCTAGGAGCGATACTTATGGCTCATATTTAAAAGCTTTTGACGAACTGTGCTTAGTATATACGAGTTGTTACAGCTCTGAGCAAAAAAACGCTAGGATCCTTTGAGTTTAAGTGATGGACAGTGAGGGATAAAATGCCACCTTTCCACTTTTATTTTACAGCACTCAGGCTTGGATACTTTAATTAGAGAGAGCCATCTTAATTCTATGCAATGAACGGAGCCTTAATCTGCATGAGATAGTAACAAGACATGGGTCGAATAAAGAAAGTGAATCAAATTTCCAAGCATAGCTATCAACTTTTAGTTAAGGAGTGGAAGAAGTTTAAAGCCCTTTCACCTTACTTTCCTGAGCGTCCTTATCAGAGAAAATCCATTTAAAGCACTGGATATTTAAATTTTTAACACCTCGGCATCATCATAGGAAAAACTTTTAAACTTTTCTTCTTAAAAATATTCCCTTTCCTTCTTCTTTTGTGTAAGACTAACCATAATCAGGACAACCATTGCAGCAGGCTGCATTTAAACCGTAAACACTAAAACACCGCTCTTTTTGTTTTCTGGATTAAACTCATTTAATCCTAAGACTTGGTATGCAAGTTAATATTTACTAATTACCAGGATAAACGACATGACAGCAGTGCTCAAATTTCACTCACAACACTTGGAGGAAGTGGTTTCCGTAAGTTGGAGGCTACATTTTGTATTGACACTTCGGCTCTTCCCACTCCTTCAAAAATGTATTGCAACAAAATCGGATGTAGAGAGGCATAGTATACTGTAAACAGTGTATCTACAATAGTAACCACCCCCCTACATATGGGGCTGGCCTGCAGCCATGTAGCAGGAGGGATGAAATAATTAAATTGCTTAACCATGTCAACTCACCAACAGGAGGCAGTGGTCCTGGCAGTAGCAGTAGCAATAGCAATAACAATCTGCATCTGCTGACAGCTGATAAAGTGCACAATCGAATCCGTATCTACTTTATATCTATCGTATAACCCTGTGTTCATAATATTCCCTCACGGACGATTTGGCAGCTATAATAATGTTCTCATAGATTTGCTGTATTATTGCCAATTAATATGCAATGAGTTTAATATCAACTGGACCGGCTAAAGTGGACAGATTCTTGACAGTTTAATAGGCGAAAAGAGTGATTATTATCATTGTAAATATTCACTCATGTGGGCACTTGAACCATTTGTTTGAATTATTTCGCAGGAAAATTCAGAAAAATCGAATGCCTCGGGTGTACAGTATTGCACTTGTTCTCTTGTTAACGAAATTATAAAACGCAATATTTACTGTAGATTCGTGTGTGATATACAATTGTTTTAACTAAAACTTTAGTCGAAAGGCTCACAAAAAAAAAAAAAAACAGAGTACCTCAAGGCTGCGATGTTGCACCTATGTTGTTTAAGTTTTATTTAGTTGGGCAACATTTCCCATTGAACTAAATCACTTGATCCTGCCATATTGGCGTAGCCAAACTTTCTTTGTCTTCATTCGAGAGTGAGCTCCGATATCTTAGGCATTCTTGACCATTCTACGCATGGCTGAAATAATCATTTGTTTTTCAGAGTAGAGGTTCGTTTAGACTGCTTGTACGAATAACCACTCACCAGATTCAATACTTGTTCAATACAGTGACTGAATATACTCGTAGCTATTGTACAATCTATATCTTCCTGCTTTCGAATATTGACTTATTTTAAAGAATCTCTAGTTTCCGGTTTCTAATACTGCATTCAGGTTTTCTAGCATGAAACTAGTGAGAATGTCCGATCGGAGGACCACGGTGTAAGGTCCATCTGTTCTGTATTTTGTTGACGCAACTTGAGATGTATGTCTTTCGTTTAAGTTAGTCTATATTCTAGTGTATAACTGTTAACTAATTCAATTTGGGATCTATGAAGGGGTCACAACAATTTGGAATCAACTGAATAACTTTGCATTGCTTTCTTACTAGGGAGCTCAAATGTTGTTTTCCGTTTTTAGGATCGTTTCGCAAATACATTTCTCTGTCCAAGAGACTGAGTTTCAATAGGGCAATAAGGAGGAATATGCGCTTGGTATTTTCGCCGACATTGGGGATGCTTTGAACAACGCGACTTTTGACGGCATGTGTAACTCTGCCAAACTACGCGGAGTAAACGAATCACTATTGGAAGTCGGGGTTCTGCCTCCACTGTTATGGTTAATGCTGTCTGTCGGTCTGTTCCCTTTTCATTGCTAAATCGCTGAACCGATGTTGATGAAATTTGGCATGGACATAGCTGGAGCCCCAAGAAAGGACATATGAGGATAGTCCCAGAAGTATCCAACCTAACAAAGAAAACACAAAAAATTGGAGAAAAATATATTGATTTCTCTACGTCTGCTTTTAGTTCAATACAATTTTCCCAGCGCTGTTCAATAGGTTCGATACCCTGTTTATAGTGAGAATCGTCGTGCTCCTTAAAATAGCGATCAACCGCAGACTCCACCTCTTTTCTGTTGGCAAATCTTTTACCAACGAGCCATTTTTTTCAAATTCGGAAATAGAAAATAATCCGAGGGAGCTAAATCTGGCGAATTGGGTGCATGAGGAAACAATTCGAACTTGAACTCATTGATTTTGGCGATCGCGATGACGGATGAGTGAACTGGTGCATTGTGTTGATGAGACAAAACTTTTTTCAGCGCCGAATGCGGCCGTTTTTTCTTGATTTCATCTTTCAAACGCTGCAATAAGTTCGCATAATACACGCCGTTAATTGTTTTTCCTTTCTGAAGATAATCAATGCAAATTATCCCACGCGAAACCCAAAAAATTGACGCCATGACCTTGCCTGCAGATGGAGCTGCCTTCGACTTCTTTGGAGCCCATTCTCCCCTTAGAGTCCGTTGTTTTGATTATTCCTTGGTCTCGGGTGTGAAGTGATGGACCCATGTCTCATCCATGGCTATGAATCGACGCAAAAACTTGACTTTATTGCTGTGAAACTTCGCCAAACACTCGATTGAGGCATCCTCACGGCCCTTTTTTTGTACCATTGTAAGAAATCGCGGCACCCATCTTGCGCACAGCTTTCCCATGTCTAAATTTTCAGTCAACATGCAATGTACAGCGGTTTTTGAAATGCCTACCATATCTTCTAGTTCAAGCTCTTTCAATCGACGGTCATCCAATTGCATTTTGAGGATTTTTTTTTTGAACTCTGCCACCCAATATTTTATTGTTGTAAGCGAAGGATCAGACTCTCCCAGATTAGAATCCAGTTCCGTTTTGATGTTGGTTGGATTGAGGCCTTTTAAATGACAGTATTGTCGAAGACCAATTTTTTCCAGATTTAAAAATTCATTACGAGCGTTCACTATTGATGGCTGCCGAACAAATACTAAACAACGTAGTGTCGTCAAACTTCAAATTGGTTTGGTACTTTCTACAATTGCCATTCTTTTTAAACAACAACCGCCATCTATACGTTAGGTCAGATACTTCTGGGTCTACCCTCGTATCTATCTCAATATGGGCTGATCAGGCAATAACAGTTAATGGTGATCGCTATCGCGACCTGATAATATAGTTTTTTCTATCTAAATTGATATTGATGTGAACGCCATCTTGTTTC
This sequence comes from Volucella zonaria, assembly GCA_963966105.1. NCBI lineage: Eukaryota > Metazoa > Arthropoda > Insecta > Diptera > Syrphidae > Volucella > Volucella zonaria. The sequence continues at coordinate 49,352,121 of OZ014534.1, forward strand.
AAGAAGACGGTGCCAAATACCACAGAGCCCAAGAAACAATTCAATTGCTGCATCAATGATTTCATTGTCGTGTAATTTCCCTTTTTTGCGATTTAACACCGTTGAACTTTTTTCTTTGAGTTTTTTTGAAGTCTAAGGTTTATGTCATCAAGCCTACGACCACCCGCTCCTAGAAGGAGCAAATTAAACGCTGTATCAATGAAATGCAGACACATTTATGCAAAAATCTCATGGAAAATGTCGACAAAAGAGTCAGCATGTGCCAGCAAAGTCGTGGAGGACATTTACCCGATATGACCCTATACTAACGGGTGACCAAATAGCAATGATAGTTTTTCGAATTATTACCTTTCATCAGCTGCAAAAGTTACCAATGACATCCAGCTGTCAAAATATTCAGTAAGGTTTGCCATTTCATCATGCGCCATTTACGCTTTTCGAACGTGCGGAAATTATTAAAAAATATAGGTCGGTCGTAATCATGGCTTCAGTGTGCAGGCAATTCGTCGAATCGTGGAGAATTTTGAGCATGAGTACACTCTTTTGAATCTAAAGCCACCACCCAGACAGAGTTTGGAGCGAAAAGAAGAAAACATAGCCGCGTAGCGGCGATTATTGAAGAAGACCCAGAAATGTCGCTGATCAGCTGAATTGGTCATCGCCAGAGAGTCAACCCGACTTATTTGGCGGTTGGATTTGGGCCTACTTCTTCCATATGAGATTGTGCTGATGCAAGAATTGAGGCCGGACGACCATAGACAACGCCGTGAGTTGGCTAATTGGGCGCTGAAAATGTTGGCCAGAGATCTGGATTTTGGGCAAAAAATTATTTTCTCGGACGAGGCCCATTTTGACTCAGTGGCTATGTCAACAAGCAAAACTGCCGTTATCGGAGCGAACACAATCCACAAGTATCAACGCATCCACAAAGATTGACTGTTTGGTGCAGTTTATGGGATGGCGGTCCTTATTTCTTTCGAAACGAAGATGGCCGTCGATGGCCTCAGGTATAGAGCGAGTGATGTTAACCGACTTCCTGCGGTCAGAGCTCGGTAGCATCGATATATCTGAGCTGTGGTTCCGACAGGACGGCGATGCAGGCCATATATCCGGCGCAACGCTCGAAGTTGTCAAGGAGAACTTTGACAACTAGGTCGTCTCACGATGGGCGTTCATCAATTGGCCGCCGCGATTCTGCGGTTTGGCACCATTCGATTACAAAATTTTCTCTGAGGCTACGTCAAGTCCTTAGTCTGCGCTAACAACCACTTTGAACGAGTTTCTGGCTAACATTCGAGACGCTATTGCCGGAATAACGCCACACATATTGGACCGAGTCATCAAAAATTGGACCGACCGCTTGATGCACTGCCAGCGAAGCCGAGGTGATGTGCTATTCCACATATAATGGCATGAACGTAGCTTAAAAATAAAGCCAGAATCAATTTTATATCTGTCATCGGGCGCTCAAGGGTTAAGGTACCCTTTAAATGTTTGCACCCAGCGCAGGCGAAGGAAATTTAGGGAGGAAAGAAGGGGATAGGTGGTTTTAAATAAATTTTTTTTCCCATCTTTCTTATCCGGTCACCCTATTCTATTCTAGTTCTGTCTCTCTAATTTCTATCGCTGTTGGATGCACTAATCCTTGTTTAACTAATGCAACACTGTCTAAGATCTGGTCAAGCATTTCCTCTCATATTTTTAATTTTAGTATTTGATCTGTTTTAAGCTGTCGCATTATTGGTCGTTTACCATTAGGTGCTAGTTCTTTGTATGTGATGTTAGTTCTAACTGCTTCTTATCTGGTTCTACATATTATGTTTTAGAGGTTGGTTATTGTTTCACTGAATTATTGATTGCTTTGTTATTGTTTTATTCCATTACTGTCATTTGGTTTGTTATTTCTACTTGGTCTTGTTCTCGAATAACCATTTTTGTGTTGTTCTTATCATGTTTATTAGTCCTTTTTTTGCTATTAAATTTTTACCTGGTTCGATTGATGTTATTTTTCCTAGTTCTTTTTTTATTGTTGGGTCGTAAGTTCTCAATATTGTCCCTAATAGCGTTAACTGTTTGTCTTAGCTCGTAGGTATTTTTATAATATGGTGTTCTGTATTATCTCCGTTTGTTCTATGTTGATGTCAATGCATCCGTTGTCTGTTGTAATTCTGTCAGTCGTTAGTGTTGCTATTGTTTGTCCCGTCATTATTATTAGTGTTGGAAACGCTAATGTCATCACCCTTAAATTAGTGATTTTTCTCGAGATGTCTTTATATTTGACTGCCGGCCTAAAGTGTTGTTTAAGTGGTTGTCTTGCATCTTCCCAACTTGTTGGTTGATTATTGAGTATAAGTTCTTTGACTTGTCCGCCAACTTTTATATTCCAGATTACTTGTCATAGTTTTCTCTTTGTATCTGCGTCCATTCCGTTCAGATGTGTTTGAACAACGTTAATGAATTTTGTTAGATGGTTGTGGTCACCATCGAATACTGGTATGTACACTATTTCTTTCATGATAGTAACTGATCGACAGTGAGTCCAGAACCGCCGTAAGTCTTTCTACTAGCGCTGCTTCTATCTCTGGTTTAATTGGTTGTTTGAACGACTTTGAAATTTTATCTTGACGATTAATCGTTTTTTTTTTTTTTGAGTTAGTCCTTTCCTGCATCCGGTTTAGGTTTATTTTACGCACACCTTTTTATTACTTTTAAGCGCTTAACAGCTATGTTAATTAATATTGTGTTGTGTTTTAGTTGATTTTTAGTTAACGTCTTTAACACTTTGGAAGAGAAGACTACAAAATTCCTAACTGTGAGTTTTATGCTAATAATAATGATTCTTATTCTGCTGGAGGAGTAGGAGTATTTGTAGAAAATTCTCATGAGCCTGATGTTGTTGCTATTAACTTGATGATGTCCTTAAAGTCACGTGTACTGCTGCAAATGGAATTTGTGTTTACAGACTTCAAAACATGGCTCTGCAAATATTTTTGGATGAATTTTTATGTAACGAAAAAGTCGCAAATCTTGTTGTTATTGAAGACCTTAATATAGATATTCTAAGCCCAAATGTTGCTGTAGATAAGTGTGAATCCTTGTTGGCTGAACATGGGTTGATCTCATTTATGAATGAACCAACGAGGTCAGTATCTAACACTTCCTTAAGGTAGAAACTAATCAATGCTCTGATATTAACTTCGACCTTCAAATTACCGATCACTGTTTGACAGGTTTAGTTATTAATTGCGTACAGAACAAGAGCATTTCCAACCTTACTGTTCCAAAGTTTACTAAAATCAATTATAACTTATTATTAAGTGGCAAACTGTTGAGGGAAAACTGGTATGATGTGTACGCCGAAGAAAATGCTTCTGCACCCGATGAATTGTTTTCTGACCTCATTGATACATCTGGTGTATCCACAGTTAAAAGTAAATCTCGAATGAATCTTAAGCCCTGGATGAATGCTTTTTAAAAAAGAATGGGATACAGTTAACTATAAAAATATTAATCGCTTTACAGCTGTCTTGTTTGAAGACTGTACAATTTATAATAACAGGTTTGTTTTCATGCCCATTTCGGGATTTGAACTGCTTTAAAATAATTAACACTTTTAAAAGCTCACATTATTTTAGTGACAATGTGGTTTCCAGTTCTACTTTGGTTAAAATTGTCCTAAACGTGGTAGATGTTTTGGCCTACCTTTCTAATTCAAGAACTGTCTCGGAAACTGTCCCAGAATTGCTAAAACAGGCGAACGTAATTCCAATTTTCAAAAAGAGAAGCAGAAAAAAAGCGAGCTACAGACCGATTTCCTTGTTGTCTGTGAACTATAGAGTTCTTAAATTTCTTACTAAAATTAACTTCGTGAGTGCAAATCATTTTGGTTGCAGAGAAAACCATTATAACGAAGACGCACTTCTGGATTTCTGCCAATATATCTACCATGTGCTTGATGATAAGAAATGCTGCGCTGGGCTTTTTGTAGACATAACAAAGTCCTGTGGCATGGTAGATCATCACATTCTTTTGAATAAATTGTATAGAACAGGATTAAAAATAGAATGCAAAAAGTAAAAATTGGCGATAGTTTTGGAGAACCTAAATTTGTCAACTTCGGTGTTCCCCAAGGTTCTGTCTGAGGTTCCTTACTTTTACCTTACGACACATAATTTATTTCCAATAATACTCAGAAACTTCAACATATCTTCTGCAAGTATGTTGTTCTTACAATTTTTATTTGTTTGATGTTTTAAATGTTTGTTGTATTGGCATATATTTTATATGTTAATAATTATAGAGTAATATTAATAATCTTTAATCAACAACTTATTCTGCCTAAGCAATTTTTTAAAAAAAAAACAACTAGCGAATGCGTATTCGTTTTGTTCGCAGTAACAGAACAATGTTCAAGTGGATGAAAGTTTTTTTGTTTTTTAATAAATTTTTTGAAAGTTTCTGTTTTGTTGTACATATACCAGCGTAATGGTAAATGATGGTGGTATTGTTTGGTATAACTCTCGCAGTGTCTTCTAGCTTTTATTTTTTCAGCGGCAGCCTTATCCTTTTCCTTGATAGCATCATAACTGGCTGGTTTACCCAAGCGAACAAATTGGCGGTTGGAGCACGGAAGGCCATGCCGGTAAGTTTACCATTCAAGGCTGGAATGACTTATTCAACAGCCTTGGCGGCACCAGTGGCAGTCAGGATGATGTTTTGTGCAGCACCACGTCCATCACGATGGTAGCGTATAGCCTTCAACAATTTCAAAGTTGTCATGGATAACTTTAAACAATGGAGCCAAAAAATTGATGGTGCAACTGGCATTGAACACAACTTACATTGATGGATCGTAGGCTTCCAAGATGACACCGCAAACGAACATTGGTGCATCAGTTGATGGGTCAGAGATGATGACCTTCTTGACACCACTGCTTAAATGGGTTGATGCCTCTTCGATGGTGGTGAAGACACCAGTTGACTCAATGCATTTAGCGCCGGTGGTAGCACCTTTCAAGATGGCAGCACGTAGGACCAAGTATCCAATACGTCCGAATCCGTTAATGCCAGTTTTCGACATAATGGCTTTATGTAAGCAAATTTACTAAGGTAAAGAGAACCGATAAATATATAACTTCACTCCACATTAATCTACGTTAACTTAATGTTTAGTCTTCCATTTGTCGGTAAACTAAAAAGCTTTAGCGGATGATTTTGCGTTTGCGTATTGCTTAAATAATCGCTTCAACATCGTTGCCGAAATCAACCAAGATGTTCGCTTGTTAAGAATCTGGTTGACAAAACACAAGTTGATAATTAGCAGTAAAACTAAGCTTACTTCAGTCTTACCACAAAAGAGTCCCCGGAAATCAGCATCCTGTACAGGCAGCGTGTTGCCGCACATTTAAACTACTCCAATGAGATTGTTGTGCCTTCTATAATGAAAATATTGGGTGTAATATTAATTGCTTCGAGATTGAATTAATTAAGTCTTATAAGTACTTAGGAGTTGTAATAGACGAATCCCTAAATTGGGACTAAGATATTTTTATCTTGAAGCAATATTTGTTATCCACTTTCCGAAATTTGTATCGGCTTCGAAAGTACTGCTGTACAAGGATTTAAAAAAAAATATTTATTTTTTGATCCTCCATTCCAGATTAGAATATGGTATCAGTCGTTGGGATGGTATTTATTCGTATTTTTATAAAGTATTGCACAACAACTAGCTGTACTACAAAAATCTGTGATAAGAAATATATTATGCTATTCGTCTCGTGTAGCCAACACTTTAAGGCTTTTTAATAAATTGGAAATTCTGTCTGTAAGGCACTTGTACTATTATAGGGCGATCAGATAAAAACGATAGAATTTTTTTTTGAAATAAAATAACAATGGTGTGAAATATAAAATTGAATTTGGCTTTATTTTGAAGCTACGTTCATGCAATTATGTGTGGAATAGCACATCATTTAAATAGCCGCCTCGGCTCCTGTGGCAGTGCATCAAGCGGTCGGACAAATTTTTGATGACTCGGTCCAATATGTGTGGCGTTATTCCGGCAATAGGGTGTCAAATATTGACCTCGAGCTCGTTCAAAGTGGTTGTCGGCCTCGACTCACAATGTAGTTTCAGAGAAAATAATCGGGTGGTCTCAAATCGCATGAACCCGGCGGCCAATTGATGAACGCCCACCGTGAGACGAACTAGTCGCCAAATTTCTCTTTCACAAATTCATGGGTTGCGTCACTTGTATGTCATGTATCGCCGCCTTGTTGGAACCACAACTCAGATATATCGACGTTGTTGAGCTCTGACCACAGAAAGTCGGTTATCATCTCTCTATACCTGTGACCATTGACGGTAACGGTGTCTCCTTCTTCATTTCGAAAAAAATGAGGTTCGATGATGCCGCGCCATGCCATAAACAGCACCAAACAGTCAATCTTTGTGGATGCATTGATGCTTGGCCGAAGACTTGTGGATTGTGTTCGCCCCCCAATAACGGCAATTTTGCTTGATGACATAGCCGCTGTGCTAAAAGTGGACCTAGTCCAAGTAGATGAGTTATTTGCCAAAATCCGGATTTCCATCCAACATTTTCAGCGTTCATTTAGCGAGCTCACGGCGTTGTTTATGGTTTTTGGCTTCAATTCTTACGTCAGCACAATTTTGTACGAATGTAGGCCCAAATTCAACCGGAAAATAAGCCGGGTTGACTCTCTGGCGATGCCCAATTCAGCTGATCAGGACCGAATCGACATTTCTGGGTCTTCTTCGACACTGGCCGCTGGGGCGGCTATGTTTTCTTCATTTTGCACCTGGTCTGGTTGGTGGCTTAAGGGGTTAGGCCACTCTAGAGCCCGTAAAAATAGGCTTTTTTGTGATTTTTTTTTTAGGAAAAATATAAAATAAATCGACTTTACAAAGGTAGAAGTTTATTTTACATATGATTGGCTGTAAAACATAATTTTTATAGAATAATTTATTTAAAAATTGTGGCTGTACTGCGCTTCTCAGATGACCTCTCTTTTTTGGAAGAGTCTACGAGCGTACCAACAGCTCTTGTAAATTTGTGATTATGATGAGTCATTAAATTTTTTTTTATTTTACATAACAACAGTTGGAGAAGTACGTAGGATTTTTTTTTTGATATATAGATTTTTGGCCGATTCGCAGAAAATTGTTAATAACAAATGAACTGTGCTTATATTTTTGAAGATCTACTTAATTGGTGAATTGGTTAAAAATTGTTCAGGTTATCGGTGCGGCCTACTTGAAAAATGCAGTTTTGGGATAAACGCGTTTAAAATTTTAAGTTAACCTCGCTGACTACTTGGCGGCCTTGTACTATACTTTGAAAAACTAGTACTTGGTGATATTTCCCGGCCATAATCTTTTGGGATATCATTTTTGAGGTCCTAAGGGACCATTGAAAGCAGTAAAACAAAACAAAAACAAAAATAAGATGTACATGCAATAGGCTTCTTGGCATGTACCCCATTCCAAGAGTGCACTCTCTGAAAATGTTAGGAATCCACTTCAACAGCAAATACAGATGGAACACTTACATCGAACAACTTCTTCCACCGCTGGCTACACGGCTGAATGCCTTTCCAGTACCCATTATCAATAATATCGTTAACAAAGGCAATTTTAATCAACAAAATAGTATTTGGGTTATTCCTCTATGGGCAAGCTCCTAAGTCACAATTAAATAAAATTAAAACTATTTATACCTCTGCAATAAGAACAGCTTTGGGGCATATCGTACGACCAACATCAACAATCTGCTTTTCAAGTCGAATATGCCTACTATAGAAAATTTAAGAGATATCTGTACCAGAAAACTATTTAAATCCCTTTTATCTAGCTTTGACACCCCGCTTGCAAAATTGATAAAAAACGAACGAAACAAAAAGAAAACGACCAATAAAACTCCTATCAACTATCAAGAGAATCATAGCACTATGTGAAGCTGAAAATATCCCGTACAGACCGCTCAAGCCTGCCCTTCCTAAAAACCCACCATGGACATTTAACACAAAACTAATAGACACGTCAGCTCACAAGTGCGCTAAGTCATCAACCCTCCCAGAGGTATTTGGCGCCGAATTCATTGCAATAAAACACCATCTCAAGGACTACACATTTATTCACACAGACGGGTCAAAAACAAGCAATGTTTCATATAGTGTCACATCATTAAACGATATAATCCGCCATGCTATTCTTCCCCTATACACCTCGGTCTTTTCTACGGAAATAATTCCAATATACATATATAGCTGCAAGTCACATCAAAAACGCAAAAAGAAATGATCTGTACTGATTCCTTATCCTCCATAGAAGCCACAAAAAGACACTAACAATGGCGATTATTATCCAAGCCTTATTAGAAATTTCATCTCCGATAATCACCCAAATATAAAGCTTGTATGGATTCCCGGGCACATGCAAATACCAGGGAATGGCTTTGCAGATAAAACCACCAAAAATGCCGCCAACTTACCTTTAATTTGCACCCCAAAGTTAGTTATAAGCCTCAAGACATCAAAAAGTGGTTAAACTTCCAACACAAAACCAAACTCCAACAAAAGTGGCTAAATTCCTCAGAGTAGTACAAAAACGCTAACGAAACCAAACTCAACATTAAGGATTACCTCTTTACAAATTAAATAGATAGGGAGTCCAAAACAAAGCTGCATAAGTTTATACGACTTAGACTAGGTCACACCCAACTGTCTCATCAACACTATATCGACAGAAACATATCATCGCTATGTCCTTTCTACACTCAGGCAACCATCTCGATTCCACATATACGAGGGCGGGTCAATAAGTCCGTGACTTTAAATTAAAACACAGATTTTTTGATAAAAAAATAATTTTATTTTTCAACGTAGTCTCCCTTGAGCTCTATACACTTTGTCCAACGCTTCTCCAATTTTTTTATCCCTTCCAAAAAAAATGATTTGTCGAGGTCCTCAAAATAGGCCTTTGTTTGCGAGATGACTTCATCATTGGAGTCAAATCTTTTTCCACCAAGCCATTTCTTCAGGTTTGGGAACAGAAGTAGTCGCTCGGAGCCAAATCTGGAGAATAGGGTGGATGAAGGAACAATTCATAGCCCAATTCATGGATTTTTGCCATGGCAACTGCACATGTGTGCACCCTTGCATTGTCTTGGTGGAAAAGAACTTTTTTCTTGGCCAAATGAGGTCGTTTTTTTTTCAAATCGTCATTGAATCGGTCCAATAAGTTGGCATAATATTCCCCATTGATTGTTCTTCCCTTTTGAAGGTAGTCAATGTGGATTATTCCGCGTGCATCCCAAAAGACAGTCGCCATAACTTTATTGGCTGACAAACCCACCTTGGCCTTCTTTGGCGCCGATTCACCCTTAGAAACCCACTGTTTTGACTGTTGTTTGTTCTCTGGTGTGTTGTGATGGATCCATGTTTCGTCCACGGTTACAAAACGGCGCAAAAACTCCTCCATATTGCGATTAAACAACGCCAAACCTTCCTGTGAAGTTGTTACACGATTGCGTTTGTCGTCGACTGTGAGCAAACGCGGCACCCATCTTGCGGAAAGCTTTCTCATGCCCAAGTGATCATTCAAAATTGAAACCACTGAGCCATGCGAGATCCCTACGGCTTCCACAATCTCTCGCACTTTCAATCTTCGGTCGGCCAACACCATATCGTGAATTTTTTCGATTGTTTCGGGTGTAGAGACCTCAACTGGGCGTCCAGAACGTTCGGCATCTTCAGTGCTTGTACGGCCACAACGAAATTCAGTAAACCACTTTTTTACCATTGAAATCGATGGTGCAGAGTCCCCATAGTATTTATCCAGCTTAGCCTTGGTCTCGGTAATGGTTTTTTTTCGCAAGAAATAATGCTTAATAAGCACACGAAATTCACTTTTTTCCATTTTCTCCTCAAATTAGTGAGTAGTCTGATAAAAATAGCTGTCAAACACAAACTAACTGACGCAGCAAGTTTAAATTTTGACAGAAGTCAACTGACAGATGCCTGTTGACAGGAGCAGTGTTGCTGTTTCAGTAAAGAGGTCAGAAATTCAAAAATTCACCCGCCCTCGTATCACCTTATATAACCCATTTAAAAAAAAAAAAAAAAAACAAACCGATGGCCTTAGTTGCTCGTGCTTTCCCCTGGTTTTTGTAATTTTATATTATAAGCCAGTTTAAATAAATAAATAAAACAACGATTTTTTGAAAATCTTAGAGTGGCCTAGCCCCTTAAGATCCAAAAGAGTGTATGCATGCTCAAACTTTTCCATGGGGCGACGAATTGCCTGCGCCGACCTCACGACGAAATTCACGTAGCGTTTTTAAAACTGAGCCGGGGTTTCAATGATAATTTTTTAATAATTTCCGCACGTTCGGCAAGCGTAAAACGATGCATGATGAAATGGCAAACCTTGCTGAATATTTTAACAGCTGGCGAAACACAATAATTGGAAAAACTATCATTGCTATCTGGTCACCCGTTACAAAGTCCTAACAATTTTCTAGAGACCCACCAATTACACCCATAACCTTCGAAGCAGTATAAGTACCATGGTTAGCATTCTACCTTTTCGCATTTCAGACTGAAGAAAGTTTTACTCTGTTTTATTGCGCAAACTATTCAATACTCTTCCCGAAGATATACGGGCCATGAAGGTTTTGAAAAAATTTTAATTGAATGTAAAATTGTGGCTTTTGAAATAAGGGGTCTTCCAATAGGGACTTCCGAACTTTCACAGTTGATAGCGGCCATATTGTTGAAGCTAAAGCTGTCAACGCACATAGCGTCCGCCCAAATGATAAAATTGTTTTGTGTTCTGTTCGGGTAATGTTCCGCGCGCTTCGCCCATTTTACGGTCGCCATAATCGTCCTACCGACGGGACTATTAGCAATGTTGTGAATAAATTTGAGTCCACTGGTTCAGTAAACGATAAACTAACACCTGTACGTCGACGAAACACAAGATCTGCCGAAAATGTCGCCGCTGTCTGTGAGAGTGTGCAGTAGAATCCGAGGCAGTCTATTTCGCGTCGCTGACAAGAACTTGGCCTTTCGCAGACCACAACTTGGGGAATTTTGCATCCTGACTTGGGCCTACACCAGCATAAAATTCAACTGACACACGAGCTGAAAGTAAACGACCATAGACAACGTCGTGTCTTCGCTGATTGGGCACTGAATTAGTTGGAAACTGACCCTAATTTTCATCGAAAAATCATCTTCAGCGATGATGCCCATTTCTGGATGAATGGATACGTTAACAAACAAATTTATCAAATTTGGGACGATACCAATCCATATGAGGTCCAAGAGCGTCCAATGCATCTCGAAAAAGTCGCTGTTTGGTGTGGATTTTGGGCTGGCGGCGTCATCGGTCCATATTTCTTTGAGAACGACGTTGGCGAGCGCTATAGATCGATGATTAGCAACTTTTTTTTTAGCCTGAATTGGATAATATGGACAGCAACGACATGTGGTTTCAACAGGATGGCGCTACGTGCCACGTAGATTTTTTCTTGTGGGGTTTTCTGAAGTCGCAAGTTTATGCGAGTAAGCCACAAACCACAGCGGCCCTCAAAGTCAACACAACCCATGTCATCCGTCAAATTCAGCCTGATTTATACGCCAGAGTCATGGAAAATTTGACATTTCGGATGCGCGCCACCCAGAGAAGCCGCGGCGGACATTTGAACGATGTTATATTGTATTCCATACATAATGGCATTGATAGGCCTTCGATTCCAAACGAATAAAAAATTTCGATGATATCTCACACACACTTTGTTTTATTTAAAATTAAAGATGGGAAGCGCTTAATGAAGGACCCTTTATAATCATCCTGAAATTGAAACTTTATAGGAGTATGAAATAAATGTTTTTAGTTTTAAAATTCGTAGAACTTACCATTAATTTTTAAAAATAATGTCCTTAAGATGGCGGCCGTTAGCTGCAATACATTGCTGGGGTCGATTTCTAAAGTTTTGAACAGCCCGTTGACATTTCGAGGGGTATCGCGTTCACTTCTTCAACAATTCGCTCCCTTAGCTCTAGCAGGCTTTGGGGGCGACGTTTAAACAGTTTTTTCTTAAGATATCCGCAAAGAAAGAAGTCGCATATGCTTAAATCCGGCGTCCGGGAAACATTTTTCTTAAGCATTTTGAGAATTTCGTGCTGTGTGGGCTGTAGCTCCGTCCTGTTGGAACCAAATATCCCCTAATCCCTCTTTTCCAACAACCAGTTATAGTTGAGGTTGCAGACAATTTTGTAACATTGAAACAAAACGCCCGGAATTCACGGTCACGGTCATGGTCACGGTCACGCTTCCCTCTTCAAAGAAGTACGGGCCAATGACGCCGAATTGTGATACGGCACACCACACCGTTGGCTTAGGAGAATGTAGCGGTCTTTCATGAACAATTTGGGGGTTGTCTTCAGTCCAGTAGCGAAAATGTGCCTCTTCGCTGCCGCAGATCGCTGCAAGCATTTGCTCACATAGATTTTGGCGGTTGACGTAGTCAGGTGACTTCAATTTTTGAACCATCATTATTTTGAAGGGATGGAAATTCAAATCTAAATGCAGAATCCTCCTCAAACTGCGGTCTGAAACCCCAAATGCAATAGCGTGCCTTCGAGCAGAACATCTTGGCGATTGCTCGAATGCTGCTTTCACTACTTAGCTCCAGATTTTCTGGTGTTCTGATGGATGTTCGTCGGCTATGTGTATCTATTCTGGCGAATCCAGGACCGAATTGTGTTCGCAGTAGGAACAGCATTATTGCGCGGATTGTAAAAGTGTCGCCGAAAAGCTCTTTGCGTCGCAATCACAGATCGGTTGTTTTCATAAAATGCACGCACGGCAAAGCCACGATGGGCATGCCAACAGAATCAAAGATGGTTCTGCCACACCCTGTAAAAGGCTGCTATTTAATTCAAAAATTGCTTTTCCATCATTTTTGACCGGCATTATTAGTTTTATTTCTTCCTTTACCATTCAAAAATTAAAATGGTTTAAGCTTATAACTAAACCTTTTTAAATTTTTATGTATTGACAATGTTTTCCACCCCACACTGAAATACTTAGAATGATACGTCATTTACAATTCTCTTAATTGTAAGACAAGAATTGTAATAACATTATCAATAAGGGCATTCATTTTTAAGATAAAGAATTAACGGGCATATTGCCCGGTCTCTTATGGATTCTTCCCGTTTAGTAGAATCCTACCGACTGCTCCACATAAGTATATTCTGCTTGGCGAGAGTAAACAAAACAATTTTTAAACAACGATACCTTTTTTGTATGGACTTAAACTTACTAACTACCTGTGGCACAATTTGTCACGTTTGTTGTTAACTCATTTTTTTTGTAATTGCACGTGGCGACTTGTGGTGCGATATTGAATCTGTTGCAACATTGTTGTCGATATGCGCATATTAATTTACCGTGCAAAGTGTGGGAAAATAAATTGTCCTCTTGTTACTAAGGAGAGAAAATTGATGTACTCTCGTGCTTTATGGGATGTATGTAACTCGTAACCTGTATCGGCTTTTATGCATATCATATGATGAAACGAGAAAATGATTTTAATATGGTACCACGATGCAAGCAACCGGCTAATTAGTTTTATGTCGACATGAAAGTTGAAAGCGAACGTTTTTTATGTTTTGAGCTGAGAATTATATTCATCTTCGAGATTTTTTTTTTTTTTTTTTATAATTTACGCCCGCCTAAGGGGTTGTGGATACCCTTATACTGTTTCCAAGGCGCGGGCGGAAAGATAGAATGAGGAGAAGGGAAAGTTTGTGATGTAGTGGTTTGAAACTCAGGTGTGTTTGGTTTCGATATTGACTCTCCAGGGGTGGGAGTCCGAATAGGACTGTGGCTGTGCTGCAAATGTTAATCCTAATACTACAGGCATTCATTTGTGAATATTCCGCGATACCTGGAACAACGTACAGTTGTATGGTTTGTTTAAGTCACTTGCTTGTGAATTTGCTGGCGCTATCTTATCAGTCGTAGAAAAGGAATCAGCCGACAATGTTCTCATAGACGACTACCAAAAATACTTTTCGAGTGAAACGTGGATGAACCAAATTTATTGAATTTGTTAATTATTAAGCATCATGCTACTCGTACAATATGGTTTTGAATATAAAAATAAATGTGAGAAAAATCTAAAAGCATATTCGTCCTGATTTATTCGTAACCTTCACATGCAACGCAGCAGAGAAGGCAACAGTCGATGACTTATTGGCCTGCCGCGATTGATAGACATGATACGAATATAGTTGCAAGAGTTTTTGGGTTAAACGTAAGAAAGCTAATGTCAGTTATAACTGAAAGAAACATATGGCATATCAAAAAGTCTTATCTTTTATGTATTCTTTAGTTAGGGAGTAACGCGGTTTACCCCATGTCCACTTTATACTTTGGGTAAAAGAGAAGTTGAGACACAATGAAATTGATAACGTCATCCGCGCAGAAATACCTGATACAACCACGACATATGGCTCCAGCAATCCTCAATCTCCTTGCATAAAAGGCCCCACGTAGGCGTCACAAAGAGATCGCGTACCTACTGAAAGCGCATTTTTTTTTTTTTATAATTTGCGCGCATTCAAGGGATTTAAGTACCCTTAAAATGTTTGCACACAGCGCGGGCGAAGGAAATTTAGGGAGGAAGAAAGGACAGGTACCAATGTACAATGTTTTTAAATGTTTGTAAGTTATAACGACCAGGAAACACAGAGATCGGCAGGCCATTCCATAAGCGAGTTGTACGGCTTAGGAAAGAATCACGATATTTTAGAGTACGTCCGAAAGTGGGCTTGAAGATATACTGATGAGCATTCATAGCGAGACGGGTGTGACGGTTAAAGATTTGAATGGGCGGAATGCTACTGGCGATTTCTATGGAGCACTGGTGGTGGAAATAGCGATAAAACAGAGTGAGACCCGTGACTTTACGTCTGTGTTCTAGGGTGTCCATTTTTTGAGTGATATTACATAGTATCACCTATAAGTTTTATCGCACGGTCATGGATCCTATCTAGCAGGTGCAGAGATGTTTTGGGCGTACCCGACCAGATGTGGGCATTGTCCTCCAATTTCGGGCGGATGAATGCCTTATATATTGAGGCCTGATCAGAGGGGGTGAAATATTTCTTACATCGCTTGAGGAAACCTAGACATTTCGCAGCATTTTTGACGATACCGAATATGTGGTCATTCCAACGTAAGTTTTCCTTGACACACATACTGAGAATGGAAAGTTTATCGCTTCCGACGATGCAAGTGCCATCCATGTATAATGGCTGGGTGTTTAAATTTCGCTTTAACGACAGCAGACTATGTTGGTGGTTAGCCATTTAGTAATGCTATTTATATCGGAATTTAATGAGCTTAACATACGCTGTCGTTCCCGTTCTACAGCCGAAGAGCAGGGACGTGAGTCCGGGAACGAATAAGAAAAGCAGAGAGTACTGTGATCAGCAAGGCAATATATTGGATTAGAAGTAGCAGACAAGAGATCGTTGTTAAAAATTAAAAAGACAGTCGGGGACAGAATGGAGCCCTGGGGCGCACCAGCATTTACTTTGTGAATATCAGACTTGAAACCATCCAAGGCAACTTGAATTGAACGTTCCGAAAGGTAATTTCTAATCCATTGAAAAAGAGAGTCGTCGATCTCAAAAGCGAGCATTTTCGACTTTAGAAATAACAGGTGCAACTATCTTGCTTTCGCCAGATTGATGTACGCTTTGGTTCCACTTTTCGGTGAGACATGCCATCAAATCACCAGTGGACCTGTTGCTCCGAGAACCATACTGCCGGTCATTAAGAAGTTTTCGTGTTTCGAGATATTTCATGAGCTGACGGTTTATCAGCGTTTCTATGAACCTGGTGAGAAGGGACAGAAGTCCAATGTGTCTGTAGGACGAGAGAGAAGAAGATTCGCCTTTTTTAGGGACGGGCTGGACAAATACTGTTTTCCATCTGGTCGGGAAGAGTCCTAAAGAGTAAGATTGATGAAAAAGCTTACGCAGTGGTTTTGTCAGCGAGGAAGGACACCTCTTCAGAAGAAGGTGAGATATACCATTATACCATCTGGACGAGCGGATTTGTGAATGTTAAGATCTTTAAGAACTCTTGCTACTACACGAGTGCGAAAGTGGATTCGTCCCATTGATTATTCGACGCACTCAAGTGTAGGTGGAGGCAAAGCACAATCTGGGAGTGTTGAGCTAACTGCAAAGTGCGCAGCAAGCAGATTGGCCTTGTCCAAAGAGCTGACAGCTGGAATATCATTTTAAATGAGCGTTGGGATGGAGGATGAAGCAGAATTTCTAATGTTTTTGACGAACGACCAAGATTTTTTACTGTCTTTGGGACATTGCAGTATTTTTTGCCTCAGTTGTTGGTCGCATTGGAATTTCACACTCTTGGGAAAGACGTTGCAGTCATTTCTGGCTTGTATAAACTTTTTTCAGTTTTCCTCTGTCGGGTTGGTTTTGTAGGACCGAAAAACCAATTCTCTAACCCTGACAGCCTCTTTACAGCTCGAGTCGTACCATGCCTTTTCTTTTGGTCTGATACTCTTCATCCGATGAGGGATAAAGGATCTCATTCCAAAGAGAATAGTTTCTGTGATTATGTCAGCAGCGGCATCCACGTCGTTATCGAGGAAACATAATGACCAGTTAAAATTCCTAAAGAAGTTTTTAAGTCCGCTCCAATTGTCTTTCTCGTATTGCCATACGGTTCTTTTAGAAATCTTTTTTCTAACTGTGTGGTGGGTGTACGAGAATTTAGCTGATATGACACAATGGTCCGACGAGCTTAGAGGGGACAGCACATCTACGAAGTACTTATCAGGGTGAGAAGTTAAAAATAAGTCCAGGGTGTTGGCGATATGGCTATCAACGTCTGGTATTTGTGTGGGCTCATTTACAAGCTGGATTAAGGTATTTTCCTTAGCGAAGATCTCAACACACCGTCCTTCGGAGTTGTCTGTCCAGAACGTCGAAGCCACCCAGAATTGTGTATATTGAAATCGCCCGTCATAATGATTTCAGTATGGGGATACAGGTATACAGCAATTCATTATAGGTCGAATTACTGTCCAGTTTGGGGCTTCTGTAAATAAAGCAGTAGTGGGTAATTTGCTGACCAATATGGAATTTTAGTCACATGAAATTGAATTCTTGTTCGGCTTTTTTGTTGTTATAAAGTGGTAAAGACTTTTTTATGGATTCCGGTAACCGGAATTTTAGATTATTCCATACTACTGCATATCGTAACTTTTATGATATTTCTTCTCATCGTCTTTTCAATAAATTGCCTCATTCTATTAGAGCTATTAATGTTCCTCAAGAATTTTTTAAACGTGTAAGAACCTGGCTATTTAATTTTACTTTTGAAAGCATAGAGCTCCTGGTTTCTGCTGATCTGATGTGTTGCAATTATATAAGTTGTAATCTATAATCTTGTTGAATGGTATTAATTGTTATTTTTTGCTATTGTTTAAAATGATGTTATGTACCTTTCAGTTATTTTGATTCAGAATATTAAATTTTTAATTGTTCTAAGGGATCACCCCTCCAAATTTATTTTATATTGTTAAAAATCTAATTTTAATAAAGTAAATTAAACTAAAAAAAAAAATCGGCAAGATAAAGAAGTTGCTGTTGCAGTAGCTTCCTGAAATAACTGCCACCCTACTCGACCGTTCGGCACATTCAGAAGTTAAACTGCCGTTGAGCTTAACTCATGAAGAAACAGCTATTTGTAACATCAGTAAAAATAGCGATCGTGGACGGTTGTTGCAGCAATGTAAGCTTTTGATTTGAGACCAATGTACAAAAGAGTAATCGAAGCACTAAATTGGACCATAAAAGATATTAGAAGCAACAACAGAGGAGTCTCTTATATCTTATGAGTCGGTTAATTGGCAGAACAAGCTTTCGTAAAAATATGATGTAACTACTGCTTTTACCAAACTTCAGTGAACGATCTGCCTACATGGAGACTGTCCCACCAAGCTTAGCTCTGCTCAAGACGCACTGACATTATCAAAGCCATCTTCCGTTTAAAATGGAGTGGACTTTGTACAACAGGCGCTGGAGTTTTGTTGGCCTTGCGCATCGACTCGCTTTTGACCCTGGCCTGATGTAAGGGGACCAAAACTCTTTTTGCTGCGAAGATGCGAAATTAGCTTTCTCTGTGTCTATCCATGACATCCATGTGAGCATAACTGCAGATGTTATATGTTCAGGATGACTAGGCAGACCAAACGAATGTTTCCCTCTTAGAGAGCTGTTAATCTCTTCGGTCCATTGCTAGTGTCCCGGAGCATCTATTTTTCAAGCTCGGCAGTTTCAGGTTACGTGATGCTAGTCTCATTGCCGATTGTCTTTTCGAACATTTTACAGGAATCCGAATGCGCCTTTTGCATTTCTAATTTTGCTGCTTACATCGAATTTTTTGTCGCCGTTCTTCCTAAGGGATTGAGATAGCAGAGGAATGCTGGATCCCAGTGCAGGAACCTACAGAGCAAAAGTAAGTTTTTTTTCGACGTTGTGGGCTGTTCTTCGTTTCTATTTGGGATGATTTTCAGTATTAATTTGGCGAAAGCCAGAAAAACGTCTGCCTTTCTTTGCTTTTCTATGGATTGTTCGCTTTCCACTCTTTGAAGAAATAGTGGTTTTTTGATTCGCTTTGGAAAATTCCGCACGGATTCTGACAATGGCCGCTGTCTTATACTGTGTTTGCCTAATTTCCTTGGTCTGTTTAGGAGTTTGTTGCTTTAAGGCGCCTATGATCGCACTGCCATCCAAAATGTCAGAGTTCATTCCTCTGACGTGAAACTCGTACTAACTACTCCTGCTAAAATTTGAACTTTGCGCCCTGTGATTGGGTGTGTCCTTATGTGCGCTTGCTTCTCGCTTCTTACCAACATACCATATGTACCAGTGCCGCTTTTCTACGATTGCGAAAATATTCTTCATAGACCTTTAGCCGTTTTGTATGGTTGTTGGAACAGGCTGTAACATATCGGTGTTGTATACGGAAATACTTGAAGATGGTGGACGTGCTCTGTTCCAGTTTCGGCACACCGCCTTTTTCAGGCGTCAAAACGACGTTGACGAAATCGATTAGACTTAGGCTGGCATGATGTTCACACGGTGTGCCTCCAATGCCTAAGTGATTGGCATGTCAGAATGCGACGAATCGTTCGCCATTATATTGTCGTGTACGTTTGATCAAGGCTATTGTTACTTCCTAGCTTGGCGCTGTGTTCTTTAGCGCCTAATGGAGGCATCGTAATTGTGATGGATTTGTAAGCGACACTTAGTTGAATGCTTCCACATGCTTTCCGTCGGACTGCCGGAGTAGTGTATCGTATATTCCCCACCAAAATCCAACCATACTGTTTCACACAGGAAAATGATGCCCATCGAACGATTGGGGGACTCTTTTTTACGAATTCTAAATTTACGAGAATCTTCGCGATAATTCCTTTTTCATAATCAGTAACCGAAGTTTACTTTTACTTTCGTTTAGAAGCACTAAATGTTTTTGTTCATTTCATACTAGCAGAACTGCAAGGTATTTGACAGAGGCTCCCTCGTTTTACAGTGAATCAACCTTCCTCCACTGGTTCTGATCCTACTCGACTTAAAACTAGTCATTGTCTGCCGTTAGATCTAGTAATAAAGCAGAAAAGATATGATTGCCTCGGTTTTAATTTTACTAAAAGTTCTACAAACAAAGGAAAAATATCAAACTTAAAAAAAATCGACTATCGTAGCACCGGTAGCACCGGTAGCACCGGACCTCTTCTACTAATTTTCACAAATTTCATAAATGCAAAAATCTACCTCTTCCGGTTACAAGTTTTATTCGGCTTATAGACAAAATGAGGAAAAATTCTAAGAAATCTGAAAAAAAATTTTGTCTCTAATGACTATGTTCTGTCTCACCCGTCTAATTCCAACGTGAATCAGATTTGTATCCATAAAATGTTGGAATAGCTCACGGCTGCATCATTGGCCCCGCTCTATTAACTTCAACAAATAAATCTCAAGAGCAAATGCATTTTCTAAAATGCTTCCATTACAATGAAGGCATCGTTAAAATTTTGAAAACAGAAACCCTTTCAGGATAGCTTAGTCATCACAATTGCCACTGCTACTGCCACATGATGAGAGAAGCCTTTCTAACAGTCTCCCATGTAATACAACTCTAAGCACTATGCACTTTCAACGAATTTTACGATCTCAAATTTTACGATGACATCCATTGTAACAACAAGTCAAATGCACTTTGAGATGCGCATTTTATTCTCATCTATGGATACAAATACAGAAATTGCAAGTTTTACGAGTATGACATGACTCTGTCAACCCTGCTTGAACCAAAAAAAAAAAAAAAAAGAAAAAGGAAGGCATAAGTCAATAGTGCAGAATGACCTCTGTTTACCTCTCACTGGGTTAATCCCTTCCGTTTCGTACACGTTTCTTTTAAAATCGCTGATTGCATGCTTTTTCGCCTGTGTTCACAAAGAGTTTGAAATAACAAAATGCTTAATAGATGTTAAGAACTCAATCCGTAACCTAATTTTGGTGGATTTTACGACAGGACAGCACGCAAGGGATATGACGAATGTGACCTGGTGGACGAAGTACCTTGACTTATGTACTATAAATGTGACTTTGTGTGGCATGTGACCACGTGAGGGCGGAAGCAATCCTTTGACACTAAAATACGATTCTAGGTATTGGTAAGTGAAAGAAGTTGTGAAGAGAAACTATGACGATAGCCTTAACCTACGTAAGTTTTGAAGCGGTAGGAAGGGTGGCAAATGGAAATAAAAATTGAGGTCAAAGATGAATGCGAAATGAATGAATGTCGGAACTGACGGCACGACCTTATTATTATACTGTGAGTTTAACTATTTTTGGAATTTTAATGGCTTCTACGGTCAAGCACAGGAAGCAATTGGCGTGAATAGCAGTGGAATAAGGAAAGAAAGGAATAGTTTTATTTCGCATACTTAACGGTTTTTTCACCTGGTTTTGTGAAATCTAGAGCGGAAAATGGGCTTACAACAATTTGAGATAGAGACGTCGTCGTAGCCCATCCACAATTATTGCATATTTGCTGATGGAATGGTAGTAAATCTGACTCCCACTTTTCTTAGAGCTTTTCTTATTGACATCGTCGTGCCTATTTTTGTACACCAATAAGTTCTCCAATTATAAGTCCGATCTACGAAAATTTATAGTCTAGCTGATCTACTTCTTCTTGGCCTAAACACGGTTAGATCATCTGTCTTACTACGTATTCTCTAAACAAATCATTATAGCAATGCTCTCACCTATCTCAGCTATTGTGGTTATTGTGGTCATAATCCCAAGAACATCAAGCTTGCCGTGAGAGCGTATTGTCAGGAGATTTAGGAGCTTCAACAGAACGATCCATTAACAGATTCATCTTTGATTCTTTGATTCGACTATGCTAGTAGTAGGAGTTCGTTTTTTCATAATTGCAACTGTATTTCGCGAATAAAAGCTCTGATAATTTATTTACCGCATGAATCGTTGGTGGAGCATTGGCGTAGACTTTATCTTTAATATAGCCCCAGAGGAAAAAGTCTAATGGTGTTGCATCGCACGATTTCGGAGGCCAATTGAAGTCTCCATTTCGAGAAATCGCTGTCCAGGAAATTCGCCACGCAATAGAGCCATTGTGTTTCACCAGCTGTGTGGCATGTGGCGCCGTCCTGTTGAAAATAAACATCATCCATGACCGAAGCATCAATTTCAGGCCAAAAAGAGGTCACTCACCATTTTCGGCAACGCAATCCGTTCACTGAAACCGTCGCATTATCATCGTTTTCGAAAGAATATGGCCCAATGACACCGCCCGCCAGCCTAAAAATCGCACCAAACTGTCACTTGTAGCGGATGGAGAGATTGTTCCACTATTTCTCTTGGGTTTTCGGATCCCTAGATGCGACAGTTTTGTTTGTTTACTTACCCAGATAAATGGGAACGTGCCTGACCACTCAGAATAATTTTGTGTAAGAAATCATGATCTTGTCCATTCATTTTCAGCACCCAATCATCGAAAGTACGTTTACATAATCTATTGGCTTCAATTCCCATATCAACTGGATCTTTTAAGCATATAAGCCGCGATCTTTATGTAAAATGCGGTGAAAGCATTGTGAATAGGCCCAATTCTTGTGATCATCTTAAAATGGACATACCTAGGTTTTCAGTCACACTGTCTGCTACAGCGGCGATGTTTTTACCAGACTTTACAGGACGAACATGGGTTGGAGTCTTCAAGTCAGTAACCTATCCGAGACGTTCAAATTCAGTACATAGCAGCTGTGCGGGAAGGCGCTCGAACATGATAAAAAACAGTACGAACATAAAGAAGCGTTTTCGCGATATTTTCATCATTTTCGTGGTGAATTTTCACTATTTTAGCACGTTGTGTGGGTGTGTATTGATCCATATTTAATAACCTCCTTGCTTTTAGTTATCAAAAGTCATCACTATGATGGTTGAAAGTTGACATGTTGACAATGGTGCTAAATTTAAAATAACACCACTTGTTGGATGACCCTGTACATATATATCAATGACCCAGTTCTGTGATTTTGGGAAATAACGAAATATTGTATCATCGATGGCCTTTCAAATATCCTGATCACATAAGCCGGCACAATCATAGCTACGTAAAATTCTGTGCATAAGCTGGACTTAGACAAGGCCCGCTCGGCTGAAGAATCTGTCTAAACGAAGTCAACGGTGACATCATAGCCGGATTTATCGGTTTTTCACCCTTATCACTACGGCCAGTTTAAGCCTATTGTGATTTCTTCAAGTGAGAGCGCACACATGATGCCTGCAATTTTAATACATAAATGTGGTTTTCTTGTTAGCGTAGAGTGGTGTCAAATCGCACCATTGCGATTGCGACCAATTGCTGAACGCTCGCCGTGAGATGACCCAGTCGCAAAATTTCTCCTTCACAACTTCGAGCGTTGCGTCGCTTGTATGGCATGTAGCGCTGCCTTCTCTGCTTTTTTTTTTTGTATAATAAGTGCGCGCTCAAGGGGTTTTTGTATCCTTAAAATGTTGGTACACAGCGCCGGCGAAGGAAATTTAGGGACGAAGAAAGGACAGGTACCGTTGAACATTGTTTTTAAATGTTTGTAAGTTATAACGACCAGGAAACACAGAGATCGGCATGGCATTCCATAAGCGAGTTGTACGGCTTTGAAACGATCACGATATTTTAGAGTACATCTGAAAATGGGCTTGAGGGTATACTGATGAGCATTCATAGCGAGACGGGTGTTACGGTTGAAAGATTGAATAGGCGGAATGGTACTGGCGATTTCAATGGAGCACTGACGGTGGAAATAGCGATAAAACAGAGTGAGACCCGAGACATTATGTCTGTGTTCGATTGACTGATATAAGTATCACCTATGAGTCTTATCGCACGGTTTTGGATCCTATCTAGCAGATGCAGAGATGTTTTGGGCGCACTCGACCAGATGTGGGCATTGTCCTCCAATTTCGGGCGGATGAATGCCTTATATATTGAGGCCAGATCAGAGGGGGTGAAATATTTCTTACATCGCTTGAGGAAACCTAGACATTTCGCAGCATTTTTGACGACACCGAATAGACAGCATTGAGTTTTGGAAGTATTAAATTCCACTCGGTTGATAGTTCCCCAGTTGGTTATGCTGTTAATATCGGAATTTAATGAGTTTAGCATACGCTGCCGCTCCCGTTCTACAGCCGAAGAGCAGGGGCGTGAGTCCGGGAACGAATATGAGAAGCAGAGAGTGCTCTCATCAGTAAAGGAATAAATTGGATTAGAAGTAGCAGACAAGAGATCGTTGACAAAAATTAAAAAGAGTGTCGGAGACAGAACGGAGTCCTGGGGCACACCAGCATTTATTTTGCGAATATCAGACTTGAAACCGTCCAAGACAACTTGAATAGAACGTTCCGAAAGGTAATTTCTAATCCATTGAAGAAGAGAATCATCGATCCCAAGAGCACGCATTTTCGACAAAAGAGCCTGATGCCAAACTCTGTCAAATGCCTTAGAAATATCAGGTGCAACTATCTTGCTTTCGCCAGATTGATGTATGATTTGGTTCCACTTTTCGGTGCGACATGCCATCAAATCACCAGTGGACCTGTTGCTGCGAAAACCATATCGCCGGTCATTAAGAAGTTTTCGTGTTTCGAGATATTTCATGAGCTGACGGTTTATCAGCGTTTCCATGAACTTGGAAAGAAGAGACGTAAGTGCAATGGGTCTGTAGGAGGAAAGAGAAGAAGATTCGCCTTTCTTAGAGGCGGGCTGGACAAATACTGTTTTCCATCTGCTCGGAAAGAGTCCTAAAGAGTAAGATTGATGAAAAAGCTTACGCAGTGGTTTTGCCAGAGAGGAAGAACACCTCTTCAGAAGGAGGGGAGATATACCATCTGGACCAGCGGACTTATGTATATTAAGATCTTTAAGTAATCTTGCTACTACACGAGTGCGAAAGTGGATTCGTCCCATTGATGATTCGACGCACTCAAGTGTAGGCGGGGACAAAGCTCAATCTGGGAGTGTTGAGCTAGCTGCAAATTGAGCAGCAAGCAGATTGCCCTTGTCCGGAGAGCTGCCGGCTGGAACGGAGGATGAGGCAGAATTTCGAATGTTTTTGTCAAATGACCAACATTTTTTACTGTCTTTGGGACATTGCAGTATTTTTTGCGTCAGTTTTTGGTCGTATTGGAATTTCACACGCTTGAGAAAGACGTTGCAGTCATTTCTGGCTCGTTTAAACTTTTTTCAGTTTTCCTCTGTCGGGTTGGTAGGTTGTAGGACCGAAAAAACAATTCTCTAACCCTGACAGCCTCTTTACAGCTCGAGTCGTACTATGCCTTTTCTTTTGGTTTGATACTCTTCATCCGATTAAGGATAAAGGATCTCATTCCAAAGAGAATAGTTTCTGTGATCATGTCAGCAGCTCGGATATATCGATGTTGTCGAGCTCTGACCACAGGAAGTCGGCTAACATCGCTCTATATCTGTTACAATTGACGGTAACCTCCTCATTCGAAAGAAATATGGTCCGTTGATGCCGCCATGCCATAAACTGCACCAAGTAGTCAATCTTAGTGGATGTATTGATGCGTGGCCGAACATAGCCGCTGAGCCAAAAATGGGCCTAGTCCGAGTAGATGACTTTTTGCCAGAATCCGGATCACCGGCCAATATTTCCAGCGCCCAATTAGAACTTACGGCGTTGTCTATGCTCGTCCGGCTTCAATTCTTGCGTCAGCACAATCTTATATGGACGTATGCCTGAATTCAACCGCAGAATAGGCCGAGTTGACATTCTGGATATGGCCAATTCAGCTTATCAACACCGAATTGGCATATCTGGGTCTTCTTCGATACTGGCCTACATTTTCTTCATTTCGCACCTGGTCTGGTTGGTGGCTTAAGAAACAAAAGAGTGTTCTCATGCTCAAACTTTTCCACTCGGGAAACGAAGTGGAATGTCCTTGAAACCGCCAGAAAATACCGACAGCAAATAATTTTTATTTTTTATTGTTTTGTTCCCCAATGCCACTCGCTCTTGAACAATGTGATGACACCCCTTTCAAAGACCCGATGGATTATCAGCAACATATAAGAAGAAGAGCCAAAGGAATGTTTAAACCCGAATGATCAACAATGCGTACGGTAAAAGATAGCTGTATTTGCAACTATTTGTGTATTTTTTTTCTTCATTTTACTGTAAAGCGTAACGTTAACCCTTTTAACCTTTAATTAGTCTAAAGCTCACTGCAATTACGTGTACTCTTGCAAGGCACTATTCTGGAGATAAGCCAAAAGGCTTCGCAGAAAATCAAGCATGAACCTATAAATTTTTGGAAAATAAAACTTTTAGAACAAAAAAAAGCGTTAAGGACATTTCGCTCTTCCTTTTGACGTAGACAACGATGGACAGAAATTGCGCCAAACTCACAGAAATACTGACGCAAACAGACTAGCTGATAAAGCATTCAAAGGAGAGATTATTGATTTGGCTGGATAGGAGTACACAGTGATTAGTCTGTTAAACATGATCAGACATATGAATGTCCGATGAGTAGAACCTCAGTATCGTTTACCAGATCTTCAAGTTCTGTCTCTTTAACATCATGCACAAAGCCCTATCCATTCTTCTCTCTGAATGCTGATGTCGAAACGAGTTGCCGGTGTTCTCTGAATTCCTCTAGACGTTTGACAAGCCTTTCTCATCGACAAACAAACCAGTCTCGTTGTGAAGTTACTTTTGTGTTTCTGACATCAGTAAGCAATAAAACTGAGTCCATAAATCTTTTGAAAAAGCTGGTATGTCTATAGAGGTTATCTAGGTTAAAGAACAGGCAATGGAAAGTAATTTTGAAATCTTGAGAATCCAGAATAATACGCTAATTTCTAATTTCATCAGTTTCCTGGCCTAATTTTTCTTTAAGAAGCTGTTACTATCTCTCTGATTTAAAGGATGTTTACTGGAACGGCAAGTCAGTATATTTGTTAAGCTCAAAGCTATGTAGTTTTTTTTCTTTACTCTGGAATCATGTTTCCACGTTCAATTGAAATGAAGTTCCTTATTACCTGTATCGGTATTAGCGCTTTAAGCAAGTTCTGGTTGAAAGAAAAACACGTTAGACGACTAACCCTTCTTCGTCTCCTAAAAAAAGAACGATCCACATCCGACAATCTTTGAAATATTGCCGACGAAGCCGAAGTTGTCTAAGTTCTGATGCGGAGGATTCTGTTTTGACATTCGGATGGGTACTTGCAAAGGGATTGGTAAATAGTTTCCTTTTCCTCTTCAGATTAATGGATCTTAAATCATAATATAATCGTTGCGATATCAGGTAATTTTCCGCTGTACATTGTCAGTTTCCCCTCTGACTTTCCTAAATCACAGGGTACCTTATGATCCGTACTCATGTCATATTATCTTGTAGAACAATAGAATTTGGCTCACCCCCTGATGAATCTTTGACATCATTCCAGCACATATATACAATTGCATGGCAGACAATTGAACACATCGATTCGATGGCTCATTAATCATCCACAGAAATTTTGTTTCTCTCCGCCCCTGACCCAATAAACAAAAGCGCATCACATGCAACTAATATATCGGAGAGATTCCCTAATCCTTTATCTGCTGCCGTCCCTTTTGAAACATTAATCACTCCAGAGTTTAAGAGCGTAGTTCTATCTCGTATTCTCCTATTGAGAATAATACTCGTACATCAAACTAAAGCGAAAATTAAATTAATTCCAACAGAAAACCCCTTCATCACCCACTCTAGAGACGATGAAGAAGATACAGATGCATCAAGAGGGATCCCCCGTTCAGTTCGGTTCGTCTTGATTTGGTTTGGTTTGGTTTGGTTTGGTTTTCTCTTCAGCTCGAAATACTCGTACGTCCTGTGTCATCTTTATGACCATCTATCAATCTGTTCATCGTCACCCAAATATATCTTTGTATCTCTCTATGAATCTCTGTATCTCAGCATCTCTGAACTAAACAAAAAAAAAAATAAAAAACACTCCAATGAACTTGCGTGCAATTGCTTTTGTTTGACTGGTTTCGGAGAGAAACCTTGCACAGCGGTATATTTAGATGGGGTTTCGTTGTAATGGCGAACCATTTATCACCACTCTAGCCATCGGACAACAGCAGCGCTAGCATCACCACCAACAGCAGTCACTCACTTCGTCAGTTAGTTACAAATGGGTGGCTGCAATCGTGCCGCCGCTTCTGCAATAAAAACTCCCAAGACTACGGATAAGTGGAAATACACGTATCCGCACGTGGTCTATTCGTTGTATCTATACGTGTATTGCGTTCTTGGAAAATTATTCCCCTCTCTATGTCCATGGCGGCGACGACGACGACGACGACGACGACGACGACGACGACGACGACGACGACGACGACGACGACGACGACGACGACGACGACGACGACGACGACGACGACGACGACGACGACGACGAACGATGGATGGCCAATGACTCTTATCGAAGATGGGAATCTCCATCGTAATGAGGTTTCCTATGCGTCTCCAACAAACAACTCTTGGACTTCAGTGTAGGTTTGGAAGTCTCATACTAAAATCTGAAGATTAAGGAGCAAAACAAAAATACATAATACTCGTATATATATATATGTATGCATCTAAGGATTCATAAAAATCGCTTTTAACATGAATTTCTCCGTTTTTGAGGAGAGTTCGTACCAGACCAGAACCAGGGTATTCATTTGATGTGCGCATTTCTTTTGAAATTCCAATAGCATTCGCTAGTATCCGTACGTATGCTTGTATCCTATACATAGGTGGAGAAGTTTGGGTAACCCGAAAAGGCAATAAAATACAAAGCAACGCAATTTTATAGTTTTTGACTATTCGGCGGAACCCTCACTATCCGTCGCCAGACTTACGACTATACATAGGTGATCAATACCAATCAGGAGAATTTCTATTCGAGAGATTTTTATTACCCACTGTCACATGGTCCTGCTCAAAATCAAGGGTCATTTCTGAAGTACTCATATCCGTATGTGTGCAGGGTCCCGCCCACATATTTACGACATTCAAGCGAGGAAATTAAACAGAAGACCATTAAGTCGCGGTAATTGGCTGAAAGTTTTTACGACCAATGTGCAGCAGATTTGTAACAAATTAATGCTGAGCAGTTTTTATGACTCCGTTATTTCGTGTGGATGTGCCTTTATTCGTATATGACTTCGATTTTGACGCTTTTTCTTTACATTTTGACTTTGTTTTCAAATGTTTCATTTTGTTATACAATTTTTGGAGTTGGTCTTGGAATTGGTTTTCGAGGTCAATGACATCTAGTTTCATGCAGGCAGACATTTGATTAGGGCTGTTATTTTCTGGAAATTAGACGAAAATAAACGATAGATTATTGGTACTTTCTTCTAGGGATTATTGTTAGAAATGTCGAGAATGTACAGAAATTTTATATAGTCGACGTCTTTATTCCTCATAAAAAAAGAGCTCAACGATTCTATGAAATCCAAAAAGTATGCAGAGAATTTTGAACTGGAAATAACATGTATAGCGATGGAGTACCATCAGGTTCACGATTTGGACCGACACTATTTATGATCTTTTTAAATGAAGATGCAGAAGATATGTTGATTTTTTTGTATATTTTTGTTTTTAGAACGTTATCAATAAAATAGACAAGCATCTAGATTCTAACATACCATAGAAGTTCACTGCGTCGCAGGTTTAACCATTAAACTGTCTTGCATAACCAAATTTGACTTGATAAGTTGGAGCAGCTCTTACCTAAAAATTGAGTTTCCTTAGAAAATAAATGGAATTGGGTGAATTTCGAGCGCAAAATGCACGTTTGTTTATCCCCAATTTCGCATAGACCTGTGTTCATAAATTAAATGGTTGCTGAGAGGTTGTTTTAATAGCTGCAACTACCGGTACTGTGTTCAAGTTCCTTCAGAATCAGCTTGTTCATTGTTTTATTTAAATTCATATAGGACCAAGTTTCACTTTTGCGTTTATAATAGCTGCTTTCATTCATGACATATGCATTCCGTAGAATGGATTACTCCATTCTTGTCCTCTGATTAAGTTCTATATTCCGCAATAAGGTATCGATACCTACACTCAAAAATGCTTCATGGCTTGTGACAAAAGTAGAGCTACAAAGCTCTCTTTTACCTTCTTCAATTTCCTTTGTCTAGCTTCTTCTTTTGCAAGCTAAATTCTAATACAAAACACTGTTCTTCTGATTTTTTTTAATATAATGAAATTCAAAGGATGCCAATGCTGTGTAATATAGTCAAAATGCTATTACTTAACTGGAATCTTTTGGAGAAGTTTTCTACGCAGCCTGACGAAACGTTAAATAGTTTTGTCAGGCAATATTCATTGTCTGAGACTCGATGATAAATTCCCTACAGTATCAGAAGCCACCAGATAAGCGCCCAGTACCTTTAGACTAATTCATGAGTTAGCCGGATATTTCTAGACTACAGTCCTTCTTGCATTCATTTGGTTTGCCTGCAACAGGAGAGTGATGTCACCTAAGATAACGCTTGAGGGCAGAGAAGTCCAATGCGGGTATAGGCATTGAAGAGTTCTCTGCCATACCTTGCCCAGGAAGTTCACATCAAGCTGAGACCGAGGAAAGATTTAGTGAACTCCGCCTTCCAACTGCATTAAAAGTCTAGTCTTAAAATGGTGCAAAATTTCAGTAATTATCGCAGCTTGGCTTCTGATACAGATATATCGCCCTTCCATCTGTTCATTACAATGCGTACGCATCAGACAGAAGGCAGATGTCCTCCATGGTGAGCTCAGCGACACATTCTAGATTATTTTGAAGACATCCATTAAACTTCGACTACATTCCTTTCTTGCCGAAGTTAATCTTGAGTACAGGAACAGGAAAAATCGACGTCGTTTTCCCTCAACAGCAGAAGCACTTGTCAGGTGGTATGTCCATAAGGCCAACGTTAGAAGACGGACGGCGTGCAGGGCCACAAAAGTTTAGGTATATCAAAGACCACTTCCCTCTGAACAGAATTAGCCTTGTGGGTTCTTCCCCTTATATAAATGTCAACAGGAGGCAAATTTATCAGTGCATTTAGAGCGGAGGCATATGTACATACAGGCATCCGTAGCCAAGACAGAACTTTCCTTGGAGTACGGTGAAGCAACGGTGACGTATCCTCGTAAAATTGACGCATAGAATAGAATTGTTCTTATCAAAGAACCCACCTTTGTGACAAACCGCTTCCCATGATGATACCAAAGTACTTAGGAAACAGTTGAGTCAAACGAGTCACCTTTCACCTTTTCGTGAAGAGACAATCTCAGTTTTGACTTGACTTGAGCCTCCCCTGTACTACAGGGTGAATGATTCGAACTCCAACTTTTTAAAATGCTATAATTTTTTTATTTTTTGATAAATTTTCTTGTGCCAAAGCAAAAAATGTTGGAAAATACATCAATTTTCAAATTGTATCAGTAGTTTTCAGTATGTCCACCTTTGGCGCGAATAATGGCCTTGAGACGGCCGAAGAAAGCATCGCACGCTGCACGCAAGTGCCTCTGCGGTATTTTGACCCGTTCCCGGCGAAGTGCTTGTTTGAGGTGGTCCCAAACTTTGGTACTTTTTAGTGCCAACCTTTGCCTTCAAAATACCCCAGACAGAGAAATCCAACAGATTTGCATCCGCAGAATTTGCAATCCATTGTGTCGAAGAAATGAAGTGTGGAATATTGTTTTTTAACCAATCTTGGTTGACGCACGCTTTGTGAGACGGTGCCCAGTCTTGTTGAAATGTCCACGGTCTCCGACCGAAATGATTGTTTGCCCAAGGCTTCAACACTGCCTCTAAGGCAGTTTCACGGTATACGATCGCATTAATTTTGACGCCACGGTCCAAAAATACGAGCGGAGAGCAACCACCGTCGGTTGGCGGCCCAAACCATCACCATCGGTGATGGTGGCCGTCCGAAGGTGTAAATTTTCGAAGGACCTCTCTGGCAAGTAAACTCGGTCATTTCGTTTGTTGACATATTGCTTGGTAACAAATGGCGACTCATCGGAAAAAACCAAATTCGGCAACTCACCACTTTCATGCAAGTGTAGCAACTCCTTTGCTCTTTCGACTCTAATTTTTTTCTGTTCCGGTGGCTTGAACCCAAGCTCATTTTTCAGTATGTGTTGCATCCGTTCCAACGATATGTTGAGCTCATGAGCCATTTTTCTTCCACTTCACTTTCCGAACCATTTCTGCCGATGTTGCTGTTTTTTTATGACCACCTCCATGGCGTTTTGCAACGCTGCCAGTATCACGGTAACGCGAGCTATGGTTCGAGACACAAATGATTTATTCACGTTGAGGTGCTGGAGGGCTCTAACGATAGCTACTTGAGGTTTTTCAGCCAAATATAAAGCAATCACACTATCACGTTTCAATTCCATCGCGGATAAAAATTTTTCAACACAACTGAGACGAAAATCGTTTAAAAGGCTTCTAAATAATAAAATTATCTGTCATGTGTCAAAATTTGAGCTCACTGTCATTAACGGTTTGGAAATTATAGCAGTCTGAAATTGGTTGCAGTTCGAGTCATTCAGCGTGTATATACCAAATATTCGCTAAGCGTGA
Source organism: Volucella zonaria (assembly GCA_963966105.1). Taxonomy (NCBI): domain Eukaryota; kingdom Metazoa; phylum Arthropoda; class Insecta; order Diptera; family Syrphidae; genus Volucella; species Volucella zonaria. The sequence goes on from OZ014534.1 coordinate 49,384,440, forward strand.
TCGTATGCTTAGATTAAAAATGCTAAAACTATTGAGCGCAGCGGAAATAGAATGTCACTCTGCAGACAACCACTAGTCGACTCGCCACCACATATTGGCCGTAGTCAGAATCCGTAACCGTAATGCTTTTTTTTTTTTACCACGATTGCTCCATGCTCCATGCTCGATCCGGGTCCATGGTTCCTGTGTATTTCAGGGTATCATTAAAAATTGGCAGTCTAAGTTAACTTGCAAGTGATTTAGTCTATTCGAAAATGGGACCCGGCATGCCAAAGATAGTAATAACATCATCATCCTTCTTATTTAGTAATGTTAGTAAGTGCAGTTTTTTTATGCGCTTTAAAAATACACATATGACAGTGGAATGCCACAAGTTTTCGAACTTAGTCCGATACTATCCGATATAATATAATTTCTGCTCTGAGTAGAAGGCGTGTGTATGTACATAAAATATAGTACATCGAGCCAATTATATTGTAATTCTCAATCTCTCAGTCAATCTATGATGGATTTCTGTCTATTTAGAGGACCAATTCATCCACAGAGCCTACTATGATACTTTTAGGTTACGAGCACCTTAGTTACAACAGAATTTGAGCTCTGAAATGTTCTTATAAAGAAAGAAAAACACCTTGAAGAGATAGAGTTGCTTCCGCCAGTTACTGTCATAGATGCTGTGAAGATCGCTGCGTCAGTAGGAATTAAAGGATCCGTAAAAATCAATGAGCCCTTTAGTCATAGCGGCATTGGAATCTTATTAAGGGTGGTTTTTTTGTCGACCATTTTACGGACGACCGTAATCGGCCTACTGAGCAAGCAGTTCAAACCATAGTGACCAAAATTTCGCAAAAATTTCACGCTACTGGACATCAAGCCACCTACTCGTATACGTAGAGTACGTACAGAAGAAAATATTGCTGCTGTATCCACCAGTGTTAAACAAGACCGTGATTTGTCCATTCGTCGCCGTTCCCAGAAATTGGGATTACGTTACTCGACCATGTGGAAGATTTTACTCAAGGATCTTGGTCTAAAAATTTACAAAATACAGCTCGTGCAAAAACTAAAGCCGAACGACCTGTACAGCGTCGAATTTTCGATGAGTGGGCCTTAGAAATGCAGTGTTTGGTGAGGTTTATGGGCCGGCGGAATCATTGGCCCGTATTTTTTCAAAGTTGACCGTAGGAAGAACAACGTTACCGTCAATGGCGCCGGCTATCATTCAATGATTTCGAACTTTTTTTTTTGCCCAAAATGCATGAGCTGAACCTGGTCGACATGTCGTTCCAGCAAGACTGCGCTACATGCAATACAGCAGGCGAATCGATGGACCAATTGAGAAATGAATTCGGTGAGGAATATATCTTTCATTTTGGACCGGTGAATTGGACGTGCGATTTGACGCCTTTAGACTATTTTTTATGGGTCAACGTCAAATCACTCGTCTACGCCGATAAACGAGCGTCAGTTGCAGTCTTGGAAGACAGCATTACACGTGTTATTAGCGAGATACCAGTCAATATGCTCGAAAAAATGATTCAAAATTGGACCAAAATCAGTATGGAACAGATGAGGACTATCCGATATTTAGAAACCCCCTGCTGAAGGTGTGTTCCATTAAATGATGGAAACTGAATGAGTCCTTTTATAAACAGTTGTTTTCAGTGACAGTCGGGTGACGTTCTTCTATGTCGACATTTTCGCACAGCTGAGGAGTAAGTTGAGGCCAGTGATTAGGACAAAGTTGCAATCATGCAGGTCTGTGCCATCAAAGTAAATATATTCTTCGACAGTTGTTGCGGTGATATGTGGTCCGCGGGGTTGTTTGCTATAGAAATATGGTACCAGTGGGTTTTCGGCATGATAGTTTGGATTTAGTCTACAAGACTTCGTACGAGTACTAAATCTATCTATTTAGATCCAATAAAGTGCAGTACTGGAATCCATCCAACGATGAATGACTGATACTGGATGCCCTATGTGTCGTATTAGAAGTAATGCTCTTCGAATTGTAAGTCGAATGCATTAAGGTCTATGCGTTGTTAGAGCTAATCCAAGTCACATAGAATACTTATGATATTTACTTAGGTGGCGCTACAGGTCAGGTTGAACTTGGTCCTCAACTAACAATCCTCTCCAGTTAGGCCGGTGTTTAGCTAACTGCCTCCAGTTGTGCACTCGAAGTCGGCTGACCTCTACTGCGTGGTCCCTCTGGATTAGATTCGGAGACTCTACGGGCCGGAGTTTCTCAGCCGAGTGATGTGCAGTTTTCTGGCTAAGTCGATGTCGCTGTACAGCTCGTACTCGTATAGTTCGTCGTTGAATCCTCTCCTCCAAAACCCGTAAACGCGAATATTTTTTGAACGATTTTTCTCTCGAAACGACTGAGGATATCTTATATGCTTTCGATAGAGGTCATGCTTCAGTGCCATAATGTAGAACTAGGATGATCAAGGACTTAAATAGAGTGTCCTTACTTCTAAGCCCAAAGAAACAGATTCAACGTGGACAAAATCCCTCTTTATGTGCCTCGAAATTGCAGCTGACGACTAATTCTCGACCACGTTGTGTGGTCCTGACGTTCTTAACATCCAAGGATATGGATTTGCCCTCACTTATGGCTGAACTCATTTTGGCTGCTTCCGTTTCTATACTAACGAACGTACGTACTGGTGATAGCCCGCTGACTTCTCCCAATTGTGGTGATATCATTGGCGTACGCCAGTAGTTTCACAGACTTTTGAAAGATTGTGCCTTCAGTGTTCAATTGTGAGTTCCGCACAATTCTTTCAATTATAATGTCAAAGAAGTCACATGACAGTGCGTCACCTTGTCTAAAACCTTTCTCAATCGTCATTCTGCATGAATCAGCGAGTTTGACAGGGATGCCAAAACTCAGCATGACCCAATATGTATAGCTCACATCTACAGATGCTGTCATATTCAGCCTTAAAATCGATGAAAAGATTGTGGGTATCAATTTGGACTTCTTGAGTTTCTTCAAGGATCTGCCGGGCTTTCCTCGTCTGAAACTATATTGATACGGGTCAATCAGATTGTTGACGAAGGGTTTCAGATGTTCACACAATATGGCAAATACGATTTTGTATGGCACGTTGAGGAGACTTATAAATGGTGTTTTTTTTAGAGGTTTGGTTTTGAAAGTGGCAACACCGTTTCTACGGATTGTCAATTTGGAAGATGAAAGTTGATTTGTGGTTAGGACGTTTTGCCATTTTACGATAAATAGATTAACGCCAGAACAACGAGTACAAATTGTGCAAATTTATTTCGAAAACCATGGTTCGGTTCACCAAACTTATTGTGTGCTACGTCCATTTTACGGTGGACATAATTGTCCATCTGAGCAACACGATGAATCGTTTTCACTCCACGTAAACTCTAGTGGATAATACGCATCCCAAAAAAAGGACAAACAGTGCGAACAGAAGAAGTTATTGCCCTTATCGAGCGCGGTGTTGAGGAGAATCCAAATGAGTTGTTTCGTCATCCTGCACAGCAATTGGAGCTATGTCCATCCACTTTGTGGAAGATTTTACGGAAAGATCTCGGCTTAAAAGCTTATAAGATCCAGCTTGTACGAAAGTTGAGACCGCGCTACCATTGACGCGTAGGTTCGGTGATTGGGCCGAAAACTTGATTCAGCTTGATCCTCATTTTGAATGCAAAATTTCGTTCTCTGATGAGGCCCATTTTTGGTTTAATGGATATGTAAACAAGCAAAATTGCCGAATTTTGAGTGGAGAAAACCCAGAAGTCTTTGTCGAGACGCGCTTACAACTATTAAAACTCACTGTTTGATGCGCTTTCTGGGCTGGTTTAATCATCGGCTCATATTTCTTGAAGGACGATGCCGGCCAGAATGATACCGTCAATGGAGAGCGCTATAGAAACATGACTACTGACTTCTTCGTTCCTCAGTTGAATGGCATTGACGTAACAGAGCTTTGGTTTCAGCAAGACGGCGCAACATGCCACACGGGGCGCGACGCCATCAATTTATTGCAGGAAAATTTTGCTGAGCGAATAATTTCACGTAATGGACCTGCCAACTAGTCTTCACGATCCTGTGATCTCACACCTTTAGATTACCTTCTTTGGGGGTATGTGGGATGATTTGGAAGTCAACATTCGCCCTGTTATTGCTGATATACCTATGTAAGGTCACAGTTGCTCGATAAAGTTGTCAAAAATTGGACTTCACCATTGCGCTTCATTCGAGCTAGCCGTGGCACGATGTCATATTTAAGCACTAATGGCATAAAATTATCTATTAAATAAAGCTAATATCATAGACATTTACATTAGCTTCAAGTGTTCTATTTCATATTGAATTTGTAAACCTCTGAAAAAAAAACACCCTTTATCTCTACGAGTATACTTGGCGCAGTTGAGGTGTCTCCTTTTTTGTGAATCAAACGATACTGAGATCCCATTCATAAGGCATACACTTTTCTGACCAGATCTGAGAAGTCAGTTGGTGTATGTTCTCCACAAATTCATATCCAGGAGCTTCGAATACTTCGGTCGTTAAGCCAGCTGTTGTATTTCAGCTTAGATATTGCTGTCCTTACTTCGTTCTGGTCAGGTGGACGGAAGTTTTGGCTATCATCGTCTAAGTTAAATATTCTATTCTGTCTAACGGCGGGATGTACGACTCTTCTTGCCTTGACACGATGTTTTTACATTTTGGTATGTGATTCCTGGAGTACAACCTCTCAATTGTTCCATCGCGCGCTTCTTGTACTCGTTTTTCTTCCTCTGGAGAAGCCGATGTTGTTTATCCCGTCTCTTCTGGTCGTAGAGCTCACGAGCGGCTCTCGTCCTTTGTTAAAGCGCCGCTTTGCAGCCCTCTTGTTAGCTTCATGTATTTGTCGGCATTCTTCATCAAACGATGGGTTTTTTGGTGGTGGTTGACTGAAAACCAGCACATCAGTTGCGGCGTCTCTGATGGCACGTTGACACCGTTGGCGCTGGTCTTCGGTACTTGATGCTGCCGGCATAGGATTTGTTGAGAGATTTCGGGATAAGCGTCCGGCGAAGATTCTGTTGGTCTCTTGCGATTGCAGTTTTTCTACGTCATATGCTCTCACAGTCGTTTTTCTTTGGTGTGTCGCTTGGGAAATCCGCATTCGCACGTTGGCTGCAACAAGGTTGTGATCCGGCTCAATGTATGCTGCCCGGAACCTTCAGACATTCAGAATACTGGAGAGATGCCTTATGTCTATCGTTATAGGATCAATTTAGCGTTTCATGACCCTGAGACCGCCATGTGTATGTTGAGATGAGGAAACCGTGTGGCTTACTATAATGAGATTTCGTTCTGCCGCAAAGCTTAAGCTTAAGTCGGTTGCCAGATTTAGTGTCTTGTAGGCCGTGCCAACATAGACGATTTTAACGTCATACTTCGGACATTGCTGATATGTCTTGGCGATGAGCTCGTAGAACATTCATTGGTGGCGTCGCTCTTGTTTTCCCTAGGAGCATGGTCGCATATTAGACTTATGTTAGCGAAGTTAGCCTTGATGTGGATAAGACGTTCGCTTACGTGTCGGAAAATCAAGATCAAGGATGACAAATCCGCATTCGAAAAGCGCTGATTCTTTTCCATAAAGAAATCACCGTAATATGGTAAATCACAGTTTTTCATTCTATTTTTGTCCCTTCCATCCCATTGCAGTCAAAGGCCTCTGCTAATTCTTCGGCTACACGTGGCCTAGTTGTTGTCCTTTAAACGTTTCCAAGGATCATCAACAGTGAATCAATTGACGTTAGTCTTTGGTCGATGATAAATCTTGCAGCTGATTCATAGAGATCTTGATTCTCAAATACGAGGGTTGGCTGAAAAGTTTCCGACCGCAACGTAAGGATAGCGGCACTTGTCAATAAAAGTTAGTGAATGCTAGTTGTGAATCTTTTGACAGTTACTTACCGAAGTTTCAGGCAGTACGCCTATGCAAATCAAAAATGAGTTGGACTCTGTGTCTGGGGACTCTGCACCATCATTTACCACAGTGAAACTTTGGGCAGCTGAATTTAAACGTGGCCGTAAGAGCTTGGGAGATGATGAACGTTTGGGACGTCCAAACACTGCAACCACTGACGATAATATTGCTAAAGTTCACCAAATGGTGTTAGACGACCGCCGAATTAAAGTGACACAGATAGTAGAGGTTATGAAAATGCCCAAAGAACGTGTTTGTTACATATTAAATCAAGATTTAGACATGAGAAAGCTGTCCGCGCGTTGGGTGCCGCATTTGCTTACATTAGACCAAAAACGTGTTCGAATTAACATTTCCAACGCTCTGTTGGCGCAGTTTAGGCGAAATAAATCCGAGTTTTACCGCCGATTAATTACTGTAGATGAAACCTGGATACACCATTATACGCCCAAAGCAAAAATTCAGTCAAAACAGTGGACAAGTGCAAAGGGCGAGCCGGCTCCAAAGTGATGGCGACTGTTTTTTGGGATAGCAAAGGAGTTATCTTAATCCATTATCTTCAAAAAGGAAAAACCATTACAGGAGCATACTACGCATCATTATTTGCAAAGCTGAAGGCAGAAATTGCGGAAAAACGGCCACATTTGCAGAAAAAGAAAATCCTGTTTCACAAAGACAACGCGCCGTCTCACATCTCAGCGGTTGCCAATGCGAAAATCCATGAATTACGGTTTGAACTGCTTGACCGTCCGCGTTATTCACCAGATCTGGCCCCAAGCGACTTCTTTTTGTTCCCTCATCTAAAAACGGCGCTCGTAGGACAGAGATTTTCGTCAAATGAGGAGGCAATCACCTTCGTGAACAATTATTTTGCAGAGAAAAACGCCAAGTACTACTATATTTGGACGGGTTAGAGAGATGGGAGCATCGCTGGTAGAAGTGTGTAGAGTTACAAGGGGACTATGTAGAAAAATAAAAAAAAAATTTGAGAAAAAATGTCTTGTATCATTGTTCGGTCGGAAACGATCGTATCTTGCAAGAAGATTTTGTTCCAAACCACCCCAGTGGATCTTTTCCTATATGTGGTAGGCTCAGTGGTTTCGTCCGCAATGAAAATGCATCGGCCTTGTTGAGACTACCAACTAAGTCTCAGCATACGGCGTACGAAGTATGAAACCATCCATAAGAGATACTCGTAGCTTTGATGAGTATACAACTCGTTGCTGTTGTGGCATGTTTTTCCCTTCGTCATTGGAAGTCAACTTTTAAAGTGAAAAAGTGGAGCCACCTGCCTGATTTTCTGATTACCATTTACAATGGATGCTACACCGCCGTAAGTATCATTAACTTAAGTGCTTTGCTCAATAATTTATTTCGCATCAGGATATATTCTATGAGTACATAACCTTCATCCTCTGCTGGCTGACGCAAATTTTGTTGGCGGAAAATGGACCTGGGTTGGTTGCAAACATTACTCGAATAAAGCAAAGTTCAACGAGGCAAGAACCTTCAAACCATAGGTTTCTTTGACAATCTCAGTCATCAGTACATAGGGATTAACCTGGATATTTTTTCCGATAGTACGTCTTGAAGATCCACATGAAGCTACGGTCCTTTGCGTAGGCAATCATTTAGGTTAAATGCCTTGATGAGTTGAATATTTTTGTTTCCAGCTCGAGGTGGTGCATGCACATACCCCTGATGTCTTCATATTGTCCCTTATCAACTGCGAATAGCCCAGTGTGGAAGGAAAGATTCTGAAGAAATCTATTTTCCAGTCGATGCAACAAGTTAGGCTTGAGATCAGGAACCTTAAATCCAGAAGGCAATCAGTAGACATTGGAAAGACTTCCCCCTATTAATATGACAGGGAAATGATTGTTCATCAAAAAACGAGAAATAACCCACCTCGAGTTCGTTTGTTGTGCTACTTATTGGCGGTTTTCGAACACAGCTCTGAAATATTTGACTCTATTGGTTTGATTGATTCATCTGGGTTGATAATACTGGAGATGAGAGCAATTTTCAGGTAGTTAATGGCCTTGTTCTAATACAGATGCGTCGGAGCTGCAGATGAAATTATTTCAAAGTTACCCTTCCCTTTGATGAAGGTTCACCTACTGTACCAACAACAGGTAGAGACGTGTGAGAGTTGACTTAGATGCTCCGATATTACTCGTATATTGACTTCCGAGGCCGCCTGTACTGGATAAGGTCACTGGAGGTTCATCGGGTTTTGACTATCGCGGTTAGTTGTAAGCAGATTTCTGCTGTTACTTTCGTTGAAGCAATTCTGGCAGAAAATGATTGTTGTTCAATTGATGATTATTCCGCACAGCAGGTGTGACGATCTAAGCTTCAAAGGAGAGCATATAGCTTTCGAGAAACTAAACAGTGTAATACTTCGTTCCACGATTCAACGTTGATACCTAGCCCTTCTAAAACGCCTAATGAATGAATGTTCGACATTGTCTAGAATTCCTTCGAGATCATTGGCTCCGGGTATGAGACGGTTTTGGAGCAAAACGATTTTGTAACCATGTGCCAATTATCATTCTTTTGTTGTCGCGGTACTCTAGAAGATCACCCCAGGCAATCTTGAAGTTAGCTTCAATGAATGGTGAATTCTTGAGACGTTGTGGTGCTTTGCCGGTGAGACAAGTTTTTAGATATTGGAGCTTTCCTACGCATGTGAGAGAAAGATTTGCCGCACTAACAGATGTGAATTCGTCTCAATTAAACGAGAAAAGATGCGTCGGCTTCTATTAGTTATATGTAGAGTTCTTGACTGGATTTTCTCAGACAGAATAGTAATTTCTTTTAGAGCGCCGAGATCCTCTCTTTGTATTTGTAGTGCAGCTTCTTCTTTCCTAAAATTGGTGTAAAGGTGCTATACCTGCCACCTGGCGCATTAAAACGAGCGTTGGTTGGTGATTGGTATCACAAAATTCACATCGCAGGTTGTAGAATGGCATTCTTGTCGGTGACCTAAACAAATGTTAGTGTCACAACTGTTTTGTCCTTCAAATGAGCAAAAGGTCTGACAAAGAAAAAAAACAAACATTTACAGACGGAGCCGACAATAGCATCTCATTATTTATTACCCAAAAGTCATCCTTCATCAGTTGAATTAAAGATGTTTTCGACTAAAAATTCCTAGCCCAATCGTCTGAAGATTTTAGGGTGGGTGATGTCAAAAGAGAAGAACGGATTCACCATCCAAAATTACTGTGAGGAATCCTCCCGCTGAACGCCTTCACTTCGTAAGTGCGACGAAAAACAAAAGCAACCCCTAAATCGAAGTGAAATGGGAAAACTTTCTTTGTCCTGGTGTTTTTGCTGAGACACTATTCTCTGTACAAATATGTAGTAGTTTGCCGACTGGCGACGACGTCTAACTAAAGGGTGTACCGCCAACAACTACCCTCAACCAACCTCAATCCCCCTGGTGTTTACACAGAGATTTTCATTTTTATTGCACATTTGGCCTCGAGCCACAAAAACTGTGCACAAGACAACAAAACGAAGGATCTGCGGGCTATAAGAAGAAGAGTCGTTCTTTACTGCAGCATCCTTGCCAGACAAGACATAGCGCACGAGGACACTTGCAGAGTTTTCACTTTGAATTTGCACGTCATCTATTCGTACCCCTTGGATGGGATGGTTTGTTCGTTTTTTTTTTTTTGTGCTTCTCCCTGTTTTTATCCTTTTCCATCCCGTCATATTGATTGTTTTTACTTTCCATTTGTGTCCTTAATTGCGCGATCGGAATAGCAGTCTTGCCGCATTGGTATGTGAGACACTTTATCTATAATAACTGCGTCCTCTGTTCTGGGAAATGTATCTCCAGTCCAGCACAACAAACAGACAATGTAAAACGAGTGGGCGTTGTTGTGCCAATGCCGGAGGGGGAGGTATGGATGAAGGGATGAAAAAGTAGGAAGGCTGGAAAAAATAATTTAAAATTCAATTATTTCATCTTTTCATAAGTGGTTGGCGGGTGGGTGGTTGGGGTGGATGGTTAGCGGAATGGTTGGATAGGCAACAATATTTTTCTTTCATGAGGTCACCTTCATAATGCTGGAGTGATACTTTCGTCCCTCCCACCACTTATCGATTGTATATCTAGGAATTGAGCTGTTTATGGAGCAATATGAAGGTGGATAGAGGATGTATTCGAAAGACTGATGCAATCAGTAAATTTAAAAATGTCAACGGGTGAAAGATTTATACGAGGAGGATGACGAGAGATATTGAGGTCAATTCATTTTCATGAGTCACTTCTGTCACAGAAGAGAGGAATACGGCAGTGTTTTTTTTTTTTTCTATTTAAGATATTGAGATCCGTTGTAATGAATAAAAGAAAAATCGAGATAAATATACATATCTGTGGATATGGATGGATGGTTGAAAAGTGAGGAACGAACATTTGGGTGTTTATGTTTCGACTGACAGAAGACTCTGTCCGAACGAAGGAACTGACAACCCAATGGTTTAAGACCGACAGGATGATAAAAATTTACTTTAAAAATAAATCTTAGCCAATGTGAAATGTGATTTTTCTTTTGGGACACTCTTCGTTTAGACTCTTTGGGGCAGATAAATTTATCAAACTGTCACTGACAAATTATCTGAGGTATCTATCAAATGGGAAATTGGGTGTAACTAATCCGAAAAATTAGAAATTCATTTGGTAAGAACTTTGGGATGCATCATGACAACAGTGTTGGACGAGATTTGAGTAGTTTTTTTTATGGATGAGCTGCCAAGTTTATATCCAACTGTGGTTGCTGATTAATTCATAATTCACATGGGTTGAGTGGAAATGGGTTTTTGACGAACCACCTAATAGATGTTTTAATGTTAACAGAAAAAATTATAACTCAACTCTCGAGAGATTGGAATTTAGTGATTACATTGAAAATTGCGTCACGCATCCACTGTACTGATATGTAATTTGGCTCAAGTGTTCCGGACAAACTCATATCAGAAAAAAGTGATAACATACGAGTATATTCGTCTTAGACTTGAAATTTTGCCAGGAGATGTCGAGCACGTAGGACTGCTGATTGTTGTTTGCTGATGATATAGTGCCAAAATCGATTATATGAGTATTGCAAGCTATAGGACTTGATCATTAATCTATACAAGTATTTGAAACATATGGAAAAACAACATTTCCGACAATTTTCTTGTTGTTTTTTGTCTCTCTATTTCTTTTATCTTTTCTCTAATTTAGGCTTTTATCCTCGCACTATCAACATATTCGTTTGATATTTTTAGATTTTTTTCTACACTCGCTTAACGTTCATGGGTATCTAACACCGCACCCAAAGTGCTTGACCGAATCTCCTGCACTCACTCTCGCTTTCAATCACAGCCTTCCTATTTTTCCCACACCCTACCAGTTGCCTGTTTTCTCCAAACTCATACCACCTACCATGATCCGTTTTTTTTTTTTTTCTGTTCAACTAAAGGATCTTTCATTAAGGGCTTCCTATTTTTAAATTTAAATAAAACAAAGTGTGTGTGAGATATCATCGAAATTTTTTATTTGTTTGGTATCGAAGGCCTTTCAATGCCATTATGTATGGAGTATAACATCGTCCCAATGTCCGCCGCGGCTTCTCAGGGTGGCGCGCATCCGAAATGTCCGATTTTCCACGACTCTTGCGCATAAATCAGGCTGAATTTGACCGATGGCATGGGTTGTGTTGGCTTTAAGGGACGCTGTGTTTTATGGCTGATTCGCATAGACCTGCGACTTCAGAAAACCCCACAAGAAAAAGTTTAACGGGGTCAAATTGCATGATCTCGGTGGCCAGTTCACATCACCTCCACGTGTGATGACCATGCTGTCGAATCGCTCGTGCAGAATTTCCAATGTGGCGTAAGTTGTGTGGCATGTAGCGCCGTCCTGTTGAAACCACATGTCGTTGGTGTCCATATCATCTAATTCAGGCCAAAAGATGTTGGTAATCATCGACCTATAGAGCTCGCCGTTGACGGTGATGGCCTGGCCAACGTCGTTCTCAAAGAAATATGGACCGTTGACGCCGCCAGCTCAAAATCCACACCAAAGAGTGACTTTTTCGGGGTGCATTGGGCGCTCTTGAGTCTCATGTGGATTGGTATCGTCCGAAATTCGACAAATTTGTTTGTTGACATACACATTCATCCAGACACGGGCCTCATCGCAGAAGATGATTTTTCGATGAAAATTAGCGTCAGTTTCCAACTGCTCCAGAGCCCATTCAGCGAACACACGTCAGTTGAATTTTATATGGGTGTAAGCTCAGGTCACGATGCAGAATTCGCCAAGTTATGGTCTGCGAAAGTCCGAGTTCTTGTGAGCGACGCGAAATCGACTGCCTCGGATTCTCCTGCATTCTCTCACGGACAGCGGCAACGTACGGGTGTTGGTTTATCGTTTACCGAACCAGTGGGCTCAATATCCACCACACTGCGTATAGTCCTCTCGGTAAGACGATTATGGCGACTGTAAATTGGGCGAAGCACGCGAAACGTCTTCCGAATAGAACACCCATTTTGATAAAACAATTTTATCATTTGCACGTGTTGTAGAACGCTACGAGTATGTCCGTGATTTGGTAAAACAGACTGAATAAATGACATCCAATTTGACAGATGTAGCTTCAACAATATGGCCGCTATCAACTGTCAAAGTTCAGAAGTCCCTATTGGAAGACCCTGTAATTCGTCAGATCAGACCATATCTCCTGAGTTTCCACATCCGCTAATCCTTACCGATGTCATACGACACCATGACATCGGATTGCCCGATGTGGAAACTAGTACAATTGAAACGATAGAAAAGAACATGTTCCTACACGGGGATTTGAACCTGGGAACCGGCAATTGCTTGCCGGGTTGGTTACCCGCTGACCAAAATTATTGCTGCCGTAGATGGTACCAAGATTGCAACAGGTAGGGATAGTGCTAATGATGGACCTATTAACATCAACACTGTTTGGAAGAAATGCCTCAGCACCAAACACATTGCCCACAGCAGCAAATATTAAAGTATTTGTGGCGATCCATACTGTTGAGGATTCAGGAAGCACGAGAGTGTGGAGAAACTGTTACGAAACTATGTAACATAAAAAGAGCATTCCGCCTGCTACTTAACACCCTTTTTTTTTAGAGGAACTTAATACTCAGGCACTTGTGCCTGGGCACGTGTTAAGTTTTTAGGGATTGATTGATTGATTGCGGCCCAGGTCAACCTCGCACAGTTTATTGAATGCTTAGCATTGTACAAATATATGTATAATTTAAAAACTAAGCTAAATTAAATGCTAGCCGGTCCGAGATACACCAACTAATTCGTACTCCAATCAAGATGCCGTACGAACTCGTTTTCTTTCAAAATTTCTTGTATCTGTTAGGGCCACGTTGATAGAATCATCAACGGGACAAACAAAGCCAGAATGGAAGGTCAATGAATACCTTAGAGATTGGTCTGAAATCCAGCTTGACAAAACGATCGGTATGTAGAGGCATGAAACACAATCACGCCATCTTATTCAGGTTTTATCGTGCTTCACCTCTGATCATTTTATTCCAAATATCCTGGGTTCCTACCAGATATTACAGCGCTTTACCATGCGCTAATGCCGATCAGCTCTTCTACCTACCTGGGTAGGTAATTTTTAATTTTTTAATTTTGGTGGGGGCTGAGGCTCCCATTTATTGGCTTAATACAAGCTTAATCTAACTTAAAAACTAACAGAAAGACTTAAGAGCTAGGGACCAAGGAAGTGATGGAGGAGATCTTGTTTGAGACGAGGAGTGCTCAGGTGGAAATGAAAAAGGGAGAGGTTTGAGTTGACCTTTCGGAGCATTCGGGAGATTGGTTCGTTGGAGCCATAAGAGGTGCGGTGTACCGGTAGATAGAAGAGACGACGACAACGTAGATTGCGGGGGTTGGTATTGAAGGAAATGGAGTTCAAAATGGATGCACAGTCGATGGAACCTGAGAGAAGACGATGAATGAAAAGAACGTCAGCAATATTCCTACGTTCTTCTAAGGAATTCATATTTAGAAGTTTGAGGCGGTCTTGATAGGGAGGTAAGATTAAAGGGTCGTTCCATGGCAGGCCACGGAGGGCTCGACGTTGAATACCCTCGATTCGGGAAACATGAAGCCGGTGAAAGGGGGACCAAGCTTGACTGGCATACTCAAGCAGGGGGCGAACAAAGGTAATATAGAGAGATCTGGTTACATACGGGTTAGAAAATTCCTTGGACCACCGTTTAATAAAGCCAAGTGATGAGGATCATCTTATCGATATGCGAACGGAAATTAAGCTCACTGTCGAATAATATGCCAAGGTGTTGAAGAGCCTGAATCAGGGGAATTGGTTGACCATGGAGAAAATAAAGTCGATGAGGAGACGGGTTGCATTTACGTGAGAAGGTTATAGATTGACATTTGGCTATATTAAGTTCTAGGCAGTTTTTGAGGCACCAGATTGAAAACCGATCAAGGTCTTCTTGAAGAAGGGCAGAGTCCTGAGGAGAGGAAATAGATTTAAAAATTTTTGTGTCGTCAGCGTAAAGGGAGAAGGAGGAGTGTTTAATGACACTCTCAACATCGTTGATAGTAAGAATGAAGAGAAGAAGGCCGAGATGACTGCCTTATGGAACTCCAGATGAGGCCAGGAATGGAACAGAAAGGGCGGATTTAACCGAACACTATAATATCGCTTTACCAGGTAAGAAGAAATCCATTTTAAAAAGAGAGGCTCAAAGCCGAGAGCAGACAATTTGAAAAGGATCAATTTATGAGATATCTTATCAAATGCCTTAGTGAAATCAGTTGCGATAACATCGATTTCTTTGCCATTTTCTAAGGCTGAGAGAGCAAAAGACACGAATTTAACTAGATTTGTGGTAGTTAATCTACCTTTTAGAAAACCATGTTGTCGGGGTGAAATAAAAGGCTTGCATTTGAAGCTTAACGCTTCGTATAAAATGCTTTCAAAGTGTTTGGGTATATGAGAGAGTTTAGCAATGGGACGATAATTGGTAACTTCATGCCTAGCTCCCTTTTTGTGTATTGGGATTATAAAAGAGGTCTTCCAAATCTGGGGAAATTCACCCTGTGTAAGCGATAGACGAAAAACGGTAGGAAAGGGGTAGATACAGGTTGAAAGAGCATTTCTTAAGAAACACGGCGGGGAGTCCGTCTGGGCCAGGTACAAATTCATCTTTGAGATTTAGTAACTTTTCTTCAATAACTGCAGGATTGAAATTTTGAGTGAGAAAGGGACCAATAGGGAAATTTGGTAGATCATTGAAGTAAGAGGGATCTGGTACGAAGGAGTTGTTGGCAAATGATTGCTTGAAAAATGCAGCCAAAAAGTTGGCGATGGTAGGAGGATCACTTGAAGATTTGCTTTCGAAAGCGGGAGGAAGGGAGGAAGGATAACCATCAGACTTACTTTTGCAATTGACAAATTGAAAAAAGGACTTGGGGTCATTTATGAGATTGGTTTGCGCACTATTCAGGTAGCGCTGATAGAGAGAGTTATAGAGTTCAATGAAATGAAGATATATGGTATACCTAAATAATTTGAATAGTCGGAAGAAGAGTGGGTGCGAAGGAATACCGCCCATAACTTGTTTCTTTTGTTTCGTAGAGAACGAAGTTTACGATTATACCATGGAGGGGATGTAGAAGAAGTTTTATGGCGGGAGTAAGGCACATAAAGGGAGATGGATTTGAATATTTCTCTGTAAAAAATGGAGAGGGCATCAACCAGAGATAGATTGGTAAACTCAAAAGAAGCGCTGCTTAGATAGGTATTAATTTTACGGAAATTAGCTTTGTGAAAATTGTAAGAAAATAGAACTGCTGGGGGAGGCAACTGAAGGGGAGAGTTGTGGAAAAATGAGAGAAGAAGTGGAGGATGAAAGTTATCAATAGCTGAAAGAGATAGGGGACAACACGATACTGAGGAGTTGATGGGATCAGTTGTGAAGATAAGGTCTAATTGCCTTTCCATATAGTTGGAAACGCCACTGACTTGGCATAGACTATGACCAGTCCTCCACCGCTTCCTTCGTCTTTATGCTCCTCATATAGAACCCGATCGATGTACATACGTTTTGTATTGAGAAGTCTGAGGATGATTCGAAGATATTTACGAAGGTCTACAGATTTCGTGTAACTATAGCGGTTACTTTGCAAGTACGTAAATCATGTACTCGTACATACAAGTTTTGACTTAACGTTGGAGCACGTCAACATCCCCACACTTAACAAAAAAAATATTTGTTTCCTAGCTTAAAGCTTCTCCTCTGTCCTATGAAGTTATGCCTTATGTCGGTTCCGCCAGACTATGCAGGGAAGATAATTGAATGCGGTTTTTAGGTTTAGTGAGCAGGAGTCTTACACTGGCGTCTACATGGTGCCGTCTATGAAGATTCTTCCTTCACGAATTATTTACTTACTTAACAAGCCCCCGACCCGCGGAGAGTCTTTTTTTTTCCCGAAACCTCTTTCCGTGGTTCGACGCGTGTTGGTTACGCTCCAAAAGAAATTTTTCGATAAATCATGTCTGAGACACTGCAATTGCGTGGTACCCTTTTGGGCCACAATGGCTGGGTTACCCAAATCGCCACGAATCCAAAGGATCCCGACACTATCATCTCTGCTTCTCGCGAGAAAACCCCCATTGTCTGGAAATTGACCCGCGATGAGGATAACAACTACGGCTTCCCACAGAAGCGCTTGTATGGACACTCGCACTTTATCAGTGACGTTATCCTCTCATCTGATGGCAACTATGCACTGTCTGGCTCGTGGGATAAAACTCTCCGTCTCTGGGATTTGGCCGCTGGCAAGACAACCCGTCGTTTTGAAGACCACACCAAGGACGTCTTTTCAGTTGCCTTCTCTGCTGATAACCGTCAAATCGTTTCCGGCTCCCGGGACAAGACCGTCAAGTTGTGGAACACTTTGGCCGAGTGCAAGTACACCATCCAAGAAGATGGACACAGTGACTGGGTGTCATGCGTTCGTTTCTCACCAAACCACTCGAATCCAATTATCGTCTCGTGCGGTTGGGATCGTACCGTCAAGGTCTGGAACTTGGCCAATTGCAAGTTGAAGAACAATCACCATGGATACAGTGGCTATTTGAATACTGTTACCGTTTCGCCCGATGGTTCCCTATGTACCTCCGGAGGCAAGGACGCCAAGGCTCTCTTGTGGGATCTTAATGACGGCAAGAACTTGTACACTTTGGAACACAATGACATCATCAAGGCTTTGTGCTTCTCACCAAACCGCTACTGGCTGTGCGTCGCTTATGGTCCATCCATCAAGATCTGGGATTTGGCATGCAAAAAGACCGTCGAGGAACTTCGCCCAGAGGTTGTTTCGCAAGCATCAAAGGCCGACCAGCCACAGTGCTTGTCACTCGCCTGGTCCACAGATGGACACACTTTGTTCGCTGGCTACTCTGACAACACCCTCCGTGTATGGCAGGTGTCAGTCTCTGCTCACTAAGCAATCGATAGCAGGGTCAGCAGTTCAAGATTCCTTCTTTCATTTGTATTACGTCATTTGTTTATCATATAAGCAAAAAAAAAAAAAAACAGAGTCTCTGCCTGAGACACTTCAGCCTTCCATCCTCTACGATCCCGGGCACGCTGCTTCCAGTTATCAAGTGATATCAATGATGATATCAATATCATCCTCATACCCCAGGAGCTGGACGGACTTGTTGAAGATAGTGCCTTCCGTATTGACACCTGCCCTGCGCACTATCTGCTCTAGGACGAGATTGAAGAAATCACATGATAGCGCATCACCTTGCCGAAATCCGGTCTATGTTTGAAATAGTTCGGAGGAGCAGTGCATGTTTTCCAGTGTCACGCGCCACAACTGGATCAGTTTTGCCGGGATCCCGAATTCGGCGATTAATGCTATCATATGCGGCCTTGAAATCGATGAAAAGGTGGGTAGTCTCGACTTGAAATTCGTTGGTTTTTTCCAGGATTAGTCTCAGTGTGAAAATTTGGTCTATAGTCGATCTGCCAGGCCGGAAGCCACACTGGTACGTGCCGATTAGTGACGTTCACACAGTATGTTGGATAGGATCTTATATGCGACATTAAGCAGGGATATGCCACAATAGTTCTTGCAAGACATAGGATCGCCTTTTTTGTAGATGGGGCATATGGAGCTGATAGTCCAGTCGTCGGGCATGCTTTCTTCCACCCATACTTGGATGATGATTTGGTGTATGCGCCCTACCAAAACATCGCCACCGTATTTGAAGAGCTCGCCTGGTAAACCATCAGAGCCTGCAGCCTTGTTGTTCTTAAGCTTTCTTATAGCTAACCCAAGTTCTTCTATACTGGGTGGTGGAACTAGTTCTTCATTGACTGGACGTAGGTTCTCTTCTTGCCCTATCACTCTCTCTACATGATGCCCATTTAGCAGCTGTTGGAAATGCTGCTTAAATACATCTACTATTCCCAATGCTTCGGTGACTAGGTTTCCTTCGGTGTTTCGAAGAGCTTGTGTTCCGGTTTTGAAGCCAGCAGCCAGTTGCTTGGCTTTCTTATAAAACCTCCGGATGTTGTTTCGATCTCCCTGAGTTGGGATGCTGCCTAGGCCCTCTTTTTTCTACGCAGGATCTTCTTCTCTTCCCTCCTCCTGTCTCGATACTCTTCCCTTGCTGCCCTTGTTTTGCGCTACAGCATTTTTTGTGTGCATCTTCTGTCACATTTTTCCTGTAAACGAATTCATCATCATACCACGGGCTCTTTCTCTGGGGTGGCTGGTGCCCTAAGATGGTTTCGGCTACCTCCTTGATGATGTCGCGATACTGGCACCACTGATGGTTGGCGTCTGTGGTAGGTGAGTGAACAGTGGAGAGTTTCTCACTCAGGCGCTCTCTGTAGTCTCTGGCTACTCCAGGTGTGCTAAGGCGTCCAACGTTGAATTTCTTTTTCTGGGCGGTTCGCAGTTTATTCTCGTTGGACAGTCGACCTCTGAATTTAGCCGCAACAAAAAAGTGGTCAGAGTCAACATTTGCCGCTCGGAATGTTGGATGCGTGCCTCGCATCAATTAGCACATGGTCAATTTGGTTGGCGGTTCGATCGCCCGGAGAGAGCCAGGTGTGGATCCTTAACCTTGGAAACCTAGTGCTACTTATCACCGTGTCACGAGCTGCTGCAAAAACGATTAGTCGGTAGCCGTTGTCTATTGTCGTTTCGTGGATTCTGTGCTTACCAACTAACCCGCCAAAGATGTTTTCCTTTCCGACTTTAGCATTGAAGTCCCCGAGTACAACTTTGACATCATACTCCGAACAGGCTCCGTAGGCTCCATCCAGGAGCTCATAGAACTCCTCCTTGATGGGTTCTTCAGCCTCGTCGGTAGGGGCGTGTGCACATATTAGGCTTATGTTTTGGAAGGTAGCTTTGATGCGGATCTCTGACAGGCGATCACTTATCGGCTTGAAGTCAATGACTTTTGACCTGAGTCGATATGACACGACGAATCCGCACCCTAATACGTGCAATCTTTTATGGCAGCTGTAATAAATATACCCTGATCCTGTCCATCGTATCTCCTGGATGGCGGTAATATCTGACTTATACCGCTCGAGGACAGACTTAAGTTTTTGAGTAGCACCTGGGGTGTATAGCGTTCGCACATTCCAGGTACATACTCTCATATCGTAGTCCATTGACGTTTCGGGTCTATGTGCCATTTGAGGTGTTCCATTATCCGAGGCTGGTTGTGTCTCTCTCATAACTATTCTTTTTTCCATGGTCGGGAAATTACCCCGACGGCGCAACCCCCAATTTGGAAGGCCAGGCTCTAGATTTGACCTTAGGACAGCAGGCCGGATATTCCGGTGCCAGTAATCCACTTCGGGATATGAGCGCTGCCGTTGACCCATTAAGGGTTCATCCGCCACCAACTCTTTTTCAACACCCTGACTCAGTATTGAAGATCCCTATAGACCTTGTATCCGAATACGTCGAAGCAGCTCATATAGGGATTACACTTAATAGTTCAGCCTGACCGGAACTGTAGACGCCACCGTTGCTTCCATCTAGGGAATTCCTCCGCTGCCGCCTGGAACAAGAGGAAGTGCCCTAGTGAGAGAGCCGCTCCTCCCACCTCTCTCGTTCGCTGCCCCCAACGACCTTCCAAAGGGGTTGGTTACCCAATCTCCAGTCGCTTATGCTCTCATGTAATCGCATCACTAACCTTAAACCAGCATCACGAATTAATAAAACAAAAAGCGTAGGTTTTTGACTTCGATAAGAGTACCGAACTTAGCCTGCTTTGTGGCGATCCCCGCTATGTAAATTATTTAGGATAACCTTAAACTCTCCGGAAATCCTATTCACCAATGTAAAATTGAGGGAATAAGATTGAAAGGCTATGAAATTTTGTTTTGATATTTTCAGTCTTACCTTGCTGGTCTGGATCATCTAGTGAAAGCCAACAATCAAAAATTCTTGCCGCCTGTTCCTCGCTGTGATCGCCGTTAAAATATTTTTGTTTACAGCGACATTGACCTCCAGTTTCTTAGCGACACCGAACGGTCAGAAAATTCTAGACTTTTCTTTCAAAAGGTTTGTCATTCCCTGGTATCAAAACACTATTTTGAATCGAACGCCGATTTCTGAGATAGTTGTCGATGAACTTAACCACTATGCTACGCCGACCACGTGGCACAGTGGTTAACTGTCGATGCCTTAAATATTTTGTCAGTGACGGCGATCCTGCAACAGCTTTGTTGGCTTAAATTTTTTAATTTGATATTCGAACCTCTTCTTAGTGATATGAGCAGAACTGCTGTCGATTGTTGTCCATGTTGGTAATTATCACCATCAAATCGTGTGCAGAAGTGTTTCTTTCAACACGTACTTTGACACTGTCATGGCGTTCGCACTCTAATCCTTACAAGCTGCTTTGCGAATCTTGTATCCTCGTCATGTTCCTTTTACTTTTTGGTAAAACTTCCGAACATCATTCTCTCAATAAGCACTTCACTATGGCAGTGATCAAACGCTTATTGTAGTCTATTCTTTACATAATAATGCAAAAGATGGTGACCTACTAGTGTGCAGATGCAAAGATAATAACAAGGTTCCAACGGCTTCGATGGTGACTGGAGCTAAATTTACATATGTGTATGTATATCGCCTCCTATTCAATTGCTGACCTCTCTATATGAGGATAAAAGTAAAATTCTATGTTCTACCAGATCGGCAATATTTAAAAAAAAAATGCAGGTGCTTACATTGTCCCCTGAGGAATGCCAGTAGTAAGCGAGTCACAAAAATGCATCTCAATATCGAGTAGACAAAGTAAAAGTGTATGTGAATAGATGGACGGTGCTCACTATACCAATGACTCATTGATATTGATCTGAACGAGGAAGACAAAAACTTAGAACATTGCCTCAAACAATAGTTAAGCCAAAATGCATTTTAGCTTATCAGCTCCCGTCTAACCCATAAACCCAGACCACACATTAACGACTTATCATCATCGGAGTCATTGACTTCCTATGAGCAATCACAACCACAAAAACTGGCTTTCAATCTTAACTGAGCTTACTTCCAACACTCCAGCCGTAGAGTGTTTATCAGCAAATTTTGACAAATTCATCTTTCAAACTATCGTCAAACGAGAGAGTTCCTCGAACTGCATTCATAATGCAACCCACGTCAACTGTTTTAAGGTGTAGTAGGCAGTCGGTATGTACTCGTATGTAGATACTCGTACTCCTGTCCTGTCTTCACATAACTGAACTCAACCACAAAAATCCATCCGCAAGAAACAAAGACAAAAACGATGTAGTAGAAGTCGTCTCACCAAAAATGAGTAAAAGTGTCAATAAACTTTATCGTCATCGACCAAGGCATCGGTGACGGGCTAATTTATATTGTATAATTCCTCCTCTTCTATCAGAGACAAAAGCCTGAAGCTACGGTATTGGGCGGGATACGGATACTCGAATCTCTTCGCATTTTGTATGGTCGTTGTTGCTGGATAGTCATCGATCATTTTGGCATTGCATGCAGCAACAGCACTCGTTGACGTCGTTATCATCATCGTCGTTGTCGTCGTCGTCATTTCTCAGACAGACGAAAGGAAGCAGGAAGACTCGTAACATTCGAAAGACACAAAAAACAAGCTGACGGATGATGATGCGATTCTTCGACGAGAAATTCGTGATGACAAACAAAGGAAATGCGATCTTGGTTCCAACATGATGAAGACAATGATGATGACGACAGACTGATGATGGTCCTCATTATGGTAGAGACTTAAGTTCATAAACTTGGCCACCTCAATACAAGCGTATTGTTCCTGTTCCACTGTCACCACCACCGATAGTCGTTTTGCTTTTGCCATCAAGTCTTTAATCCTGAATGGGCCACCACTTTAAGTAATAATCATCAACGTCATCGATTCAAATGCAGTCAGGGAGAGAGAGTTATAAAATTCCATTTCTCCAGTTAGAAATTTTTAATTTAAAAAAATTTCCTGTAAGGAAAGCACGTCTCGCCAGAGAATTAATTCAATTTTTCTTGAGTTACTGCCTCTGCTTCGGTAGCGAAATTCTCCCCATCATCAACAGACGGCGGCGAGATTCGAGAACGAGTCAATGTGTTTGCCCTACGGAAATTAAATGGAAAATAAAGAAGGATAACGCAATCCGAAGGCAAACCTAAAGAAGCAACACCAAATGATACCCCACAACCCAACCATCCATCCATTCATCCATCGATAAATGAAATGTTGCCGTACTGTCCTGTAGTTGAGTAGCCGTTTTTCTAACTCCAACATCGTCTACCTTATGCAGATGATGGTGTCCTGGTTCTGTGTTTTGTATCCTGTGCCATGGCATGTAGCACATCTGTAAGAGTAATCCTTAAATGTGGTTAGCTGAAAAGTGGTGCAGTTTGTACACATCCCGGGTACAAATTAAATGTCTGTACGGTTGCAACACTCGTACATCGACCGGCCCAGCAGTATATTTCAATCGAAATCGGATATAACAAAATAATTGTTCCTTTGGGCTGCTATTACAACATCCACCTCAGCTCTTACGAAGTCCCAATCCTGCCATCTACTCGTATCTCCTCCACCCTTCTATGGTACGAGTAGTATATCCACTTTGCACGGCGATAGATAGATGACATGGTAGATTGCTCAAATTGATGTCACGTATGCAACAACGTCTCTCTAGGTTGAAGTACGAGAATGTCGTTGTATCAGAACCAGGACGGCATCACTTTATCGAGACCAGAGTCCTAAGTTCTACTGAACTGAAGGGATGTCTGGAATTTTTCAAATGGACATTACGAAAATCGAAAGACATTTATGGTGTAATTAAAATAGACTAACTACATGGAGCACCAAGCTAGGGCAGATCCAACGGTTTCGAAAGACCAATCGAATACGAGGTGAACCTTTAGTTAAATTGAAAGTATACATTGCATTAGGTTTGATGAAAAGGGTTGAAGTTTTATTCAAAAATTCAACGAATGGCCCAAGGGAGAAAGGCGATTTTTTTTGTTTTCTGCGGATATACAGCTTTTTTTCAATTTACAACAGATACTTTTAGAATAATGGATTCAGTTTTATAGAGCAAAGAGCATCCATTTCCATTCCGCCAGTAGAACTAAATCAACAGAATCATCAGCAAAAAGGCAGCAAAAGTTTTTGAACTTTCAAAGTGGAAAAGGTTATTTTAATGGAAGGCTTTTGAAAACGTTTTTTTTTTTTTTTTCTTTCTTTCACATAGTCCTGAAGTCTATGGAATTAGTTTTGAGTTAAGCTACAAAATTTTGAGATACTTTGAATGGCTTTCGGTTTTATCTGGCTGCGAGTTTTATCATTGCTGTGGATTTTGGTGGAAAATCCTATCAAGTGTTTCAATTTTGTTTCGGATTTACTCTTTCAGGGAATACATTAAGTCGACAGGTCTCGATACATGTCTTGTGGACTCTGTCGTTACTTATAATTTTTATTATCTTTCTTCCGTCACTTAGCTCGTCGTAAGAGCTATCCACATAAGTACTTCTAAGTCATTCATACCTCATCACTTCGATTTCAATAAGGGGCCGCAGGAGCTCAATCCTGTATCTGACGACCCCTGAATTACCTTTCCTTACCTTTCAGATCCCATTTTCGATGTCATTCCATTGGGCTAATCACACTGATGATCTTCTTCTCTTGTATTTATTTAACTACTTACATACTTAGGCGGTGCTACAGTTTGGGGTGAACCTGAGCTTCAACTAACAAGCCTCTCCAGTTAGTCCAGTCTTTAGCTAACTGCCTCCAGTTGCGCACTCCAAGTCGGATGAGGTCCAGAGTTGTGCGCGCCACATAAGGTGATGTCTTCCTCTGTTGCGTTGTGCTTCCGGGTTAAATGCGTAAACTCCGGAGGCCGGAGCATTGGTGTCCATTCGTCCAACATGTACTAGCCATCGTCCAACATGTACTAATGCCCAGCTTTCTAACTAGGTCGATGTCGCTGTACTAATAGTTCGTCGTTGAATCTTCTCCTCCAAAGCCCGTCAACGTAAACGAGACCGAATATTTTTCGAAGGATTTTTCTTGAAAAGACTGAGGGAATCTTTATATGCTGTCGATAGGATCCATGCTTGTGCACCATAAAGTATGAGTCTTATGATCAAGGTCTTATATAGAGTATCCTTGGGATAGGGCTTTACCGCTCAACTGCCTTCTTAGTCCAAAAAAACAGCCATTTGCTAGAGTGATTGTTCGTTTCATTTCTACTGAGGTGTTGTTGGAAGAATAGCAGATAGCAGAGCCACGGCAAAGTCCCTTACTAGTTCGAATTTATAAAATTATAGCTGTTGATTGTGACGTTCGGTCCATGTTGTATTTTCCTCTTTGCTGACAGCATATACAGGGACTTCTGAACTTTGACAGTTGATAGCGGCCATATTGTTGAAGCTACATCTGTCAAAATGGCTGTCATTTATTCAGTCTATTTTACCAAATCACGGACATACTCGTAGCGTTCTACAACACGTGCAAATGATAAAATTGTTTTATCAAAATGGGTGTTCTATTCGGACGACGTTCCGCGTGCCTCGCCCATTTTACAGTCGCCATAATCGTCTTACCGAGAGGACTATACCCAGTGTGGTGGAGATTGAGTCCACTGGTTCGGTAAACGATAAACCAACACGAGTACGTCGACGAAAAGCAAGATCTGCCGAACACATCTCCGCTGTCCGTGAGAGTGTGCAGGGGAATCCGAGGCAGTCGATTTCACGTCGCTTGGCGAATTTTGCGTGCTGACAGGGGCCTGCCCCCGTACGAAATTCAACTGACCCAGGAGCTGAAGGTAAACGATCATACACAACGACGTGTGTTCGGTGAATGGACTCTGGAGCAGTTGGAAACTGACGCTAATTTTCATCGAAAAATCATCTTCTGCGATGAGGCCCGTGTCTGGATGAATGGGTATGTCAACAAACAAATTTGTCGAATTTCGGAAGATACCAATCCACATGAGACTCAAGAGCGCCCAATGCACCCCGAAAAAGTCACTCTTTGGTGTGGATTTTGAGCTGGCGGCGTTATCGGTCCATATTTCTTTGAGAACGACGTTGGCCAGGCCATCACCGTCAACGGCGAGCTCTATAGGTCGATGATTACCAACATCTTTTGGCCTGAATTAGATGATATGGACACCAACGACATGTGGTTTCAACAGGACGGCGCTACATGCCACACAACTCACGCCACATTGGAAATTCTGCACGAGCGATTCGACAGCATGGTCATCACATGTGGAGGTGATGTGAACTGGCCACCGAGATCATGCAATTTGACCCCGTTAAACTTTTTCTTATGGGGTTTTCTGAAGTCGCAGGTCTATGCGAATCAGCCATAAAACACAGCGTCCCTCAAAGCCAACACAACCCATGCCATCGGTCAAATTCAGCCTGATGTATGCGCCAGAGTCGTGGACAATTTGTGCTAAGCCCATTTTGACAGAGTTCTGTCAGATATGCCGAAATCATCGGCGTACGCTAGTAGCACAGACTTGAAAGATTGTACTTCCAGTGTTCACTTGGGAGTTCCGCAAATTTCTTTCAGGCATGATGTTATAGACCAAGAGCCGAGAGCAAATTTTTGGAGTGGAGGTACGAGTATAACGAAAATATGTGTACATGTATGTGTAGGTATTAGCGCAGCGATATTGAATTCCACCGTCTGGCAGTGTTTTTTTTTTTCAGCCGAAGCTGAGGGTGAGGGGTTGAAAATTGTAATTTTTTCGATTTTTGTGTCGGGAGTATAACCACTTGAATCAATATATAAACAGTAGAGAATAATGCAGTGATTTGGAATACCTAGGTCCCAGACGTTTTGCTTTCTGCTTCCAGCTTTCACCCCGCCAGACGTCCTTGAAATATCCTAAAAGCGTTTTTGTTTTCAAATATAACCATACGTTGGTCACAACAAAATATTGTACACGTCTTCCTGATTACAAATATATAAGTCCCAGACAAATTACAGACAGCTTACCCCCAACAGACGCTGATGGCTACATTTTTGACTTTTTATACTTTTTTAAGTATTTGTCACTAAATGCATCGATCACTCAATAGAGCAGTAAGTATCATCTACTCTCTTTTATAATACGACAAGTCAAACGAACAAGAACTTCTTTTACTTGTTAAACTTGGTAATATAAAGCGTGTTGCATTTTAGTGCGAAATAATCGCATGCAATACCATGAGTTTAAAGTGTTGTCTTCATTCAAGTGATAGTTCAAAACAATGTGGAAAAATAATTTTGTTTAGTGAAAAACTTTAAAAAAATATCTTAATGTACTTAGTGTTAGAAAAGATCGAAAATACAAATTTGCCAATTTAATCCTTCCAACTGAAGTTAATAATTTAAGTGGCCTCCATAGTGCGTCTTCGTGCGTGCGATCCTAAAAGATTTCAAAACGCGAATCCGAAAATAAATATTTATAATATTTATATAAGGTTGCGAAATCTGCTGCAAGTGGAAAAGTTCGTGAAATCAAAATGGATAGGAATTTGATTGGAAGGATACTTTTCATAGCTACACAAAATTCATTATCTGTAGATATGAAAGAAATTTTTAAATATCCATTAACACCTATTCCTCAATCTTTTGGGCATTTAGATGGATCAATGATAAAAACAGAGAAGTCGGTTTTCCTAAGACACCTTGAAAAAACTTCATTAAGTGTTCCTCCAATCCAAATTGATGCCGCTGTTATAGACGGATTCTTCCTTTTGCATACTTTAGGAGAAGTATCGATAACTTACGCTCATATTGTTTTGCAAATTTTAAAAAATATCTGCCGAATAAACGCAAATGAGATTCATGTTATCTTTGATCGAATTATTTCTCCCTCTATAAAAGACATTGAACGCTATAGACGGAATAATTCGGATGACGGAGTAAATTATTCAGCGTTCAATAAAAATGGAAGGCGGCCAGCTAATTTTATAAAAAGTCTGAGACTTAATGAATGGTTGGTTCAGGAATGGAGCGAAGATGAGTACCACCATATTATCGGCGATAAGAAACTTTACGTAACATTTGAAACAAAATGCTTTGTCTTCAAAACTGCAAACGAAAAAATTATTCACAAAGACGTCAAAGAGCGGGACAGTTTCCAGGAAGAAGCTGATACACGAATGATGCTTCATTTGGCACTTCTTCCACGAGACTTCTCAGTTGTTATAAAAACATCAGACACGGATGTACTTATCATACCGCTTTACTCCCTTCCCAATATAAAGGTTGGCCGGGTTTCACATATGATTTTTTACGCTTGGGGTTGTCGTAATGGATCCATTTTTCATCACCAGTAACAATCCGATGCAAAAATGACTTCCTTTTGTGGCGTTCCAGCAACATGGAGTTCATGTGGAACCCAATTTCCTTGCTTTTGAATATATCCAGCTGCTTTTAAACGTTTTGAAATGGCTGCTTGAGTCACATCCAAAGATTCTGCGAGCTCTTCTTGTGTTTGGCAACAATCTTCATAGAGTAATGCTTCCAGTTCTTCATCTCCAAACTTTTTTGACTGCCCATGACGTTCATCGTCTTCCAAGACAAAATCACCACTTTTAAATCGTTGCAAACCACTTTCGGCACGTTCGCTCAACTAGCGCATGTTCACCATAAACTTCCACCAAAATACGATGACTTTCGGCAGCAGTTTTCTTCATATTAAAGTAATAAAGAAGAACTCCCCGCAAAAACACTTTTTCAGGCACAAAGTTCGACATATTTGAGTGAAAAAAAATTATTGTTGTTTACGCATCAAATGAATGACATATACTGAAATGACGTACAATGACAGTAGTTTTCCAACGCATGTTTCAATGGAATAATACAAGTTACGCCATCTCTTAGCAAACCCAATAAATTCAAATGGACTCTAATGGTCTCTAATTTATTATATGTAAAGTTATATAAACATAAACGAAATGTTCAATGAATTGGGACCTACGCTGTGTGCTGCACTGCCTGCTTTCCATAGCTTCACTGGTTGCGACTACACCCCATGTTTTTTTAAAAAGGGAAAAATCAAACCATTTGAAATTTTAAAAGCATCACCAATCTCCAATCCACTTTTTCCAATTTCAAATATTCAACAAATTGAAAAATTTATTTGTAAAGTGTATCACACCAAAGCTATTCATGTAAATGACGCCCGGTTTTAACTATTTTAAAAAGCCCGCAAACCTACGTCGGAAAAAACTTTCAAAAAAATTAAAAGTCAGTTCAACACTTAAAATATTTTCATAGCAAGTACGAGTAGATGAAATATGTTTGTCTTTTTGTAGTGATCTCAAAAATGTTTGTTTTAGACATATTTAATCTATTTTTGCACGAATAATGTGTAATATGTTTGGTAGTTAAGGACAAAAATATAATGAAGCACATTGACACGTATAACACTTATTCATGCCAATTATTTCAAGGACGTCTGTTGGGGGATAAGCTGTGGGTAATTTGTCTGGGACTTATATATTTGTAATCAGGAAGACGTGTACAATATTTTGTTGTGACCAACGTATGGTTATATTTGAAAACAAAAACGCTTTTAGGATATTTCAAGGACGTCTGGCGGGGTGAAAGCTGGAAGCAGAAAGCAAAACGTCTGGGACCTAGGTATTCCAAATCACTGAATTATTCTCTACTGTTTATATATTGATTCAAGTGGTTATACTCCCGACACAAAAATCGAAAAAATTACAATTTTCAGCCCCTCACCCTCAGCCTGGGCTGGAAAAAAAACTGCCAGACTGTGGAATTCGATATCACTGCGCTAATACCTACACATACATGTACACACATTTTGGTTATACCTCCACACCCAAAATTTGCTGTCGGCTCTTAGACTATTAAGGAAGTCACAAGACAGCGTGTCATCTTGCCTAAAACCTATTTTACTTCGGTTAAGTGTTACCGACATTTACGGAGCAGCGAGCGTTCTCCATGGTCTTTCTACACTATACTACACTATATGTATAGCTCGTCTCTATGGGATTTGGACTTCTTGAGTTTTTTCCAGGATCTGTCGGAGTGTGAAGATTAGTTCGATTGTGGGCTTTCCTGGGCTAAAATCGCACTTATAGGGGCAAATCAGGTTGTTGGCGAAGGGTTTCAGACATTCACGAAATATGGGAGATAACATCTTGTATGCAATGTTGAATAGACTTATCCCTCTATAAATGGAGCAGTTGAGGGGGTTTATTTTTTTTTTTTTTTGGATTGGGCAAACGATGCTGAGATTAAATTCAACCGACATACAACTTTTGACCAGGTCTGAGAAATAAGTTGGTATATCCTCTCCACAAAGTTATTTAGTCATTTCCAGCAGCTTTCAGGTCCAGCTGCTTTTTTGGATTTCAGTTTAAATATTGTTATCCTTGGAGATTGAATGGTCTATTCTACCTGACAGAGGAATGTTGAACTTTTTCGCCGAATACAATCTGCATAAAAAGTTTTCCCATATTCGCAGCGCCGACTAAGGACTGAAACGAATAAAATCTGTAAATTTTAATACGGGCTATACTTCCAATGCGTAAAATCCCATTTTGTACCCAAATTAGCCTGTATATTCTCTAGTTTCAGTTTGTTATTGATTTTAGTTCGGTGCAGTTTAAAATATTTATAAAATATGAGTCAAGAGGAACGCCGTAAAAAGATCATCGGCAAATGGCTCGAAAATCGCCATTTCATCGCAAAAAATTTAAACATAGAACGCAGTACAGTAGATTCTGTTATCAAACGATATCTGGAGACGTTGATAATTAAGCGAAAATAGAAAAGTGGAGCCAAAAGTGGAAAACATGATACAAATTTGGACAGGAAAATAGTGGGTACCATCGCAAAACACCGGACTATGGCATCCAGAGATGTTGCTCGCAAATGTAATACCAACCAAACAATGGTACAAAGATCTAAAAGGCGTAACGGTCTAAAAACACGAAAAAGGTAACTGAAAGGCAAAAAAAAGTCATAAAAACGCGAGCCCGAAAGCTATAAAGATTGGGATGGAAAAATTCGGGTCAAAATATCTTGTTTGGCAGGCCATTTGCCAATGTGGACACAGAAGCTCATCATTTATTACAATGGGAACAATTAACGGAGAAGTGTACATTAACGAGTGCCTTAAAAAACGGTTGATTCCTTTCTTAAACAAACACGAGGGTTCAACATTATTTTGGCCAGATTTAGCTTCAGCTCACTATGCTCATGCGACGTTGAGCTTTCTTGTTGCTAAAAATGTCGACTTTGTCCCAAAAGACATGAATTCACCCATTGTTCCACGGTGCCCTCACATTGAAAGGTATTGGGCTTTGGTCAAAGCTAAATTGAGGAAAAGTGATGGAAAAGAGCGTCCAAAAAGATCTCGAATGTAACTGTGACCAACCTTATGAAGGACATTCGAAAGAAGTTGAATAAAGAATGGTAACCCAAATAATTTTTTTTATTTTTTGTAATTGTGAATGAATTTTATAAAAACAGAGTTTTAAAGCAAATAAAAAAAATTTCCATGAATTATGAAAATATATTTTTTTTTGCTTTGAAGTTTCCAAATTTTATTCGTTTCAGTCCTTATGGCTCTATTACAAGGTTTCCTTCTTAATCTCTATAAGCTTCTGTATGGGTCTTGTTACCTTGCCACGTTCTTTTTACCTATTAGTAAAACTACCGTATGGTATTCCTGGAGTACAGCCTCCCAATATCTTCGATCGCGGGCTTCTTGTGCTCTTCTTTCATCCAATGTTCTTCCCATCTCTTCTGCTCGTAGAGCTCACGAATGACTCTCATCCTTCGTCGCAGCGCCGCTTTATATGCTTCTTGTTTAGCTGAATGTTCTTGGCGGTATGCTTCATCAAATCAGAGATTTCTTAGTGTTGGTCGGGTGAAACCCAGCACATCAGTTGCGGCATCTGTAATGACATATTCACAGCGTTTCCACTGGTCTTCGATACTTGATGCCGGCACCATAGGTCTCTTACAAGTGCAACTTTTCTACGTTATATCTTCTCACAGTAGCTGTTCTTAGTAATGGCTCTTCAGAAATCTGCATTCGCACCTTGGCTGTAACAAAGTGGTGATTCGAATCAATGTTGGCTGCCAGGAAAGCTCGGACGTCCATAATACTTAAGGCATACCTTACGTGTATCGCAAAATGATCAATTCCATTTAGCGTTTCATGATACGGAGATGGCCATTTTCGTTTGTGCATATTGAGGTCAGAAAACCGTGTGCTTGTTATAGTCATATGTTGTCAGGCCGCAAAGTCCGTTGCCAGACGTGGTGTCGTGTAGGCTGTGCTTAACAACTGTCCTACTACAGAGATAAAACAACGAAATTAAAGCGCGGTCTGTCAAGGAACACTCTCATAAGAGCAATATAGTCCGACGTTCGGCAGTGTACCCGTGTACCCGACATCTGGTGTTTAACACTAGAACTCGGTGAAGAGGTCGGCGTTAAAATCGACTTCGAACATTGTTCATATGTCTTGTATGTCTGGCCGTAGAAACATATTTTGGTTACGTCGTCCTTGTCTTCCGTGGACGCACATTTGGTTTACGAGTATATTTGCGAATTTAGCCGTGATACGGATTGTCATATGACGTTCGCCCACGTGTCCGAAGTTCAAGACTTCTTTCCAAGTCTTCCGCATATGGGAAAACCGCATCCGAATATGCGCTGTTTCTTTTCCTATAATAATCACCGTAGTATATATCACAGTTCATCCTCCTTATGTCCGGCCATCCCATCGCACTTCCTGGATGACGGTGATATCTGCGTGATGAAGTCAAGGACTTCTGTTAATTGTTGGGCTGCACGTGACTTCCTAAGTGCAAACCCGAAGGTCGTTGTCCTTTAAACGTTTGCTAAGGTCGTCAACAGTGTCGTCTATTTTTATCCGAGGCATTTAGTTGGTTCGTCACGTATTTTAATCTGTTCCGTATGGGGTTGTAATGACATTGTCACCTCAAATCCAACAATTTGCTTGACAAGAAGCAGCTTTCATAAGAATGCACCCAACATTTTCAGACAGATTTGTCAAATAGTTTTGTTGTGACAGCCGTTTGAAACAGACGTCGTAAAAATTGAAAAACGTTAATTTCGTGTTGTCATTAAACACTGTTTTTTGCGCAGAAAAAACCATCACGCAAACCAAGCAGAAGCTTGAAAAGTATTATGGGGACTCTTCACCATCGGTCGGAACCATCCACCCCTGAATTACTCAATTTCGATGCGGTCGTACCAGCACAAGTGACGCCGAACGGTCTGATCGCTTCAATTAAGGACACCACATCAGAAAGGTTCGATAAAATCCACGGTATGATATTTGACGAACAGCGAGTGAAAGTGCGTGAACTTGAAGACGCTACAGGCTTATCAGAGGGATCAGTGATTTTAGTTTTGCAAAAATATGTGGAAATGAAAAAGCTCTCCGCCAGATGGATGCCGCGTTTGGTTACAATTGACAACAAATGCAATCGTTCGACAACTTCAAAAGAGTGCTTGGCGATGTTTAGTCACAATTCGAACGAGATTTTGTGTCGTTTCGTAATCGTGGACGAAATATGGATTCATCACAACACATGATGGACGAGGAACACTCGAGACAGTGGACTTCTCCCGGTGAATGGAAGCCGAAGTAAGCCATGGTGCGTCTATCATTCAATAAGGTCAAGGCGATAGTTTTTTGAGATGTGCGACTTAAAAATTTTGGATTCTTTTGAAAAAAAAAAACGCAAGTTTCCTGTGCAATATACCACGATCACCGACGCCTATTCTACAGAGCTGATTTAAAGCAAAATGACCGTATTTGTCGAGGAAAAAAGTTCTCTCCACCAGGACAACGCACCGGGGCACAAGTCCAGAATGGAAATGGCAAAATTGGATGAATTAGGTTACGAAATCCTGCCTCATCCTATGTATGTACTTCCTGTTTCCAAATATGAAGAAATGGCTCGTGGGTCGAATGAAGAGGTCATCGAGGAAACAAACTCCTATTTTGAGGGCCTCGAGAAAAGGTGTTATTAGGAGGGCATCAACAAATTGAAGAAACGTTGGATGAAGAAAAGGAGATTATGTTGAAAAAGACTGTTCCTTATTTCAATTTCCAAGGACTTATTGACACACGCGTATTATAGTTATTGCCGGAAGAATGGTCCTGCATCTTTCGTTATAATAGTGCTAAAGCTCTTTATCTGTGGCTTGGAGATTACATCATGTTCTCACTTGCCTTCTACCGCTGGTGAGTACTACGTACTTCCGCTTTCTGCTCTGCTGACTGTAGGCCCAAATGTTTCAGCCGTTTGGTCCCAATACACTTATTGCTGTCGTACTATATCTACTCTTAGTGTAAGTATTGGCTACTACCATGATAGCAATGTAATGAACGAAGCCAACTATTTTGACGAACCTTGTGATTCCAGTTTAAAGACATCAAAACACATTGTGTTCCACAGCTAAGGACTTGTGGAGTGCTACCTGGTGTGTTGTATTGAATTGTTCCATCTTCTGTGTCATTGAGAAGCACCCAACTTCTAAAGTCCTCTACTCATATTTTCTGGATACATTTTGGCATTCCCTTGTCCCACATTACTCACAGTATAAGTTGTTTTATGCCAAACGCAATAATAGCAGAGTACTGTTTAGCCCACCAGCTACCCTTGCCTAGTCTTTACAACAACCTTAATAGCGCCGATTGTCGAAAGAACCATATTGATGTTTTGCAAGTCCACCTGCTTTGTCTATTGCTGCACTTGTCGCTTATAACCCGCTCCAAAATATTTTTCGCGAAAATGGCTTGCCATTTTTTCTTCGGTTTGGTTTCAGTCCTTGAACCTGACTAAATGTTTCCGGGC
Organism: Volucella zonaria; assembly: GCA_963966105.1. Lineage (NCBI taxonomy): Eukaryota > Metazoa > Arthropoda > Insecta > Diptera > Syrphidae > Volucella > Volucella zonaria. The sequence goes on from OZ014534.1 coordinate 49,418,865, forward strand.
GCCTTGTGTTCGACCGGTTTTCTTACAGATTTGGAAGACTTCGTCGGTTATAAACGAGAGAGTTGCTTGTGACTTTCCAGTTGATATTTGATTATATTCTACTATACCCGATTTGGATGGTATAAAGATCGCTACATCATCGACATAGAAGGAGGTCCATGGCTACCGTCACTTTTTTCATCACAAATTGATAGGTTTTGTCTTACGGACTATGTTCACCGTCTTTGCCGAGTTCGATGAGTTACGTTTTCTTGCTTCATTCAAAGCTTTACTCTTCATAGTTAGATTACCCTTTACAACGTAGCTGTAAGATTCTAGCGATTTTTACTAATCCTCTGACTTTTTTTGTTCAATAAATACCTAGCTGACCGATGTATACATCAGCTCTTTCGCTAGCTCATAAGATGTCTCCAGTTTTAGCGGATGATAGGTATTACGATGCTAGAAGAGGTATGACCCAGCGCTTATTTCCAAGTTGTTTCTCATAATCAGCTCCCGAATTGGACATATAGTATAATACATTCCGACCCTGAGGAATTTTGAACATTCTCCAGACTAGCAACGCTATCCATTCAAAGCGTAACCGCGTGGATTGTAGAATTTTGTGTGAAGAAGAGCTCTTTCTCACTCCTGAGGAATCCAAGGCTTTCATTATACGGCAAAATCTAGCACACTAACTGACTTTCCGAAAATATCGCTACTTGGCCCCTTTAAACACTTGTACAATGTAATCAGTCATTTGAAGGACTTATGATCAGGTGACTAGCAAGATCTTCATTTGACAGATTTTTCATCATTGACTACCTACGTCTCCTTGTGTGTGGTTTCTGGAGGATTAGATCTTTCAAAAAATAATTAGCTCACTATGGAAGCATTAGCGACAACATTGGTTCGCAGGTTAGTATCTCTATTTCGATTTGATAGCTAGATGCCATAGGATCCTCAAATAGCCTAAACAATGAATTTAAATCAACGGCGCCGTTGCCTCTAGCAAGGGTAATTTTTTCATAGTGTCTAGTACAATAGTAACCAAGCGTATGCTAGCTGTGCTAAAGAAAACTCTGCTTGAATAGGTGCTGGCTGATGATAGTGATTGCACCTTGTCTGGAACCGACTTTGATTGGAGGTTGAAGGTCCTAAACTAGTCATACTAGAATCTTTTCTCCCTAGTGTGCAATGTGGGCAACACTCCCTTTTATGTAACAGCAATCAGAAGAGAAGTTTTAGACATTACCTTCATTTGACAAGAAGTCAGATTCTTTTAAGTGTTAAAATTTGGTAGTAACGTTGAAAAAATATCTGAACGCTATCCAAATGTGGAACTCAATCCAACTATAGCACCTCAAGTACTCACCAGCCCTCACATGAAGTTTCTTGACAAATTTTGCTCAGGCAGTACAAATAGCTGTAGAAATCATCTACTTTTATGGAATATCATGGCTCAAGAATGATCTGGATCCTCGCTAACGCGAAGGCTATGGAATAGTCACCTTACCTATATAGGGTCAATCACCTGGACAGACTTCAATAAGGTGCAATGGATATCCTAATAAGCGCACACACCCCTAGACGCACTAATATTTCCGAACATTCCAGTAGTCCAAACCACAAGGAATCTACGCTAGACTACATGCAGTGTGAACCACTAAGATAAGCTTCCAACAAAGCAAGTTCTGATCTAATCCTAAACAGCATAATATGCAATTCAACTCTCAGCGATTGAATTGATATGAATTACAAAAAGGACACTCAGTCGTCACACAAATTATCAGTGACCCTATGATAGATATCAGGTTATTCGGATAAAGGCTAAGAAAAAGTAGACGAACTTGTAGGTAAAAAATCAACACTTCCAATCCCCTAAGAAAAGGTCCTTGCCATTCATCGATGTTGCAGTCACCATACCCTTAACGAATATAGATACATACACTCACAAACAATGGGTTGAACCCTTTGAGCGATCTATAACAAAAGGACAAAGCATTATCACTTGTCACTGTGCCATTGGTATTCATCCGAAAGGGCTCGAGATTCTGCATAACGCATAATGTGGAAGCCGCAGATCCGCAGTACAAATTAAATTTAGACTGTCTTGTGCTTGCTGACGGGAGAAACTGGAGGACCTTTCTTGATTCTGAAACAGCGGTCTTTGTCTTGGCAGTGATCAATCCAATCTGAGCCTTCAAGATGAACTTAACAGCCTGAAGGGCTTTGCCGCCGAAATAAGCGGTTGCCTATTCTAGATATACCGCCCACACCACTCAGATCACTCTGATCTGAAGCTACCTGGCTACGAACTAGTGGCACTATTCGTTTTTTGCCATTTACGTGCGTAGTGATGTAGCTTACCAAATTCCACCACAATGTAGTCCATGTTCCAACCCGGAATTCAATTTCATGTGGTTACAATTCCATATCCGTAAGCAAATTATCCACTACTGCTTTATTTATAAAAGCCCCAAACTGGACAGTAATTCGACTTGCAACGAGTTTGATGTGCTGTCTGACTCTATTGAAAGAATTGTATCCCTGTATCCTCATACTGAAATCGTTATTACGGGCGATTTCAATATACAGAATTCTGGGTGGCTTCGACATTCTGGACAGACAACACCCGAAGGACGGTGTGTTGAGATCTTCGCTGCGGAAAACAACTTAACGCAGCTTGTAAATGAGCCCACACGAATACCAGACGTTGATAGTCATACCGCCAATACCCTGGACTTGTTTTTAACTTCTCATCCTGACAAGTACTGCGTTGATGTGCTCTCCCCTCTAGGCTCGTCGGACCATTGTGTCATATCAGCTAAATTCTCGTACACCCACTACACAGTTAGAGAAAAGATTCCTAAAAGAAGCGTATGGCAATACGAGAAAGCCAATTGGAGCGGACTTAACAGCTTTTTTAAAGAATTTTAACTGGCCGTTAAAATTCGACGTGGATGCCGCTGCTGACATAATCACAGAAACTATTCTCTTTGGAATGAGAAACTTTATCCCTCATCGGATGAAGAGTATCAAATCAAAAGAAAAGGCATGGTACCACTCGAGCTGTAAAGAGGCTGTAAGGGTTAGAGAAATGTTTTTTCGGTCCTACAAGACCAACCCGACAGAGGAAAACCGAAAAAAGTTCAAACGAGTCAGAAATGACTGCAACGCCTTTTTCAAGTGTGTGAAACCCCAATACGACCAACAACTGAAGCAAAAAATACTGCAATGTCCCAAAGGCAGTAAACATTTTTGGCCGTTCGTCAAAAACATTCTCCATCCCAACGCTCATTTACAATGACATTCCAGCTGTCAGCTCTTTGGACAAGGCCAATCTGCTTGCTGCACACTTTGCGGCTAGCTCGACATTACCAGATTGTGCTTTGTCCCCACCTACACTTGAGTGCGTCTAATCATCAATGGGACGAATCAACTTTCGCACTCGTGTAGTAGCAAGAGTTCTTAAAAATCTTAACATTCACAAATCCGCTCGTCCAGATGGTATAATGGTATATCTCACCTTCTTCTGAAGAGGTGTCCTTCCTCGCTGACAAAACCACTGCGTAAGCTTTTTCATCAACCCTACTCTTTAGGACTCTTTTCGAGCAGATGGAAAACAGCATTTGTCCAGTTCGTCCCTAAAAAAGGCGAATCTTCTTCTCTCTCGTCCTACAGACACATTGGACTTCTGTCCCTTCTCACGAGGGTCATGGAAACGCTGATAAACCGTCAGCTCATGAAATATCTCGAAACACGAAAACTTCTTAATGACCGGCAGTATGGTTCTCGGAGCAACAGGTCCTCTGGTGATTTGATGGCATGTCTCACCAAAAAGTGGAACCATCAATCTTGCGAAAGCAAGATAGTTGCGCTTGATATTTCTAAGGCATTTGCAATGCGTGCTTTTGGGATCGATGACTCTCTTCTTTATTGGATTAGAAATTACCTTTCGGAACGTTCAATCCAACTTGTCTTGGACGGTTTCAAGTCTGGTATTCACAAAATAAATGCTGATGTGCCCCAGGGCTCCGTTCTGTCTCCGACACTCCTTTTAATTTTCATTAATGATCTCTTGCTTGCTACTTCTAATCCAATATATTCCTTTACTGATGACAGTACTCTCTGCTTTTCATATTCGTTCCCGGACTCACGCCCCTGCTCTTCGGCTGTAGAACGGGAACGGCAGCGTATGTTAAGCTTATTAAATTCCGATATTAACATCATAACCAATTGGGGAACTATCAACCGAATGGAATTTAATGCTTCCGAAACTCAATGCTGTCTGCTGTCATTAAAGCGAAATTCAAATACCCAGCCACTATCCATGAATGGCACTTGCATCGACGAAACCGATAAACTTTCGATTCTCGGTATGTGTGTCAGTGACAACTTACATTGGAACGACCACATATTCGATATCGTCAAAAACGCTGCGAAAGGTCTAGGTTTCCTCAAACGATGTAAGAAATATTTCACCCCCTCTGATCTGGCCTCAATATATAAGGCATTCATCTGCCCTTAAAACATCTTTACAATAAGATGTGCTCCACTGAAATCACCAGTAGCATTCCGCCCATTCAAACTTTCAACCGTAACACCCGTCTCGCTATGAATGCTCATCAGTATACCCTCAAGCCCATTTTCAGACGTACTTTAAAATATCGTGATTCTTTCCTAAGCCATACAACTCGCTTATGGAATGCCCTGCCGATCTCTGTGTTTCCTGTTCGTTATAACTTACAAACATTTAAAAACAATGTACATCGGTACCCATCCTTCTTTCCTCCCTAAATTTCCGTCGCCCGCTCTGTGTGCAAGGGTACCTTAACCCTTTGAGCGTGCGCTAGTTTAAAAAAAAAAAAATCTAAATGTACATATGTGTGTTAGTGATGAATTCTTTTACAAATTAGCGCTTCTCCATTAAATATGAAAATCATTCATGTCTGCTCCTGAAATTCATTCTCATTTTAGTACTTGGTCCTTAAATCACCAGACAAAAGTGCAATTGAACTAATATTTTTTGTAAATGGGGTGCATGAGTTTTACTCAAGATTTACTAATGATTATACTTTCAATTAGGATCAGGAATCAATATAGGAAACAACTCGGTGCCATCATAGGTGTCTTCACTGTACACCACCTTCTCTGTACATGTTCAGCTCTCTCTCAGAGAAAAAAACTTCACTTAGAAGCTTCCTTCTACCATGACTTAAGCGATCTAAAAAAATATAGATGTAAACAGTCTCCTACGCTTCATCGTAAGCTCAAACTGGTTCCATGAGTAAGAGGATCATAGATCCGCGTGGCATCACAATAGGCCAATAGGCCTAAGTGGGTTGGTGTTTCCACCAGCCACTCTTACCTACCTAACTATCTAGTGATGGATTGTTTAAGCAATGAAACAGTCAACCTAAAACGATTATTCAAAGTATTCAACAATAGAGGCCACAGAATGGACTCTTGTGGACGTCCTTAGTTTTAGTTAGTTTAGTTTAATTGACGTCCACCAGTATCCAACACTAGTAAGTTACATGTTTTCATAAATCCTTTATTTAATCAGTTTGGCATTTCGGAAAACATTACCAAGACTCACATCTACTGTACCTCTTTCGAACGCACAAAATTCATCTGAAGCCCCGGATAGAAACCTATCGAATGTCTAAAAGGTTAGAAGGTGTCTTTTTGCATCAAACATAAATCTGTGCAAATTTTTCCAAGGAACACAAAAAAAAAAAAGAAAAGAAAAACCTCGATTTAGTCGTGAACTTTAAGGCTTACCATGACCTTCAAAAAAGTATTCCCATGATTTGCCTTTGCCCAGATACTTTCCATAGACAAGTTCAACCTTATAGAAATATCCTCACAACCTTAAATGAATGACCTTTGGTCCGTTTTGTTTGAGCAATTATGTATGTATCTTTAATGTTTCTCAGAAGTTCTGTACAGGGTTACTGTTCTATGGAAATTGTGTACGTCCCAAACGGATACCAAGAAAGATGGAACACGATAACACAAGGGTAAATCCCATTTGCCATTAATCAAACACATAGGCATTAACCTTAGGAACAGCTTTGCTTTGCTTTGAGGGAGTTTTTTTTTTTCATTGTGTTTTTTTTTTTTTTGTTTGAGAACCTCAAGTGTAACATTAAACGAATTCCATTGTTTTGTTGTATACTCAATGTAAGATTGGTCATTATCCCAACTGGTGATGTCGTAACCTCCCCTGAAACAATTAACAATTCACCAACTACCCATAACCGAGGCGCACTGTGTGAAACTACATATGTACATACGCACTCCGAAAACCTTAGCAATTCATCAAAGCATCATCAGTCATTTTCCAGTTTCCAGAAAACCCGAAACCGAGATCGAAACCCGAAAGCATCATCCAAGGGGTGAGTAGCATCAAAAGAAAACAAGAAAAAAAAAAACGAAAAACATAAAAACTTGCTTCCGAATGAGCATGCATATGTACTCGTACAATGGGTTCTGAAAAGGCCTTCAGGTCCGTGTTACAAGTATCTCATAACTACGCAAAGTACAACTCAAATACAGTGACTTGCCAATGTATGTACACACTATATACCCCTCGGTGAAAAGGGGTGAAGAAAAGGTTATTAATGAAACTGATGAAAGGAATTGTTTTTTGTGTTTTTTTTTTGTTGTCCGTTAACACCGCTGGCCGGAATTACCTGTTCTAACGTGGGGCGGTTGCAATATATAAATTTTTTTGGTTTTTTTTTTACGAGTTCCCACACAATGACATCCCTTAACCCTAGCCCTCTTTGTCGACGGTGGGTTTTATGTCAGCGGGATAATTAAATTAAAATTTCTGGGTATCTGCGTATCGCAAGTATGTATCTGAGCCATCTGCTTACGATTACCGAGTATCTGTTCGGTGCGTGTAAGCGTATGTCTGTCGACTTGCTGATGAGATGACAATTAATTAAATTCTCAGTCGCCTGTAGGCTGTAACGAATGACTGAGTTAAAATGTTGTTAATGATGAGCGCATCCCCTTTAACCTGCTTTTCCATACTCAATGACGAGTCAATGAATTAATTTTTATTTATTTTTTTTTTTGTATCTTTTCAGGGCTGTGACAGATCCAAGAGATGGACTACGCGTTGCACTCAAAAAGCTACCCAACGTATTCCAATCGTTGGTATCATCAAAGCGTGTATTCCGTGAGCTTAAAATGCTTTGCTTCTTTAAACATGAAAACGTAAGTACTTACTACCAACTAAGACTATCCTGACTATCCTTGTGTTCCCCTTTAAAACATGTCAGCACCCTTAGAACACCGTATGTTCAAAACCAACCCCATAAAATCCATTCAAGTTGTTGTCTAAAGTTTGCCACCATAGTGTATCCACGTACTCGTACTTCAGGGCAGAAGACTTGAAGTGGTTCTGACTTTGAAGTACCACCAGAGGAGTAGTCCTGAAATGCGTGCGGGTTGTAATTATTGTATTCGCTGAGCGAAAACTATGAATGTGAGGTGCGGGTTCTACTCTGGCGCTCTGGGTGGATGTTGAAAACTCTTATTTCGGTATCAGTTGCTCATTACGTCAGTATTATAGGGTTTCCATTAGTGTTAAGTGATGAGTGATATTTTTTGTTTTCTGCTTTCCCCGATGTTTCATTGTATGGATTCGTGGGTGGATTTGATGAGGTGCTTTCTTCAACATGAAACTGCAGCTTTGATGTGTTTAATTGAATTTAGGAAATGCTTTGGTATGGAAGCACCCGATATTTGGAGGCCGACATTTGAGCTCGAAGTTAAGAGTTGAGGTTAAAAGTTCGGGGGATTTATTCAACACACAAAAGAGTGAGATAAAACCTCATAAAAGGTGAGGAGTAGAAATGACGCAAGTTTATCGTTTGCTTTGGTAAATGTATAGAACAGACTATCCTTGAGGATTTATTTACGAAGTTGACTTAGGTTTGAGACCCTGGAGGTAAGGATTTGATTACGGCACCAAACGAATTCTGAGAATGGTTTCTATTTAGCCTACGTTCAGGGCAGCTACAAAGTTTTTAACTTTTTTTTTAATCCTGTAAAAGTGTGTCAAGTTTGGTGAGTAACGTCCAACCCTGTATTCAGCCGAGGTCATCTTGGCTGCCCTTTGTGGTTATAATAAATGTGAAATGCTAGTCGTGTAAAGGTGGATTTCAATGTACTTATTCGGGATTTTGTAATTCAAGGGCTGCAGTATGTCTCCACAACTCTATTTTTATTTTTTTCTATTTTTTTTTTTATTGTAATCGGCCCATGCTCAAGGGATTTTTTGTACCCTAAAAATGTTTGCACACAGTGCGGGCGAGAGAAAGCTATTGAGGAAGAAAAAGGAGAGATGCCGAGGTTCGTTGGTTTTAAATGTTTGCAAGTTGTAATGACCAGGAAATAAAGAGCTCGGCAGGGCTTTCTATAAGCTTAGGGGTATACTGATAAGCATTCATAGTGAGACGGATGTTACGGTTGAAGGTTTGAAGGGGCGGAATGCTACTGGCGATTTCAGTGGAGCACATCTTATTGTAAAGATGTTTTAGTGGCAGATGAATGCTTAATATATTTTGAGGTCAGATCGGAGGGGAAGAAATATTTCTTACATCGTTTGAGGAAACTTAGACGTTTCGCAGCAATGACAACGTAACACCGACAGCCGCTTTACAGCTCAAATCGTACCAGGCCTTTTCTTTTGGTTTGAAACTCTTTAACCGATGAGGGATAAAGGATCTTATTGTAAAAAGAATAGTGTCTGCGATCATATCAGCAGCGGCATCCACGACGTTATCGAGAAAACATAACGGCCAGTTAAAATTGCTATAGAAGGTGTTAAGTCCGCTTCAATTGGCTTTCTCGTATATCCATAAAGTTATTATAGGAATCTTTTCTCTAAGTGTGTAGGTCAGAGTACGAGAAATTAGCTGATATGACGCAGTGGTTTGACGAGCCTAGAGAGGGTAGCACATCGACTTTGTACTTATCCAGGTTAGAAGTTATAAACAAGTCCATGGTATTGGCCTTACTCGTATTCCTTCCAACATCAGGTATTAACGTGGGTTAGGTTGTTTCCTGCAGCGGATATCTCAACATACCGTCCTGCTGCTAGTGTTGTATTTTTCTTTAAAGATAGGAAAATCATTCTGATGCCACCATTCTCAACACAGTTTACTGACTAATAATGATCATCTGATTCTCTTAAGTTTGGGTATCAATCTTGCCATAAAGATTTTGTAATATCTATTTAAATTTTGGCTTACCTTGAGTTCAAAATAGGGCGGATAACAATCCTTTTCCAATGAAATCACAAAGCATTGGCAAATCAAGGTAACATGAATAGGCGATGATTATTACCAACCTGAAATAATTTATTTCTTTTTTAAGAAGGCGAATGCTATCCTTCCGGCATTCGTTTGATCTTTCCATCGGAGATTTGGTTTGTCTTGCTATCTTGAACCTTGGGCTTTTATTTGAAAATCTTAGCTTGCACATTGCTCATTCATTCGATGTGGCTGGGACAAAGTAGTCGCCGCTATTTGGCTGTTTTTTTTTGACTAACTTTCCATTTAAGTACAGCTTTAGAACTCGCGGTCGTATCTGATTCATTTGCGCTCTTCGGACAGAGTCTTCTTCTAGAGTTTAAGATCAGATCCATATACCAGATCTAGGTTTTATCGTTCATCAGCGTTGTGCTTCTGGATAGTACTGTGCCAAAGTATTATCTCGGTATTTGTAAAGCTACACAGAGAAGTCATTGGAATCGACAACATAGTTATAAAGCTTCCTTTGAGTCCTCTACTGCTGGAAGTATTCCCCGATTACAACTACAATACTCTGCGTATCGATGACAAAATTTCGTTCGATTACTGCTACCTGTGGAAGGTGAATATACTTTCTAGAATTTTTGGCCTAGATACTGTGCATAGATCCTGGCTATTTCCGACATATTAAAACGTACAACTTTGATTTTTTTGAATCCAGTCGCAGCGTCTTCTCATTTGAAACTCGTACTCTGAATTTAGCTGGCGCGAGATAGTGTTCAAAGTCAACATTGCACCTCTGAATGTTTGCTCAGCACCTAGCGTTTGTTAAATTAATTGACGTTTCGACCGTATGAAACTATGTAGGGTTACTGAATGCAATTCTAGTGTTAGTATTACTGTCATGGAGCATGTGAACGCTGCTATCTTATAAGGTGTTCATCCGCTACTATGTACATCCGCGCTCCAGAAATCCAGACCTTGTTCATGAACACATTACTAACTTGTACTCAAAAATGTATTGAAGTGACTCAGCAATGTATGTGCCATCGTTGACTCAATTTGGGTGATTCTGTCACTGTCGTCCAGGATCAAGAAGAGTGTTAGTAGCAAGGTAATGCTTTTCCTCCAAATTTTCGTCTGCTACCATCAGTACGGGATCTTCTGGGACTAAAACTCCATCTCCTGTTGAGGTACTAGACAGCCGGCGGTGTTCAGCCACCAGCAGGCAATAGTAGTAGAGGTAAGTGGTAAGTAAGTCTTCTGCATGAAGACGCTTATATCCTCATATATTTCGCATAACTATCCTTCGATTACCGCAAAAGTTGGTCTCGTACAATTTGAACGCTTGGAATTTATAACTTGTACCAGCCATTCGTATCATTAGTTTTGGTTCTCCGATGCCCTTCGACTAGAATGTTGAAAGAACTCATTTACCTAGTCGTGCCATAAGTTATGTTACAATTATAAAATGCTATCAAAAAAAAAAACAGTAAACATATTGTATTCAAAATTGTTTCATTTATTAGACCACAATATTGATTATTAAAAAAAAAATAGATTCACTCGAAATGACTGCCTTTTGCTTTAACACAAGCTTCCAAACCGTGTGGCCATTAGGCTATAGCGGCACGTACAGTTTCCATGGAGATCGTAGATGCTGCTCTGGTTAATGCTGTTTTAAGGCTTTTCAAAATTCTGTGGGGAGTCTTGCAGACCATGTTCTCCAATTCTGACCACAAACCATAATCCAGATTCAGATCTGGACTCCCCGACGGTCAATCTTCTGCTGCTATAAAGCCAGGAATATTGACTATGTGCCACTCCTGCGTGGTTTTGGCTTTGTGTGCTGGAGCAGAGTGCTGTTGGAAGATTTATCTCTATCAATTGAAAAGGGTATTGGTCGGACACCTCACAGCACCCTCTAGCACATCTTTTTGGAACACCTTTGGATCAGTTTTTACGCCTTTTTCGCAGAAATGGAGGGATGTGACATCGTGGTGAGGGAGCCCCCACCAAACCATTACGGAAGTGTGTTGATGTCCACGTTGACACCCTTGGAACAACTTTTTTCGCTTCCTTAGATGAAGTAACATAAATTTTGTCATTTTGTTTGTTGAAAACCTCTTCCACGGTAAAAATGTTCTCACCCGTAAACAGAATGTTTTCATGGCCATTGTCCGCGTCCCACTGCAAAAGTCGCTTGAATCTTTTCAGCCTAATTTTTTTTAGTTGAGCAGTTAGAAGATGACCCGTGGACCGACGATAGGCTTTCATATGCAGATCATCCCGAATCAGTCTAGACATGGATCTGGTTGATATATCCAATTCCTTGGACATGATCTGCTTCCTAAGTGGATTTCCCCGAATTCGTTCACACACTGCCTTTACTATCGCATTCATTTCTTGGCCTGTCCTCTACTCCAGACAATTCCCCGAAGCTAGCAATAGCCCGATAAACGAATATTCTCGATATTCCGAGTTTTGGAAAGCACTCTTTCCGCACTTATGCAACGCTTTTACTGCGACTCGATTCTCTATAACCCGTTACTTTTGTAGTTAATAGTTTGCAAACTGACTGTGTTCTGAGAAAAAAGTTAACAGTTCTATTCTCGCAAGAAGTTTTGAACGATAAGGGCTGCAAATTGTGTAACAGAACTTATGGCACGACTTGGTATATCTCCTATTATGACTTGCTCTGTTTCTTGCCGATTAGGGGCCTCATAAGATATTTCTTTGAGCACATATCGGTAGTCTTGGTGATCTGAAATGGCAGCTTAATTTATCCATCTGGTCGCTATTTTAACTGTCCATGGTTGGAAAATTTCAAAATCCATCCACACTTTTCACCGTAACGCTCTTTAAGAATGATGTTTCAGCTATCAGCTTCTAGATTGTACCAAGTACAGATATCCGCATGCACATGCTCTCGTCGAACATTCAATGGGACCAGTCTACTTTTGCACTTGCTTAGTAAAGTATTTAAAGTCTCAATACAAATCGACTAGATATGGTATATGACCCCTTTTGTCAAAGACTGCACTGGCAAAACATTGTTGTACTCTTTCCGAGCAGATGAAAAACAGCAATTGTCTAGCCCGTGAACCGGGTCATAGCAAGATAAATCAGCTTGATATTTCGAAGGCATTTGACAGGGTCTGGTATTAGTTTTTTTTTTTTTTTTTCGTTTAAATTGCTTGCGTTTGATATCGACGAATCACTTTTTCAATGGATTAGAAAGTGCCTTTCGGAAGGATCAATTCAAGTTGTCTTAGACGGTCTTAAGTCTAATATTTACGAAATAAATGCTGGTATGCCACAGGGTTCTATTCTATCTCCGGCACTCTTTAGTTTTCAATTTTATTGTATGCCACTTCTAATACAACACATTCCTTTGCTAACGCTAGCACTCTCTACTTTTCGTATTCGTTTCAAAAGTTCGAGGTACGAGTGCTCCTGGAAAGGAACGAATTGGTATGTTAAGCACATTAAATTCTAACAGTGGGTGCCCATGCTTAGACTTCTTGATGGTTGTTCACTTAGAATCTCCAACGAGCGGCTTGCTTCGATAAGGGAAAGTTGTCAATTTGATTGGCAGTGCGTTTTGTTACTTCACCTTTCTTTATGGTTTGCAATAATAAATCTAGAATATTCTTACATACACGTAGCCTTGTACTACTGATATACATGATTCACGGGTTATAATTCTCCTGAAACTCGCATCTACGCGCTAAACCACACCTCTGCACTTGTCAGATACTCTTTCCATGGAACTGCAGTTAATTATTCCTTTGCGAGGCTGGTTAGCAATCAGGAGTATGCTGTATTCTCCGATGTCGCCTCTTGGGCTCCTCTTAACTGTTCAGCTCTTCACAGCTTGTTTTACACCCGCACTATAAAAGAGCAGATCACCATCCAGTCGACCTCTGATCCCATTTTATGACCTACGAGACCATCTGGGCCTTGCAGGCTTCTTCTGTTTTCTGCGAAGTGTCTGCAATAAAACAAGGTATGTTCCGCAAACCTCTCCTCGTTGTAACATTCTGTACACAGCGACGAAACATCGCTGCCAAATAGGGATATTTCCGATAGCCGCCTTGCGCGGATAAGAAATGTATTAGCCGGTCGCACACACACACGGCTTACGAGAAACATCGGTATCCATTTGGAAATATGAGCGTATATACTATATGAGTATATATACTCGTATGTATGTAAGTTCTTTATGTACTTCAGAATATTAACCCGCTTACGATGACGGTCACTTATTGACTACCCAACAGCTTCACTTGAATACTCTGTTCGTTGTGCATGCTCTGCACTCTTGGGTCTCTCCGGAGAACTTGCTGCAGTTCGCCACAAGAACTACTGGTTAGAACAGTCCCCACCTTCCACTCGTTGGTCACGGCTTGAAGAAGGGAACTAGTTTGTTGGCCCTCCTGCGTTTTGTGGTTTTCCACGTTACTGCCGCTTTATTTTCGCCTTCTGCCGGCTTGAGATTCGCCTAATGTTTATCCTCTGCATCTTATTCGCAAGGCTGCTCTCTGAGATTAATCGAACACTTCTGCTAAACCTGATTATGCAGAGCCTGTACGCCGACAACAGTTTCTTTTTTTTTAAATTATTTCGCCCCTAGTGTGCACACTCATTCTGGAGCAGCACTTAAGAGGACCCAACTGATATGATATTCAGATAACCAGAACCACCTACATATGTTCGAAAGCATCCGAGAGAACTCTGCCTTCGTCAGCGATGCCTTTTTGCTGGCATACTCTACGCGGGTCTTGAAGCCCAGCGTGTTACTGAGAATCACTTCGAGGCATTTCAGGGACTCCTTTGAACTGATTTGTCGGTGTCCGAATCGAAACTTAGCATACTTCACGATTTTACGGCTGATTACTAGGACAGCCTCAGTCTTGTTGTCGACTATTTCCAGATCGGTAGGCTCCAACAGTCTCATCCGTGTCGGACTCTTATCTCGTTGATATGGTTGATGGTGACCACGGAGGTTTCGAATCCTTCGGGCAGTTTTAGTCGCAGAACTTCATCATTATATTATATTTTAAATAGCGGTCTGAAGTCGGAGCCTTGCGGTACTCCGACGGAAACGCTGTGTTAACCTCCTGTTTCTGAAGTACAATAGTTTGTGACTATTTTCAGTGCATCTATACTGGCCAAGGATCTCTGAATGCACGGTCAGCTCGCCGAGTTAAAGGGATTCTTAACATCACGCGTTATTATTACACAATATTATGCTTCTTTGTTCCCCTTCTATACCTTTCCCTTTGCATTGCTTCAGCTGCTGTATCTACTACCTCTTTTATAGTATCGGCGATGGTTTGACAGCTCCACATCCTATCGCCAAATCATCAAAGGGCTTCAATAAGATAGAGAGAATCATTGACATTGTTTCATATTTCTTCGGCATCCGATTTGAGGCTAGAGTTTCTTCAACGGAATCAACCGTCTTTGCCTTGAATAGAAGGAACTTTGATTTCGTGGCAAATTAAAGAAAATAGCCTATGGGTTGGGGGATGCAACTCAAAGAAACGAGCAAGGATTAGGAGAGACTTTTTATTCATAATTTTTGTCACGCTACCTTTGCCATCACATGGTCCATGGGTGGCACATATCCCATAGCTTGATATTTATTCTGAAAGTCAACGTGAAGTACTAACTGGCGTTCCCTAGATGGAAACATTATTATCTTCTGCAGAGTCTCCACAAAAATTCGAAGACAATCGACACGAAATGCAGTTGATGACATGAAACCCTTGGAACTCTGCATAATTTTATTCGATTCTCTGCATTCCATTCGATGGTAGAAATCGAATTTCACATTCCAAATGTCAGTCAATACTCTATTATTCGACAGATAATTCTTACACAAAGGATACATGACGCAGATATGCTTCCTGTGGCAAAACTTAAAACAAAAATCCAAAGACAATTCACTGAGCTTAAAAATCGACCGATTTGTCAAAATTAATTTAACCCTGACAAAGGCAAAAAAAAAAAAAAAAAATAAACGAAAAAATCGTTTTTGTATTCTTTAAAACTTTGGGATACGTGCCTAAATTTTTAAAATTCATCATCGCGTTGCAAATACGCAAAAAATATATACGAGTATAAATTCGACATAAACAAAGGTTCAAGCACTTCTCTCCGCATAACAGAGGAACGTAGAAGCATTCTCTAATACCCCGTGAGTCAATCATCGAGCCGATTAAATCCCAATGACCACGATGACATGTACGAGTACGTTGGTCACATTGAAAATTTATCGATTTCTCTGGATGCTCTTGGACAAGTTAAGAAGTTCATACACTCCTCCCACAACAATGACGAATTCCAAGAACGATTTCATTGCCTACCATGAAAGAGGTTATGAAACTTGTCACTTACACAACCCCCTGCCATTCTGTCATCGTGGACATTAAGACCAAAATTCCATGCAACGCTGAGGCGCTTATAAATAAACATTCCATCAACGGAATCCATTAAACTTCTCCTCTTTGCCTTCATCGTCGTCGTCATCATCATCATCATCATCATCATCATCATCATCATCGTCGTCGGAGTCGTAGTCGTTGTCGTTGTCGTTGTTGTCGTGGTCTTGCAGGGGGCAGACTACTGCGCCTCTTGACAGCTTCTGACTGCAGGCTTCACAAGCATTTTTTATATCAAGTGCAGAGGGTGCAAAAAGACTCCAAAAATCAGTAGAAAGACTTTGGAGTAAACTCATAACACAACGCAACACACTGCCCAACAACAAGGTAAACGAGAATAGTTCCCATGAAAGAGAGTCAGAGAACGAGCCCCCCTTGGGTCAAGAGGAAGCAAAGTCAGGCCGACCGACTGAAAATAATTTGTATGCAGGAGTCCCACCAGCAATGCAGTGTTGCAACTGTAAGTACGAGTACTATACAAGTGAAAAATGCGTAAATCTCTTCTCATAAGATATTCGTACGTCCACGTGAATATATGTAAGTCCATTTGGTTGCATACAAATACTCATAGATGCTCGTAGATACTTATAGATGCATGTTAATACCAGTTCACATCGTAAAGATATACATCTCGGTGCTTACCATCATACTAACTTGCTAGCGGTACCGAGCAGCAAGCTTGTTGCAATCACCCAACAGCAAGCACGGGGGGATTATTTATATATCACGCGGCGATAGATACTCTGAATCTGAGAAAGATCTGAGTACAACAGAAAAAAAAAAAGGAAAAAAAAAACCCACGATTGTTAAATTGAGTGAATGAAGATAGACATGCACCCCCGGGGCTCTATGGATTCGCATCGATAAAGTAATTTGGCTTTTTCACACAAGAGCCAACACACTAGACCTGTCAGTCTCCAGTACGTCATCCATTCATCGCTTTTTTGAATGGACAACATGTGCAGAGACGCGTGAATGACCAGTCGATTCTAGAGATTGTACACTCTGATGATTGACTGAATATTGCATTCGAATGGCATGCCTGGAGCGACGTCGTTGTATGATTCTTATATAATATATAGATGCGTATAATTCGATGTATTTTAGCGACACGTGAAGCGCACCAAGTTACGGAGGTGGATAGCTAATCCTGCTGCAGTGTTATTTTTAGGAATTTGCTTTTAATTGCATTTCCCCATGGGGACGGATGTAATGTCGGTTGGAAATTTATGAGCATGAGCTGGGATATATCCATAATCTAATTGATGCACAAGACTAGCAGGGTGGGGTTCAAATATTTGAACTGCTGCTGCAACAAAATCCTTTGGGAGGCAATAATATATTATTGCTGCTGCTGACAGAGGTGGAAATCAATAATTAAACTCAGCAAATATTTTAGTGATATTTTAGATTTTCTATCTTGCATATGGACGTATTGTGAACTGAAAATAATTCAATTTTCTCCGTAAACTTTATTTTATAACCTCTTCTCTTCACTTGACAATTAAGACTGCCCTTTTTACTTACCTTCCTGGCGTAACATTCGGCGATCATGACATAGTGACGACCTCGGCACTGTTGTATCATCTTTATTGTCGTCGAACATGCTTAGCCAGGGTTTCATGTGGTCAGAAGCATATACAGACCTCAACTTTCGCTTAGTCCTCATAGCACTAGCACCACCAACGTCAACTTCCAGTAGCTTGAAAGTCATTTTCGATGAGTACCATATCGCCACATCTATATAACGTTGGTTTCTTATGGCGTTTGTTAAAACGAAGTTTCTGCTTCTCCAACGATGCATTCATGGTTGCTTTAGCTATGTCCCTAAGAATTTGAATCGGCAAACTGTCTTCCGGATCTTTTCAGTTATACAAAGCGTGTAACCGCTTATTCTTCACAAGAGTTTTTGCTGAGTATCCCATTAATAGCTCGTCCGGGCTGACCCAGAGTGCCATTCAGGGTCCATTGGTTGAGACGAAACTTTTTATCCCAGACAATATCATCCTATTGTAATACTTCGCCTGCCCATTGTCCTTACGGTTCCGCGGTCAGTTATCAATCCCGCTGGCAGGCGAAAGTATCCACTGATCTCCTCGAAGAACTTAATCACGGGTGTTGTTTCGGTCGATTTAACTGTTTTCATAGTGACATGCTTTGTGAATACGTCTGTGCAGACCAACAGGCGTACATTTTCAGCTGAATTCTGCACAAATGGTTTTATGTGATCCACATGCACGCTGTGAATGGTACATGAGCTTTTTGTATAGGATACAGTCCAGACCTGCTTAGAGTAGAAACACTCTACACAAGACGCTATATACTTCTTGACAAATTCCCGCATCCTACTGAACCAAAAATGTTTTCCCAAAATCTAGTCCTGCTGACGTCAAAATATCCCACATCCCAGCACTGATCTGGTTGGCCTCTACAGCATCCGGGACGTACCATTTAAGAACCCCATCAAGACGTCGATATAATCTACGATAATTGATTTTGTAGTCGTGATGCAGTTGTCGCTCATCGAGTGTCCTTGCTGAAAATTCTTGTAGGCACTTCAGTATCTCATCTATGTGGCCGTCTTGACGTTGGAAAACAAACAACTCTCTTGACTGATACCTTGAGCATATACGTTAAACTTACCCGGATCCTCAGCCATACTCATACAGTCCAAATGAAACATAGATGTCCCGGGTTGGTGGATGAAACGAACATCGAATTCCTGAAGACTCAACAACCATTGCGCAACTCTAGGTAAAACTTGCGTTCTACTCTGCAGTAACTGGTTTCCCCAATACGTATATATGGAACCGGAACAAACTCTTCCCGAAAAAAGTTTAAACGAGCCAGGAATGACTGCAACGTCTTTCTCAAGCATATGGAATTCCAATACGACCAAAAACTGAGGCAAAAAATGCTGCAATGTCAAAAAGGCAGTAAAAATTGTTAGTCGTTCGTCAAAAACATTAAAAATTCAGCCTCATCCTCCATCCCAACTCTCATTTACAATGACATTCCAGCTGTTAGCTCTTTGGACAAGGCCAATTTGTTTACTGCACACTTTGCGGCTAGCTCAACACTCCCAGATTGTGCTTTGTCGCCGCCTACACTTGAGTGCGTCGAATTTTCAATAGGACGAATCCACTTTCGCACTCTACACGAGTAGAACGAGTACTTAAAGATCTCAACGTATATAAATCCGCTGGTCCAGATGGTATATCCCCCCTTCTTCTGACGAGGTGTCCTTCCACGCTGGCAAAACCACTGCGTAAGCTTTTTTATTAATCCTACTCTTTAGGACTCTTTCCGAGCAGATAAAAAAATAAAAAAACAGCATTTCTCCAGCCCGTCCTTAAAAAAGGCGAATCTTCTTCTCTCTCCTACTACAGACACATTGCACTTACGTCTCTTCTTTCCAAGTTCATGGAAACGCTGATAAACCGTCAGCTCATGAAATATCTCGAAACATGAAAACTTTTCAATGACCGGCGATATGGTTTTCGTAGCAACAGGTCCGCTGGTGATTTGATGGCATGTCTCACCAAAAAGTGGAACCAAAGCGTACATCAATCTTGCGAAAGCAAGATAGTTGCGCTTGATATTTCTAAGGCATTTGACAGAGTTTGGCATCAGGCTTTTTTGTCGAAAATGCGTGCTTTTGGGATCGATGACTCTCTTCTTCAATGGATCAGAAATTACCTTTCGGAACGTTCAATTCAACTTGTCTTGGACGGTTTCAAGTCTGGTATTCACAAAATAAATGCTGATGTGCCCCAGGACTCCGTTCTGTCTCCGACACTCTTTTTAATTTTTATCAACGGTCTCTTGTCTGCTACTTCTAATCCAATTTATTCCTTTACTGATGACAGCACTCTCTGCTTTTCATATTCGTTCCCGGACTCTCGCCCCTGCTCTTCGGCTGTAGAACGAGAACGGCAGCGTATGTTAAGCTCATTAAATTCCGATATTAACATCATAACCAATTGGGGAACTATCAACCGAATGGAATTTAATACTTCCAAAACTCAATGCTGTCTGCTGTCATTAAAGCGAAATTCAAATACCCAGCCACTATCCATGAATGGTACTTGCATCGTCGAAACCGATAAACTTTTCATTTTCGGTATGTGTGTCAGTGACAACTTACGTTGGAATGACCACATAGTCGTCAAAAATGCTGCGAAATGTCTAGGTATCCTCAAACGATGTAAGAAATATTTCACCCCCTCTGATCTTGCCACAATATATAAAGCATTCATCCGCCTAAAATTAGAGTACAATGCTCACATCTGGTCAGGTGCTCCCAAAACATCTCTGCATCTGCTAGATAGGATTCAAAACCGTGCGATAAAACTCATTGGTGATACTAATATCAGTCAGACAATTGACACCCTCGAACACCGACCTAATGTCTCCTGCATCACTTTGTTTTATCGCTATTTCCACCACCAATAGCATTCCACCTATTCAAACTTTCAACCGTAACACCCGTCTCGCTATGAATGCTCATCAGTATACCCATTTTCGGACGTACTCTAAAATATTTTGATTCTTTCTTAAGCCGATCTCTGTGTTTCCTTGTGTGAACTAGCGTCGCTGTGAACTTCACATTTTCATTCCGGATTGTACATCGTATATCAACTGCTTCTTTCCCGACATAAAGAACCAGGAATTGTTCCCCCCTACTTTTAATGTTTTTCGCGACGACGATCCTACCCGCCCACATGATGATTCCCCCTGTCGAGGCGTCCTACTGGCGATCCACAACAGCCTTAACTCTTCTCCCATTACCATCTCTTCATCCTCTAAAGTCGACTTTGTCGACTTATCACTCCCCTTCAAGTCCCTTTACGTTTTATGTTGCCACATCCTGCCAGCTCAATCTACCGAATCTTACCAACTTGTTGTCGATGCGATCGACTATTTAATTGACCTGTCTGACTCTACTGACGATATCTTTGTTCTCGGCGACTTTAATCTTCCTCAGCTACAGTGGATTCCATCAGACGATCAATCGTTCTTCATCGCTTCAAATGCCAACTCAGCTAAGGAATGTCTCTTCTTAGATCGCTTAACAGACTCAAGTCTATGCCAAGTCAGTGGTGTATCCAACTATATGGGCAGGCAACTAGACCTTATTTTCACAACAGATTCAATTAACTCCTCAGTCTCACTTTGTCCCCTATCTCTCTCTACAATCGACAACTACCACCCCCCCCCCCCCCCCTTCTACTTTCATTTTTTCATAACTCTTCTCTCCAGTCCACTCCTCCCACAACTCTCTCATCCTACGACTTTCACAAAGCAAACTTTCACAAAATCAGTGACTATCTTAGCAGATCCCCCTTTAACTTTCACAACCTAAGCGTAAATGATGCCTTATCCATTTTTTATAAAGAAATATTTAATTCTTTCAGCCTTTACGTTCCGTTTTCCCGCCTTAAAACATCATCTACTAGTCGTCCCTGGTATAATCGCAAGCTTCGTTCCTTACGAAACAAGAGAAATAAGTTATGGGCTGTTTTCCTGCGTACCAGATCCTTGTCCGACTATTCCAACTATCTTGGTGCTTATCTTCATTTCACCGAACTTTACGATTCCCTTTACCAGCGTTACCTTCACAATGCGCAAGTCAACCTTATAAATGACCCTAAGTCCTTTTACCAAATTGTTAACTACAAAAGAAAGTCCGATAGTTACCCTCCTTCCCTCTCTTTCAACAACAAGTCATCAACCGATCCACTCACCATTGCCAACCTATTTGCCAGCTTCTTTAAACAATCCTTCACCAACGACTCCTTTGTACCAGATCCATCCTATTTTCGTTACCTACTGAACTTCTCCAATAGCCCACTTCTCTCTCACATCTTGGACCCCTCCTATATCGAATGTAAATTACACCAACTCAATAACGAATTTACACCCGGTCCAGATGGCCTCCCTGCCATATTTCTTAAAAAATGTTCTTCGTCTCTTTCCCTTGCCCTTTCTGATCTCTTTCGTCTATCCCTTTCACAAGGAGAATTTCCTCAGGTTTGGAAAACCTCCTTTATAACCCCGATCCACAAAAAGGGATCAAAGAACGAAATAACAAACTATCGTCCAATCGCTAAACTCTCCCATATACCCAAACTCCTCGAAAGTATTTTGTATGAAGCTCTAAGTTTCCAATGCAAATCACTTATTTCCCCTAGACAACACGGCTTCCTAAAGGGTAGGTCAACCACCACAAATCTCGTTGAATTCGTATCCTTTACCATCTCTGCCCTAGGTTCTCTAGGGCAACGAAGTCGATGTAGTTGCAACCGATTTTAGCAAAGCCTTCGATAAAATCTCTCATCGATTAATACTCTTCAAATTGTCTGCCCTCGGCTTTGAACCCATACTGTTAAAATGGATATCCTCTTACCTCGAAAACCGTTTTTACAGTGTTCGTTTTAGGTCAGCCCACTCCGCTCCATTTTTGGCCACCTCTGGAGTTCCTCAAGGTAGCCATCTCGGTCCCCTTCTCTTTATATTAACCATAAATGATCTCGATAGGATCATTAAATACTCGTCCGTCTCCCTTTACGCCGACGATACCAAATTTTTCAAAACCATTTCCTCTCCCCATGACTCCTTCCTTCTTCAACAAGACCTTGATAGTTTTTCGATCTGGTGCCTCAAAAATTGTTTGGAACTTAATATCACCAAATGCCAATCCATCACCTTTTCACATAAGCGGCTCAAATCTCCTCCCCGACTCTACCTTCTCCACAACCAACCTATCTCCTCCGTTGAATCTCTTCGCGACCTCGGCATTTTGTGTGATAGGGAGCTCAACTTCCGTTTGCATATGGATGGGATAATCCTTAAAGCCAACTCTGCACTAGGTTTTGTAAAACGATGGTCCAAGGAATTCACCAACCCATACGTGACCAGGTCCCTCTATATTACCTTTGTTCGTCCCCTCCTAGAGTACGCCAGTCAAGTATGCTCCCCATATCAGCGCGTTCATATCTCGAGAATCGAAAGCATCCAGCGCCGTTTTCTTCGATTCGCTCTTCGAGGTTTGCCCTGGGATGATTCTTTTACTCTGCCCCCCTATCAAAACCGTCTCAACCTTATTAACCTAAACACCCTTGAGGAACGCCGAGATGCAGCCGACTTTCTCTTCATTCATCGACTTCTTTCAGGTCAGGTTGAATGCACGTCCCTTCACAATTCTATTTTCCTCAACACTAACCCTCGTAATCTACGTACCCCTCGTCTCTTCTATCGCCCAACCCACCACACCACCTACGGCGCGAACGAACCAATCTCCCGCATGCTACGAAAAATTAATTCAAACCCTAGCGTCTTTGACTTCCACCGCACCACTTCCTACCTCAAATCGGTTCTCCTTCACCAGAATAACCAGCCTTAGTTTTAAGTTTTAGTTTAAGTTTAATTTTAAGTTATAGCTTGTATTAAGCCGAATAAATGGGGGCTTTCGCCCCCACCAAAATTAAAAATTAAAATTCTGTTTTAACTCATTCGCATCTTTGTTGACAAGTATATTTAATGGCCTAGATAGATAATTCGGCATAGTTCTCCACAAATTTTACGGAAGTACCCTGTGAGTTCCAGAACTTGGCGTACCTTCGTTGGCACCGCAAAGTTGATAATTACCTCGGTTTTCGTTAATGCTGGATCCACTACGCCTTGAAAGATCTGCTGATCTACTTTCATTCTGAGGAACTGACACTTAGGTAGCTTTGAGGTCAATCCACTTTCATTCAGTGCTTTCAAGAATCGTTCCAGCTTGACTCAACCTTCCTCTACGGTAACACTCGGCACGGTGACATCGTCCAGGAATACCATCACCTCGTCCATTTCGAGGCGGCCCATTATTCGCTGAGAAACTGTCAGTGTGTCGAAATGGTGTTGATTTCTGGGTCCACCTTGACAATTTTAAGAAACCCATTGCAAAACTCTAAGCTTATATTAGGGTGGTCATGCACTGAACGTCCCGGTAATTAGCCCGACTTTTTGAGCAATGTCTAGAACAGTTAGCAAATCCGCAAATATCGCTTATTTCGGGTGGAACTTTCATCCAACCAACTGTTCGCTCAAAAAAGAAACCACTCCGGATAGCTTCAGACTTTTTTAAAGTAAAACATTCACTGCCCGTATCAACCAGTGCTTAGAACTCTCAATATCTTTGATTTTAACTGTTCAGTGCAAGCCGTCCTTTACTGCCTTAATTTGCAAACAGTTTACCTAATTTGGTTGTCTCTAACTCGGTGTTCCCGCTGTTTGCATTTAAAACATTGAACATGTTCCTAATGTAAGAATTCCGCATTTCGGAAGATCTGAGCTCAGTTTGCCTTGCCGTATTTGCCACGATTGTCTGATGGACAAGTTATATGAGGCTCTCGTGCTCTTGGAAACCTTCGATCAACTTCATTCCTTCGAAAAGATCCGTGGAGTTTGCGAATTTTTGTCCGCTGAGTTTGCCGATAAGCTTCTGCTCATCCAACCCAGTGATTAAACATGTGATCGTGGCAGATTCCCGAAACAAGTACTCTTCAATAAATTCACCCTTCTTCCTCTGGTTAGGAAGAAGCTGCTGATGTACATCCCCTTCGTTCACTCCAGAAGGGAAGACACTTGTAATCGCCAGCTTCCAGATGGCGAAAGAATGCTGCTCCGACTCCAACCAATATTTTGCTGCGCCTACAAACTTCACAAGTGTTGTGCAAGTGATAAGTTCCGCCGACAAACCGAAAACTAAGAGTATCTTTAAGCGCCCAATGTACGAGAGCCACTGCTCCGCCGAAGGACCGGATCTATCGGTAGGTTTAAACACCGGCATTGCATTAAGAACTTCACTAACAGTCAGATGATGCTTTACGATTTTGCTCTCTAGGCATAAAATTGTTCTCGCGTTCTAGCAAATTTCTCTCCCATCGAAGCTGATTCCTCGTAAGGCCAATGAAATGTTTTGTTACCACAACCAAACGATCTTATGCCGATCTAAATTTGTAAACTTTACGAGCATTGACACACTTTCGATACTCATCTACAACGAGAAGTATGATACCTGTATTTATTTAAGCCTCATGTTGATAAGTATACGTCGACTGTGGACAGCTGTCATACGCAGTCGGGATGCGATGTACCAATACCGTTGGTCTAATGTAAGGGTTTGCTCTCGCAAAATACAAAGTCCTGAGGCCATGATATCGCCATAAACGTCTGTCGACAACACATTTTCCGCAGACATCAGGTCGGCTGGATTAGAGATAAGTGCAAATGGCGACTCAACCCTAGAACGGTACTTACCAAGCTGTATCTCGTTCATATAAATAATTGATCAACTTTTCTCTTGTAGACTGTCTCAACGTTAGGGCGAAGCAATCGCTGCTTGTGCAGTAAACGTTGCTTCTCCAGATGACGGATATCATCCCCAACCCAGCTTTTGGCTTCTCTATTTTGATGTAAACAGCATTCGATGCGGCCATCTGTCAAGACGGTTCTTTTTACTCAGCAAACTGAGGTGCTTAGCAGAAACATAGAACTCTGTTACGTTACCAGTAAACAGTTTGCAGTCTTTCTGAAAACACCTGAAAAACAGAAGTAAAGTTGGTCATGTCTTAGAGACGTCGGAGATCATTCATTTATCGAAAAAACAGACAGCGGTTACGCAGGTTCGGCTCCTGAAACACTCTCCTCTTTGCATAGTAAGTTCATCGGCAATTTCAAACAAAGCTCAGTGGATCCAGCCTTGCGTCAGCATAACCTTCAGTGCTGCTTGGCAGTCGCCCCTTTCAACGATCACAATCCATCAGGATTACGTATTTCTCCGCTTGGTTTTTTCTTTATAATTAACGTGCGCTCAAGGGCTTATTAGTACCCTTAAAATGATTGCGCTCAGCGTCGTCGTAGGAAACTTACGGAGGCAGAAAAGAGAGGTACCGATGTACGTTGTTCTTGAATGTTTGCAAGTTACAATGACTAGAAAATAGAGAGACCAGTATTTTTTCTAAAAATGGAATTATAAAGGAAGTTCCTACCATTAGTATTGTACTAACGTAGCAATTTCTGTTAACATGAGTCAGGGTACACCAAAGCAAGCCTTTTCTTAAATCCTCGATAAATGATGTCAACATTGGAGGTAGACCTTTACTGTAGAACGATTTTTTTCTTAGAATATACCCAACCATCATTTCCCAAATTATCCTTGCCTGTATATTGAAGCCAGATCAAAGGGGGTGAAATATTTCATACATCGCTTGAAGAAACATATGCTGCTGTTTCCGTTCTACAGACGAAGAGCAGGGACCTCAGACCGGAAACGAATGTGAAAAACAAAAAGTATGTCAGCAAACGAATATAGAAGTAGCACACAAGCGATCATTAATGAAAATTAAAAAGAGTGTCGAAGACAAAACGGAGCCCTGGGGCACACCAGTATTTATGTTGTGAATTTAAGACTTGAAACCGTCCAAGACAACTTGAAATGAACGGTAATTTCTAATCCATTAAAGAAGAGAATCGTCGATCCGAAAAGCACGCATTTTCGACAAAAGAGCCTGATGCCAAACTCTGTCAAATACTATAGAAATATCAGGTGCAGATATCTTGCTTTCGCCAGATTGATGTACGCTTTGATTCCGCTTTTCGGTGCGACATGCCATCAAATCACCAGTGGACCTGTTGCTACGAAAACTGTTGTGCCGGTCATTGAGAAGTTTTCATCTTTCGAGATATTTAATGAGCTGACGGCTTATCAGGGTTGTCATGGCCTGAAAAAGAAGAGACTTAAGTGCAATGGGTCTGTAGAAGGAGGAAGAAGAAGATTCGCTTTTTTTAGGAGCGAGGTGGACAAATACTGTTTTCCATCTTTTCGCTTTTCGGAAAGCGTCTGCAAGAGTAGGATTACCAGCGTGGAAAAACATCGCTTCAGAAGAACATTTTCGTAAAGAAGACTGAAACCAGTTATTGTCGTACTAATGACAGACACCAGTATCTCATCCTAAATTGGTTTTGGAGCCATCCGTGTAGACCTTACTGCATTCCTCTCTTGGCTCTGATTCTGGCCGAAATCAGTGAAAGTCGCAATAGGAGTCCTGATGCCATTATATCAGCCAGCATGTCCATAAGGCCAGAGTCAAAAGACAGTCAACGTCAAAAGTCATCAAAACTGCAGTGCGTGTTGTACCAAAGACAATTTTTTTTTTTTTAAACAGAGGATAGCTTTGAGAACGCCGCAGAATGCTGAAACGTCGAGAAGAGCCATTTCCCAAATGAGTCCTAGAGTTGTCAGAACGCCTACGATCTAGATGTCATGTGGTTTGGTCCAAAGATCGGCCGACACATAAAAAAGTTTAATGACGTCAGCAAAACTCGATTTGACTTAAAAAGTTTGATGTCATCGTGATTCCAAAATTGTGGCAGGCTTCATTGACAAATATTCCAAAAAATAATAAGAGCAAACCTTAAGAGACTCTGTGGGATCATAAGCAAAATCAACATGACAGGCAACATTTTCCGCACGTAATCGATCGTAAAAGCGTTGTGCTTGATGAAGCAACGTCACAAAGGTTACTGTGCCTGTGTCCATTATGGGGCCGCTTCAATAGCTGTGAGTGTTACAAAAGATGTCATCAAATCCATGAAAGTGACAAGGAACAAATCTCACTTATAAAATTCACAGCTGATGGAGCTAAGAAATTACTCGGTTGAGAACGTCTAAAGAATAATGTGTGAGATAAATGCAGAGTACCCGAGTACATCACACGTACATAATGTTTCGCCAGAGGGACAATAACTGTTGTATCCAAGTGCCAGATATTGGAGGACCCAAAGTGGCAAACAGAAACTACGGAGAGTAAAACTTTTGGCTCGCGCTGCTTAGGGGACCATAAAGACGTTCGGGAATACCTCCACAATTATACCATCTGAGGTGATTCCATCTGCCATAATTTCGAAGGCAACCACTGTTACGCTGAGTATGTTCTTCTAAAATACAAAAAAAAATGGAGCAGGTCGTTTCCCAAACTACGCTGTCAGACCAAGATTTGCGCCCACCTGACCAATATGAAGTCCAGATAACAATATCAAGCTCATACATAGTAGAGGCTACCGTACCGGACGATCTACTCACCGAGCTGTCTAGGGTAGACAAATATGATTTAGTTGAGAGTATACAGCAAGTCATTTCTATGATTCAGTCCACGGAGAAGCATACCGGACGAATAGAACCTTTGCCAGTTGGCTGATGCATAAGAAAGGAAACTTTCTAAACTCAGCCCGCTAAAGAGGTACCAGCCTCCCAAACATCGGATACAAGACATTGCCTGCCAAAGTGCGTGAAGGCTGTAAATCATTTTTTAACGATCTGATTAGTCCCTGTCAGTATCAGTGCTTTTTTTAGGCCGAGCGAGTCCACATAAAATTCAAGAAGTCCAGATCGATACACACGACATCCCTATCAACATACAGGTAGGGCCATAAGACGTTTTGCTTTAGAATTTGTGACTCGCGCAGTCCTCTAGTTCCGAATTATCCAATTGGGGAGTGGAAAATTCATTGATCATGGCTCTGTAGCGCTGATCGTCCATAGTGAAAAAAAAAAACTCCTACAGCGTGACCGCACACCATGCACTGACTTTGAGTTGATTTAATGGCTCTCCGTGCGTTACTAGCGAATTGTCAGTGGTCCAGAAGCGTACATTTTGTTTGTTCGCGCATACACTTAGGTGGAAATGCGCCTCGATAATGCGTCAAAATCAATGGCAAATTGTTCATCAAAAACTTCGTGACGATTACTCCGGAGTATAGCATTCCATTGCTTAATCACATACATTATGGCCCACCCTGTATAAAGTAACATAAGATAGAATCTATAGAGACAAGCTTTGCAGAGCCATGTTTTGGGTGCCAAACTCGTCAGATTGTGCAGAATGCCGATGAAGAAAGCTCACCGTAATCACTGCTGTAGTACAGAAGAAGATCTTTGCGAAGGTGAAGGCAAAATTTTTCGAACTATTTTTGGCCCCGTTTGCGTTGACGCGCTTTGAGCGAAAAGTTATTTTCGGGATTTTTTTCGGGAGGCACGAAGCAGTGATGGAAAATCCCACCTTAGTACATACAAGTGAAAGGGGATCTCTATCCTTGTGAAGTGCGTAAGTTGGGCCGCACTTGCTGCAGAAATTCAGAGGTTTAGGTGCAGCTTCATCGCGGATTGTAGCAGAGACACAACTAGTTCCGTGAACCTTCGAAGTCTTATAATATTTATGCCATCCACGAGAGGATAGAGGAAGACATTCAGACATTCAGAAGCGTCATTATAAGGAAACTATGGCGGGAAAACTAAGCTGCAAAAACTTTGGACCGTTGGAAACAAAAGACAAGGTTGCTTGTCGTTGAGTGGCAAAAGAACAACCATTAACATGAAGAAAGGTAGACATATCGATCTCAACACGGGCGACAGAATCCACATAAAGAAAACGTACAACTAAGTCTAAGACGGGGTAAAGCTCCGTCGTTATTTTGTTGCCACCTATCCTGCCGGTGTCGTTTGTAAGTAAGCTAAAACCTGTCTTTGTGTACTAATATAACTGGGCAGCAAGATGTATCTACTCGTATTCTTGTTTGATAATGCATCTACGTTGTCCACAAATACGAATCAATTCCTTCTACAGGAAATGACATCCAGAGGAATGACATTTGGGATCCAAAAAGCCGAGGAGAAAAGGCGGTTAAGTAGTTCATTTTTCGCAAGTGACTTTAAGGGTAGGTTGCTTAGTACTTACCTAGATTAGCAGAATTTTCCAGAATCTGTAGCTTAGACTAGAAATTGCTGATGCCCTTCATCGATTGGCATTGTTATGCTGGAAATCTTCTGTAAGTGATGTGGTGTCAGGCCCTCTTTTATGTGTCATGTCATCGTTCTTTCCCATTTGGAAATCTGTCAATCGCCGGATAGCGCCGATTAAGGGTATACCAAATCTCTAGAATCCCTTTCGAACCTTCGTTCAATTATAGTACTACATTTTCCTCCCTATTCGTACACTGTCAATACTTTCTCTCACACAAATTGAACAAAGGTAGATCGCCACAAAAGAAAGAGAAGGAAACATATCCAATCCAATGGCAAAGACTGTGTCCCATTCAAAAGTAAATCATTTCCGGTCCAAACATCACATAAACCACTTCGAATTGGTTTCAACGCTGAAAGCGGCTGAATTAGTCTTGACTCCTCTGTTCGAATTGATTTTACCTTCTCCCCATTCCTTAACCTCTCCGTCCATTGTCCATTGTCCATTGTTAGGATATATCTGGAACCCTGGAACTGGGTGCCGATTCTGACCCTGGTGCTATTGGCTCTGTGGCTGTGGCGATTGCCAGCCTTAGTACGTTATACTCTCTTTTAAGGCACACAAAGGATTTCACACCAAGCAGCGTCAATAAAAATTACGCACCACTCTGTGTGTGCTTTGTTTCATCAGTGGCTGCTGCTCCTTTCTCTAAGCACTCATGTTCATGTTCTTTGTTTGGAGCTTGTATAACATGCAACAGGCAGGCACAACAACAACTTCGACGTCCAACAAAGAGACCAGAAGGTCACCACTTTGAAATTGGAAAAATGGAAGAAAAAAAAACCGCAGCCAGCTGCAGGAAATTTCGCATTTTCTTGTGCAATCGTCAAGAAAATTCCTTCAAAAGTATCTACTGGGACCGTATCTGTCTGTTGCCATATAAATGTGTGTCCTTCAACCAGCTGCGTTTTATTTACGAATAGATTGCCCCAAACTGTGTTCATTGCCCAACGTCAGCACTTCACTTCAATAATGCGGGGCAGCAGTAAGAAAAAAAGAAAAGAAAAGAAAAATCATTTCGCGCTACTTCAAGCAAAGCAAGGAAATTATGCGCAAATGGGACGACGTCGTCGGGTCCTTTTTGACGGTCTTATCGGACGCAAAATTGTGGTAGCACCAACTTTTTTGTGTTCTCCTGATAGCTGATGGCTGACGGCACCCGACATCGATCAAAAACAAAAAAAGAGAAAAAAAGTATATTAGGGGAGACCAGGAGCATTTGCCCATTATGAACAGAGACGCTTTGTTTAAATCTTGTCAGGTCTTGATTATAGATAGAGGATACACCTAAGGTCGTTAATGTGATTGTAATTGCGCTTTTTCTACTCGTATTTGAAGTTGGTGTTGCTTTCTGCTTGCATCTTCAAGTCAGCACTCTAAATCTGTAGGATAGAAACGGTGGCAAGGAGTATATTATACTTAGTTACGTACTCGAAAAGTATCTGAAGCTTGAACATGATGGCATCATTTACCAATGAGGTGCGAAGTGCTGTGATAATTAATGACTTGAAGATAGAACTCAAATTACGAGAATGATGCTACTACCGACTGTATGGCCGATCGTTATCTACTGCCAGTATTATGACATGAGATGCAAAGCGTCATCATCATTAACTGGAGGAAAGAATATTTCTTAATAAACGATTCGATGAGGAACGGGAGCCTCTAGATGATGATGATGAGACTTGAAGGCTACGATGTACGAGTAGAAGGTTGCATATTGTATCAAGTGCTCTCAGCTCAATTAAGATCTTATGTCATTACTGGGATATTTAACAGTTTATACAGTAAGCGCCCCTTGACAATGTGCATTGAATTTTTCGGAAGGTGCTACAATAGTCGTTGTTTCTTTTTGTGTAGTCATTAGGACTATGTAACGTTTGAAGTGAAATTTTGAAATGATTCATTACTAATCAGGAAATATGTAGGAATCAAGTTGGTGGTTCCTTAAAATCATAAATTCTTCCAGAAATGAATGAATGAATCATTGGTGCTTTAATTAGATTTTTGATTTTGGTCTATTAACTCAGGCCCTATGCACTATTAAATTCATAAAAATGAAGTTGATGGCGCAATAGTCCGGGATGGAGCAAGATTAAATTTCTACACTAACTCTATTGTTCGTCTTGTCATTTTATGCACAGAGACTGGGATCTAAGTTTGTTTGTGTTTTCATTCAAAGTTTTTACTTTCGGAAATTTGCCTTTTTCTGCAAATTTGCGACGACAGAATTATTTTGTTTTTTCTTTATTTTCCAATGTATAACCTGGGGATCGAACCCGGAATATTGAATTTATTGTTCTGCGCCACCTCTCCATGTAGCACGATTTTTTGCCAACTGCCTCCAATGCCACACTTCAAGTTGGTTGGAATCTCTTTCCGGTTGCGTCCGTCACTTTAGATCGATTGTCCTCTGCTGCGCTATGTCTCGGAGTCAGACTCGAAAACTTTTGGCTCTCCTTGTGACGTTAATTCGCCCAACATGACCCACTCTTGACATTTATATGGAATTGGCCAGTCTTTAGAGCTTATCAAGCTTCCGTTTTAACGTCAGGGATTCCCTCCACTCATGGAACAGCAACTCGAACTATTTTTACCTGGCTGAAGAATTTATTACCTTCAAGTGTTGGAAAGGATCGAATCATCGTGGGCGATTTCAATATACACAATTCTGGTTGGCTTCGAGATTCTGGACAGATAACACCCGAAGGACGGTGTGTTGAGATCTTCGCTGCGGAAAATAATTTAACCCGGCTTGTAAATGAGCCCACACGAATACTAGACGTTGATAGTCATACCGCCAACACTCTGGACTTGTTTTTAACTTTCTCACCCTGACAAGTACTGCGTTGATGTGCTCTCCCATCTAGGCTCGTCGGACCATTGTGTTATATCAGCTAAATTCCCGTACACCCACCACACAACCGTGTGGTGCCAATTGGAGCGGACTTAACAACTTCTTCAGGAATTTTAACTGGTCGTTATTCTCTTTGGAATGAGAAGCTTTATCCCTCATCGAATGAAGAGTATCAAAGGAAAAGAAAAGGCATGGTACGACTCGAGCTGTAAAGAGGCTGTCAGGGTTAGAGAAATGTTTTTTCGATCTTTTAGGACCAACCCGACAGAGGAAAACCGAAAAAAGTTTAGAGCCAGAAATGACTGCAACGTCTTTCTCAAGCGTGTGAAATTCCAATACGACCAAAGACTGGGACAAAAAATGCTGCAATGTCCTAAAGGCTGTAACAATTTTTGGTCATTCGTCAAAAACATTAGAAATTCTGCCTCATCCTCCATCCCAACGCTCATTTACAATGACATTCCAGCTGTCAGTTCTTTGGACAAGGCCAATCTGCTCGCCGCACACTTTGCGGCTAGCTCAACACTCCCAGACTGTGCTTTATCCCCGCCTACACTGGAGTGCGTCCAATCTACAATGGGACGAATCCACTTTCGCACTCGTGGAAAGTACTTAAAGATCTCAACATGCATAAATCCGCTGGTCCAGATGGTATATCTCAACTTCTTCCGACGAGGTGTTCTTCCACGCTGGCAAAACCACTGCGTAAGCTTTTTCATCAATCCTACTCTTTAGGACTCTCTCCGAGCAGAGGAAAAACAGCATTTATTCCGCCCGTCCCTAAAAAAGACGAGTCTTCTTCTCTCTCCTCCTACAGACCCATTGCACTTACGTCCCTTGGTAAACTGTCAGCTCATGAAATATCTCGAAACACGAAAACTTCTTAATGACCGGCAATATGGTTTTCGTAGCAACAGGTCTACTGGTGATTTGATGGCATGTCTCACCGAAAAGTCAAACCAAAGCGTACATCAATCTGGCGAAAGCAAGATAGTTAGTGACAGTTTAACTGTAAATCCTCTGTTTGAGTCACCCCCCGATAGTGATTTTCAGTATTATTTTATAGAAATTGAAAAAAGGAAATTCCTGTTTGGTGTCGTTTACAGACCCTACAATAATATTGACCTGTCATCCCTCTTTGACTTATTAGGAAATTATTCGTCGTTATACTTGCGAACTATAGTGTGTGGTGATTTTAATTGTAATATTCTTGAACATATGAGATTGTCATCTTTTATTGATTCCATTAAAATGCTTGGGCTTGATGTTGTAAATTCGACCATTCCAACGCACTTTACTGGTTCCAACAGCACAC
Organism: Volucella zonaria; assembly: GCA_963966105.1. NCBI lineage: Eukaryota > Metazoa > Arthropoda > Insecta > Diptera > Syrphidae > Volucella > Volucella zonaria. The sequence continues at coordinate 49,452,587 of OZ014534.1, forward strand.
TCTTGGACATTTTTATCACCAGTGACTGTCAGGAAGTGTTCTTTACCCAGGTTTCCGCTCCTGTTTTTTCTAAACATGACCTCATTTTTGACACTTTTAATCTAGTCACCAGTAATAAACAATCGGTTTATACATTCAGGGACTTTGAAAATCTAAATGTGGAGCAACTTGAACAAGACCTCCTTTGTCTTGATTGGCATAACGTATTTTTTGAAACCCAAGTTGAATTTCTCCATTACGTAGTTTTAAAGCTCTTCGATAAACATGTTCCTCTAAAAAGGAAAGCTGTGAAATGTAATAGCATAAAGTGGTTTACCTCTGAAATTGTTGAGCTAAGAAACAAGCGTGATGCTGAATTCAAAAAATGGAAACGATTTCGGATTCCCGAATACTATGACAGTTATCGGTTGTTACGTAACATAGTTAACTCGAAGATTAAAGAAGCCAAACATCGCTATTATGCCAAGCACTTCGATCATAAACTTCCAACCAAAACACTTTGGACAAACTTACGAGAATTAGGTGTAGGTAGTAACTCGAACTCCATGGTAGACCAGGTCGATCCTAACGAACTAAACAAAGAATTTGCTAAAGTTCAAGCGATGTTGCGCCCAAATGGAAACAATATCCAAACGCAACACACTGGCTTATTTGAATTTCGCCGAGCGGAACAAATTGACGTTGCTAGAGCTGTGTTAAAAATTAAATCTAACGCTGTTGGTGTCGATAACATCCACCCAACTTTTATCAAATTAATATTACCATATATACTTCCAGCTTTAACATATATTTTCAATAATATAATAACAAGATCCACTTTTCCGTGTGCTTGGAAGCAAGCTAAGATTATACCAATCCCAAAAAGGAAAGCAGTAGGCAACTCGTCAACTGAATATAGACCTATCGCTATACTTCCATATTTGTCAAAAATATTTGAAAAAGTTATATACCATGAAATATCTAGTTTTCTTCAACAAGAACAAGTTCTTTACGCCTACCAGTCCGGATTTCGGAAACACCACAGCTGCACATCAGCTCTTCTAAAAGTATCCGACGACATGAGAGTTGCAATAAACAAGAAACAAATCACCCTTATCGCTCTCCTAGATTTTTCTAAGGCCTTTGACACCGTTGATCTACTTGTATCAAAATTGATAAACTTCTCTACATCAGCCGCTAATCTCATACGGTCCTATCTGGTTGAAAGAAAACAAGCAGTTCATGTAAACAATGCTGTGCCAGATTATATTGCAATTTCTGTTGGTGTTCCACAAGGATCCATTTTAGGTCCCCTACTTTTCGCAATTTTTATTAACGATCTTCCCAAATGCATTAAAAGTTCAAATTTTTATATGTTTGTTGACGATATCCAGTTCTATTTAAGCTTTGAGAATGAGCTTATTGATCATGCCACTTTGAAATTTAATGATGACCTAAAACGTATTCATTGCTGGGCAGATGAAAACTTTCTGCAGCTTAACCCAAGAAAAACGAAGTGTCTTCTCATAAATAGAAATCCGTTATCACTTACAAACGTTCCTCCAGTATACCTGGGTAATGAACCTATAGAATTTGTAAACAAAGCCAAAAATCTTGGTATTTGGTTCAATACAAAATTAACCTGGGACGACCACGTTTGCTCACTTGTGGGAAAAATATACGGATGTCTTAGAAATCTCTTCCAATCTCAAAACTTCACACCAGTAAATACGAAGATCATGTTGGTCAAGGCCGTGCTCATTCCTATGATAACGTATGGCTGCGAAATTTTTTGCTGCCGCCTTTGTCAGACGTAAGCTCAACATTGCTTTTAACAATGTTGTGCGATACGTATACGGCCTATATCGTTTTGCTCATGTGTCGGCTTATAACAAAAATATTCTTGGTTGCACATTCGACCGATATTTTGACTACTGCATAATCAAATATCTACAGAGGATTATAATCAACCAACAGCCCCAATACTTATATGATAAACTAAGGTTTTCGCATTCAAGTAGATCTTTAAATTTAATTGTACCTCGTGTTGCTTATCAAGTTACCGAACGAAAGTTTTTCGTTCACGCCATTCGCCTTTGGAATTCACTCCCCCTTAATATAAGACGACTCTACAATACAAATAGCTTTAGTGAAACTCTCTTTCGACATATAGCAGAAAACTAGAAGGAATACCGAATATAAATTCCACACCATACAAATATTTTATTAATTGTTCAAGGAAGCTTATAAATTTTTATTTTTATTTTTTTTTTTCCTCTTTCAAACACATGTTAATATTTTCAAGTTTACTTTATTGAGAAGAATTGTAATTTTAGTTTAATCTTAAATCGCTTATTAATTGTATCACATTTATAGCTTAAAGATTTGAATGGTCTATTATAAATGTCGTTGTTATACTGCAATAAAAATACTGAAAAATACTGAATAGTTGCACTTGATATTAATGCATTTGACAGAGTTTGGCATCAGGCTCTTTTGTCGAAAATGCGTGCATTTGGAAGGTTCAATTCAAGTTGTCTTGGACTGTTTCAAGTCTGATATTCACAAAATAAATGCTGGTGCGCCCCAGGGCTCCGTTCTGTCTCCGACCCTCCTTTTAATTTTCAAGGAGACGATCTCTTGTCTGCTACTTCTAATCTATTATATTCCTTTGCTGATGACAGCACTCTCTGCTTCTGATATTCGTTCACATCCCTGCTCTTCGGCTGTATAACGGGAATGGCAGCGTACGTGTAAGCGTATGCTCATTAAATTCTGATATTACCAGCATAATTAATTGGGGAACCACTAACAGAGTAGAATTTAATGCTTCCGAAACTCAATGCTGTCTACTGTCATTTAAGCAGATAAACTTTTCATTTTCGACCACATATGACCACATATTCGATGTCGTCAAAAATGCTGCGAAATGTCTAGGTTTCCTCAAGCGATGTAAGAAATACTTTATGCCCTCTGCTCTGGCCTCAATATATAATGTCCACATCTGATCGTGTGCCCCCAAAACATATCTGCAACTGCTAGAACCGACGTAAGGTCTCGTGTCTCACTCTGTTTTATCGCTATTTCTACCACCAGTGCTGCATTCAAATCGCCAGTTGCATTCCGCCCATTCAAACTCTCAACCGTAACACCCGTCTCGCTATGAATTCTCATCAGTATACCCTCAAGCCCATTTTCGGACGTACTCTAAAATATCGTGATTCTTTCCTAAGCCATACAACTCGCTTATGGAATGCCTTGCCGAGCTCCGTGTTTCCTGGTCGTTATAACTTACAAACATTTAAAAACAATGCACATCGGTACCTGTTTTTTGTTCCTCCCTAAATTTCCTTCGCCCGCGCTGTGTACGAACATTTTAAGGGTACAAAAACTCCTTGAGTGCGCGCTGATTATAAAAAAAAATCGATTTTAAACCCCGTAACGGTAAGTTTCATTTAGGAACTCTCGTTAAAACTCGAATGACAACTATTTCTCGAAGTGGAAAGAAGCAGCCATACGAGTAGTTTTGGCAGTAAGGTGTTGGAAAGGTGAGTAATAGAGTCCAAGTAGAGCAAAATATAGAGTTCGGGATAATCAATTCGGTTTCAAGGCGGAACATGATAGCATTCACGTAGAGCCTAAACTGGTTTTTGTTGTCCAATGGTGCACTGGTGCTTGTCTGATTGACTTGGAAAACGCCTTCGAGACCGTATGGTAGAGCGAATATGGTGAACCTGTTCACTACTATTTTTCTGTATACTATATTTTCTACAATATGTTCACAGTTCATCGTGACTTCTGCTGGAACATTTCACATTAAAAACGGTCTGCAACAAGGTGCGGTAAACTAGCCGATCTTATTCGCCATTTGCATAAGTGATCTGATCGGTTCACTTCATCATGCCATAGCGTACGCAGACGACTTAATCATGTATAGTTCAGGCCCAAAGATTGAGATCATCGATATACTTTTGTAACTTGGCTTCGATAAATTTAAACGATATTACGACGACTGGAAGGTGAAGATCAACTGGAATGGTTTCCACGGGTATTTAGGACACCTTTGTTTAGGGCCTCTAGGGACATCAGAAAGAATTGGCGAAAATTTTCGGGCGCGGAACAGTACGGACAGCCACTTGTTTGTCGAAATTTAGTCAGATACTTTGGCTGGGTCAATATCTGTATTTTAACGTTGCTCCGGTCAGAGCCAAAGGTGCTTTTGCCCTTATAAAGACACGGTTTTATAACAGCCAACAGGGAAGAGTGAATATGATCTGCTACATAGCCCTTATCCGGCCTACGCATGTATTTGGATGTACAGTGTGGTTCAACGTGAGATCAAGTTCATTGGAAAAGATTCGGGTGTTTGAGAGGGCTTGCCTTAGAGCGCCTATACACAGAGCAATTTGTACACACAATTTCGAATACGTTTGAGTAAGGAGAAATTGTGTGCGACGCTACACACAGTCCAATTTGCCAGTACAATCTAGGATTTCGTATCACATTATCACAGAACATTTATGGCACTAAGAAGACAAAGCATCGTAACCCTATAGAATTTTCTTTCTTTTTGTTTTCGAACATGTCGTTATCCGTGCGTAACCGTTTTCGCTCGATGAATATTGAAGATCAAATTGTGGCAATTTGCCTACACACGACACAACTTTTAGGAAGAGCAGAAATTGTGAGATTGCCCGAGGGGCAATCTACCAATTTGGTTTAATGGAAGCCCAGTTGCTCTCCACGCGAGGCAATTTTCCTACTGGTTACAAATTGCAATCGGAAATTTTGTCAAAAATTGTTCTATGTGCTTTTAGAGCTTGTCTTCGCTTATACAGAGCACCATGTTTGAGAAAATAATGAGGTCTTGGACAGGGTGACCACTGACCATATATCAATGATAGTTTCTCCAAGTCTAGTTTCTCCTTGTTTCAGCAGTTGTCAAAGTAATCAATGACATCCAGCTGTCAAAATATTCAGTAAGGTTTACCATTTCATCATGCGTCGTTTTACGCTTGCCGGATGTGCGGAAATTATTAAAAAATCTTATCGAAATTCCGGCTCAATTGTAAATACGCAACGTGAATTTCGTCGTGAAGTTCGCTAATTGGGCAATGGAAATGTTGGCCGGACATTCGGATTTTGGCCAAAAAATCATTTTCTCGGACGAGGCCCATTTTTGGCTCAGCGGCTATGTCAACAAGCAAAATTACCATTACTGGAGCGAACACAATCCACAAGTGTTGGGCCAAACGTCAATGCATCCACACAGATCAACTGTTTGGTGCGACTTATGGCATGACGGCCTCATCAGACCTTATTTCTTTCGAAATGAGGAAGGAAACTACATTACCGTCAATGGTCTTAGCTATAGAGCGATGTTAACCTATTTTCTGTGGTCAGAGCTCGACTGTTGTTGCAACAAGACAGCGCTACTTGCCATATAAGCGACGGAACGCTCGAAGTTGTGAAGGAGAAATTTTACGACTGGGCCATCACACGGTGAGCATTCATCAGAAAAATAAAAAAAACAAGTTTATTCATCTAAATCTATATTGTCCCCTTCAAAGTAAGCCCCATCGACTGCAACACACTTATGCCAGCGTTTGATCCAATCCTCGAAACATTTTTTATATTCGGTTTTCGGTATGTCCATCAGTGCTTCCTGCGATTTTTTCATTACTTCCTCTCGGCTGCTGAAACGCGTTCCCCGTCAAGAAGGGAGCCAAATCAGGTGAATTCGGTGGCTGTTGGATGGTATTTGTTGCATTTTTCATCAAAAAATTACGAATAATGATGTCACTGTGCGACGCACGGCGCGTTATCATAGTGCAAAATTCACGAGTTTTCTGCCCACAATTCTGGTCTCTTTCGGCGAATTGCTTCACGTAAACGTCTCATAACGCCCAAATAATACTCTTTGTTTACTGTCTAGCCTCCTGGTAAAAATTTATGATGCATTACACCATTGTAATCCATGAAAATAGTAAGCATTTCCTTATTTTTTGACTGAAAACGACGTGGTTTTTTGGTCTACGCTCTTTTGATAAACGCAAATCATTAACCAAAATGTCTTGGACGGATCCATTGGCAATGTTCAAGTCCTCCGCTATCTCTCTGATGGTTAATTGGTTATTGTCCAACATTTCTTTTACTCGTACTTCATCAATGTTTTCGTCGGTTTTCGATGTCGAAGGTCTGCCATCATCTTCGATTGATTCACGACCACTTTTGAATAGCTCGTGCCACTGGTAAACGACCGTTTTCTTTAGAGAATCGTTGCCGAAACACTTTTCCACCATTTCCAACGTTAGCGCACCATTAAATCGCTTTTTTACGCAAAATTTAATACGAGTACAAGTTCGTTGTTGCAAATTGAAATCCATTTCTAAAATTGTTAAAAAATCGCCAACACCCACAGAGATAGGTGTACTCTTGGCTACGTAACTTTTGCAAATGTCAAGCTATGACGCTAAGATTTAGTGGGAATGTCAACAACAGATTTACCAACTTAACAAAAAAATCAGAACTCAAATCGGAACAATAGAAGCGCCACACAATGGTGTGGTGCGGGAACTTTTTGATCAAAGTGGTATTTTGTTGGATTTTTGTCCAAGGGTTGCGGCACTGTGCGACCGCTTGAAGCACTGCCAGTGAAACTGAATGATGTGCTATTCCACACGTAATGGCCTGAACGTAGCTTCAAAATAAAGTCAGAATCAATTTTATATCTCACACCGTTTTTGTTTTATTTAAATATTTTTTCCTATCGTTCTTATCTGGTCACCCTATATAATAGGGCGAACCTAATAAGTCATTAAGTTGACTCGATGGCACATAGCACGAGCAGTGACTTTATCAAACAACCTTATCTCCAGGATTTACTACCCCGATTAAATGTATCATGAGAGAGTACGCTTTCACGGCTCTATTCCTCCAGAAACGTTCCTCTACCTCGATGTGAAAGTTTTGATCCAGGACAGATTAGCGGTTCCGCTAATTTTGCACGTCGCTCCAACAATTGCGGACAGACTATGCAACTACAACAGAGGCGTCGGAAACCGCAGTGCGAAGTATCTCCAGTTCAGTAGGGCGGTAGGGAGTCGCGACATGAGGCATGTTGCTTGGCAGCACCAACAATTTTGGTGGCTTGTTGTCGTCGAATTCCTGTAGAACAAGGTATCTTCATTAGAAAGCAAAGTTGTTTGCCAGCCTAGTTTCTTAGCCGTGACTAATTTACACAGCATTAGATAGAATTAGGGTAGAGTTAAGAAAAAAAAATTGTAAAGACGAATGAGTCGATTCGCCATCATGCACAGCAATTGGAGCTATGCCCTTCCACTTTGTAGAAGATTTTACGGAAAGATCTGGGATCGAAATCTTATAAAATCCAGCTTGTGCAAAGAGAAAACGCAGAAGCCTTTGTCGAGATGCCCTCATAATCACTAAAACTCGCTATTTGGTGTGCTTTATGGGCTGGTGGAATCGTCGGCCCATATTTCTTTAAGGATGATGCCGGCCAGAATGTTACCGTCAATGGAGAGCGCTATAGAAATATGATTTCCGACTCCTTCGTTAATCAGTTGAATGGCATTGACGTCACAGAGCTTCGGTTTCAACAAAATGGCGCAACGTGCCACACGCCACGCGAAACCATCAATTTATTGCGGGAAACATTCGCTGAGTGTAATGGACCTGTGAAGTGTCCTCCACGATCCTGTGATCTCACACCTTTAGACTACTTTCTTTGGGGGTATGTGAAGTCACTAGTCTATGCCGATAAACCAGAAACGTTGGACGATTTGGAAGTCAATATTCGCCGTGTTGCTCGATGAAGTTGTCGAAAATTGAAAATCGAAAAGTACCCTAATATTTGTCTGCTTATTCTGTCCAACGCGACCTGCCTTGGACCCCATTTACTAAAATTTCATTTCCTTCAATCCCACTTGGAAAGTGGTGCCACCATTAAGGTGTGGATCACCTTTTAGAGGATTCCTTTACTTACCTGGAGCTATGACTCAAACAACATCCTTTTCCATCTTGCCATATCTTGCGTTTAGTACCGCACTCCAATTGCTATATCCCACAAGTTTGGGAAGGTAAATAGACAAAGTTTTGAGGCTCTCCTAAATTGTGGAACAGTATTGATTTTGAGTTTCGGAATTGTCTCCAACATCTGTCTTAAAGTGAATATGAGATGGGGAGTGGACTTGCCAACCCTGAAACCACACTGTTAACCTGTAGCTGTCGCTGCTTATATGATTTTTGGTTTTAAGATCTAATTCACGATTACTTTCCTCCGCCCTTACTGCATAACTAAATAAGAAGATGCATTCTCTCCAACCAAACAACTACTACAATCGACCTAGGGCTCGGCTCCAGCAGGCTGTTCTGGTTTATTCTATCAGGCATGGAACGGTTGCCGTTGCAGCAAAAGTAATGTTTCCAGATTTTCAGCAGCGATTATGACTCCACTGCTATGATACCTTCTCAGTCTTACCTTTAGAGTCTTCTGGTCGGGGCTAGTGTGCTTGTCCTGTTCTTTTACCTTTTGGTAAAATTTGCTCACAATTACAATGCTAAGTAGAACTTCTCATGGTCTCAATCAAGCGCTTATTCAACTCTTCCTTTTTCTTAGATTTAAACCATATGTTCCTAAAGTCCAAGGTCAGCTCCCTTCCTTTAATGCATCGCCGCCTTGTACGGCTTCTGTTGTTGTGCATGCCCTTACTACTTCCATGCCATCAAACCGGGGTTATCGTTGTGGTGCTCATGTGAAACACAGCACAGCACACGGGATGGTTTTCTGACAGTGGCACCTCTGGTCTTTTGCCCTTGAGGCTGGCAGCGTAGGGCCCCTAAACGACGTAAAAAAGACACTGACAGAGTCTATTGCTGCCGTTTGATGCCACAGTTTCTCTGTTGGCTATTAGGATACCTGCATTCGCACCATCTGTAAGTGAATAGTGGACCTTCCGTTCCTTAGTGAAACGCAGATCTGCAGCGACTTTTTAGAGAAACCAGAAAACTTCTAAACAAGCCACATAAGTCTAATTTGGAGTTAGGCTGGAGTCACTACAGAGTATAAAGACTTTTGAGAAAAGATCGAAACTGTTGGGTAAAGTCCTCAAAAGGAGAAAATGCACCAGGCTGGAATCACACAGAAAATCTGATGGCACCTACACTGAAAGGCACTACCCGAAAGGCTCACTTCCTACGTAACCTAATCAGAACGAGCTCAAAACCAACTCCTATTGACGGAAATATTAGTGAGTTGAATAAAGCAACACACCGTAGCTCGAGGTGACGGATGTTCCGATTAAACATGCTGTTGCTTCCTTTAATGGCTTTGAGTCAAGTCGCCTGGCACCGAAGTATAGTTTAGCTGCTGGTAACTCTGAAGAGAATCTTCACTGCGCGCAAAACCGCCTTACGAATGCATCCTCTCTCTGCAATACAACACGCTTACCAACGCAGAAGATCCTGCGAGAGTGCGCTTTAAAATCTGGTAGGCAGAATTAAAGGCGCACTCGACATCATTGACATTGAGGGTGCTTCGACAACGCAACTTTTGACGGCAACAACTCGGCCAGACAACATGGCGTAGACAAATCACTAGTTTTGTGAATAAAAGCGATTTGGTGGCTAATATGTGATGGCGGGAGTAAACAAGAGTTGCCCGAAACGCGACGTCGTGTCTCCACAGTCATGGTGGAAGCTGCCCGATTCTCTGTTGAACGCGTCCAATAGTTCTGACGTCTACTCGTAAGCACAAACATGCACGGATGCTGTAGTTGTACTATCTGTTGGATCGTGTCTAGCGGTTCACTGGTCTAAAGTGTAGGCAGCCCTAGACGTGATTGACGATTGGTGCACTAGAAATGGTTATTCTCTTTACGAGGAGGAGGAAGCTGTCTGGTCTGACTTTACCATCCAATTAGCCACAGATGCTAAATATTCTGACAGTGCAAAGGAGCTGTCGGCAAGACAAGGCACCGAGAAGAATCCTTTGGATTTAGACGGCTACGATAAGGCCAATTATACCCTATGCGCCGTTTGTCTGGTGACATAAGTTCTCACGAAAACACGTCATAGCTGACTCCATTTACCAGACTCTAAAGAACGGTTTGTCTCGGCTGCATGGGGGCTTTCCCTTGCACGTCTGGGTCCACTCTAGACGCATTGACGAATCTCCCTCCCCTTGATATTCATATCATTGGTTACACTCTCAAAGCCATCTTCCAGTCTTTGGTACAACACCTACTGGAGTTTTGATGACCTTGCGCGCCGGCCTTCTTTTCACTCTGGTTGTCCATAACACCAACACCACGTGATGCAATGACACTAGAACTCCTGCTGCGGAAAAAATACGAAATCGACTTTCCCTATTCCCAAGACGACTGGTATTGGCCAGAATCTGAGCCAGGAAAGGAATGCAGTCGGATCTCAAGGATGGCTCCAAAACCGATATAGGATGCGAGTGGAGGACGGCAACGTTAGAAAAACTAGCGTCTGTCTTCCAAGCGGAAATGTACGCAATCCTGATGGCAAAGAACAATATTGTGAAGAACCGATGGAGGAGACGAAATACGACTCTCTCTTACGACTTTCAAGCTATTTCAAGAATGCAAGACATCTCTGAATGCAGTCGGAAGGCTAAGTGCTCTGAGTCTTGTCGGGATCTTAGGCCACAACGGGATCACGGGAATTGGAATCGCCGATGTACTTGCTAGGCAAGGCTCAGAGGAGAGTTTTTCAGGACCCGAACCTAGGTTCGGTCTGCCTGCGTCCTCGGTTAAGGCTTCCATTGATAGTTGGATTTCATATGAGCACAAGTGCAAATGGCATAACTCTCCAAACGAGTGCTTTCGGACGTCATCAAGTGGTCAGCGGCCTTCCTGCTGTCCCTGAGCAGGAAAGACTGCAGGCTGCTTACTTCCGTCGTAACGGAGCAGAACACTTTTGCTAAGCACTTAAATGTGGTGGGCACAAGTGATGCAACATCCTGCGACTGTTGCTGTAAAGGTGATGACGACACCGCGGAGCACAATCTCCTTGCATGTCTGGCTTACGCTCGCATCAGGCTGCGTGGCGTTGACGTGGTGAGTGCTGGTACTGTATGCACTTTATCACTGAAGCGCTTACTCGTCTTTATTCGAAAGACTGAGAAATTCCTTACAAGGAGCATGAGGACTGGATCTTTGTCTAGGAAAAAAACCAGAACTTTTGAAAGCTTCAACTATAATACAAATATACTCCTGGCACGGCCCCGACGATTTTCGAAGCGTAGTCCATAGGGTGAATTCTAGATGAAGTACCATACAACTTTGTTCAGAGTGTCCTTCTTCCCACTTTGAAATCCAAATTTCAGCGAAATGTCATTTAAGGTCGTTTGATATACTCGTATCGTAAATCCCTCGAGAAATCAACTTTAGTACACATTCCGTCGATCGGAATTCGAAGACGTAGTCACATTTCCAAGAAATTCCCATTTAACCATCGCCCAATACCTTTTTCAATTTGATACCCAAGAAACCTGTTAAGCTCAATCAAAAGAAGACCAAGGCAACACTCGCCTCCGGCATATCATCGCTTCTTTGTGTTTTTTTTTTTTTTTTTTTTTTGGAAAAAAGGAAAAAATATCGAAAAAAATCTCCAATCACTCAAACGTGGGTGACCATGACTTAAGTGGTAGTGTATTTTGTTTCAAATCGCTCGGTTCGGCATTCGATCCCAGCTGAAATCGTGTAATATGAGTGGTTGCCTAGAATGTAACAGCAGAACAAATTACATCTCTTTAGTCTCCCCATTGAATGTTGGATGCAACCCATGGGGCGAAATAGCCACTGAGCCCAGACATTTTTCTTGCTCTTAACACATGCTATGGCATCATAAGTGTAGTCATACTGTGTACAAAAAAAAAAAAAAAGAACCCCGTGAAGGATTCATCGCTTTCTCTGACGAAAGTTTTCAGTGAAATTCCCCGGGGCGTATACGCAACATTTTTTTTCTCTCTATCCTCCTTTCGATGTGACGTATTGTGCCACAGCACAAGCGAGATTCAGAGCAGACTCAGGCAGAGCCAACTCTTTAATTTTCAAGAATTCTATCATATAATATTCATGTATTGTCTTTAATCACAGTTAAGGGAAGCTTGATGTATCTAAGCTTTTTGAACACCTAAGACCCATCTACTACACTAAAGGAGCCATCTTGACGAAGACTTCCATAGAAATACTTGTCGTAGCCATCAGTAAAAACTTCTTTCAAATAATATATTCACGAAAAGGGGAAGATTGCTAGAAAAGCAGCGGTGCAAAAGGCGAGCGGAACTCAGAGAAGGGTAAGAAAATCCCCAAAACAAAAACAAACGAAGGAGGGATTGGCTTCGATTTCTAAATAGTAGGATTCCTTGAATGTGAAGGAACTGAAGGCGGCGCATATTGTACTTATTTGCTTCCAGGAATGATGAAATGGCAAAATTACAAAATGGCAAAATGGCAAAATGGCAAAATAAAATGTTTCCCAGAGTTTTTGAAGATGAAGAGAAATTGTTTAGATGTGCTAACGAGTGGGATGTACGAGTAGATCCCTCACTTTCGAAAAAGGCAATCCGGTGTTGGGATAGCCCTGTAACAATAACTAGAGTTTGGTAGAACTTAATTTGTTTTCGATTTAATTAAATGAAACTCTGCAAGGTGGGGGATGATGGTGGATAAACGGATTTTGAATGTACCATATACATTTATCTATACAACCTATGGCAGCAGTCTATTGTTTTTTCCTTTAAAATGATTTTAGGGATTTGGGATAAAAAGATGTATTTTGAAGGATGATGGATTTTAGGACAATTGAGGAAATTTTGGCGCTTTTGTAGGTCTATTGGATTCAGTGTAATCAGTTACTTTTGGCGTTACAGAGCAGAAGTGCTTTTAATCAATAAAGCCTAATGGGTTGCTATTTTTCCTCGTCGTTTTTCGTATCAGATGGCTGAGTTTCTTTTGTGCACCACTTAAGCACATAACTTAAAAAGAATTCCTTTGCTTGATCGAAAAGTAACCTTGTCGAAACTAGTTCGATTCCGATACGGAAAACTTTTTGGAGAACATACTCGCAACTTGATCAATCAAGGTTTGCTTTATAAAAAGACAAACGCACCGGGGAACTCTTCCGAGGGATGCCCTTTACCGCCTGTTCTAGAATCTCGTTCTGAGCAAAACTTCTCTTTCTGTGGACAGAGACTACTAGATATTAATCTCAGCGGACGTACTGTAACTCGTACTTACTGACGTCCTATAATTTACCCTAAATCTGCTAGTTAACTGGGCAAACCCGACCAAAGAATGTGTTGGTTCTTTCCATATTAAGAATTCACTCTAACTTACTCCGATGGGGATGGGGATGGGGATGGAGAACGGTTAAGGTTCTCTTCTGGTTTTACGCCCTACTACTCTATCGAATCGATGACGGTTTGTGCCGGATAGTGGGCCCCCGCCCAATTATCAAGGCTTCGCCCATCAATGACGTTGTCTAATAAAAAGCGGGGGCAGAGTATATTACTGGTCTTATCGTAAACATCTTCAGATAACGCCTCTGAAGGCTGCTACGATTTGACCAGTAACAAGTTGCCGGTCATAGATCTTGTTGGCGGCTGGACCACCGGTAGTCCATACCAGGACTTAAATCACGGTACCATGGGAGTCAGGAGCCCCCCCGGATTTCCAAAACCCAAATCGCGGGAAGGGTTTTCCTTTTGGTTTGACCCATTGTAGAGTAGCAAATAAGTACTGGGTGCTGTGACCCTAAGAACAGTAAGAGGTTTTAGGTCGGCCTCGACTCATACCAAGGGTGGAACTTTTGCCTCCAACACATTTAGAAAATATGAGTCAAGAGGAACGCCATAAAAAGATCATCGACAAATGGCTCGAAAATACTTCGCGTCCAAACCATTTCATCGCAAAAAATTTAAACATAGCACGCAGTACAGTGGATTCCGTTATTAAACGATATCTGGAGACGTTGATAGTTAAGCGAAAACAGAGAAGTGGAGCTAAAAGTGGAAAACATGATACAAATTTGGACAGGAAAATAGTGGGTACCATCGCAAAACACCGGACTATGGCATCCAGAGATGTTGCTCGCAAATGTAATACCAACCAAACAATGGTACAAAGATCTAAAAGGCGTAACGGTCTAAAAACACGAAAAAGGTAACTGAAAGGCAAAAAAAAGTCATAAAAACGCGAGCCCGAAAGCTATAAAGATTGGGATGGAAAAATTCGGGTCAAAATATCTCGTTTGGCAGGCCATTTGCCAATGTGGACACAGAAGCTCATCGTTTATTACAACGGGAACAATTAACGGAGAAGTGTACATTAACGAGTGCCTAAAAAAATATTATTTTGGCCAGATTTAGCTTCAGCTCACTATGCTCATGCGACGTTGAGCTTTTCTTGTTGCTAAAAATGTCGACTTTGTCCCAAAAGACATGAATCCATCTAATGTTCCACAGTGCCGTCCCATTGAAAGCTATTGGGCTTTGGTCAAAGCTAAATTGAGGAAAAGTGAGCAGTGTGCAAAGGACGAAAAAGATGTTAGTGTTAAATAGAAAGAGCGTCCAAAAAGATCACGGATGTAACTGTCACCAACCTTATGAAGGACATTCGAAAGAAGCTGAGGAAAGATGGGACCCAAATAATTTTTTTTATTTTTTGTAATTGTGAATGAATTTAATAAAAACAGAGCCTTAAAGCAAATAAAAAAAATTTACATGAATTATGAAAATAGTTTTTTTTTTTTTACTTTGAAGTTTCCAAATTTTATTCGTTTTAGTCCTTAATTAGGTTTTTTTTATTTACTAGATGGAAAAGTAACCTCCATGGGAATGAAAAAACTTTTTTTTTTAAATGTTTTTTTGATTTTATTAAATATAGTCCCATTTTAGTTTGATACACTTATTCCAGCGATTTTCCAACTTCTTGGTCCCGTCCGAAAATGTAATTTTTCGGAAGTCCTGCAAAATACTCCCCCGTGGCGTCGATGATTTCCTCGTGTGAGCTGAATTTTTTTATTGATGAGCCATCTTTTGAGGTTTGGGAAGAGATAATAGTCCGAAGGATCCAAATCCAGTTACCAAACGACGCCAAAAGTCCGCCCGATTCCGCATGACCAAGTCCAAACACTCTTTCGAAGTGCTGTTGCGGTCATGTTTTTGGTCATTCGCGGCACCAAGCGGCAGGATAACTTTGTCATATGCAGAATATTGCCCAAAATATGGCGTGTGCACTCAGTAGTAATCTTTGTGGTATGTGCTAGCTCGCACACTTTCACTTTCCGGTCAGCCAACACCATTTCATGTATTTTTTTGACATTGTCCTCTGTAACCGCATCGGAGGGCCTGCCGCTGCGGACTTGATCGGTAGTGGAGTTGCGGCCACCACGAAACTCTTGACGGTGTAATCTGACGGAGCATTAGCCCCATAATATTTATCCAACTTTTCTTTTGTTTCCTTCGCCGTTTTGCCTCTCAAAAAATAATGTTTTATGAGAGAACGAAAATCGTTTTTGTTCATACTCAACATGATGGCAAACACGTCAACAACAATTAGCTGTCAAAACAAAACTAAAGACAGTATCGAACTGAAATTTGGCATGTCTGTCTACTAGGAAGAGAGGGCAGCTTTGATAGTACTGTCGGGTGGTATAGCCTGCACAACACCATCTCCGATAAAGGATTCGGGCTAATCGATTTTGCGGCACTGAACATTCCGAAGGGCCAATATCCACCCGGACCATTACCTTGTTGTAGCCATGTAACGGTTGCGGATAACACGAACATCGCAAAGTCAAGCTAATACTGTGAGGAAGTTCGACGTCGGACGGCTACAATCGCAAAAGATCGTCAAATCCTTTTCCGAGCTTAACCTCTTAAGAGGTCCTACGCCGCCAGTCTCAAGTATCGAAGTAGGACCATTGCCAAAAAGCCATCAGAGCGGCCGCCTCTGATGTACTGGTATGGTAAGGAGCATACACCAAGTTATGAAAGTATGCCCGATAAATGGAACGTCTGAACTGTGCCAACTACAGAGGCTTCTTAAGATCCCATATGAACTATATTAACGCCTACAACCGATCGTCAACAACCTGGTTGGTCCATATCATTGTGATTGCAGGCCAGAAAAGTCACAACACGGCAGATCTAGGAAAAAACCCATGAGCTCCACAAATCGGTTCACACCGATCAGCAACTATATAGACGACCTACACAGAGCCATGTCTAGTTTTGACATCCCTGCCAAACTCGTCCGTCTGTGCAAAATGACGATGGAGAATGAGCGCTGATCCATCAAGGTCGGAAGAAACCGACCGAGACCTTTGATGTCAAAAAAGGATTTAGACAAGGCGATGCACTGTCATGCGATTTCTTTAATATCATTTTTGATCAGACAACGACACCAGGATAACTCTTGCAAATCACTGCTTGTTTGGGCTAAGGAGGCAATTGATTAGCAAAGACCTCTCTCGAACAACAAAAGTGACCCTATATGAGACTTTAATAACTTAGACCTACTTTATGGCACAGAAGTATGAACTTTATAAAAAGTGGATGAGGGTGCTCTTGGCTGCTTTGAGAGGTGATTCTCAGTCCTGTCTTCATAGACGATGAGTGGAGGACGAGATACAAACACGAACTGTACTGGCTGTACAGCGACACCGACTTAGCCAGAAGAGTGAAGGTCCAACGACGAAGATGGCTGGATCATGTAGAGCGGATGGACACCAATATTCCGGTCCGAAAAGTCTTTGAATCCATCCCCTAGGATAAGTGCAGAAGAGGAAGACTGCGACTCAGATGGCACACGCAACAACATGTGAACCGCAGTCTAGCAAAGCGTACCAACGCGTGAAAAGCTGCAGGCATCTGGCTAAAGATCAGCCCGGACTGTAGGACCACCTTAAGTAAGTAAGTAAGGTAATCTGCCTTTCCTTCTGCCCTCATAACCACTGCAGTGTCTTTCAAATTCGGGAAACTGCAGACTGACATATTTTACGAAATGTTTCAAAGCTATGATTTTCTCCATACCCAGGATCCAGGACCATAAAGTACACGATCCAATGGGGTACAATAATATTTCGATTTCTCAGGGAATTACTTAATTGACGAATTGGCTATACCAGGCCCTTCCGATAAAGATAGCTGACATCGAACCCCAAATCGCGCTTGTTGTGTCCTTTCCTGCTACGCCGATGTGCTAATGTAAGCTGTAAATGGAATCAGCTTAGTAAATGTTATAAATCCAAGCTGTAGTGGTAGCTAAAAGAGATAATTAATATTTTCTCTGCGCCAGCTAAAAATTTCAATGATGTCCTTTTCCTGCGTTGCTAACTCAGTATGTCATTTTTCGGTAATTGTCTCGGTTTTTTTTTCGTGGCTTCCTGCCGCTGTATTTCAAATCAGCTGATGTTGAAAAATCCTGCTGTTCTACAAAAATTTCGTAGCATCTGCTATAATTTGATCATCAAAGCATAGTTGGATAAGGGAGATACTTGCCGTTTCTAACATTCTAAGCCAGAGTATTGTCGGATATTCGTTTAATCACGCAGGACGAATATAGTACAAGGGATTTTGCTATTATAATGTCATCCATTTTGGTACATACTCTGTTAAGTATTCTGCTCGTCTTCCTGTATACCTGACAGAATCATTGCTTAAGTCACGTTGTAATGAAGATTCATAACTCCCTCAAGGTCCGTTTACCTAGGATCCTCTCAGGGCCTACAAAATCTCGTATGTGGTCTCTGGAAATGTGTGTTTAAGTTTAGTTAGATTAATTCCTAACTCCCGAGACTGCTCTTTGTCTATTCTGCGACATGTATTGCCTCGGTTGACCCAGTCTTATTTTATCCATTCAGATTCCATTGCATTACTTGAAGGACGGAGTGCCACCTTCCAGCCTTTCGGCTGTGATGTCTAAAGGATCCTGCCGTGTTATCTTAAGACATTCCAACTTTTGTCCTTATACAGTTACCAATCCTCGTCGTTAAGACAAATGTTTTACCAGACATTATATCGGTTCCCTAAGCCGTAAATTGTTGGCCTACAGAATTCTAGCTAGAGAGTTAAACCACACATTGCTTCGCAAATACTATTACTAACTACTATTCCAAGCGGGAAGAATGACTGGTACAGGGTGGCTACCGCGTACCAGACTTACTGTGACCACATCTTCACTGTGGAGAGAAGTTGCCGACGTAACCTTTGTATCGGAAGGCAACTCTGATGAGATTATCGACTGGAGAGCTTCCAAGAAAGTCCACCTTTTTACCCACTCCTGAATTAAGTTGACTTAAACAAAGGATTTGCCAAACTAATGGATCAGCTTCACCATTGAGAAGGTCGATAATGCAGTCGATGCTCTTACCGATGATTATACGCAGCCCCTGCAAGCGCTCAGCTGCACAAAATAGCTGGATTACCGAGATGCAACATCGCTTATTATCAACTCGACTTTGAAAAACGTAAGGTGCAGGAAGGAATTGCAGACAGGACCACCTCATGGGAGGATTCTCTCACCGCTCATCTGGCAGCTTGTTGATACCATTAAGGACTTACTTACTTACTTGCTCAGATGGCGCTATAGTTCGGAGTAAATTTGGACCTCAACTATAATAACAAGCTTCTCTAGAATTAGTATGGTAGCTAACGGCCTCCAGTTGCGCACTTCAAGTCGATTGAGGTGCCCTTCTACGTATGGTGAGGTCTTCTTCTACCATTCGGAACCGAATATTTTATGGCGAATTTTTCTCTCGAAACGATCAAAGATATCTTCATCTGCTTTCGATAGAGTCCAAGCCTCAGTACCATAAAGTAGGACTAGGATGACCAAGGTCTTATATAGAGTATCCTTACTACTCAATTGCCTTCACAGCGATTAGCAAGAGTGATTCTTCGTTTTATTTCTGCTGAAGTGTTGTTGGCAGAAGTCATAGTAGAGCCAATGTAGACAAAGTCCTTTACTACCTCGAAATTATAGCTGTCGATTGTGACGTTCTGTCCAATTCGTCGATATTGTGTGTCCCTTTTTGTTGACAGCACATTGCTCATATGTCTTGTCGGGGAGCTCGTAGAAACATTCTTTGGTTGCGTCGCCCTTGTCTTTCGTAGCATCATTGGCGCATATTAAGCTTATGTTAGCGAATTTAACCAAGACTTTTTGCCTATCTCTGTCGCATACGGAAAATCCGGATCTATAGCAATCACCATCAAGACTTGGATATTCTACAAGGTGGCGCAAAATTAATCATTCAATTTTGTTTTTGAATTACTTTTTTACTAAATGAAAAAAAAAAATGATTTTGGATGATGGAAATCTTTATTTGGACCTTTACAATTGTTTCTGTTAAGTGGAAAAGATAATATCCGCCAAGTGTCTGCCCCCAGTGTTGATACACACTTCTGCCCGTTTTATCGCATTTTCCATGACTTTCTGCAAGATTTCCGGTGGTAACTGTTCGAATATTCTCCTTAAGAGCTGCGATTGTCTGAGGCTTATTGGCATAAACCCGCGACTTCAAGTAGAACCAAAGAAAGAAGTCTGGGATGGTCAAATCGGGCGATCTTGCTGCCCATGCCAAATCGCCAAAACGGGAGATGACGCGACCAGGAAACGCTTCCTCTACAATATGCATTGTGGCTCGTGCTGTTTGTGCGGTTGCACTGTCTTATTGAAACCACATGTTCACCAAGTCCCGCTCATCCAATTCCGGCAGTAAGAAGTCGTTTATCATGGCCCTCTAGCGTTTGTCAGTAACAGTGACCGTATTGCCAATGGCGCCCTCAAAAAAATACGGCCCTATCACTCCTTCCGCGTGAACGCCGCACCTCACAGTGACTTTGAGTGGATGTAATGGTTCATCACACGCTGGTTTTCAGTGCCCCAGAAACGAAGATTTTGCTTATTGACGTAACCGCTTAAGTAAAAATGCGTGCCTCGTCGCTCATGATGATTTTCGAATCAAAATCGTCCTCCTCGTTGTGGAGATTGAGGATTCACACGCGACTGATGATCAGGAGGCATTAACTTATGCACTGTTTGCACTTTGTACGGGAACATATGTAAATCTTTCACTAAAATTCGCTGTAGGGTTCGTCTGGTGGCCCGTCGTCTGGTTGATGTTTCTTCTTTCTCAGCGACATCGGCAGCCACAGCTGCGACATTCTCGACTAAACGACCAGTCCGGTGGCGGCCACGCCCTGCATGGTCTCCTGTGGTTCCACCCTGTTCGAGTCGAGTAGTTAAGCGCCGGAATGTTTTCCCAGTTGGCGCGACGCGATTAGGAAATCGACATCGAAATCCACGCTGCGCTAACACCACCGACCGATTATTTGTCAAAAACATCGACACAACTATTTCACGCTCTTGCGGAGTATAGCGCTCCATTGCTTGTCTGTTTGTAGTATACTGCAGTTGTCTAGTTCATAAATGTCAAATATGATTGACGTCCATTTGCAAAAATTATACCATTTTCCAATAGGGTGATTGGTAGTATCCGCCGAATTTCCTTCAATTTTAAACAAAAGGCTTAACCACGCAGGAGCACCGTGTTCGCATTGGAGGTTCGTTCTTGAAGATGCAGATTGCTCACAGTTGTGAAACACATTTTGGTATATGGTCCATCTATCTGGTAGAGCGGTACCGAAATCTCACAAAGATCCTGAGGTTCTGACAAGAATAAGTAGAAGAAGATAGAATGCAATATCTTTTAAAAACTAAGCAATTCCTATTATTAATCATCGAGAGGTCGATTAGCGTCTACTCGCAAGTTTTGAGACTCTAGAGTCTAGACAATCAGATCAAAGATTGTAGAAAGCTGAAAGAATTTCCTAAATGAAATGTTGAAAGTCAAAATGTTCCTGATAAGTGAATGAGAAACAGATCCACGCTGTATAATTCCCAGGCTCTTCTCTCCGTTAAAGTTTTATTAAGCACGTTTTATAGAAGCCTTGAGGCTAAGGATGATTACCAAGCAAATGCACTCCTTTATCTGAAATACAAAAAGAAAAAAAATTAATTTCTCTGATCAAACTTTGTGATGACGAAGGGCGTCTCAGGTACCATCACAGGGCCTCTGCTACCTCCATCCATGCTGAATGTTTCGGTGTGCACCCACGATATCTTCTGTAAAAGCTGCAGCCCCGATGTGTTGGATGCCAAAATTGCTTTCTGCATCCTGGACCATCAGGCCACATAAAGTTATGCATCTGAATTGTCAATCAAAGTACTGACCGATGGCGAAGTCAGTCTACATGCAGGTTAATGTCTTAACCCTCTGAGCCTTTATCAGACGTGCTAGGAAAATCCCTGAATAGACCTATAAACCTTCAGAATTTGAAAAACAACAGCATCCCATCAGAGATGACGTAACGGATAGAGTTATATCGAAGTCGATACGTAAGACCCTGTTCGGTGACAAAACCTATATCTTGTTTGAAATTATCAGGGATTTTCGATTCGATATGTTTGTCGAAAGGAGTTTTACTATCCACGGTGCCCAGGTGCTTGGTTTTGTCGAAAAATCCTATTGTAACGGCTTTCAGTACCAGATAAGACAAAAACTCGTAGTTTAAGAGGATTGACAGAGAACCCATTCCCAGGTCACTGATTCAATACATCTAGGACTGGCTGCACTTTCACCCAAACAATCGGGGAGTATAATCCGACAGACAGGTCCTTTGTGTAATACCAAAGCAGTCCAGTGAGAACATCGCCTTACGATACGATGGCATGTTTATCTCTGCCATCATACTCGTATATGAGTACTGACCGCATTTACAAACCAAAAATCCAAAATCCACAAACAAAAAGTAGTCTCCCAGCTTTGGCCACAACAAATTGCATAATACTCCAATAGAAAGGAACAAATCCACTTCACTAAACAAATATCTGCAATTATTTCCACATCAATGATTGTATCCGCAGCAGCAGTATTACAATTAAATCCTTCAATACAATCAAATCAACACCTAATCCTTTTTTATCTGCTCGAGTCTCAGTGGCTTCTCTAAACCCATCCCCTCGGACCGTGCAGTTTGATTTAATTGCTTCATAAGCCAGTCAGATCCGAGAGACTCGCAAAAACTCATCTACAAACAGACACAATCGATTAGAAACTCCGGATACTCGTATCTGAGTGGAAAAACAAAAAAAAAAAAATCATAACAAAGTGCATTCCTAAACGAATGCAATGGACGGTTTATCCTTTGGCTCCTGGCACATGTACTCGTATCCAACGGATTGCTATGATATTTTATTTGAGTTGAAATGTTTGTTTCTTGTTTTTTTTTTTTTTTTTTTTTTTTTTTGAAAAAAATAAATAAAATCTAAAACTCATGTCAGACACTCGCGATAAATGAAAATCAATCCTTTCGACTGCAAAAAAGGAAATGGATATGACAGGAATTCTCTATCCCTTATCCTTGATCCCAATGGCTTTATCTCGTTGTTAATGGAACACATACCGGCTTACAAATACAGCATAATACCATAAATGGTTATAATAAACCTCCAGTAATCTTTGAAATTTAATTCAGCCGAGCACAACAGATCATAGAGTCTTGTAGAAAGGTGTTACGGCTGCTCGTACATACATAGATACTTGTCCTTTGGATCTTTCTGTCTCTGGAGGAAGTTTCAGTTGGAAACTTTGCCCTACATTCGTTCGAAAGTTATCCATTCCAGAAAGAAAGTTTTCATGTTCTTCAAAGTACGAGGACGAGTACTATGTACGAGTAGTACTCGTATCTACAAGTGTATGGTATATCTTTTTGTATTTGATGTATAAAGTTACTTTACCTAGTGTAGAGAGAAAAGACATTAAGTCTGTAACTTCTGCGGTACTATGTAACGATTTTAAAGTGATGTTTTTAAGTCGAAAGCCCTCATAGTAAAAGCCAAAGCGGATAGAAGTGACGGTGTGAGGGAATGTACCGATACGGCTAAAACGAAGGTGCAGTGAAAGATATTACAACTTTTTATCGAAACGCAGTTAACTTTGTTTTACTGACCAGTCTTATGGTCACAGGGTTTATTGACAGAGTTTAAGTTCCTTAAGGGTATCACGAAACAGAAGTTTGAACTGAAAATTTAATGGGATTTTTGTCACTTTATATCCTTTGAGATTATTGATCTTTATGATGCTAAGTTCTTGAGGAGAAATTTCCTACCACAATTATGTTGAGTGGTATTCGTAGTTAGATATCAGATATTGGTCTCAGGAGTTTCATTAAAACCCATATGGATGTCGGTGATTTCAATGATCAACATGGATTATGGTTTCTATTATGGTTTTTTTGTTGATGGTCATTTGTGAACTGTTACAAAGCTTTGAAAGAGTTCAGTGGTTGTCATAGCCTGTCGAGACTATAGTTGATGTGTTTTGTTTTTTCTAGCAAAGCTCTGCATAGTTTGATTTAGATTTAGGCTATAACTGCCATTGAATCTATCCGAGGAAAAGTTGTTGTTTCTTTTTTTTAAGGCTGAAAGGTTATCTGTGCCATGCAGTCATGGCTATCAAAGAAATTGGTCTACCCGTATTTTTCTGATCAAGGACGAAGTTACAAAGGTGTCTTCTTCTAGAACGAATCGGCATTCTTGTTCCGGAAGCAGTTTCAACTGTTGAACGTGATATTTTTATTGCAATGCCAAGTGTCCTACTAATTTAAATGTCCTAGCTATTCAGGTTAAAGATTTATCCTTTCTGTAGCGGTCTTACTACGTAAGTTTAAGGCTATTTTTGAATCATCATTCATCCTTCGTTCCTGTATCCCCTTGTGGGTATTAGGGCCTCTACTACACCTATGCGCCATCGAGTGCGGTTTCTGGAAATGTGCCTCAGCTCTCTCCAACTTTTTCCCAGTTGCCGTGCTTCCTTCTCAACTGTTCTGCGCCACGTACTTCTAAGACCCCAGCGCATCCTGCCGTCCTGAGTAAGCGGGTTCCATTGCATCGCTTTTTTAGCTATGGATCTGTCACGCGGTCACGGAGAGTTTGACCAATCCACTGCCACTTTCGTCGTCGTATGGTTGTGCTTATAGGTTCATGGTCCATTCTCTGATAAAGCTGTACCGTACAGTTCCTGCTTGGCCAGAATATCCTTAAGATGTAGCGTAGGCACCTATTGACAAACGTTTGCAGCTTCATCGTGATAGTGGTGGTCACCCTCCAGGTACCACATCCATATAGTAGCACGGATTCAACGTTGGAACGGAACAGTCGTAGCTGGGTGTTTAAGCTAATTGCATTACTTCGCCAAACTTTGCTTTTTGCTTTGCCTATGCGGTTGGCTATATCCAATTCGGTTCCGCAATACATATATGAGTTAAGTTTGGTTTTAGGCTGATCATTTTTGTTTTTGCCGAGTTAATTTTCAGCCCACCGACGTCTGCTTCCCTATCCACATTTGTTGTCACTTGGTGAAGGTCCATTATTCTGTGAGACAGAAAGCATACATCGTCGGCGTAGTCAAGTTGTTTAGTTCAGATGTAAGAAGCCATCGAATTCCTCCATTTCCTGTTAACAAGGCCACAGTATTGGTGAAAGTATGCAGCCTTGCCTAACCCCGCTTTGGACGTCGAATTCCTCACACAGTCTTCCTCTGTGGAAGACGTGACATGATAATTGCTATTAATTTAACCGGAATGCCTCTCCTGCGCATGGCACGCCAGATAAATTCCCGATTGACACTATCAAACGCCTTTTCAAAATCGATAAACAGCAGGTGAAGTGGTGATCGGTACTCAACACACTGCTCGATGATGATCCGCAAGGTGTTGATGTGGTCGACACAGGAGGATCCAGAGCGGAAACCTGCTTGTCTTTGAGGTGTTCTTTGACTCGTTCCAGGATGATTTTAGCTATTATCTTGGCCACAGCAGGCAGCACGCATGCATCAGATTGCCTTTCTTAGGTAGCTTGACGATCATTCCCTTCTTCCACTCGTCCGGAAAACTCTCGGCTTCCCATGTTCTCCCAACAAGTGGGAACAGTAGCTCAGCTGATGCCGTTGGCGCAGCTAGAAACAACTCCGCAAGTATGCCGTCAAGTCCTACCGCCTTATTGGTTTTCAGTGCTTTGATCGCGGCAGCAATCTCTTCCTCACTGGAGGTTGTGGTGCGAATTCGGGAATTTCTTTCTACGGACACTTCAGTCTGACTTGGGGGCATATTGCTGGCGAATATTCGGTTTAGAACCGAAGCAAAATGCTGCTTCCATCTCTTCAGTAGATCCTCATCCGATATTAGCAACGAACCGTCTAAGCCTTTCACTGGTTGTTGAGTAGAGCTTCGGCCACCTATAAGCTCTTTGGTGATTCTGTAAATGTTTCTGCTGTCGCACTGCACTTCTCTCATCTTCATGCGATTTAGGGACTCTAGCTCGATCCTCTCTGCTGTTGGAGCTGCTGCAGTTCGAGCTTTTAATTGTTTTCGTTCGTTGATCCTTCTCCAGGTATCCTCGGAAAGCCACGCCCTACGGCTTCCCTGCGATCGACCGACAATCCTTTCAGCAGCTGATGTGAAAACAGTTTTCACAGCACACCAATGGTCTTGGATGGTGGCGGGCAGTGAGCTGCTGATTGTTTCCACTCCTCGTCCCTTAGTTTTTGGCGCACTGTGGGAACTCTCAGTCGGTCTACGTTGAACCTAGGTATTCTTGTGTCAGCAGCAGTGCTATCATAAGATGGTGATCTCATACCAACTCCATGTCCGCTCCTCGTCTGTTTCGGACGCCTAGAAGACAACTTCTAAAACGGCGACTGATGGCAAAATGGTCGATTTGGTTGGAGGTTGCTTGCATGTCAGTTGACACCCAACTGATTTTATGGCAGGCCTTGTGCTCAAACATCATTGCAGCTGCCTGATCCGTGCCATCCCATAACATGTTTGAGCCCTTCGTTGTCGCTGCCTACCTTGGCATTAAGGTACCCCATCATAATGACACTGTTTAATGGTGACGCGACGTACTCTTCTCCGGAATCTGGCCGTTAAAATCCCATCACCGTGCGGCTGCTAAGAGATTAGGCCTCTGCGTGTTATAGGTGTTAACAACAGTCCAACTCCATATTCACGGGGGCTTCCGGTTGGTCTTCCGGAGTAGAGTAATACTGTGTTACGCGTTGGAGATTGGTACTCATCCGCATCTAACCATCTTATCTCGCTTACTCCCAATACGTCCAGCTTATATCGCATAAACTCATGCTCTAATTGAAGGAATCTGGCGTTCTGAGGTCCTTCACTCTGAGAGTCAAGGAGCGTCTTCATATTCCAGAAACCAATCTTAGTCCGGGTACAATAACCAAAGGTCGTCAACGTGTTATCAGTCCTTATCCGAGGCATTAAGTCGGCTTCCGTAGCGGGCTGGTTTCGGTAACGCGGATTGCTGGCCCAGGTTACCTAGTCTAGGCATAACACCCTTGACAATCTCGCACTTGCAATTTTGGCCTACCTGTATAAGGTTTTATACAAGTACGAGTAGCTGCCCGGGGACCACCTTGAGGAGGCAAAGCAAGCACTACATTACGAACTTGATTGTTGCGCTACTAGTCCAATCCATGTTTTGAACAGTCAGTAGTTTCCCGATCAATCGCCATGCTGGTGTTTTTGACATGTTGCGCCATCTTGTTGAAACCAAAGCTTGTCACGTCAATGCCATTCAACTGAGGAACGAAGAAGTCAGAAATCATACTTCTATAGCGATCTCCATTGACGGTAACGTTCTGGATGACATCGTCCTTAAAGAAATATGAGCCGATGATTCCACCAGCTCATAAAGCACACCAAACAATGAGTTTTAATGGTTGTAAGGGTGTCTCGACAAAGGCTTCTGGGTTTTCTCCACTCCGAATTCGGCAATTTTGCTTGTTTACATATCTATTTAACGAAAATTGGGCCTCATCGGAGAACAAAATTTTGCGTTGAAAATGAGGATAATGGTCACGTGGTTTCAACTCTTGCACAAGCTGGATTTTATAAGCTTTTAAGCCAAGAACTTTCCGCAAAATCTTCCATAAAGTGGATGGGCATAGGTCCAATTTCTGTGCACTATGGCGAATCGATTCATTCGGATTCTCATCAACACTGCGCTCCACAACGGCAATAACTTCTTCTGTTCGCACTGTTTCTCATCTTTGGGGATGCGTATTACCCACTAGAGTGTAAGTGGTGTAAAAACGATTCATCGTGTTCCGAATAACTTGCTCAGATGGACGAGATTATGTCGACCGTAAAATGGACGTAGCGCACGATAAGTTTGGCGAACCGAATCATGGTTTTCAAAATAAGTTTGCACAATTTGCACGCGTTGTTCTGGCGTTAATCTATTCATCGTAAAATGGCACAACCATAAATCAACTTTCAACTGTCAAATTGACTATCTGTAGAAACAGTGTTGCCAGTTTAAAAACCAAACCTCTAAATAAACACCCTTTACAACTTTCAAAACCCCGAGAGAATTTTGCTACTTTGAAGAAGGATTTTAAGGAAAATGATGGTGACTTGTTCATGGTGGAGTTAAGAATTAATCATTTAACCATTTGGAAGTAGCTCATGGTGGACGATTGGCGGCATACATACACAGCATCGCCTTCTGTGCTGTCAATCACGGCTTCACAAACGGGTCACCATTCTCTGTCAGTGATCCTTGACGCTGCCGACTATCATACGTAACCTCACTGGTTATAATTCGTTGCGAGTTCGTTGCGTTACAACAACGTATCGCAGATGTTAATTCTCTCCATCATTTTTTGCTCAATTCATACATCGACTTCTTTTTTCATCCAACTTTCTGCAGGTTGAAGACAGTTTTGTGGTCAATGCCTAGTTGCATACCAGTACAGCTGCACTTTTTCAAGAATTTTATAATTTTTTTGGATGTGGATTGTGATAGAGTTTCTTGACCGTCAACGGCCCAAATTTCTTTAAAAGTAGTAGTGTTGGAAAATGTATGAAAACTTTTCGTTATTTACCTCCATTTTCAAAGGCAAATATTGTCAATGCAGTCAGCTGTTCCGAAAGCGCCACAAGCATTTTCCAACACCCACTACGTCTAATTAAATCAGAATTTATTTAGTGCAAGTTTCCGTTTGAGATTTAGTTACTAATCACTCTGATGCAATTAATTCTTGTAATTAAATTGTAATAGTGGCAGTTGAATTACAGAATTTGCAATTGAATTTTAGTATTTATTAGTTGCTAATTCCACTCCACTTATTCGCTGATTGATGATTATTTTAACTAAAAGTAATTTAAATTGAAAATTAGTTTTCAGTTTCAAAATTTAGTTGTTAGTTTTAAGTTATTGAGGCATATTGTAATTGTATTGTAATTTTGTTCTATTTGTTTCGCAATAGAACACACAGGACTATCGTTCACACAATGTGATAAGGATGTCCGAGTAAAATTCCTTAAGGACAGACTGACATTCACATGAATGTCCGTATTTCCCTGTTCTGAACTCCCGATGCTGACTTCATCATTCATAAAAATGCTAACTTTTGGAATATCTCTATGGGACTCAAGTTGTTCATGCGGTCCATAATTCAAAAGAAGTTTTTGTCAAGCGTCTAATGTAGGCTTTTTGAACATGTCAATCTTCTACACTTTAGTTGCTGCTTGAGATGAAAACCCCTTATCGGAAATGAATTATTGGCTGATGGCTTTCCCCGCGTTCATTTGTATTTGAGCGTCGCGGACAAGGTGGGCCAAAATGTATGTCCATATTTTATTGGGCTATATCTTTGGAATACAACAAAAAAAAAATTAATGCTTTTTTTTTTCCATCACGCTTTGAAAATGATATCGCTTAAGTGGACGCCGCCATTGTTGATAACCATTTGGGCTCTTGTTTGTGGCATTTTCCATTGCTTCAGAACTTCGGGCGATAGGTTATCCACTTCTTTCAATAACACCATATATACTCGTAGGAGTCTAGGGTGGTCAAATCGGGTGATTTTGCGACCCAGTGCAAACAGCCAAAACACGATATCGGACGGCCGGAGAACGCATGATATATTGTAGAATGCCGGTCGTTGCTGGTGCGGTATGCGCCGTCACTCCACATGTCCCCCAGTCCTAATCCGTCTAATTGAGGAATGAAAAATTCATTGAATATGGCTCTGTAGCGCTCTCCATCTTACAGGTGACCTGCTAGCAATGATAGTTTTTCCAATTGGCATCTTTGAGCAGCTGTCAAAGTTACCAATGACATCCAGCTGTCAAAATATTTAGTAAGATTTGCCATTTCACCATGCGTCGTTTTACCCTTGCCCAGCGTTCGGAAATTATTCAAAAATATTATCGAAATTCCATCTCAGCTGTAGATACACAACGTGAATTTCATGGTGAGGTCGGTCATGGTTTCAGTGTGCAGACAATTCGTCGCACCGTGGAAAAGTTTGAGCATGAGAACACTCTTTTGTTTCTTAAGCCACCAACCAGACTAGGTGCGAAATGAAGAAAATGTAGGCCAGTATCGAAGAAGACCAAGATATGTCGATTCGGTACTGATGAGCTGAATTTGGCATCGCCAGGGGGTCAACCCCGCTTATTTTGAGTTGGATTTGGGCATAGATCCATATAAAATTATGCTGGCGCAAGAATTGAAGCCGTACGAGCATAGACAACGCCGTGAGTTCGTTAATTGGCCGCTCGAAATGTTGGCCGGAGAGGTGCATTTTTGCTTCAGCGGCTATATCAGTAAACAAAATTGCGGTTATTGGAGCGAATACGAGGGTTGTCTGAGAAGTTTCCGCAACGTAAAGATAGCGGTATTCGTCAATAAAAGCTAGTGAATGCTAGTTGTGCATCTTTTGACAGTCGTTTGAGTGAGTCGATGTGGGTGTTTTTTTGTGAAAATGGAAAAAATTGAGCATCGAGCTGTTATTAAATTCTTGTTTTTGAAAGGCAATATGCCTACGCAAATCAAAAATGAATTTTGGGCAGCTGAATTTAAACGTGGCCGTAAGAGCTTGGGAGATGAAGAACGTTCGGGACGTCCAAAAACTGCAACCACTGACGATAATATTGCTAAAGTTCACCAAACGGTGTTAGACGACCGCCAAATTAAAGTGAGAAAGATGGTAGATGTCCAAAGAACGTGTTTGTTACATATTAAATCAAGATTTAGGCATGAGAAAGCTGTCCGCGCATTGGGTGCTGCGTTTGTTTACGTTAGACCAAAAACGTGTTCGAATGAACATTTCCAACGCTCTGTTGGCGCAGTTTAGGCGCAATAAATCCGAGTTTTGGCGCCGATTAATTACTGTAGATGAAACTTCGATACACCATTATACGCCCGAAACAAAAATTCAGTCAAAACAGTGAACTGCAAAGGTCGAGCCGGCTCCAAAAAAAGTAAAAACTGTTTTTTCGGCTGGGAAAGTGATGGCGACTGTTTTAGGAAAACCAATACAGGAGCATATTACGCATCATTACTTGCCAAGCCAAAGACAGAAATTTGGGAAAAACGGCCACATTTGCAGAAAAAGAAAATCCTGTTTCACCAAGACAACGCGCCGTCTCATACCTTAGTGGTTGCCATGGCGAAAATCCATGAATTACGGTTTGAACTGCTTGCCCATCCGCCTTATTCACCAGATCTAGCCCCAAGCGACTTCTTTTTGTTCCCTCATCTAAAAACTGTACTCGGAGGACAGAGATTTTCGTCAAATGAGGAGGCAATCACAATTTGCAGAGAAAAACGCCAAGTACTATTTGGACGGGGTAGAGAGATGGGATCATCGCTGGGAGAAGTGTGTAGAGTTACAATGATGTCTTGTATCATTGTTCGGAAGCTTTTCAGACAACCCTCGTACAATCCACAAGTGTTCGGCCAAGCACCAATGCATCCATAAAGATTGACTGTGTGGTGCGATTTATGGAATGGCGAAAGAGGAAAGAAACACCGTTACCGTCAATAGTCTCAGCGATATTAACCGACATTCTGTGGTCAGAGCTCGACAACATCGATATATCCGAGCTGTGGTTCTAACAAGACGGCGCTACATGCCATACAAGCGACGCAACGCTCGAAGATGTGAAGGAGAAATTTGCTGACTGGGTCATCTCATGGCGATTTGACTCCACTCGATTATTTTCTCTACGCTAACAAGCCAACCACTTTGGACAAGCTCGAGGTCAACATTCGACACGCTATTGCCGAAATAACGCCGAACATATTGGACCGTGTCATCAAAAATTGGACTAACCGCTTGAAGCACTCCCAGCGAAGCAGAGGGGGCCTTTTGAATGATGTGCTATTCCATAATGTCATGAACGTAGCTTCAAAATAAAGCCAGAATCAATTTTATATCTCACACCGTTTTTGTTTTATTTTAATTTGTTTTCCTCTCGTTCTTATCTGGTCACCCTGTACAGCGACCGTTTGGCCTGCACCGTTCTCAACAAAAAAAAAAAATGGTCCAATGGTTTCTTCAGCGTAAACAGTGACTTTGAGTGGATTTAATGGCTCTTTATGCATTATGCGTGGCACATCGTCTGGCCGATGTCGAGGGTGCCTCTACGACACATTCAATCACGGCAGCGATATTTTCGGCAGAACGATAGGTACCACGCCTTCCAGGACTTGCTTGGTTCCGTGTTGCTTCAGTCTCTCAGAATCGTGTGGTTAAACCCCACATTTAACAGCCGGGAAACGAGCACGTTGCACCAAAACCACTGACCAGTTGTGATGATTATTGCGCGTTCTTCATGAGTATAGCGTTCCATTGCCTTTCCATTCCATTCACACAAATTCTAATTCTGTTTGCCTCAAAAATGTCAAACCCAAATTGACATTCGACGCCATTTGTGCAATCTATGGCACTCTCCGATAGAGTCATACATTGTGGCCCACCTAGTATATGCATGTGAAGTGTTTGCGCGCATTTTGTTGAGTTGGTCGAGTTTTATGCTTGCAATTGTAGTTCGAATGTGCAAAATCTTGAAGACCACATTCACCATAATTTGCTTTATTACTTCAAAAAAGTTAAGAAAACAATTGAGGCAAGGGAAAAACATGTTGCGTAAAGTTTATGGCAGAAATGTCATTGAAAAACACCAGAACTGGTTCCCCCGATTCCGTGATGGTGATTTTTCAGTTGAAGACGCTAATCGCTTTGATAAACCTTCCGAGATTGATGACGATAAAATCAAACTGTTGGTGCATGCAAATAAGTATTCAACGGTTTAGGAACTGGCTACCAATCCAAAAATGTCTATTGGAAGCGTTCGAGGGCATTTAAAATTGCTTGGCTTCGTCAAGAAGCTTGACATATGGGTGCCGAGCTAATCAATCGTAAGACTGTGGAGTTTCACCACACTCTGCAAAAATTGTTTACTTCTGAAAACCTCATCAAACAACACCTTGACAAGTTTCTTGCAATGAACGTTTTATGAAAGCATGCGATATTATGAAGTGCCCTAGAGCTGTCAGGAGGTTATCAAACAAATCGGCCAATACATCGTTCATTACGTGTATTAAATAAGCGCACTGGGAAATTAAATGAAAAAAACGCAATGCCTTTTTCAACAACCCAATACAAAAGATACGACTTTTGCTCTATTCCAGTTACTTTGGTTAAGTTGTGTTTGTCGATAAGAGCAATAATTAGTGGCTCAGCAAAAAAACAAAGAATAAAACCCATCAACTCTGTAGAAAACTCAGGGAGAGGTGATGATCCCTCAGGTGTACCATATATAACTTTAGAAACAAAGAAAAATCGCTTCTATAACAACCACATTGTAATCGATTAAATCCCTTGTCATTACTATTTTCCACACTCATTGAACCCCCTGCGATACACGTACTTTATTTCGATTTAACCTTAAGTTCCTAAACTGAACTCCGGTGGCAGGTAAAAAGCTGGTACGAATAGGTATACCAAACTGTGAATAGAGATTGTGCGTCTATCCATCAATGTCTCGCCATCATCATCATAAACTTGGTTACCTAACAATTTCTTGCCATCAAAATCCATCATATCATTCCACACCAGTGCACTTAATATCCAGAGTAAACCATCTCTATCGTCATCACATCATATCACCATCGTCATCATCTTCCTTCTCAACTCCAAGTCTGGTTACCATCATCTAACTGGCATAGGAAAGGAATCAACCCTTCAACTTCTATCGCACGACATGATGTGATGTGGTGATGTTGTGACATGAAGTTGCTCCCTGTCCATAAATCGTAGCCGCGTAGCCATCAGCTTTTGCCTCTGTAATTACTTTGGAATCATAATTAAGTTCCAACAGCCTTTTTACTCAATTAAGCCAACCTGATGGGACACCCTTCATTCTAGAAGAGATGATGGTATCTCAACTTGTACTCCATGTCACTGCTTTGTTACAGTTGGTTGTTACTCAAACCGTAGTGTTTCTATAACGAATACTCACCACCGCCCCTGTCGCCTCAATCACTTAAAGTCTTGGTTTGATAGGGTTTTTGTTTTCGTTTTAAGACTTCTTCTTCTACCCTATAGACGACCCCCCCGACACCACCACTTCTTTACACCATTTCTTTTTGCTTTTCGTTTTTATCGTCAGTTACTCGTAGTTGGTTTGGGTTGTCTTTGTGCCTTTGTACCCAGTTGGTGTGGTGGAGTCTCTTCGGTAATTATAAATGCATGGCTTCCAGTTAATGAAGGGTGGTGGCAAGTAACCAGGCAACAATGTAGGAACTGACAACTGGCAATGTCATCATTGTCCCATTGCTTTTTTTCCCCCCATTATTTTAAAGGTGAACTAGAGGTGAACCTCTGGCGGGATACCTTCCTTTGTTTGTGTATAGTAATTGTATTCGCAGAACAAAAGAATCCCTGGGACGCATTCCTTGTTTCTATCAATACTTTTAGGTGAACCTAATTTTAGTTTTAATGTCTCCTCTGTCTCTGTCCTTTTTTTTTTTTTGGTCCTAATTTCATCCCATTTTGTAATCTTAATTTAGAGGAACTTAATTGAACGTTTCTTTTTTGTTTTTTTTTGTTTTCTTTGCAGGTACTCTCAGCATTGGACATATTACAACCACCTCATTTGGATTTCTTCCAGGAAATGTATCCTTTTCAAAAAAAATAAAAATTTTAAAAGTATTCGGAAAGACAGAATGTAGGAGAGGAGATAACAGGAATAAATGGAAGAGGTGTGCGAATAGGATACTATCATCTCGATCCTAGAAATGCAAATGAAAACTTTTCCACATTCCCACACTGAATTGGCTGGGTCTGGGCAAAGTCGTTTTCCTTTTCAAGGAACGGTTTGTTGAATATCATTCATTCTATACGTAGGTATCTGCATACATTTCTCTGTTTCTCTGCACATTTTAAAGAAGACGGTGTCTACAATATACAGGGTGTCCCCCTAAATCGATGACGATATTCTAAGAAAAATATCGTTCTACAGTAAGGGTCTATCTCCAATGTTGACATCATTTATCGAGGATTTAAGAAAAGGCTTACTCTGGTGTACCCTGACCCATGTTAACGGAAATTGCTCTGTTAGTACTAATGGTAGAAACTTCGTGTAGGACTTTATTTTTAGAAGAAATACCAGCCTTTTAAACGGCGCTTAAATAAAGTTGATATCCTGTTTGAGTCTTTAGATATCCAATTTCTAAGCCTATTCCATTTTCATAGCCCATGAGAATTTTCAACTTTGCGGTCACTTTTCTCCAGAAAATGCCTAATTAACATAACATAACGTTTTACTGTTTTTTTCTTATGAAAGTAACAATAATAAAACAAAAAATCTTCATCAAGCTTGCACAAAAGCGCACAGATTTTATGATACTTGGAAAAACCTGCACCAGTTAAAATTTATTAAAAAAAGAGTTTTTTTTGCTTTAAGCTCCAAAGGCTATGAATAAAAAATGATTTTGTGTGGTCGTAGGTTGTTTTTATTTTATGTGTATCCTAAAACAGTTATAACAGGTGCTCAAACTGTCCTCCTTGATTTTGTATGCATGCTAGAGCCCGTTTTTGGATTGCGTTGCGAATGTTTATTGATGCTAACTGCTGCCTCACTTTTGATGACGCTTCGTAAATACGATTTTCCAATTCAATTAAAGTTGCTATTTCGGTTGAATAAACAAGTTCTTTTATTCTTCCCGATACAAAAAAATCCAATACTGTAAGGTCAAGAGATCTTGCGGGCCAGTGAACTGGTCCATTTCTTCCTATCCAACGGTTACCATACTCTTCATCTAGCCAATTCTTAACCTCACGACCATAGTGGGCCGGAGCACCGTCCTGTTAAAAATATGATAAAGCTACAACAGTTGAATCAGTGGAATGTCCTCGAATAGTAAATCATTTTGCAAAAACTCCAGATAGTTTGTAGAATTCAGTACCGTGGACTGCACTCGGTCACTGCCGCTACTGTATTTATCTGCTTTATTTACAGAAGCCCCAAACTGGACAGCAACTCGACCTTTCACAAGCTTGATGCGCTGTCTGACTCCATTCAAAGAATTGTATCCCTGTGTCATCATACTGAAATCGTTATTACGGGCGATTTCAATATACACAGTTCCGGTTGACTTCGATATTCTGGACAGACAACACCCGAAGGACGGTGTGTTGAGATCTTCGCTGGGGAAAATAATTTAACCCAGATTGTAAATGAGCCCACACGAATACCAGACGTTGATAGTTATACCGCCAATACCCTGGACTTGTTGTTAACTTCTCACCCTGACAAGTACTGCGTTGATGTGCTCTCCCTCGTCGGACCATTGTGTCATATCAGCTAAATTCTCGTACACCCACTACACAGTTAGAGAAAAGATTCCTAAAAGAACCGTATGGCAATACGAGAAAGCCAATTGGAGTGGACATAAGGTCTATAGGAATTTTAACTGGTCATTATGATTCCTCAATAACGACGTGGATGCCGCTGCTGACATGATCACAGACACCATTCTCTTTCGAATGAGATGCTTTATCCCTCATCGGATGCAGAGTATCAAACTAAAAGAAAAGGCATGGTACGACTTACAGCTGTAAAGAGGCTGTCAGGGTTAGAGAATTCTTTTTTCGGTCCTACAAGACCAACCCGACAGGGGAAAACCGAAACAAGTTTAAACGAGCCAGAAATGACTGCAACGTCTTTTCCAAGCGTGTGAAATTCCAATACGACCAAAAACTGGGGCAAAAAATACTGCAATATCCCAAAGGCAGTAAAAACTTTCAGTCATTCGTCAAAAACATTAGAAATTATGCCTCATCCTCCATCCCAACGCTCATTTACAATGACATTCCAGCTGCCAGCTCTCTGGACAAGGCCAATCTGCTTGCTGCACACTTTGCGGCTAGCTCAACACTCCCAGATTGTGCTTTGTCGCCGCCTACACTTGAGTGCGTCGAGTCTTCAATGAGACAAATCCACTTTCGCACTCGTGTAGTGGCAAGAGTTCTTAAAGATCTCTACATACATAAATCCGCTGGTCAAGATGGTATATCTCTCCTCCTTCTGAAGAGGTGTTCTTCTTCGCTGGCACAGCCACTGCGTAAGCTTTTTCATCAATCCTACTCATTAGGACTCTTTCCGAGCAGATGGAAAACAGCATTTGTCCAGCCCGTCCCTAAAAAAGGCGAGTCTTCTTCTCTCTCCTCCTACAGACCCATTGCACTTTCGTCCTTTCTTTCCAAGGTCATGGAAACCGTCAACTCATGAAATATCTCGTAACATGAAAACTTCTCAATGACCGGCAGTATGGTTTCCGTAGTAACAGGTCCGCTGGTGATTTGATGGCATGTCTCACCGAAAAATGAAACCAAAGCGTACATCAATCTGGCGAAAGTAAGATATCTGCACTTGATATTTGTAAGGCATCCGACAGAGTTTGGCATCTGGCTCATTTGTCGAAAATGCGTGCTTTTGGGATCGACGACTCTCTCCTTCAATGAATTAGAAACTACCTTTCGGAACGTTCAATTCAAGTTGTTTTGGACGTTTTCATGTCTGATGTTCGCTAAATAAATGCTGGTGTGACCAAGGGCTCCGTTCTGTCTCTTCATTTTCATTTTACTCTTTTTAATTTTCATCAACAATCTCTTGTCTGCTACTTCTAATCCAATATATTCCTTTGCTGATGATAGCACTCTCTGCTTTTCATATTCGTTCCCGGACTCACGCCCCTGCTCGTCGGCTGTAGAACGGGAACGGCAGCGTATGTTAAGTTCATTAAATTCTGATAGTACCAGCATAACTGATTGGGGAACCACTAACAGAGTAGAATTTAATGCTTGCAAAAAAACCCTGCTGCCGTCAAAGCGAAATTCAAACACCCAGCCATTATTCATGGATGGCACTTGCATCGTCGAAACCGATAAACTTTCCATTCTCGGTATGTGTGTCAGTGACAACTTACGTTGGAATGACCACATATTCGATGTCGTCAAAAATGCTGCGAAATGTCTAGGTTTCCTCAAGCGATGTAAGAAATACTTTATCCCCTCTGATCTGGCCTCAATATATAAGGCATTCATCCGCCCGAAATTGGAGTACGATGTCCACATCTGGTCGGGTGCGCCCAAAACATCTCTGCACCTGCTAAATGGGATCCAAAACCTTGCGATAAAACTCATAGGTGATACTAATATAACTCAAACAATGAACACCCACGAACACCGACGTAATGTCTCCTGTCTCACTTTGTTTTATCGCCGTTTCCACCGCCAGTGGTCCATTGAAATCGCTAGTAGCAGTCCGCCTATTCAAACTTTCAACCTTAACACCCGTCTCGCTATGAATGCTCATTAGTATACCCTCGAATGTAGTCTAAAATATCGTGATTCTTTCCTAAGTAGTACAACTCTCTTATCGAATGCCCTGCCGATCTCTGTGTTTCCTGGTCGTTATAACTTACAAACATTTAAAAACAATGTCTTTTGTCTTTTCTTCCTTCCTAAATTTCCTTCGCCCGCGCTATATACGAATATTTTAAGGGTACAAAAACTCCTTGAGCGCGCGCTGATTATAAAAAAAAGGCCTAGGTGGTAATTTGAAGGGGCCGATTAACTTGTTTCCAAATACACCTGTCCACATATTGACGCTGAATTTGTATTGAAATGATTTATGTCTCAATGTATGTGGATTGTTCGCAGCCCACGTATAAAGATTTTGAAAATTTGTGATCCCATCTCTTGTAAATTGAGATTCGTCCGTCCAAAGAATTCTGCCAATAAACTGGTTGTCATCCAAGCTCCGCTCCAGCAACCAGTTAGAAAACTTAAGTCTCTTTTCCAAATCATTGGGAAGCAGTTCTTGTACAGGTGTATGGTGGTATGGATAAAAATTTTCTCCATGCAGTACATTAGAAATTTTATGTCTGGAAACATTGAACTGCAAAGCTAAGCGTCTGATTCTGATTCATGGATCAGTTGTAACAGCATCCAGTATTCTTTCATCAGCCGAAATCCTTCTTACAAAAAGCAAAAGATATTTGGTTTTGCAGAATAAGCCTTTTGCATGTTTTGTAATGAGTTCTTTGAGCCTCCGCAAACGATTGCAATATTTGACCAAGTACCAACGCTTAGATGAAGAAGTTTGTACAAACCATAGACCCTTGTTATCATTTGCAGAGCTCTGAAACTAGAAACAAGGCTGGAGAGTGTCATCTTAGCTTAGTCCTACGATGGTAACTGATACTATTGCTGTTTTAGTTGGGTTTCTATACGCATAACCCTTATGTGTATCCTTTGTGTATCCTTACAAGCTAGTCGTGTTCTAACCCTTATTGAGTAGGATTTGTTTAATACCAATGGATTGATATTATCTAAAACATCACTATCTTTCAGGGTATATTTTTCTTTTTTAATCAAGCGCATCGCAGTACGATATTGGAGATTTCAAAATGTAAGTGCTTCTCTCATCAACAACTAAACGATTAAACCATTAAGACCGCTTACAATTGCAACTCTAAGCTTCAATTTTCACCAGTCGTCTGCCAATTATTTCTTATTTTATCATTTCCCATTTTCCTCCATAATAATTATTGAAAATAAAGAAAACTCTTAAAATCATTCGCTTCGTTTCCTGTTCATTCGCTGGCGATTCGCAGGGCTATATATTCGACTAACAAATAAATAAAATTACCATTAATCTCCTTAAGAATGCATCTTTCGGCAGGAAACACCGTGAGTTAGTTTTCCAAAACCACAATAACTGTAAACCCCGATAGAAACTTTTCTCTTACTCCCGAAATAATATTTCTATTGTAATACTTCGCAGAATCATCCTGTACTCTCATCTAATAATGGCGTAAGTGTACCGTATTTAACTTTTTCGATACTCTTATATCTGTTTTCATATCAACAGATACATAACCCTATACACGTTGTTACACTTATGCTCCAAAATAATGAGTAAGCATTAGGGTAACACCAACGGAACCTAAGAATGGAATCGAAACCAAAGGATGAAAAGGACTAACCAAAGCAAAGTTACTCGTATGCTACGAGTATTTTCCATTATCCGTGTCGATGTGTGTGATTAGCATATTTGCCGTCAATGATGATGACG
The DNA here is from genome assembly GCA_963966105.1 of Volucella zonaria. Lineage (NCBI taxonomy): Eukaryota > Metazoa > Arthropoda > Insecta > Diptera > Syrphidae > Volucella > Volucella zonaria. The sequence goes on from OZ014534.1 coordinate 49,492,140, forward strand.
TCGATTGGAATTCAATAACTTCTGTGGGAAAATGTTCTACGGATGAAAAGCTTCACAAATGGATTTTTCCAAATAATGGGGTAATGTATCTCATGGGTAATAGAAAATGAGAGAGTGAGAGGGTTTTTGGAACTTGTGAGATGCTTACTTTACGGATAAAGTTTTTCAATTAAAATGAGATGAAAAAGTTTATTTTCATTTTTTTGAAAAGCGATGAGCTGGGTGAAAATTAAGCCATTGTGCTGGATAAGGATTACTTTGTTTTCGATTTTGGTGGAAGGACGGTTATTTGCACCGAACGGGATAGGGAAAGCAGTGGAGATTTTGGAGCATTGTCTAAATATATTTTTGTTGTTTATGGTAACATAAAATGGCAGTGAATGTTAGTTATACGAATACATATGTGTTTCTATGAATCGAAGTCCTGTTTGGAAGGTTTTAGGTAATATTTTGGCAAAATTCTTTTTGCTGGCGAAATCAAATGATATTATATATTATCTAAGTTTGGAGCATGGAATAATTATTGGCATTTAATTTTTCAATAGGTCTTACAAAGATCATTCTGCAGTCCGACTGTTGACCACTCTTCGAGTACATCACGAATAACAGTCACAAAATTCAAAGTCGTCGATAGATGCTCCTCAAGTGTCTTCAAGGAAAATAGTCGTGACGTGTCAAATTACACAATACATATAATCTGGAAGGATGTATCGCCATCCTGTTGAAGCTACAATACATCCCGCCCGGATAAATGTCGTCCATATTTTGGAAGATATCTTCGTTGAACATGGTCCGGCAATGATTTTAGCTTCACCCTCATAGGTGTAATTTAGTTTTATTCAGGATTCTGTTCACTCCAAATGTAGCAAGCACTTACTAAGACGGACGATTTTGAGCAACAAAAAATGGAGGAAGGTCATTATACACCCTGAATGACTCGAACTGCAACCAATTTCAGACTGCTATAATTTCCAAACCGTTCATGACAGTGAGCTCAAATTTTGACACGTGACAGATAATTTTATTATTTACAAGCCTTTTAAACGATTTTCGTCTCAGTTGTGTTGAAAAATTTTTATCCGCGATGGAATTCAAACGTGATAGTGTGATTGTTTTATATTTGGCTGGAAAACCACAAGTAGCTATCGTTAGAGCCCTCCAGCACATCAACGTGAATAAGTCATTTGTGTCTCGAACCACAGCTCGTTATCCTGAGACTGGCAGCGTTGCAAAACGCCATGGAGGTGGTAATAAAAAAATAGCAACATCGGCAGAAATGGTTCGGAATGTGAAGGCTCGAATTGAGCGAAATCCGCGTCGAAGTGGAAGAAAAATGGCTAGTGAGCTCAACATATCGTTGGAACGGATGCAAAACATACTGAAAAATGAGCTTGGGCTCAAGCCATTGAAGTTCCAAAAAGCACACGATCTTACACTGCAACAGAAAAGAGTTAGAGTCGAAAGAGCGAAGAAGTTGCTACACTTGCACCAAAGTAGTGAGTTGCCGAATTTGGTGTTTTCTGATGAGCCGCCATTTGTTATCGAGCAATATGTCAAAATGACCGAGTTTACTTGCCAGAGAGGTCCTTCGAAAATTTATACCTTCGGACGGCCACCGATGGTGATGGTTTGGGCCGTCATAACAGCCGATGGTCGCTCTCCGCTCGTATTTTTGGACCGTGGCGTCAAAATTAATGCGATCGTATACCGTGAAACTGTCTTAGAGGCAGTATTGAAGCTTTGGATAAACAATCATTTCGGTCGGAGACCGTGGACATTTCAACAAGCCTCGGCACCGTCTCACAAAGCGCGCCTCAACCAAGATTGGTTAAAAAACAATATTCCACACTTCATTTCTTCGACACAATGGATTGCAAATTCTCCGGATGCAAATCCGTTGGATTTCTCTGTCTGGGGTATTTTGAAAGCGAAGGTTGGCACTAAAAAATACCAAAGTTTGGACCACCTCAAACAAGCACTTCGCCGGGAATGGGCCAAAATACCGCAGAGCCACTTGCGTACAGCGTGCGATGCTTTCTTTGGCCGTCTCTCGACATATTGAAAACTACTGATACAATTTGAAAATTGATGTATTTTCCAACTTCTTTTTTGCCTTGGCACAATAAAATTTATCAAAAAATAAAAAAATTATAGCATTTTAAAAAGTTTTAGTTCGAGTTATTCACCTTGTAGATTTGGCGAAGAGAACAGTATGCTGAAGGCAACTTGTCCGCAATTTCGTTCAAAAATTTAAAAAATCGATACAAGAAAACATACTCGTAAATAGGTATATTGTATTTGAAATGTCAAAAACCATTTAAGCAAAAAAAAAAGCATTAAAAACAAACTACGATAGTTTCTTATTTTCAATTTGTTGACTTAACGCATGTCTATCTTAGTTTGCATTTGGGCACAGTCCACATTTTTCATTCTCAGCAGTTCTCAAAGCATATCCTTCCGTACCATATGGAGCATTTCCATTAACCTCGATGAAGAAGTTACCCTTTATATTAGATGTCGCAGCATAATCCATGGGGACCGACGATGAAGGACATTTCTTATTTCTTAATCTAGTCAATGAACTACATTTCACTCCAAGGAAATTATTCTCATTTCCTGAATATACGGATTCGATGAAGTAAACCCAGGTAAACCCACTTGTGTAAAAGTCAGCATCATCTGATGGTTCACGTTTGTCCAGTACGCCCGGATTACTGTGGGTGTTTGAATGAATTCGCTATCACCACGTGAGAGGCCTGATAAATTTTCGCCCTCGCTGAAGCATGGTTTGGCCGAGTCTCGACCTGTAATGCGTGGTATTTTCTCGCCAGTCAGTTCTTCGAATGTACGACCAGCTGCACCGGCAATATGTGCTCCCAAACTGTCCTATAAGATGAGTATTTTTAATGTCGACTATTACACCATAACCGGTATTCTCTCTGATTTCTTCAGTGTTTAAAGCAGACCATGTTCACAGAGTGTCTACGAACGACACTTGTAGTCCAACCGGTAGCTAAAATTACGGTTTTCTTATTTTTTTCAAATTCAGGACTCTTCCACATTTCATTAACATCGGTTGGAGCGAAAGAGTACTTGTTGCACGCTGTTATAAGTTGAAAGTGCATTTTATGGATATCAGGAGTTATCCTTGGAGTAACAATTTCATTGATTGAAGTAGAAGCAAACTCAAAGGGATATCCTACAATAAGATTCAAAGAGTCCCTTTGGTGTGGGTAATAAATTTCCAACATTGCCGGCAATACCAAGGCCAGTGTCTCTTCCAGATGAACATATTTCCGACAATAAGATCTAAGCCACTTGTGGTGCTTAGTAATTACCGACTACTATCAATGTCAGCTTCATCGTAACGATATTCAATAATTGTTCTTTTTGAGCCGTTCTTGCTCCCAAAGACACAGGACGTTACTTCTTATGCTGCGTCTGATACCTTTGCCAAATATTTTTCCGTCGCAATTCGATGGTTTCAATTTTCCGTTTTTGTCGGTTTCATTTACACGAAAAGGGAAAGGTAGGAACGAACACTATTATGTTACAATTAATCACATAGACAAAAAAAAACTCACTATATACAATTTTTAAAGATTCTTTAAAACTTGCAACTTTTTTCGGTTGCTGCTCCACGTCAACGATACGAGATAATACAAGCCAGGCTGTTTCTGGAATTCACGACGTGCATGCTACAAGCAGAATACCAATACTGAATCCTTTCATCTGACTCCAACATTTTCCCATTCCGTTCTGATTACCAAATCGATTCTTAAAGCTAAGCATAGAAGTTGTGTACTCAGCTCACTGTAATCGTTATGATTAGCTGATCATAACGGAGAAATAGAAGTTCTATAGATGAATGCAGGGACTTGGGCTCCAAGATCCTCTTAGGTGAAGCGTTTTTGCCTATTCGTCTTTTGTGGCAAATTTAGTCGTCGTGTCTTAGCTACTCTTGCAAGAGTACATTCGAAGTGGGATCCACAACCCGAAATCATTCACCAAGTCTACACTACGAGCGTGCGACCAATTCTTACCTGTGGCATAGTTGGCAGTCCTCAATAGAAACGCGAACTAATAACAACCTATTAAAAAAAAATTGCAACGAGCTGCATTTAAAAGCATCACTGGCGCCTTGAAAACTCCCTCAATGGCGACTCTCCAAACTTTTCTTCATTTGCTACCAATAGATATTTCTGTATGCAGATTCCAACCAACTGTGCTTTTAGACTTACGACACTAAATGTAGAACATGATAATCAAGTCACACTACATCGCGGACTTCTCCAATCGATCGACCTTCAGTAAACTGAAGTTGACCACAACGTTGATTTCAAATCATTTTATTCCAGACAGGAGTCAACGCGAAGACGTTCTCAGTAAGTCAATTTCCATCTTCAAAAACAGCTGAAGGCGTAGCCGCGGAGGTCTTCTCTGAGTAGGATCATTCTGAATTCGAGAGAATCAAAAGAGCTGATCAACCTCAGGAAAACTCATAGTTGCACTCGATATTTCTAAGGCATTTGGCAGAGTTTGGCATCAGGCTCTTTTGTCGAAAATGCGTGTTTTGGGATCGATGACTCTCCTCTTCAATAGATTAGAAATTACCTTTCGGAACGTTCTATTCAAGTTGTCTTGGACGGTTTCAAGTCTGATATTCGCAAAATAAATGCTGGTGTGCCCCAGGACTCCGTTCTGTCTCTGACACTCTTCTTAATTTTTATCAACGATCTCTTGTCTGCTACTTCTAATCCAATATATTCCCTTGCTGATGACAGTACTCTCTGCTTTTCTTATTCGTTCCCGGACTCATGTCCCTGCTCTTCGGCTGTAGAACGGGAACGACAGCGTATGTTAAGCTCATTAAATTCCGATATAAATAGCATTACCAACATAGTGGAATTTAATGCTTCCAAAACACAATGCTGTCTGCTGTCGTTAAAGCGAAATTTAAACACCCAGCCATTATCCATGGATGGCACTTGCATCGTCGAAACCGATAAACTTTCCATTCTCGGTATGTGTGTCAAGGAAAACTTACGTTGGAATGACCACATATTCGGTGTCGTCAAAAATGCTGCGAAATGTCTAGGTTTCCTCAAGCGATGTAAGAAATATTTTACCCCCTCTGATCTGGCATCAATATATAAGGCATTCATCCGCCCGAATTTGGAGGACATTGCCCACATCTGGTCGGGTGCGCCCAAAACATCCCTGCACCTGGTAGATAGGATCCAAGACCGTGCGATAAAACTTATAGGTGATACTATGTAATATCACTCAAAAAATGGACACCCTAGAACACCGATGTAAGGTCTCGGGTCTCACTCTGTTTTATCGCTATTTCCACCACCAGTGCTCCATAGAAATCGCCAGTAGTATTCCGCCCATTCAATCTTTCAACCGTAACACACGTCTCGCTATGAATGCTCATCAGTATATCCCCAAGCCCACTTTCGAACGTACTCTAAAATACCGTGACTCGTTCCTAAGCCGTACAACTTGCTTATGGAATGCCCTGCCTAGCTCTTTATTTCCTAGCCATTATAACCTTCTAACATTTAAAACCAACGTTCACCGGTACCTCTCTTTCCATCCTCCCTGATTTTTCTTCGCCCGCGCTGTGTACAAACATTTTAATGGTACTTATTCCCTTGAGCGCGCGCAAATTAGAAAAAAAAACATGTCCAAACTCACAAACATAATCACGGGATACTGTTACCTTACATTACATGGCCTTACACACACAGCAATTGAATATTACTCCCAACTGCTTCAGCAGGAGTTGCAGGGACGATGAAGAAGAGGAATCTCTGACAAATCTCCTGCAACTCTCCCTCGGCAGTTACCATTTCCGAGATCTAAATGATCTCTACTCTACGGCGTTCACCGATTTTGATAAATATATGTATCAAGAAATGTCCCTACAGTCGGTCGCCCAGTGGTATGACAATGGACTTCTAACTGCTCTAAGTGAACCTCAACGAGCATCACTCTAATCTAAGCTTTCTCGAGTACATTTACATCTTAATACCAATGTCTCGTTTGTTTTAAAGTGAATTCCGGACAAATATAAGCTTTAATTCTATTGAATGCCCAAACATTCATGGGAACAAGGATACACATTGCCAGCACTCTCCGCCAATCTATTGATACCAAAGCAGAACTTATGTTGGAGGCACAAGTTCCATCCTTGGAGTGAGACGAGGCCGATCTAAAACCTCTTCCTGATCTTAGGATCACAGCGATCAGTACTTATTGCAATTCTATGCCAGGTCAAAACCAACTGAAAACCCTTACTTCGATTTTAGGTTTAAACCGCAGTTACCGTGACGCTCCTACAAAGGGGCCTGCTTCTTCAAGTTCGGAGACTTCCTAACTCCGACGATACCATAATTTAAGTCCTGGTATAGACTACCGCTCGTCCTGCCGCCAACAGGACCTATGACCGGCAGCTTGTAACTGGTCAAATCGTAGCAACCTTCAGAGGCGTTAAGTTTAGAAAACCGTTATGATAAAACCTTTTTATTAGAGAAATTTAATTAATAGAAGAAACCTTGATAATTGATCGAGGGCTCCCATCTTGATACAGCTTATAATACCCATGGTTGTGCTTCCTTTTCGAAGGATCCCAGTAAAGGCTGCGCCTGTCCTCTTATCATCCAACATTTGGTGCCATAGAGTAGAATCAGGGTTTTGTTGATCACCATTTGATCTTCTGAGCTTGGCTTTCAACCTTCGTCGGACGTTTAGATTTTACTCCGATCTACAATAGATTTCCCCCGGCAGTTAGCAATTGATTCTATGTATCTTGACAGCATACCATATACAGATACTTGTAATAATACGCAATGCATTTTAAGATATCGCAGGATACCGCATCTGTAACTCCTTTAAATGCAATTTAAATTCATCTAAGCTACTTGCCTGCTTTGCGGTCTTAAAGACCGCTGCCACACTACCAAACTTTTAAACAAATTGCGAATGTTGCGAAGTAGAACGCTGCTTTTCGATTTCCTTGACCTGTCACAATTTATGCGGCCTGTTTGCTGCCCTCAACAGCTACGCTACTCTAGCTTTTTGCCTATTCTGTGAGTCATTTGCCTTGGGCACATCCTTCGTCATGCCGCTACATTTTACTTTATTACGTGTCAGTATTTGGGACTGAATCTCTTCTTCGTTGACGTTTGTGAAGTGTGACTTCTCACGCGTATGTTTCGTACTCATGTGCTCATACTATGCTCTAACTATTCTGTGCTTTGGTTGGCGGTTTAACTATCATTTTTTGTGTTATTCTTATCATAACAAAATCTTGTATTAAAACTTCTTTAGATCTATTGGTTCTATGTGCTTTTCTGGATGTTTTGGAGCTGTTAAACTATAAACAACAGCCTTCTGTTGTCTATGAGGTCTAACTTTTGCAACGTTTATAGTGAATCGTGTTATCGATCATCGTTGTGTACACTTCTCTATTGTGATGGTTTCGTCTGGATTCAGAAAACTAAAGTGGACTACGCATATTTCGGCCGCTGGTCACCAAACAATCGTTTTGAGGTCGCAAATCTTCAGCCTAGAGTGGTGATTTGCCTCCTAATCTCGATCTTACCACTGCATCGGGATAGGGTTAGGTAAGACTTATTCATTTCATTCGTTTCTGTATCCCCTTGTGGGCCTCTAACAATTTGCCGTAGCACTAGAAAGACTGCTGACATTGAAGGCATTCGTGTGGATAATACGGTGTTATCCACATGGAAAGATTGCCTTACTGCATTGCTTGGTCAGTTCTTCCGGAGAGAGGAGCGCTTAGAGGACTCTTCATATGAAGAGCCTCCGGTCTCTCCGGAGTTAAGGACTGAAGAAGTCGAGTATGGTTTTTCACTTCTTCGCTCCAGGAGATCTCCTGGAGCTGATGGAATGACCGGAGAGATGGTGAGAGCCATCTGGAAGGCCGTCCCAGAATACCTGCTTGGTCTTTATAGCAAATGTATTGCTTGCAGCTACTTCCCCAAGGATTGGAAGGTGGCAAGGGTGGTTGTGCTCCTGAAGTCCACTGATAAGAATAGGTCTGACCCTAAATCTTATCGGGGCATCAGCCTGCTTCCGGTACTAGGAAAAGTGCTGGAAAGGGTTATGGTGGAAAGGTTTTCGGAGAGCATGGCGGAGCCAATGTCCCCCTTCCAATTCGGCTTTACAAGAGGCATGTGTGTCGAGGATGCATGGTCTTTCCTAAAAGACAGAGTCCTCAGAAGCAGGGCCAGTGTGGTTATAGGCATCTTTATTGAATTTAAAGGTGCCTTCGATAACCTGAACTGGCAGAAAATAGTAACCAGGTTGCAAGAATTGGGCTGTCGAGAAATTGGGCTTTGGGGAAGCTGCCTTTCCGACAGAAAAGCGAGTGTGGTAAGTACGCACGACAGCGTCTCAATCAATGTTGAGAGAGGTTGCCCCCAGGGGTCTATCTGTGGTCCTTTTATTTGGAATCTGATGATGGGTCCACTCTTGCGGCGACTAAATGAGCTCTGTGGGTGCTGCGCCTACGCAGATGACCTGCTCCTCATCCTCGAGGGCCAGTCTAGGGCCGAAATCGAGGTATTAGGAGAAAGAGCTCTACCAGTCGTTGCTGAATGGGGAGAGAGCGTAGGTTGGGGTAAGTGTGTCGCAGGATAAGACTGTTTCAATGAAGCTCAAGGGCAAATTGAATGTAAGACGTCGGGCTCCTGCGATACGTCTGAACGGCGTTGGCATTAGATGTGTGACTGAGGTCACTTATCTGGGCATAACGATGGGTGAGTGTATGAACTTCATGCCTCACCTAGTTCGAACCAGACAACGCATGCTGAGTGCCGTAGGCCAGGTAAGGAGCATTTTGCGATCCGACTGGGGACTCAACAGGTGTTCTGTTCGTATCATATACGTTGTTGCCTGTGCAACATATGGAGCATCGGTATGGTACGACAGGGTTATGACTGTTGATGGTCAAAGGCGGATCTTGACTTGCCAAAGAGTTGCCCTGCTTGAATGTTTACCGATTTGCCACACTGTCTCCACAGAGGCAACGCAAGTGTTGCTTGGAGTGCCACCTCTGGATCTGGAAGTGATACGTCGTGGTATTGCCTTCAAGATCAGAAAAGGTCTCCCTCTAAATGGTCGAGATTGGGTTTCCCCAGAAGAAGTGGATGGCCTATCCCAGGCCTGGCCTGCAGCATAAAACGTTTCTGCATGCATGTGTTCTATCTAGATGGGATGCTAGCGAAAATGGCAGGGTTACTTACGGCTTCCTAAGGGATGGGCTAATCATGAGAAATTTCCTGAACGGAATTTTAACCTCAGCCTGGGCTTTTTGTTGACCGGGCATGGCTCTCTTAATGCATTCTTGCATAAGAGGGGGCTTAGCGGGGTTGCGAGCTGCTCATGTGGAGCCACTTATGAGGACTGGCTTCATGTCTTATGTGAGTGTCCCAATTACGCTGACATAAGGAACTTGCAGGCTATGGGCATCACATTTAATGGTGAGACCTACGATGTCAGTGGAATTATCACTGATACCGTAAGGTTCGAAAGAACCCGTAGTTTTGCAAAAGAGGTATTTTATAGAAGACGCAGTAGGCAGCTAACGGGTCGATTATAAATTCAGTGTAAAATAGTTGAAAGGCCGCCAGTCCTGGGCAGTGAGGTGCCCAACTGGAAGTAACCTCAAGGTTGCGAAGCTCGACCGGAAGCTATATTCTGGTACCACGGGAGGTCAGGAGCCACCGGAACTATGGTTCCGACCTGACCTAGGAGTTGGCCCCCTTGTGGGAGTATCGTGGTGGCTGTAGGTTTGTACCCAAAATCGCGGGGAGAGCAGAACTAATGGTGCTTGGACATCTCATGGCTTAGCATATGTGTAGTCTACTACGAACTGTGCTAAACCATGGGATTGCTATGGAACCAATGGGTCTGCTCGATGTGGAGTTACATTGCCACCGGGTGCCATGACCCACAGAATGGCTGAGGTATTAGATAGGCCTCGACCCTTCACCAAAGGGGAAGTTCGTGCCTTACAAACGACTTCGAATCTGGTACTGGTGGTAGTACTTGTACTACCCGAAGGGCGCTTATCAACGCATTATTTTGATATCTTGTGCGAAGACGCACCGTAGGCTTAAGCCCTCACGGCAGGTACCTACGTAAAACACAAGAGACATCTGTATCCCCATGTGGGTCCTAGGGCCTCTACTGTGCCTACGCGCCATCGAGTGCGGTTTCTGGAAATGTGCCTCAGATCTCCCTAACTTTTTCCCAGTTGCCGTGCTTGCTTCTCAACTGTTCTGCGCCACGTACTTCTAAGACCCCCGCGCATCCTGCCGTCCTAAGTAAGCGGGTGCCATTGCATCGCTTGGTTAGCTATGGACCTGTTACCCTTTCGGAGAGTGTGACCAATTCACTGCCACTTTCGTCGTCGTATGGCTGTGCCTATAGGTTCACGGTCCGTTCTCTGATAAAGCTGTTCGTTAGAGATGCGTCTTGGCCAGAATATCCTTAAGATGCAGCGTAGGCACCTATTGACAAACGTTTGGTGGTCACCCTCCATATACTATAGTAGCACGGATTCAACGTTGGAACGGAAAAGTCGTAGCTTGGTGTTTAAGCTAATTGCATTACTTCGCCAAACTATGGATAGGATCCCAAACGCAGATTTTGCTTTGCCTATGCGGTTGGCTATATCCAGTTCGGTTCCGCCATCGGTTGAGACAATACTCTCTACTCTCTCAACCGACTGTCCAGCAATACATATGTGAGTTGATGAGTTTGGTCTTAGACTGATCATTTTTGTTTTTGCTGAGTTAATTTTCAGCCCAACGATGTCTGCTTCCCTCTCCACATTTGTTGTCACTTGGTGAAGGTCCATTATTCTGTGAGACAGAAGGCATACATCGTCGGCGTAGCCAAGGTGTTAGAGTTCAGATGTCAGAGTCCATCGAATTTCTCCCTTTCCTGTTAATAAGGCCGCATTCAGCACATCGCATCAAATTCCTCAGACAGTCTTCCTCTGTGTAAGACGTGACATGTGGACCCATCATAATTAGCCTTGATAATTGCTATTAATTTAATCGGAATGCCTCTCCTGCGCAAGGCACGCCAGATAAATTCCCGATTGACACTATCAAACGCCTTTTCAAAATCGATGAACAGCAGGTGAAGTGGTGATCGGTACTCAACACACAGCTCGATGATGATCCGCAAGGTGTTGATGTGGTCGACACAGGAGGATCAAGAGCGGAGACCTGCTTGTTCGACGTCGAGTGTGTCTTCGCGGTGTTCTTTGATTCGCTCCAGGATGATTTTAGCTATTATCTTGGCCACAACAGGCAGCACGCAGATACCTCTGCAGTTTTCGCACTGTATTAGATTTCATTTTTTAGGGAGCTTGACGATAATTCTCTTTTTCCACTCGTCCGGAAAACTTTTGGCTTCCCATGTTCTCCCGACAAGTGGGAACAGTAGCTCAGCTGATACCATTGGCGCAGCTAGAAATGGCTCCGCAGGTATGTCATCAAGTTCTACCGCCTTATTGTCGTTCTTTCTACGGACACTTCAGTCTGACTTGGGTGCATATTGCTGGCAAATACTCGGTTTAGAACCGAAGCAAAATGCTGCTTCCATCTCTTCAGTTGATCCTCATCCGATATTAGCAACGAACCGTCTAAGCATTTCACTGGTTGTTGAGTAGAGCTTCGGCCACCTATAAGCTCTTTGGTGATTCTGTAAATGTTTCTGCTGTCGCCCTGATGTAATTGCGCGTGTCACTTCTCACGCTACGCTGCACTTCTCTCATCTTAATGCGATTTAGGGACTCTAGCTCGATCCTCTCTGCTGTTGGAGCTGCTGCAGTTCGAGCTCTTAATTGTTTTCGTTCGTTGATCCTTCTCCAAGTATCCTCGGAAAGCTACGCCCTACGGCTTCCCTGCGATCGACCGACAATCCTTTCAGCAGCTGATGTGAAAACAGTTTTCACAGCACACCAATGGTCTTGGATGGTGGCGGGCAGTGAGCTGCTGATTGTTTCCACTCCTCGTGATAGATGGTCCCTTAGTTTTTGGCGCACTGTGGGAACTCTCAGTCGGTCTACGTTGAACCTAGGTATTCTTGTGTCAGCAGCAGTGCTATCATAAGATGGTGATCTCATACCAACTCCATGTCCGCTGCTCGTCTGTTTCGGACACCTAGAAGACTACTTCTAAAACGGCGACTGATGGCATAATGGTCGATTTGGTTGGAGGTTGCTTGCCTGTCAGTTGACACCCAACTGATTTTATGGCAGGCCTTGTGCTCAAACATGGTGCGACCTGTGAGAAGACGGACGGTTACCTAATCCGTGCCGTCCCATAACACGTTTGAGCCCCTCGTTTTCGCTGCCTACCTTGGCATTAAGGTCCCCCATCACAATGACAATGTCGCCGTTGGGTGTTGCATTATGAACAGCTCCCAACTGGTTGTAGAAGATCTCCTTTTCTTCCTCAGACGAACCATCTGTAGGGACGTAACACTGTATAATGGTGACGCGACGTAGTCTCGTCCGGAATCTGGCCGTTAAAATCATATCACCGTGCGGCTGCCAGGTGCTATAGGTGTTAACAGCAGTCCAACTCCATATCCACGGGGGCTTCCGGTTGGTGTTCCGGAGTAGAGTAATACAGTGATACGCGTTGGGGATTGGTACTGACCCGCATCTAACCATCTTATCTCGCTTACTCCCAATATGTCCAGCTTATATCGCATAAACTCATGTTCTAATTGAAGGAATCTGTCGTTCTGTGGTCCTTCACTCTGAGAGTCAAAGAGCGTCTTTACATTCCAGAAACCAATCTTCGTCCGGGTACGATAACCAAAGGTCGTCAACGTGTTATCAGTCCTTGTCAGAGGCATTATGTCGGTTTCCGTAGCGGGCCGGTTTCGGTAACGCGGATTGCTGGCCCAGGTTACCTAGTCTGGCCTACCTGTATAAGGATTTATACACGTAGTTGCCCGGGGACTACCTCGAGGAGGCAAAACAAGCACTACACTACGAACTTGATTGCTGCGCTACTGGTCCAATCCACGTTTTGAGCAGTCAGTAGTTTCCCGATTAATCGCCATGCAGGTAAGACTAGCTGTTGGAGAATCCGTCCCACTTAGGCCTATTGGCCTATTGTGATGCCATGTAGATCTGTGATCCTCCTACTTCTACTCTTGGAACGAATTTGTGGCTATGATGAAGCGTAGGAAAGTGGTAACGTCTATATTGTCTAGATCGCTTAAGTCATTGTAACTCCGAAGTAGAGTTTCTTTGGGTGGCAGTTGGGCATGTACAGAGATGGTGGAGGATTGTCCTCCTCATTCATGCATCTTCTGCAGAAATCATTTGTAAAAACGCAAAGCCTTCTTGCATGCTTTCCTATACGACAGTGTCCAGTGATGCGACTTATGATAGCGCTGAGATGTTTTCTATTATATTTTGAAAGATCAAACTGTTAGAGCGATTTAGATCCAGCTTAGCCAGTTCTGCTTTTGTCATTAGACATGTTGATCCAACAGTCCACCTAAGGTTTGACCTTTTATTCGCATTCAGTTTCAATATTAATTTGCACGTAGCGATTGGTATACCGATGCTACCTTTTCCAGATAGGATAGGTAGAGTGGCTCCAATGTTCGCGAGTTCGTCGGCCCTACAATTCCCTAAAATGTTTCTGTACCCCGACACCCAACATAAGTGAATGTTGAACTGCTCTGCCATCTCCCTAAGAAATAATAGGCAGTTAAGGGCGGTTCTAAAATTTTGTGAGACTGAGTCCAGAGATTTCACGGTTTTCTACAACCCGAACAGGACTTCTTTAATCGCTAAAATTTCCGCCTGGAATACGCTACAGTGATTTGGAAGACGGAAGGAGAGGCTTAGATTAAGCTTATCTGAGAAAACATCGCCACCAATCCCGCTATCGGTTTTAGATCCATCTGTGTAGAAATTGATCGATTTGTCCACCATGAAAGCATCTTCCTCCCAGAAGGAACTAGAGCGGAAGCCTACATAGAAGTCAAACCAAAGCTCAGGTATGGTGTAATTGATGTTCCCTGCTGCAGTCACAGCTACTTGCCTGTTGAAAATATCGAGGGGTGTCAAGTGAAACGGAATATCCAATGCCGCGGAGGGAGTAGAACGTGAGGCTCCGCTTATGCATAGACATGCTGTTCTTTGGACTCTGCTTAGTTTACTGCCGTCTAAGACCGTCCACCCCGTAAATGAGTATCGGTTTTATGACCAAGATGTATAACCAGAAGTTTATGCCAATGGCTTTTTTGCAAGACAATAAAACTACTGCAGCTTTATTGACTCTTTCTTGAATGTTAGGTTTCCAGTTTAGTTTCCTGTCAAAAATTAGACCCAAATATTTCGCTGTATCGGAAAATACTAAGCTGGTACCGTTGATAGAGGGAGAGTCTATGATTGGAATTTTATATTTTCTGGAAAAGAAGATAAAACCAGTTTATCTGGGCTTACTCCTAAGCCACGGCGATCTGCTCAACGGGTTAATCTGTTAAGATTTCGCTGTAGGAGTTCTTTATTTGTATTAAGATTACCTGAGTCGGCTATAGCAATGTCATCTACTACCTGCTTCCAGATATGTATATCACCACTTAGTTCCAGAGAAGAGGAGTAAGGACACCGACTTGCAGGGTACCTCTACTGACACATCTTTTAGCAGAAGCCTCACTCAGTTTGGGATTGATTATCCTGCTGTTTAGCATAAGAATGATCAACTCCCCAAGTAAGTCGTCTACCTGCAGTTGAGAGCGCAGTCGTGATTGCGGATGTTTTGACGTTGTTAAAGGCACCCTCTATGTCCGGGAAAGCAACCATTGTGTACTCTTTATATTGTAGAGATCGTTCGATGTGGCTAGTCAGTGAATGCAGAGCCGTTTCCATCGACTTTCCTTTACAGTAGGCATATTGAGCCGTTGACAGAAGTCTAGGATCAATTTTAGCTCGTATTTGGACATCAATCAGTCGTTCTAGAGTTTTCAGAAGGAAAGATGATAGACTTATAGATCTGAGGTTCTTTGGGACGACATGAGAACATTTTCCGGCTTTGGGAATGAAAACTACATTGACTTCTCTCCATGACAGTGGAATGTGGACCAGTTCTACACAGCTCTTTATAATATTTTCTAGCGCAGGCAGAATAATATCTGAGGACCTCTGTAGCTCGGCAGGTATTATACCGTCCGGACCAGCAGACTTGTATGATTTGAAGCTACTCGTATATGCAGCGCCCAGAGCAGTTTGTCTCTTGCAATCAGACCGTGAATTTTGGTCCCGGTTGCAGTAGGCCTGTTTGGATTGCTACTGGCCGCGAATTGGGAGCTACCTACAAAGTGGGTGTCCAGTAGCAGGTTGAGTGATTCATCACTTGAGGTTGTCCAAAAACCATCGGTTTTTTTTCAAACAGCTAGGCATCATAGGATTTGTAGAGAGGGTTTCCGTGATTTTGTCACAGAATGACCTCCAGGATTGTCGTTTTGCCTTCCTCAGTTCTTTTTTGTATAATTTGAAGGATTCTTTGTATGAGTCCCAGTCAGTCACTTTTCTTGTGCTTTTTGCAAAGTTGAAAAGTTTTCTGCAAGTGTTTCTGAGCAGTCCCAGTGCCGATGTCCAGCAGTGCAGCTTTTTCTTGCCTCTAGGTTGAATAAGAGAGCAGGAAGCGGCCATAGCCGGACTGAGAGCCAGGGTGAATTCCCTGACTTTTATGCCAAGCTCATTGGTGTCACGTGGGTGACTTGAGAGTTCAGAGAATATTGTTTCTGGCCAATCAGTTTTCCGATAATTCCGGAATGCTGGTTGGCTGGGAGGAGTATCAAGCAGCCTGAATTGAATGTATCTGTGGTCTGAAAAAGAGTGTTCAGACGATACCATCCAGTTCGTTAGCATTTGAGTGATGCTGTCGGAGACACGAGTTATATCTAGCACTTCCTGTCGGTTTCTTGTTATAAAAGGGGGCTCATTGTCAACGTTGCAAACAATGAGGTTAGTTCTTATAACATATTCAAAAAGTGACTCACCTGTATCGTTGATGTCGGTACTGTCCCATACCGTGTGATGAGCGTTAGCGTCGAATCCGATGATAAGGAGAGTTTTTTGCCTTCCAGCTTCCAGTACCACCCTTTCTAGATTATCACCAGGGAGAAGGCCCACATGATTGTGGTCAAGTTATGCCGATGCCAACCAGTAAGAGCCTTTGGCAGTCTCTAGTCTGGCAACGGTTAAGTCGGGGTCGCTGAGATTAGGAAGTAAAATTCCATCAAGGTTCGTTTCACTAATATTCAAGTTCTAATCTCACCTTTGTCTCTTTTATAGAGCGGAGCATATACAGGTGTCCTAAGTCCAAGAACCACGCCTTCCATACAATCCATCGTTCTTGGATTAGGATAATGTCTTCCGCGTTTTTGGAGAGACGTAGAATGAGTGCGGCCGAAGCCTTTTTGAGTGATGGAGATTAATCTGGAGAAACCGTATCATTGCTACAGTTTACCAGAGTAGCCTCCACCATGGTGTTGTTGAAGTTCTTCGTTTCAGAGAATGTGCTCAAGAGCTCCACTTCCGCTTTTGTTTCGTCATCGGTTTCCATTTCCGACAGGATGTCAGAAGAGGAGACCGATGCGATGGCTTAATTGTCACCTCGGATAGATTGGAGTCATCGCTATCCATTTCTGGAAAGGATATCGACGCTCCAAGATCTAAGGTTGTATTTGGTGGTGTCTTCGTAAGTGTATTTACTCGAAGCCGAACCGAATCATGCCTTTTGGCTGCGCTAGAGGGTTAAGAAATTCTTTATTGATCACGATCAACGCGCATCTATAAGAGCCCTTTAGTCCCTCCAGTTTCGTGACTTTCCAGTCATGAGTCGGAAGGGTCGGGTTGCTGTTTGGTCCACCTGCAATGTAAATCTTGGTGATTCATTGAAACCTTAAGCGCAGTTACATTGTTGCTTTTTTTGAATCCAATATAAAGTTTATGACCACCATATGCATCATAGAGCTAATTGAGCAATGTGTTCCCAAAAGTCTTTGCGTGCTTTGAGTTTTCCAAGAAGCCTGTTAAATTTCTGGTCATTTTTAAGCACGAGTATATGGTACACGCCATTTATATGATTTAAAAAAATCTTGCTTTGGTTAGAGATGACATCCGTGTACTTACCCATCATAATAGCAATTAGTTTCAATAAGTCCTTTTTCCAGACCTCAGGTCGTTGAGACTGTTAAACTTGGCTGGTGCTCTTATTTCTTGACTGGCCCCTTAATGGAGTGACAGCATATACAAAAACCAAGGACTATGGCAGAGAATTCGGTTTACTAACTGGCCGTCTAGCACTTCGTCTTCAAAAAAAAGAGCCTTAAGTGCAATACACCGCTTTATATAAAATCGTAAATCCCATGTTGTCCTGTATCAGACTCGTCCGTCAGTCATATCAGGAGCACAAACAATCATTTTCTACAACTCTCGATTTGTTGTCAAGCTTGTCAATCCGTCAATCCGTCAATCCGTCAATCCGTCAATTCGTCAACTTTGGCTCATACTCTTACAAGGACACTCGCTTAAAACTTTTCCAACAACAACTGAAACAAATCAAATTTTACCTTTCACTTCCAACTTTCTCTCCATTTACCTTTTTTATAAATCCTTAACGTACCCAGCCATTTACTCGTAATGACAGATCTCCACTGCTGTTTTGTCATAAATTCCTTGGGACAGGATTTTTTTTCTTTTTGTAATTAAAAAGAACAGACCAATTAAAAATATTTTTTACTATTTATTTTTTTTTTTAACTTAAAAGTCATGTTGTGACTTTTATTGGCATGCCGTGCGCATACCTTGTTCCTTTTTTCTCAATAAATTAAAAAAATGTCATTCCGTTCGAATACGAGTTATCCTTGGGACAATGTATAATATCCCCAAAAGAGTAATTCAATGGATATGTGTCCTTTAAATCATCATCGGATGAAATATGAAATAAAAAAAAGAAACATTGACCGGAACTAAAACTGAACCGATGCGAACCAAACCAAGTCAAACTGGGGAATTTTACAAGGACGAATGTGTCTTTTGTGTTTGGCGACGACGCATGGGGAAATTAAAGGCAAGGAATTTTCTGTGCGTCTCTTTAATTCGGGTAGGTTTGGGTATTTCTAGTCTTCTATTCCATGTCCCTGAAAACTTGAACTTTTCTTTCGTATTTCTTGTTTTTTTTTAGAGATAAATTCGCCCTTAAACAAGAAAAGATATTGTATGGCATAATGGGACAATTGGGTGCAGAAGGTACACAATAAATCGTACTTTACCAAAGTTAGCGTAATCTTGTTTTTTTCTTTTTTTGTTAGTGTAGATAGGAGGTATAGAGAGCCGTGTCCTAATCAAATTAGAGGGAAGCTCAAATTGTTTTTTTTTTTTTGTTGAATTACTTGGCTGGCTTTAGACGATGGGCATATTGCTTTTCTGTCACACTATTATGGTTGAAACTTATTTTAAAGACAATGCGGTATTGTCGCTGACGGGTCCTGTCGGCGATAGGAATGGATTACCAATTACCATATCTACGGCGTATGTATTTTTAGAGGTATAGAACTTTAAAATGAAATTAAACAGATAAAAGTCGTCGGAATGGCCATAGTTGTGATCTTATCGGAAAGGCAACTTTATGCTTTAAGTGCTTCAATATGATTTCGTCGTTCATTAGGGCGCCCCGATTCTTCCTCGAACAGAATCCAATCTGAAAGTCCAATTGTGGGCCACTTTTTTTAACAGCTGAGGTGGTATGTCGGCAATAACATCGGCTTCCAAGGGGTTGGGTATGAAATCTGCTTTTCCATAAGCTGCTGTGTAAAAATCTCCCATTCCAATGCAAAAAGCAAATGCGCCTACATTCAAAACAGAGGATTTTCGGGCACAGAGGATTTTGGAAAGAGAGATTTCGTAGGAATCCCGCTTCCAAGCTGTCCATCGTCTCTCGCTGATCGGCGTGGACTACTAAATTCAGGTTTATATTTTTCAAAAGATGCAAAGGGTCTTAGAATTTACTTAACAGGTGACTTACATACACGAAATTATGCGTTCGTCTAAATTTTCCTTCAATAATTGTGGTGTGTGGCATGATGAGACATCTTGTCGAAGTAAAGGGTGTTTTTTTTTCTTTTTGTAATTAAAAAGAACAGACCAATTAAAAATATTTTTTACTATTTATTTTTTTTTAAACTTAAAAGTCATGTTGTGACTTTTATTGGCATGCCGAGGTTTTCTTTTTAAACTGGCAACACTGTTTCTACAGATTGTCAATTTAACTGTTGGAAGTTGATTTGTGGTTAGTACGATTTGCCATTTTACTATGAATAGATTAACGCCAGAACAACGAGTGCAAATTGTGCAAACTTATTTCGACAACCATGGTTCGGTATGCCAAACAATCGGCGCGCGCTCAAGTTGTTTTTGTACCCTTAAAATGATCATACACAGCGCGGGCGAAGGAAATTTAGGGAGGAAGAAAAGACAGGTACCGATGTACATTGTTTTTAAATGCTTGCAAGTTATAACGACCAGGAAACACAGAGGTCGGCAGGGCATTCCATAAGCGAGTTGTACGGCTTAGGAACGAATCACGATATTTTAGAGTACGTCCGAAAATGGGCTTGGGGGTATACTGATGAGCATTCATAGCGAGACGGGTGTTACGGTTGAAAGTTTGAATGGGCGGAATGCAACTGGCGATTTCAATGCAGCACTGGTGGTAGAAATAGCGATAAAACAGAGTGAGACACGAGACCTTACGTCGGTTCTAGCAGTTGCAGAGATGTTTTGGGCGCACCCGATCAGATGTGGACATTATATATTGAGGCCAGAGCAGAGGGCATAAAGTATTTCTTACATCGCTTGAGGAAACCTAGACATTTCGCAGCATTTTTGACGACATCGAATATGCGGTTCTTCCAACGTAAGTTGTCACTGACACACATACCGAAAATGAAAAGTTTATCGGTTTCGACGATGCAAGTGCCATTCATGGATAATGGCTGGGTATTTGAATTTCGCTTTAATGACAGCAGACAGCATTGAGTTTTGGAAGGATTAAATTCCACTCGGTTGATAGTTCCCCAGTTGGTTATGCTGTTAATATCGGAATTTAATGAGTTTAGCATACGCTGCCGCTCCCGTTCTACAGCCGAAGAGCAGGGGCGTGAGTCCGGGAACGAATATGAGAAGCAGAGAGTGCTGTCATCAGCAAAGGAATAAATTGGATTAGAAGTAGCAGACAAGAGATCGTTGATATAAATTAAAAAGAGTGTCGGAGACAGAACGGAGTCCTGGGGCACACCAGCGTTTATTTTGTGAATATCAGACTCGAAACCGTCCAAGACAACTTGAATTGAACGTTCCGAAAGGTAATTTCTAATCCATTGAAAGTCACCGATCCCAAAAGCACGCATTTTCGACAAAAGAGCCTGATGCCAAACTCTGTCAAATACTTTAGAAATATCAAGTGCAACTATCTTGCTTTCGCCAGATTGATGTATGATTTGGTTCCACTTTTCGGTGCGACATGCCATCAAATCACCAGTGGACCTGTTGCTGCGAAAACCATATCGCCGGTCATTGAAAAGTTTTCGTGTTTCGAGATATTTCATGAGCCGACGGTTTATCAGCGTTTCCATGAACTTGGAAAGAAGAGACGTAAGTGCAATGGGTCTGTAGGAGGAAAGAGAAGAAGATTCGCCTTTTTTAGGGACGGGTTGGACAAATGCTGTTTTCCATCTGCTCGGAAAGAGTCCTAAAGAGTAAGATTGATGAAAAAGCTTACGCAGTGGTTTTGCCAGAGAGGAAGAACACCTCTTCAGAAGGGGGGGAGATATACCATCTGGACCAGCGGACTTATGTATATTAAGATCTTTAAGTAATCTTGCTACTACACGAGTGCGAAAGTGGATTCGTCCCATTGATGATTCGACGCACTCAAGTGTAGTCGGGGACAAAGCACAATCTGGGAGTGCTGAGCTAGCTGCAAATTGAGGAGCAAGCAGATTGCCCTTGTCCGGAGAGCTGACGGCTGGAACGGAGGATGAGGCAGAATTTCGAATGTTTTTGTCAAATGACCAACATTTTTTACTGTCTTTGGGACATTGCAGTATTTTTTGCGTCAGTTTTTGGTCGTATTGTAATTTCACACGCTTGAGAAAGACGTTGCAGTCATTTCTGGCTTGTTTAAACTTTTTTCGGTTTTCCTCTGTCGGGTTAGTCTTGTAGGACCGAAAAAACAGTTCTCTGACCCTGACAGCCTTTTTACAGTGCGCTATGTCCATTTTACGGTCGACATAATCGTCCATCTGAACACGACGGATCATTTTCGCACCACGTACACTCTAGTGGATAATACGCATCCCTAAAGAGGACAAACAGTGCGGGCAGAAGAAAATATTGCCGGTGTGGAGCGCAGTATTGAGGAGAATCCAAATGAGTCGATTCGCCATCGTGCACAGCAATTGGACCTATGCCCATCCACTTTGTGGAAGATTTTACGGAAAGATCTTGGCTTAAAAGCTTATGAGATCCAGCTTGTGCATGAGTTGAAACCACGTGACAGTTGACGTGACAGGGCTCTGGTTTCAACAAGATAGCGCAACATGCCACACGACGCGCGACACCATCAATTTATTGCGAGAAACATTTGCTGAGAATAATTTCACGTAATGGAACTGTTAACTAGTCTCCACGATCCTGTGGATTACTTCAGATTACTTTCCTTGGGGGTATGTGAAGTCACTAGTCTATGCAAATAAATCAGAGACGTTGGACGATTTGGAAGTCAACATTCGCCATATTATTGCTGATGTACAGCTCCAGTTGCTCGATAAAGTTGTCGAAATTGGACTTCACGATTGCGCTTCATTCGAGCTAGCCATGGCCCGATATCATATTGAAACCCTAATGGCATAAAGTTATCTATTAAATAAAGCTAATATCATAGCCATTAACATTAGCTTCAAGTGTTTTATTTCATATTGAATTTGTGTACCTCTAAAACAAACACCATTTACAACTCTTTCACATTAATGCCATTCAGTATGCGGACGAAAAAGTCAATAATTCTGGATTTATAGCGCTCTTCGTTACCTGTAACGTTTTGGCCGGTATCATTTTTGAAGGAATTTGGGGCGAAGAATCGTACCAGCCCATAAAGCACTACGTCTCAGTAATGGCTGGTGTATTTCCTTCAATCCAAATGCGGCAATTTTGCTTCTTGACATAGTCATTCAACCACAAATGGGTCTCATCGTTGAAGAAAATTGTGTGGTAAAAAAGAGGATCTGGAATTGGATCTTCTTACTTCGCAAACTCAGATCTTTCCGCAATTTTATTTATAAAGTGAATGGACATAGCCCCAATCGCAGAGCACATAGTAAACATAACATAATCACTTTTCTTCCTACATCCACTTCTGTAAATACAGGCCAGCTGGCCTCAAATCACTCAAATCTGAAGCTACCTGGCTACAAACTGATGCCATTGTTTTCCTCCCCCGCAATATAATCTCTGTTCCAGTCCGGAATTCAATTTCATATGGTTAAAATTCCATCTCTGTAAGCAAATTATCCACTACTGCTTTATTTACAGAAGCCCCAAACTGGACAGCAATTCGATTTTTAATGAGTTTGATGCGCTGTCTGACTCCATTCAAAGAATTTTATCTCTGTATCCTCATACTGAAAGCGTGATTACAGGCGATTTCAATATACACAATTCTGGTTGGCTTCAACATTCTGTACAGACAATATTCAAAGGACGATATGTTCATCCACGCGAATACCTAGCGTTGGCATTCATATCGGCAACACCCTGGACTTGGTTTTAACTTCTAACCCTGATAGGATGCACTATGGCACTATCCCCTCTAGGGTCGTCGGACCACTGTCTCATATCAGCTTATTTCTCATATGCTGACCACACAGTTAAAGAAGAGATTCCTAAACGAACCGTATGGCAATACGAAAAAGCCAATTGGATCTGACTTAACAGTTTCTTTAGGAATTTTAGCTGGTCGTTATGCCAGTAGCATTCCGTACCTTCAAACCTTTAACTTTCTGACATATTGTACATTGAACTGTCGTGATTCTTTCCTAAGTAATACAACTCGCTTATGGAATGCCCTGCCGAGTTCGTTATTTCCTGGTCATTATAACCTTCAAACATTCAAAACGAACGTACATCGGTATCTTTCTTTCTTTCCTCCCTAACATTTTAAGGGTACTAAAAACCCATTGACGTGTGCTAATTAAAAAAAAAAGAACACGATGGCGAATCGATTTTTTCAGGTTCTCCTCAATACTTCATTCCACAGCAGCAACTACTCGTATATGACTTTGGTGTGTACTATTCGACGTCTCTGCGAATGTGTCTCGTCAATAATAATGTGCGTGATGCGAAATCGATCCATGGTTACTCGAAATACTTGATCAGATGTACGAGTAATTTCGCGAACTGAACCATGGTTTTTGAAATAAATTTGCGCAACAACATGCAAACGTTGTTCTGGCAACCCGCCAAAGAACGCTGCTTGGTGACAAGCCCTAAACTGCTTTTCACTGCAAGAAAGCTGAGGACGTTTTTGAGGTTTTCGACGGGGCATGTGCAATTCAAATAGTGTGTTATCCGCGATAACGCCCAAGCGTCGTTGGGGAAACGGATGATGTTGCCTGCAGGCACTAATAGAGGACCAGACCAGTCAGCTGCCTTTTTCGTAAAGTCTTGGGAGGGTTGCCCCCATTTCGTGCAATAATCGTCGATCACGTTTAGGGCTGCCTGCTGTCCCTAGGGCAGATAGTCGCTTGACATGATCTAACAGATAGTATAGCTACATCATCTACATATGTCTGAGTATAGTCCTCAGAACTATTGAGAGCGTCGAGCAGTGAGTCGACCAATATGCACCATAGCACTGGAGACAGGACACCGTCTTGCGTGCAACCTCTGTTTACTTTAGTAATTCGTCTATGCCATGTTGTCCGACCGAGCTGCACAAGTCGTAAAAAGTTGCGTTGTCGAAAGCACCATCAATGTTGATGAAAATCCCTAACATGTATTCTCCTAGCGTATTTCCGAGTGCGTCTTTGATCCCGCCATCCAGATTTTGAAGTGCACGCTCGCGGGATATTCACCCTTGGTAGGCTTGTTGCATTTTAGACAGGGGATGCATTTGCTAAGTAGTTTTGCACAAATGGAATTCGATCTAGTAGGTCTGAAGCTCTTGGCGTGCGTGTATTCATATTTTTTTCTACTCTCACTAGTCGCCAGCACTGGTCTATAGCTTTTTGTAGCATAACTGAATATATGCCATCAGTGCCAGGCGACTTGAAGCCATCAACAGAACGAACAGCGTGGTTGAGGGCTTCATCCGCCACTACAACCGATAACAAATACCAGCTACTGCGTGTTGTGTTGCTCAGTTTAGTTGCAGTATCGTTAAGCTGGTTGTGAGCTAGTTCTGATTAAATTACCTGGCAAGTGAATCTCAAGCACGGGACAGAGTCTCTGTTTAGTGCCATCAGATTTTATGAAAGATAATAATATACCACCTTGATCAAAAAATTTCCCGCACCACACCACCGTGTGGCGCTCCCATTGTTCTGATTTGAGTTCTGTTTTTTTTGTTAAGTTGGTAAATCTTGCTGACATTCCCTCTAAATCTTAGCGTCATAGCTTGACATTTGCAAAAGTTACGTAGCCAAGAGTACATCTATCACTGTGTGTGTTTGCGATTTTTTACAATTATAGAAATTGATTTCAATTTGCAACAACGAACTTGTACTCGTATTAAATTTTGCGTAAAAAACCGATTTAATGGTGCGCGAACGTTGGAAATATTGGAAAAGTGTTTCGGCAACGATTCTCTAAAGAAAACGGTCATTTACCAGTGGCACAAGCGCAGCGGTTCAAAAGTGGTCGTGAGTCAATCGAAGATGATGAACGCAGTGGCAGACCATCGACATCGAAAACCGACGAAAACATTGATGAAGTACATGTAACCGAAATGTTGGTCAATAACCGCAAATTAACCATCAGGGAGATAGCGGAGGACTTGAACACTGCCTATGGATCCGTTCAAGACATGTTGGTTAATGATTTGGGTTTCCGTCGTGTAGCAGCAAAGTTGGTGCCAAAAGACCTCAGCTTCATGCAAAAAAGAGACCGTGTTGACGTCGCAAAAGAGATGATTTGCGAGGCTGAATCTGATCCCGATTCCACATTCATCAAAAGGATCATTACTGGAGACGAGATGTGGGTTTATGATCACCAAATGAGCCGAGACCAAAAAAAACACGTCGTTTTCAGTCAAAAAAGAAGGCAGTGCTCACGGTTTTCATGGATTACAACGGTGTAGTGCATCATGAATTTTTGCCAGAAGGCCAGACAGTAAACAAAGAGTACCCGTATTATTTGGGCATTATGAGACGTTTGCGTGAAGCAATTCGCCGAAAGAGACCAGAATTGTGGGCGGAAAACTCGTGGATTTTGCACCATGCTAACGAACCATCGCACAGTGCCATCATTATTCGTAATTTTTTGACGAAAAATGCAACAAATACCATCCAACAGCCACCGAGTTCACCTGATTTGGCTCCCTATGACTTCTTTCTGTTCAATCGAGTTAAAAAACCACTACGGGGAAAGCGTTTCAGCAGCCGAGAGGAAGTAATGGAAAAATCGCAGAAAGCACTGATGGACATACCGAAAACCGAATTTAAAAAATGTTTCGAGGATTGGATCAAGCGCTGGCATAAGTATGTTACAGTCGATGGGGATTACTCTGAAGGGGACAATCTAGATTTAGATGAATAAACTTGTATATTCATTTTTCAGCACTACTGCTGAAACACTCTAAGCAATGTTGGGAGGAGTACGAGTCGATCTGTCCCCATCTTAGTAGACCATTTATTACAGAAATAGCCTTCAAACGATACCGACCGAACAGGTCAGAGTGGAGGAAAGCGTGATATTTTCTACAATACGTTACTTTGAGTATTCACTCACAGTTTTTAATTCAAGAAAGGATTCATTGACAATATCTCCTCGAATGACCTAAACATCCATCTTTTCTTCAGCCTCATCTTTCACTTCCAAAGTCACCGCTATTCGACAAGCCAGTGGTTGGTAGGCGGATAACGCTGTATTTAAAAATAGTACATATGTTTCGATAGTAAGACAACTATCACATTCCTCAGATCTAGCACTATAAGATCCAAAAGAGTGAAAGCCTGCTTCTTTTAACCAGATGGCCAAACAGTTAAACATCACCCTTTAGTAGGCCGGAGGTCGCTGCAATATCTAGCGATATCCCCGACGACCTGGCTGACATCGACGTGCCATTGTCGATTTACTCAACATATCAAACCTAAGCTCAGTAAATACGAGTACAACACCGCTAAGCTGATACAAGTATAATCGAAATTAAATCACAAAACCTGATTCAAGTAGAAACTTTTTAAAACTGTACGCTCGTATCACACAAAGTCCGTTTTTAATGCCAGTACGTTTTATGCATTTAAAAAATTTTCTGTTTTTTTTTTTAATGAGTCGACGTTTACATGTTCCCGTATAACTCTACGTATAACCCAGCAAAGCAATCAACTCCAGCATCCTTTTGAAAATCATCTTGTCCACCTCCTTATTTTGTTGCCGTAAACTCAGAAAATTAGAAAATCAGAAAATCCCTGCATGACAAAGCTAAACCTTCATAATCATCCGTCTCTCCCAAAGGCGATAAACAGAGAAACTTACAAACTTACATTCAACTTTATCCAGTTGAATGCGCATTCAAACAGCAATAACAACCGACAAAATCCACAAATAACAATCTCTTGACCCAGCTCACGAAATTGTATCTCAACACAGGCTACTTACCTATGTATTTCATAGAAAATAAAAACAAACAAAAAACAAAAAAAAACAAAAAAAAAAATTAATTACACTTTTTACGGAACTTTATTCAGAAAATAGAACTTTTTTCCAAACCGTCCTTCTGTATTCAAATTTTCGGACAAGTAATTAACAGGAAGACCGACCCCGCCCATTTGTATCCATATCCGGATCATCCAATTCAGTTGCAATTACGACGAAACTGGAAAACAAAAAGGAAACTCTATCTCTACTCGTATTAATGAAATCACAAAGTGGAATCATTTTCAAATAGAGAATTTTACTTTGGGCAAGGAAAAACTCTGCCACAACCAAAAAGTAGACACCGGTCAAATACAGGAAAACAAAAAAAAAAAGGATTTCAAATTTTAATCACAGGACAAGAACTGTTTTGACCTGGTTTTATGAATTTTAGAAAACTTTCTCATGTATCTTTTTGGGTTTTATTTTATTTTTTTTTTTTTTCCCAGTTGAATTAAATTTAATTGACAGACAGATTCATGGAATTTTGTTACATTGTACTCGTATTTTCCTTAATCAACTTTTGTATTTAGATATGTGATAACAGAACTCCTACAGTCAGATCTACACAAGATCATTGTATCGCCGCAACACCTCTTAGCTGATCATATAAAAGTGTTCTTGTATCAAATATTGCGCGGCCTCAAGTATCTACATTCAGCTCGGATCCTACACAGAGACATCAAACCGGGCAATCTACTTGTCAACAGTAATTGTGTTCTAAAGATATGCGATTTTGGATTGGCTCGTGTCGAGGAGCCAGATCAAACAAAACACATGACACAGGAAGTCGTCACACAGTACTATCGGGCACCGGAAATTCTAATGGGTGCCCGTCATTATACAGCCGCTGTGGACGTTTGGTCAGTGGGTTGTATATTTGGTGAGTTATTAGGTCGTCGCATTTTGTTCCAGGCACAGAATCCTGTCCAACAATTGGAATTAATTACTGAACTATTGGGTACACCATCGATGGAAGATATGCGACATGCATGCGAAGGTGCCCGAACGCATATGTTACGAAGGGCTCCAAAAGCTCCATCGTTTTCAGCTTTGTATACACTAAGTTCACATGCGACACACGAGGCGGTGCACTTGTTATGCCAGATGTTGGTATTTGATCCTGTAAGTATTTCAACAAAAAGAAAAGTATCTTGTGGTTAGTGCATTCGTATACAAATAATTATTTAATTTTTTTTTTTTTTTTTTTCTTTACACTCAGGATAAGAGAATATCGGTGACAGATGCCTTGGCTCATTCGTATTTGGACGAAGGACGTTTGCGATACCATTCGTGCATGTGTAAATGCTGTTTTACTACCTCATCCGGTATGCGACAATATACAGGAGATTTTGAGCCATCAGCTAGCCAGCCATTTGATGATTTGTGGGAAAGGAAATTAACGTCTGTGCAACAAGTTAAAGGTAAGAATAATTGTTGGTTAGCCCAGTTTTAAACTGAATGTTGCACGCAAAAGATTATTTGGAATTCGGCTCGACGTCGATATGTTGATGATTGTGCCTATGGGCATCTTTTTTGGAAAGTCCATGGAGGCAGGAATTACTTTAATTGGCTCCAATTGTCCTCTCTTAAGATATAAAGGGAAACAGGAGTTATCTTTCTGGTTGTAGTCACTTCTTCTCGATACAGTTTATTTAGATAGCTGGTTAAGATAACTTCCTGGTCTCCACAAGCAACTGTCTTCTTCAATTTGGTGTAAAAAGAAGATGGGTTGTGAACGTCGTTTTATTAAAAAAAAAAAAAAAAAAAAAAAAAAAAAAAAACTCGCTTCAGGGGGCTTTAAATCACTCCAACGTGTTTTCGCAATTCGATTCATAGTTATCTAACATAAATTGTATGTACATGACACGAGACATATAAATCGATAAGAAATTCTAATCAACACCTAGGAGTCTTATGTTACAAATGTGACGAAAGGAGACACGTAATCCCTTAGATAGTGGAAATGATGGATTGTCAATAAATGATAATTAATAATCAATCACTTATAAAATTAATCGTAATCAATCTGAGTATCTATCTATCAACTGAGATAGTTATGGATGTCTCCGATTTAATGTTATTGTACGAGTACATGCCATCTTTTACTTTTAAAGATGCTTAGGCCTCGCTTTGAAGGAAACATGTTGAGAAAGTTATTTTCTCCTACAACTACAACAGTCGGATTTAAACTAAATTTCTTTGTCCAAAAGACTGTCTACGAGTATTTGCCCGTCGTCCTGATGACAGGATTAGAATGCTTTAGAATACTACAGGATTAGTAGATGCTTTTCATCAAAAGAAATCGTTAAAGAGCTAATCTTTTATATAAGCATGCTCAATGGCATATGTCACTTCCACGTGGAAATGAGTAAAGAAGCCATTTATAGCATAGGTAAAGATATAGAACGTCCGAACACATCTTATACTTACAATTTCTCTTCCTTTAATTGTTTTCCGCGAAAGATTTTTCTACAACATAGTCACATGCGGTTTGTGCTACAATGTGTTTTTTGCAAAACATGGTGGGCTTGTCTACTGGTGGAGATCAACCGCCCGAGAGTATTTTCATCCGCTTTCGCCACTGTCTTAAGCTTCCGCGCCATAAAACAGGACTGGGATGATCAGAGTTTCGTATAAAGTCCTTTTGGTTAGCTCTAAGCCGAAAGCACCGATTACCCAGAGTAGTTTTTCGCATGATTTCCGCACTGGTGTCGTTGTCGGAGTTGCTACCGTTGCTAAGGTAGATAAGTAATACTTTAAAGCTGTGACTACCTATCGTGACATTTTGTTCCAGGGGTGTTTACAGCATTTGTTTTTCTTACAATGACTTCTAAATCCGCTTCTGAAGCGTTTGCTTCTATAGTCGAATAGATTCCATTGATAGCTCTCTGTGTTCTTCCTATTACAGCCTTTTGAAAGATGATACCTCTGGAGTCGACTTGTGAGTTTCGTACAAATTCTTTCACACACGATGTTTAGAAAATCACATGATAACGCATTGCCTTGCTTCTTTTTTGACATTGTAGGTTTCGGTATTGTCATTGCCGACCTTGACGGGGCATCGATAATCAAATGAGCTTGGCAGGGATGGCACCTGAGAGAAGTCGATGAATGAAAAGAATGTCAGCAGTATTCCTACGTTCTTCTAACGAATTCATATTTAGAAGTTTGAGGCGGTCCTGATAGGGAGGTAAATTTAAAAGGTCGTTCCACATCAGACCACGGAGAGCAAATCGGAGGAATCGAAGTTGAATACCCTCGATTCGAGAAACATGAACATGAACATGAACATGAAAGGGGAACCAAGCTTGACTGGCATACTCCAGCAGGGGGCGAACAAAGGAGAGATCTGGTTACATACGGGTTGGAAAATTCCTTGGCTTTGAGGATCATCTTATCGATATGTGAACGGAAATTAAGCTCCCAGTCGAATAATATGCCAAGGTGTTGAAGAGACTGTACCAGGGAATTGGTTGACCATGGAGAAAATAAAGTCGGGGAGGAGACGGGTTGCATTTCCGTGAGAAGGTTATAGATTGACATTTGGTTATATTAAGTTCTAGGCAGTTTTTGGGGCACCAAATTGAAAACCGATCAAGGTCTTCTTGAAGAAGAGCAGAGTCATGGGTAGAGGAAATAGTTTTAAAAAATTGTGTGTCGTTAGCGTAAAGAGAGAGGGAGGAGTGTTTAACTATGCTCTCTAGATCGTTAATAAGAATGAAGAGAAGAGGGCCAAGATGACTGCCTTGTGGAACTCCAGATGAGGCCAGGAATGAAACAGAAAGGGCGGATCTAAACACTATAATATCAGTTTACCAGGTAAGAAGAAATCTATTTTAAGAAGAGAGGCTCAAAGCCGAGAGCAGACAGTTTGAAGTGGATCAATTGATGAAATATCTTATTAAACGCTTTAGTGAAATTAGTTGCGATAACATCGATTTTCTTGCCATATTCTAAGGCTGAGAGAGCAAAAGACACGAATTCAACTAGATTTGTGGTAGTTGATCTACCTTTCAGAAAACCATGTTATCGGGGTGAAATAAAAGGCTTGCATTTGAAGCTTAAGGTTTCGTATAAATTGCTTTCAAAGAGTTTGGGTATATGAGAGAGTTTAGCAATGGAATGATAATTGGTAAGTTCATGCTTAGCTCCCTTTTTGCGTATCGGGATTGTAAACGAGGTCTTCCAAATCTGGGGAAATTCTCCCTGTATAGGGGGTAAGCGAAAAAGGTAGGAAAGGGGTAGAGACAGGTTGGAAGAGCATTTTTTTTAGAAACATGGCGGAGAGTCTGTCTGGGCCAGATACAAATTCATCTTTAAGATTTAGTAACATTTCTTCAATATCTGCAGGATGGAAATTTTGAGTGAGAAACGGGCCAATGGAGAAATTTTACGAAGGTAGTTGGCACAGTTCAAGGAATCTTCATTCTTTAAGAGCGGACAAACAATGCCAAGGCATACTTTCTTTGACTCAGATTTTATAGATGAGTTGATGTACGCTCCGTACCCAGTCACCACATGTTGCTTTAAACAGCTCGACAGCTATCGGATTCAGCAGCTGTGCTAGGGTGATCGTAGTTCTTACGTCAGTGTCGTTATATCGTAGTTCCATTCAAACGTATAAATACTTCGGTTAGGTTAGGTTAAAACAGGGGTATGATGGATATGTCATCACACAAACACTAGGCACCAATACTGGCCCATTGCGATCCCTGTGGAACCAGTTGAATTTGTATTTAAAGGCAAAAACCTTAACAATTTTCACTGGTGAAACATATGATTTCTTTACAAAAGCCAAGAAGGTCTTTGAAGTTCGTGTCGTCTATTTCGTCTAGGCTTTCCAAAAAATATTACCCTAAAAATTTTCTTCGACTACGCGATATTTCCTCGCACTCACACAATATGTGTGTTATGTCCTCAACAGCTTGCAGGTCACCGCAGAATCTGCAAATGTCCATATCTGACAATTTGGACCTCTTTGCATGTTTCCGCAGGAGACAGTGTCCTGTCAGGATTTCTATTATTGTCCTAAGCTTAACTCTTTTTAATTTTATTAACTCGCTAGATCTTTTGCCGTCAAAAAGTGGCCATACAGCCGTAGGTTGGCAGCCTTTACGATTTTTTTCTCGAAAGTGCCCCTTACTATGCAAAGGGTTGGTTTGATGTTACCAACTCACTCTTCTTGCATGCTCATCCGCTTTTTTATTTCCTTCTATACCGCAGTGTCCTGGCACCCAACATAGTCTCACCCGGCTCTGACTGCATAATGCCTTGAGCACTGTGCGACAGACCCTGACAATATCAGAATTGATGTTGGTCGATCCCAATGCCTTAAGTGCGACCTGGCTATTGAAGGGTGTTTTTTTTTAGAGGTATACAAATTCAATATGAAATAAAACACTTGAAGCTAATGTTAACGTCTATGATATTAGCTTTATTTAATAGATAATTTTATGCCATTAGTGCCTAAATATGATATCGGGCATATGCGCCCCATGGTTAGCGTGAAGTTCAATTTTCGACAACTTTATCGAGCAACTGAGGCCGTATATCGGCAATAACACGGCGAATGTTGACTTCCAAATCGTCCAACGTCTCTGGTTTATCGGCATAGACTAGTGACTTCACATACCCCCAAAGAAAGTAATCTAAAGGTGTGAGATCACATTATCTTGGAGGCCAGTTCCCAGGTGCATTACGCGAAATTATGCGCTCAGCAAATGTTTCCCACAATAAATTGATGGTGTCGCGCGCCGTGTGGCATGTTGCGCCATCTTGTTGAAAACAAACTGAAACTGTAACGTCAATGCCATTCAACTGAGGAACGAAGAAGTCAGAAATCATACTTCTATAGCGCTCTCCATTGACGGTAACGTTCTGGATGACATCGTCCTTAAAGAAATATGAGCCGATGATTCCACCAGCTCATAAAGCACACCAAACAATGAGTTTTAATGGTTGTAAGGGTGTCTCGACAAAGGCTTCTGGGTTTCCTCCACTCCGAATTCGGCAATTTTGCTTGTTTACGTATCCATTTAACACAAATTGGGCCTCATCGGAGAACAACATTTTGCGTTGAAAATGAGGATCAAGCTGAATCATGTTTTCGGCCAATTCACCGAAACTACAACGCGTATAATGGCCACGCGGTTTCTACTCTTGCACAAGCTGGATCTTATAAGCTTTTAAGCCAAGATCTTTCCGTAAAATCTTTCACAGAGTGAATGGGCATAGCTTCAATTGCTGTGCACGAGAGCGAATCGACTCATTCGGATTCTCCTCAACACTGCGCTCGAAAACGGCAATAACTTCTTCTGGGGCTGTATGGTCACAAATCAACTTTCAACTGTCAAATTGGCAATCTGTAGAAACAGTGTTGCCAGTTTAAAAACCAAACCTCTAAAAAAACACCCTTTAGATAGCGATATCCCCTCAGGACAGCCAGGATCTCTGATTGGAAGACACTACTTGCGTCCGGTTGTCTTATAGACGATCTTAGGTCTGGGTCTTCTGATAAGATACCAGAACCTGTTCCTTTCTCTGTTTTCGAGCCGAAAATTGCAATTTCATTTGACCTGACTATGGCATTTTCTTGGCAACCCTCCCTCTGGATATATTATATCATACGGAAGGAAGGAATTTCATCCATTAGAATTATATTGTCTGGCAGTAGTTGCGTTAGCACTTTGCCTTGTCCGAAACTACTGCACTTGAAGTGACCCAAATGTCGTATCGCATTGTTGACACCAAGTTTTTTGATCTGTAAATCAAGCGGTGTTAGGAGCATAAAGGTGTCTAATGCTGCCGTAGGGGTGGTACGGAGCGCACCTATAATAGCTATGGAAGCCGTCCTTTTTCCGTAATTTTCCGTAAAACGTTTTCTTGTTTGTTGCTTTCCTCCATACTAGTGCGCCATACGGAAGTATGGGTTTTTCCACCATCGTGTTCAGCCAGTACACCATAGCAGGTTGTAAGCAGCAAATTTTTCCTACCGTTGTAGATAAAAAGAGCATTATACTCGTATGTCTTTTTCATTCTTTCTGCTACGTTAAAATTCCAATTGAGTTTTTTGTCCAGAATTTTGGGAGTTTGAAGTGCGGTATCTTGTACTTTCTGGTAAAAACAAGCAGTTCCGTTTTCAAAGGGTTGGTATTGAGACCACAGCTTTTTGCCCAAGTAATGATCGTCTTCAGGGCAACCTCCATAATGTCGCCTAAAATATTTAAGTATTGTACTAAGCTTATACTTAATACGTTGATACGTTCTCGAGTATAGTTGAACAGTTGTCGTCGTCTTGAAGTAACAAATGGCTTTGGACCTTGAGTAGGCTTTCCGAATTGTATATTTTTATTTAGGTATACGAGTATTCTCGAGTGGATGTCGGTTGTTTTGGAATTTTCTCATAAATTTTTATTGTATGCGACCTTAACTTCGACGATCGGTATGTGTTGTAATTTCTTTTGTTGCCTTTGCTTGCAAATAGCTGGTACCTATTGCATTTCATAAATTGTTATTTTAAAATGGTGACAAATCCTGTCAAACTCTGTCCGATGCCTTGGAAATATCAAGTGCAACTATCCTGCTTTTGCCGTAGGCTTTGGTTCCACTTTTGGGTGAGACATGCCATCAAATCGCCAGGGGACCTGTTGTTACGAAAACTGTACAGCCGGTCATGGAGAAGTTTTTGTGTTTATACCACCGCCCGTTGCTGCTACCGATTGAATTATTTAGTGAGGTCTCCGCACATGATCACTGTGACGCTCACGTCTTACGGTTGTTTCGCAGAAGTTAATCGAACTTGATTATTTAGAGGAAGTACAATAAAAGTCGTAACAAGGTTTTCGTAGGTGAACATGCCGAAGCGAGATATTTCACGAGCTGGAGTTATATCAGCGTTTCCATGACCTTGGAAAGGAGTAACATAAGTGCAGTGGGTCTATAAGAGGAAAAAAATTCGGACAAATACTTGATTGAGGAAATAGCTTACGCCGTGGTTTTGCCAGCGTGGAAGAACACCTCTTCAGAAGAAGGGGAGATATACCATCTGGAGCAGCGGATATGTGTACCTAGTCCTGCCATAAATTCTGTTACACAATTTCCAGCGTTTATCGTTCAAAACTTCTTGCGAGAATAGAACAGAACACATACACTGATCAGTGAAGAATACTAGTTAGTTTGGTCTCAATTTGCAAACTATGGGTCTTTACAGAGAATCGAGTCGCAGTAAAAGCGTTGCATAAGTGCTGAAAGAGTGCTGGCTAAATTTTGAAGTTGCTAAAAACTCGGAATATCGAGAATATTCGTTTATCGGGCTATTGCTAGCTTCGGGGGATTGTCTGGAGTAGAGGACATGCCAAGAAATGGTCGTCCGTATGAATGCGATAGTAAAGGCAGTGTGTGAACGAATTCGGGGAAATCCACTTAGGAAGCAGAAGATCATGTCCAGGGAATTGGATATATCAACCAGATCCATGTCTAGACTGATTCGGGATGATCTGCATATGAAAGCCTATCGTCGGTCCACGGGTCATCTTCTAACTGCTCAACTAAAAAAAATTAGGCTGAAAAGATTCAAGCGACTTTTGCAGTGGGACGCGGACAATGGCCATGAAAACATTCTGTTTACGGGTGAGAACATTTTTACCGTGGAAGAGGTTTTCAACAAACAAAATGACAAAATTTATGTTACTTCATCTAAGGAAGCGAAAAAAGTTGTTCCAAGGGTGTCGACGTGGACATCAACCCACTTCCGTAATGGTTTGGTGGGGGCTCCCTCACCACGATGTCACATCCCTCCATTTCTGTGAAAAAGGCGTAAAAACTGGTGCAAAGGTTTTCCAAAAAGATGTGCTAGAGGGTGCTGTGAAGGGTCCGACCAATACCCTTTTCAATTGATAGATATGGATCTTCCAACAGCACTCTGCTCCAGCACACAAAGCCAAAACCACATAGGAGTGGGGCTCATAGTCAATATTCCTGGCTTTATAGCAGCAGAAGATTGGCCGTCGAGGAGTCCAGATCTGAATCCACTGGATTATGGTATGTGGTCAGAATTGGAGAACATGGCCTGCAAGACTCCCCACAGAAATTTGGAAAACCTTAAAACAGCATTAACCAGAGCAGCATCCACGATCTCCATGGAAACCGTACGTGTCGCTGTAGCGCAATGGCCACACGGTTTGGAAGCTTGTGTTAAAGCCAAAGGCAGTCATTTCAAGTTAATCCAATTTTTTTTTAATAATCAATATTGTAGTCTAATAAATGGAACAATATGTTTACTGTTTTTTTTTTTCTAATAGTGTTTTACTCGTATATTTGTAACAGAACTTATGGCAGGACTAGGTATATTAATATATTTGAGTAGTCTTGTTACCACACGATTACTACGTGAAGGTGGATTCATCCCATTGAAGTTTCGATTTGCTCAAGTGTAGACGGAGACATGACATAAAGCTGGTTGTAAAATGTAAAACAAGCATATTGGGCCGGAATTGTTATTCAATCTTACTACCCTTCGGACATTGTACCATTTTTTGGCTCAGTTTCTGGCCATATTGAGATTTCATACGTAGTCATTTCTGGCTTATTCGAGCCATTTTCGGTTTTTACTCTGTCGGGTTGGTCTTGAAGAACCGAAAACAATTTTCTAAGCCTGCTCGCAACTCGAGTTGCGAATGGCATTCACAACGTTACGAGTATCAAGGAAACATAACAAATCATAATTCCTAAAGAAGATGTTAAGTGCGTTACACTTGGATTGCTCATAGTCTCATACGGTTGTCTTTGAAATCTTTTCCCTAATTGTGTGGTGGTCAGTGTACTAGAAATTATCTGATATGGCCACAATAGCCCCCGAAAAATACAAATTGTTTGTGCTTATCAGTGTGAGAAGTCTAGGGTGTTGGCGGCATTAGGTATTCGTGTGGGCTCATTTACTAACTGGGTTGAGTTGTTTTTTTTTCCATCGAATACATATCTCAATACATCGTCCTTTGAGTGTTGTCTGTCGAAGGCTTGTGTCTATTGAAATCACCCTCAATAACAATTTCAGTATGAGGAGTCAGACGGTGCATCAAACTCGTTAAAGGTCGAATTGCTATCTAGTTTGGGGCTTCTGTAAACAAGGCAGTAGTGGATTATTTGCGTATGATCATGAAATTCCAGTCGGAATGGTGTGGCCGTCCGCAGAAAAGTGATTACTTATTAGCCTACGTAACATATATTTACTTTTTCCATTCTGAATTCCCAAATGCCATTATAATAGACAAACACAGAAAACAGAATCGCCGACGATGCTAAGATACTTTGTGAAGTGAAAATTCTCGTTAGTAGAGAAAATGATGTGTCCTTAGAATAAGAGGTATTGGGAGGACATGACTGTATGGAGAAATAGGGGATGTTATAGGTTAAAAGCTTCAATTTTTATTAAAAGCCTTTGTTCGATTACAAACTATTTTCTAAAGACTTATGTTTATACGACTCAGCTTATCTACTCGCATTCGATGTCTTCATTTTGCTTCATAAATGTCTCTCAAAAATGCAAAATGAAACATAAATAATGGGAATTACATAAAAAGAAACACAATACACATTAATCTAAATACCAAGTCTATTTTTAACCATTCATAAAAAGGAGATAAAACAATGGTTTATTATTTTAGCTTGTTTTTTTTTTTTTTTTTATTTTTTATTTGAGAATTCTCGCATTAAAATGCACAAAGTATTTTTCAGACACGTTTTTGATTTTACGAGGTAAATTTTAAAGCTCAACACTTTGCAAGGGATGACAGAGAACAGGGCGATAAAAAAATCCGAATTTATTATTATTTAACGATGAATATTCTTTTTAAATGGAAAAATCAATTTTTGTGTGTGATAATAAAAGAGACTTTTACCTTTTTTGTACCTAGTTACTTCCGACCCACGAAGAGCAGCTCTCAGTTCGTAAGACCAAGCATCCTGGCATCCGCGACTGCTTGGTCTTTAAAGCGGAGGTTCGGTCTTCCTGCTCGTTTCGAATCTGAGGGCTGTGATTCGAAGATTTTCTTAGTTGGAGCATTGCTGTCCATGCGCTTGATGTTGCCAAGCCAATGCAATGGATGTATCTTTGCTTTTTTTAACTGTTGTTGCGGTTGTATCTTCTCCATTCGCCCTCAAAATGGGATCGCAAATTCCACGAAGAATTTTTCTTTCAAAGCTACCCATTGTTGTATTTCCTGTTTATCGTTCAGCACCCGGCACTGGCAGGATCAAGGTCTTGTACGATCTCCTGCTGTTTTGATAAAACGAAGTAGCAGCGGTTTTCTAAGGTGTCATTTGTAGAGTTGATGTTCACTACGTCGAAATAATAGTTACCGACTGTGAAGCTTTGTCCGAGATGGTAGATCTATGTTTCTTTGCTTGTCGGTAGCATATATTTCATTTTGTTCTCATTCACAGTTCAGTTAAAGCAACTTCTCTAGACTTTCTTTCGATTGCTCCAAATGCCTGAACAATGGATCGTGGGGATCGATGCCAATACCGTCTGCATATCCCAATTGCTGAACTGATTTGTAGAACATACATACTCGTATGTTCAAACACAAAGTTAAAGAAATCGCATAAAAGTGGATCACGACGAAATCCTTCGCATACCTGGAACAGTTGAGATGAAGCGTTACCAATTGCACAGTACAGCTCGTGTTTTCAAGTGTTACACGGGATCAGTTTTCTTGGGATCCCAAATTCTGCCATCGCCTTATACAGTTCCAGGCGGTAAATACTGTCATACGCGCCTTAAAGTCGATAAAGACCAAGTGTCTCGACTTGGAAGTCATTGCTTTTCTCCAAGATTTGCCTTAGTGTGGTCTATTGTCCATGTACGTTTATATGTAACACGTTCACACTGTACTATGATAAGCGCTTGTTTGTCATGTTCGTCGGCTTTTTCCATTGTCTTCACTCATCGTACCACGGGTCTTATTTTGGTAGGTGGCTAGTATCCAGCGTGGTTTCGCCAACTTCCTTTATGATGGTGAGACACCAGGAAATCTATTGCTACTATCCCCATATTACGAGTTGCTGCAAAATCGACCAGTCTGAAGCAGTTTCCTGATGCTGTCTTGTAGAGGCTGTGCTTTCCAACTAATCCACCAAAGATGATCTCCTTACCGATTCTGGCATTGAAGTCGCCGAGTATGAGTTTAACATCATACACTCGACGAGCTCCGTAGGCTTCATCCAGGAGGTCATGAAATTCCTCGCTGAAAAAATTGGTCATCATCGTTATGTGATACAATGCTCTCATTTAAAAGGCCTCTATCCAACCAACATCAAAACGGAACTGGATTCTACTCTGGCTGAGTCTGCTCCTTCGTTTACAACAATAAAATGTTGGGTGGCAGAGTTTAAGCGAGGCTGTACGAGTTGCCCAGATGCGGTGAGTTCACCAGAAATGTTCACAAAATTGTATTGGATGACCGTCAATTGAAAGTGCATGAATTAGGACATGGTAGGCATTTCAAAAGGCGTTGTACATCGCATGTTGACTGAAAAATTGGACATGAGAAAGCTATGCGTAAGATAGGTGCCGCTATTACTCACAATGGAACATAAACAGCGTCGTGAGGATGTTTCAATCGTATGCTTGGAAAAGTTTCACTGCAATAAAGCCGAGTTTTTGCGGCGATTCATAACCATGGATGAAACATGGGTCCATCACTTCACACCCGAGATGAAGGAACAGTCAAAACCATGGACTCAAAGGGGAGAATGGGCTCCAAAGAAGGAGAAGGCAGTTCCATCTGCAGGCAAGATCATGGTGTCAGTTTTTAGGATGCGCGCGAGATAATTTTCATAGAGTATCTTCAGAAAGGAAAAACAATCAATGGCGTGTTTTAGCGAACTTATTGCAGAGAAAGATGAAATCAATAAAAAAACGAAATGAAAGTTTTGTTTCATCAAGACAGTGCACCAGTTCACTCATCCGTCATCGCGATGGCCAAAATCACTGAGTTCAATTTCGAATTTCTTCCTCATGCACTCTATTCGGCAGATTTAGCCACCTCGGATTATTTTCTACATATTTCCGAATTTGAAAAAATGCCTCGATGGTAAAAGATTTGCCAACAGTAAAGAGGTGGAGTCTGCGGTTGATGGGTATTTTAAGGAGCTCGACGATTCTCACTGAAAACAGGGTATCGTAGCTATATTGAGCATCGCTGGCAGTGGTGTGTAAGTAAGGTAAGACTACGTAGAGAACTAAATATATTTTTCCCCAATTTTTTTGTGTTTTCTTTGTCATATCGGGTACATCTGGGACGAACCTCGTACGCTGATAGCTTTCTTTCATAATCTCCTTGAAAGTGACAACATTTTCATCACCTCCGATGTTTGTTTTCATTTTAAATTGTTATATGTATTTTGTTCGCAAAGAATTGTAGTGTTTCCTTTAGCTTACTTCAAGTTTCAGAGCCAATACTGAATATGTTATGTCTGTGTCTCCCAAAACCGCAACAACAGCACCTCGATTTGCTAAAAGCCTGTCACATATTTGGTAAAATGTGCTCCATATTGTATGGCAACCTTGAATTAAATTTAACTCTTGCAAGCCAAGTTGTGCTTGTTTCTTACATAACACAGAAGCTGTAATATTGGAGTGATGGAAATGACTTACTAAAGTGCTATTTTTTTTTCAGTACAATTGAGTACGATTCCAGTGATTGGAAGGCATGTTTCATACAGATTTGTAAGGTGTGTGCTACACAGCAAATAGTCTTCTCAACTCCTTCAGCATACCGAACCGACGATACAACATTCGCAGCATTATCTGTTACAATAGCATGCACTTTCTCTTGTAACTCCCACTCTACTATGACCATTTCTAACAAAAGAGCAAAATTTCCTGCAATGTGCCTTTCCTTCATGTTTTCGTCATACAATGTATAACTTTCAAGTTCCCAGTCATCATTAACACAGTACAGGGTAACCGATATGAACGAGTTCTG
This sequence comes from Volucella zonaria, assembly GCA_963966105.1. Lineage (NCBI taxonomy): Eukaryota > Metazoa > Arthropoda > Insecta > Diptera > Syrphidae > Volucella > Volucella zonaria. The sequence goes on from OZ014534.1 coordinate 49,533,126, forward strand.
AGCTCTAGACGACCAGCCGTCTGTATTCAAACAGAACCTAGTCCATATTGTATTTTCTCATGAATCTGATTATACTCGTATAATATCTGCAACCGACATCGAATAATTGAAACTACGATAACTTCGTAATTGGGTTCAACTACAGTCATAAAATGTCTAAATCCATCGCTTTCTACAACAAGATTTTATTGTTGTCATACTAAAGATGACACTGAAAAGAATTAATACGTGGGAGACTAGATTGAAAGTGGATGAAAAGATTGTAGTCAGTGCATGCAAAATACTAGATGGCGCAAAAGTCATCAGAGGTTGCTATAATTCTTGCAATACTTCTTGTGAAGTAGAGATATACAAAATACAAGTCAACAAGACATGGATCGCTATACTCCTAAAGAACGCGGAATAATTGTTACGATTTTTTTTTTACGGAATAATTCGTCGGTGGTGTTGGCACGGCGTGAATTTCGGCGAAGATTTCCCGGTCGTCTGACACCAAGTGGGCAAACAATACGACGTTTAGCCGCTCGCCTAGAAAAGTATGGGGCAACGTGAAATGCTGCAGAGGACCCCAGAGTATCGACCAGACTACATGCCATGCAATTGGGCATCAATCAGCTCTCTTTCGGTGAACGACTGTAATATGTTCTCTTACAAAGTGCATCAGCTGTTAGCTGTTGAGCGCTCAGCGTGTGTAACCTACGCTGAAACCACTCTGAATCTCGACCACGAGGGAGATAACTTTTCATCGAAAATGATCGTGAGCGGCGAGGGCGATTTCCATCTCTGTGGATATGTGAATAAGCAAAATTATCGCTTGTGGGGCACCGAAAATACGCGTATAAACCACGAAGAGCCATTACATACGCTCAAAGTTACTGCATAGTGTGCTTTTTATTCTGAAGCCGTCATCTGGCGTTATTTTTTCGAAAACGCTACGGACCAAATGACTACTATGGACGGCGACTTTCTCCTTCCTCAATTGCATGAATTCTGACTAGAAAACATGTGGTTCCAACAGGATAGAGCAACAGCGCATACTGCACAAGCCACAGCCGAAATTCTGAGGGCAGCATTTTGGGGTCGCCTAATCTCTCGTTTTGCCGATTTACATTGGCCGGTAAGATCGCCTGATTTAATCGTTCCAGACGTTTTTTTTGTGGGGTTTTTTGAAGTCTATTTGAACAAGCCTCAGACCCTTTAAGCCCTCAAAGATAATATCCGTTAAGAATGCGAGGACCTATCAAAATAAGTTCTGGCAAGAGTGATGGAAAATGCAACAAATCACCAATTTTGGCGGGGGCCACTTAGCCGATATCATTTCCTCGACTTAATGGAAAAAAATTTAAGACATCAAATAAACGTAAGTCAAATGCAGAACCAAAGGTTTTCATTCATAAAAAAGTTACAGCCAAAGAACGGCTGACAACTTTTCCGCCACCTTGCAAAAAACTAGAGTATTTACGAACTTTGGGTTACCCGTATCCGATAAAGCTGGGTACCCTATAGCTTAAATTCCTGGGTACGCGCGAGCTTGGGTATTACCTGCATTACCCGGGTAACTGTTGAGTTTGGTATTACCCGGACAAAATCAAGAGCACAAATTCACTTCCATGATGTCGTAGTTTCGTACTGTTTTCCTTTTATCTGTGTGGCACTGGCACGAGTGTTCTTTCTCAGGTATTGAGTGCCGGAATATGAACATTAGTCATTATTTAGTAGCCGTTTACTTTTTTTTTTTTATAATAATCGCGCGCTCAAGGGGTTTTTGTATCCTTATAATATTTATATACAGCGCGGACGAAGGAAAATCAGTGAGGATGGAAAGAGAGGTACCGGTGAACGTTGGTTTTAAATGTTTGAAGGTTATAATGACTAGGAAATAAAGAGCTAGGCAGGGCATTCCATAAGCGAGTTGTACGGCTTAGGATCGAATCACAATATTTTAGAGTACGTCTGAAAGTGGATTTGAGGGTCTACTGATAAGCATTCATAGCGAGACGGGTTTTACGGTTGAAAGTTTGAATGGGCGGAATGCTACTGGCGCACGGTTTTGAATCCGGTCTAGCAGATGTAGAGAAGTTTTAGGAGCATCTGATCAGATGTAGGATTTGTACTCCAATTTCGGGCGGATAAATGCCTTATATATTGTGGCCAGATCAGAGGGAGTTAAAGTATTTCTTACATCGCTTGAGGAAACCTAGACATTTCGCAGCGTTTTTGACGACACCGAATATATGGTCATTCCAATGTAAGTTTTCATTGACACACATACGGAGAATGGAAAGTTTATCGGTTTCGACGATGCAAGTGCCATCCATGGATAATGGCTGGGTGTTTAAATTTCTCTTTAACGACAGCAGACAGCATTGTGTTTTGGAAGCATTAAATTCTACTCTGTTAGTGGTTCCCTAATTAGTTATACTGTTAATATCAGAATTTAATGAGCTTAAAATACGCTGCCGTTCCCGTTCTACAGCCGAAGAGCAGGTACGTGAGTCCGGGAGGGAATATGAAAAGCAGAGAGTACTGTCGTCAGCAAAGGAGTATATTGGATTAGAGGTAGCAGACAAGAGATTGTTGATAAAAATTAAAACGAGTGTCGGAGACAGAGCGGAGCCCTGGGGCACACCAGCGTTTATTTTGTGAATATCAGACTCGAAACCGTCCAAGACAACTTGAATTGAACGTTCCGAAAGGTAATTTCTAATCCATTGAAAGTCACCGATCCCAAAAGCACGCATTTTCGACAAAAGAGCCTGATGCCAAACTCTGTCAAATGCCTTAGAAATATCAAGTGCAACTATCTTGCTTTCGCCAGATTGATGTACGCTTTGGTTCCACTTTTCGGTGAGACATGCCATCAAATCACCAGTGGACCTGTTGCTACGAAAACCATACTGCCGCTCATTAAGAAGTTTTCGTGTTTCGAGATATTTCATTGGCAGACGGTTTATCAGCGTTTCCATGACTTAGGAAATAAGGGACGTAAGTGCAAGGAGGAGAGAGAGGAAGATTCGCATTGGGCAATTGCTGTTTTCCATCTGCTCGGAAAGAGTCCTAAAAAGTACAGTTGGTTGATGAAAAAGCTTACGCAGTGGTTTTGCCAGAGAGGAAGAACACTTCTTCAGAAGTAGGTGAGATATACCATCATACCATCTGCACCAGCAGATTTGTGAATGTTAAGATCTTTAAGCACTCTTGCTACTACACGAGTGCGAAAGTGGATTCGTCCCATTGAAGATTCGACGCACTCAAGTGTAGGCGGAGACAAAGCTCAATCTGGGAGTGTTGAGCTAGCCGCAAATTGAGCAGCAAGCAGATTGGCCTTGTCCGGAAAGCTGACGGCTGCAACAGAGGATGTGGCAGAATTTCTAATGTTTTTGACGAATGACCAAAAATTTGTACAGCCTTTAGGACATTGCTGCATTTTTTACCTCAGTTTTTGGTCCTATTGGAATTTCACATGCTTGAGAAAGACGTTGCAATCATTTCTGGTTCGTTTAATCTTTTTTCGGTTTTCCTCTGTCGGGTTGGTAGGTTGTAGGACCGAAAAAGCATTTCTCTAACCCTGACAGCCTCTTTAGAGCTCGAGTCGTACCATGCCTTTTCCTCTGGTCTGATACTCTTAATCCCATGAGGGATAAAGTTTCTCATTCCAATGAGAATAGTTTCTGTGATCATGTCAGCAGCGGCATCCATGTCGTTACCGAGGAAACATAACGGCCAGTTAAAATTCCGAAAGAAGTTGTTAAGTCCGCTCCAATTGGCTTTCTCGTATTGCCATACGGTTCTTTTAGGAATCTTTTCTCGAACTGTGTGGTGGGTGTACGAGAATTTAGCTGATATGGCACAATGGTCCGATGAGCAGTACTTAACAGGATGAGAAGTTAAAAACAAGTCCAGGGTGTTGGCGGTATGACTATCAACGTCTGGTATTCGTGTGGGCTCATTTACAAGCTGGGTTAAATTATTTTAAGCTGAGAAGATCTCAACACACCGTCCTTCGGGTGTTGTCTGTACAGAATGTCGAATACAACCAGAATTGTGTATATTGAACTCGCTCGTTATAACGATTCCAGTATGAGGATACAGAGATACAATTCGTTGAATGGAGTCAGACGGCGTACCGAATTCGTTAAAAGTCGAATTGCTGTCCAGTTTGGGGTTTCTGTAAATAAAGCAGTAGTGGATAATTTGCTAACGGAGATGGAATGTTAACCACATGAAATTGAATTCCGGATTGGAACAGAGACTACATTGTGGTGGAATTTGGTAAGCTACATCACTACGCACATAAATGGAAAGAATAGTCTACTTCGTAGACAGGTAGTTTCAGATCAGAGTGATCTGACAGGTGTGGGCGGGGATCTACCTGTGTTTCACTATGTGCTAAAACAACTGGTCTGCACTTACAGACGTGGACGGACGCAGAAAAGTGAATACTTTTTAAGCCTGCTTATATTGGCTACGTCCACCCTGAATTCCCTAGTCATAATTAGCAACAAACACAGTAAACACAAACACCGACGATACTAAGCAAGGATGCGAAGAGAAAATTCTGACGTTAGTTTACCGAATCAGCGTTTTACTTAAACCAGGGGAACGGACTATTATACATAGATTTTCTATAAGCCGTTGCTGAGGGTCTCGTGAAAAAATAAAAAAATGAAATAAAATCAACGATACATATATGCAACGAGTATTATGTTTAAATATTTTCTTTTCTTATCTTTCAGAGGAAATGCACAAATTCATAGCAGAACAATTACAAACCGGTCGTGTTCCACTTTGTATTAATCCTCAAAGTGCTGCATTCAAAAGCTTTGCTAGGTAAGTCCCATTCAATTGATTTCCTTCCACTCACACAATAAATTTTTATTATTCTCTTTTTGAATATTTCTTCTTCTAACTATCTCTCTGTTAAACTTTTTTCTATATCATTTTGTTATTTCTGGAAAAATTAAACAAAAAAACAAAAAAAAAACAAAAAAACAAAATACCAAATCCTAATGTGCTGTGTTTTCTTGCAAAATTCGATTTTCTTTCATTTCTGTTTTGTTTTATTGTTTTTCGTAATAATGACTTATTTTCTTGCATATCTATAAAATTATGAATTTAATAAATTTTACAATCATTATTTAAATATTTCAAATAAAAACAAAAACAAACAAATACCGTTATATATATTACACAATAGCCAATGAGATAATCTACTAGTACCACTGCTGCTGTTGCTGCTGTTGATGCTGATTAAGAAAGAATTAAAAAACAAAAAATAGAAAGCAATTTTAACTAAAATGTAAATGTCTATAGTCAAAAAAAAAAACAAAAAACAAAAAAAAAAAGAAAAAAAAAGAATAAGTTCTTTTAAATGAAAAAATAAAAAAAATCACATTTAATCGATTGTAGCGAATAGCAAAACATTTTATACTGCACAATATACATATATATTCGTATAAAAATACATAACTAGATGAAGAATAATCATTATCGTAATATACAATACATAAATGTCCTGCTGCCATCTTTAAATTGTAAAGCTATTTTTACCACAATGAAAAGAAAAAAAAAAACAAAAAAGAAAAGATAAAAACTAAATAAATATAGAAAATCAATTAATTATTCAACAGTCAATCAGAAAAGTCACACTTATTTGATCATCAATATGCAGAAATTTATTTATCGCATTCAATCATCAGGCATTCAAAAAATTAAATAGGTGTGTTGAAATACTTGTTTGACTTATTTTTTTGTTTTTTTTTTTTTTTATTAAATTGTATATAAAACTTTTTACTTGTTATTTATTTATTTTTTTTTTTCTTAATTAATAATATTTTCTTTTATGCAATTCGTTTTGATAGTTGTGGCCAATTTAATTTTGTTTCAGCGCAATTATAGCTAGCAAAAAAATTAAATAAGCAAACAAAAAAAGAGAAAGCACAAACAACAAATAGTAAATCAAATATATTTAATTAACTTTTCCTCTTTCTCCTGCTCTCACCATAATTTGATGTTTTATATAAATAATCATATGTATATATGTATATATGTGTATACATATATATATATATATATATTTATGTATGTATGATATGTGTGCATGTTAACTAAAACAAGACAAACACTAAAATAAGTATTTTAAACGAAAGAAATAAATTTAAATGTCTCATTGTGTTTATTTTTTAGGCCTTCAGAGTGAATACTGTCCCTTTTGTATAGGTGCTGAGTGTAAAAAGAAATATATTGTATATATATATGTATATACATAAGACCTATAGACTTAGTATAAGTGTTAAAATTGATCTTGATGTAGGCTAGAGATTTCTTTTACTTTATTGCATAGTGAACCTGTAGAGCATGTATTATTTAAAACAAAATGTTTACTCTCCATTTAGTGTACTTTATACACCCTGTGATAGTTTAAGCAAAACTGTAGTTATTTCTAAAGAGTAAATTGACGATAGTAAAGAATTTCAACCGATCAAAAATTAACCCAGGTTCTCCTGAAATTGAAGAAGTCGATATACGAGGGTTGTCTGAAAAGTTTCCGACCGAACAATTATACAAGACATTTTTTCTCTAATTTTTTTTTATTATTCATACGTTGATAAAACACTATTATTTGATGGGAAAAAATACCGTTAAAACTCAAGAATGGCTTAAGAAGTGTTATAAGGAATCTGCTCCGTCGATAGCAACCATTTTTCGCTGGTTTGCTGAATATAAACGCCGTCATACAGACACAAATGATGCTGAAGGCTCTGGGCGGCTAAATGAAGTTGTTATGCCGGAAAATATAAAGGACATTCAAAAAATCATTTTAAACAACCGTAAAGCGAAAGTGCGTGAGATAGCAGATACCGTAAAGATAAACCGCGTACATCACATCTTTTGGGTATGCGAAAGCTATGTTCGAAGTGGGTACCGTGTTTGCTCACCGTTGACCAAAAACAACAACGTACTGATGATTCAGAGCACTGTTTGGAGCTGTTTAAGCGAAATATAAATAATGTTTTTATGCGGTATTTTACAATGGATGAGACATAGATCCTGTGAACAGGTACGCAAACCTCAGAAAAATGCTCGCTGGAAAAAGAGATATGGCTTCAATGAAACCGCCGAAACTGAAGGGTTCTATAAGAAAGACATAGAAATGTTAAAGCGGCGCTGGAATGATTGTATCACTCTAAAAGGAGACTGTGTTGATGAATAATATCGAATTTTCCCATAAAAAAAGTGTTTTAAACAGTCATACAGCTAACAAAGCTCTATTTCTGCCAAATTAATCGAAATTGGTAAAGTAATGCCATGAATCTCCTAACGAGTCGGCAATTTCATTGACATTGAGGGTCCTTTCGACAACGCAACTTTTGACGCAATGTATTATTTGGCCAGGCAACACAGCGTAGACGAATCACTAGTTTTGTGGAAAAAGATTGCGGATGATGACAGCGGCCAATATGTGGTAGCGGGAATAAACAAGGGTTGCCAGTAAGGCGGATACCTGTCCCCTGTACTATGCTCGACTCACTGCTTAATACTCCAGATAATTCTGTCATCTATGCATATACATATGCAGATGATGTAGCTGTACTATATGTTGGCTTATACCTAGAGACTGTCTGCTCTAAAGCGCAGGCTGACATCCATGATTATTGCTTACAGCAAGATTCCATATGGGCATAACTAAACCAATGCTCTCTGACGTCTCTAAAATGTCAACGACTCTGCTGTTGTTCGCGCGTAGGAAAGTCTGCAGACTGCTTACTGGCATCGTGAAGGGGCACTACCCTTTTGTTATGCACCTAAGTGTCCTGGGAATAAGTGACACAACATCCTGCGAAGCTTGCTGTGAAAGTGATGACGACACAGTGAAGCACAACCACTTCCGAACAATGATACAAGACATTTTTTCTGAAAATTTTGTTTTTATTTTTCTACTATCTATCCTTGTAACTCTACACACTTCTCCCAGCGATGCTCCCATCTCGCTAACCCGTCCAAATAGTACTTTTTCTCTGCAAAATAATTGTTCACGAAGGTGATTGCCTCCTCATTTTACGAAAATCTCTGTCCTCCGAGCGCCGGTTTTAGAAGAGGGAAAAAAATGAAGTCGCTTGGGACTAGATCTGGTGAATAAGGCGGACGGTCAAGCAGTGCAAACCGTAATTCATGGGTTTTCGCTATGGCAACCGCTGAGATGTTAGACGGCGCGTTATGTTGGTGAAACAGGTATTTCTTTTTCTGCAAATGTGGCCATTTTTCCCCAATTTCTGCCTTCAGCTTGGCAATTAATGATGCTCTTGTATGGTTTTCCTTTTTGAAGACAATCGATTAAGATAACTCCTTTATTATCCCAAAGAACAGTCGCCATCACTTTCCCAACCGAAAAAATAGTTTTTGCTTTTTTTGGAGCCGGCTCGCCCTTTGCAGTCCACTATTTTGACTGAATTTTTGTTTCGGGCGTATAATGGTGTATCCAAGTTTCATCTACAGTAATTAATCGGCGCCAAAACTCGGATTTATTGCTCCTAAACTGCGCCAAGAGAGCGTTGGAAATGTTCATTCGAAAAAGTTTTTGGTCTAACGTAAGCAAACGCGGCACCCAATGCGCGGACAGCTTTCTCATGCCTAAATCTTGACTTAATATGTGACAAACACGTTCTTTGGACATTTTCGTAACCTCTACTATCTCTTTCACTTTAATTCGGCGTTCGTCTAACACCATTTGATGAACTTTAGCAATGTTATCGTCAGTGGTTGCAGCAGTTTTTGGACGTCCCGAACGTTCATCATCTCCCACGCTCTTGCGGCCACGTTTAAATTCAACTGCCCAAATGATGGTGCAGAGTTGCCTTTCAAAAACAACAATTTACTCGTAATAAAAGCTCGATACTCAATTTTTTCCATTTTCACAAAAAGCACTCACATCGACTCACTCAAACGACTGTCAAGTAAAAACTGCGCTTCCAAAATAACTGAAACTTCGGTAAGTAATTGTCAAAAGATGTACAATTAGCATTCACTAGCTTTTATTGAGGAGTGCCCCTATCTTTACGTTGTGGTCGGAAATTTTTCAGACAACCCTTTTTCAATTTTATTTAATGTGATATAAAGCAAGTGTGCCCAACCTTTTTGTTTCCCTTTGCCTCATTGGAAGGAGCCATGATGTTTTGTGCCACAAGCATAGCATATTGCCATAGCTGACGAGCGAAAAAAATATAGGGTACAAACAGTATTGTGCAAAACAAAAGCAACAAATTTAGTTCCTAATGAACTTTCTAAAAAAAAATTAAATGTAGAATAACAACTCGTATATAAGAAAATCGTAATTTTCGCAGAAACCCCAAGCATGCTCCAAATTATGATTAACAAGCTGCAACAGTATTGCGAAATGGTTGGGGGCGTCACGCAAGGAAAGAAAAATGGACCTGGCAGAACCTAGAACTGGATATATGTAGTCAAGGAATACAAATACCTCGGATTTCTGGTCACCGCGCAGGCATCCTTTAAAAAACACCTGCTAGAGAAACTGAAAGAATCTAAACGTGCAATTAATTGCAACTGAAAAGGAATTCTGGGTAAAAGGAATGTTGCACCAAATGTGAAGTACAAGATTTTCGAGGCGGTAATGAGGTCAATAATGTGCTATGCAGCATAAGTGTAAGGGGCTTGGCATTTTGAAGAGGTAGAAAAACTCCAAAGATTCTTCCTTAAGAAACTGTTTAGGCTGCCTGAAAATACACCAAATTATGTGTTACATCTGGAAACCGGACTACCAAAGCTACATATCTTCACGCTTAGACTGCATTTCCTCTATATCAAAAAAGTTTTTGCTCAACCAAGTCATCTACTTCCCCACAAGGTTGCTATGTATCTTAAAAACCGTAACCTTAATTTCTTTGCTTAATGGTCAAGGCTCAGCCAAGAACAGAATGTGCCCTTGCACGAACTAATCGGAAATAAAACAAACTCGGGGATCACACTGAACGAAATGCTTAATAAAATCCACTACTCAACACGGGAACTTTTCGAGACACAAAGTCAACAAAACCAATCAAGATCCAAGTACAGAATACTAAAGCATGAACTTGGGGAAAACAGCTACTTTAAGGACCGGAGCAGCATAGAGTCCATCTCAACAATATTCAAAGGCAGAGGCGAACTTTTGCACCTGAACTATGTATATGCCATACAGAAACAACGGAGGAGATGAATGTACACTGTACAATCTGGGAACAAAGGAGGATGTCCGGTATTTTATTGGAACGTGCCCCATATTAAATTCAATCAGGAGATCCTTTTGGGGGAAAAAATGCCCTATCACTAAATGAGATTACAAACATCCTAAACGGCGCAAATTGGAACACTTTACACAACTTTCTAAAATGTGCATTGAATTATGGGCTACAAATTATAAATGAAGCTTTTTAGTAATTACAAATTTATGAATTTCTATCTCTCGGCTGACGGCAAAAGCCAACGCCTATTTTTGTGATTTTTGTTAAACTTGTAAATATTGTAACAGAGTAAACAAATATTACTACTATTACTATAAGAAAATAACCTGAAAAACCAGTATATGTAATATATGGCAGTGTGCAAAATCAAAGCAACAAATTTAATACTTTGTACAATAAGAGTCCTTACTTTTAGCAACTCCAGCACATCTGCGTTGCATCGAAGACAATAAATTTGAAATTTTGGTTTCCGATAGTTTTTGCCATTCAGTTTTTAAGGCTTGAAACAGTGGAATATATTTTCAATGGGATTCAAGTCTGGTGATTGTGCCGGCCAATCAAGAACTTCCACCCTATTGACGTTTAACCAATCCTTTACAACCTTCGACGTGTGCTTCGGGTCATTATCGTGCTGAAACACCAATCGAAGCGGCATATTCCATTCAGCATGCGGCATCATTTCCATCTCCATAATGCTTTTAAATTTGAAACGATCCATTATCCCTTCAATCTGGTGAAAGGGACCAACACCATTGGCTGAGAAGCATGTCTACATCATTACGCTACCACCTCCATGCTTTGATGTAACTTTGCAGTTCCGAGGATTGAGTATCTTTCCTTTCCGACATCTAACTTTTGACATACCATCTGAATTGACCACATTGAACTTGGATTCGTCACTGCAAAGGACAGTTCTCCATTTGTCTGTGGACCAATTCAGATGCATTCGGGCGAAATTTAACCTTATGATTAATAGCGAGTTGTTTGGCTTATGTTTATTCTTTTAAAACAAGATATTTTGGAAAGAACCTTTTCTGCAAATGCAGTTTTTTAAGCATAGGCTTTTTCGCAGGCCTATAATTGTTTAAGTTGTTTTCGATTGCTCGTCTTCGAACTGTAGCTGGATTAACGAGTAATTTAAGTGATGTCACAAACGGATCTTTTTTTTTTGAATAAAGCGCAAATTCTTCTATCCATCTTCTCCGATGTTTTTCGTGGTCGGCCTCCCAAACACACTGTTCCTACATATCTCTTTGATTTACCACCTTGATCAAAAAGTTGCCGACCACACCCACCATGTGGCGCTCCCATTGTTCTGATTTGAGTTCTGTTTTTTTTGTTAAGTTGGTAAATCTTGCTGACATTCCCTCTAAATCTTAGCGTCATAGCTTGACATTTGCAAACGTTACGTAGCCAAGAGTACATCTATCACTGTGTGTGTTGGCGATTTTTTAACAATTTTAGAAATGGATTTCAATTTGCAACAACGAACTTGTATTAAATTTTGCGTAAAAAATGGATTTAATGGTACGTGAACGTTGGAAATGATTCTCTAAAGAAAACGGTCGTTTACCAGTGGCACGAGCGCGGCGGTTCAAAAGTGGTCATGAGACAATCGAAGATGATGAACGCAGTGGCAGACCATCGACATCGAAAACCGACGAAAACATTGATGAAGTACGAGTAAAAGAAATGTTGGTCAATAACCGCAAATTAACCATCGGAGAGATAGCGGAGGCCTTGAACATTGCCTGTGGATCCGTCCAAGACATTTTGGTTAATGATTTGGGTTTCCGTCGTGTAGCAACAAAGTTGGTGCCAAAAGACCTCAATTTCATGCAAAAAAGATACTGTGTTGATGACGCAAAAGAGATGTTTTTTTTTGCGAGGCTGAATCCGATCCCACATTCATCAAAAGGATCATTACTGGAGACGAGACGTGGGTTTATGAGTACGCCACGCAATCCAGACATCAAGCAAGTGAATGGCGTTCACCAAATGAGCCGAGACCAAAAAAACCACGTCGTTTTCAGTCAAAAAAGAAGGCAATGCTCACGGCTTTCATGGATTACAACGGTGTAATGCATCATGAATTTTTGCCAGGAGGCCAGACAGTAAACAAAGAGTATTATTTGGGTATGAGACGTTTACGTGAAGCAATTCGCCGAAAGAGACCAGAATTGTGGGCAGAAAACTCGTGAATTTTGCACTATGATAACGCGCCGTGCGTCGCACAGTGCCATCATTATTCGTAATTTGTTGACGAAAAATGCAACAAATACCATCCAACAGCCACCGAATTCACCTGATTTGGCTCCCTTCTTGACGGGGAACGAGTTTCAGCAGCCGAGAGAAAGTAATGGAAAAATCGCAGGAAGCACTGATGAACATACCGAAAACCGAATACAAAAAATGTTTCGAGGATTGGATCAAGCGCTGGCATAAGTGTGTTGCAGTCGATGGGGATTACTTTAAAGGGGACAATATAGATTTAGATGGATAAACTTATATTTCCAATTTTTTGAATACATTCCAAGAACTTTTTGGTAGTATATATTTTGATTAGCCGAAACAATGGATCTGTTTATACATATAATATTTCTAGGCTATAGAAATTTGAGGCTCTCCATTAAAAAACTGTTCAATTATTTGAGATTTAATTTCATCACTAAATTTATTTCGAGCCATAGTTGTAGATCCACTAGCAAGAATGATATCCCTGTGACTGATCTACGACTACGACTCACTTCCTTATACGTAGGTAAGCATATAGCAGAACACGTAAAAGTACCGCCAACTCTTTTTTTTCCTGTTTTTGGGAAATAAGGAAATTGTTGGTTTAGTTTTGCACACTGAAATATATTGCATATACTTGTTGTTGTTGACATTTTCTTACATACGAGTTGTTATTGTTTTGGAAACTACGTTCTCTTGTTTCTGCTTCATCATTACATAAAGCTACATCTAATTTTTTTTTTAGAAAGTTCATTAGGAAAAAAATTATTTACATTTATACGTTCGAACTAAATTTGTTACTTTTGTTTTGCACAATACTGTATATAGTTTTCATGTTTAAGTAATTTGAAATTTATTAGTTTATAAATTTTTTCATTATAAAAACAGACCATGAAATTCATTTAACATGATTTTATACATTTTATATTCGAGTATAAATCCGTATCATAAAATTAATGTGATACTTGGCATTGAAGTTGAGAAACTAATGCATCAATATCTGGTTCGATTGACGTGGTTGCAATTCATAGGCAGTCCTCAAGATGTTTATCGAACATGTTGGTTCTAGAAATAATATCTTTCATTCTTGAAAATAGTTGTTCACATACGTGCTTCCAAACAATGATGACATGAATAACGCATGACTGTGCAGTGCGGGATATTTGTCTCTGATTTATAAAAGTCCAACAAAGAGACGTGATCAAATTTCTCTTTAAGTTGGATGTCAGATTGGAACTCTATGCATTCCATTTGAAAATTTGCTGGGAGCATAACTATATCCACTGCAAATGGAGTCGCAAAAATACGAAAATTATGATTATTTCTGTTTTCGAAGTCTTTTGTCAAATCGAAAGGTAAGCCTGCATATTTTTCCCCATTTTTAGAAATATACCATATGTTTGGAAAACGTGTTGAAATGCAAAAAGTTGTTTGCATTTAATTGGGCCTGCCATAATTGTAGTTTTACCTGGAAAGTGTTTATTGTTTGAAACAGTGGTTGGTTTTTGCCTTGAAGACGCATGTTTCAGTCATTTAAATTGTTTTTTTTTTTTTTTTTTTTGAGCGTGTAGCTAGGTGAAAATCGTTGAAAGACATCGCTTGCGAGCTTTGCGAAAGTGTGGGATTTGAATCACCCACTAAAAACATCCAGAGAAGGCATGATGTTACCATCCCTCCACAGCAATCACACCTAGTTGTCAGACTAATCAGCAATTTTGTTCTACTTTGTACTTATGCACTCATGTACTGTTTTAAAGGAACTAAATTTGGTTTGTTACCTTTTGTTTTTTTATTCGTTCGTGCTATTCCAAAATCAACCTCCGAAGTGACAAACGTTTTTTAAAAAGACCAAAACCATTAATTTTTTCCACAAAATAGTTTTATTAACATATAAATTATTTTTCTACATAGTCTCCGTTTAAATCTATGAATTTTTGGTAACGTATAACGAGCTTTTGTATACCCTCCTTAAAAAATGGCACCGCCATTGCGTTGAGGCATTGATTCACACCGTTCATAAGTTACTCATTACTTCCAAAATGTTGAGATGCAATGGATGATTACAATTTTAGGAAAAGGTGATAATCACTTGGTGCCAAATCAGGACTGTAGGGAGGGTGATCAAAAATATCCCAATTGAACTCCTCCACTAAAGTTTTTGTGCGTGCAGTAGTGTGTGGTCGTGCGTTGTCATGCAGAAGCACCACACCTTTGGTAAGCATTCCTCGTCTTTTGTTCTTGATTGCTCTTCTCAACTTACGTAGAGTTTCACAGTAAACCGCTGCATTTATTCTGTTTCCAAGTTCCATAAACTCGGTCAACAATATGCCTTTACTGTCCCAAAACACTGTGGCCATCATTTGTCGATAGGAAAAAGTTTGTTTGAATTTTGTTGGCTTGTTTGGGGAATGAGTATGAGTCCATACTGGACCCAAGTTTCATCTCCAGTCACAATTTGCAGTAAAAATTCTTCACCTTCCATTTCTAAACGTTCGAGAAATGCTTTGAATTGACACGTTGGGTCTTGGGAACGTCTGTGAGCTGTTTTGGAACCCAACGGGCACAGAACTTGTGGTAACCCAAGTTTTCAGACGCGATTCTGTATAGAGTAGTTCGAGAAATTTCGGAAAATCTTGTCGCCTGTTTTCTCGAACGAATTGGTCAATTTGGTGAACCACGTCTTGATTCGTGATCGATTTGCGCCCTTGGCCGCCTTCACTATACACATCTATGCGTCCGTTTTTAAATTGTTTACACCTATCACGTACCGAACCATCACTCATCACTATATTGCCGTAAACAGCACATAACCGACTATGAATTTGAGCTGCGGCATTTCCTTCGGCTTGCAAAAAACGAATTACACTTCGTACCTCACAGGCGGCGGGAGATAAAATTGTATTCTCCATGTTAAAACGGCAACTATTGGAAAAATACTGAACGAAAACGGTCGAAACTTGGCATATTATTAGAAAATAATGTCCTGGCTTCGACATGCAGAAACACGTCACCGAAGTGCACGTATGTAATGAATTGTAACACATCGGAGGTTGATTTTGGAATAGCCCTCGTACTTTGTTTTGAAAGCATTGTATGCTTTGAAGATTTGTCTTACTTGTGCACCCCCATAACTGGAGGCCATATGTCCAAATTGGTTTTAATATTTGCTTGTAGAGAAGCAGTTTATTGTAAATTGAGAAGCATGAATACCTTCCTATGAGCCAATACAATTTATTATATCGTATATTTAGTTCATCACGTTTTTTCTTGACATGCGTTTTCCAGCGCATCTTTGCGTCCAACGTCAAGCCAAAGTATTTAGCTGAGTTCGAATGCAGAACTACTTTATTATTTATATACACAGGTATGTGTTGTACGTTTTTATTTGTAAAGTCAATTACAAACCGACTTTAGTTCATTTAATTTACTGTCCTTTGCAGTTTTTCTGTAACTTTCTGTACGGGTTTTCCTACTGCAAGTACAGCAGTATCGTCTGCAAAAGTGGCAACAGTAGTTTCGTCATTTTGTGGTAGGTCGTTCGTGTATAGGAGGAACAGTACGGGTCCCAATACACTGCCTTGCGGTACTCCAGCTTTGATGTGTTTCAATGCGGAGTACTCATATTCTTGTTTAATTCTAAATAATCGTTTCATTATATACGACTCTATGTAGTATTTCATAGTACTCTTTTGGAAGATATTTTTGTAGCTTACGGACTAATCCTTTGTGCCATACTTTATCAAAAGCCTGTGTTACATCAAGGAAGATGGTAGAACATATTTGTTTTTCTTCTAAAGCTTTTTCTACTATATCAGTTATTCTGTGGATCTGATCTATAGTTGAGTATTTATCTCTGAATCCAAACTAATGGTTTGGGATCAGTGTCTTTTCTTCTAGAATCGGATGGAGTCGTTTTAGAAGGATTTTTTCGAATAGCTTAGACAGGGTTGGGAGCAATGATATCGGCCGATATGACATTACTTCAATTGGGCAATTTTCCCGGCTTAGATACCATAATAACTTCCGCGACTTTCCAAATACGTGGAACATACCTTAGTCTGAACGCTGCTATTTTTTTTAATACCTTTTTTAGGCAGTTTTTTTTCAGAATTTCAATAATAACGGGTATTGTAGATCAAATTCCGGACCTTTTTTTGGGTTGACATTTTTTGTTATTTCTTTGGCTGGAATCGATCTCTCGTTTTCGTACATTTCCGTTTGTTGGGAATTATTATTATCGTCGTATGGCTTAAAGACGTTTTCAAGATGTTCCGCAAATAGATCCGCTTTTTGTTTGTTTTAGTCCAGTTACCACTGCTGTTTTTCACTGCCAGTGATGCCGTTGGTCTTTTCATTTTTTTTTTTGTAGCCTCGTTTGCGAGCTCGTCTCTTTTCAGATATAATGTCGCAAACTTCTTTGGGATACACGTTTCTTTTTACTTTGCTATTTAAATTCAGGTGTTACAGCCCATGCAGCCTTTTGTATAGCTAGGGTGAAGGACTGTACTTCACTTTCTAATTGCTCTATTGTTCGATGTGTTCATCTATTAAATATCTGAAATATATCCAGTCAGTTAGTTTGTTTACTAGACGTGGGTTGTATTCCTTCATTATAATTTTATTACCAAGTGTAAGCAGCATGGATGAGCGATCTGAGTTAAGATCTGGTCTTACCTTGGGTAGTATTTGAGGAGATATATTGTAGTATTCTTAGTTAAGAAGAAGTCCACAACATTCGGGATTTTGTTCCTATCTGTGCACTTCATTCCATGGCGATATTTCATCAATCTTGCATTTGATTTCATCCTCTGAAATGTAGACTATTTTGGTGTTTGGCACTAAAGATTAGGCAGCGGAAGCAAAATCTTTGGCAGACTGCACAATTAAACCGTTGCCTTGAGGCATAGACTTTTGTTTTACTAAACGTTTAATATTTCCACCAATTCCATCGACGATACCCTTTCCATGCGAAGTCGCAAAATGAAGAGTTAAATTTTTTACTTACATAATGAAGGAGCTTAGCCATATACTTGTTTTTGAATTCGGAAGATGGACCATCACTCCATATTACATTGGTTATATCTTCACTTCTCCTTTCAGACATAATAGAGTCTAATATTGGGTATATAACTTAATTCGTTATAAAACATGTACAATAGTATTATTCAAAGTATTGCCCATCTAAAGCTATGGCTTTTTCCCATCTTTCTGGCAATTTGTGGATCCCATCCCAAAAGAACTGCGCCGGCTTGGCAGCCAAGAATGAATCAATGAATGCTCTGATGTGAACCGTATTTCAGTGAAGGCGTTCTGCATCGACCGGAACAAATGGTAGTCAGAAGGGGCAAGGTTTGGGCGGGTGGGGTAAGACTTCCCATCCACTGTTTTCCAAATAGTTCTTAACCAGAATAGCAACGTGGGGCCGAGCGTTGCTATGATGGAAAATTATTGCCTCGTGTCTGGTCGCATATTTCGGGCGTTTTTCGGCCACTGCTCTCTTCAAACGGATTAATTGTGTTCGGTAGCGTTGTCCATTGATGATTTCACCCGGTCTTAGCAGCTCATAATACAGCACACCCATTTGATCCCACCAAATACAGAGCATTACCTTCGCGCCATGGATATTCGGCTTTGCCGTTGATTTGGATGGTTGGCCGGGTTTCACATATAATTTTTTGCACTTGGGGTTGTCGTAATGGATCCATTTTTCATCACCAGTAACAATCCGATGCAAAAATGACTTCCTTTTGTGGCGTTCCAGCAGCATTTCGGACATGCAAAACCGCCTTTCGACGTCTCTCGGCTTGGGTTCATGTGGAACCCAATTTCCTTGCTTTTGAATACATCCAGCTGCTTTTAAACGTTTTGAAATGGCTGCTTGAGTGACATCCAAAGATTCTGCGAGCTCTTCTTGTGTTTGGCAACAATCTTCATAGAGTAATGCTTCCAGTTCTTCATCTTCAAACTTTTTTGGCTGCCCAGGACGTTCATCGTCTTCCAAGCCAAAATCACCACTTTTAAATCGTGCAAATCACTTTTGGCACGTTCGCTCAGCTAGCGCATGTTCACCATAAACTTCCACCAAAATACGATGACTTTCGGCAGCAGTTTTCTTCATATTAAAGTGATGAAGAAGAACTCCCCGCAAAAACACTTTTTCAGGCACAAAGTTCGACATATTTGAGTGAAAAAAAAAATATTGTTGTTTACGCTTCAAATGAATGACGTGCAATGAGAGTAGCATAATAACAATGAAATAATACAAGTTACGCCATCTCTTAGCAAACCGCACGAATTAAGTTATAGACCCAATATACTTTACCAGCAGTGTGAATTGGGAGTTGTATCACATAGCACATATTTGAAAAAACTTTGGGAATAAGGGATGTTTAGTCCTTTGAGCTTCATTATAAAATTTTCGTGGATAAGACATTTACAACATTCATTTGGAGTATCGTTTAGAAGTAAGCTGTTTTTCGGACGTAAACTACAATACAAAATTTGGAAAAACCAATTCTTATATCTACAAACTCTTCTTTGAAAATGAAGAAAGCTGCCTTGAGAAACATTGTCATATAATGTTTTTGAAGGATCCTTTTTTGACCATTTTCCCAAACAGCTATACTGTCTTTTAGGCCAGGACAAGTATACACAATATCAGGCCTGTAAAAAAAATTCTGTCACAATTTTTTTCCTCCTCTGTATGACCTTTTTCAGTTTTTGAACTAGCATCCATATCTGTAGCGAAATGTATCCCTATACGGTCCATCACACCTTTGACTACACATTTTTTCGTTTCCAGACAAGTGGGAAGACTTCTTAAGCATTTAAGAACGGTTCTGGTATATGTTTGACGACACCTATAGGGGTAATAATTCGTAGTTATGGCGACGTCGGCGTTTTGGGAAGTAGTTGGTAACGATTCCGTTTTTTGTATTCTTTGCCTTTCCCTCTCCCGGCGTTTCTGATCTTTTTTTCGCTTCCTTGATTCTTCTAGATCTATTCTAGACATACCTTCCTTTAGTGATTTTCTATAATTTTTTGCTCTCTCGTTTTCTTTTTATCTATATTCTGGATCCGTCAGTTTCTTCTTATTCCTATATTTCATTGCTCTAACAGCATCTGAACAGGCTTTAACATTTTCTTTTGCTTGCTGTCTTTTAACCTGCTGTAGCTCTTTTGCTACTACACACCCTCTGTAGTTAGATGGGTGTCTTTCGCTACCATTGGCGCATTTAGTGACTGCATTTTTTCCCCTTATGCAGCCTTTTGTATGGTGGTCTCCTGTATATTTAACGCATGCTTCTGACAGTTCTTGCATTGAGGAACTAGCTTTGATTTCCGCAAAGGATGAATTTGTACTTTCATTCCTAGGATATCTTTAATTTCATAAATTTTCTTGATGTCTTCATCTTGCTCAAAAGTGAGCATGAACATTGGGAGCGGTGCTTTACTCTTGTACTTAAGCATGTTCAAGCATGTTGAAGTTTTCCTTCTTTAGGTCAGACGCAATGCGTGTAGTGTACTAGATGGAGTGAGTGAGTGCTACAGCAAAAAAGGTTATGATGCCTTGAACTCCGTTCATATTGAGGCAGACATGCCAAATTTCAGTGCGATACTGTCTTTAGTTTTGTTTTGACAGCTGATTGTTGTTGACGTGTTTGGCATCATGTTGAGTATGCACAAAAATGATTTTCGTTCTCTCATAAAACATTATTTTTTGAGAGGCAAAACGGCGAAGGAAACTAAAGAAAAGTTGGATAAATATTATGGGTCTAATGCTCCGTCAGATTACACCGTCAAATGTTGGTTTCGAGAGTTTCGTGGTGGTCGCAACTCCACTACCGATCAAGTCCGCAGCGGCAGGCCCTCCGATGCGGTTACAGAGGACAATGTCAAAAAAATACGTTGACTGACCGGAAAGTGAAGTTGCGCGAGCTAGCAGATACCACAAAGATTAGTACTGAGCGCACACGCCATATTTTGGGCAATATTCTGCATATGAAAAAGTTATCTTGCCGCTGGGTGCCGCGCATGCTCACTCCTGACCAATAACACGAACGCGAGAGCACTTCGAAAGAATGTTTGGACTTGCTGATGCGGAATCGGGCGGACTTTTGGCGTCGATTGGTAACTGGATTTGGATCCCTCGGACTATTATCTCTTCCCAAACCTCAAAAGATGGCTCATCAATAAAAAAATTCAGCTCACGCGAGGAAATCATCGACGCCACGGAGGAGTATTTTGCAGACCTTCCGGAAAATTGCTTTTCGGACGGGATCAAGAAGTTGGAAAATCGCTGGAATAAGTGTATCAAACTAAAAGAGGACTATATTGAATAATATAAAAAAACATTAAAAAAAAAAAGATTTAATTCGCAAGGAGGCCACTTTTCACTCCATCTAGTAGTTTCTTTGCAACAACATTTATTGGTCTTGTTTGTTTATTTTCAAACGAATACCATTGAACTTTTTTCTGGTTTAGCATTTTTGTCAAGTTTCTGTAGGCTTCTTCGTTATCCGCATTAATTTTAACATCATTACTATTTAGGAGAGCTGTATTAGGTTTTATTTTATTATTATTTTTTATTATATTTATTTTTTCCTCTAGAATATTCAATAAGCCTTCGTACTTCGTAATACAGAGCACTATAATTGGGGAAGGCTTTATTGGGTTGAGTGGTTTGGTTTCTTTGTCTTTCATCTTATCCGGGCTTTTCTGGGTCACTTTTGGTGGTGAAAGCTCCGGAGATATGCTTATTTTTCTTTTTTATGTTCCTTTTTGTCATACTGAAAGGTGGTTCTGTCTCTCTTTGCAGTTCTTCTTCATCCGTAGAGTACACTACAGTTTTAGGTATCTGCCCATTTTTATTGTTATTATTGACCTGTTCTTTGAGCAGCTGCACTTCGAGCTTTAATTTATCAATTTCGCTTGCCACTTGTTCACTGAGTTGCTTAAAATTGTCTCTTCCTCACAGGTTTTTTTTGTAATAAGCCTCCAACATCGAATATGTTGGTTGGGATGGCGGTGTTCTTACCAATTTACGACTCTTTATGAAAGGGCCATCTTTTAGCAATAAATGGTTCCCCCCAGAATCCATGAAACCGGCCTCCGAAGAGGGTGGATTTACCAGTTTACCTGGCGTGCCACCTGGGGTAGTTATATTATTAGTTTTGCTCATTGCATATTTTCATTTTGGGTTAACTTTTTTTCAAAAAGTTTAAAAATTTTGACTTTAGTCGCCGCTTATGTCAGGCATGCCTATCTCGGGTAAATTCTAGCCCCCTACCCGAATCGGAGTCATTTAAATGAGCAATCAAATCTACAAAAAATGGTAAATTTGTAAGCAAGTCGGCATTGTCAAGTTCTGGCACAGATTTAGCTTTCGATGTCATAAAAGATTTGATTTCATTAAGTATGTCATAAAATCTTTTTAGCATTTGTCCTCGATTGAGCCACCTCACCTCTGTAAAGTATACGATATCGCTATACTCAGCATCAACATTTTTGAGAAATTCTTTGAATTGGCGATGATTCAATCCGCGGGCTCTTATAAAATTTACAGTTTTGACGACGATTTGCATAACATGATCCATGTTTACAGCTTTTCCGCATAAGTTTTCTTGGTCTAATATACAATGGTACTTCATCAAATGAGAATTTTCGACAGCAATGGCATCGTCTTCTATTAATTTTACAAGCGTCTCTCTTTTGCCGATCATAGCTGGGGCACCGTCCGTAACTACCCCAGATATATTGGAAATAGACAAAGAAAATAGCGTTAATGCTTTTTTTTCACAGCTTCATATAGATCTATTGGTTTTGCCGTGTCTTTTAACGGTTCTAAAAATTTCTGCAGTTACACTACAAGGGTTGTCTGAAAATGATACAAGACATTTTTTCTCAAATTTTGTTTTTATTTTTCTACTATCTATCCTTGTAACTCTACACACTTCTCCCAGCGATGCTCCCATCTCGCTAACGCGTCCAAATAGTACTTAGCGTTTTTCTCTGCAAAATAATTGTTCACGAAGGTGATTGCCTTCTCATTTGACGAAAATCTCTGTCCTCCGAGCGCAGTTTTTAGATGAGGGAACGAAAAGAAATCGCTTGAGGCTAGATCTGGTGAATAATTCGGATGGTCAAGCAGTTCAAACCGTAATTCATGGATTTTCGCCATGGCAACCGCTGAGATGTGAGACGGCGCGTTGTCTTTGTGAAACAGGATTTTCTTTTTCTGCAAATGTGGCCGTTTTTCCGCAATTTCTGCCTTCAGCTTGGCAAGTAATGATGCGTAGTATGCTCCTGTAATGGTTTTTCCTTTTTGAAGACAATCAATTAAGATAACTCCTTTACTATCCCAAAAAACAGTCGCCATCACTTTCCCAGCCGAAAAAACAGTTTTTGCTTTTTTTGGAGCCGGCTCGCCCTTTGCAGTGCACTGTTTTGACCGAATTTTTGTTTCGGGCGTATAATGTTGTATCCAAGTTTCATCTACAGTAATTAATCGGCGCCAAAACTCGGATTTATTGCGCCTAAACTGCACCAACAGAGCGTTGGAAATGTTCATTCGAATACGTTTTTGATCTAACGTAAGCAAACGCGGCACCCAACGCGCGAACAGCTTTCTCATGCCTAAATCTTGATTTAATATGTAACAAACACGTTCTTTGGACATCTACTATCTCTCTCACTTTAATTCGGCGGTCGTCTAACACCATTTGGTGAACTTTAGCAATGTTATCGTCAGTGGTTGCAGTTTTTGGATGTCCCGAACGTTCATCATCTCCCAAGCTCTTACGGCCACGTTTAAATTCAGCTGCCCAAAATTTCACTGTGGTAAATGATGGTGCAGAGTCCCCATACACAGAGTCCAACTCATTTTTGATTTGCGTAGGCGTATTGCCTTTCAAAAACAACAATTTACTCGTAATAACAGCTCGATACTCAATTTTTTCCATTTTCACTAAAAGCACTCACATGGACTCGCTCAAACGACTGTCAACCAAAAACTGCGCATCCAAAATGACTGAAACTTCCGTAAGTAACTGCCAAAAGATGCACAACTAGCATTCACTAGCGTTTATTGACGAGTGGCGCAATCTTTACGGAAACGTTTTAGACAACCCTCGTATAAGTCGTAGGTGGATTTTCTTCTACAGTTCTCCCAACTTCTTCATTGTCAAAAACCTCTTGTGGTCTCCTCTTTGGCTTAGTTTCTAGCGAAAAATCTATTTTAATTCTCCAAACTTAGTAAACCAGTTTCGAACTTTTCTCTCGCTACACGTAACCAAACGCACAGTTAATTCGACGAAAAGCTGCAGCTGAGTTAACTTTTTCTTGAATTGGAAATGGATAATTGCCCTTAAATGGATTTGTGAAATCATTTTCTATGTAAGGAAAATAGATAACTTAATGAGCTAATAGTACAATTTTTTTGTATCGTTGGAAATGTTAAACTGCCCTTTTTAAAAAAAACTGCAACTTTTTCGTTAATAATTGTACACGAACACTTCTTTCTTTTTCGCTGTTTACAACTTGCCTATCTCCTACTCTAAGTCAATTGAAGTAAGTTGACTATATCTTCTCCTTTCGGGGTGGACCTGTACCTCAACAAATAAAGTTCTTCAGTTATCGCACTCATTGGTCAACTACTTCCGGTTGCACTTTCTAAGACGATTGAGGTCTTGTTGCACTTGTGGGCGCCGCTTAAGGCGAGGTCTTTCTCTACTGTGTTTTCCTTCTAGGTAGGTTTTAATCCCGAACTACCTCAAATTTATATTTACCTCCTGACGCTTCTCCCTTTCTTTTTGACATGATAAACTTTTTGTTGTCCTTATACAAGGCTAAACCCGCTTCTGCCGCTTCTGTTTCAATACTTGCCAACATCCCAGTGATATCTCACTTTGATAGGGACCAATCGATTCGTTGAGAAATACATAGTATCAGCCATTAACCCATAATTCGGATTAAAGGAACTTGTTCCTGATCTAAAGAACATTTATGCCTTGGCTTGGAGAGTCTTTAATCTTGTGGATCCGGCAGATGATGCTGAGGTTCCATTTATCAGGCATACTTCCTTCCGACCAAATATTGCAAATGAGTTGGCATATACTCACTACTAAGTCGTCTATTCCTGGCTTAACTAGCTTGGTAGGTAGGCCGTCTGGTTCGGCAGCTTTTTTATGCTTAAGTTTAGGTATTGCTATCTTTACGTCAAATTTGGTCGGCTAGGCTGGAAATCTTAGCTTCCATCGTCCAGATTGAGTGGTACGGTCTGCCTGAGAATGAATTTTGGATCATCCTCGCTGTTTAACAGCTTGCAGGAATGATTTTTCCTCAGCACCGACTGCGACTGCTCATGTTGAGAGGTATCTATTCGGCTTTTGTTGGCTAAACAAGTTCTCTTTATTCTTTGATAAAATTTCCGAACATTGTTCCTGGCATATCTCCACCATCCATATTCTTGATTGCTCGCTTCTCATACTTTTCCTTTCTTTCTCCGCAGAAGCAGATATTATTTACTTCTTCTTTTCAGTTGAGAGCTGGTGTTGGTATATCAAATACTCATTTCTATTTCAGTATCCTAAAAAATCCGCACACATTGAGTTCCAAATACGTTAAAGTAGCAAATATAAGAAATCTGCCGTACTGACTGTTGATTCAGTGAAACCAAGACTGGGCATTGTGTTGCTAGTTTTTTCTTGCCCACCACCCGTACTTCTAAGTTAAATAAGTCAAGCCCCGTTGGAAGAGAATAGTAATCAATGAAAGCCAGTGGACGTAAAATATACTGCCGACTCTAATCGTATAACACCCAGGGACTGAAAGCCATCTATAGCTGCTTTAAATATTAACTTTGCTGCCAAGTTGACTGTTCTTACTGTCTTGTTAGGTTTGAGTCTAAGGATACTAAAGGGTCTTCCACTAAGCGCTCCCTATCTTTGCCAAATGTCCGCCGCGCGGCTTCTCTGGTTGGCGCGCATCCGAAATGTCCAATTTGGCGCATAAATCAGGCTGAATTTAACGAATAGCATGAGTTATGTTAAGGACCGCTGTGGTTTGCGGCTTACTCGAGTAGACCTGCTACTTCAGAAAACCCCACAAGAAAAAGCCTGACGGGGTCAAATCGCACGATTTCGGTGGCCAGTTAACATCGCCTCCATGTGAGATGACCGTGCCCTCGAATCGCAGAATTTCCAATGTCACATGAGCTGTGTGGCGCGTAGGCCACACAGGCCAAAAGAAATTGGTAATCATCGATCTATAGGGCTCGCCGTTGACTGTGATGGCCTGGGCAACGTCGTTTTCAAAGAAATATGGACCGATGATGCCGCGCCGCCAGCCCAAAATCCACACCAAACAGTGACTTTTTCGGGATGCATTGGACGCTCTTGGATCTCCCAAATTCGACAATTTTGTTTGTTGATGTAGCCATTCATCCAGAAATGGGCCTCATCGCTGAAGATGAAAATTAGGGTCAATTTCCAACTGCTCCAGAGCCCATTCAGCGAACACACGTCGTTGTCTATGGTCATTTACCTTCAGCTTCTGGGTCAGTTGAATTTTGTACGGGTGCAGGCCCAAGTCACGACGCAAACTTCGCCAAGTTGTGGTCTGCGATAGGCCGACTTCTTGTGAGCGACGCGAAATCGACTGCCTCGGATTCTCCTGCACACTCTCACGAACGGTGGCGATGTTTTTAGCAGATCTTACTTTTCGTCGACGTACGTGTGTTGGTTTATCGTTTAGTGAACCAGTGGAGTCAAATTTATCCACCACACGGCGAAGCGCGCGGAACATTGCCCGAACGGAAAACCCATTTTGATAAAACAAATTTATCATTTGCACGTGCTGTTGAACGCTATGTCCGTCCATGGTGATTTGGCAAAACAGACTGAATAAATGACAGCCAATTTGACAGATGTAGCTTCAACAATATGACCCCCTATAAACTGTCAAAGTTCGAAAGTCCCTATTGGAAGACCCTGCATAAGTATTTCCACGTTGATTGAATTTTGACTATCATAATGTCCCTACAGATGTTCTTTCTCTCTTTTTGGTGAAGCCTGTGGTATTCTTGTCATTTGAAGAGCTGGGGGGTAACTCCGACCTTCATTGTTGCAGCGTTGTTTTTTATGCATTTTATTTTGTTGGGTTTTTTGTTTATGTTTTTGTCTGCATCTATCTTTCTTGCTCTGTTATTTTTGTAGAAATCTTATTCCGTGCTGGAAAATTTGTTCCTGTACGATAAATTTGATATTATTGACGAGGCACTGAAAGCCTGTCGGCCTAGGTCATATTAGTGATCATCGGCAGAGTTCTCGTAGCGAATCTTCTTCACATTTCCTCACAATATTACGGATGTTGGCTTAGAGTGCCTCAAGTGACTGGGGAGCGTTGGCATAAACCTCCTCTTTCACATGGCCCCAAAGAAAAAATTCACATGGTTTTAAGTCCCAGCATTACACCATTTGAGTGTCACGTAACACTGTGTTGTCGGAAATAAACATCTAATGTACGAGTAATTAAAAGACCTCTGTATAAGGAATCAATTAAATGTTTGATTTGGATCGAATTGTTGATATCAATATGGCATCATTGAAATGTCTTCCATAGAACCGCTTACATGAGTAGATACGCTGGACCCAATTTTCCATAACCTTTTCGTATAATTCGGACGACATTACAGCAATTTCACGTCGAATGTTCGCCACTAAGTCTTCTAATGCTTCTGGGTTATTTGCATAGTTTAGAGACGCAATGTAGTTCTAAAGAAAAAAGTCTAAATTGCACGATTGGGGCGACGAATTGACAGTGTCATTTCTGGTAATAAGACGAGCAGCGAACTTCGTCTTCAGCAAGTCGATTGCGACACTGTCCGATTAAAACCTCATATCCGCTAAGCCTTCCAGCTCTGATTTATCTTGAAAAAAATGGAGTAGCGATGGCAGTCTCCACATCGATATAATCACCTCGTCAGCATCATCTCGGAAGAAGTCAGTTTTTTGGTATACACTTGCGGTCATAAAAACCGCACCATATCAAAATAATTGAAAAATTGTTAATAACTACGATAATAATTTTTATAATGAAATGAAATTTTTGTTGAGTACTCCGCAGTAGTTTATAAGTATTTCTATCTAATTTCCATCTGTTTATTGAAGAAAGATATTAACAAAGAAAGAAAAACCAGTTAATTTTCTTATTTTTTTAAAATATTTTAATACAGCCATTGGTTAACAAAATCAAACGATACATTTTTTATGTATGTGTATATAAGATGCTTAGATATGTCACTTTTACCAAAAAATTATCAATACTGAGTTGCTCCTCCGTTGGCGGTTATAACCGCTTTTATTCTAGAAGGCATCGAGTTTACTAGAAGTTCAGTAATATCCCTTGAGATTTCAGTATTCCATACATGTTCCAGAACTTCATTTAGCTTTTTTTTACTCTCTGGTTTATGTTCAGCCACCTTACTTTTCATTACATGTCACAAGTGTTCGATTGGGTTTAAATCGGGCGAATTAGCTGGCCAGTCTAGTCTGGTAATTCCGAGGTCATCAAACGTTGTCTTGAAAAGCTGAAAATTATTGAAAGACTCTAGTTACTTGTCTGTTTATTATTTATAAAGTAGACATCTAAAAGTTGATTTATAACACTTTACTTACGGATTTGGCGCGGTGGCAAGGTGCAGAATCATCTTGAAAAATGCACTTGTCAGTATACGAATGATGCTGCTCAATTGCTGGTACCAAAAACTCCCTTACTACTTCTCCATACTTTTGAGCGTTCATAGTTCCATTAACAAAGTGCAAAGGGCCCAAAACGTAAAAAGAAAAACATCCCCAAACCATCTGGCTTTGAGGAAACTTCGCTGTTTTGACTATGCACTCGTCCTTGAACATTTCACCTGCTGACCATCGTACGTATGGCAAATTGTCGGCACACAACAAATTAAATTTACTTTTATCGGACCATATCACACATCGCCAATCATCCTGCGTCCAATCTTCGTACTTTTTTGCCCACGTCAAACGAGCTTTTTTAATTTTTGTGGTTAGGAGAGGTTTTTTCACTGGTCGTCTTCCATATAAACCTATCTCTCGTAGCCGTCGGCGTATGGTTTCGGCGCCTAGATCAACTTGATGAAATTCACTCAGCTCTGCTCTTATACGGACAGCACTTTTAAAGCGATCTTTCATGCTAATTCGTTGTAATACATTGTCCGTCTTCTGGGTTGTTTTACGTTTTCGTCCCGAGCCTTTTTTCCTTTCCAGTGGATCCAAATTTTCTTTTTTCTTCATCAATCGCACGATAGTTGAATGACAGCATCCTATTTTAACCGCAATCTCACGATAGCCAAGCCCTGAACTTTTTCGTCCCGAGTCAGTTGATGATATTTACCAGACATATCACTTTTTTTTTACTTGTTACCGTCACAACTCAATTGAAACAGATTTTTTTTGCACTGAATACGAGGCCGAACTCCGCTATGGGGAATACCCTTCATAAGTATGGGAAAAACCCTTACAATCTGATGTAATTAGGCATTTTTTGAGAACTCGAGTATCATAGCTGCTGTTGGAACACCTCCGGCCAACATAAAACCATTTAACCAAAAATTTTCCTCGTCACTGAAGATGATATTTCGGTGCGAATCCGGATCTTCCATCTTCAATAGAGCCCAATCAACAAAAACGATAGGTTTTACCGTTCGGATCAATACGGTGTTATACGGGCGTAGAGTCAAGTTTTTTGGGAAATTACGCCGCAGTTTTTTTTGTTTTTTTTTTTTTTAAATAAAAAGAACTTAACACTGAAGAGGGTATTACTACTCTTAAAATGCCGGAGCACGTGCTAAGTTTTTTCGGAAAATTGGATAGAGACAGAGAGAGAGAGAAAGATTTTTGGGCTCAGTGGTTATTTCGCTCCATGGGTGGCATTCAACATTTAATAGGGAGACTAAATTACTGGTGGAAATTGGACTTGATGTTATATTTAGTCAACCATTCATCTCACATGATTTTGGTTGCTTGAAAAAAAGTCTTTCGGTCACGGCTGGTATTGAATCCCGAACCGTCCGATTGGGAAGCCAACACATTACCACTTGAGCCACGGCCAACCAGTGGCAGTGACGTTCGAGAGATGCCAAGCTGTTGAAAACAGCGCGGGATCGATTGATTGCGGCCTTGACTTACCGACTCGGTACAGCCGCAATGTTCTCTTCACTTTTGGCGTTTCGCCATATACAGGGTGAGTTTTTTAACTTAAGACATCCAAATTACTCGAAACGTATGAAATATCGCGAAAAATGTTTCAGACAGAATTCACAAGGTTCTGAAGGGGACATAAGATGGTGACCACGAGTTTGGCCTTGAGACCCATTTTCAAGGTCAAACGAAGGTCACTTTTGATTTTTCAAATGATAATTCCTGATTTTCATTGCTCAGTCGTATTGCTCGTAGGCTTGTCATTTGTTTTTACATACTGCGTTTATCATAGCCCAGAAACAACGACGTGGACCTAGCAGTATTTTATTTCCTTCGGGGTGATTAATTAAAGTGGGTACCCTTGCCTCCCACTGTTGAATCATTGAATTCTTCCCATTTCGACGTTTATTTCCAGAGACTATTTCAACAAATGTTCGAAAATGTGATCATTCACTTCAATACACTTGCCTATCTGCACTCTAAATGAACCAACAGAACCGAGAAGTATTTCTGGCGTAATCTTCCGGCAAGCTTCAGTTATATTCGTCTTTTCATGTCCTCACGTGTTGTTGGCTTTTTTCTGTAAACCTCACTTTTTAAGTAGCCCCACAAGAAGAAATCAAGTGACGTAAGATCAGGTGATCTAGTAGGTCATTGCCTCGGACCCCCTCGTCCGATCCATCGTTGATGGTAAACATTGTTTAATACGCCCCGGGCTACTTGGGCATAATGGGCTGGATAACCATTATGTTGAAACCACATTGTTTGTCGCAACTTCAATGGCAGTTCTTCTAGTAATACAGGTAGATGGTCCCGCAAGAAGTTTGCATACTTTTCGCCATTCAAGTTGTCTTCAATAAAATATGGACCTATTAATTTATCCCCAATAATTCCCGCCCAAACATTAACATTCCAAGGGTGCTGGCGTTCAACTTGTCGCAACCAAAAAGGGTTTTCGGTAGCCCAGTAATGCATATTATGTTGATTGACCGCACCGTGATTGGTGAAAGTCGACTCATCAGAGAATGACACCTTGGCGAAGAAAAGGGGGTTTCGTTCAATTTGCTGAAGTGCCCATTGACAAAAGGAAACCCCTTTGCGAAAATCCTCTCTAGAAAGTTCTTGATGCATTGAAACATGATAAGGATGGTATTTATGTCGATGTACGAGTAATATCTTACAGACAGTCGTTTGAGAAATTCCTGATTCACGACTTATTTGGCGAGTGCTAATGTGAGGATCGTGTGGGGTGGCCTTGGTGTAGTGGTACTAGCTATCGCTTCTCACTCGGAAGGTCAAGGTTCGAATCCTAGCCACAGCAAGTTTTCATTTGTATATTGTAATTGGAACTCAGTCAGAAAAATCTGCGTGTGAAGGCATAACACTGACATGTAGATTTGGCTGTTGTAGGGTTTTTCAAGCACAAAACAACCGTTAAAATTCACAACCTCACCATTCCGAGAAAAGAAAAATATCTCCGCCCTATTTGGACTCCCACCCCTGGAGATTCAATATCGAGACCAAACACACCTGAGTTTCAAACCACTACATCACAAACTTTCTTTTCTCCTCCTTCTATCTTTCCGCCCGCGCCCTGGCAACAGTATAAGGGTATTCATAACCACTTAGGCGCGCGTAAATTATACAAAAAAAAAAAAAAAAAAAAACGGCAGCTAACACTGCTATTTCATTGTCCTCAACAGCCACCCTATCTGACCGATTCCTTTTCTTTGGTCTGGGAAACGTTGGGCGTAAAGAGCAACAGCACCATCGATGTTCTTTCCACTTTCTCCATAAATCAATATCATTTCAATTTTCTCTTGAATTGAAATAGCCTGCATTATTAATCTGGAAACCGTTACTAATAATAATCAGTTCCTCAAAACAAATATCAAACTTCTAAATGAAGTACAGTTCCGTTCAAGTAGAAAAAAAGGGCAGAGTGCACTCTCAAATAAGTTTAGGACAATTTGTCTCTATCTGAAATTTCTTTGAGTTTTAAATTCACTCGAGGCAATAATGACTTCCTCGAAACAAATCTCGACCTTCTAACACCCTAACAACGTTGGAAACCGATTAATGATTTAAGCGTGCCAGTGCAGTGGTATCTAGCACTGAATGGATACGACCTTTGAGACAAAGTCGTGTGCCCCATTGAGGAATACGACTGAGCAATGAAAATTAGGAATTATCATTTGAAAAATCAAAAGTGACCTTCGTTTGGCCTTGATAATGGGTCTCGAGGTCAAACTCGTGGTCACCATCTTATGTCCCCTTCAGAACCTTTTGACTTTTGTCTGAAACATTTTTCCCGATATCGCGTATTTTTCGAGTAATTTGGATGTCTCAAGTTAAAAAACTCACCCTGTATAATAAGTCGATTCGAATTTGTTCACTAAACGCTCAATCGGTACGGTTATAACGTCCGAAAATTGGATTTAACGCCTATTAGAACTAAGTTACTGACCGGTAAATTTGATACAAAAATAAAGGTTGAATGATTTCTAACACTGTTGGAGTTGATTTGATGGTAGACAATCTGACACCTGTCAAAAGATGGTATGCGTGAGTTCAGAGAATCCCTATTGGAGGAATGGGGCGGATGTAATGAAAAACCCTTCATCTGTAAATATATTAATTTTTAACTCTTAATATTTAAATTTTACCCCTAAATAGTTAACAGGTGATAAAATATGTTTTTGTGTTTTCCCTTCCCTGTTAGAACAAAAAAAAAAAAATAGATAAATTCCAAAATCTAAAAATGTACTAAAAATTACAAATTAATTCGGATTTTTCAAAATTTATTTAATTTACAGTTTATTATAAAATATAAATATAAAAAAAAAAAAACTAAATAAAATAAAAACAATTAAACAAAAGAAAGCAGCAGTGATTTTTAGTAGATATCTCCGTAAAATGATGAAAAAACAATAATTTCTCAATGGAAAACATTGCTTTTTTAGTACTTCTTCTTTCTGTTTTATTTTATTTAAACTCATTTTGGATACTTGATTGTTTAATGTCAAAAATATGTGTGTGTTATGTCTTCTAAACATTTTTTTTTTTCTGGTTTTGTTTTAACAATCTGTTTATAGTTTTTTGTGTGTGATTACTTAGATGGAACTTGGTGTGCTTTTCAATTTTGTGTTATTGCCTTTTTGTTATATGTTGCTCCTAATATTTAAAAATAAACGCTTTTTTTTTCTATGTCATAAATCACTATCAATACACATCTGAGAAAGGGATTCATTTTTGAAATCGTTTAGGCTTCTTACAGAGCACAAACTGTAAATTTGTTTTTTGCATTAAACACTCAACATTTCCAAATTGTTTTAGATTGTTTATTGTTTTTTTTTTTTTTTTTTTTGATTTGTTAAATTGTTTTTTATGAAACCTATTTTTACAGAAAATTACCTAGATCTACTAGAACTGTTAAGTGTTTGAAAACCACTACTCCTCCTTCTACAGATAGTGCTTGTTGTAGAAATAAAAAAAGATCATGCTTTGGTTTAAGAAAATCATTTTCATCTCGATCCATTAAGAAGGCAACACTGCAACTTGTTCTAAAACCTATTGTTTTCTTATTTGCTGCTTAAACAAAACCAAAAATACACAAAAAAAACACACACTAACCGGGTTATGGTGGCAAGGTTAACATACATAGATATAAGGATGTCTCTCTCAAGCCATAATAGAATTTTTAAGTGCAAAAGAAAAATTGCAAAAAAAAAAGATATTTTTGTTATAAGGTCAGTGTTTTGATTTCGTCTATTTTTTATCTTGTAAATATTTATATGAATTGAAATTTTAGTACTAAAATGAATTGCACAATTTATTTAAACTTATCAGTAAAAAAACACAACAAAATTGTATAAAATTTATTTAAGAAAACTTAAAACTGTGAACATTTGTATTTGTAAATTACAATGATTGGTGACGGGTAATTTAAAATACATATATATTTTTTTGTAAATGCATATACGAGTACGTATCTACCTTACAAATGCTATAATAAATTTAAATATTGAATTAGATAGGCTGTCCAAGAAAGATTATTATAAAGTTAGAGCAACTGAGAGGTGTAATACCTTCATAACTAGGCTACAGTTAGACGGTTTTAACATCCAATGCATAGTTATTTTAGTCTTAATATAAGCTGATAATCCCAATGTACTAAAACCACCCTCAATGCTCTTAAATACCCTTGAAATGTTTTTGGTTGGTTTTGAATGTTTGCAGATTATAACGTCTAGGATATTAAGAATTGAGAATTCCATAAACGAATATAGACAAGGTTTGTTTTCTCATTCGAAACAGAGCACTTAGCCAAAAAACTAGGACAGTGTACTCATTTACTGAAATTTCTCAGTCTTTCGTATAAAGATGAGGTAGCGTTTCAGTGATAAAGTGCATACAATGCCAGCACCCACCACATCAACGGCGAATACGAGGGTAGTCCCAGATGTACCCGACCTAAAAAAAAAAAAAACACAAAAGCATTCGGCAAAAATTTGTTTATTTCTTTACGTAGTCTCCTTTTAGTTCAATACATTTTTCCCTGCGATGTTCAATAGCCTCGGTACCCTGTTTACAGTGAGAATCGTCGAGCTCCTTAAAATAACCACCAACCGCAGACTTCATCTCTTTACTGTTAGCAAATCTTTTACCACCGAGCCATTTTTTTCAAATTCGGAAATAGAAAATAATCCGAGAAAATCTGGCGAATATGGTACATGAGGAAGCAATTCGAACTTGAACTCAGTGATTTTGGCCATCGCGATGACGGATGAGCGAACTGGTGCACTGTCTTGATGAAACAAAACTTTTTTCTTCACCAAATGCGGCCGTTTTTTCTTGATTTCATCTTGGAATGATGCAATAAGTTCGCTAATACACGCCATTAATTGTTTTTCCTTTCTGAAGATAATCAATAAAAATTATCCCACGCGCGTCCCAAAAAACTGACGCCATGACCTTGCTTGCAGATGGAACTGCATTCGCCTTCTTTGGAGCCCAATCTCCCCTTTGAGTCCATTGTTTTGGCTGTTCCTTCGTCTCGGGTGTGAAGTGATGGACCCATGTATCATCCATGGTTATGAATCGACGCAAAAACTCGGCTTTATTGCTGTGAAACTTTTTGAAATGCCTACCATATCTGCTAACTAGTTCCCGCACTTTCAATCGACGGTCATCCAATACCATTTTGTGGGTTTTTTTCAACATTTCTGGTGATTTGGTCGACCACTGCGATGTTCGTCTGGGCAACTCGAACGGCCTCACTTAAACTCTGCCACCCAACATGTTATTGTTGGAAACGAAGGAGCAGACTCCCCCGGAGTAGAATCCAGTTCCGTTTTGATGTTGGATGGGTTGAGGCCTTTCAAATGAAAGTACTCTATAACATAACGATGACCAATTTGTTCGATGTTTAAAAATTTATTGAGAGCGTTCATTATTGATGGCTGCCACACAAATACTAAACAACCTAGCGTCGTTAAACTTCAAATTTAAGCTTTATAAGGTTGGTACTTTCTACAATAGTCATTCTTTTTAAATAAAAACCGTCATCTGTACGTCAGGTCGAGTAATTCTGCTACTTACCGAAGCAACAGTCATTTTGGACGCGCAGTTTTTAGTTGACAGTCGTTTGAGTGAGTCGATGTGAGTGTTTTTTTGTGAAAATGGAAAAAATTGAGTATCGAGCTGTTATTAAGAGTAAATTGTTGTTTTTGAAAGGCAATACGCCTACGCAAATCAAAAATGAGTTGAACTCTGTGTATGGCGACTCTGCACCATCATTTATCACAATGTAATTTTGGGCAGCTGAATTTAAACGTGGCCGTAAGAGCTTTTGAGATGATGAACGTTCGGGACGTCCAAAACTGCAACCACTGACAATAACATTGCTAAAGTTCACCAAATGGTGTTAGACGACCGCCGAATTAAAGTGAGAGAGATAGTAGATGTCCAGAGAACGTGTTTGTTACATATTAAATCAAGATTTAGACATGAGAAGGCTGTTCGCGCGTTGGGTGCCGCGTTTGCTTACGTTAGATCAAAAACGTTTTCGAATGAACATTTCCAACGCTCTGTTGGCGCAGTTTAGGCGCAATATATCCGAGTTTTGGCGCCGATTAATTACTGTAGATGAAACTTGGATACAAGATTATACGCCCGAAACAAAAATTCGGTCAGAACAGTGCACTGCAAAAGGCGAGCCGGCTCCAAAAAAAGCAAAAACTGTTTTTTCGGCTGGGAAAGTAATGGCGACTGTTTTTTGGGATAGCAAAGGAGTTATCTTAATTGATTATCTTCAAAAAGGAAAAACCATGCCAAGCCAAACCATGCCACTTGCCAAGCTGAAGGTAGAAATTGGGGAAAAATGGCCACATTTGCAGAAAAAGAAATACCTGTTTCACAAAGACAACGCGCCGTCTCACATCTCAGCGGTTGCCCTGGCGAAAATCTGTGAATTACGGTTTGAACTGCTTGACCATCCGCCTTATTCACCAGATGTAACCCCAAGCGACTTCTTTTTGTTCCCTCATCTAAAAACTGCGCTCGGAGGACAGAGATTTTCGTCACATGAGAAGGCAGTCACCTTCGTGAACAATTATTTTGCAGAGAAGAAGTACTATTTGGACGGGTTAGAGAGATGGGATCATCGCTGGGAGAAGTGTGTAGAGTTACAAAGAGACTATGTAGAAAAATAAAAAAAAAAATTGAGAAAAAATGTCTTGTATCATTGTTCGGAAACATTTCAGACAACCCTCGTACAGTGGTTGTGCTTCACTGTGTCGTCATCACTTAGGTGCATAACAAAAGGGTTGTGCCCCTTCACGATACCAGTAAGCAGTCTGCAGACTTTCCTACGCGCGAACAACAGCAGAGTCGTTGACATTTTAGAGACGTCAGAGAGCATTGGTTTAGTTATACGCATATGGAATCTTGCTGTAAGCAATAATCGTGGATGTCTGCCTGCGCTTTAGAGCAGGCAGTCTCTAGGTATGAGTCAACATATACTACAGCTACATCATCTGCATATCTCTATGCATAGACGACAGAATTATCTGGAGTATTAAACAACGAGTCGAGCATAGTACAGGGGACAGGTATCCGCCTTACGGGCAACCCTTTTTAACCGAGTGATTCGCCTACCCCGTGTTGCCTGGCCAAATAATACATTGCGTCAAAAGTTGCGTTGTCAAAAGCACCCTCCATGTCAATGAAATTGCCGACTCGTTAGGAGATTCATGGCATTAATTTACCAATTTCGATTAATTTGGCAGAAATAGAGCTTTGTTAGCTGTATGACTGTTTAAAACACTTTTTTTTTGGCAAAATTCGACATTATCCATCAACACAGTCTCCTTCTAGAGTGATACAATCATTCCAGCGCCGCCTTAACATTTCTATGTCATTCCCTTCAGTTTCGGCGGTTTCATTGAAGCCATATCTCTTTTTCCAGCGAGCATTTTTCTGAGGTTTGCGTACCTGTTCGCAGGATCTATGTCTCATCCATTGTAAAATACCGCATAAAAATATTATTTATATATCGCTTAAACAGCTCAAAACAGTGCTCTGAATCATCAGTACTTTGCTACTTTTGGTCAACGGTGAGCAAACACGGTACCCACTTCGAACATAGCTTTCGCATACGCAAAAGATGTGATATACGCGGTTTATTGATATCTTTACGGTTTCAGCTATCTCACGCACTTTCGCTTTACGGTTGTTCAAAAGGATTTTGTGGATTTCCTTGATATTTTCCAGCATAGCAACCTCGCCCAGAGCGTTCAGCATCATTTGTGTCTGCACGACCGCGTTTGAATTCAGCAAATCAGCGAAAAAATTGTTGCTTTCGACGGAGCAGATTCCTTATAACACTTCTCAAGCCATTCTTGAGTTTTAACAGTATTTTTCCCGTGATTTTCAAAATATCAAAAGGCGCATCACTAAACCTTCAATATCTCTATGACTACCGTATGCGGAATGAAATATGAACTGTTGTTCGTGATACAAAAAAAAATTGATTCATGTTTAATAAAATTGGGAAAAATAGGGGTTTAACAATAATACTTAAATAATTTTTATAAAAAATATTCATAGCCATAGCGATTGGCCTTCCTTATATTGAGTGGAACTTTCCGCATAGCCTCCTGGATTCCATTTGTTTTAATTTTGTTGAGTTCTCATTTTATTTTAAGTTTCAGATTTTCGACATTTTTAGGCTTATATCCATTTCCATAAACTTGTCTTTTTAAATTTGCCCAAAAAGTTTCGATTGGCCGTAGCTGTGAAACGTTTGGAGGGTTCATCTCTTTGAGCATAAATTCAATATTTAAACGTGCCAAAGCAGCCTGGGTGGTTTTAGCATAGTGGGCTGAGGATAAGTCCGGCCAAAATATTATTTTGTCATTCTTATCATACTTACTGATGAATTTCGCAAGTACAGGAAGACATTTCTGTTGATAGAAACTCGCATTTACAGCTAAACCAGATTTAACAAATACAGGCTCACTGATGCCTCGCTCATTTATCGCCAACTACAGTAAAAGTTTTTTGGAAATCAGATGGTTTAGTGTTAGGAAGGTTGAAATAATATTTTGGAGTCCACTCATGACTGTCTAAAGTAAAATAGCTCTCATCATTCATTACGCAGATGTACGGTCAATGGGCAGCAAACAAGTTTTGGGATAGAGCACGTAGTCGGTGTTTAATAACAGTTAACTGTTTTTTAGACACTTCTGGCACAGTTTTTTTTTTTTGCCTTTTTCATAGCCCTCATGTCTGACATATACTTCTTAACAGTTTTGTCACTAACATTGTATTTTTTCGCCAACGACCGATATGATTTTGCCGTATGACCCGCAATTTCAGCCTTTAATTTTGCCCGAACAATACTGCTTTGCAAAGCACACTTCTTTCCGGAGCCGCATTTTCTTTCGAAGGATTTCCCATTCTCAAAAGCTTTAATTGTATTATAAATAAAAGTTTTTTTAAAATTGCATTTCGGAAAAATGAATAAATATTTCATGTTTGGTCTTTGATGGATTGTTTTCACAAAATTCAAAAATTAATTTACGGCGGTCATACTCCTTCAATGACATTTTCGGAACTAATCACTGCTACAAACCAAAATGATCTTTAGCTGAATAATTGTTGGAATAGTACCGTTATGCTTGCTGGAAATTAGTTCACATTTCATTCCGCATACGTTAATGGTCGAAATATCATCAGATTTTGATACGCATCTTTTAAAGGTTGATACTAATTAAAAATCGCATGAGTATGTTATAAGAGTCGCCATCTATGTGTCAGTCGGGATTCTTCGAACCACGTGTTATGTATAGGTAGATAACGAATGCCTTTCCGGCTATCGAGTATAAGACATGCCTGCATGCTGTCTATTCTACAGCGGCTTGAGATGCAAAAAAATTCCCACAGAGTACATCCCTCCCATTTGGATCTGTCTGTGTATACTCTATTTGAAGACCCATTGGTGATCGTATCACTCACCCATTCTAACCAATTTGGGATAAACTTTTTGTAATTCATGTCAAAGTCATTGAATAGAGTTTTAGGTAGAATTCTCACCTGGTCATCTCGGTGTCCCATTTATGAGATTCTCGAAGTCGTAAAACTGCTTTAGAAAGGGTTATTTTCAGAAGATATCAGTCGAAAGAAATTGCAGCATTGTACTCGTATTATATCTAATTTGGCCGCGTGAAGTAACCTTAAGGGTGCCTGTATTAAATATTGTACATATGTGGGGTGAAAAGTAACCTCCTTGGGAATTACAATTTTTTCTTTTAAATGTTTTTTTGTATTATTAATAGTCCCCTTTTAGTTTGATACACTTATTCCAACGATTTTCCAACTTCTTGATCCCGTCCGAAAAGCAATTTTCCGGAAGGTCTGCAAAATACTCCTCCGTGGCGTCGATGATTTCCTCACGTGAGCTGAATTTTTTATTGATAAGCCATCTTTTGAGGTTTGGGAAGTGATAATAGTCCGAGGGATCCAAATCCAGTTGCCAATCGACGACAAAATTCCGCCCGATTCCGCATCAGCAAGTCCAAACACTCTTTCGGAGTGCTCTCGCCTTCGTGTTTTTGGTCAGGAGTGAGCATGCGCGGCACCCAGCGGCAGGATAACTTTTTCATATGCCGAATATTGCCAAAAAAATATGGCGTGTGCACTCAGTACTAATCTTTGTGGTATCTGCTAGCTGGCGCACCTTCACTTTCCGGTCAGCCAACACCATTTCATGTATCTTTTTGACATTGTCCTCTGTAACCGCATCGGAGGGCCTGCCGCTGCGGACTTGATCGGTAATGGAGTTGCGGCCACCACGAAACTCTCGAAACCAACTTTTCTTTTGTTTCCTTCGCCGTTTTGCCTCTCAAAAAATAATGTTTTATGAGAGAACAAAAATCGTTTTTGTCCATACTCAACATGATGCCAAACACGTCAACAACAATCAGCTGTCAAAACAAAACTAAAGACAGTATCGCACTGAAATTTGGCATGTCTGCCTAAATATGAACGGACTTGAAAGACATCATAACCTTTTTTGCAGTAGCAGCGCATTCTGACGGCCAAGGAGGTTACTTTTCTTAGTACTTGGTGATCTCTTAGTTCTGTCAGTAGAGTTGATGTTGACGCCAAGCTATATCTTATCCTTTCATTTGGTTAGTTTTCTCAGAATGTATTCCATTAGATCTGTTATGGTATTTGGAATTTTGCCGGGGATAACAATCGCAATATTACCTGCATACGATATTAACTCTCACCGTTTGTTACTATTATTCCAAGGTAATGGTGAGAGAGCTGTACCTCGCCACGCCTGATTGCTAGCGTTTTCCGACAAGTATGTATGTCAGAAAGATATCTCCACTGAGAAATCCTTGCGATACGAGTGATTGGAGCTCAGTTTGAAATACGAGTATAATGAATATAGAAAGCGAAATCGACTTGGTCGAAAATCCTTTGGAAAGACGTAGAAACCTTTTCCGCATATTCTATTCTAATACACTAGCGAGAGTTGCGTCCGAGCAGCTTCTGGCTGTCGATAATCTCAAATCAAAGGGTCCGTATTGCTAGTTTTTTGATTTAATCTCCACACTGTTTCGGAAGATTTTTACGGTAGAAACGCTTGTTGATAATCGGTTATATGAAGGTATACTCTGCAAATATGCGAAAAGGTAAGGGGATCTTGCTGAACAACAATCAACTTTTTAACTAATTCCCGAAACTGAACTAAAGTGATAAAATCTATAAGAATTTCACATTCGTTAAGAATACCTCAAAACCAACAACTGGATGAATAATGAATAAGGGGAAGTACAAACAGATTTAAAAACCTACCATCCGATCGGACCATGAGTTCCCATTAAAGCAAAACAATAATTCAAAATGTTCATTCAAGCTTTGCAGGGCTACGCGTACCAAGAGGAATAAGAGGAAATACTGAATTTCATCATTCCTTTTCACAATTTAGGAGAGACTGATTAACATACATCTTAGGCTCAGCATAGATCCAACTTTGCTCTCGACTTGCACCATGCATACTGCAGAAAACAAAACACCACAAGGAATGTGCTGTGGTGGCCTTCCTCGATATTGATGCCTTCAACAATGTGAAAGCAGAAACGATAACAGCAACACTATCAGGTCTATGAGTTGAGGTCTTTTTATGGCGTTTTTATAAAACAACTTCTCAAAAGAAGAATTACCAACACAAAACTAGGAGAATCCTCAGCTCGGAGGCATGACGAGTCACACCCGAATGTGTGTGTTCCTTTTATGGAACATGAAAGTTGTATTCAAAATTATTACTTACTATAATATTTAGATTTCTGGAGGTGTAAGGTTAAAAGATATATACTCGTATGTAGGTAGGTCTTCCTTGTAAACACTGCCACTCGGGGTCTTAAAATCAATAAGCAGGCGATGGATGTCTATTTGACGTTCCTCGGTTTTCTTCTTTTTTTTTTTTTAAATCAACCAGGAACTGAATAGCTGGTTAATGGTGCACTTAATAGGCCTACGATCACAGTGATGAGGAGCTATCAGATAAAAATTTTGTACGCGTTGTTAAGAAGTTGATTCCTCTATAATTGGCGCAATTTAAATGGGCTCCTTTCTTGAAAATCGTGTAAACGATGCCGAGATCACATTCACGGGTCGTACTCTCATCCGTTCATATTTCGTAAATGAGTTTGTGCACACAATTTATGAACTACCAGCGCCGTACTCTGAAATCTACACACCCTGCTGCATTAGGCACCTCTTTTGCCTCCTCCCTCTGGACATCTATGGAAAGCAGACGATGGCCTGCATTACCAGCCATCTAAAAGCTGTCTTGTCCTGAAATAAAAAGAGAATATGAGCTACCTGATTCCTTGAAATCGCCACGGACTTCAGTAAGGCCTTGGATAAAATCTCACACAAGTTAATTCTATTCAAACTCAAAGCTTTTGGTTTCGAACCCAGACTAACCTCTTGGATTAATTCCTACATTAAAAAACGTTACTATCTATTTATTTTCGTTCCCATTTTTCTGACCCAATTCTCGCCACTTCGAGTGTTCCACAAGGCAGTCATCTCGGTCCATTTATTTTTACTTTGACTATTAACGTTGTTGTTAACGTGAAAATTTATAGACAGGTCTCAAGCATCTCTGACTCTCAACCTTTACAAGATGATCTTAATAAATTCTCGATATGGTGCCATAAAAACTTTCTCGAACTTCCGGAGACTTCCAACCCGCACCTACTATTTATCAAATCAAAGAATAGCTGCAGTTACTTCAAAGCGGAACTTGGGTGTCATTTGTGATATACAGCTCAATTTTCGCATCCATATTGACTCCGTAATTAGCAAAGCTAGCTTCGCTCTCGGATTTGCCACCAAATCCCTGTACATAACCTTTGTTCGTTTACTTCTCGAGTACGCCAGCGAAATATGGTCCCCGTACTACGATTTACATATTCTGCGCATTGAAGCTGTCCAACGTAGATTTCTGCGAATCGCATTACGTGGGCTACCATGGGCTATCCCCCTATGTTAATCGACTCAAACTACTCGGTTTCCTGTCTTTGGAAAAACGTCGGGAGTCCGCCGATATTCTGTTCATCCATAATCTTTTAACCTTAACTTTGACAAATCCTGCAGAAGATTAACAAATATTAAGACGAAACTCATCTTCCATTCATTGGCGTAAGACAACATTTGCACATTGACAAGGCAATGACTGAATTCATGATCCCGGGGAACCTGATACAGTTTAACCATGAGGATCTGGATAGGATGTGGCTTTCGGTAAACTTCTGAACAACTTGTACTTATTTTGGAAATTTTAAAACAATGCTTACCTACAAACCTGTACTACAATAGAAAGAAATGTCTTTTATCTCGTTATAAATTACCACCTACTGTATCCGATGAGCTACACGGATGATGTATCTATGTGAATATTGTCGTCCAATGCTAGT
Organism: Volucella zonaria; assembly: GCA_963966105.1. Classification (NCBI taxonomy): domain Eukaryota; kingdom Metazoa; phylum Arthropoda; class Insecta; order Diptera; family Syrphidae; genus Volucella; species Volucella zonaria. The sequence continues at coordinate 49,576,317 of OZ014534.1, forward strand.
AAGTCATCATTAGTATTTACAAAATTCGAAAATAATTAATTGACTTACCGCTGACAGAATCAGTGTGGTTGCTTTAAATGTCGCGAAAACTCCGCAGTATTTTGCGACAAAAAATGCCAGCTAAACTCAAGTGTTTGTTATACACTCAGCGAAATTTAATTAAAGGCAGATGCACTTTTGTCCAAAAAATGTGTTCGTAGTGTAAACGAACATTTATGTCCAATTTTGTTGTTGTTTTTGCTTTGTGTCCTTTCTTCAACGTATGTTTTGAAAGTACCCTTACTCCCGCTTTCAACATCTGTTGTTTTGTCACTAATGATCGTGCGAAATTCAATTAAAAGCAGTCGTGTTTATGCTGAAAAGCTGTGACTTGGAAACGAAATCAGGGTTTTTTTGGTGATTACAATTGAAAATACTTTTCATACATTTGGAACTTTTGGGTTTCGATGATTGTTGGCCGCAAGTCAGAATAGGAAAAGGAAATCGCCAAAATCCATGCGTATAAGGATACCGGTATGACCAAACGCCAAATTTCCATTAAATTATATCGATCAGCTTCCACAATGTTATTAAATTAGGAATTAATTGCAATGCGAACCGGAGAAATAAAAACAATCAAAAAATTTGACCAACGCAGAAATCGGTCATTATCCGAGCTAGGTTGCAAAAAAATGCTACTGCTTCTAAAATTATTTCAGATTTAAAGTTGCCGATATCTAAACGGCGTGTACAACCAATTTTAGCTGGCAGTAATCCACTGGTTTGGTTGCCCGTCTACACTTTGTCAAAGAACACATGACATGGTCTAAAGAGTAGATAAGCGTGATCTTTTCGGACGAAAAACTTTAACCTTAATGGTCCAGACGGTTTTAATTATTATTGGCATGATATAAAAAGTCCTGAGAGCTTCTCCACTAAGCGAAAGTTTCATTCATTCATCCGTTCCTGTATCCCCTTGTGGGTGCTAGGGCCTCTACTATGCCTACGCGCCATCGAGTGCGGTTTTTGGAAATGTGCCTCAGCTCTCCCCAACTTTTCCCAGTTGCCGTGCTTGTTTCTCAACTGTTCTGCGCCACGTACTTCTAAGACCCTCGCGCATCTTGCCGTCCTGAGTAAGCGGGTTCCATTGCATCGCTTGGTTAGCTATGGACCTGTTACCCTTTCGGAGAGTGTGACCAATCCACTGCCACTTTCGTCGTCGTATGGCTGTGCCTATAGGTTCACGGTCCGTTCTCTGATAAAGCTGTTCGTTAGAGATACGTCTTGGCCAGAATATCCTTAAGATGTAGCGTAGGCACCTATTGACAAACGTTTGGTGGTCACCCTCCATATACTATAGTAGCACGGATTCAACGTTGAAACGGAACAGTCGTAGCTTGGTGTTTAAGCTAATTGCATTACTTCGCCAAACTATGGATAGGATCCCAAACGCAGATTTTGCTTTGCCTATGCGGTTGGCTATATCCAGTTCGGTTCCGCCATCGGTTGAGACAATACTCTCTACTCTCTCAACCGACTGTCCAGCAATACATATGTGAGTTGATGAGTTTGGTCTTAGACTGATCATTTTTGTTTTTGCTGAGTTAATTTTCAGCCCAACGATGTCTGCTTCCCTCTCCACATTTGTTGTCACTTGGTGAAGGTCCATTATTCTGTGAGGCAGAAGGCATATATCGTCGGCGTAGTCAAGGTGTTTGAATTCAGATGTAAGAGTCCATCGAATTCCTCCATTTCCTGTTAACAAGGCAGAATTCAGCACATCGCTAATCACCAATAGAAACAGTATTGGTGAAAGTATGCAGCCTTGCCTAACCCCGCTTTGGACGTCGAATTCCTCAGACAGTCTTCCTCTGTGTAAGACGTGACGTGTGGACCCATCATGTGTAGCCTTGTTAATGGCTATTAATTTGTCAGGAATGCCTCTCCTACGCAAGGCACGCCAGACAAATTCAAACGCCTTTTCAAAATCGATGAACAGCAGGTGAAGTGGTAATCGGTACTCAACACACTGCTCGATGATGATCCGCAAGGTGTTGATGTAGTCGACACTGGAGGATCCAGAGCGGAAACCTGCTTGTCTTTGAGATGTTCTTTGACTCGCTCCAGGATGATTTTAGCTATTATCTTGGCCACAGCAGGCAGCACGCATGTATTAGATTGCCTTTTTTAGGGAACTTGACGATCATTCCCTTCTTCCACTCGTCTGGAAAACTTTCGGCTTCCCATGTTCTCCCGACAAGTGGGAACAGTAGCTCAGCTGATGTCGTTGGCACAGCTAGAAACAGCACCGCAGGTATGCCGTCAAGTCCTACCGCCTTATTGCTTTTCAGTGCTTTGATCGCGGCAGCAATCTCTTCCTTACTGGGGGTTGTGTTGCGACACAACACACACTTTAGTTTGACTTGGGTGCATATTGCTGGCAAATACTCGGTTTAGAACCGAAGCGAAATGCTCCTTCCATCTCTTCGTCTTTTCACTGGGTGTTGAGTAGAGCTTCGGCCACCTATAAGCTCTTTGGTGATTCTGTAAATGTTTCTGCTGTCGCACTGATGTAATTGCGCTTGCCACTTCTTACGCTACGCTGCACTTCTCTCATCTTCATGCAATATAGGGACTCTAGCTCGATCCTCCCTGCTGTTGGAGCTGCTGCAATTAGAGCTCTTAGTTGTTTTCGTTCGTTGATCCTTCTCTAGGTCTCCTCGGAAAGTCACACCTTATGGCTTCCCTGCGACCGACCGACAATCCTTTCAGCAGCTGATGTGAAAACAGTTTTCACAGCACACCAATGGTCTTGGATGGTGGCGCGCAGTGAGCTGCTGATTGTTTCCACTCCTCGTGAGAGATGGTCCCTTAGTTCTTGGTGTACTGTGGGAACTCTCAGTCGGTCTACGTTGAACCTAGGTATTCTTGTGTCGTTAGATTTTCGAACGACAGGAGTGCGTAATTGAACAGTAGCTATCATAAGATGGTGTTTTCGTACCAACCCCACGTCCGCTCCTCGTCTGTTTCGGACGTCTAGAAGACTACTTCTAGAACGGCGACTGATGGTAAATTGGTAGATTTGATTGGAGGTTGCTTGCCTGTCAGTTGACACCCAACTGATTTTATGGCAGGCCTTGTGCTCAAACATGGTGCTGCCTATGACAAGACCATTTGCCTTGCAAAAGTCAAAAAAATCTTTCGCCGTTGTCATTGCGGTTGCCTAATCCGTGCCGTCCCATAACATATTTCAGACCTTTGCTGTCGCTGCCTACCTTAGCATTAAGGTCCCCCATCTCAATGACAATGTCGCCGTTGGTTGTTGCGTTATGAACAGTGCCCAACTGGTTGTAGAAGGTCACCTTTTCTTCCTCAGATGAACCATCCGTTGGGGCGTAGCACTGTATAATGGTGACGCAACGTACTCTCGTCCGGAATCTGGCCGTTAAAATCCTATCACCTTGCGGCTGCCAAGAGATTAGGCCTCTGCGTGCTATAGGGGTGTTAACAGCAGTCCAACTCCATATTCACGGGGGCTTCCGGTTGGTCTTCCGGAGTAGAGTAATACAGTGATACGCGTTGGGGATTGGTACTCACCCGCATCTAACCATCTTATCTCAGCTTATATCACATAAACTCATGCTCTAATTGAAGGAATCTGGCGTTCTGAGGTCCTTCACTCTGAGGCGTCTTCACATTCCAGAAACCAATCTTAGTCCGGGTACGATAGCCAAAGGTCGTCAACGTGTTATCAGTCCTTATCGGAGACATTAAGTCGGTTTCCGTAGCGGGCTGGTTTCGGTAACGCGGATTGCTGGCCCAGGTTACCTAGTCCAGACCTACCTGTATAAGGATTTATACACGTAGTTGCCGTGGTCCCCGGGCAAAGCAAGCACTCCATTACGAACTTGATTGTTGCTCGAAAGTTTGGAGGTGGATCTATGATCGTCTGGACTGTTTTTAGCTATCATTGCAGGACCACGATATGCAAAATTTCTGGCCGAATGAATTCAGGAAATTGTATTACTCTGTTGGAAGATGTTTTGGTAGAATTTTTGGACCATCAGCCGGATTCAAATACAATTTTCCAGCAAGATAATGCTGCCATTCATGTATCGCGGGCCAGTAGTGAGTGGTTTTCAGAAAAAGAAATTTAACTTTTAGAGTGCCCGGACTTAAACCCTATCGAAAACGTGTGGGGAAATCTGTCTCGTCGTGTTTATGCTGGCGGGCTCAAATTTGCTTCAGTGGAGAATTTACGCAAGGCCGTTACAACGGTATGGGCTCTAATTCCATTTCAGGAGTTCAAAAACGTGGTTAATTCGATGCCAAGTCGGATTTTCGAACTTATAACCAAGTCTGGTGGTTGGACTCACTATTAATTTAGACTTTTACGTTATTTGTTGTACTGAAATTTCTTTTGTTTTTACTTTACCTTGACTGCCTTTAATCGAATTTCGCAGCATAAATTGAGGTTTTTTTTGTTTAACTAAGTAAAGATATGTTTAATTGTTTTTGTCAATTTTTTTCTTTGCTTAAATAAATCATTTCTTTGTATTCAATAAGTTTGTAAATAGTATTAAGCTTAAATCAACTTTGTTTATAATATTTCAAAGGAAAATAAGCTGCCTTTAATTGAATTTCGCTGAGTGTATGCGACAGTCGTTCCTCCAACTTTTACATAATGGAAAAGTGACAGTGACAAAACATAATTACACCTAGTACTAGCAGATGTTTTGGTACGAGAAATGAACACATTTTCATTCTCAAGAACAAATGAACGCATCCACTCCAACTTGACGGCTATTTGACAGGTGACATTTCTGCAAAGTTCCCGCGTAAAAAGTTTTTGGCTTCAGAAGGTTACAATAGAGGAATGGGGCTCGCTCGAAATTCGTGTTGTCGTAATTGGGCTACGAAAAAGGTGAAATCTTTCGGATGTTGCGGCCACTGAAAATCACACGAAACTTTGTGTATCATACTGTGAAGTTATTTGAGGATACTGGTGGAAGCCACGAGTCATCAAAGCCGTGGAGAATCGAATTCGTTGAAATCCGCTATGCAAGCAGAAAATCATGTCTCGGGAGATAGATATCAGCAAGGCTTGCACTTAAAATACAGGACACACCGGCCACTTACTCACAGAAGCATTGAAAGCCTTGCTGCGCCAGTACACGAAGAACGGTCATAGACGAATTCTTTTTACTGATGAGAAAATTTTCACCAAACAGAACGATAGAGAGCATACCCTGTCATCACGACCTGCGTCTGAAGACATTCCGAGAGTTCAACGTGGCCCCCACCCAGCTTCTGTGATAGTTTGATGGGGAGTCACCTGCGATAGGGTCACCGAGCTCCATTTCTGAGAGAAAGGTGTCAAAACCTCGGCGAAAGTGTATCAAATAGACGATTAAGAGAATGTTGTCGAGTGCCTCAACAAAACACCATTCGCAAATAAACCGTGGACCTTTTAACAAGACCCCATTCCAGCTCATAAAGCAAAGACGACTCAAACTTAGCCCATACCTCAATCTATGGTCCGTTCTGGAGACTATGGCTTGGGCTACTCGACATCCAGGTGCAATCGGGTCGATGGCAAATGGCGGCGATTTCAAATAAGTTATTCTACAATTTGTAGCCATTGAATTACCCAATAAATGAAGAAAAGGCCCAAGTTCCAGTTGCGGTTCAAACAAGAGATCGGAAAAGAAAATTAGATAATGCAAATGCTTTTCGCATCAGCAACCTCTTGACCTCACTAACGAGGTCATGTAAAACAGAGTGGCCTGTAGAATTATTCCAAGGTCCGACAATGTAGCCAACCCTACGAGCAGCACAGTAACAATGCAGATAAATGGAAGAAATATGTATGTAACATTAGATGCAATAATAAAACAAGAAGGATTGAAGTTCTGCCAAGAATAGTTCCACCAATTCCTTGCTACTTTGCCGAGTAGTAAATTTAAATCTTCCCGCTCAAAGAATGGAAGTTATCCTTTATAAAACTCTGGTCTTACCAGTTCTACTGAATGGCGTTGGGTACGGAACGGTAGAAACACTTGGTCGGATTGAAGTTCTAATTTAAGTAGGCTGCGGATCAATCAAAATAACTGCGGTATTTGAAAATTTGAGCAACATGTGGATGAAGTATTAATACTTGAAACACAGTAGATATGCAGGGTGATCCAAATACAAGTTTCTTTTGAAAAAATAAAATAATCGTTTTTGAATCGTTTCTGGATCGCCGCATAACATCAAACTTCAAGGCAACCCACAAAAAAACATCTATCGGGAACAAATCGCAGCTCCAAGGCGGCCGAGGCGACTGATAACATTAGTACCGAACTTAGCGCTCAAATGATCGATTATTCGATGGGCTGTGTGGCATGGCGCGACATCGTGCTGAAGCCAAAGATAGTCGAAGTCCATGCCTTCAATTTCAATCCTTAAAAATTCGGTGATCATGGCTTTGTAGTGCTCATCGTTGACCGAAATGGCGTTTCTAGCAGCATTTTCGAAATAAATTTGGCCAATGATGCCACTACTCCAAAATCTACACCAAATTGTCATTCTCTACGGATGCATTTGTTTCTGGATAATCACGTGCGGGTTTTCTGCTCCCCAGATGCGTCAATTTTGTTTGTTAACATAGCCGCCGTGATGAAAATGCCCCTAGTCAGAAGAAATTATTTTTCAGCCAAATTCGACGTCCAATTCGAGCTGCTGTAAGGCCCAAACTGAAAAGCGATAACGAAGCGGATGGTCGTATGCCTTAAATTGCTGAGTTAATTGAACTTTGGGAGTAATCCGAGATCTTTGTGCGAAATTCTCATCAGGCTAGTACGTGAAATTTTGAGTTGTTGAGATCGAAGGCGAGTTGATGTTCCTGGATTGAGTCGAACACCCTCGGCCACACCAGCCACACAGCGACTGTCAGTCCGCACGATCTTTTTGCACAAACTTGCGTACAGCAGGCGCGATAGTTATTTTTTTAAGCTCAAAAGTTTCTGAAAGACAACGTTGCTGCCAGTAACTATTCGCGTTCATAGTCTATAAATTGTTTAAAGGTTTTTCATATAATTTACCGCAAAGGCATTTCTATTTCTGACGTCAGATTGAACCAAGCGTGGCACACGTCTTTTCAATCGAAAATTTTCCTTGAACCTTTTTGAAGGTTTACAAATAAATCTGAGTCCTTCAGTCTAACAAACAGTCACTTGCGTTTAAGCCATGTAATTTTTTTTTCTCTCTCTCTCTCTCTGCCGAAACAAAGCACTCAGACAAAGAACTAGTCCATTGTACTCTTTGTATGTTCCTTCTAATGAAATTCTTGAGTCTTAAGAAGAAAGATGAGTAAGCGCTTCAGTAATAAGGTGTCGACAGTATCATCACCCAAAACCTCAGCGCTGAGTACCTGCAGGGAGCATAAGCCGGACATTCACAGAGATAGTGCTCCGCGGTGTCGTCATCACTTTCACAGCAAGCATCGCAGGATGTTGTTTTACTTATGCCCAGGCACATTTAAGTGTTTTGCAAAAGTGTACTCACTACGACAGTAATCAACCTGCAGTCTTTCTTGCGGGGGGACAGCAGGAAAGCCGCTGACTTCCGATAGACGTCGGAAGCTTTAACCGAGGACGCAGGCAGACCCAACTCTCCTATGAACCTTGGCTGGCAAGTTCATCGGCGATTTCATTTCTCGCCATCCCATTGCTATCTGGGACCCAGACAAGGGTCACTGAATTTAGCCTTCCGAAGACCTACAGTGATCTCTTGCATTCTTGAACTAGCTTGGAAGTTGTAAGAGGATTCAACAAGGCTCTAGACGCAGTTTGGCTGTCGCTACAGATGCAAATGCTTCGCCCCCTCCACCGTATCTCAGCAGTATATTAGTTAGTCACCAGCGCCACATCCTATATCGGTTTTGGAGCCGTCCGTAAAGACCTGATTGCATTCCTTTCCTGGTTCAGTTTCTGGCCGAAACCCGTCCCGGGCACAGGGAAAGTCGATTTCGTATTTTTTCCGCAACAGGAGTTCTGGTGTCATTATATCGGACGGCACGTCGACAAGGCCAGAGTCATAACGTCATCAAAGCTGCAGTGCGTGTTGTACCAAAGACCACTTATTTTTAAATGGGAGATGGCGTTGAGAGTGCAGCCTCTGATATAAATATTAAGGGGAGGGAGAGTCATGGACTTACTTATCATTCAGCTGGGCGTTTGCCATAAATTATAAATGACACTCCGTGAAATCTCGTGGATTAACTGCTTGTCTGAATGCTTATTCGATGCAGAAGGAATTCAACATTGTTTTCGAATTGTTTACGCATTGAGCTATTAACGTTCGCGTACGTACAATGTAGTCCTAAAGAAAAGAGTATAAAGGTGTTGTGGCACCGTTCTGCTGAGACCACATATCTTGAAAGCATTCCAGTTGCAATTTTTCCGAAGAGAATTAGTAAACCTGGGCCGATAGCGGTCTCCATTGACTGTAACCGACTTGTCGGCATTATATCGAGAGAAGTACGACCCAATAAGACCTATGACAGGAAAACTACACTAAATCACAGCTTACACAGTGGTCGTCTTGTTTAAGCTTTCGGATCAATACAGTCTTATACAGACGTACAGCAAAACCTTTTGGAGAGACGTCCAGCTCGGAATCGATTGATTGACTTAACTCCTCGCGTATATCCACCATAAATACTTCATTTGTGGGGTTTCGCACATTATGGAATGAATAAGTCAATTCGATTCAATTGTTCGCTTATCAGGAAGACTAAAAGGGCCAAATATTGGGTATAACGCACGTAAGTAGCCATAACTGACCACAAATTTTGATAAAAAAAATTGCATTGATTTATAGTTGCTGGTGAAGCATATACCTTTCCATGATTAAGTGGTAGGAAATCTGGAACAAAAATGTGATATATTTCAAATGATGGTATGCAAACGCCCCACTGGCAGCTCACTGATTTAGATTTTTTTCATAATGTCAGTTATACAGACTCTTGAAATATTGCGCCTTTGGTATTGGCGTTAAGAAATTACATGCCAACGCTTCAACGCTTTGAAATACTTTTTTGACATCTAATCCCTTGGTTGTGTCGTTCACAACTTTTTTGGAGCATCTAGCGCTCTCTATTGTCATCCTATTCATTATGGTAAAGATGCCATAACTCGGCTCTGTATGGCTCTCGTTATAAACACTGCCACTCGGGGCATTCAAATCATTAAGCAGGTGATTGGAAACTATTTGATGTTCTTGGCCTGTCTCCTTTTTGTTTTTTTTTTAAATCTGCCAGATACTGAATATCTGGATGATGGCACACTTACCAGGCCTATGAACATACTGATGAGGACCTATCAAATAAAAATGTTGTACGTGATGTTAAGAAATTGATTCCTCTGTAATTGGCGTAGTTTCTTGAAGATCGTGTAAACCATGCTGAGATTCCATGCACCGGTTGTACTTTCATCCGATCATATTTTACAGATGAATTGGTGTGCATATACAATTTTGAGCTCAATCCCGGTTGCTTTAAATATTTCTGCAGATAGTCCACCTGTTCATACACCCTTCGTTGGTCGTCTTAGCCGTTAAACAGTATGCACAAAAATTCCACCACCGACTCTTTTTCTACTATAATCTTACGTTCCAATTTTTTGGGGACCTTGGCAAGCTCTTTTTATTTCTTGGTAAAACTTCTAAATATTATATCTGCAGAAGCATCTCACCAGGACGTTATCCCTTTTTTTCTGAGAAGCCGATGTTCCTCCCGCCTCCTTTGCTCGTAGAATCCTTTTATGCAGCGCCCCGCTGTGGCACTAAATGAATTGGAACATTTCTAAAATCGTAACTTTTGAACGAATAAAGATTTCGAATCAAGTTTTTTTCTGCTTAAAGAAAATCGTCAAGGCTTCATAGGGTGTCTCAGAATTTTTTTTCTAAAATTAGTCTATCCCACAGAAAGGAATAACTGTATTCAACTTAAATGAGGATAGCCAAAACTTCCGCCAAAATTAAGTAAGAATTGCAATATCTATGCTTAAATTGAACAAAACTGCTGGACCTGATGGCTTAGTCGAGGTATTTAATGCTGCTGGTCAGAAGTTGTATGCCTGAGAACTTCGGTAACCACAGATGTTATAAGATTTTGCCTGCCATATTGTACGAACGTCTGAAATCCTTCCTTGACAAACTGGTTGGCCCCAATCTGTGTGATTTCAGAACAGGAAAGTCCATAATCGACCAAATCTTCACACACCGGCACACCTGGAAAAAACTCAAAAAGTCCAAATCGAAACCCACCATCATTTAATCGATTTTATGTCTAGTTTTGGCATACTTGCTAAACTCGTCCGTCTGTAGAGAATGACGATTGAGAACGCTCGCTGCTCTGTCAAAGTCGCTAACGACTTAACCGCGACTTTTGATGTCAAAAAGGTGGTAGACAAGGTGACCCATTTAATACTTAAAAGAATTGTGCGGAACTTACAAGGAGGCACAATCTTTCAATAAGCTGTACAACTATACCGTATGCTGATGATATCGACATAATTTGGTTGACAGCATACCAAAAAGTTCCCGGAATTTATTCAGAAAATTTTAAATAGAAGTTTATTCATCCAATCCGCTTGATCCAATCTTCGAAACATTTTTTATATTCGGTTTTCGGTATGTCCATCAGTGCTTCCTGCGATTTTTCCATTACTTCCTCTCGGCTCGATTGAACAGAAAGAAGTCACACGCGGCCAAATCAGGTGAACTCGGGGGCTGTTGGATGGTATTTGTTGCATTTTTCGTCAAAAAATTACGAATAATGATGGCACTGTGCGAGTTTTCTGCCCACAATTCTGGTCCTCTTTCGGCAAATTGCTTCACGCAAACGTCTCATAACGCCCAAATAATACTCTTTGTTTACTGTCTAGCCTTCTGGCAAAAATTCATGATGCACTACACCGTTGTAATCTATGAAAAACGTGAGCATTGCCTTCTTTTTTGACTGAAAACGACGTGGTGTTTTTGGTCTCGACTCATTTGGTGAACGCCATTTAGTTGCCTGATGTCTGGATTGTGTGTCGTACTCATAAACCCACGTCTCGTCTCCAGTTATGATCCTTTTGATGAATGTGGGATCGGATTCAGCCTCGCAAATCATCTCTTTTGCGATGGCAACACGGTCTCTTTTTTGCATGAAATTGAGGTCTTTTGGCACCAACTTTGCTGCTACACGACGGAAACCCAAATCAATACCCAAAATGTCTCTCTGACGGTTAATTTGCGGTTATTGACCAACATTTCTTTTACTCGTACTTCATCAATGTTTTCGTCGGTTTTCGATGTCGATGGTCTGCCACTGCGTTCATCATCTTCGATTGACTCACGACCACTTTTGAACCGCTCGTGCCACTGGTAAACGACCATTTTCTTTAGAGAATCGCTGCGGAAATATTTTTCCAACATTTCCAATGTTCGCGCACCATTAAATCCGCTTTTTACGAAAAATTTAATACGAGTACAAGTTCGTTGTTGCAAATTGAAATCAATTTCTATAATTGTAAAAAATCGCAAACACACACAGTGATAGATGTACTCTTGGCTACGTAACTTTTGCAAATGTCAAGCTATGACGCTAAGATTTAGAGGGAATGTCAACAACAGATTTACCAACTTAACAAAAAAAACAGAACTCAAATCGGAGCAATGGGAGCGCCACACGGTGGGAAACTTTTTGATCAAGGTGGTATATGTTATTGGGTCTATAACTTAGTTGGTTTGCTAAGAGATGGCGTAACTTGTATTATTCCATTGGAACATGCATTGTATATGTCATTCATTTGAAGCGTAAACAACAATAATTTTTTTTCACTCAAATATGTCGAAATTTGTGCCTGAAAAAGTGTTTTTGCGGGGAGTTATTCCGATGGCTGCTGCCGAAAGTCATCGTATTTTGGTGGAAGTTTATGATGAACATGCGCTAGCTGAGCGAACGTGCCAAAAGTGATTTGCACGATTTAAAAGTGGTGATTTTGGCTTGGAAGACGATGAACGTCCTGGGCAGCCAAAAAAGTTTGAAGATGAAGAACTGGAAGCATTACTCTATGAAGATTGTTGCCAAACACAAGAAGAGCTCGCAGAATCTTTGGATGTCACTCAAGCAGCCATTTCAAAACGTTTAAAAGCAGCTGGATGTATTCAAAAGCAAGGAAATTGGGTTCCACATGAACCCAAGCCGAGAGACGTCGAAAGGCGGTTTTGCATGTCCGAAATGCTGCTGGAACGCCACAAAAGGAAGTCATTTTTGCATCGGATTGTTACTGGTGATCAAAAATGGATCCATTACGACAACCCCAAGCGCAAAAAATCATATGTGAAACCCGGCCAACCCGCCAAATCAACGGCAAAGCCATTTGGTGGGATCAGATGGGTGTGCTGTATTATGAGCTGCTAAAACCGGGTGAAATCATCAATGGACAACGCTACCGAACACAATTAATCCGTTTGAAAAGAGCAGTGGCCGAAAAACGCCCGGAATATGCGACCAGACACGAGGCAATAATTTTCCATCATGACAACGCTTGGCCCCACGTTGCTATTCCGGTTAAGAACTATTTGGAAAACAGTGGACGGGAAGTCTTACCCCACCCGCCTTATAGCGCAGACCTTTCCCCTTCTGACTACCATTTGTTGCGGTCGATGCAGAACGCCCTCACTGAAATACGGTTCACATCAGAGCAGAATATCAAAAATTGGCTTGATTCATTCTTGGCTGCCAAGCCGGCGCAGTTCTTTTGGGATGGGATCCACAAATTGCCAGAAAGATGGGAAAAGTCATAGCTTCAGATGGGCAATATTGTACCGAACGAGTTAAGTTATATACCCAATACTTGGGGTAAATGAGGGCAAAACCAAGTAACATATATGCTGTCAACAAGAAGGGACACACAACATCGACGAATTGAACAGAACGTCATAATCGGCTGCTATAATTTCGAGGTTGTAAAGGACTTTGTCTACCTTGGCTCTGCTATAAATTCTACCAGCAACACCTCAGTAGAAATAAACCGTCGTTGTTTCTTTGGGCTAAGAAGGAGACTCTATATAAGACCTTGATATCAGAGTTCTACTTTGTGGCGCTGAAGCGTGGACTCTATCGAAAGCAGATGAAGATACCCTCGGTCATTTCTAGAGAAAAATTCTCCGTAAAATATTCGGTCCCATTTGCGTTGACGGGAAGATTCAACGACGAACTATACGAGCTTTACAGCGACGGTTAGGACATGTACCATAGAGCGAATGGACACCAATGCTCCTCAGAGTTTTCAAATCTAACCCGAAGAGGCAATGCAATAGAGGAAGACCTCACATTAGATGGAGCGAACACTTAGTAAGCGACTTCAGCCTACTTGTAGTGCCAAAGGGTAAGGATTGGGTTAAGTACAGAGGCTTGTAAGTTAAGGCCCCACTGTAGCGCTACCAAAGTAAGTAAATAAGTAACAGAAACAAGTATTGCAAATCTTAAAAAAAATTGATTTACTTGCAATCCATGATTCCAAGTATGTATAGTTTCCCGACAGTTTCAAAATAAACTCCATACACTTTATTCCAGCGTGTATGGGGGAATTCCAACGTTTGGCATTTTGGCATTGCATTATATGCCTCAATCCCTACCCGGCAATTATTGCTTCCTTCTGTTTAGACAAGTCTTGGCAGAAATGGCCTTTTTCAAATATAAAATGTGAGGACATTTACAATCTAAGATCTCCCTTTTTTGTTTTAAATTATAAAAAAAAAATTATTTCCTTTAGTATTTTTGTTCTTTATTCCACATACGAGTATGTACATCCTTGTTCATTTGTATTTCTGTACGCATGTGTTTACTGCTAAATTATTGTTACGAGTATTTTGTTAATTGCTATTTACGTATGTGTGCACGTGTAGATTTGTTTTACTAACAAATAATTTGTTGTTTGTGCTTCGTCATGTATTCAAAATTTGTTTAATTAAGTTTACGTTAAAAAAATAAATGAATTTGTTTTCATAACAATATAAGAAAAATATTTAAAAAAAAAAAAACAAGTTCAAATAAATGTTTTAATAAATTTTGTATTTTTTTTTAACAGCTCAACCGTCGCCCATCCTTCAGAACTGCCTCCTTCGCCTCATCAATGGGAATGACGGCAAAATGAGGCGATAGCTGCCTAAAATAGATTACTCTCAGCCAAATTTAAATTTTATTTTAATTCTTAACGAAAATAACAAATACTTTGCATCATTACAAACAACAAAAATACATTTTTCTATAAAAAAAAAAAAAAACAAACAAACAAAACACCGTTACATTGGACAACTTTAACACAGCAAAGTGAAAATTTTAAAATCATTCCACCATAATGAATGTGTCGAAAGAGATTACTACTATTCACCGCACACTAGTCGATAAATAAAAATCAATAAAACATCAGCAAAAGGCGTAAAGTTTTTAAATAATTTAAAAACAAGGAGAAGGACTTTTTTAAATGAAAAAAAAAGAAAAAAAAAACAAAAAACAAGAAACAAAACAACAATAACACCACAAAACTCGATTGATCATCGTAATTTGTTTGCCAAATTTACCTCAAAAACAAAACAAAAACAAAAAAAATTAATTAACAAAACAACTTTTCAAAGATAACAACAAACATTAAATTTGTTTAATAAGAAAACAAAAAAAAAAAGAAATACTAATTTTAAAGGACTATTCAAGAAATATTCAATTTAAAAGTTAGTAAAAAATAAATTGTATGTCGTCTTTGTAAGAAGTAAAAACAAACAAAAATCTCAAAACAAACTTTTCATGATTACAATGTCCTAACTCTTAAACAAAAAAAAAAAAAACAAAAAACAAAAAAACAATACAATTTCTTTTTCTAATTAAGAAAATAAGTAATAATTCATATAACTTATTTTTAAATAAAATTGTAATGTAGTTTATAATGGAAAAACAAAAACAAAAAAATATTAATTCATCGTTATTGTGAGGCGTCAGTATATTTAGAGAAAAAAAAAATTAACAAACAAATCACTTGTAACTATTAAAACAAAAACAAAAACTTACAAAAACTAAAGTAAGAAAATTAAGAACACTGAAATGGGAGGCACATTTAATAATTTAAAAAGGAAAACAAAAACACAGACGAGAACAAGAAAACATTCACATTCATTTAAAATGTTTCTTATTTTCTAATTGTTTTTAATTTAAACGAAATGATGAAAATAATATTATTGCTAACTATGGACTGATTTCAATTTAGTTTTTAAACACATTTTTTTATTTTTTATTTTTTTAAACAAAATTAATAATTAATATATGTACATTTGACTTGTATGTATAAAAAATTTATAAAACAAAAAAATCACGTATAAAACGAAACATCCTATATATTTTACATTATTTTATGTATACGTTCATTTACTTATAGGATTTATTCTTTCCATTTTATTAATTTTAATTTTTAATTTGATTTATATTTCTTTTATATTTTTTTTATATAACAAATTTGATGGCAAAACTCCATTGACATTTTCAAGAGGAATGAACATTTTGTTTGTCTTAGTGTTCTTTATCCATTTATATATATTTTTTTTTTTTTTTGTTTTATTTTTGGATGTAACGGATTTATAGAGAAATTGTTTGTAATAAAAATTTTCTATTTTATATACTTATGCAAAGACAATACATTAACAATATAATCATTTGGCATTTGGGAAAATTTTTTTGTTTGAATTCTAATTTGAGAATGCTAATGGTCACAAGAACAAGAAAACTGGTCACATTTTTAAGTCAAGAAAAGTGTTACTCAAATTACAGAGACGGACAAAATTATTCACATATCAAACAGTTTTTGAATTAAACTTCAATATTTATTAAACGAAAGTGCTACCTTCAAGTATATTTACAAAAAAAAAAAAAAAACATTAACTGATTAAATACCTCATTAAACATAACAAAAAAATTATTATTCACAGAAATATATAATTCTGTTCAAATACCTAAGGTCACAAAATTATTCACACAGCCGTCAAAATGTTTACATAATAAGCTATTAAAATCCTTTTAATATTCTGTGGCCCAACCATTCCTTTTCAAAACCTCATTCAACCTTTTTGGCATTGACTAGTTTTTGAGCGGTTTCAGATCCAATATTTGCTAATTCTTGCAGTAAAAGCTGCTTTAGTTGATCCTTCCCCGAAATTATATGTTTTTGCAATCGTCTACCAAGTTCATCCCACAGATTTTTTAACGGATTCATATCTGGTGATTGAGGGGGAGTCCGAAGAATATAGGGGGACGTAGTGAATGATTCACATATGCACTATGTGAGCAGTATGCTTGGGATCATTATCCTGTTGAGAATAGAAATTGTTCCCAAGATTTAGTTTCTGCACACTTTGGTGAAGGTTCTCTTTCAAAAAATTGAGATAATCGTACTTATTCATTGTTCCATCAATAAATACTAAGTTACTATCACTTGCCGCCATGCAGCACCATACTATAACCCCCCCACCACCGTGTTTGACAGTGCCCACGATATTATTTTTTTCCAGCTCGGTATTTCGTTTTCTCTTGGAGTCAGTTCATTTTAATGGTTTTTTTGAAAATATGTATTTGAATTTAAATGGAGCGAGCCCAAAGCGCTGACGCATTTCCGATTCGACATTCTATCAGAAAGTTGTTCAAAAAGTTGCACTGCAGCCTTGATTGCCTCAATTATCATTCAAATTGGTTACTTTAAATTATTTAAATTCTTTTTAATTTATAAATTTATCATATGCAATAATGCTAAAAGAAAAAAAAGCAGGTGCCTCTTGAAATAAGTCTGGCTATGTGAAAAATTGCACCATCTTGCTGAATCCACACAGAGTTGAAACATATTCTCTTTTGTCAAAAATATTAAAAATTCTGCCTCATACTCCGTCCCAACGCTTATTTATAATGACATTCCAGCTGTCAGCTATTTGGACAAGGCCAATCTGCTTGCTGCACACTTTGCGGCCAGCTCAACACTCCCAGATTGTACTTTGTATCCGCCCACAATTGAGTGCGTCGAATCTTCAATGGGACGAATCCACTTTCGCACTCGTGTAGTAGCAAGAGTTCTTAAAGATCTCAACATACATAAATCCGCTGGTCCAGATGGTATATCTCTCCTCCTTCTGAAGAGGTGTTCTTCTTCGTTGGCACAACTACTGCGTAAGCTTTTTCATCAATCCTACTCTTTAGGACTCTTTCCGATGAGATGGAAAACAGCATTTGTCCAACCCGTCCCTAATAAAGCCGAATCATCCTCTCTCTCTTCCTACAAACCCATTGCACTAACGTCCCTTCTTTCAAAGGTCGTGGAAACACTGATAAATCGTCGTCCACTGGTGATTTGATGGCATGTCTCACCGGAAAGTGGAACCAAACCGTACATCAATCTATCGAAAGCAAGATAGTTGCACTTGATATTTCTAAGGCATCCGTCAGAGTTTGGCATCAGGCTCTTTTGTCGAAAATGCGGGCTTTTGGGATCGATGACTCTCTTCTTCAGTGGATTAGAAATTACCTTTCGGAACGTTCAATTCAAGTTGTTTTGGACAGTTTCAAGTCTGATATTCATAAAATAAATGCTGGTGTGCCCCAGGGCTTCGTTCTGTCTCCGACACTCTTTTTAATTTTCATCAACGATCTCTTGTCTGCTACCTCTAATCCAATATACTCCTTTACTGACGACAGTACTCTCTGCTTTTCATATTCGTTCCCGGACTCACGTCCCTGCTCTTCGGCTGTAGAACGGGAACGTCAGCGTATTTTAAGCTGATTAAATTCTGATATTACCAGCATAACTGATTGGGAAACCACTAACAGAGTAGAATTTAATGCTTCCAAAACACAATGCTGTCTGCTGTCGTTAAAGCGAAATTTAAACACCCAGCCATTATCGATGGATGGCACTTGCGTCGTCGAAACCGATAAACTTTCCATTCTCGGTATGTGTGTCAATGAAAATTTACGTGGGAATGACCACATATTCGGTGTCGTCAACAATGCTGCGAAATATCTAGGTTTCCTCAAGCGATGTAAGAAATTCTTTACCCCCTCTGATCTGGCCTCAATATATAAGGCATTTATCCGCCCGAAATTGGAGTACAGTGCCTATATCAGGTCGGGTGCGCCAAAAACATCTCTGCACCTGCTAGATAGGATCCAAACCCGTGCGATAAAACTCATAGGTGATACTAATATCACTCAAACAATGAACACCCACGAACACCGATGTAATGTTTCCTGTCTCACTCTGTTTTATCGCTATTTTCACCAGTGCTCCATAGAAATCGCCAGTAGCATTCCGCCCCTTCAAACTTTTAACCGTAACACCCGTCTCGCTATGAATGCTCATCAGTATACCCTCAAGCCCACTTTCGGACGTACTCTAAAATATCGTGATTCGTTCCTAAGCCGTACAACTCGCTTATGGAATGCCCTGCCTAGCTCTTTATTTCCTAGTCATTATAACCTTCAAACATTTAAAACCAACCATCCTCCCTGATTTTCCTTCTCCTGCGCTGTGTGCAAACATTTTAAGGGTGCTAAAAAAATAATCCCTTGAGCGCGCAAATTATAAAAAAAAAACCCTGGAAAGAAAACCTTACTCCCGACAATGCAGATTGATGAAACTCGAGCTGGATGTAACTCCGGGTAAATTCAAAAATGTATAAAAAAAAATTGCTGTAAATTTATGGAACAGCAACACTTAAAACCATTAATGGATACAGCTTCCGCAGCATTGCGATCGCAGCTGTACAGTCACCATTGTGTCCATAAATGTATTACAAACATTTTACCAGTTAATAAATGGCGAAAACGCGTAAATTAATTTTCTAAATAGCTTATATTTGACAATTTTGAGTAACTATCTCAGCTAGTTTAGATAAACTATTTCGTTCTACTGCCTCTTCCATCGCTAAGCCTATGGAAATGAATAATTTAATTTCTGCTGAAGCATACAAACGAAGTTTTAGTTTTTCTTTTTTAAAATATCGAAAGAGCTGCTTATATTTTTGCCATCCTCTCGGATCACAACTTCGCATCAAAATGAAAAATGCTGCAAAATTTCAATACAAATACAGCAATGCGAAAACATTTGCAACAATAATATGTACAGCCCTTTTACATTTATGAACACAGACTCTGCACAGCTGCAGTATTTTTTACAATTAAAAACTCGCCGTCCGTCTCATGGAGCATCAGTGGGTTGTCACTCCATATTCAATAATTTGTTTTTCTTCGCGTTACCTGGGTTATTTCACCTAACCTTGTGAAAGTGAAGGTACATAAACCAATAATATAGAATTTCAGCAGACTCACTGAAGTTAAAAAAGTGTGTTTCGTTCAACATCGACTCGTGACAATTTGTATTTTTTCTTGATTTCCAAACACAAATTTACCTTTTAGCTTAGCAATATTGTTGTTGTTTTGTAAAATTCCAGGGTCAAAATAGGAGATATGGCTATCTGCATTGCAATCGTTGGTTTGAATTATTTTTATCACATTTTTTAGTAAACAGAAGAATAGGTCATAACAAAGAGAACGTTTCGAACTCAAATTATGACTCTTGGCGCGTATGCCCTTTTTGCCTAAGACGGCAGATTAGTCCATCTGCTCGGAGGAGTATTGTCAAACACACGCCTTAAATCTTTTTGCACGAAAATTACAGATTCCAATGTGTGATAGCGGCGCACATTTCAAATTCTGATTTCAACATCCCAATTGCTCATCTGTAAAATAGAAGAAGAAATTGAACCAACGAATTACGAAGATAAAGAGTTGTTACGCTTTGTTTTGGTATCGCGTTTCATAAGCCGCCCTGTATTTGAAGTATTTAAACCACTTCAATTGTTACGAGAGACTGTTAGTTATTTATGCTGTGAGTAGCTACTTTATGTTCATTTGGTTTCTGACTGAGAGATATTCCATTCGTCAATGACGTTTAGATGTTGCTTCGAGATATATTTTTGCTTGGAAGTTATTTTTTAATTGCAAATTCATCCCTCTTCAGTTGACTTTTGTTAATAAAAATTAAATGGAAATGATCAACTTCTTTCGTCGAGAAAAAATGAGAATTCTTCGCACGAGGATAGAATTCTATTTCTATTGACTTTTATTACTGCTTCGACTATATCATGCACTTCTACTGCCCTATTTTTTCTTATAGTCGTTTCGTATTCTATCTCTGCTTGTTTTTCTTGGAATTCTTCTTCTTATGACTTGAAATCAACTTGGGTATTTGCCAAGTAGCGGAAGGGATTTTACTCTATATGAGATGATGGGTGCGTGCTTTTATGCCATTGCAGCATGTGTATGGTTATAGTTTTGTTTTCAAAGAGGTTTCTCGTTTGTTGATTAATATATCGTTTATTTCGTAATATACTGACATTGCTGTTCTGGTACGGTTTAGTGTTTCCTCTTCGACTCTTAATAATGACCAAAGGTGTTTTTCCAGTCCATTTTCCAACAGTCTTCTTTCCATAGCCACATTACTTTGCTTTTGTCGACGCTTACAACTATTCCTTTTGGTATGAAGACCAAATATGTAGTGCTTATTGTAGTCTGACGCCATGTTCTCCCATCTCCGTAGAGTGTAAACAGCAAGTTTCAGTCTTCCCATTCCAATCAGTGTTGTGTCTGTCGCCTCCCTCACTTTTTTGCGATCCTGTCCCGAAATATGTTAAATAAAAGTAGACTTAAACTGTCGCTCTGTTAAAGTCATTATTTCCGCCTAGATGTTCGTAATTTATCGCCTTTAAGCCTAACGTAGTTCAACTTGGTCTTTATTTGCATTTTTAATAGCTTTTATGAGTCTCAGGAAATTTTCTTACTTTCAAATACACCCAGATGTCTTGTGTTGGCACCAAGTCAAACGCCGCCCTTCAAGCCTAAGAAGCCAAGGAATAAGTCTAAATTGCTGGTATCCATTTTTCAGCAAGTGCTCTTGTTATTAATCGATAATCCATGATCTTGGACTTCCCTTCTTGGATTAAAAGCTGCTAGTTTTTCATCCATGTCAGCCATCATTTTTCATATTCAACTAATATTATTTCTCCTAAAGTGATCCGATGACTCAGTACGCCAAACTCGATTGCTTATCCCACTTATTGGACGGATCTATTAAGTTCAGCGTTAGACTGAATAGATCATAATATGACACATGAATAGTACTTTCCTGCGGGGGCTCGACTTTTTTTTGGTGTGATCAATTAATTTTGTTTTAGGGGTCAGGAGGGTAGGGCTCAAACATACAGGTTCAAGTTCTAGGAAACTTTGGGATTTTTTTTTGTTTTTAAAGAAGTGGAATACTTGCATGATATGATATTGAATTGTGCGCTTTTACTATGAAATTCATTGAAGGACTTAAAAGAACACATCTCTTCAAAACACTTTTCTGTTCTAATAGATTAACCAAGTACGTTTGACTTCAATATATGTGTATTCAAAAACATAGGCTGTTGTCTTTTATATATTGTGTACATCTTTTTCGATGATGCAACAGAAATAGAAATGCATATTCCAAATAAGAAAACAACGGTCGTTGGATGTTTTATAAGAGATTATGAGTATCTGGCAATTAAATCGCCACTTTTAAACGTCTTTGTGTATTATCCATTCCATTCAACCGTGGTCTCTATAAAATATATATAAACTTGAGAGAAAAAAAAAAAACATTTTAGAAGAAAACAAAACATTTCTTGTGACTAAAGGCATTCACTAAAATTCCTCTCGAAAGCGCTTTTCCAAATTGTGTTCTGTTTTATAATTTTTTTTTTATGTTTTATTTAGTTTTTTTTTTTATTAATTTTAGTTTAGTATAAATTCTCTTTTTTATATAGCAAAAATTCTAACAAACAATTGTACATTGCACCATAGCAATGAACTATGTTAAACAAGTGGACACACTGCCCCAGTGAATAATTATTTTTTAAGTAAACAAAATTTACATATTTCTAATTCTACGAGTATTTCTGTTTTTTTTTTTTTTTATTTCTTTTTACCATGACTTACATATGTATGTAGCAAAACAAAATTTAAACATTTTGGTGGCAAGGAATTTTATTTTTAGAAAATGGAAAAAGCGAAGAGAAAAATCCTATTTTGGTAATTTGAAAATATTAGAAATTAAAAGAGACGTACTACTATTTTTAAGACTGAATTTATTATTATTTGTTTGCTTTTAGTTTATCTTTATAATTTTTTTGTTTTAAAAAATCTACTAAACAGAAAAAAAAACCTAAAGGTTTACCACTTTGAGGTGGAAAAGAAATTTTCAAAAAGGACTCTCTAATTGCCCTTTAAATACGAGATTGTAGAAATGAGAGGAAAAAACAAAAAAAAAATAAAAAAAAATTAAAATGCAAAAGCATTATGTAACAGTAAGAAAACAACTTATAAATAAATTATTACTTGTACCTAAATATAGTGTGTCTTAAATAATATTCAAATGCTTTTAAAGAATACAGAACAAAGATGTATTTCTTTTTAAATTGCTTACTTACTAAATAAAATTAAAAAATGAGACACTTAAGGCATTGTATTGACAAAAAATAAAACAACAACAATTTGTTGGTACACACTAAATTGAACTTACTTTTAATTGTTTATTATTTGTTTATTGATATTTAGATAGTACAAAATTGTCGATTATAAGTTTGCAATTTCGGTTTCAAAATTGATTATTAAATAAATTGAAAGGAAATAAGGAATTTTATTTTAAATTTACGTTTAGCTTATTCACATCTTTGTTCAAACTACGCGAGTAAAATGGATTTATTATTTGTTGTCTTGAAAAAAATTTAAATAATCATTCATCACCAAATCATTCTCATTGTACACTTAATCATTGAAATGAATTTAATTAATGAATTTTTTTTTTTCTATGTACATATTAACTAATAATTATATAAATGTAAACATATTAATAGTTTTAACCAGAATAAATATTAGAAATTCGATTAAGAGATATGTAAACATAAATACTTGACAATTTATTTAACATTCGAGATGCAACACAAGCTAAACAAAATATAAAATACACACAAATTCTTTGGAAGAGTAAGTAAAGAAACAGGAAAAATATGAAATCCAAATGTGCAAGTGTCGACGAATGTGATGAATGTTTTTGAGTTTTGATTACACTTAAAATATTCGAATCATAAAATATTTTATGTGAGTTCATTCAATAAACGAATTAGATTTTGTTTTCCAGTTCTATATGAGCTCTCTTTTATTATAGTGAGGCCACAAAGTAGAGCAGCAACTTAGTTTCGTAAATTTGTCATTTAACATTTTTTGGCGTCGCTATCATTACGCGATATGATGTGCTTATTGGCAGTTACTATACTTTATTTTTGATGCCTCTCCAGGAACTTAATCCTTAGCTTGCTACCTCCAACTGTCTGCACCACGTTAGGTAAGGTCTTTCTATACTATGTTGCTCCACTGGGGTGGAATCGAAGATCCAGGCTGGAGCACTGATGTTTATGCGCTCTTTATGACCTTGGCATCTTAATCTCTGTACAGCCGATATAGTTCTTCTCTTTCACACTCTGTTAACGCAGACTCGGCCAAATATCACACGGGGAAATTTTCATTTAAAGCAACTAAGAAATCTTTTATCCGATCTTGAAAGAGTCCATGTCCCTGCGCCGTTCCATAGGACAGAAATGATGAGGACCCTAGTGTCTTCTACGTTGCGCCAAATAGATCTTTGCTGTTCTTAGGCTATAAAAACGGCGGCTGGTAATAGCTATGCTTCGTTTAATTGCTGTGCTTATGTCATGAAGCAGATAATTTCCTTTACTCCCTCAAAATTATAGTTTTACATTAAGTTTTATTTTTATTGACTGGCGATGACTTACAATTAAAGCCGCTCGACCTTTAACCCTTTATCGGGCAAGATACCATACTTTTTTTAACCAAGACGTTTGTTTTTCAATAGCTACTGTTAAAATAAGAAAACAACTTTTCAAGTCCTTTATTCAAAAAAAAAGTCCTTTGTGTAAAGGATGGTCGCTCTATGCGATTAAATGTTTGTTTTTTTTATTTGCACTTGGAAATTAAACACGTTTTGATTTAGTTTTTCTTTGTTCTTTTATTTTTACTGATTCTTAGCTACGTCTCCACACTGACACGACTTAACTTTTACTGCTCTTTCCCTATTCCTTGTTTCCTATCTATGCACCGACAGCCTCTCATTCTTCTACTACAATTATTTGTGAGAGTTGCCACATTTGTTACATAAAAGTGAATAAACTTATGAAAGGTGAGATGAGGGAAAACAGTTGTTGTTTTTGTTATAACATAATGTAACTCCGCATTTTTCGCACAGCGTTTGCGAAACCCCTTGGTACTTCGTTCAGCATTTTGCTTCTTATTCTTTGTTTTATCTGCCCATGTTGGCCAATGACCAATCTGGTCCAGCCGCATAGCTTGTAGTGGGGCGTGCTGAACCGGTCCCTTGTGTTTTTTTTAGCTCGTATTTGTGGGTCAATAGACCTGTTTTTTGAATTGGCCTTTGTACCAAGCTTCAAGAGAGTTTCAGAAATCTGGAGACGAAACTCTGCCGCAACTTTTCTGCTTTATTAGCTCCATTAGTTTTTTTTTTTATAAAGAATCCATGCGTTTGCCCCTAGCTAAGTCTAAAAGGTGATAAAACACACTCGAACTTGCCATCTTTTGCTGCGAAGTTTAATTTTGTATCTTCCCATAATTGCACCAATGAGATCCACACCTCCCATGTGCGCATTGTATTGACCAACAATAGATCGACATATATTTTTTGAAGTTTATCATATCGCTTTACAGTGCGTTTTGGCATTTCACAAACGAATGTCTACGCTAGGTTTACAATTTTATCATCTTTCCACGAATCAGTTGCAATATCGATTCCTTCAGCATTACAAAGAAGATCCTCTTTCTTTTTTCATCAGTTCTTTTTCGCTTGGTATTCTATTCCGTCGAATCATTCCAACACTGAATATTCCTTCATTTGCCAAGTATGCGAACAGTGGTATAGACTTAAAATAATTGTCAAAATAAAGTTGAAAGTTTTGATTACGTGGAATTATACGTGGCATTCGAACATGCTCCTAACTCCGGCTCGTTGTCAACCGCAATATTTTCTTTGCCAGTTTCTGGCTCAATTTTGTAAACAAATCCCGTAGAGGCGCAGAGAACGTATATTTTATAGCTCGATATAGGAGGTATCGTTTCAAAAAGTTTCGGGTATTAGTAGAACACATTTGCAAAGATGTTGTTCAAGAGGAACTTTCCCGAAATTCTTATTCAAATTCTTATTGATGATAGATTTCTGGTGTTGTCATTGAAGTGTATACGACGTCGTATATTTTCAATTTTTTTAAGAGGCATCACTTCTTGGATTGCCTGTATTTCAATTTTGCTACTTCAGTGACTTGCTGCACTGTGAAGTTGTACCAAAGACAGCATATAAACAACACAAATAAATTGTTGAATATCAATTTCTGACAAACGAAATGTCTCATTGGCGTCTTTTTGAACAATATACAAATTTGTTCTTTTGGAAAGAAATAAAGAAATTGTATTGGCGTGTCAATTTCGCTTATTACGTCAGGCAATGATATATTTCCTATAAAACGCAATTGATGCTCCTCCAAAGCTATATTTTTCTTTTTCGATCTCTATCATTGTATCTTCAAAAAGTATATCAATATCATCATAGACAGCTTGGTCCAAATCTTCGGCAACACGAATTTCTTCCAAGTCTACATCATAATCTGGATCAGCCACACTATCATCATCAAAATCGAGCCCATCTTCATTCTTGTTAAGCACTTGTAATATTTCGTCATTGCTCAAAGTGTTCGGCATACTGTGTATTGATCCTGATAAAATATTGGCGCTATAAGGCAATGTGACATAAATGTTACAAACGGAAAATTACCACACAAAAGTTATTTATCATTTACTTTCAATTACACACTAGGTAAGAGTTAATTATTAGTGTTATGCTTATGGAATTATGGAGGGTTCGTAACATTACTGTCACATGGCCCGATAAAGGGTTAAGCTCCTCACAATATTTTCCCGGCGCTATACTTCTTCTATTCGCATACCTTCTTCAGTTACTATTTTATGCGCGCACTGATAATAAAAAAACGTTTATTTACTTTTCGTATTCAGCTTTATTTTCTATCGTCCGTATCTCACGATGATTTGCTTAGCACTAAACTCTACCTACCGGCAGACTCTCTTACACTTACAATTACAATATATCTTTAGCAGTGTTATCACCTTGTTATTCTACTACACTATCAGGCCGTCGTCGGTGTCTATGTTGGCATCTCGCAATGTGCAGACGTCTAAAAAGATGTGATCAATCTAACTTATTGCATTTTGATCAGGAGACTGCCACGTGCCCTTCTGTATTTAGGATGTAAGAAAAGTGTGCTAGCTACGGCAATGTTTCGTCCACTTGCAATGTCTGTCAGCCTAAGTCCGTTTCAGGATGCCACGGCAGTTCGTGCATGGAGATGGAAGTACCAAGGGTGGCTTCTTTTCCTATTTTAGCATTAAACAGTCTTTACGTCGTTCTTGGAATACTGCTCATGGGTTCTCTCTAGGGGCTTGTAAAAGCCTTCCCTGGTTTTTAGCTTTTAGCCCTGATAGGGCTTGTTTTCATTACAGGTCTAAAGCTCATGACTTTATGTTTAATTTTGGTTCCATATACAAATATGCATGCGATTACAATCGTAGTAGTAGATCTCGCAATTTTTAATTGTGTTCTTGTCCTGTCCGTCCCATCGTATTTCTATCAGCCTCATAGGGATCTAGTGTCTTCATTAAGTTTTTAGGAGTATTTGAGGTTTTTGTTTTATTGTCTTATTTATCTACTCAACTTGATCGTAATCTGGTCTTTGTCTAAAACAGAGTTGCATTTGAGACTTTTCGATTTCGGACATGTTGCTCGCATCACATCCCGTTTTCTGGCATATGCAATTAGTTGATCACTGAATTGAAAATTTAGTTTCTCGATGTGGCAGACCCAATGTAGTCGTTGTGACATGAGTTTTTTCGGCTACATACACTTCTTTGTACAACTCATAGAATATACATCTCATGGTTTTCAGCATTACATGGTATAACTGGACGAATTTCCACGGTATCCGGAAATCGGTAGTTGCCTTACAGAACCCCAAATGATGAAGACTATCATTGTTTTTCTACCAAAGCGCATCTAAATAAATTTTCGTTACACTTTCATTTACCGATGAGTATAGTGCAAAAGGGCTTCATGAACGTCTGCATGCTAGATTGGAACTTTTATGTGATTTTTAACATAGGCCTTCGGTAGTTCCACCAAAGATTTAGCATAGCCTTTCTTGACAATTTGGTGCATGCTGCTCAAAAAGCATCACATCCAGCTTCGAATAACTCCACTGATATTTTATAAGAGCCAGTGGCCTAGTTGCTTCCATCCTCAAATGATATAAAACACATTCTTAAAGTCGTCACATTATGAGCAGTTGATTTTTTGCAAATATGCGCCTTTATCCAATTATTAAGATTTGCCTACAGGACTGTCAGTCACGCTGCTTACAGATAATAGCGCTATCATCGGCGATAAGAAGAGAAGTAGTTGCAGACTTGCTAATTTAATTCTTCAATAGATAATCGTGCGCGACATTTGAAAGCAATGGACTTTGTACACAATAGCCTTGGTTAGAGTACACCACACCAACTTCGAATCCTTCGGTTATTCCCGCTATGCATATAAATTTTGCTTTGATGTTATCGCATGTATCGCGTATTATTCCTTTATACCATACGTATCGAGTGTATTTTGAGAACTTAGCGCCGTCCAAGTAAGATCTCGTTGATTTTTGTCGAGCGCTTTTCCAAATCGAAGACGATATGCAGATCCGTTCTCCGTAAACTTTGAATCACTTAATATATCGGCCTTCCTCCCATGAAGCCACATTGGTTTCATTGATTGATAGTTTTTCCAATTTCTCGTGTCGCCTTTGCCTTCGTACAGTGATATTAGGAAGCTCTCCTCCTACTGGTTGGAATACCACCCTTGGGTGGTATGTTATTCAGTCGGTCTGCACGCCTCCAGTTCATTCTTTTTACTAACTGTCTTTTTACTAAATCTGTCGTTTCCTCTTCGTTCGCGACACCCAAGGAAATGGCACTGGGCAGAACGTCTTCATTTTAGTAACGCGTTAAAGTACTATTTCCAGCAATTGCAAATTGTTCCCCGTTAGAAAGTTTCTCTACTGATCTTCTTGTTAGTTTTTTCCTCGCATTCTTAAAAGTGTTTAGCTCGTTTACTTCGATGTAGCACTTCCTCTACCGCTTTTAGATTGTGGCGTTACTTCATCTAATTCCTGATACAGTGCCTCTACTCCTATCACACTTGCTCTGGCCACCGCTGGAGATATGTTATAATCAGGGTTAGGATTTTGTTGACATTAAAAAGTAAGAAAAGGCAAAACAAAACACTTAAAAAGGCAAAAAAAGGCAAAAGCTTTTTGAACTTATCTGGTAATAATCTTCTCCGGTTGTCTCTTAGGAGTGCCTTTAAGGAGCTAAATGACCTTTCCACTTCAGCCAAAACAAGTGGAGCCCATTTAAAGCTTTCAACATTACTAACATCAATATTTTCTGGAAGTTTAGAATCCAAGTCGCCGTTCATCACAGAATTTATCTGCTCAATCCTTTTCAGCCCCGTATTTGCATTGAAAACGGCAGTAAACTTTTTCAAAACTTCTTATGCTATCGGCCCTTTTGCTTTTTCCAAGTTTTGCTGAAAATTCTTTAAAACCCGAAACACTTCCCCAATTGATGCTCCTTAATGAGAAGAATGCTAGTTAAAATTACAAGTATAGACTCTCAAAAATATCTCTTTTTTGTATGTCTTCAAAAATTTGTTTTTTTGGGCCGACTAAAAATTAAAAATTGACTTTGATATATGCCAGTACTGCTTCATCCTGAATCAATTCCTTCGCAAACACAACACAGCTTGCATCGTCTTCGAGAACGTCGACGATTTTTTTTTGATCCTAACAAAATTATCCGCATAATACGTTGCTGCCTCTAGCGAAGTCCCCCAACGAGTTAACACCTGGTGTAATGTAAATTCAAACATTTAAATTCAAATTTAATTTTAAGTAAACTTACGGGTTGAGGCGGTAGGCGGCATGTCAGGTTCCATCTCCTTAAAAACAGCAATCCGGGATGGACTTTTTAAATATATTTTCTTCATATTAGATACAATGGCGTCAATTTTTGAGTGGTGACTGCGTATGCTTTCACAGACTCTATGTACACCGTGAGTGGAATATAATATTTGTAGTGATTTGCCACTCTTTTTCATATACGGTGCAGCGTCTGTTACGAACAACAAAACTTTCTCTCGTTTAAGTTCATCTGGCCACAGCAACCGCCTTGAATCGTCAAAAAGCAGGGCAATGGTTGTTGAGTTTACTTTCTCCAGAACTTCGGTACCCTCGACCATATGCTCGCAAAAGGCCCAACAATCACATTTGATACACATCGCCCTGCTTTGTCAGTCGTTTCATCGATGTAACATCGAGGTAACAATCTTCGACGTAATTTTTTCTTAGTGTAGACTCGTCTGGCATTTTTTTTTTTTGTGTGTACTTCTCTATAAGAGTCTGGAACTCTGGACGATTGATTTTATACAATGGTATGTCATATCGCTCTAAAATTCATTTTTTTCAGTTCCAGTAACAAAAGAGAAATTGTTTGAATTTTTGGCTTTGTCTTTAAAGCCATTGCTTGCTGGTGCTTTACTATTTTTATATGCTGTTCAATATAATAATTTTTTTCATGGTTGACTTTTACACCACACAATTTGTCCAAAAGGACCTTTCCGTCAGATGCAAAATAATCTGATCCAAATTTTAATACAAAATTTTTCAATTTTGTTTCCTCTTTACAAGCCGTTTTAGGCATTTTAGCACTTTAATTGTGTTAAAAAAAACACTCCGAGATACAAGTAACGTCCACGTACAGAAACGAACTTCGAGTTACTGAGTTTCATTGTTTGTATTAGGCCATCAAGATCATTGTATTCGCAGACGTTTTTTCTCTAAATTTTAAAGGAGTAACGGAGAAGATGCAACCACACTGAAATGTATCGCACCATATGTATCGAAGGATTATATTTACAAAAAAAATAACTATCCCATACAATGCAAACAATCTGTGTAAATACATTTGAATGGCACCCGCGATCTTTCGCATTTGTATACAAACAAGAACTTTGTAATAAAGTTATACTCATAATAACGTCTGTGGTCACATAAAATACAAACCGTCTAGAAATTTAGGTATGCGTATTACGTAGTGCGAATAAGAAGCATGTTTGCGCAGATATAAATATGTGCATTTTTCTAAAAGAACCAACAGTAAAAAAAAAGGCAAAATAAAATATATACAATATATATGGAGTCAGGAGGACATGAAACGTATTTGTGTAAAGCCGGCACTATCTTCCGATTAAGCAAAAAAAAGAGGCAAAGTTAGCAAAATCCTATCCCTGCTAATAACCAATTCATTCATCACCTTACCGACACCTGCATGTTTCTTTTCTGTTTACAGAAAGTAAAACCATTTAATTCAAATTAACATAGATACAATACCATATTTTTTTTCATTTTAAATATATTAATTATAAATAGTTTGAAAAAAATTAAATACTGATATACATATTTATAATCAAACAAAACAAACACTTCTTATCAATCTTTCATATCGATCTCATTGCATGTGCTCTGTTTGGGGAATTTTTTCACTTTCATTGTATTTTTTTTTTTTTTTCACTCTCCACACTGTCACTCCCTTGATTCACAAATATATTTTCTTTTTCCTATATAAATATAAAACAAGTCTTGTATAAAGTTTAAATAATTCCATTACTCGAAAAAACAAAAAAAAAAAAAAATAAAAATAAAATAAACAACAAACAAACTAAATTAAACACAAAAATAAAGAAAATACATTCTTTAAGTGATGCGAATTTCTTACAGAGCTCATTATAAATAAACGTGTTTCTTTTGTTTTTAATTATTTTTTCTTACATCAACTAGCAGTTAATCGATATTTTATTTTTCTTAAATAATTTGATTCTTAATTATTTTTGAAAATAAAAATAAGTAAATGGAAGTTCTTTCGACTTTTTAGAATAAGACAAAGACGTTTTTTTTAATTTGTAAATACATACCATGGAAATTAATATCCACAACACGCTGATTGTATAAATAAAAAGAATTAAACCCTATTAAACATTATACCATATACATTATTTTTTCGTTTACAATAAAATATATATGTAGTATACATACATATAACAAACAAAAATAACTACATATATTTTATTGGTCATTTATGCATATACATATAAATAAATATAATCAGATTAAAATAAACACTTGAATATAAAACAAATATAAATATATTTTTGTATTTTATTTTTTATTTTTTTTTTCTTTCGATGTATTTAATGTGTTACAAATTAAACAAAAAGAATAAAACAAATGATTACGTTTTATATTTACTATTTTTAATAATTTCAAACATTCAAAGACAATTCATCATTGCGCATTTTGTAAGAATCTTTGTTTTTAAGTTTAATTCCTCTCTTAAATTTAAGTTTAAAAACAAGCAGTAAACATTTATTTGGTTTTTCTGTTTTTTTTTTTTTTTTTTTTATTTCTTTTTGTTGTTTTTCAATAATGATTTAGTTTTTAAGTTAAATAAAATGAAATGAAATAAAATCCATACATTTAAACAAATTGTAGATAATTAATAAACAAGCAATGAAAATTAAGAAAACAAAATAAAAATGATTATATTTTCTAAAAAGTAAAAGAGCTGAGTTTTTCTTTTGTTTCGGTTCCGTTTTGTTTGGTTGGAAGTTAATTCTACAGTTTCTCTTCGGTTTTGTTGTTGTTATTGTTACTTTTTTGTTTACCTTTTGTTGTTACTTGTCTTGGTTCTGCATTGTCGTTCGTTTTTAAATTGATTTTGTTTAAATTTCAATGATGGACGTTTGTGTTTATCAGGTTTTTTGTTTTTGTTTTTTTTTTTTTTGTGTTTTGCAATTCATCGGGCACACTTTGTATATACAGAATTAAAAAACAAAAAAATTATTGTAGTTTATAAGGTGTACATTTTTGAAAGCAACAAAGGTAAAAGTCGCCAACTCATCCAGCAGATGCATTTAAAATAATAAAAAAAAAAACATACCAAGTTATTATAATTGTAGAAGACATACACGTAGCTTATAAATTCATTTTTTTTTTCAAATTTTTGAGTTTTTTATTTGCGGATAAATATTATACTCATATATACTCGTATGTAACAATTGTGATAGATGCAAATTGATGTTGTTTTGCTTTCCAAATTCAGTTTCAAAACAGAGATATAATTTCTTTCTGTCCAATTTGGTTGAGCTTTTGGAATCTAGGAAATCCATAAATTTGAGAGTGGCGCCTGACTAATTATTGTGAAGCAGACATGTTCTTATAACATAAACATGTCAAAACTTTATAAAAATTGCCGTTGATGCACGTTATCTGAATCAAGAGCTGTAGCATTCGTGATGTCTTTGTATTGAAACGAAACATTTATTCGATGTAGTTTTCTCGGACTTGGACAAGTCATTGTTTTGATGGAAACACATCTTCACATGCCTGTCCATATTCTTAAATATAAAGTCTCAGAGAAGCCTCTAAAATTAATGTTTTTTTTTTTTTTTTTTTCCAAAAATTGAAATTGAAACGCTGTTCGGAGTCGGAAAAAAGTCGTAGATCCTCTCTCACTGCGATCAAGATGACAAGGCGAATAAAAAACCATCATTGTGAGAGAGGCCTTGATCCACCATGGATTGTCACGTCATTAACATATTTTAAAAGGACTGTTGAATAATGTTAAAGCAATGCTTAAAGCAAAGAGAATTATCTCGTTTATCTCGGCAGCATCTTGCATGTGTAGCAAACATTTTCATGGGCACCATTTATGTTGGGATCCTGCTAAGCCAATCTTAATGATGTGTATGACAGCGGTACATCGTTATGAAAGTCAATGAGTTTGCGGTTATAGGTTTTCTTTCGAATATAGATCCCAATATCCGGCGGAAGGTCGTTTCTTCAAAAAAAAAAAGTAAAGTAGCTAAGCCTACGACTACTAAAATACTAGCAGACTTCTTTTTTACTGAACTTAGGTCCTTACGAACCTATTGTAATACCCTTTGGCGGGGTAAGCCGTATTTAGGAGCCTCATGTCCTACCACGATCATTCAATATTGTCCAGCGAACCTGACGTCCTTAGGAACTCGTAAACATTGGATAGTGCGACATCAGAAAGTTCTTGAATATATTTGCAGTAGTTCTGTTCTTCGTGCTATTGCCATCATCGAAAACATGCAGGCCACTTTCTGCTGTGATCCGGGAGCCTAGTTGAGCTATCCATATTTGATTCCTCTAACGTTAAACCAGTGCCTGTTCTACCCTTCGTCTTGTTCGGAAACGAATATGAGAAAGGCTTATTAAAGTTTAGATAAGGAAATGCGTGCTATGAGGTAATGTCGTTTCTTCTGAATTTGAATCTGGAAACCTGGGATACAGCTGCTTATTTGAATGATCAAAGCCCTTTTGGCAGGCAATTGCTGCATGCATATATCCAGGTATTGGAAATTAAGAATTGCGTACAGTTCAGCGATTAGTTTTCATTCGTTCGTAAATGCTAATCTTTGTGTCATTTTCTTCACTAGTGCCTCTGTCATTTTCACCATAATATGTTGCAATTTGTAGTGAGTATGGTCGCATTATTTCAGTATATACCCGCAAACTTTCTGCCAAAGATCCGGTTTCATGTTTATAATGTATTGGATGCTTCTTTTTCTCTTGAATTCGCTTTCCAACTTAGTTTTCTCTCGAGAATTATTCCCGATATATTTGGAGCTATACTATGTACATTCTGCACTTTCT
Source organism: Volucella zonaria (assembly GCA_963966105.1). NCBI lineage: Eukaryota > Metazoa > Arthropoda > Insecta > Diptera > Syrphidae > Volucella > Volucella zonaria. The sequence continues at coordinate 49,610,370 of OZ014534.1, forward strand.
GCCATCTTCAGGAGTATTCTCTCAATTCCTATTGGATCAAATTGTGGTATGTTTCTTTTCTTTGTGAAGAATACCAGTTCGGTTTTCTGTAAATTGCTTCTCAGACCGCATTGTTTTGTCTAAATCCAAAGGATTTATGAGTTTCATTAATGACGTAGACCACTGAGTGCTTCTTGTGGTGTGTCTCTGTTGATGCTGTTATTCTTAGATCAACTAGTCTTGCATTGATATTAGTCAACGTTGCAAATCTGTTGTGTGTTATTTACTGCTCACGTTTTGATATCATTAAATATGTAGAATGCTCCTTCAATGTCTAGAAAGCGTTTTCCTGTTCAATGTCCGAAGTGGCAAGATGCATATCTTTCAGTAGTTGTTAATTGCTTTTCGGCTTTAAGCCGGAGAGCTGGTGTGCGTACGTATACTATATTTGTAGGAAAGCGTATAGAATGTTTAGAAGGAATATCTATGTTTGGAAGATTTATCTCACAGGACATACTCGAAGGTTGATTCTTTTCTATGGACGAGGAATAGGTGATTTAAGTTGATGAAGATGTTTTTGTAAGAGCATGTCTAAATATTCCTTTCCTTATGTCAAATGTATCCTTACCTAACAGTTGGCAGACTGCATTTTCTATCCATTCTTTTTCGTAGATACTGGCAGGATAACGCCGTAGTACCTGGCGCGTCTTGGAAAGTTAAATCGTTTTTCGTTTTATTTTCCTTCAGAGATCTCATGGTTGCTGCTGATTTTGTACTGATGGATTCACTTAGAATCCGGATTTTTTTTTATCACGAGATACTCATTCGTGTTTCGCAGCGAGATAGCCTTAAAAACTAAAATTTCGTTTCAGAAATTGTTAATTGGTTCTGATGGTGTATCAGTTTCGGTCTTCGTTGCGCTAAGGTTGCCTTCATAGCGATGGCTGACGTGGAAGTATTTACCACACCTGAGATTAAGCTGGGCTTCCTTTTTTTTATGTAAAATTTGGCTTAAACCACGATCCTCTTTGTACTATTGAGTGTGAGTAAGAGACACTTGCTCTCATCTATCTACTGTGACTTATTTTGCTTTTAGCGGTGTAGTTACAAAAGTGTTTATTAGTTTACGTCTTGTTAATTGGACTGAATTGTGTGTTCGTTTTTGTGGAAATGTGACGATAAATCAGGGAATTCGTCAAAATAAATTGCTTCGATGTATTGGCGTTAGGCATATTATCCGATCTTTTCTATCCATTAGGTAAGACTGAACCGATTCTGTCGCAAATATGGCATTCAAACACCGAGAATCTTTCTAACTAAGCCGTTTTGATATTTCTGATATTGCAGTAGATCTAAGGGCACCTGAAAAGATTATGGATAGCACTTAACATATGTTTATTTTATTTGAAAATAATGTTGTTTACTGCTTAAAAATTATTAGGGCAACACCACGGTATGCTGCTTACTTCATGTAATGTCTAAAATTCTATGTAACAATTGCGATGGCCTTTTTCATGTCTGGCAAACCATGACTACAAATATCCAGCTAAAAAGAATTCAACATCGTTTTCTGTAGTGCTTCTGGCAGATGTTTGTTTGGAATGAAGCAAACTCTGTATCCAAAAATTTGTTTAGGGCAACACGAACTCCTGGCATCTTACCCCAAGATGTCTTGCCTAAAGTCTTGTTCAAGTTGGCTTAATCTCGAATTTTATTCATCTTCAACTTAGTCGTCGAAAAGTGTCATTACGTTGCAGAATCCGAGAGTTGCCGGAAGTTCGTCACAAAGAAACTGTAGCTATACACGCAGTTGAAATATATAAAAGTGCAACTTTGATTGAGTTTTTTTTTATTTTTCTTAAACTAGCTTACCAGTCGATTGTTTTTGTAATATCAATACCAAAGACAAGCTAATTCATTGACCAAGATATGGTCTTGAGTTTGAATAGTTACTCATCGATGTTATTCAGCGTGTCCTGTTTCCCTTGTTTGGACATAATCCTTCAATTATTTGGAAAACAAAAGTGTATCTATTATGGTTGTTAAAGTAAGCGATCTTGCAAAGTGATCTTGTTAAGTAATTATATTTGGCCAATATTCATTACTTTCCTTCGTTCAGACGTATCTGTAATAATAGAAAGCCTCGTCTTAGTTCATCGCACTTATGTAGGTTTATGTAGACTAATTGCGATGCGTGTAGAAATTTCAGCTTTCTGTCTTGTCATGATTATCATTTGAGTTTAGTGTCTTCCTGTTCCTTATATTAGTAATTAAGGCTTAAGCAAGCAGATAATTCTTCGAGGTCACAGAAGTTGTGTCTTCTTTCGGTGGGAGAACATAATAACCTTTGACTGTACAGATCGTTCGCTAAATGTGTTCAGGGTCCAACACATCTTCACATCATGGTAAGCGCTATGAGTCCTTAATTCTTCACTCAAGTGCTACGAAGGCTTTGATTTCATTTCGATTACTGCGATGGCCTTTATGGCATGAAATATTGCTCTTATTGTGGCCGGTTTGGCTGCTACTATTACAGTCATTATCTCAGGGCGGAGGACACTACTCTGGTTCGAAATGCAAGGTGAACATCGTAAATTCAGTTGATAGCAGAACGTCTAAGCACTGATCCATCTATGAAGTTGGTAATCGAGTTGTTTACCACTTGGTTCCGGTCTCATGTCATTCTGGAAAAATACAGGAGATTAGTATTTAAATATCCATAGTAACTATTGGAGAACATACCTAACTCATTAGATAAGATTGAGGTATGACTAAATCAAGTTTCCCTTCGTTGAGTTGACTAAGCCTTAAAGACTTTCGAGTGCAGATTCTTGCATGTAGAGATCTAAGAATAGTTCGCCAAGGGTAGTCTCTTGTTATCTTGTTGGTATTCTTCTCATGGCACTTGATGTGCAAATGCATGCAATCCTCTGCACTTTTGTCATTATTCTCGTGCATGCAAGAAGGACGACATTCAAAGAGATATTACAATTCAAGTTGTAGGACCTATGTATCATTTGATTTCGCCACGAAAATGGTGATATGTGATCGGATTTTCTGAACTTTATAACCCTTGAAACGCATGCCAATGTTTTTTTTTTGTTAGTGGGGAGCTTCCGGCCTCATGACATAAAATGGCACATTAAACAATGGTGGACGATTATAAATTTAGAAACAGTCAAGTTTGTAAAGTGGAATGCACTTCAGTAAGTACACTGGCGATTACTAGGATGAGGTCACACATTTTGCAAATGATTTTCACTCGTTATACCTGTTTGAAATTTTGTATCCGAAAACCTTTACTACCTCTGAACAGGTACATATTTTGTCAATAGGATGTCATAAAATTAAATGCAAATAAGAAACGACCGTTGGAATTTCCCAAGATCAAACACTGAACTTCTTGAAAAGCGTATAAAAAGATGCGCAACTAGGATGAGGCCACATGCAAAATTTTCGAAAGAAAGAAAAAAATAAATAAAATTTTTACATTTTATGGTTTTAAAACATTTATTTATTATGTTTTTGTACATTAATACTGAGTATGCCTGCCATTTTTCCATATGACCTCTATAAGACGGTTTGGAATAGAATCATACAGTTTTGGGCCCAGGCATCACGAATAGCTTCGATTAACACTTTGACTGTCACATGACCCACCGGTGGGTCATGGAATTTTTTCCCAGTAGGCCACATGTAATCCCGGTGGGTCATGCGCTATATGGGTTAGTACTATACTAGGATTATCTCAATGGCATAAGAGACAAATGTTGTTTCTTCTTCCTGATCTAGTTAAAAGTACATTATTTGATCCAAACAAAAAAAGTGGCCAGTCTCGGGATAATTTTAGATGTTATTGACACTTTTATTCGAATGAAAAAAAAATAACAATTCATAAATAACAGCAGTTCTTTGACTTTAATAATAGTAATTATAAAAAAATAAATACTTTAATTCAATAGAAATAATATGAGTTATAAAATAAAAATTAATGTTTTTTCTTGAAACAATTTAAGCACAATGCTGACTTTCCATCGCATTTATTGCAAAAAGTTAAGACTTTTTTGGCTTTTTTTTCTGCTTCTTTCCATTCCATAACTTTTGATAAGTCCTCGTAGGAGTTCGAGCAACGTTTTCTTAGTTTCCAATTGCTTCGGTCTCTTGTTTCATATTCCTCGAGTGCATGAGATGAAGAAGATTGGGAGTTGGTAGTTATTTGCTCATATAGTTTCTCGCATAATGCCTCACATATCGACTTACGAAACTGGACGATTTGTATATTTTTTTTGTCTTTTCTTTGGAAAGCACCAATGCATTGACCACATGTGTCGAGAGCAAATACTCGAAAACAATTTTATGGTACCACCTTATTGTTTTTCTCAACGGAGTGAAAGAGTATGTCATTTGGTCTGGAATGTCAATGCCGTGTTTAGCGTGGTTGTAATCAAGTACCATTTTCAGCTTTTTTATATCTTCATTATTCCGGTTCCTTTTTCCAGTTTCTATCACCTCAAGATCATGTTTTGTGCTCAGCATAAGAACTTCCCGCTTGTCCCTCCATTTGGCTACTACAATGGCCATATTTTCTCGTCCGATTATTTCTCCTTTTTTTAATTTTGCGTTGGTAACGTCCTTAGGATTTCCTTTGCGATTCTTGCGTAAGGTTTCTCTCAAATTCGTCTTACGGGCAAGCAAACTTCTTGCTAAGCCAACTGAAATGTAAAAATTGTCAGTTGCCATAGTTCTATCTTTGTCGAGATAGCTCTTCGCTAAGTCTAGCACTATTTGGGGACTATGTGACGCTGAGTCTGTTGGTATACATCTTTGATTGAAACAGGTGTTTTTTCCGGTATATCCATAAGGGTCACACAGCTTGTAAATTTTTATCCCGTATTTCAGGGTTATATTGGCGGAACTGTAATCTTCCGCGCCAGGGAATCACTGATTCGTCCACAGCTAAGATCTCATCAGGAGTTCGACAATGCATAAAATTTCTTTCTAAAATTTCCAAAAGACCGCTAACCTTACCCAGACGATTGTTTCCAACTGTTGTATTGTCGGAAAAATGTGTAAACCTCAAAATCAGTTGAAAACGGTTTCGAGACATTACTTGTGGGACAAATGAATTCTTGAAGAATGAATCGGTGCTCCAATAATCATTTATAGATGGGTATTTGACAATACCCATATATATAATAAGCCCAAGAAACTTTTTTATTTCGCGAACGTCTGCATCAACCCATCTCTTTATTCGTGAATTGCGGGTGATTGTCCTGCTAGCCAAAGTATTTTGAGCATTCAGATTAGTGTGGTGAACTATCAGTTCATAAATTTCTTGGGTCACCATGAGCGAAAAAAAATCATAAGGATTCATTGTAGCACTGAAATGGACACCAGATTCAGCAGTTTCCTAGAAATCAGATTTTTTCAAAGATCTTCCTTCAACATGTGTCCACATATCAGCAATAGAAACCTCGTCCTCATCTACATCCGAATCAGCTTTCGATGGTTCCATTGCGTTGGAACCGCTGGATTGTTCATCAGAATCAGAAGGCAGGTACTCATCTGAATCCGAACCCTCAAAATCAACATCATCTATTTCATCAGAAGCAGCATTATCAGAAGAAGATCCATAAAATCTCCTGGGATCTATTTATTACAGTTATTTGTACAACACAAATCCTATAAAAATAAAAAATAAATAAAAAATGGGTTATGTCCTACACATCTATGTATTATCAAAGTGCCACATGATCCACAGGTGGGCATGTTTCAAAAACACTGAAAAACGGCACAATTTTATTAAAAAACTATGAAACACTTATAAACAAACGAGATAACCATGACCAAACATTTTTGATTACGTTGAAGTCCGGTGAATAGGGCGGCCGTGGCAAAGGTTCTACGTCTTCTGATTGAATCCAACTTCTAACAACCCTAGAAGTGTGGATGGGGGCATTGCCTTGTTGGAATATCCAAGGCAGGGCTCCGAAAATGTTTCTCACTTTTGAAAATAACCGTTCCAGCAAACATTTGTAGTTGTTTCCGTTCATTGTTGTGGACAAAAACTCCAATTGGATTGTTCCATAGTAGGTAATAGCTCCCAACACCATTACGCTTGATGTACGACTGTGGTGTCTTTCCAAAATAAGCTCCCCCTTTCTTAGATCATGGAAATAAAAGTTGTAACCATCGGGGTCGTCAAGGTTAATCTTTTTTTCATTCGAAAAGACAACGCGTTTTGATTCACTGCTCCAAGCGACATGTTCTCCTGCAAAATTCATTCGATGCTCCTTGTGTTCTTGCCTCAAAACTGGTTTCTTTTTAAGTTTTTTTCTCTGTATAGTAGGGTGTCTCTTATATGGGCGACTTTTTTTTCCTTTTAAATTTTGTAAAATTCTTTTAATAATACTAAATTTCATGGTTATATAACAACGGTAACCTGTGCCGACAAAGGCTCAAACGGTTCTAAAACATCTACAGGGTGAACTACTCGAACTCCAACTTTTTAAAATGCTATAATTTTTTTATTTTTTGATAAATTTTATTGTGCCAAAGCAAAAAATGTTGGAAAATACATCAGTTTTCAAGTTGTATCAGTAGTTTTCAATATGTTCACCTTTGGCGCGAATAATGGCCTTGAGACGGCCGAAGAAAGCATCGCACGCTGCACCCAAGTGCACCTATTCCCAGCGAAGTGCTTGTTTGAGGTGGTCCCAACTTTGGTATTTTTTAGTGCCAACCTTCGTTCCTTCAAAATATCCCAGACAGAGAAATCCAACGGAGTTGTATCCAGAGAATTTGCAATCCATTGTGTCGAAGAAATGAAGTGTGGAGCATTGTTTTTTAACCAATCTTGGTTGACGCGCGCTTTGTGAGACGGTGCCCAGTTTTGTTGAAATGTCCACGGTCTCCGACCAAAATGATTATTTGCCCAAGGCTTCAATACTGTCTCTACGATGGTTTCACGGTATACGATCGCATTAATTTTGACGCCACGGTCCAAAAATACGAGCGGAGAGCGACCATCGGCGGTTATGGTGGCCCAAACCATCACCATCGGTGGCCGTCCGAAGGTGTAAATTTTCGAAGGACCTCTCTGGCAAGTAAACTCGGTCATTTTGTTTGTTGACATATTGCTCGATAACAAATGGCGACTCATCGGAGAAAACCAAATTCGGCAACTCACCACTTTCGTGCAAGCGTAGCAACTACTTCGCTCTTTCGACTCTAACTTATTTCTGTTGCGGTGTAAGATCGTGTGCTTTTTGGAACTTCAATGGCTTGAGCCCAAGCTCATTTTTCAGTATGTGTTGCATCCGTTCCAACGATATTTTGAGCTCACGAGCCATTTTTCTTCCACTTCGACGCGGATTTCGCTCAATTCAAGCCTTCACTTTCCGAACCATTTCTGCCGATGTTGCTGTTTTTTTTATGACCATGGCGTTTTGCAGCACTGCCAGTATCACGGTAACGAGCTATGGTTCGAGAAACAAATGATTTATTCACGTTGAAGTGCTGGAGGGATCTAACGATAGCTACTTGTGGTTTTACAGCCAAATATAAAGCAATCACACTATCACGTTTAAATTCCATCGCGGATAAAATTTTTTCAACACAACTGAGACGCAAATCGTTTAAAAAGCTTGTAAATAATAAAATTATCTGTCATGTGTCAAAATTTGAGCTCACTGTCATGAACGGTTTGGAAATTATAGCAGTGTGAAGTTGGTTGCCGTTCGATTGATTCAGGGTGTAGTGGTATATAAGAACAAAATTCCTATTTTAAAATAAAACACAGCGGAAGATTAATTTAGGTATGCGTTTATTCATAAACATTAAATAAATATATAATTATACAGGATACTTTCTTTTCAAAGTTTACTTTTTTTATAATCTGGGTACAGCTTTCTATGTTCTTGAACACAACGTAACAAGAACTGCTTTTGTTTTTGGTCAGCAGTAATTAAACCACTAAAATCTTCCATGAGCTTCACACCTCTCTATGCTGTCTCATGGACTACCTTCAAGTGCATAACTTTTTGTTTAGCTTCCTGAGACGAAGGAATTTGATCCCAGGAAGAGACGTCTTCTTGGAGAAAAGCGTTATCAATTTTTAACCGCGATAACAAATTTGTGCTCTTTATGGTTACGAAATCACTCAAACATTTTTCTGCAACAATAAGAAAAATTATTTATTAACAAAATTAACATAGAATGAAAAAACACTTATTCAACTCACCGTGAGGCAGATATTTCTTCCTTTGATGGAACATATCTATTCCCAAAATCATATAAACTTTCTCTTTGTAAATTCGATACAATATTAGCTTGCTTTGGATTGTGTATCAACTTCATCATCAAATAGTCAAAATAAAGCTATTTCTTCTGATAAATACCATAAATGTTGACTGAACTTGGTCAGAGCTGCTTTAGAAATCACCTTGTCGGCTGTTTCATACGAGGGTTGTCTGAAAAGTTTCCGACCGAACAATGATACAAGGCATTTTTTCTCAAAATTTTTGTTTTTATTTTTCTACATAGTCTCCTTGTAACTCTACACACTTCTCCCAGCGATGCTCCCATCTCTCTAACCCGTCCAAATAGTACTTGGCGTTTTTATCTGCAAAATAATTGTTCACGAAGGTGATTGCCTTCTCATTTGACGAAAATCTCTGTCCTCCGAGCGCCGTTTTTAGACGAGGGAACAAAAAGAAGTCGCTTGGGGCTAGATCTGGTGAATAAGGCGGATGGTCAAGCAGTTCAAACCGTAATTTATGGATTTTCGCCATGGCAACCACTGAGATGTGAGACGGCGCGTTATCTTGGTGAAACAGGTATTTCTTTTTCTGCAAATGTGGCCGTTTTTCCCCAATTTCTGCCTTCAGCTTGGCAAGTAATGATGCGCAGTATGCTCTTGTAATGGTTTTTCCTTTTTGAAGATAATTGACTAAGATAACTCCTTTGCTATCCCAAAAAACAGTCGCCATCACTTTCCCAGCCGAAAAAACAGTTTTTGCTCGCCCTTTGCAGTCCACTGTTTTGACTGAATTTTTGTTTCGGGCGTATAATGGTGTATCCAAGTTTCATCTACAGTAATTAATCGGCGCCAAAACTGGGATTCATTGCGCCTAAACTGCGCCAACAGAGCGCTGGAAATGTTCATTGTTTTTGGTCTAACGTAAGCAAACGCGGCACCCAACGCGCGGACAGCTTTCTCATGCCTAAATCTTTGGACATTTTCATAACCTCTACTATCTGTCTCACTTTAATCCGGCGGTCGTCTAAAACCATTTGGTGAACTTTAGCAATGTTATCGTCAGTGGTTGCAGTTTTTGGACGTCCCGAACGTCCATCATCTCCCAAGCTCTTATGCCCACGTTTAAATTCAGCCGCCCAAAATTTCACTATGGTAAATGATGGTACAGAATCCCCAGGCACAGAGTCCAACTCATTTTTGATTTGCGTAGGTGTATTGCCTTTCAAGAATTTAATAACAGCTCGATACTCAATTTTTTCCATTTTCACAAAAAACCCTACATCACTCAAACGACTGTCAACTAAAAACTGCGCTGTCAAAAGATGCACAACTAGCATTCACTAGCTTTTATTGACGAGTGCCGCTATCTTTACGTTGCTGTCGGAAATTTTTCAGACAATCCTCGTAGTTCTTCAATGTTTTTAACAAGCATAAATCTTGATTCAGGGCTTTTACTGCCAAATTGGTAACTTGTCTTTAGCACACGTAAATAGCTCTTGCAATCCATCGTGCCTGATTCATTGCGCCAGGAGGTTTGATTTTAAATTTGTTTTCATTGTCTCCACCCAAAAAAAAAACAATAGAAAGTTCAATGAATTTCAGATAATCGCCACGTATAATTGGTGTCAGTAATTGTTTATTTATAATAGTTAATTAATTCCATGTTTCGATAGCAGTTGGATCAACGTTCTTGTCTCTGATTTTTTTAAATAACAGGATATCCGGACTGCTGGTAGCTTGGCGGATCTTTGATTCAAATACGCATATCAAAATCAGTTCATAAAGTAAAGAGAATTCTCTTTCTATTTTTTGCTCCAAGAGCACACAAGCCCAATTTAAGCGACCTGTATTAGAGGCCGTTTTATCGCAGCACATAACATAATCTGTACCTTATCTTTGAGGTCCCCATCAGAAATCGCATTCAAAATAGGTTAAGCTTTGTCTTTGCCAGTAGAAGTTTCGAGTTTGGGCACTGCTAAAATATGTTCTTTTTCTCCGAATGAAATCAGAATTGGCAGGCGTTCTTTCTTTTGAACCCGTCACATTTAAACTTGGCAACAGTTTTCCACCAGAATGAACGGTCACAATTTCAGGAACGTTATTCTGAAAATCATATTTGATCGATTTTGCTCTTTCTTCTCTTATTTCGGTCCGAATTCGTTGAATAGAAGACTTCTTGATTGTAAAATCTTCACAACTGAGATCAAGTGATCAAATGAGATCAAGTGTAAACAGAATCCCTTACACTTAGTTGACACCTATCTAAAGCAGCAACTAATTTAGGGGTGATAAAACACGTCATTCCTCTTTTTGTGGTAGACAACGAACTCACGGATTGCGTTTGCGAAATGGAGGCCAAATTTTCATCCAAAGTTTCGTCAGAACTGATAGACTGTTCGGGAATATCTTGAGGTGGGCCATTGTATGAAGTCGAGAAGTTCTTGGCAGTCAAAGACTTTAGTCCTTTTTCCTCTTCTTTTAGTTTTCTCTGACTTACTCCTTCTTCTTTCTCAGCTAACTTTTTGTCAACACCCGCTAAACAACCAGAACGCCGTGGCTTATAAACGTCCTGTGGTTTTTCACAGTTTTTTGCAGCTCTCTCTAAACTTGGTAAAGATCCACAAGTTTTATCACACAGTTACGAGTAGGTACAGCTCTGGCGGGTATTCTTGCCTTTTCCCAAAATATAATGCACCCCCGAATCACAAGATTCGCACTTTCATTTACAGTCAATTTTACTTCGCGAATATTAAAGAAAAGAACTGAGAAGAGAACTTGGCGATTAGACGGTAACTTTGCACCAGTTATTTGGTGATTTATCTAACCAACGAAGAAAATATTTTTTTTAATACTTCTTAGTTACACTGACATGTTGAAACTTTACTATTATGCACGTTAACCATTTGGTAAAACGCAAACAAATGACAAATAGAACGAAAATGGGGGTTATCCTCGTAAATTGTATGAACATACATATATGGTAATTCAAGCGCAACTCGGCACAGGTTACTGCGATTCAAATAAGATAAAATTTTATTTTCAGGTATTTTATGGTCAAATGAAAAAAAATAGAGCGTATGCGTTAGAAAATGTTAACTTTGAAAAATAAGGGATACCCTACTGTATAGCACCACTTTTTCGTATTATCGTATCGTTCGGACCGTTACTACGCTGGTTGATACTTCGCTTTTGGCCCTTATTTTATTCGCTGCTAGAGTAGAATTTGAAGCATGCCGAAGAATTAACCGTTTTTCTCGCTCGCAATGTTGTTACTTCTGCCGTGCGTCTTTTTTGATTTTTCCCATAGTTTCGTGGATCCGCAAGATAATTGTCTACACCTGTCTTACTTCTTTTAAGCCTCCTTGCAATTTCTCGGCCTGAGAGTCCTAACTCATTGAAATCATCTAATTTTCCTGTTTCTGTCGCTGTAAAAGTCTTTCCGCAACCCATTTTTTTTTAAATTAAATACAAACAGTTCTTTGCAACGCTTTTTTAAATATTCTTAACAAAATTTTGAAAAAAATCGTGAATGTGAACTCCTGCAACGAAATATTCACAATGGCCTCATCCTAGTGGCGCATCTTTTTATACGCTTTTCAAGAAGTTCAGTGTTTGATCTTGGGAAATTTCAACAGTCGTTTCTTATTTACCCTTTAGTTTTATGGTTTCTTGTTGAGAAAATACTACATCGATCAAAAAGTTCCCGGAATGCATTCAGAAAATTGGAAATACAAGTTTATTCATCTAAATCTAGATTGTCCCCTTCAGAGTAATCCCCATCGACTGTAACATACTTATGTCAGCGCTTGATCCAATCCTCGAAACATTTTTTAAATTCGGTTTTCGGTATGTCCATCAGTGCTTTCTGCGATTTTTCCATTACTTCCTCTCGGCTGCTGAAACGCTTTCCCCGTCAAGAAGGGAGCCAAATCAGGTGAATTCGGTGGCTGTTGAATGGTATTTGTTGCATTTTTCGTCAAAAAATTACGAATAATGATGGCACTGTGCGACGTTGCGTTATCATGGTGCAAAATCCATGAGTTTTCTGCCACAATTCTGGTCCTCTTTCGGCAAATTGCTTCACGCAAACGTTTCATAACGCCCAAATAATACTCTTTGTCTACTGTCTGGCCTTCTGGCAAAAATTCATGATGCACTACAGCGTTGTAATCCATGAAAACCGTGGGAATTGCCTTCTTTTTTGACTGAAAACGACGTGGTTTTTTTGGTCTCGGCTCATTTGGTGAACGCCATTCACTTGCCTGATGTCTGGATTGAGTGTCGTACTCATAAACCCACGTCTCATCTCCAGTAATGATCCTTTTGATGAATGTGGGATCGGATTCAGCCTCGCAAATCATCTCTTTTGCGATGTCAACACGGTCTCTTGGCACCAACTTTGCTGTTACACGACGGGAACCCAAATCATTAACCAAAATGTCTTGGACGGATCTATGTTCAAGTTCTCCGCTATCTCTCTGATGGTTAATTCGCGGTTATTGACCAACATTTCTTTTACGAGTTTCGTCGGTTTTCGATGTCGATAGTCTGCCACTACGTTCATCATCGTCGATTGACTCACAACCACTTTTGGGCGTTTACCAGCGCTCGTGCCACTGGTAAACGACCGTTTTCTTTAGAGAATCGTTGCCGAAACACTTTTCCAACATTTCCAACGTTCGCGCAACATTAAATCCGTTTTTTACGCAAAAGTTAAGTTCGTTGTTGCAAATTTAAATCTATTTATAAAATTGTAAAAAATCGCCAACACACACCGAGATAGATGCACTCTTGGTTACGTAACTTTTCCAAATGTCAAGCTATGACGCTAAGATTTAGAGGGAATGTCAACAACAGATTTACCAACTTAACAAAAAAAATAGAACTCAAATCGGAGCAATGGGAGCGCCACACGGTGGTGTGGTTCGGGAACTTTTTGATCAAGGTGGTATGTACTTATTCACAGGTAGTAAAAGTTTGCGGGTACAAAATTTCAAGCACGTATAACGAGTGGAAATCGATTGTAAAATGTATGGCCTCATCCTAGTAATCGCCAGTGTATCTTTTTGATCATTGAAATGAGTAATGCATGCTTCGGAACCCATGGATGTAGCGTAGATACAAGTTGATTCAAATTAAAAATTTTTTTCCCGGTCAAAACATCATAATTCAATGTCCTGTGTGATCATGAGATTGGGGACATATCATTGAAATATTGCAGATAAGTGGAAAAAGAAATTAACCAAACAGCTCAGCCAAATAAATCAGCATTCACTGCAAAAAAAATGTCAATCATCTTGTTAGAGACCACTGGAAGGAATTTCTTAAATACTCGTATTGTACGTTACTGACATCTCAGATAATATTTTTTTTATTTTAAATTGAAATGATTAATTTTCTTTTAATAATTTAAAATACAAAATTATTTTTTGTTAATTTTTAAATGGCTAGAATATACATATATCTATTGATTTAAGCTAACAATTAAAATTTAGGAAAATCTTATTTAAGAATTTCAATCATCTTAAATTTAACTTAATCTCAGACATATGATATAACAAATTACTGTGTATTTTTTTACTCTTAAATTAAATCAAATTAAATATTTATATCAACAGAAAAAAAAAATAAATAAATAAGTAAATCAATAAAATATTCAATAATAAAATAGAAATAAAATTAAATAAAAAGAAAAATTAACTGATGGCTGTTTCTATTTATAACTTAATGTTGTAAGAATTATTAATAATTATAAAAACAAATAAAAAAAATCAACATAAAGATAAGGATTGTACATTGGGGATTGCTACAAACGCAATCAGACAAATTTATGTTTTTTTGTTTTGTTTTGTTTTTTTTTTTAAATAATAAAAAAGACAAATGGGTTATTAAGCACATATGTATGTTTATATATACTCGTATGTGTATATCAAATACTTATAAATATTTAGAATTAATCATCTAGTACCTCAGAAAAAGGAATGTGTTTTTAATGATTGTACCTTCTTAAATATTTACATTAAAGAAAAAACACAAAAACTCACTCATACACCTAGTAAAACAGAAAAAAATTAATATATTCACTTATGTACATTTATGTCATCTCTTTAGGAACTAGGTGTACACATAAATCAACAGGCAAAAGTTCGACAAAAATAGTAGAAAAACAAACTTAAATAGAGAAAAAAAAAAAGCTTTTTACAATTAGCTACCCCATAAGATGTTTGTATCGTGTAAAAATGTAATAAATGTAATACAATGAAATATATAATGCGCAAATTAAATAGAAAATAGGAAACAAAAAGCAAAAAAACAATTCAACACTTATAAACACATTTTAAAATTATAATATGGACAATATTAAATATAAAATTAATGTTTAAATCTTATGTTTTTGGAAATTTATTTTTAAAACTTACAATTTATTTTCTAGTGTGTTTTTTCTTCCACTTTCTTCATTGTAAGAGATGTTTATCAACAATTAGATACATACATACACATTTTTGTACTCAGGATAGTAGTGGTTAAATATAAATAATATATTTAAAAATTAATTCTTATTAAATACTAAGAAAAAAAATTAATGATTAATTCCTTATGGTGAAGGACAAGTGAATAAAGTGGTAAGGAGTATCTTTTTTTATACATAAAATTGGTTAGACGATTTTTCGACTTAAGCCCACTCATTGAGCTCTTCATCTTACTCACAAGTTCGCAAATGAAATTATAAAAAATTAATTTGAAAGCACTTAAAAGTATTTGAGAAAGGTATTCGTGGAGCTGCTGGCAGCCCAGAGTCTACCTCTTGACATTCATTTGTGTCGTTGGTTTTATAATTGCCCTAGCGATTTTCAGTTCGCGAATTTGATATCGAGAATAGGAAACTGCTTTATTTAGCAAAGTTTAGCACGTTTGTAGCTACTTCCTTCACTAAATTGAAGAGCTAAAGTACTATTGTTCGTCTAAAGAAGTGGTTATCTACGAACCGCACTTCTAAAGTACAATATTCTGTTCTTCATTAGGGCATCCCTATTTTGGTTTTTCGCTCATATCTCTTAAAATAATAGAATTCTTAGGATAATATTTCATGACTAGCTAGGAAGTATATCTGTCTATCTTTTTGTATTATTGAACTATGAAATTTATCTATATTTGTTTTTTTTTTTTCCCCCCCAGAAGACTGCAAAAGGATCTAGTGTCCCTTATTTTGGCAGAAAAAAGAACAAAAAACCGTTCAGAGAATACATTGAACTATCATTATTAAAGGCCACCGAGAGAATACACTGAACTACATATACGAGTATTATGACATACCATAGGCATCACTTTTGGTAGTGCCAAACTCAATAGTGCTAACAAATTACAAATTCATTACAATTCAATCGTCCCAAATTGAACTACTTAATCTAAACGTAAGTGTTGCCTTCAGGATCCAAACCCTCAACTCCGATTTCCTCCCTGGGCTCAACCCATCTTTTCATCTTGACATCCTTCGACGTCTTCTACTACATAGCGGTCATTTCCTAGCTTCTTTTTCACTACATATGGGCCGCGGTACTTCGGTATTAATTTTTTATTAGTTAAGACTGAAGTGTCTACATTCTTTATTACAACGTATTCACCGACGTTCGAGTTGTACTGCTGGGACTTCTTAATGGCTTCAGAAGGTTCATCTCTTAACATTGCTAAATCTATTCTTTCTCTGTCAATATACATTTCATCTAAATACTCTGTCAGCTCGTCGATAACACCGCCCCTCTGCTCGACCCCAAACAACAACCTACTGGGTGATATCTTCGTGGTAGTATGGTTAGTACGAGTATCATTCATTGCATATTCGACCTTACCCAACTTCCCTTTCCAATCGCTTTGCTCGGGCGACTGTACCAACTTCGCTAGCATCGCTTTCAGTGGCCGTTTGACTGCGTGGATCCTACTGCGACCTTGACGTGCTTGATATCAAACTTCCTCAAAAAATCACCAAACTCCTGTGATGTGAAACTAGTACCGCGGTCAATTAACCTACGTGGTCGACTGTAATAATTGAAGTATCTTTCCAGCGCGTCAATCGTCTCTTTCGTCTCGGGTGTATTCACAGCGTATAGTTTCACATACTTAGTGAAAGCATCACGACAAGAATGTATTTACTTCTCGAATTTACAGCGGGGAGCGGACCGAAGTGGTCCACCTGCACTGTGTCAAAGGGTTCCGCACACTTCTCTACATAAACTATACAAGTTTCAATCGGTGTTTCTACAAGGCACTGAGGGGAAAATACACTTGAGACAATTTCTGATGAACCTGTTTAACTTTCTCTTAAGGTTGGGGATCCAGGAGTGCTTGAGGATCTGACTAGCGCACTTTTCGATACCAAGGTGCCCACATTTCTCATGGGCCACTCGCATTACATTCTCTTCCAGCTCCCCCGGAACCCACAACTGACGTCTTTGTTGTAAACCCCACGGAAACTAATCCATTTTCTAGCACATAATCAGGGACTTCCTCTGTTTCTAATTTCAGGCGTATTGGTTATCCGGTAACCTCGTCCCTCGCCTGAACAACCTGAATACGTTTATTTAACTTTTCGATAGTCACTGCAGCCGCAATATACACTCGATTAAGCGTATCTACGTGCTCCATTCGCGCGCTGTTTCTATGTTGCACCTGGTAATCATAGTTCCCAAACATAAGAGCCCACTCGCGCATTCACATCTTTTTTTCTTAATGTTTGCGTGAGGGCTTCGCCATCTGTGACGATAGTGAACGGCAGGCGGTCGAGATAAGTTCTAAAAGGAGCCAAGGCGTGAACAACTGCCAACGTGTCTCTAATTCGAAACTAATTAATTTGGACTCTGCATCAGAAGCTTTTTTCGAGAAAAATGCCATTGGGTGAAATTTTCCTTCATTTTGCTTTTGCGTAAGCACTGCACCAAACCCGTGTGAGCTTGCGTCACAGTGCAGCTCGGTTTCACGTTTTGGATCATAGGTTGCTAGTATTGGTGCAGAAGCCAACTTACTCCGCAGTGTCTCGAAAGCAATAGTACATTCGTCTGACCAAACAAATTTTTCATCTTTCTTCAGAAGATTTGTCAGTGGCCTAGCAATACTCGTACAAGAAAATCCTGGCACAAAACGGCGGAAATAAGAAAACAGCCCTATACATCTTTGCACATCTTTCGTATTCCGGGGCATGGGATATGCTGGAATGCCCCCAATATGATCGTGGTTAGGGCGGATTCCCTCTTTATTTACACAATAACCTAAATAATCAATCCTGTCGTAAGCAAATTTACACTTTTTCAAATCCAACTCTAGTCCAGCCTCTCTTAACAATCAAAGGACCTCAATCAGAATATTATTATGCGTGTCTATATCAGCAGTAGCAAGACATATGTCGTCCAAATAAGCAATTATAAGTCGCACTAACACTAAAGCTAAAGCATAAAGTGAATCGCTGCGTCTGGCAATTCCCTTCTCTAATAATCGTTCAATTATATTTTGAACCTCTGTTGTTTCATAATACGAAAGCCTGCGGGGCAAACAGTAAATCGGTACATCTTTAGTTAACCTAATTGTCATGGTATAATTACTCGGTTTCGCACTGACCTCGGATTTTAAGTAATATTCGTCTATCGCTGCCCTGATGGTATTCGCACGAGGTGCACCTTACATATATCTACATCAGTATCGCCTATTTCAGAGGTCCCGACTGCATTAACTAAACGAACTAAATCGGCAAAGTGCATTGTCTCTCTCTCATACTCGGTTTCCATTATTTCCTCGCGGGAACTTACATACTATATCTCGGATTCTCTTCCGTTCGGTCTAGTTACTTCAGTTAATTCATTAACACCGTTTGTATCCGAAATTGACAACAATTCTTCAGCCAGAACTCAGAACTTTACATTCATTAGCAATTAACTCACTTTCACCAGCGCGGTCCCATTTACATCACTTTTGCAATACTCGGCTAACGTAAAGTTTCTTTTGCCAAAAGGCTTAACAACATCTACTTCAGTTTTACAACAATCAGTTAACTTACATTCTTCTCCGTCTTCCAACTTAACAATATCAGAAAACCTAACTCGCTTAACAGTACCTACTCTATTAGGATCCCTCAAGAGATTAAACGCAATAAGTACACTGACATCTTTAGGCAATTCATAAATTTTATTCTTTTCCATATTTCGGTTAAAAACAGCGGTTATAAATTCTTTTCCTTATTCGACACAGATATACTCGTACATTGAACTTAGGCAAAGCGTCACGTCCAACTAATATCGGTTCAACTAGTTCCTCATCTGGAATAATTAAAAAAGTGCGAGTTACAAATCTAATGCGGAACATTAGTTTACATATTACTTTTCCACACACACTAAGGCGTCCATTTCCGAGTCCTCTGAGTTGCGTCAGTTACCTTTTTCCACTGACATAGGGGACAAGCGACTTTTTAATAAAACTATTGGGACTACCAGAATCAAACAGACATCAGAAAATATTTGCGTCAGTGTACTTATTTCGTTGATTATTAAAGGCAACACTCACCGTTTGGTATGCGCGAAATTTCTCTTCTACTCCCTCGGCAATCCATGAATATTTCTTCCTTCATTCTCCTGGGCAGCAGCTGCAGAGCGCTTCTTCCTTGGGCAATCCTGATGGTAATGACCGACCTCATGGCACATAAAGCACGAATTCGGCGGTCGCTTCGGTTTCGCACACTGGCTCTGATCGTGCCCAAACTGTGAGCAATTAGAGCATCTTACATTCTCCATCGATGTGTTCACAACCCCAACAGTGTTTGTACTCTTTGGCTTTGTTGAGCTTTGTGGTAGCGGTGGCGTATGCGGAGGTTTTCAGTGGTGCACTGCGGGTCCTTTTCTTCTCATACTTATCCAGCAGGGACTTTAGTTACTTCATTGATGTAGCCCCCAACAGAATTGCGACTTTACTGCTCCGGTCGTTTAGTCCATCAATGATTCATTCGATGACATCGGAATTCGGGATGTTAGCGTGCGGTGCAATCTCCTGCATCTAAAAACACATATCTTTTGATCGATTCGGTGGACTACAGAGTTCTCGCACGTAGCTGCTGGAATTCTGGCAGCGTGGCGTTAAGCCCAAACTCAATATTCGCCGCGGTGAGTGCTTCTACCATTACTTGGCGTTAAATTGAATATGCCATGGTTGGAATCCCACTTCTGAGCTTTTATTTTATTGTCTATCTGGTGCGCACTTTTTCTTGTGGTCTCTTCTCGGTAGCCGCCAAAACGAAAAAGAACAAAAACCCGCTCAGAGAATACATTGAACTATCATTGTTAAAGGCCACCGAGATAGTACACTGAACTATATTATGACATTGCATAGGCACCACTTTTAGTAGTGCCAATCTCAATAGTGCCAACCTATAACAAATTAATTGCAAAATTAAACTCTGTTAAATTTTTATATGTATCGTCTATATGGTACGTAATCAACTTACATCTAAGTAACAACATATTTTCAAAATAGTAACTTTTATAGTAAGAAGCTTAACCATTTATGTTAAGTTTCCGCAAAGACTTTTTAAAGGTAAACGAGATCACTCGTTTACTGTTTGATTTACAATCCGTTGGATTTATTTTTTTCACAACCTGGTATTTTGCAACCTTAGCAATATCATCCTCTACAGGCCACCTAAATTGATGACTCTCAATCTTTTTTTGCAAATTTTACAATATAGCCATGTTCTGTCAGAGTCTGAATTTAACCAGCATAACGATGGAATACACAGTCGTTGGCGTTAGATGGCGTATTATTTTCATTGCCACTTTCAGATTCACAACTTGATGAACTACAACGATCTCCATCTTCAGACACATCATAAGTTGATCCTGGCGAAGGCAGTAAATCATCTTCATCTGATGACAACTGCACTTTTAAATTACGTTTTGCTTTATTATCCTCTCTTTTGATCGCTTTCTGGGTTTTCTTAGTTTTTTTTCTCTTTTCTTAGCAACAGGTCTTCCATTAATTTATTCTTCTCCTGTGTGACAGTCAAAATTTTAGTGGATCCCTTTTTACGTTTGGGAATGGTTTTATTTGTTCCGGTGTTATGAAAGTTTTTCTGTTTGGGTCATTCATAGATGTTGACGGTTTATGGGAAGCATTCATCTCAATATCTAGGTCTGGGCTACATGGAGCAGCTTCCTTGGTCTTTATATGAATTTTTTCTCCCATAGCCCCCAGGTTTCCCTCTGCCAAGCTTATATGTGAAGTTCCTCCAACATCTTCCATAATCTCTTGTGAGCTGCGAGAAATATATATTGATGGTTCAATAACTTTTGGTACATTATTTTCATAAAACATAGTAGATGTCGATGGCTGTGGAGATGCTAATACGAAATTGGCTTCTTCATAGTCGTGTCCAGAATTAGTTGAATCAACTGTGCTCTCTATATTCGTTTCAGGTTCATCTCCGACAGGTCTGTCCATATGTGACGAGAGAAACTCATCATCAGTAAAAATGTCATTATTGTATGGAATAATTCCTGATACTCTGAATCCACTCTGTATATTTTGAGGAGTGAATGCCTTTGGAAAAGCTTGCCCGAGTAACTCCGATATGTCATATATGGTAATACTTTTCCCAGAATTCTGAGTCATCCAGTTGCCGCAAGCACTGTTGGAATATGCTTTCAGTGGCCCATACACAGTTCTGTCCAACGGGTGTTTCTTATGCGAAGTGTGGGGGGAGGAATTGTTCAAAGTTGCATACCATTCTCTTTGGAATAATTTACGGATTCGATATTAATGTGACTATCATGGTTGTCCATTATTATCAACATCGGGCAGACCAATGAACATTTGCTGTATTTTTTAAAATGTTTTAAGAAATTCATAAAATTTTCAGCTGTGCACCTTTCAGCATACGATCTTGCCAATTTTTGCGTGGGAAAATCTTATATGAAGGAATATAGTTCCCTATTGCACTTATTGCACAGCACCACAGTTACCAATTCACCACGTTCTCCTGACGTCATCTTTCCGATTTGGTTGAGTCCCTTAGTAGCCTTTTTCGGTATATGGACTGTGGTTAACCCCGTCTCGTCAACATTCCAAATGGCCTCTGGTCCAAAATTATATCTAACTAAGAGCGAGCGCAGATTTTCAAAAACCATCGAAATCTTGTGGCGGTTGAAACTCGTTGACCTGCTGAGACTGGTGGCTTCAGGTACTCGCAAAGATAAACTCGAATTTCTGCGCATGAAGCCGTAGAATCAGTCTGACTTGGCAATATTATTGAACCATTTTCGTATTTTATTTGCTGGTTTATTATTTTGGACAGCGTATTCATATGCCAGATTCCGTACGCACATCGAGGTTAGTCCATAGTGAAGTTTGCTTCAGTTTCTGTGCGCTCTAGCCATCTAAGCCGCTGTAGATATATTCTTTTAACTTCTTCTTCTCCATTCTTCGTCAGAAAGAGCGGAACCCGCTATCTCACGAACAACTTTTCTATTGAAGCAGCCGAGATTTGTATTTTCAGCCCTAAAAATAGCTACTTAAAAGTGACTACTTAAAAGTGACAACGGAAAGTTGGTCATCTTAGTCGCTGGAGTAACCTTTCAAATTCTTTGTATTGACTGCTATTCTGCACCCAGGTTTCCTTGCCTGTCTCGACAGGGATCTGTCCGGCCTATGTATCCCTGGTATGTTCGTTTTACCTTGTCTTAAAACTGCCGAACAGCTTTTCAATTCTAGCACCTGTCGATATACTTCTATTCCTTCTTTTCTTACGAAGAAGCCGGTATATTTTCAATATTTCTTGCTCGTAAAACTCGTAAGCTGTTTCTTGTTTTGCGACACTTGCTCGCCGAGTTTCGTCTTTAAATCAATGTTTTTTTTTTTTAAGAACTCCAAATGGAAGACAGCACATTATAATCAGTGTTTTTGATGGCCTATTGCCAACATAGAGTTTCTTTAAAGTTTAAGAGATACTTGCTTCAAAAAGTTCCGACGTAAAATGTTTTTATCATATTTGGCTATTGTTGTGGTATCTGAGATTAAACAGTGATCCGAAACAATGTTGGCTCCTCGAAACGTTCGAATGTATACGGTTTAGCTATAAAATACTTACATTACGATAGAATACCCGCACATAATCTGAATGTCGGTCGTATGCCGGAATGCTCCGCGCTGTCGTCCTCGCGCCCCTGAATGAAATGTTACGTATGCCCAGCAAATCTAGGTTCTTAGAAAAAGCGTTGTGCTCCGTTGCAATTTTTCCTCTTAGAAACGTCAGGAAGCATTTCCTTGGAGTGCCGGTACCCTGGAGATAACAGTATGCGATTGGCAAAGCCATCTGACAATGGATGCATGAAAAGAGATCGCAGTCGGTCCCAATGCATGCTTGGATATTGAGAAATTCTCCTTTGAGCTGACAAGATTCACTGAATTAAGTATTCAGAAAGCCTTGCGTTCTTGAACCAACTTTACATTGGTAGGAATGTTCAGCAAGGCATTAGGCGAAGTTCAGCTGTCGCTAGGGATGCAAATACCCCCTGCCTAACGATTCTCCGCGATATAATTTAAGCTTGGGATTTCCTGGCGAGAAGTGAAATCTAATGTTGTCTTCAATTCAAAAGACACCAACACCGCATTCTAAATCTTTTTTGGAGCCATTCGTAAAAACTCGATTACATTGATTTCTTGGCTCAAATTCTGACCGAAACCGTACGTGGACGTAGGAAAGTCAATTTCTCACTTTCGCATCAACAGGGTGTCATTACATCAAACGACATGTTCATATATTCAGCGGCAAACAGGCGCCAGAAAAAGCCCCCCGGGGCTTTTCCGACGCGACATCCCAAGAAGTTTGTTATCTGTATGACACTATTTAGCTAGACACTAGATGAGTTAGAGCTGTCTCGTTCCTCCTTCTTATGAATAGAACAAACACGGATTGAAGAGAATTGAATGCAAGCCCATTTTTGGTACAGCAGTGTGGTCGATATCTTTTTGGACTGCCTACGATTTAGAGCGAATGGTCCTTCATCTGCATATTCCTGAGTGTCGACCTAAGAGCCTTAAGCAGGATGTCAGCCGGCATGCACCGTAGCAGTGAAGACAGGATGTTGCGCTTGCGGCAATCCCTGTTTGCCATCACATATTGGCCGCAGTCAACATCCGCAATCAGATCAGGTTAAGTCTCTTTGTAGAACTGAAAACAGGGTGCTGGATATGATTCATTCAATTTACGTCAATCATAGACGATTTCGTGGGATCATTACTTGTATATTTGGCCAAGAAACTCGTTGAATCAATCTTTACCAAGAGAGCTATTCTCCTTGTACTCATATATAGTATGTAGGCGTTAGTATCAGAATTATATTGCCGAACTAGGTCTTCTTTCGGTGATAAATCTGCATGCAAAACGAAGTTGATTGTTCTCTCGTTTGCAATCAACGTTGTACGAATAGGTACCACAGCTTTTCACCCCTCTTTTGTCCGGGGCACTTTTTGTATGTCCACTGTGTGGTGGTCTGTAAGGGATCGTTCTTTGTGATTGTTGAGATCGTCATTTTCTTCGAAACCAATTGTCGCTTCACCTCATGTAAATCACAGAACCAACCTAGAGGAACAGTTTCTTACAAGAACAGTCAGTAGTCCGCTGCCATTGATTTACTGGAAACTCTCCTTGTTGCTAGATGCCAAACTGACCTGTCCTTAGAAGTAGCTTAACAAAGGTTATCGCTAAATTGACCTCTGACTGTATTTGGAAAAGTTCCTCTGACAAAATGTTCGTGCTATGCCTTATTTTGACCAAGCTGTTCGCACAGGCATACGTGTTCTGTTAAATTTCTTGTTATACATATGTAACAATTTCCACGACGGGAGCTACAGTGTTGTACAAAACATACCGGATTTTTATCGAACATTTTTCTTTGGTGAATTTTAGGTAACAGAAAAAACCTAAGTAAAATCTGTTGTCAATTTAAGAAAAGTTATTGTATAACTGTGCAAATAAAATAAAAAAAAGGTTTTGCGATAATATGTTTTATTATACAAAAAAAAACTTAACTTAACTCGGTAACGGCCTGTGCAAAACATACCGGATTTTCGTTATACTTAATATTTTGTCCAGTAACTGTTGTTTTTTAAGACCTCCACGCATATTTTAGGCATGGACGCCATTAGATTCTCAAAAATCTCTTTTGGAATGTCCTCCCATTCATTCTTTAGTGACGTCATAAGTGCGTTTTTGGATGTGTGCGTCTTTGACCCTACCCGTCCTTTTAAAATGGCCCACAAGTCCTCGATACCTTTTTTGTCTATGCTTAGCAGTAGGTAGATGCTTTTTCGCTGGTCGATAAGAACAAAAACCTGTTTCTCTTAAACGCCTTCGTACGTTGCTTGCTTTAATTGAAAGATTGAGCTCACTAACAATCTTTCTTGAAGGCAAGAAAGTATCGTTAAGAATCATTTTCTTAATTTGCCGATGGGTTTGGATTGTAGTTTTTCTGGGGTGTCCTCCACAGTGAATGATTTCGACGTGTTTTCCATTCCGAAACTTTTTCAAAATGTCCCACGCTGTCGATGATGGTATTTTATACTTTTTGGCCATGGATGTTTGTTTTAGCCCTGCCCTGGACTTCGTTACCACCTTAATGTAAAACACAACCCTCTTTCTTGCTAGATGCACACACTACATATATTTTACTTAATCAATTTGACAATTCATAATGCTTAGGCTAGACCAGAGAGAGTACGTTCAGTGGTATAAAATATTTATACGGATATGACAGTCACCCCCTTTTAATGTATTTCAATTCTTATAACGATTATATAACAAATCTGTTTATTAATTCATTTTATAATAACTTTTGAATCTGTAAATAATTTTGTTTGTTTTACAATGTAATACTACTCTTTAAATAATGTTTCTTGATTTAATTTGATATAATAAAACATAAAACAAAATAAGATGTATTTTTTTTTTTATTTGATATATAGGACTTTTCCCCTTAAAAAAAAAGATTTTCAGGTATTAGTAATTAATTTTAAATTTTTTTTTTAGTTTGATCAAATTTTGAGATTATATGTTAAACGATCTGGTTGTTTTCTTTCTCTTATAGATCTACTTGGTGTCGAAATTGGCACCGGGTTTGGAACACTTGGTTCTAAATTTTCTTCTTTAGTTGAAACTGGTTGCAGATTTGTGTCAAAGGGTTGTGGTTCTTCAATGGTTTCGCCTTGTTTTGGTTTTTCACTTTCCATTAATTTTGGATTTTGTCTCATATCATAATGGAATGAAATTTTATCTTCTTGGGGCGCCACAATACCTGAGCCTATACGGTGTATTTGGTCGACATGACGCTTCCATTTGCGTCCATCATCTAACTTCACAGAATAATGAAGCGCGCCAAGAACCTCCATAACAGTTCCAAATTGGTATTTTGAATTACCACTATAACCGCGAACTGAAACTCGATCGTTAACAAACAATTTTCTAATATTGCTATGTATTTCTCTTGTATGTTGATAAGAAGGTCCTTTCGGAAGCATTAAATCAAGATGTGAACGTATTTGTCTATTGAACATTAGAAACGATGGTGACTCGCCTGTACTAGCGTGAGGAGTGCGTCGATAGTTTAATAAAATGTTACACAACTCTTTTTCAATTTCTGAGGGCTTACAGTTAATGGTTTTAAGCTTATTTTTGAAAGTTTGAACTTTCCGTTTTGCTTGTCCGTTCGTGGCAGAGTGATAAGGAGCACTTCGCTTATGAATGATTTCATTAATTTTTAAAAGCGTTTGAAACTTCTCGGAAGTAAACTGTACACCGTTATCGCTAACCAGAACTTCAGGAATATCGAATTTCGAAAAGATTTCACGACATTTGTCGATTGTAATTGGCCATATTGTGTATGCGTCGATAAGTCTAAAAAAAATAAATCGACGTGTACTCGTTCAAATGGACTCTTGGCTAATTCCCAGATGTGGGTTGTAACTCTTTTTAAGTTTGGTCTCGTTGACTGGCACTTTTTTGACACGCAGTTTTTTGACATATTTTCAATGTCTAAATCGATTTTAGGCCACTAACAAAAACTTCATGCTAGCGATGTCATCCGAGAAATTCCAAAATCAGCTGTATGAAGCTTTTCAAGGACCAATTTTCTTAATTGTTTTTGGGACGTACACTCGCACACATCGAAGCAAACAATTTTGCTGTAATGTGAATTCCGTATGGTCAATGCTAAAACGTTTATCCGGGCTTATGAATTTACCGGACATAAGGACGTCAATTAAATCTCTAACCTCCTCATCGTCGTCAGTTGCAGCTTGCAACTTTTCGACGGAGAGAGGCAAAGTTTCGATGGCATTCATTTCAATTACTTCAATTTCATCTTTTTTAGAATGTACCTTGGGAAGTGGAAAACGAGATAAAGCATCAGCGTTTGAATTTGATTATTTCATAATCAAATGATTGGAAAAAAATTGCATAATGTTGCAACACTGGTTGCCGATAGTGTTGGCAATCCATTTCTAGGTGCAAGAATTTGGGTAAGAGGCTTATTGTGAGTAATTAAAATAAATTTTCTCGCATACACATAGTGATAGAATTTTCTAATGCCAAAAATTATAGCATACGCTTCTCTATCAATTTGTGTATAACGTTGCTGTATTGGGGAAAGCGTTTGCGAAACAAATTGTATTGGTCTTTCACTACCATCAGGAAATATATGACTCAATACAGCCCCCACCCCAACTGGACTCGCATCGGTTGCCAGCACTAACCGGCAACCTCGGGTCGTAATGCACTAAATATGTTTCCATTTGAATTGTATTTTGCACAGTTTGAAACGCTTTATCGCAATGCTTATCCCAAATAAATGGGACCCTGTTCCTAAGCAAATTGTTAAGTGGACACAAAATCGTACTGAGGTTTTCGAAAAATCTGCCGTAGTAATTAACTAGCCCGATATATGCTCTACCTTCATCTTTATTTTTCGGTTTCGGTATTTCAGTTATTGCATCGATTTTTTTTTTTAATTTATGTATACCGTCGCGGTCGATTTTGTATCCACAGTATTCAATTTCAAAAACCATGAATTTACATTTTTCGAAATTCACTTGCATATTGTATTTGCTTAGCCGTGATAAAACTTTTTCGTATATGACACACCTGATTTTTATCCACACCACTGTATTTATTTTTAGCTATTTTATTAGTAAAAAGATTGGAGACACCTAACCTTTTAAGTTTTGTTAAGTCTACAGCTCATTTCAAATGACAGCCAAAACCATTATCAGGAAGTTAAAGAGCAAGAAAATACGGTCTTTTGATAGTCCGGTAGGTTTTGCACGGGAATGGCATTGAGTTGAGCTACAGTTTTTCGCAAAACTCTAAAAATAATGATAGCAATACCTTGTTTTTTTTCATTTATAAACTTATTCAATAGGTTTTCTTAAATTGCCAAACATGTGTACCTACTGCAGTCCTGTCCCCTAGAATTCTTCAATGAAAAATTTTCAGGAAAAATCCGGTATGTTTTGCAAAACACTGTAATTTCATGTTCCATAGCTTACGTTCGCCTTTCGGGCTCAGAACCGGCTATTGCGAAGTTTTAAGCGCATTTTATTGAATAGCAGCTTTTGAGATAATTCTTTAAATACAATTTGATGACTTGGGTTTTCTCTTATAATTCTAGCCCTTCCGATTTTGTTTTTTTTTTTGAAGCTCTCTTTGTACCTTCGACAGATATATCCTTTCTTGTATCGATTTGTGCATCAATTGCTCCAAAAAGGAGGAGAGGAAAAAGTAACTTAGAACGGATATATGTATTTTTTGGAGTTGCGAATTTATTTTAAGACATTGGATTCGATGTCGTAAATTCTGCTTAAGAAGTAACTTATTTATTTTATCAATAAGAGTTGATAAAAAAAATCATCATCATTAAATTTAAAAACAATAAACTCCTCACCGTTTTAATCACGTAATTTTTTTATAAAAAAAAAATATAAATTTAATGGTGTGATGGCAGCTAAAAAGATATGAACACCAGTTCGGTCTTCATTTCGTTTAAAATAAGAATAACATTACAAAAAAAAAAAATATATTACAACACCAAAATCATAATAATATGTAATATAATATTTTATCTATAATTATGTATTTACAATAATCACAATCTTTTAATTTTAATCTTAAAAAAATAAAAAATAAAAAATAAAAAATATATATAACAGAAAAACCATAGGAAAACATTGAAGAAAAACCAAAAAGGCTGTTGAAATAAATGAAAGCAAATTGAAGAAAAATTAACAGGAAAAAAGAGAAAGATTAATAAAATGCTTTTCGATGTTGTGTTTTAGAATAATAACAATTAAAAATAAACAATAAATAAAATGTATAAAAATCACACAGAAATTAAATAATTAATAAATAAAAAAAAAAATTGATGTTCTTAAAGGTTTATGAAAAAATAAAATGAAATAAAATAAAAATAAAAATATACAATAAATATCTCTTCTACTTAAGGGTGAATAAAAGAATAAATTTTTAAGTAAATTACATGGAAACCCTCCCATCTCTGTATATGTAGTTCTATGTGTTTCTATATGCATTGCTACTAAGAATAAAATTATATACTGTACTTATATAAAACAAATGGTAAAATATATATGTATATACTATATATATAATATACATATATTTGTATATGTATGTATAACTATTGTACACGTATAATATGTCTGACATTAAAAACAAAACCAAAAAAACAAATATTAATCACAAGAAAATTATTTAAATTGAATGAAAAGAATTACATAATTAATATTCAAAAGTATATTGTTGCTAGCAACACATAATTCCATGTACTAAACGTAACATATTTGCACTCTATTAAATATTTTCAAAAAAAAAAAAAAAAACAAATTTAAAGAAATTCTTAATTACAAAGCAACAAAACGAAACAAAAAATTTAAATCTTTCATTTATTAAACAGCATTTTCTTTTCACTTTAATTATGTAAACAAATAAATATCTTAATTGTAAATTGTTCTAAAAAATTAAATACGAACATAAAAGAATTATCAAAAAAACACTTATTACGGGAAGAAATTCTCCAAAAAAAAAAAAAAAACAAAAACAAAATAGAAAGAAAAAACTTTAATTCAAACTTACGAGTAGAATTATTGAGTCTGTATATTGAATGAATAAATCCAGCAAAATGTCTTAAAAGGAAAAATCTAGATTTATGTAGAAAAATAAAATAAGAGAACTATGGTATATCTCGGAACATAAAACAGAAAAAAATTGTAAAAACAAAGCGATGTTTCCTTCTAGAAAAAAATAAATTAAATGGAAAGCTGAAAAAATAAAAAAAACAAAAAACACAGAAACAAACACAAAGAGAGTAACAACAAATTGTTTATATATAAATGTAAATATTTGTAAATTTGAAGTAATTATATTTGTAATTACATAATATGCTTTCATTTGAATATAGTTCTTTGAAGAAAAAAGTAAGCTGATGGCGTTTTATTTGCAAGTCCTTTCACTCTAAAATGATTAGTTCACTAGGTAATCCTAGAAAAGAATGGAAAGCGATAAATGACTTTATTAGTGGCAACTTTACAAATAGGCTTAGCCCAATCGTTTTGAGAAATGACGGTGTTGAAATTACTGATCCATCTGTCAGAGTTGTAAAAGAATGCTATCATTCAGGATTGCACTCTTTGAAAAGCATTCAAAGAATGCAATTTTATGACTTCATTTAAGATTTCAAAAAAAAGAATGCAATCACCATACATTTAGCATCGAAAGATTGCACTCTTTTTTTTACCATTCATTCATTATTTTACATTCATTAACATTTATTTGCATTGAGTTGAGAAGTAAAGTCTCTTAACATGAAGTAAAGGGCAAAAAAAGTTAGTACATAACTGCCAACTTAGCGTGGCTTATCAGTTTTCAGTTTTAAATGCATTTTATTTTCTAAATCATTAACTCTTACATACTAACAGAAAATGCTTAAATGCTAGCTTAAAATTACTTAACAGACTTATACTAACTTACTGGCCCCACACAGGCACTCTAAGCTACTCTAAATTCTTATATCTATGTCTTTCGACTTTGTTTACATTTTATTTATTAATACTTATTTTCTATGCTTAAGGCTAAGAAAAGAATTTAACAAAAAACTTAGCATATGGACGTAATTTTTTTATTTTTATAAAAACTTAATATCTAAGTTAAAATAAACCTTAGTCTACCTAACCTACGTACACAATACACACATACATACATATAGACATTATACACAATGACATACATATGCTAGTATATACCTATACATATACTAATATACGAGGGGCGTTCAATATATTCTCGGTATCGATATGAAGGAAAATGCGAATTCAATTTAAATTGTTTTTATTTTTCAATATGATCTCTCCTAACATCAATGCATTTGTTACATCTTGAGATAAGCTTTTTTAAACCCTCAAAATAATAAATTTCCTCTTTCTCTGCAAAATACCGAGTTGAGTTCTTCATCATCCGAAAATCTTTTTCCACGTAGACATTTTTTCAAATCCGGAAACAGGAAATAATCACTAGGGGCAAGGTCTGGACTATAGGGTGGGTGTTGGATTTCTTCGAAACCACAATCTCGCGCAGCAGCCTTGGAAACTCGTGCCGTGTGAACAGGAGCGTTGTCATGAAGAAGCAACACACCCGCTGCGAGTTTACCCCGTCTTTTCTTTTTAATTTCCTCCCGCAAATTATGCAAAGTGGAAGCGTAGGATGTGGCGTTGATGGTTTCACCTTTTTTTTTGTACTCAATGAGCAAGATTCCCTTTGAGTCCCAAAAAACTGTGGCCATGAGCTTTCGGGCAGACGGAGTGACTTTGAACTCCTTCGGGGGGTCTGTTCCTTTTTTATGCCACTGCATGGACTCTTGTTTGCTTTCAGGGTCATAGTGGTGGACCCATGTTTCGTCCCCAGTAACAATTCGATCCATAACACCGTCCGCGTTCTCACTACACATCTCCAAAAGCTCTCTACAGCATACGATTCTCACTTTTTATCTGAGGCGCTGTGCATTCGTGGCACCCACCTTGCACTGACCTTTGAAAGGTTAAGATGGTCATGAAGAATGGTGTGAATGGTACCAATTGAAAGCTTGGTGATCTCTGCCATCATTTTCACCTTTATTCGGGCATCCTCAAGAACAAGTTTTTCGACTTCTTTGATGCTTTCTCCCGTACAAGCAGTAGCCGGGGCGCCGGAGCGGGGGTCGTCCTCAATGCTCTCTCTGCCTCTCTTGAACTCACTTGACCACTTTTGCACAGTTGATAATGAAGGTGCGGAACCCTGGTAAACAGCCACCATCTCTTCATGAATAGTTTTTTGACTTTTTCCTTGCTTAGTGAGAAATTTAATTACAGCGCGATGCTCAATTTTCACCATCATCGTCTCAGTTGCCATTATGATTCGGTTTAACTAGAGGTAAAACGCGAATTAATAATCACATTTATATGAAATTTTACATGAATGCACTAAAATAATAGTATTACTTGATAAATAAGTCAATTTATATATGCAACCACAGCTTCACCCCGATACCGAGAATATCTTGAACGCCCCTCGTATATATGTATTTCTTAAATGCTAACCTAAACCTATGCAAGCTGGCCATCGCTATTTACAGAACAAATAGACTGGTCAGCTCTGCCTCATTAGTGAGGCTGGTCCGTAATTGACGGAAACGACGACTCCATCATTCAACCACCAGAAATGCTGGTGCTGTCGAACGACATCCCTCTTATCGCGATTCCCCATCGCCCTACTGAACCTGAGACGATCCACACTGCCGTGTGCGACGTCTCTGCCGTAGTTAAGTCGCCTGTCCCCAGCTTTCCGAGCGACATGGAAGATTAACGGGACCGCTGATCTATCCTGGATCAACCCTATCTGATCTAGGTAGAGGAATGCTTCCGGTGGAACGAAGCCGTCCGAGCGCACACTCTCGTGGTAAAGGTAGTTGGGGTAGTAAGCCCCAGATATCAGGTTATTCGTCGAGGTCATTGCTCTTGCAATGTGCCTTCGAGTCAGCTTAATTACGAAGTTGTCCACTCAGATTAGGTTCGCCCTATTGTAAAGCATCTCATTACGATAAAATTTTTTGTACTCCGACTCTGGTGTTCTGTACAAGCGAAGGCAAGCCCTAAGGCAAGCCCTCTCAAACACCCGAATCTTTTCCATTAAGCTTGCTCGTACATTGAACCACACGGGGCACCCGAATACCAGCATGGGCCTGATAAGGGCCATGTAGCAGATTACCTTTACCCTCGCATCGAGTTGGCTGCTATAAAACAGTCTCTTTGTAAGAGCAAAAGCGCCTTTAGCTCTGGCCAGAGCAGCATCTACATTTTTGTCAAAATACAGAAACTGATCTAGCCAGATCCCAAGGTATCTGACTACATTTCGACAGGCAAGAGGCTGTCCGTGTTGTCCAATGATCGAGAACTTTCGCCAATTTTTCCTAGTATCCCCAGAGACTCTAGACAGCGGCGTCCTACTTCTGAAAGTTGATTTTCAACTTCCAGTCATCACAAAATCGTCTTATCTTATCGAAGTCACGCTGCAAGAGAGTATTAATGACCTCGATTTTTGGACCTATTCTGTACGCTATCAAATCGTCTGCGTACGCAATAGTATGGGGAAGTGAACCTATCAAGTCGCTTGTATAAATGTTGAATAGGATCGGCGAATTGACCGCCCCTTGCTGCAGACCATTTTTAATATTCCAGCAGAAGTCACATCACCATTTTTCACGATGAACTGTCTGTTGGTTAGCATATTATAAAGAATGTACAAGAGTGGTTTACTGATCCCCAGCCTAGTCAGCTTATAGAAAAGACCCTCTAACCATACGGTGTCGAAGGCCTTCTCCAAGTCAACAAGGCAGGCACCAGTGCATTGGTTTTTGCCTTTATTCCATTGGATATCCGACACCAGTTTAGACGCGGCATGTGAGATATCATGTCCCGCCTTAAAACCGAATTGATTATCCGGAACTATATGTTTGTCATCAACCCACCTAGACAGAGCTCTATTGATTACTTTTTCAAACACCTTACTGATATTCGGAAGGAGACTTATCGACCGGAGATTCGCCGGATTGGATATATCCTTTCCCTTTTTGGGGATAGGTTGAACCACCGCCGTTTTCCAATGCGCTGGATAATGTGCATTATTCATCGCATTATTAAACAGGGTGGTGTAAATGTCCACCGCTTCTAGAGGAAGATGTCGAAGCACGATGTTTGGAATACCATCGGTCCCCACTGATTTCTTAGCCCTGATTGTGTCGAAGATCTCATGGAGCTTTTCCTTCGAAATGAACGGGGGTAGGTCACCCTCTCTGGTAATGACATTATTTGCCATATTTTCGTCGCTGAACCGGGTGAAACCAGAGCCCTCGGATCGCCAGTTCTCTACTTCATTTCGAATGTAGAGGTCGTGCACCAAGACGCGATTGTCCAGGTCATAATTGGGGCCAATGGTATCAGTGGCCTTGTATATTTCCTGGAAAGTCGCCCCTATGGCCTCAGCCTTCTCCTGTGGATCCTCGATCACAAAGAAATCGTCATCATCAGCGGCCTCATTTGGATCAATACCTGCTATTGTCAGTAACCGTTCGTTGTCTGTTGTCCGGGCTATTTTAAGACACTGAAGGTCGTTTTGATTCTACCTCCGAAATAGTTTATTTATTTGCTGGAACATATTCGGGTTGCTGGTGTTTACAGCCCGAACCCTGTTGTTCCAATACAAACTTACAGAAATTCTGTAATTCTCTTTTATTAACGTTTGAATATTTTTAATCGACGCCTTCAGTGTCCTAATCTCCGGGTCTTGTCTGTCAGTAAACTGTCTGTACAAGTTTTTGAGTCTTGTCAGAAGTCTACTTTTCTGTCGGTGCAGTGCGTCAATAGTAGGATTGCGGAACAGGTCTTCGTTAGTCGTATGTCGATATCGTGGTATTGTAGCGTCCATAGTTTGTTTAATTGTCTCGTCCATTTGTTTTAGGTAATTGTCGATCTCCTCGTTTGACAAATTCCTATTGGCCGGTGGATGGAGCGTGTTCGAAGCGAGTGCTCTAGTTAAGGTTGCAGAGAAGCGTGTCCATCGAGTCTTACTGTAGTTGTAAGAATATCTTTGGACAAACTCCTCCAATTCCGCAATTTCGTTGGGAACTGTAATTTCGGTGCTAAAACCGCAATGGTCGCTGTCATACACGAATGTGCGCAGACAGTTTAGCGTTTGTAAATTCGTACCTGTCAGTCGTATACGTTCGTCGTACAGCAGTAGATCCAAATAAGACCCGCCCCTGGGAAACGACGGGTTATCCGTCGCTTTAAGACCGAGTCTGTACATGACATCGTGCTGACCCCACCAATCGAGTAGTAGGTTCCCTCTAGTATTTGGCAAATTATTTCCCCAATTTCTGTGTTTAGCGTTGAGATCCCCGCCGATTATAAAATAATTCTCCCCCGATTCCAGCCTCAGGAGTCGAAAAAGCATATCGAGCTCTGTAATGAATAAAGTGGATTGTGAAGTTTCAGGTGCATAGACAGAGGCCAAGTACAGCCGCTTTCCACTGCGGAGCGGGATGTAAATGACGACTGCCTCCAACACCCTGAACCTGCGCAACACTCCCTTGTACACTCTGTGAAATTTTATACCTTGTTTAATGAAGATCGCGACACCGCCTCCACGTTTGGAACGGGGCCGGTTTCTTCTTCTAACAATATAATTATTGTACTCCAGTTTGTGCTTATCGGTTAGCTTGGTTTCGCTAGTGAAAAGCACATCAGGAGTTTGGTCTTGCAGCAATTTAAACATCGCGGCTCTTCGTTCGATCCTAATTAGTGAATTAACATTCACTGCAAGGACCTTTAAAGTTTGCTCCACCATGTGCGTACCCATTACGACATGTGTTGCGTTAGGCCCGGCAGCAGTGCGTAGATCTGGTCCACCCGCTTTGCCTGTTCTTGCACCTGAGCCATCTGCCCTTGGATTGCGAGCAAAATGGCCAGCATGTTAGGTGCAGCTTCCGTTGTTCTCGGCATTGGCGCCGGAGAAGCAACAGTCGCTTGCTCTACCGTAGCCCCCGTACCTGCCGCCATTTGGGCGTACGAAATTTGGGACGTGACGGCTGGTGTTTGAAACCTAGCAGGTGAACGTTTGACCTCCACCTTCTGCTGCTGAGCCAGTTTTGATTTTTTAATATCAGCGAACTTAGGGCAACCCCGATAGTTTGCGGTGTGTCCCACGTTCCCACATAACACGCACGAGAGCTGCGTCCTATAGGACGCTCCGTGCCTACCCAGAGCACACTCCTCGGAACCGTGGTTCTTTGCGCACTTCACGCATCGAGGCTGCATTTGACAGTTCGACGCGGTGTGCCCGAACCTCTGGCAGCGAACGCATTGTATAACGCCTTCGTTCCTTTTTAATTTTTCCCAGTGAACCACCTGGTAGTCTAGGACATTTATACTCCTTAGACTATCCAGACGGCTTCCGGGACTGAGCTGCACCAGGAAGAACGGCAGACTCCGTTTCTCCCACCTGCCTCTAGCTGTGGTAAATGGCTTTACCCCCACGAACTTGAGTCCTTCGCACTTCTTCTCTTTGAGCAGTGCCAGTGCCCCTTCAGCAGCATCGATTGCCGCTTTTCACACTTCGGTGTGAATGAGTAGTGCTCCGTTGTCGTTTCCTTTAGGAGCTCTTTCACTTTCGCGTAGCCGTCCACTGTATTACAGTGGATGGCATGGCGATCGTTCCCCAATCTCTTAATATTAAAATTATTACCAATGACCAACTTACATAAGTCCTTGGTAGCATTTACCTCCAATTTATAGGTGTTGATAGGAGGCACCTTCTCCTTCTTCTTCTGCTGCTGCTGCTGTTGTTGTTGTTGTTGCTGTTGCTGCTGCTGTTGTTGTTGCTGATGCTGTTGTTGTTGCTGCTGCTGCTATTTTTTCAGTTGTTGTCGTTTCCGCTGTTGTTGTTTTTGCAGCTGTTGATGTATCTGCTGCAGTTTGCTGCTTGTTTGCTGCAGTTGTTGTTGCTGCTGCTGCTGGTTTTGTTGTTGCTGCAGTTGTTGTTTCTGCTCTTGTTGTTGGGAGCTCTCTGCTTCTGATTGCTCCCTCTGCCTGCGTGCGGTTTGTTTTTGTTTAATAGCAAGCTCTTTTTCTGTCAGCTTTTGTATGCTGCTATTAATTTCTTCAACCTGGTCATCCTCATCTTCCGACTCAGATGCCGCTAGGGAGGCAAAGTTGTTGTTGCCCCCCTCGTAATGGACCTTATCAGCGATGAACATCAACGCATCATCTGCGTGGTTTTTGTTTTGGTGTGTTGTTTTTGCCGTTTCCGCTGTTAAAGCTGCATTTATTTTAATTTTTGATAAGTTAGGAGTGGTTTTCAACCTCCTCCTCCTTTGTATGGCTTTTGCCACGGTACCGACATAAACATAACATAATACTTTATCTGTAATAAGTTTAGCATCGTCGGACGAACTGGTTTGCTTTCTGAGTTGCTTAAGCGTATTTTAGTAGAAAAATGAGGTATGTCAATTATTATTGTGTAGTGTATGATTAAATGATTAAATACATATATATACATTATTTAGTTATAATCTTAACGCTGATGGGGACTTTTCTTCCGACGATTATGAAGGTGATCCGACTTATTCGATTGACTCAAGGAAGCGACGATTTCAACACCTTGACGATGATGAAAGACAAAATAAAAGACAAAAACATGTTTTGCTTACAGACAATCGCAATGAAGATTCGAGTTTCCCATCTTTACCAACGATCATATCGTCATCGACTTCATCATTGGAAAGTTATTCAACATCTAACAACAATTTTATTTTTTCTGGAGAATTTTTTAAAATTATTAAGCAGGTCAGTTCTTATAAATTATTTTGTGTATTATGTGACTTAGTGGTTGGTTAAAATAATCGAAGAGCAACTGTTGAAAGCAAAATCTTGTCCATGGTTTATTGCAAAATGATGCGGACGATTTTGCTGAATTTGTAATAACATAGCCAACAACACGTTCCTCATCATTCTGCTTTAGCCATTAAAAAATCCTTTTTCTATTAAGCTTGACGAAACGGAATTTCAAAAAAAAAAAGGAATGGAATATTAGTTGAATACTGTACCTGCAAGTCCAAACTGCAGGGATCGCTACAAATAACTTCTAACTTTAGAAGACATCTACGCCGATTTATTTGAAAAGTACAAAATCGCAAAATCTAACGCGTACAAAAATAAAAACACCGTACAGGACCAATTTAATGTTCTTGTTGTAAAATTTCTGGCAAACTCCCTATTAGAATTGTTGAAGAAAGATCATTTAGGAATCTCATACATTTCACCAAGACACCGTTTATGTCGCCATGGAAAACAAAATTAGAGGTATTATTGCGAAAAACAAGAGTTTTTGCACAACGGCCGATGTGTGGTCCACAAATCACCGCAGTTTCTTCGGCTATACGAGTACATGTCACTGTGGCATTGTTTTGTAAACGCTTTTATGGATCACATACATATGACAAAATAAATGACATGATTCAGGAAATTCATGCAGAGTTTGGCCTAAACTGTGGAAACATAGTCGCAACAGTTACTGACAATGGTGCGAATTTTGTAAAAGCTTTTTAAAAATTTCGGAGTCGAAAGCAATACCAGACAGCTCAGCAATACCAGACAGATCAGTACAATTCCAAAATGAATCATTTGAAAATGTTTTGCCAAAGCATATAAGATGCGCTACCCATAACCTTCATCTTATTGCATCAATCAATTTCGATCGAATTTTGAAAGAAAATTCTTTAATTTTTATAAAACACAAAAGTGTAAGTCCATCCGTAGGCTTTGAATCTAAAATACATACTTACAAATTATTTATATTTCTTTATTCTAAAAGGTGATGTAAAAATGTTACAATCTTTGGAACAAAGTTAATAGGCCAAAGACATCAGAACAGATTATATCTGTTTTGGGAGCACAGCTCAAATATCCAGTCGTTACTCGGTGGAACTCCTTGTTCGACTCTATAAAGGATATTATAAAACAAAAAAGTAAGCTCGGCGAACTTTGTAAAAAATTAGAGGTACCTAAGTTATTCGATGTAGACATCGAGTACTTGGAAGATTATATTCAGCTCCTATCCCCAATTGCAGAGGCCATTGACTTTTTGCAGCACCAAAATGCCATGGTATATGGGTATTTGCTCCCGACATTGGCAACGATTAGATCGAAATTTCGTCTACATAACTCAGTGAAAACTTTCGACTCTGGAGTTGTCTTTGAGTTGGAAAAAAGCCTGAGTAATCGGTTTCAGCCTTATGTCAACTTAACGAGGGAAGCCCATGATGCCATTGTTGCCTCGGTCCTTTGCCCAGCAGTAAAATTAAAATGGGTATCTCCACTTAACCCAAGTTTTAATGAAGAAAAAATTGCAGAAATAAGTGCGATTGCAAGAAAAGCGATTCAGTTTCAATACGAAACTGAAAACAAGAGAGCAAGAGTATGTTAAGAGAGTGAATAGACGTGTTCTTTGGTTTCTCCGGCATAATTAATTAATTTTTGAGCTTTTAAAAGTCGTTAAATATTATAAAACTGTGCGTTATTTACTCGTAATTTTCTTGTCGATTGCCTCTAACTTGTGTATTTTACCTTGCTTTTTCTTAAAAAAAAATTAAATAATAATAAACAAATAAAAATAACACCAAATTTGCAACAAAAGAAAATATATATTGAGAACATGAGCAACTTCCAAGGTAATACAGTAAATCTCCGATCGAAGAAACAAGGGAGCTCTTCAGACGCAGCAGCAATCTCAGTAGGTGGAACGCCGAGGCAAAATGGGACACCCACAACATCCAAGAATTTACCCCCCACTCAAACAATGGTTGTTACTCTTGGGGAGTTAGAAGAGCATTTAAACAAACATACTGATGCTATTATCAATCGTTTCTCGGAGGAAATTAAAAACCTGCGCAGCGACATAATGGACCAAATCACACGCATTAAGAAAAACTGGGCAGTCTATGAAGAAAAAATTGATAAAACCCTCATAGACTTGCATTTGCGTGTGGAGAAAATTGAAACGCATATTAACAAATCAACCTTCCTTGATGACGATATAACCGATTTGAGAAATAGATGTGATGCACTAGAAAGGAAAGAGCTTGCAGCTGATGCAATTCTTTTTGGAGTTCCGCAGCTGCATGAAGAAAATTTAAAATCAATTTTCCACTGCTTATGCCTTATATCATCGAAAGCAAGCCTCCAACTTTAAAAGCTGTTTTTCGTTCTCGGCGTCGAGACAACACTAATGATCCACCCATCATATTAAAATTTAATTCGCCAGAAGAACGTAACAATGTCCTAAAGGCCGTTGCCGAGCATCGCAAAAGAGAAAAAAGCCAGCTTTGTCTAAGAGATGTTGGATTGGACTCAAATAAACCAATCTTCTTAAACGAGAGTCTAACGAACAGAAATCGTTCTCTCCTTCGACAAGAGATTTTCTCAGCCACTACCAGATCTGGATGTGTTTTCATTAGAGAACAAAAACTAGGACAACATATATGCATACACGACGAGGGGATATTAAACGCTATTTCCGCGAGATGTCAACCACCAAAATCTGTAGGAGCGACAGAACCTGAGACACTGTAATTTTCACGTAGATACCTGTGTTATTAATTTATCAAATTAGATCAATTGTAAAAATTTGCCAAATGGATTTCCACTTTCCACTCTATTCAGCTCTTACTTATTTTAGTTTACTTACTTTTTCTGTCATTCTTTTCCTTTTTACTCTATTTTTCTCTTTTCTTCTTTCTACACTTTCTTCTGTTTCATTTCATTTAATTCCAGAAGTAAATAATGTCATAATGGTAGTTGTTGTTTGTCGCTTGTGTATGTTGTTGTTGTACCCAACATGATTGATAATTTTCAAACACAGGGTAGTCACAAAGATGTTTCAAAAGTATTATTAAATGTTTTATGTAAACAAAAAAAGGGTTTCAGTATATGTCATTTAAATGTTCAAAGCTTAAAAAACAAAATAGATGAAATGTCTTCAATTTTTAACGATAGTTTGATCGATGTTGTTTGCTTGTCAGAAACCTGGCTATGTCCGGAAATGGGTGATGACCTTTTTAAACTGAATAATTATCACAAACCCAAACGATCAGATAGACAAAATAAGATAGGAGGGGGAGTAGCAATTTATATTAAAAAAAAGTATGGATTTAATTTGGTAAAAAAATCAAAGCCGAATGAACTTATAGAGTACATTTTTGTCGAAATCACACATACTTGTGGCAAAATATTGATTGGATGTATATACGAGGGGCGTTCAATATATTCTCGGTATCGATATGAAGGAAAATGCGAATTCAATTTAAATTGTTTTATTTTTCAATATAATCTCCCCTAACATCAATGCATTTGTTACATCTTAAGATAAGCTTTTTTAAACCCTCAAAAAAATAAATTTTCTCTTTCTCTGCAAAATACCCATTTATTGACGACTTGAGTTCTTCATCATCCGAAAATCTTTTTCCACGAAGACATTTTTTCAAATCCGGAAACAGGAAATAATCACTAGGGGCAAGGTCTGGACTATAGGGTGGGTGTTGGATTTCTTCGAAACCACAATCTCGCGCAGCAGCCTTGGAAACTCGCGCCGTGTGAACAGGAGCGTTGTCATGAAGAAGCAACACACCCGCTGCGAGTTTACCCCGTCTTTTCTTTTTAATTTTCTCCCGCAAATTATGCAAAGTGGAAGCGTAGGATGCGGCGTTGATGGTTTCACCTTTTTTTTTGTACTCAATGAGCAAGATTCCCTTTGAGTCCCAAAAAACTGTGGCCATGAGCTTCCCGGCAGACGGAGTGACTTTGAACTTCTTCGGGGGGTCCTTTTTTGTTCCTTTTTTATGCCACTGCATGGACTCTTGTTTGCTTTCAGGGTCATAGTGGTGGACCCATGTTTCGTCCCCAGTAACAATTCGATCCATAACACCGTCCGCGTTCTCACTACACATCTCCAAAAGCTCTCTACAGCATGCGATTCTCATTTTTTTCTGAGGCGCTGTGAGCATTCGTGGCACCCACCTTGCACTGACCTTTGAAAGGTTAAGATGGTCATGAAGAATGGTGTGAATGGTACCAATTGAAAGCTTGGTGATCTCTGCCATCATTTTGACCTTTATTCGGGCATCCTCAAGAACAAGTTTTTCGACTTCTTTGATGCTTTCTCCCGTACAAGCAGTAGCCGGGGCGCCGGAGCGGGGGTCGTCTTCAATGCTCTCTCTGCCTCTCTTGAACTCACTTGACCACTTTTGCACAGTTGATAATGAAGGTGCGGAACCCTGGTAAACAGCCACCATCTCTTCATGAATAGTTTTTTGACTTTTTCCTTGCTTAGTGAGAAATTTAATTACAGCGCGATGCTCAATTTTCACCATCATCGTCTCAGTTGCCATTATGATTCTGTTTAACTAGAGATAAAACGCGAATTAATAATCACATTTATATGAAATTTTACATGAATGCACGAAAATAATAGTATTACTTGATAAATAAGCCAATTTATATATACAACCACAGCTTCACCCCGATACCGAGAATATGTTGAACGCCCCTCGTACATGGCACCAAACACAGCAAACTGCTTTTATATAAGAGTTTTATTAGAGGAATTGTCTCCACTTTATGCGAAAGTTGTACTTTGCGGAGACCTTAATTTAAATATCCTGGAAGGAAAAAATAAACAATTCGTTGATATGGTAGAATCTTTTAATTTACATTTTGCAAATTATGATCAACCAACTCATTTTGCGCCTAACAGACGACCCTCGCTCTTAGATGTATTTATTGTGTCTAATCCTGATTCCATATTGCACTACGACCAACTTCTTGCACCTGCTTTTTCACACCATGATTTGATATATTTGAACGTAAATGCATTTCCAGTAAATGTAAATCAAGGTGAAGAAACGTCGTAAAACTTTTCAAAAATTAATTTAAATGCATTGCTTAGTGATTGTAGGAGTTTGAATTGGACACTAATATATACAACAGGTAATGTTAACATTCAACTCTAACATTTTTATAATTTTGTTTGTTATTTGTTTCACAAACATGTACCAATAAAAAAAAAGTTTCTAAAAAGATGAACATTCCCTGGCTAACATCAGAAGTCCTAAATCTTATTAGTAAACGAAATCTTCTTTACGCAAGGTGGAGAAGATACAAATGTTCAGCTATTTACAATGAATACGCTACAGTAAGGAACGCAGTTACCCTTCTGATTCGAAATAAGAAAAAGTCTTTTTACCAAAACAAATTCAACTCCGCCGATTCTACATCGAAATTTTGGAAGAACGTACGGGAGATGGGACTGAAGTCTGCTAAGGAATCTATCCCTGATAACACCGATCTGGATGTGCTTAACAGAAAGTTTGTTCAAAACAACTACAATCCACTTGATTTTCAGACCGTCCCTTCTACCACCGGCCATCAGCAAGAAGTAATGTTTTCACTCTCCGGAGTTGATGAGTTAAGTGTTGGCCAAACAATTCTCAAGATCAAATCCAAAGCTGTTGGCTCGGATGATATTTTCCCAGTTTTTATTAAAATTCTTCTACTTGTACTACTTTCTCACATAACCCACATATTTAACTCGGTCATAACTACGTCAGTTTTTCCCGATAGGTGGAAAATTGCCAAAATTTTACCAATGCCAAAACCATCGACTTCTAACAATATCGAATACCGACCAATAGCGATTCTTCCTTTTTTAAGTAAGGTATTTGAAATTATTATTAGCAACCAAATAAAATTATTTTTAAATAGAAAAAATCTTATCACAAAATTTCAGTCCGGTTTCCGCGCTAAATATAACTGTACCACAGCTATACTCAAAGTATGCGAAGATTTACGAACAGGCTTAGACAGCGATATGTTGGGTCTTATAGTATTTCTTGATTTTTCTAAGGCGTTTGATAGCGTTAATCATTCGTTGTTATTAAAAAAGCTGGAAAGGCAATTTTTCTTTGAAAGCTCCATCTGCAGTTTAATGAGTTCATATTTATCAGATCGGTCCCAATATGTATGAGTCGGTAATAGATGTTCTTCGCATCTACAAGTCTCTTCAGGTGTTCCTCAAGGTTCTGTCCTGGGTCCTTTGCTATTTTCATGCTTTATAAACGACATATCTAAGTGTTTTACGACCTGCGAACATCATATATATGCTGATGATGTCCAAATATATTCATTATTCCCAAAATCATTCAAAAACCAAGGGTTTAATAATATTGATCGAATGATAAAAGAAATTCACACCTGGTCTTTAAATAATGGATTTAGTCCCAATCCAACTAAAACTAAAGCTATGATAATTAACAGAAGCAAAAATACAGTAGTATTAACTCAAATAATTCTTAATGATACAACGGTTGAGTATGTTGATAATATAAAAAATCTAGGGATATACTTTACAAATAACTTGAATTGGAATTTTCACGTAAGCAAAGTTATATCAAAAATTTATGGTGCTTTACGTGGTCTAAGCCCCACGACAAAGTATCTTCCCACAAATGTTAAACTTAAGCTTGTTAAATCATTTATTTTACCGTTATTTCTTTATGGATGTAAAATATATTCGGACGTAGACTACTTATCCAAAAGGAAACTGATCGTGGCATACAATAGCTGCGCGAGATATATTTTTAATATAAAAAGGTCTGACCACATTTCCGAATATACGAGTACCAATAAAATAACAGGTTGTTCACTATTAGCTCTTATGAACTACAGAACAATTAAACTATTTCACAAAATTATAACAACCAAACAACCGGATTACCTTTTTGAAAAAATTAAGTTCGCGACTAATCCAAGAACAATGAAAATAATTCCACCCAGGCATAAATATTTAATTACAAGCCGACAATTTTATATACATGCGATTCATCTTTGGAATGAGCTACCCTTGCATATTAAAAGGGCAAATAACACAACTACTTTTACTAGAAAAGCTTTTCAATACTATGCACAAATTTACTGATGGAATTTCATTACTCTTACCTATTTCGTTTTCCACCTTTCCTCTATCTTCCTTTTTCTGCTGCCTATTTTAAGTTTTACTTTTATCTATCTTTCTTTATTTGAATTGTTTACTTTTTTTTTTTTTTTTTTTTTCTTCTTTTGGTATCTAAACTTTTTAAAATGTTATATAAGATTAGCTTGTACAATTAATCATAAGATTATATCTTACTTGTACAATGAATTGTTTTAATAAATAAATAAATAAAATAAATAAATAAAACAACTTAAATCAAAGTGACTTGCGAAATGAATCTTCGGATGTTTCACATTTCTTTAAAATTTTAGAATTTTAGAAATATGTATATGATATTTACATTTTTAGAAGAACAAACGCCTTCGTTGTATAATATTGGTATGCAGATAAACATGCTAAAAAATATAAATATCTGCTAAAAAATTCGAATAAATTGAAAAGAATGCAAATGAATGCAAAATAATGAATGCATTCATAAATAATTGCATTCAATTGAATGGTAAAAAAAAAA
This sequence comes from Volucella zonaria, assembly GCA_963966105.1. Taxonomy (NCBI): domain Eukaryota; kingdom Metazoa; phylum Arthropoda; class Insecta; order Diptera; family Syrphidae; genus Volucella; species Volucella zonaria. The sequence goes on from OZ014534.1 coordinate 49,655,283, forward strand.
AAATGCAATCTTTCGATGACAAATGAATGCAAATGAATGGTGATTGTATTCTTTTTTTTGAAGTCTTAAATGAAGCCAATGATTGCAATCATTTTGGATTGTATTCTTTTATGAATGCATACAACTCTGCCATCTGCAATAGCCAATACATTTAATGACTTTTTTTCAACAAATGGGACAATAATCGCTTGATAGTGATTGTCCTTCATATTGCTAACATTGTGTTGGAACAGTGGAAAGAGCGTCCTGCTGGAATAGTTTCTTTTTTGAACAAATTATTGGGTTCGAATTATTATGTATGTAATGAATTTGTAATTTATTGGCACTATTGAGATTGGCACTACTAAAAGTGGTGCCTATGGACGTCATAATATACAGTGACTGCCATAATTGATCATATGTTTCATATTTCTGCGTTATACTCTTATCTCGCCGTTGTTAAGCTCCGTTACTCGATTGTTTATATATTAAAATCTATTATATATTAAAGTATATTAAAATTTACGCAACTGGCAATTTGCGTTGCAGTTATCGGAAAAGTATTGTGCTGCAAAGAAGATTTAGAACCAATTTATTGGGTCTATAACTTAATTCGTGCGGTTTGCTAAGAGATGGCGTAACATATGTTATTCCATTGCTATTATTCCATTGGAACATGCGTTGGAAAGCTACTGTCATTGTACGTCATTTCAGTATATGTCATTCATTTGAAGCGTAAACAACAATAATTTTTTTTCACTCAAATATGTCGAACTTTGTGCCTGAAAAAGTGTTTTTGCGGGGAGTTCTTCTTCATTACTTTAATATGAAGAAAACTGCTGCCGAAAGTCATCGTATTTTGGTGGAAGTTTATGGTGAACATGCGCTAGCTGAGCGAACGTGCCAAAAGTGGTTTGCACGATTTAAAAGTGGTGATTTTGGCTTGGAAGACGATGAACGTCCTGAGCAGCCAAAAGAGTTTGATGATGAAGAACTGGAAGCATTACTCTATGAAGATTGTTGCCAAACACAAGAAGAGCTCGCAGAATCTTTGGGTGTCACTCAAGCAGCCATTTCAAAACGTTTGAAAGCAGCTGGATATATTCAAAAGCAAGGAAATTGGGTTCCACATGAACTTAAGCCGAGAGACGTCGAAAGGCGTTTTAGCACGTCCGAAATGCTGCTGGAACGCCACAAAAGGAAGTCATTTTTGCATCGGATTGTTACTGGTGATGAAAAATGGATCCATTACGACAACCCCAAGTGCAAAAAATCATATGTGAAACCCGGCCAACCATCCAAATCAACGGCAAAGCCGAATATCCATGGCGCGAAGGTAATGCTCTGTATTTAGTGGGATCAAATGGGTGTGCTGTATTATGAGCTGCTAAAACCGGGTGAAACCATCAATGGACAACGCTACCGAACACAATTAATCCGTTTGAAGAGAGCAGTGGCCGAAAAACTCCCGGAATATGCGACCAGACATGAGGCAATAATTTTCCATCATGACAACGCTCGGCCCCACGTTGCTATTCCGGTTAAGAACTATTTGGAAAACAGTGGATGGGAAGTCTTACCCCACCCGCCTTATAGCCCAGACCTTGCCCCCTTCTGACTACCATTTGCTCCGGTCGATGCAGAACGCCCTCACTGAAATACGGTTCACATCAGAGCAGAATATCAAAAATTGGCTTGATTCATTCTTGGCTGCCAAGCCAGAAATTGCCAGAAGATGGGAAAAAGTCATAGTTTCAGATGGGCAATACTTTGAATAATACTATTGTACATATTTTTCTTAAATAAACGTTCAAATTTTGAAAAAAAAAAACGAATTAAGTTATATACCCAATAAATAGACTTTCGATGTGATCAATTTTGTGAGTTTTGATATTCTTCCAATTAAAAGGTAAAGAACGTATTGTATTACAAAAATTAAGTTCTAAGTGTAACTATGTAAATAAATTACAGCATTTGTAGGTGTGATTTAAAAGTTCAAATTACGGTTTTTTCACTTTCTAATCAAATTATCAAGTTTTAAAAGAGAAGGACTTACAGGATGAGAGCTATACAAACCGATTGAAAACGCCTTAAAAAAAGGCTTAAGTCATCAAGAAATCTCAAAAAAATTTAAATATTCTGTAGGTTTCATCAGCAAACTAAGAAAAACAATAAACTTGGAGATTAAAACAAACCCAAGTGAAAGAAAACAAATCCTATCCCAGCCTTGTCAAAGAAAACTTGTATGAAAAGTACTTTCTGTAGGGTGTAGTAATGCTGTTGAAGTTCAACACTCATTATTATCCAATGATAATGTTGCTATTAGTGTTGAAACTGTAAGAAGAGTGCTTCGAAAAGCTGACCTGAAGGGTAGAGCTAAAGTCAAAAAGCCTCTACTAACAAAACGGCGCATGGCTTTCCGAAAAGCGTTTGCTAACAAATATAAATTATACACAGAAGAGGACTGGGCTAAGATTATTTGGTCAGATGAGACCAAAATAAACCGATTTGGTTCAGACGGCCGCGAATGGGTATGGAAGAAGAAGAAGAGACAACAACTTGCAAAGAGGCTGGTTAAAGAAACGGTCACATTTGGTGGAGGTAGCCTTATGCTTTGGGGATGCATGACATCTCATAGTATAGGTATGTGTAAGAGAATCGACTGACAGACGGACGGATGACCGCTCAGATGTACACAGACATTTTGACAACTTGCCTAGAACCAAGTCTACAAAAAATGGGATAAATCGGTTATGTTTCAACACGATAACGATCTTAAACAGAGCCACAAAACATTGGCTAGAATGTCATGGGCTTGAAGTTTTGGAGTGACCCCATCAATCTTCAGACTTAAACCCAATAGAACACCTTTGAGGCTGCATTAAAAGGCAGCTGTCTAAGTATGGTCCAGCGTTCAGATTGAGTGGGAATTTAGTAAACTCCATGTCAAGAAGAGTTAAAAGTGTTTTATCCGCTAAAGGAGGCCACACAAAATATTAAAATTTCATACGGTTAGTAAGTCTAACTCACAAAATTGATCACATGTTTGTTTTAATGAATTGTTTTTATTTATTTTTTCAAAAACATGCATTCAGCAATCAATTTCGATTTTTCGTAACATTGAAGCCCAACGAGTTTGTTCATTTTTATTTTACTCGTATAAGAAAACCCCTTTACTTTGTTATTTTTGATTACATGAGTCACTGTATGTAGTTCAGTGTATTCTTTCGGTGGGCTTTAATAATGATAGTTCAATGTATTCTCTGAGCGGATTTGTGTTCTTTTTCGTTTTGGCGGCTACCGAGAAGAGATCACAAGAAAAAGTGCACACCAGATAGACAATAAAATAAAAGCTAACAATCTATTTTGTGCAATTATTATTAAAGCTCAGAAGTGAGATTCCAACCATGGCATATACCACCTTGATCAAAAATTTATTCAGAAAATTGAAAATACAAGTTTATTCATCTAAGTCTATATTGTCCCCTTCAAAGTAATCCCCATCGACTGCAACACACTTATGCCAGCGCTTGATCCAATCTTAGAAACATTTTTTATATTCGGTTTTCGGTATGTCCATCATCTGGTTTGCGAAGCACAGATTAGTTGTTAGTATCTAACCCAAAATTATGTACGAGTATGTCAGCCTTAGCATGCAAGAGTCTCCTGACTACGAAATATATTTCCATGCACTTGGCTGCTGTCGGAAAAACATGATAAATTGTACTTGTACTGCGGAAGCCTGTTGTTATAGACGAAAATCTGAGTTGGGGTGAACACATCGCGGTTTAAAAAAAAAACTGTCTGCGTTCGGCTATTCGTAATCTTTATCGACTCAGAAAATGTTGTATGAATCATACTTTGAAAACAGTGTACTGCGCAATTTTTCATTTGAAGTTACAATATGGTATAAACTGTTTGGGGGGAACATACACCACCAATCTTCAACCACTTGTTGTGTTGCAAAAGTATGCCGTCCGAAGAATATGTTTAAGTTCTTAAAAATCCTGCCTGCTAGGCATTTATACTATTTTAAAGTTTCAAAAATAAAGGGGTGGATATATGCAAAGCCCAATCTCTGACACTTACAATTTAAGAAGTATTCCCCGTTCTGTTGTCGAAATACCACCTTTTCGTACCACCCACTTTAGAAACTTTTTTTGTGTAGTATCCTGCAAATTGTTTAATAGACTCCCTATAGAAATACGACGCATTCGAACATTAAACGCGTTTTTAAAAAAATTGAAAATTTGGCTCCTTGATTTTATTTATATTGCTATTGAAGTTTTGCTATCCTACGTTGTTTGATTTTTATTTTTTTGTACAAGGTCTAAAGCTCTCTGTTCGTTTATATTTTTTTTTAAGTATTTAATTGAATTATTGTTCACCCCACATTAAATAATTTAGTTTTGAAGTGATATTTATATTTATTTATATTGTTTAATATTTAATGCCACTAACTATTCTATTGTGTAAAGCAATTTACCATAGTAAAATGTTTGTAAAAACAGAAACAGAAAAAAGAAAGAATAATCAATAATCAATCAATCAATCAAAACTTATACATTCACGTCGAGCTCTGGTCAACCTAGAAGCAAACATTGATCAAGTTTTGTGATCGAAAATTACTACAAGCAAAACCGATTAAGGAAACCATTTACGAATACAATACTTTAAAAAGGGTGCTGTTTTTTCTTTAGATTAATAGATCTTTTGATAGGGATATCTTTCAAATCCTTCTAAAATTTTTAACATTTATTAAGCATTGTTTGACCAACTATCATGAATTGATCTAAATTAGAAGATCGAATCCGTATTATCCAAACTTATTTTGAAGATCGGTCTTCAATTCGGGAAAGTAGAGAGGATCACTTGATTTATTTTGTTGGTACCCATAATCGAGCAACTGAGCTCGCTCTTCATCGTTTTGTGGATAAATTTAACCGTAATTTCACAATTTCTAGATTCTGCAATTTCACTCTAGATCCTGCATGTCTCAACGCAATGTGAGTACGGATGAAACTGTAAATGAAAATGTGGCGGGAGAGAGCCGAAATTGTCGGTTTGGTGCCATTCGCAATATCTTGTTCATTCTCCGTCCGCTATGTGAAAAATTTTGCGAAAAGATCTCGGTCTAAAACGGTATAAGTTCTAGTTCGTACAGGAACTGAACTGAAGGGACCATGAAATACGACAGCATACACGGATTGGCCTCTTAAGTAGCTTGAAATCGGACTTATTTTTGGCTTTATGAGCTATTGTAGAAGCAAAATTGACACTCCCGCCGCCCTAACAACGGAAACCGAAATGGGGCTGCTCAAACAATTCATGAACCCCCTTCGAATGGAAAAGCGGACTCGAAAAGCTGATAAAGGGAAACCCTACGGCGTTCTACGTTGAAAGTGCTCCTCAGCACGCTGATGCTGTTTGGGTGCTGAGCTTTTTTCACCGAAGCTATGCTATCGCCATTAGCGAGTGTCAGATGATTTCTCCTGCTGACTCCAAAAATACCTGCAGCTTCAAAATTAACATCCCAACCAAATATTTGCGGTTGCTCTCTACTCCCCCTGGTAAAGCCACTAAACCTGGGAAGATAAGTATCACGAAATCTTCCGAGGAACGAGAAAACCCATATGTCGACGACAACCGAAATTCTAAAAATAAACGTATGTAGTATCAATGATAAACTTAAAAAAATACCCCTCTCCACCTCCCTTCCAAAAATAACAAAGAAGCATCCAAACAAAAAACGAAGCTCTAATCCCGATCTTAACTGGAGCTTCAAAACAAACATATTCCCCAATTCTAGTCCTCCCTCCTCACTTATCCGACACAAGTTCCTTACACACCAATCTTCTAATTCCTCCCGTTCCACCCAAGCTCAGCGCTAACGCGTCTTTTTTAACTTAACCCCAAACACCCATATTATCCCTTCCCAACCTTTTACGCCACCAAACCCAGCTAGCAACTCATTTCCTAACTTGGACCTTAAAACTGGAGCTAAGTACCCTAATTTTATTAACTCCCATAACCTGAACCCTACATCTCATGCCTCGTCCAACTCCATATCCAACCATTTATCTCCACTGACCCCCTTTTTCACCCAACAGTTAAACTAAACACAGTAAACAAATGGCACTACAGAAAGCCGCTGTGCACTCTCTAGGCTTAGACAAAGAAAAATATACGAAAACATTCGTCTCTTACGTCTGTTGCGAAGGGAAGTCCAAAACCAGCGTCATACTCTTCGAAAGTATTTTGTATGAGGCTCTAAGCTTCCAATGCAAATCACTTATTTCCCCTAGACCACATGGCTTCCTGAAGGGTAGGCCAACCGCCACAAATCTCCTTTGCCCTATCTGCCCAAGAGAATGGCAATGAAGTCGATGTAGTTGCAACCGATTTTAGCAAGCCCTTCGATAAAATCTCTCATCAATTAATACTTTTCAAATTGTCTGCTTTCATCTTGGATCCCATACTGTTAAAACGGATATCCTCTTACCTCGAAAATCGTTTTTACAGTGTTCGTTTTGGGTCAGTCCACTCGGATTCATTTTTTGCCACCTCTGGAGATCCACAAGGCAGCCATCTCGGTCCCCTTCTTTTTATATATATTAACCAAAAATGATCTCGACAGGATCATCAGACACTCGTCTGTCTCCCTTTACGCCGACGATACCAAATTTTTCAAAACCATTTCCTCACCCCTTGACTCCTTCCTCCTTCCTCCTTCAGCAAGACCTTGATAGTTTTTCGATCTGGTGCCTCAAAAATTGTTTGGAACTTAACATACCCAAATGCCAATCCACATAAGTGCCACCAACCTCCTCCCCGACTGTACCTTCTCCTTAACCATCCTATCGCCTCCGTTCAATCTCTTCGCGACCTTGGCCTGGGCTTAATCCTTAAGGCCAACTCCGCACTAGGTTTTGTAAAACGGTGGCCCAAAGAATTCACCAACCCATACGTGACCAGATCCCTCTATATTACCTTTGTTCGCCCGCTCCTAAAGTACGTCAGTCAAGTGTGGTCTCCATATCATGTGTTCATATCTCGAGAAACGAAAGCATCCTATCAAAACCACCTCAACCTTATCAACTTAAACACCCTTGAAGAACGCAGAGATGTAGCCGACTTTCTCTTCATTCATCGACTCCTTTTAGGTCACGTTGAATGAGCATCCCTTCACAACTTTATTTTCCTCAACACTAACCCTCGAAATCTACGTACCACTCGCCTCTTCTATCTACCAACCCACCACACCTCTTATGGCGCGAACGAACCAATCTCCCGTATGCTACGAAAAATCAATTCAAACCCTACCGTCTTTGACTTCCACTGCATCCCTCCCTACCTCAAATCCGTTCTCCTTCACCACTCCAACCAACCTCAGTTTTAAGTTTAAAACTAAGTTTAAATTTAAGCTATAGCTTGTATTAAGCCGAATAAATGGGGGCCTTCGCCCCAACCAAAATTAAAATTAAAAATTTTCTGTGAGGCAAGCCTAGAAGAGACTCATGAGACTTATCACACCCACAAAAGTGCACTACTTGGTGTAGTCTTCACGGTGGAGGCATTATCGGTCCTAATATTTTCAAAAAATAAAGCCGGACCTCGCTTTATAGTCAATTTTCAATGAGCTGGACAACATGTGGTTACAGCACGATGGTATTACCAACCACCTTACTTTACTTTCTGAGGTAGTGTTACTCGCCGAGGTGAACCAACAAGCCTCTCCACGTCCGGATCCTAGAGGCCCCTTCCCCTGTCGTCCTGAGTGTGACGTCCCCCAGGCTTAGAATCGAAGACTCTTTGGTTCGGAACGGTGGTGTCTATTCGCTTAACATGATACAATACAATATAAAGGAAAGCAAGCTTCTTAATCAGCTTTCGACAAAATCTAACTTTCTGGGCCATAGAGCAGGACCGTTATAATAAGGGTCTTGCATAAATCCAGTTTGGTCTTACTAGAAAAGGCACTGTTGCTCAATCTCCTCCCGAGTCTAAAGAAACTGCAATTGGTAGGAGTAATTCTGCGTGTGGTTTCTGTGCAGATGTTTCTGCTTGTAAACGCAGAGCTAAGGTATACGAAGTATTGTACATAACTACTAACGAAGGTATGGTGGCGTTCTAGCCAAGTCGTCCTTTCTGATGACAACATGTACTTTATTTTACCCTCGTTCACCGTCAGACCCGTTTTTATAGCTACCGCCTCAACACTTACGAAAGCTTCATTAGGAAACTTGATGTGTTCGGCCAATCACATCACTGTCATCCGCGTACGGAAGTAATTGTGCGAGCCTAAAAAAGATCATACTTCTTGTCTTGCCTAAAACCTCTTTTGACATTGAAGGTCTCGATTTATTGATAACCGACCTTGATAAACGAACGAAAATTCTTCGAATTCATCCTACACAACATGACGAGTTTGTTCAGGGATGTCAATACTAGACACGAAATTGTATAGTCCATCCCTATGCAGCTTTGAAGTCTACAAATACAAGATAGGTGTCGAACTAAAATTCCCGAGTTTTTCACAAGTTCTACTGCGATGTGAATATTTAATCGATGGTGGGCTTTTTTGGGCTCAAACCGCACTGGTATGGATCAACCAGGCGCTCACAAAATACGGCAGAAAAGATTTTATAGGTGATGTTTGCGAGGCTTATTCCTCTATACTTAACGCTGTCAAAAGGGTCTCCCTTCTTGGGGATCAGACATATTTTTAGCAACCTTTGTGGTCTTGTGCCTGTGATATCTGCATTCGTACCCAAGCTACAACAAAGTAATGATCTGAGTCGATTTTGGCTTCTCGGAAGGTCGGAATGTCTGGCTTTGATAGCAACGTGATCATAGGGATAGCCAAGTCTCTTTATGGATACTTGGATGTAGGAACTGCATTATAAAAACCTGAGTCGGACGTGGTGTTATTTATGCAGGCTATGTTTTCCGATTACCTGCTCAAAGACGGCTTACTTACCCAGCCTTACGTTCAGATCACCTAGCACAATTTTGGTGTCATAGCTTGGGTACTTGGGCATATGTTAAGTCTAGGACGTCATGGAATTCGACTTTGAGGCAGTCATCTTTTTGGTTTGGATTGTTGTGAAAGCTTCGCTTACAAGCCGAAAAATTTAGGCTCGCTCAAATAGCAAATCCACATCCAAAAAAGCGTTGTCTTTCTTCCTTGCAGCAATCGCCATAGCTGCAAGGTCGGCTCTGTATGGCGCATGTGACATCACTTTCCAACCAAAGATGTGTGTGGTTCCAGAATTTCCATCACGTCTTCTAGTAATTATGAAATAATTGCTGCGATTAAAAACTCAACCCACACAAGGCGTCCAAACTTGGAGCTATGGTATAAATGACTTCGTCCAATATAATTGCGGACCTACTGCTTCCATTGATGCAGAAGGTCTGTATCAGCGAAAACATTCCCAAAGATTAGAGAAATGAATGATTTAGACGCTCCGAAAGAAAGGCAGTCTAGGTGTGTGTACAAAATTGGAAATGAAACTGCATTCTTCCCGCAATTGCAAAATAAAAGTAAACATAATCCCCGAACCAAAGCAAAAGCACATCCTTTCACGACTTCTCTTTTTGGTTAGTGATATTGTAGAGGTCGCTTTGCTAACAAGAGCTAGAAAAATCCAATGATGTTAATATGTTATCGCAGTGAATTATAGACCTGCTCCAAATGACCTCAGATTTCTTAGCAAAGACAGACGTAAAATTAACTCCATCATAACACAAATGCCTCATCCTCCAACCTAACGCTCATTAATAATGACATTCCAGCTGTCAGCTCTTTGAACAAGGCCAATCTGCTTGCTGCATACTTTACGGTCTGCTCAACACTCCCAGATTGTGCCTACACTTGAGTGCGTCGTATACGAGTAGAAGCAAAATTTTGATATACACAAATCCGCTGGTCTAGGTGGTACTCTTCTTCTGAAGAGGTGTTCTTCCTCGTTGGCTAAATCACGGCGTTAGCTTTGTCATCAATCTTTCTCCTTAGGACAATGTCCGGGTAGATGGAAAACAGCATTTCTTAAGCCCGTGCCTAAGAAAAGCGAATATTCTTCTCTCTTCTCTTAAAGACCCATTGCGCTTACGTTCCTTGTCTCCAAAGTCATGGGAACGCTGATACATCGTCACCTTTTGAAATATCTTGAAACGTGAAAACTTCTCAATGGCCGGCAGTACGGTATTCGTAGCAACAGGTCCACTGGTTATTTGATAGCATATCTCACCAAAGTGCACATCAATCTGATATTTCAAAGACATTTGACAGAGTTTTACATCTGGCTCTTTTGTCGAAAATGCATGCATTTGGGATCGATGGATCTCCTCTTCAATGGATTTCGGAACGTTCAATTCAAGTTGTCTTGGACGGTTTCAAGCCTGACATCCACAAAATAAATGCTGGCGTACCCCAGGGCTCCGTTCTGTCTCCGACACTCTTTTCAGTTCAGTTCAGTTTGACTGTCAACCTGTGCGGACGTGTTTTCTCTTGTATACCGAATTCTGTTACTTTTCCGCTTTCCTTCAAAGCCCCGTAAACTGCCGAATCAGTAAATTTCAGTATATTTCCCGTCTCTGTTCGTCGACCTAGTTTCACCTGTGCCAGTTTTGTACCCCAAAAAAAAAAAAATAAATAAATAAATAACCCTAACAAAAATTAACTGTGTCAATAAGTGTTTGTAGCCCAAATAAAAAAAACAATGGAAAAGTGCTGTGCTAGTGTTTTGTGCTCAATTGTTGACCCCAACGCGGAATTGGTAGCCTGCAATGGTCTCTGCGGAAAATCATTCCATGCCATATGCATCGGACTTACCCGGAGATCCATTACCTACCTCAAGGAGTATTGCAGTCTCTTCAATTTTTACTGCGACGAGTGCAAAGAGATCACCTTGGCTCACGTTATGCTGGCAATTAAATGCAATAACGAGTCTATCAATGCGATGCTAACCGAGAACAATCATATTAGCAGAACTATTCTCGACAGAATAGAGAAGATTGAAGACTCAGTAAACTGCATTGACAGTAATGTGGAAGCTCACAAGTCCACAGGAAGAATGATAGAAAAGCAACTGACAGCGATCCACAATCTGTCCAAAAATCAATCTCATCACGACAACGAGAGCGAAGTGATCAAATATCACTTGGATGGAGTAAAAGCATTCCTCAAAACAAATTTTGCCAACCTCCTTAAATCCAACGTACTCACACACATAAACGACTCTATCAATCTTCTCCGTACTGATCTCGACTTGCTTTTTCAATCCTCCTCCAAAACAATACATCCCACCCAGCATCCATCAGACTCTATGCTCGATGACTTAACCCTAAAAATAATAGACGTCAGCGAGGAACTCATAGCAACTCGGTTGACCGTTGCCGAAATCGGTAAAGAAGTGAGATTGGCTTCCCACAAAATCGATGGAATCCCCGATCAAATTCAACTCCAAGCTAGTTCCCCGTACAATGTCTCAATTCATAATGAATTAGTAGACACGGAGTCATTTTCAAATACTCCTCCCGCCGCCCTAACAACGGAAACTGAAACCGCGCTGCCTATCCCGCCCGCCCCCGCCCCACGCAAACTGCTCAAACAATTCGTAACTTCATGGACCCCCTCCGAATGGAAAAGCCGACTCGAAAAGTTGAAAGAGGGAAACCATACAGCATTCTACGTTGAAGGGGCTCCTCAACACGCTGATGTTAGTTGGGTGTGGAATTTCTTTCACCGAAATTATGCCATCACCATTAGCGAGTGCGAGATGATTTCCCCTGCCGACTCCAATAGTTCCTGCAGCTTCAAAATCAGCATCCCAACCAAATATTCACGGTTATTCCCCACTTCCCCTGGTAAGGCCACTAAACCTGGGAAGATAAGTATCACCAAATGCTCTGAGGAACGAGAAAACCCACGTGTCGACGACAACCAAAATTTTAAAAATAAACGTAACGATAAGCTTAAAAAAAGACCGCTCCCAAACCCCCTTCCAACTAAAAAGCACACTAATAAAAAACGAAGCTCTAATCCCGATCCCAACTGGAGCTTCAAAACGAATTTGTTCCCCGATTTTAGTCCCCCCTCCTCACTTATCCGACACAAAGCCATTACACACCAATCCTCTAATCCGCTAATTTCCAATGTTCCACCCAAACCCCCTCGCCAACGCGTCTCTTTCAACTTAACCCCAACCACCCATATTATCCCTTCTCAATCTTCTACGCCACCGATCCCAGCAAACAACTTATTTCCTAACTTCGACCTACAAACTGGAGCTAAGTACAATAATTTTATTAACTCCCATACCCTAAACCCAACATCTCATCCGGCGCCCAACTCCATATCCAACCACGAATTTCCATCTCCCTTCTCCACTGCCCCTATTCTTGATCCTCTTTTTCCCCCCACAGTTAAACTAACCCAGCAAACCAATGGAACTACAGAAAGTCGCTATGCACTCTCTAGGCTTAGAGAGAGAAAGATATATGAAAACATTCGTCTCTTTCTCGCCTATCTACACGACAAATCGGACTCGGTCTGCTACGAAGGGAAGACCAAAACCAGCGTCATGGTATCCATCCAGCAGGAAGGCCTCCCTACCGACCCTATCAGTCTCAGGAACCTTTATGTCAGGTACCACGAGATTTTTAGCATGTCCCCTCAGAAAGTAGCAGACGACCTTGCTGCTTTCGGCCACTACGTTCACTCTAAACGAGTCTCACACCTACAAAGAAGCCGAGCTGACCACGATAAATTTTTTCGTCCATAACGTGCCTTCCTCGTCAGCACTTAAACCATCCCGCCATACATCTCCACCCCACAACATCCCTCTTACATTTTACTACCAGAATGTAAGAGGTCTTCGCTCTAAAACCAATGCTGTCCTACGTCAATCGCATTCTCTTCCCTTTGTTATTTACGCTTTGACTGAAACCAATTTGATTCCCGACATAAAGAACCAGGAATTGTTCCCCCCTACTTTTAATGTTTTTCGCGACGACGATCCTACCCGCCCACATGATGATTCCCCCTGTCGAGGCGTCCTACTAGCGATCCACAACAGCCTTAACTCTTCTCCCATTACCATCTCTTCATCCTCTAAAGTCGACTTTGTCGCTATAAAAATATCACTCCCCTTCAAGTCCCTTTACGTTTTATGTTGCTACATCCTGCCAGCTCAACCTACCGAATCTTACCAACTTGTTGTCGATGCGATCGACTATTTAATTGACCTGTCTGACTCTACTGACGATATCTTTGTTTTCGGCGACTTTAATCTTCCTCAGCTACAGTGGATTCCATCAGACGATCAATCGTTCTTCATCGCTTCAAATGCCAACTCAGCTAAGGAATGTCTCTTCTTAGATCGCTTAACAGACTCAAGTCTATGCCAAGTCAGTGGTGTATCCAACTATATGGGCAGGCAATTGGACCTTATTTTCACAACAGATTCAATTAACTCCTCAGTCTCACTTTGTCCCCTATCTCTCTCTACAATCGACAACTACCACTCCCCCCCCCCCCCTTCTACTTTCATTTTTTCATAACTCTTCTTTCCAGTCCACTCCTCCCACAACTCTCTCATCCTACGACTTTCACAAAGTAAACTTTCACAAAATCAGTGACTATCTTAGCAGATCCCCCTTTAACTTTCACAACCTAAGGGTAAATGATGCCTTATCCATTTTTTATAAAGAAATATTTAATTCTTTCAGCCTTTACGTTCCGTTTTCCCGCTTTCAAACATCATCTACTAGTCCTCCCTGGTATAATCGCAAGCTTCGTTCCTTACGAAACAAGAAAAACAAGTTATGGGCTGTTTTCCTGCGTACCAGATCCTTGTCCGACTATTCCAACTATCTTGGTGCTTATCATCATTTCACCGAACTTTACGATTCCCTTTACCAGCGTTACCTTAACAATGCGCAAGCCAACCTTATAAATGACCCTAAGTCCTTTTACCAATTTGTTAACTACAAAAGAAAGTCCGATGGTTACCCTCCTTCCCTCTCTTTCAACAACAAGTCATCAACCGATCCACTCACCATTGCCAACTTATTTGCCAGCTTCTTTAAACAATCCTTTACCAACGACTCCTTTGTACCAGATCCATCCTATTTTCGTTACCTACTGAACTTCTCCAACGGCCCACTTCTCTCTCACACCTATATCGAATATAAATTACACCAACTCAATGACGAATTTACACCCGGTCCAGATGGCCTCCCTGCCATATTTCTTAAAAAATGTTCTTCGTCTCTTTCCCTTGCCCTTTCTGATCTCTTTCGTCTATCCCTTTCACAAGGAGAATTTCCTCAGGTTTGGAAAACCTCCTTTATAACCCCGATCCACAAAAAGGGATCAAAGAACGAAATAACAAACTATCGTCCAATCGCTAAACTCTCCCATATACCCAAACTCCTCGAAAGTATTTTGTATGAAGCTCTAAGTTTCCAATGCAAATCACTTATTTCCCCTAGACAACATGGCTTCCTAAAGGGTAGGTCAACCACCACAAATCTCGTTGAATTTGTATCCTTTGCCATCTCTGCCCTAGAGAACGGCAACGAAGTCGATGTAGTTGCAACCGATTTTAGCAAAGCCTTCGATAAAATCTCTCATCGATTAATACTCTTCAAATTGTCTGCCCTTGGCTTTGAACCCATACTGTTAAAATGGATATCCTCTTACCTCGAAAACCGTTTTTACAGTGTTCGTTTTAGGTCAGCCCCCTCCGCTACATTTTTGGCCACCTCTGGAGTTCCTCAAGGTAGCCATCTCGGTCCCCTTCTCTTTATATTAACCATAAATGATCTCGATAGGATCATCAAATACTCGTCCGTCTCCCTTTACGCCGACGATACCAAATTTTTCAAAACCATTTCCTCTCCCCATGACTCCTTCCTTCTTCAACAAGACCTTAATAGTTTTTCGATCTGGTGCCTCAAAAATTGTTTGGAACTTAATATCACCAAATGCCAATCCATCACCTTTTCACATAAGCTGCTCAAATCTCCTCCCCGACTCTACCTTCTCCACAACCAACCTATCTCCTCCGTTGAATCTCTTCGCGACCTCGGCATTTTGTATGATAGGGAGCTCAACTTCCGTTTGCATATGGATGGGATAATCCTTAAAGCCAACTCTGCACTAGGTTTTGTAAAACGATGGTCCAAAGAATTCACCAACCCATACGTGACCAGGTCCCTCTATATTACCTTTGTTCGTCCCCTCCTAGAGTACGCCAGTCAAGTATGGTCCCCATATCATCGCGTTCATATCTCGAGAATCGAAAGCATCCAGCGCCGTTTTCTTCGATTCGCTCTTCGAGGTTTGCCCTGGGATGATTCTTTTACTCTGCCCCCCTATCAAAACCGTCGCAACCTTATTAACCTAAACACCCTTGAGGAACGCAGAGATGCAGCCGACTTTCTCTTCATTCATCGACTTCTTTCAGGTCAGGTTGAATGCACGTCCCTTCGCAACTTT
This sequence comes from Volucella zonaria, assembly GCA_963966105.1. Lineage (NCBI taxonomy): Eukaryota > Metazoa > Arthropoda > Insecta > Diptera > Syrphidae > Volucella > Volucella zonaria. The sequence continues at coordinate 49,670,770 of OZ014534.1, forward strand.
ATTTTCCTCAACACTAACCCTCGAAATCTACGTACCCCTCGTTTCTTCTATCACCCAACCCACCACACCACCTATGGCGCGAACGAACCAATCTCCCGCATGCTACGAAAAATTAATTCAAACCCTAGCGTCTTTGACTTCCACCGCACCACTTCCTGCCTCAAATCGGTTCTCCTTCACCAGAATAACCAACCTTAGTTTTAAGTTTTAGTTTAAGTTTAAGTTTAATTTTAAGTTATAGCTTGTATTAAGCCGAATAAATGGGGGCTTTCGCCCACACCAAAAATTAAAAAAAAAAATAAATTTTTCATTAACGATCTCTTGTCTGATACTTCTAGTTCAATATATTCCTTTGCTGACGACAGTACTCTCTGCTTTTCATATTCGTTCCCGGACCCACATCCTTGCACTTCAGCTGTAGAACGGGAACGGCAGCGTATGCTAAACTCATTAAATTCCGATATAACATATGTAAACAGCATTACTAAATGGGGGACCACCAACAAAGTGGAATTTAATGCTTCTAGTAAAACACAGTGCTGTTTGCTTTCGTTAAAGCGGAATTTAAACATCCAGCTATTATCCATGAATGGCACTCTCGCCGTCGAAACCGAAAAACTTTCCTCTCTCTCGACATGTGTGTGAATGACAACCTACGTCGCAACGCGCATATTGTTTTTGAAGAGGAAGCTCCAGTTTTTTTTTTTTTTTTATTTAGAACAACTCCTAGCTTTTTGACTCTATCACAGAAACATATAATTGCATTATACGAGACAAGGGTTGTATCAGAAGTACCCGACCTGACGCATAGATGGCGGTTGGTGTTTAAAAAGAATGACAATTGTAGAAAGTGCCAACCTTATAAAGCTTAAATTTAAAGTTTGACGCGGCTATGTTCGGCAGCCATCACTAGTGAACGCTCTCAATGAATTGGTCATCAGCGTTTGGAAGATGAAATCAAGAAAAAACGGCCGCATTTGGCGAAGAAAAAAGTTTTCTTTCATCACGACCATGCACCAGTTCACTCATTCGTAATCGTGATGGCCAAAATCACTGAGTTAAGTTCGAATTGCTTCCTCATACACCCTGTTCACCAGATTTAGCCCCCTCGGATTATTTTCTATTTTCGAATTTGAAAAAATGGTTCGTTAGTAAAACAGTATAGAGGTGGAGTCCGCGGTTGATGGTTATTTTAAGGAGCTCGACGATTCTCACAATAAACAGTGTACCGGAACTATTGAACATCGCTGCGAAAAGTTTATTAAACTAAATGGAGACTACATTTTCATTGCTAGGACGGGTACTTCTGGGACTACCCTCGTAAAAAAGGAATTTATGATTTCTTGTTTAAACTTTTAATTTGAGACACGATGAGTTTCAAGTTATCGGATAATGTAGAGAAACATATTTGAGAAAAACTTAGTTTTATGAATGGCCGTAGTACTATTCAATACGTATTGAAAATTCTGTTTGAATCACCTTAAAAATAACAGGGTTATAGCAGTATACACTCATAGAGTTTGCAGAAAGTTTGGGTATGGTATGGGTATGGTTAAAGAGGCATTGTACTGCTTTTAATGAAATATCCACTTTTTCGAAGAAAGTTGTGCACCAGCTCCACCACATCAGCTCTAAATAGGGGCAGCCGCGGTTTTGACAACAACGACAATCCAGGTGTATTGGCGAAAGTCCTCATGCAGCCGAGGCGTACCGTTCTTTGGAGTCTGATAACAACAACAGCAAGGAATTTTTGTGAAAGCTTGATATAAAGGGTGTTTTTTTTAGAGGTTTAGTTTTTAAACTGGCAACACTGTTTATACAGATTGTCAAATTGACAGTTGAAAGTTGGTTTGTGGTTGTGCCCAGAACAGTGCATGCAAATTGTGCAAACTTATTTTGAAAACCATGGTTCGCTTCGCCAAACTTATCATGTGCTACGTCCCTTTTACGGCCTAAGGAAGTTATTCGGAACACGACGAATCGTTTTTGCACCACGTACACTTTACTGGATAATATGCATCCCCAAAGCCGACAAACAGAACGAACAGAAGAAGTTATTGCCGTTGTGGAGCGCTGTGTTGAGGGGAATCCGAATGAGTCGATTCGCCATCGTGAACAAGAATTGGAGCTATGTCCATGCACTTTGTGTAAGATTTTTAGCAAAAATCTTGGCTTAAAAGCTTATAAGATCCAGTTTGTGAAAGAGTTGAAACCACGTGACCGTTGTACGCGTCGTAGGTTCGGTGAAAGCTCATTTTCAGCACAAAATTTTGTTCTCCGATGAGGCCCATTTTTGGTTAAATGGATATGTAAACAAGCAAAAATTGCCTTTGTCGAGACGCCCTTACAACCATTAAAACTCACTGTTCAGTGTACTTTATGGGCTGGTGGAATCATCGTCCCATATTTCTTTAAGCACGATGCCGGCTAGAATGTTACCGTCAATGGAGCGCTATAGAAACATGATTTCTGACTTCTTCGTTCCTCAGTTGAATGGCATTGACGTGACAGAACTTTAATTTCAGTAACATGCCACACTGCGCGCGACACCATCAATCTATTGTGGGAAACCTTTGCTGAGCTCATAATTTCGTGTAATGGACCTGTGAACTGGCCTCCACGATGCTGTGATCTCACACCTTGAGATTACTTTCTTTGGGGGTATGTAAAGTCACTAGTCTATGCCAATAAACCAGGGACGTTGGACGATTTGGAAGTCAACATTCGGCGTGTTATTGCTGATATACCGCCCCAGTTGCTCGATAAAGTTGACGAAAATTGGACGTCACGATTGCGCTTCATACGAGCTAGCCGTGGCAGGCATATGCCCGATATCATATTTAAACACTAATGGCATAAAATTATCTATTAAATAAACATTAACATTAGCTTCAAGTGTTTTATTTCATATTGAATTTGTATACCACTAAAAAAAAACATCCTTTACATAATTCGCCTCAGCATAGCCGCGTAGATCTAGAGAACCCACCTCTGTGACAAGTCCCATCTATTCTCAAAAGGTCCTATCCACTGCCGGAGAGTTTACAGCACCTCGGAGGTTTTCGATGTGACATTTTTGGTCCAAAGAAGTTTGCTTTATAGGATAACACTCCAAAATTTAGCTTTGTTGGAGAAACGGATGGTCAACAAGCCAGCTTCTTTTTTCTCATGCATAGAACCACTTGCGTTTTTTGAGGATTGACTGAAAGTAAATTTTCGGGGGTATAGATTGCCGATTACGTCTGAAATCGGGATAGAATCATGTAACTTTCTTCCGACTTCCAATTGTAACAAAATTAGAAGTCGTTTCTAAATCAATTCGGTATCATGCCAGCGACCTACGCCAGCGCCATCTGACAGTTTATAAGTTGAAGTGCATGAAAAAAAAAGTTTAACATCAAAGTCCCAAACTTTTAAAAGTATTTTTGTTGGATAACTAAAAATCGATCCAATTTAGTTTGACCACTAGATTGAATGGTCGAAAATTGCTGGTCATTTCAAAAGACATGGCATGACACCTACCCTGCGCGCACTTTGTTTAATGCTTGAAGGCAGACGTTGCAACTATTGAGAGTGTTGAGCAGAAATTCGACCAATATGCACCATAACAATGGAGCCATGATGACGTGCGTGCAATCTCTGTTCATCTTCACAACCATTGCTTTAATCTGCAAAACTAGTGATCCCTTCATGCTATGTCCTCTTGTGCAGTTACACATGCGTTGTAGAAGGCACTATTATTGCATTTGAAAATGCCCAATACGTACTCCTTGTCGAGTGCACATTTAATTCTGCTCACTAGATTTTGAAGGGATTGAGCGGTCTTAACAGTTTCTTTAGGAATTTTAACTGGTCGTTATGTTTCCTCGATAACGACGTGGATGCCGCTGCTGATATGATCACAGACACCATTCACTTTGGAATGAGAAACTTTATCCCTCATTGGATGTAGAGTATCAAACTAAAAGAAAAAGCATGGTATGGCTCGAGCTTTAAAGAGGCTTTCATAGTAGGAGAAATGTTTCGGTCCTTCACGGTCAATCCAACAGAGGAAAACCGAAAAAAAGTTTAAACGAACCAGAAATGACTGAAACGTCTTTCTTAAGCATGTAAAATTCCAATACAACCAAACACTGAAACAAAAAATACTACAATGTCCCAAAGGTAGTAAACATTTTTGATCGTTCGTCAAAAATATTAGAAATTCTGCCTCATCCTCCATCCCAACGCTCATTTATAATGTCATTCCAGCTGTCAGCTCTTTGGACAAGGCCAATCTACTTACTGCATACTTTGAGGCCAGCTCAATACATTGTGCTTTGTCCCCGCTTACACTTGAGTGCATCGAACCTTCAATGGGACGAATCCACTTTCGCACTCGTGTAGTAGCAAGAATTCTTAAAGATCTTAAAATTCATAAATCTGCTGGTCCAGATGGTATATTTCCCCTCCTTCTGAAGAGGTGTTCTTCCTCGCTGGCAAAACCACTGCGTAAACTTTTTCTTCAATCCTACACTTTAGGACACTTTCCGAGGAGATGGAAAACAGCATTCGTCCAGCCCGTCCCTAAAAAAGATGAATCTTCATCTCTCTCTTCCTACAGACCAATTGCACTTACGTCCCTTCTTTCCAAGGACATGGAAATGCTGATAAACCGTCAGCTCGTGAAATATCTCGAAATACGAAAACTTCTTAATGTCCGGCAATATGGTTTTCGTAGCAATAGGTCCACTGGTGATTTGGTCTCATGTCTCACCGAAAAGTGGAACCAAAGCGTACATCAATCTGGCGAAAGCAAGATTATTGCACTGGATATTTTCAAAGTATTTAACAGTTTTGCATCAGGCTCTTTTGTCGAAAATGCGTGATTTTGGGATCGATGATTCTCTTCTTCAGTGGATTAGAAATTACCTTTCCGAAAGTTCAATTCAAGTTGTTTTGGACGGTTTCAATTCTGATATTCATAAAATAAAAGCCGGCGTGCCCCAGGGCTCCGTTCGGTCTCTGACACTCTTTTTAATTTTAATCAACGATCTCTTGTCTGCTACTTCTAATCTAATACATTCCAGTAATAGTAATACAGTACTCTCTGCTTTTCATTTTCGTTCCCGGACTCACGCGGCTGTAGAACAGGAACGGCAGCGTATGTTAAGCTCATTAAATTCCGATATTAACAGCATAACCAATTGGTGAACTATCAACAGAATGGAATTTAATGCTTCCAAAACACAAAGCTGTCTGCTCTCCTTAAAGCGTATTTTAAACACCAAACCATTACCCATGAATGGAACTTGCATCTTCGAAACCGATAAACTTTCCATTCTCGGTATGTGTCAATGACAGCTTACGTTGAAATGACCACATATTCGGTGTCGTCAAAAATGCTGCTAAATGTAAGAAAGCGATGTAAGAAATACTTTACCCCCTCTGATCTGGCCTCGATATATAAGATATTTATCCGCCCGAAATTAGAGTACAATGCCCACATCTGGTCGGGTGCGCAAAAAACATCTCTACACCTGCTAGATAGGATTCAAAACCGTGCGATAAAACTCATAGATGATACAAATATCACTCAAACACCCTCGAACACCGACGTAATGTCTCGTGTTTCACTCTGTTTTATCGCTATTTCCACCACCAATGCTCCATCGAAATCGCCAGTAGCATTCCGCCCATTCAATCTTTCAACCGTAACACACGTCTCGCTATGAATGCTCATCAGTATACCCTCAAGCCCACTTTCGGACGTACTCTACAATATCGTGTTTCATTCCTACGCCGTACAACTCGCTTATAGAATACCCTGCCCAGCTCTTTATTTCCTAGTCATTATAACTTTCAAACATTTAAAACCAGCGTTCTCACCGGTACCTCCCTTTCCATCATCGCTGATTTTCCTTTGCCAGCGCTGTGTGCAAACATTTTAAGGTTACCTAAATCCCTTGAGTTATTTGTGGAAGGAATCTTATATCATACCTATTCATAAAAAAGAAAGTAAGCCCGAAGTTAATAATTACAGGTCTACAGCAAAACTCTCTTGCTTACCCAAATTTTCGAATGTATACTCTAACAAGAACTGCTTCCGTACTGTAGACGAATTATTGACACACATCAGCACGGTTTCAGAAAAGTAAATCAACCACCAAGAACCTAATTGAGTTCGACTCTGGGACGATGCAATTCCCACAAATCTTAACTAGGCGTTCGACAATATTTCGCACCAACTTATCACCTTCAAACTAAAAAAAACTTGTTTTTTACCCACAATTTGTGGCATTTATTAAATCCTATTTAGAGAATACAGAGTCATTTCCAGATCTTCAATATCCCACCCCATTAAAGCAACATCTGGTGTCACTCAGCGCAGCCATCTTGGACCAATGATCTTTATCCTAACGATATCGTTATAAATCTCGGTTTAATGAATTCTAATCTTTCTATTTTCGCTGATGACATGAGAATTTCCAAACTCATTCCATTGCCTTCTAGCTCCCATTGCTTGCAAGACGACTTAAATAAGTTTTCCGTATTGTGCAAGTACAACTTCTACGAGCTTAATGTCAACAAATGCGAAGCGATAACCTACTCCCACAAACGTCTGCCGGCACCTCCAAGAAATTGCTTCATCTGCGATGAGTGAATTCCTTCCACTACCGAAGTAGGAAGGAATAATTTGTGAGAGAAGGAAGAAACGTCACACTAACAAAGAACTGCGTTACTTGCGTTCGGTAACGCAGATTTTCTGCAGAACTAATTTAGTCAAACTGTATCACCCTTGTGTTCATAAAGGTCAACATATCGTCATACTTGGTCAGAGTAGTTAGGCGTTTTGCGTTTTTTGAAAGAAAAGATGTTAGTACTATTGAAATAAAAAAGTAAATCTAAGAATTGGCTGAATTTTACTTTTCTTTGCACTGCTGACGTTTTTGGACGCAAAAAAAAATTACGATCGTACTAAGATATGTCTGCGCAGTGAAACTCACAAGAAAAGATCTACCTAACCCTGCACTTGGATTTATCAAACGCTGGTCAAAAGAATCTTCGAACCTTTGTGTTAGAAGGTCCCTGTACATCATTTTTGTAAGGCCCCTCCTCGAATATTCCAGCCAAGTTTGGTCATCCTATAAACAAATCCACATTCAAAGAATTGAAGCCGTCCAATGGAGGTTTAATCGTTTCACGCTACGTGGTCTACCTTGGGCCGATCCATATGTATTACTTCCCTATGAAAATAGGCTAAAACTAATTAGCATGCGTACCCTAAAAAAAAAACATCGCGATGTCGCTGATGCACTTCTTATCCATTAGTTGTTGATTGGAAACAATCTCGGACTGCCCGAGAATTAAGCGAAATATCTCATTCACTTCCAATCCCCGTAATCTAAGATCCGTTCCACTTCTCTTGATTCGAATTCACCGCACTTTGAACCAATATCAAGACTATGACCTAAATGGTAGCAAATACACTATTAAAAAATACAAGCACTCCATTTACACTTCTCTCTACCGCGCATACGCAGTTTAAGAATATCTTTGTTAGTTTTTAAGCCGGGTAGACCTGGGCCAATAATAAAAAGACGTTAAACCGAGCTAATCTCAAAATATAATTCGTAAGATTAGCTTAGCCTAACAATGTCGCAATATGCAGGCAATGAATTTGTAGCTCTTCTGCGTTTAGTTGACTATCTTTGCAAATATTGTCTGCCACCCCTTCGCTAGGAATAAATGGTTAAATATTTTTAGAAAAATAAATGTTTATTCCAAAAACAAATTCAGCATTACGTACTACTCGTATGAATACTCTTAACACTAGTAATTTTCGGTCCACACGATGTTGAAATCTCATCAAATGGTTCCTCCAACATTGTTTCGATTCTATTCTTGATATGTGTTTTTTCTGGTTCAGGTATGGCCTCTAATTTGGGAACCATTTTCATAAGAAATAGAAAATCTGGCGATAGATTAACTGCCTTTGGTTCTGGTGGAGAAATATTCGCCAGCGTCTCCACCCTTTGTATTTGAATTGGTAGACTATTTTTATCTTCCTGTATACTTCGTGTTGAAATTTGAGAATGGTTGTCTTCTTCGGAATCGATTTGTATAGATCCCTTGGCAGCCTTTGGATTTTGAATTCGATTAATTAATTGCGGCAGAAGTTGTTCTATTCGTTCTGCAGTTTGTACATCAGACTTGTCAGCGATAAGTGTTATCTTTTGTTTCTTTGCTTCGCCATTATCATCATCACCACCAGTGTTTTCTAAAATGAGATACATTTTGCTCTTCTGTCCTGGTGCACCGCCCTCAGTCTTATTCTCATCACTTTGTGTGATAACATAAAGTTTACGATTCCCACTGTTCTTATCGCCAGTGGGAAGCTTTGTGTTAATGGATTTTGTAGAATCATTGCTGGTGTGTTTTGTTTTGGGTTCAGAGTCTGATGTGTAGTCACTGTGGACGGATGACGCAGCCGAACTGACACCATTCCAGCCATTGGCTGAACTATTTCTGGAGCGCTACGCAATTAGAAAAGAAGATGAAGGAATTTCATCGTAACTGTTAGTATTTGAAGGAGCATTGATTTATTATTTATATACAATATGTACGTACCTTGGTTCCTTTGGATGAATGATTCGAGTTGGAGCTATCCACGGATAGATGTCTAGTCACTTTGCCATTTATCATTGTGATCTTCTCTCTAAAGTGTTTCATACAGACGCGCAAATTCACCAGACTGTTGGTTCTGATGTGATCTTCACTGACTCGAAAGAAGTCGATCCAGTCTTGGCATCTGTTCGAAAGAGAATAACATCAAAATTGTGTGCGTAAATTAAAGAGCATTTCTATTGAATATAAAAAGCTAATTGGAGGAACTTTTAGAAAAGCTTGCCATAATGTTCAGTCGAATGGAAATATGTACATACTTCTACCAACTATGAATAGTATTGTGTTGAAAGAATCTTTTTTTGCCGTGTGGTAAGTAAGCACTTGATGGAACTACCATATAGGTATGGGTCTGCAAACTACATAAAAACTATTCTTGGGTGTGTGCACAAATTGGCCAGATGGCATGAGAGGCAAAGAAGAATACGAAAAGCTATGCTTGCCTGGTGAGTCAACTGTTTTTCGGAAGCATTTCCACTTAGCAAATTCGTTTGGGGCGATGCCATTTATTAGCGAACAACGAACTGCTAATAATGGTTAAGCACTGAGCAGCTGCGGTATCAAGTGCAAGGTAAACTCTGATTGAAATCTGATATTAAACGTGACTAGTCAGACTGAAAATTCTCGCAAATTTGTAGGTAATATGATAGAATGTAAACGACTTTAAATAAACTAACAACTATTATTCGTTGTATTTTGCTAGAGGCATTGATTAGCAGGCGAAACGACATTGTCTTTAGTTGCAATGTTTCTTTGTATATTCTTTTTTATCTACATAGTATCCTTACATTTAATTTTATGAATTTCAATATGTTTTTTCGCCAAAATCATGTTCATTTTTACTTAGCGAGCGCGGCGGGTCAACCCATACTACTATTAGTTATTATATTAAATCTGTTTTCATATTATCAACGTGGATAATGATAATATGGTAAGACAGTCCCATCCCGACAACTTGCATGGATCTCTCTACAACATGATAAGAGTGCTTGGAGCTCAGATGTTGGTTTTCACATCTGCCATCTTAACGCACAAAGCATCTTGCCCAAATTTGACGAATTTCGCTATAACTTTGGAAATTCTCTTTTCGATGCAGTGTGTGTATCAGAAACTTGGCTGCACAGAAACGTGCAAAAAGAAATCTGCTCCTTTAATGGCTTTGAAATGTTTCCAGCCAACGGAGTTGGCCGCACTGGTAGGGGTGTTGCTATATACCTACGAAAACCATTCAGGGGTAAAGTCATGCATGAATCACCTCCTGGGTGTCCTATTGACTATTTGTTTGTTGAAGTTACATGTGAAGCTGAAAAGTTAATACTTAGTGTTGTTTATAGGCCAAACAAACGGTTATGCTTTACTCCACTGCTAGATGTTCTTGAAGCTATTTCATGTATTTCCTCAAACATAGTTATCTATTACAATCTACTGAATAAGTCTGAATCAGCCTCGTTTATCGGAAATATAAATTCGTTTAATTTTAACCGCGGTTAGCTCAAGCATTCCCACCCACTACTGGGAAGACTCATGTTCCCTTCTTGACGTTTTCTTCGTTGGTGACATTTCTAACCTGTTTTTTTATGACCAAATCTGTGCCCCAGGGTTTTCTAGGCATGACTTAATATACTTATCACTCAACATAGAGCTATCTAGCAGCACCCCGGAACGACTTTACCGTGACCATAATAATATAGATTATACTAATCTGCTTTTCGACGTTAATCAAATATGCTGGGACAGCATCTACTACATGCCCTCTGTTGATGACCAAGTTATGTTCCTACAGCAACATGTGTTATAGCTATGTGAGAACAAAATCCCTCTAAAAGCAATAGTACGCAGATCTATTGAGGGGACCCTCAATGGTTTAGCTCTTACATCAAAAAACTCATAGTCCAACGTGACACTGCCTATCGAAAATGGAGGAGGTTTCGTCTCGATGAATTCCGAAACGAATATCGTTCATTGCGCAACAAAGTTGTCTTGAACATCAGATCTGCCAAAAAAAGCTTTTTATAATCACAAGTTCAACCTGTCTACCTCGGAAAACTCTACGAACATGTGGAAAAATCTTCGCGAACTAGGCATCGGTAGGAAAAATATCGCAGTCCCCACTGATGTTAACTGTGACCAGTTGAACTTGAATTTCATCTCCTCATACGGCAATCCTTCTTGCAGCCCTGCTTCCCCAGAGTATAACACTGCATATGACGAAACAGATGTTGTTGAAGTACTCCTCTCGGTAAAATCCAATGCTACTGGTCTAGACTGTCTTAGACCAAAATTTATAAAACTGCTTCTGTCTTACTTACTTCCTCACATTACTCACCTCTATAATACCTTTCCCTCTGAATGGAAAAAAGTAAAAATAGTCCCGGTCCCTAAAAAAGGAATGAGGAATACGGTTGAATACAGGCCAATCGCTATTCTACCTTACTTGTCGAAGGCCTTTGAAAAATCAGAACTAAAACAAATTCGTTGATACTTAAATAACGAAGATGTCCTAACTATACATCAGTCTGGTTTTCGGCCTAAAAGGAGCTGCAAATCTGCCCTAAACCCCTGCTGGTAGGGGTTAGAATATACCCGCGGTAGGATTCCCAGATCCGCCGCCACTCAAATAAGTATCCCATCCTCAAGGCAAGGTGTTATGCGACCCGTGCCAAGGCCTGAATGGTGCTCGGGATGTAAAATCAATAGAGCACCGCGAATGGAGCCCTCCGGATACCTGGCGTCCTCTGGTTGTAACGTAGCCTTACCGCATTACAGAGGTCTCTGATGCGGTGGACCTCCCTTCCCCCATACTCGTGGGATCTACTCGTAAATATGAACCTAGACAAAAACAAAACAAATAAAACAAATAATACAAACAACGCAAATAACGCAGTAAATTCGTTGATCCCTTCTCTAAAAGTTCAAGGGTATCACGATCTCCACCACCAAGATCGAATTTCTCCGGGAAAAGAAGTCCGCCCGAAGCGCCTACGCGCGAAAAAACGGACTCAGTGACAAATAAAAGCTTGGAGGACGAAAACAACACACTCTGTACGAAGCTTAAGCAAATGGAGCTACTTTTTCAAGAGCTTAAAAAAGAAGTAGACATACTCCGAGAGGAAAACAAGACTTTGAAAACAAAGCATATAAACGAAGCCCAAGAAAGCAGTCCACTCCGCTCAACTAACTAGTCGCGAATACCAAACGGACGAAGAAGAGCTTACGCGCGAAACAAATTGGACCGTAAAGAAAAGACCGTCTAAGAAACGTAAAGCTGGTTCTTCACCTGAAGTCGTTCCAGATAAGAGCCAGGAGTCACAAAAAAAGCAACTCCCAACAAAATTACGTCTTCCACCTCCAATCAATGTTGTTGGGGTTTCAGACTATATATAGCAAGTTGCATTGCTTTCTCAAAGATACACTTGAATGTAAGTATAAGGTTACATCACTGCGCAACAAAACAATGTGTGGAAAGTTAACGTCGATAACTCCGATGACTACCGAGCATTGTCCGAAAAATTAAACACCGAGAAATACCGAATGGTATACTTTCGAAAACAAGTCAGAAAGACCATTACGTGTAGTAGCGAGAGGACTTCACCCTTCGTGTACTAAAAACGATATTGTAAGCGACCTCCATGCTTTAAAGTTCTAGACGTCGTAAATATTATTAAAAAAGAAAAGAGAAAAACAGAGGAAGACGAGGAAATCTTGGATAAGCGGGGACTTCCACTGTTTATGCTTAGTTTCGATAAGTCCGAAAATAAAGAAGATATCTATAGTATCAAAACTATTCTAAATATCGTAGTCAAAATCGAACCTGTGCGAAAGAACACAAGATCGATCCCGCAATGTAAGCGTTGCCAAGGCTTCAATCATACGCAGACTTACTGCCAAAAAGAACCGCGTTGCGTAAAATGTGCCGGTAAACATCTCTCAGAAGAGTGCAACTTAAATAAAGAACTTCCACCGTCTTGCATAAAATGCCAAGGAAAGCACCCAGCAAATTATCGCGGATGTGAAGTGGCGAAAGAACTCCAAAAAAGGCGCGATACGCTTAAAAAAAACCTTGCGTCCAAAGAACGCAAAGAAAAAGCCGCCACCGATTGACGCGCTAACGTATGCACAAGGTGCGTCGCAAGGAAATAAAAAAAGCGGTGTTACGCCAGATCCAGTGGCTCACGTTTTCTCCCTAATTCTCACGACTCTTGAGGAGCAAAGCAGAACAAATAAAATTTTAGTTGAAAAATTGAGCAATCTCGAGAAAGAAATACGTAAAACTCGATTTCAAGCATGAATATGAAACAAGTGCTTAAAATATTAACGTGGACCGCAAAAGGCCTTATTAAAAAACTCGACGAACTAGAAGTGTTCTTACAAAAAGCCAATATTGACATTTGCTTGATTTCTGAAACTCACTTGAGGAAAGGACCTCGTGTGGAATTAAAGGGATACTGTGCTTATCATGCATACCACCCATCGAACAATGCCAGAGGCGGATCCTCATTGTTAATTAAAGATTGTATTGAGCATTCTATAAATATGAAGATTGAATGCGATGCAATGCAGTTAAGTTCGGTTCGCGTAAACCATACAACATTGCATCTATTTATTGTCCTCCGCGATGCAAGCTAGAAAACAATGACTTTAAAAGTATTTTTGATTCACTCGGACCGAATTTTATAATTGGTGGTGACTTTAATTCGAAACATACCTTCTGGGGCTCAAGATGTAATACAACGAAATGCAGACAACTCTATGAAGCCGGTATGCAATGTAAAGTTGACTTTTTCTCGACAGGAAAACGAACATATTGGCCTTCGGATATAACAAAGACCCCCGATCTTGTATACTTCTTTGTCACAAAGGGAGCAGCCAAAATTTCTACAAACATCGAGGAAAGTTATGATCTCTCCTCAGATCACTCACCAGTCATTTCAACACTAAGCATACTCTTAATTAAGAAAGAAATGGCGCCTAGATTAGCTAATAACAAGACAAACTGGGACGGTTTTAGAAACTACTGCAATGAACATATTGTTCTAAACGTGTCGCTAAAAACACAAAACGAAATAGAAGACGAAGTCGACAGATTCATCAAAGTCCTGCAGAACGCTGCCTGGAACAACACTCCAACTCCAACAAGAAAAGAGAAAGCAAGTAGTGAAATAAAATATCCGCCGGAAATAATAGAACTGGATAAGAGAAAAGAGGAGAGCGCGAAAAAGATGGCAACAATCCCGTGCTCCCCACCATAAAACATACTTAAACCACTTATGCAACAAATTGAAAGAAGCAATACGAGATTACAAAAATCGGAATATCTCTACATATCTCGAAGGTCTGACTGCCGAAAGAAGTTCAAATTACTCCCTCTAAAAAGCCATGAAGGGAATCAAAAAGCCTCAAATGCAATTTCCTCCCATAAGAAAAAATAATGGCGAATGGGCGAATGGGCAAAAGGAGATAAAGAGAAGGCGGATCTATTTGCCGAGCACCTAGAAGAAACGTTTAAGCCTTTTGATGGACAGGCGTTAACAGGAGGTTCTAATTATATAATTACGGCACCGGACAATTTTAGAATAAAAACAGTGTCGCTACGAGAACTTAACCAAGCAATTAAAAAAGTGAAAAATAACAAAGCCCCTGGTTATGATTTAATAACTGCTCAAATTCTCAAGGAGCTGTGAAAGAAAGCCCTGATCAAACTGCTCCAACTTATAAATGCCGCGCTAAGACTATTAAACGTTCCAAGCCAATGGAAAGTTGCCGAAGTTATAATGGTCCCGAAACCAGGCAAATCTCTAAATGAAAAAAAGTCTTACAGACCCATATCGCTTCTGCCAATAATTTCTAAAATATTTGAAAAACTCCTATTGAAGCGCTTGCAACCGATCATTGAAGAGAGACATCTAATTCCTGAACATCAATTCGGTTTTAGAACTAACCACTCCACAATTGACCCGGTTTTTAGAATTACGAATGAAATTGAGAAAGCTTTAGAGGGGAAAAAGCCTTCAATAAGGTATGGCACGAAGGCTTAAATTTTAAGCTAAGCCAGGTTCTTCTGAGAGAGCTGCATACGATTCTGAAATCGTACCTGGAAAACAGAATTTTTCGTGTTAAACATGGCACCGAATACTCGGAATTTAAAGAGATAGCTGCTGCAGTTCCGCAAGGGAGTGTACTTGGACCGGTATTGTTTTTACTCTATACTCGAGACATACCGGAAGAATCAGGTACCATAGTAGCCACGTTCGCGGACGACACGGCGATACTAGCTACAGATACTTCAGTCGAGTTAGCTACTGGAAAGCTACAAACGGCTTTGGATAAAATCTACGAATGGACAAAGATATGGCGAATTGTTCTCAATGAGACCAAATCTATTCATGTTAATTTTACTTACCGGAAAATAAACAACCTTCCCATTTCATTAACTCGGTACAAATACCATATGCAAATGAAGCAAAGTATCTACGAATGACACTAGATGTAAAACTGAAATGGAAGCCGCATGTTAAGAAGAAACGTGATGAACTTGAAAAAAAATTCAGACAAATGTACTGGCCACTAGAAAAACATTCCAACTTAAGCATACATAACAAACTGCTCATCTATAAGCAAGTGCTTAAACCTGTTTGGACGTACGGTATACAACTTTGGGGCTATACTAAACCAAGCAACCGAAATATTCTCCAAAGCTATCAAAACAAAGCTCTAAGACAAATCGTGAACGCCCCATGGTATATCAGAAACAGTGATATCCACAGAGACTTAGGAATAGTTACCGTCGAGGACGAAATAATGAACTTTGCTCGCAAACTCCGTATTCGTCTTCATGGTCATTGTAATAATAAAATACTCCAAATTCTGGACGAGACAAACTTAGTGCATCGATTACAAAGAATGAGATCATTCGATCTGGCGCGATAAGGACTATCCGCATATAATAGCGGTACTAGCAGGTGCTTTTGGTGGAAAGCCCCAAAAAAAAACAAAACAAAAAAAAAAAAAAAAAAATCTGCCCTGATATTAATGGTAGAAGAGATTCGTAACGTAATGGATAGGAATCATCCGACGCTTTTATCATTGTCCGACTTTTCAAAGACATTTGACACAGTCAACCACGCGGTCATTTGTAGTAAGCTTAAAGACGGTTTTGCTTTTTCTTCTTTGTCCGTAGCTCTTATCAAGTCTTATTTAAGTGCAAGAAAACAGTGTGTTTGCATTGGTGAGAATAGTTCGAGTTTCTTAAGTGTACAGAGTGGAGTCCCACAAGGATCAATCCTTGGATCTACTCGTTTCTCCTTATAAGTGAACGATAACGATCTACCAAACATTGTTAAACACTGCAAAATCCATATGTACGCTGACGATGTACAACTTATGAAACAAACTCTGCTATAGATCTCCTAAATGAAGATCTTGCCAGAATTTATGACTGGTCAATTAAACAAGACCTTCGACTTAATGCTGACAAGTCTAAAGTAATTTTAATACCCCGTAGAGCTCCTGTTCTCTCAGGCTTTCAGCTTGTTCATATCAATCAAATGCCCATAAAGTGAGCCTGTCTCCGCTAAAAACCTTGGTGTGACTTTTAATTTGAATCTCTCTTGGGATACTCACATTAATTCTATCATCGGCAAAGTTTATAGTGGGCTTCGTACTCAACAACTTCCACCAACGAAAACTAAATCAATTTTAGCAAAAACTCTTCTTTTACCAACTTTACTTTACGGATGCGAGATCTTTTGTAAGCCTGACCACAATAATCTCAGAAAACTTAACATTACTCGAGTTTTATTCAAAAGTGCTTAGCCACTTTTCCACACGAAACAAAAACAAAATCAAAAGTGGAAATAATTTAGTTCACTTTCAGAAGTGAGGATAGATTTACGAAAGATTTGAATTATAGATGTCGCAACATACAACTAGAGGGCATTTATTCGTTATCTGATGGTTGGCAGCATCCCGTTTCTCCCTATTCTGGGATGTGTTCGTGTATCAAATTATGTTTTGGAAGAGCAATCAATAATGAACGTTCTTTTACGTTCTTTTTTACACTTGGAAAAAATAGTTATTTTTCTTCTATCCAAAAAGGAATTTGGACCTTTTTTAAAATTAGTGTGTGCGAAGGTGCTTATTTACTTTCAAAATGCCACCAAATGTCCAGTTTATTGGAGAAAACAAATGTTTGTGAAAAAGCAACAAATTTTTGTGAAAAAGCACTAAATGCTTTTGCTTTTGATTTCTATTGGGTTAACTGGGTTGGGTTAATTTAATTTAATTAATTCCCTTCCCCAGCCTACTAAAATACAAATCGCTACGTCTTTTGCCTTCAGTTTTTGCATTCGCACAGATCGTTTTCGCTAGCTTCACTAAGATACCTTTGTCTTGCTTCTGAGCGTCAATTCTTTGTTCAAGTTGTCCGGCTCTGGAACTCTCTTCCCATTGACTTGAGGAGAATTGACAAGCACGAATTAATTTAAATCGTCCTTACTCGCACTACTAGCTACAATCTAATATGACAATTTTGTTCATTTCTATAACTAAAAAGGAAGCCAGAGGTTTCCTTAAGCAGCCAAAAATTCTGGGAGTGTTTATTACATAATAATATCCGTTGTTGTCGTAACACGCATTGACATTTATACATGAAGATCCTTAACAAGTTTGATTCCCTACATTAAGGAACAGAATTAATGATACCTACTTCTTAGAGACATCGGGAAGTATTCGAGAAACCCAAAAGCTAATAGCAACCTTGAACAAAGTCAAAGGCGGTACGAACACATACTGAAAACGAGGATTAACCCGTCTACTGATCTTAAGGAGTTCCTTGCGCAGCAGAAAAAGTATGAGTGCGACAAGCTCACTTTTGTAGAGATCGAGCGGTTCACTACAACTAAGGAGAGAAACGAGAACTATCACTCTTCCTGGTTTAGGGTTTAGCACAGTCCCAACAGCAAATGGGATGGTCTAGAAAGCATTTTATTTAAATTGGGCCATAAAAAAAAGTAAAACGAAGTGAAAATATTTTCCAATCAGAAGATTACCCTTTAGGTGAGGATGGAGCTATTACCATGGAAGCAAAGCCAGATATCGTGTATCTATGCATTTGGAGAATTCAATATACATGTGTCTATATGTATAAAAAAAATAAATCTGATTCGGCAACAAAAGCTGTAAAACACATACCGCCAGCCGTTAAATTACTTACGGCAAAATTGGGATAAGTAGAACAAGCAGGGCATAAGAAGCAAAGCAAGCTTCTAAAGCCTCAAGCTGAACCTGACATGCTGGCTATCTTGATCTGTATTCAGGGGAAGCTTTGTTGCCGGGCCAACCACAGTCGTAATGAGCACGAACATGACCTTAAATATGGATCGAACGAAGACCCACACTAATTAAA
Source organism: Volucella zonaria (assembly GCA_963966105.1). NCBI lineage: Eukaryota > Metazoa > Arthropoda > Insecta > Diptera > Syrphidae > Volucella > Volucella zonaria. Next base: position 49,688,837 of record OZ014534.1, read on the forward strand.
TTGCTCGAAGATCAAGTCCCAGATATATGTTAATTAGCTTAATCACTCCATACAACGCCGTGTTGTCGCCGGCGATTTAAAAGAAAATACAGCCGTGATGTTCGTAGGTTCTAGGTGGTTGTATATGGGCTTTGTTTATGCACCTGAAACTACTCAATCCACCTGATTTGTCACAGAATTCGAAACACTATATCGATTTCTACGACCGGAGTCAGAGGGGAATACTTCCATAATGCATCAAGCACTAGAGGGAGCCAACTACTCAATTGGCGGGGTCAGAACAGTGCTACAGGCCAGCTCGGTCTAAAAGCGGCACATAGTCCGTCGTTTCTGAGACACGGCTCTCATCTGAATCCCATGTTCAACACACGGATACAACTAAAAACGATCCTTTATGATAGTGACCATTGCAGTTTTAGCACCGAAATAACCGTTTAACCGATATTCCGGAATTGGAGGCGTTTTTTCAAAGGTAGGATGGAACATATTTCTCCAGGACATTAACTAGTGCACTCTCCTCGGACTCTCGTCCAACACAATAAATGGACGAAACCATAAAAAGACCGAGTTTCAATCGATAAAAGATCATTTCTGAAAGCGTGGATAAAGAAGAAGCAGGGAAAGGTGGTCATCTTAAAGTTCACTTGTCGTTCAGGGACAAAGTGTTTAAAGAAGAATTTCGGTAAGTAAATCACTCATAAATGCGACAGCGTTATCGTCTTAATTAATAAGAGCGCTTCATAGGTCTTAACCGCGATCAAGACACTGTACATATTTTCCCATTTTTTATAGAGAAATATTTAATTCTTTTTCCCTTTACGTCCCGTTTTTCCACCTTAAAATATCATCTACTAGTCCTCCCTCCCAATCTAAAGCTTCGTTCCTTATGAAATGAGAGAAATAAGTTATGGGCTGTCCTTTTCGAACTATCTTGGCGCTTATCTTCATTTCACCGAACTTTAAGATTCCCTTTACCAGCGCTACCTTAACAATGCGCAAGTCAACCTTATAAACGACCCTAAGTCCTTTTTCCAATTTGTTAACTACAAAAGAAAGTCCGATGGCTACCCTCCTTCCTTCTCTTTCAACAGACTTCTTTGTACCAGATCCATCATATTTTAATTACCTACTGAATTTCTCCAATGGCCCACTACTCTCTAACACCCTGGACCCGTCTTATATTGAACATAAATTACACCAACTTAATGACGAATTCACTCCTGGCCCAGATGGCCTCCCTGCTATATTCCTTAAAAAATGTTCTTCTCTCTTTCCCTTGCCCTTTCTAATCTCTTTCGTCTATCCCTGTCACAAGAAGAACTTCCTCAGGCTTGGAAAACCTCCTTCATAACCCCGATCCACAAAAAAGGATCAAAGAACGAAATAATAAACTATCGCCCAACCGCTAAACTTTCCCATATACCCAAACTTTTCGAAAGTATATTCTACGAGCTCTAAATTTCCAAAGCAAATCACTTATTTCCCCTAGACAACATGGCTTCCTGAAGGGTAGGACAACCACCACAAATCTCCTTGAACTCGTATCTGCCCTCTCTGCCCTAGAGAATGGCAACGAAGTCGATGTAGCTGCAACCGATTTTAGCAAGGCATCATCAATTGATACTCTTCAAATTGTCTGCTCTCCGCTTGGAACCCGTCCTGTTAAAATGGATATCCTCTTACCTCGAAAACCGTTTTTACAATGTTGGTTTTAGGTCAGCCCACTCGGCTCCATTTTTGGCCACCTCTGGAGTTCCACAAGGCAGCCATCACGGTCGCCTTTTTTTATATTAACCATAAACGATCTCGACAGGTTCTTGGAACTTAATATCCCCAAATGCCAATCCAACACCTTTCCACATAAGCGGCACCTACCTTCTCTACAACCAACCTATCTCTTCCGTTCAATTTCTTCGCGCCCTCGGCATTTTGTGTGTAAGACGGTGGACCAAAGAATTCATCAACCCCTACATGACCTGGTCTCTCTATATGACCCTTGTTTGCCCCCTCCTAAAGTACGCCAGTCAAGTGTGGTCCCCATATCATCGCGTTCATATCACGAGAAACGAGAGCATCCAGCGTCGTTTTCTTCGATTTGCTCTTCGAGGTATGCCCTGGAACGATTCATTTATTCTGTCCGCCTATCAAAACCATCTCAATCTTATCAATTTAAACACTCTTGAGGAACGCAGAAATGTAGCCGACTTTCTCTTCATTCATCGACTCCTTTTAGGTCACGTTGAATACGCATCCCTTCATAACTCTATTTTCCTCAACAGTAACCCTCGAAATCTACGTACCCCTCGTTCCTTCTATCTACCAACCCATCACACCTCCTATGGCGCGAACAGTATACGGGGATCTTCAACGCGTCACTAAACAAAGACTTTTCACACAGTACAATTCCCTCGGCTGCCGCAAGAGCAAATTGAAGATTTTACGGAAGCCGAAGTTAGCGAGGCAGTAAGAAAAAAATGAATAGGGAGCGGACCGGATTATATGGCCTCCGACAATCGACAATCGAAAACCTTGGGTTTAAATGGGTCATCATTTTTTCCAATAAAATGATGAGAGGCGACCGAAGGCCTAACCAGTGGAAGGAAAGCTTTGTTGTTTTACAATATACAGGGTGCGGCAGAATCAATTGAGCAGTTTGGAGGGGCAGGTGTTCGGGCGGTGGTGGGAGTAGGCAGCTGCACTAGGTCTCCTTTGGTTCTGCCGGCATCCCCATTTAGTAGCAAACATGGTTTGGACCGGAGTACATCGTGGATTTGCCGTGTGTGCGTTTTATGAAAACAACCGATCTGTGATTGCGACGCAAGGAGCTTTTCGGCGACGCTTTAACATCCCGCGCAATAATGCTGTTCCTACTGCGAACACAATTCGGTCCTGGATTCGGCAGTTGGAGGAAACTGGTAGCACACTAAGATTAGATACACATGGCCGACGAAGATCTATCAGAACACCAGAAAATGTGGAGCTAGTGAGAGCAGCACTCGAGCAATCGCCAAGGCGTTCTGCTCGAAGGCACGCCATCGCATTGGGGGTTTCAGACCGCGGTTTGAGGAGGATTCTGCATTTAGATTTCAGTTTCCATCCCTTCAAAATAATGATGGTTCCAGAATTGAACCCAGCAGATTACGTCAACCGCCAAAATATGTGTGAGAAAATGCTTGCAGCGAACCCTCCTGAGGCAGAATTCTTCAGCAGCGACGAGGCACGTTTTCACGCAAGCGGGATTGTGAATAAACAAAATTTTCGCTACTATACTGAAAATAACCCCCAAATTGTTCACGAAAGACCGCTACATTCTCTTAAACTAACTGTGTGGTGTGCCGTATCACAATTTGGCGTTATTGGCCCGTACTTCTTGGAAGAGTGAGGCGTGACCGTGACCGTGTTTCAACGTTAAACAATTTTCTGCAGCCCCGACTGGAAGTGGTTGTTGAAGAAGAGGGATTAGGGGATGTTAGGTTCCAACAGGATGGGGCTATAGCCCACACAGCCCGAAATTCTCTAAACGCTTAAGAAAAATGTTTCCCGGACGCCGGATTTCTTTGGGGATATCTTAAGAGAAAAGTGTTTAAACGTCGCACCCAAAATCTGCTAGAGCTAAGAGAGCGAATTGTTGAAAAAGTGAACGCGACACCCCTCGAAATGGGTCAACGGGCTGTTCAAAACTTTAGAAATCGGCCCCAGCAATGGGGCAGCTAACGGCCGCCATCTTAAAAACATTATTTTTCAAAATTAATGCTTATAAAATGGTAAGTTCTACGGATTTCTAAAATAAAAACATTTGTTTCTTATACAGGGTGTATATGTGTTTTTCTTTTTATAACTCTTCAAAACTGCTCAACTGGTTCTACCACACCCTGTATAAATGCAAAGGCGACACGAAAAATAGCAACTGTTACCGATCCCTGAAACTCTATGTCTACCATATATGACGCGATCCAAAGTTTAAGGATATTGGAGGAAAAACATCGAGGAATTTCAAGAGATCTGCTTATTGTCTTCCCTGATTTTGTCTGATCTTATTTGGATAGCGATAAGATCTCAAAACGTGTCCGAGACGTATGTAAAGGGTCTTTCATTAAGAGCTTCCTATCTTAAAAATTTAAATAAGTGTGTGTTAGATATCATGGAATTTTTTTATTCACTTGAAAGGCCTATCGATGCATTTCGTTGGAATATAACATCTTTCGCATCCGAAATGTCAAATTTTCCATGACTCAGGCACATAAATCAGGCTGAATTTGACCGATGGCATGGGTTATATTGGCTTTGAACCCCGCTCTGGTTTGTGACATATTCGCATAGACCTGCGACTTCAGAAAATCCCACAAGAAAAAGTCTAACGGGGTCAAATCGCACGATCTCGATGGCCATCACCTCTACGTGAGATGACCATGCTCTCGAATCGCTCGTGCAGAATTTCCTATGTGGCGTGAGCTGTGTGCCACGTAGCGCGGTCCTGTTGCAGCCACATGTCGTTGGTGTCCATATCATCCAATTCAAGTCAAAAGAAGTTGGTAATCATCGACCTATAGCGCTCGCCGTTGACGGTGATGGCCTGGCCAACGCCGGTCTCAAAGAAATATGGACCTATGACGCCGCCAGCCCAAAATCCACACCAAACAGTGACTTTTGCGGGATGCATTGGATGCTCTTGCATCTCATGTGCATTGCTATTGTCCCAAATTCGACAATTTTCTTTGTTGATGTAGCCATTCATCCAGAAATGGGCCTCATCGCTGAAGATGATTTTTAGATGAAAATTAGGGTCAATTTCCAACTGCTCCAGAGCCCATTCAGCGAACACACGTCGTTGTCTATGGTCGTTTACCTTCAGGTCCTGGGTCAGTTGAATTTGGTACGGGTGCAGGCCCAAGTCACGACGCAAACTTGGCCAAGTTGTGGACTGCGAAAGGCCGAGTTCTTGTGAGCGACGCGAAATCGACTGTCTTGGATTCTCCTGCACACTTTCACGGACAGCGGTGATGTTTTCCGCAGATCTCGCGTTTCGTAGACGTACGGGTGTTGATTTATCGTTTACTGAACCAGTGGACTAAAAATTATCCACCACACTGCGAATAGTCCTCTAGGTGGGACGATTATGGCGACCGTAAAATGGGGGAAGTGCGCCGAGCGTTACCCAAACAGAACACCCAGTTTGATAAAACAATTTTATCATTTGCACGTGTTGTTGAACGCCATGTCCGTCCATGGTGATTTGGCAAAACAGATTGAATAAATGACAGTTGTAGCTTCAATTATATGGCCGCTATCAACTCTCAAAGTTCGGAAGTCCCTAGATTCTAATAGATGACGTGACAGCTGTTCAGGGAACTGTTAGCTATCGAACGAACATCTGTATTGACGTTTAGATGGTGTCATCGTGCCAAAGTGCACGGAAAAATGCCGCTTGAACTTAGAGTTTGTTATATACGACAGTCGTTGGTCCAGCTCTAACGTACGCATTACAACGTTGGACGTTGCACGAGAGATATGAAATAAAAATGTTACGGATGGTGGGCGGTGTAGCTAGTAAAACGTGATCTTATACTAGATGGAGTGAAAGGTGACCTCCTACTGCGCTGCTACTGCAAAAAAGGTTATGGTGCCTTGAAGTCCGTTCATATTTAGACAGACATGTCAAATTTCATTGCGATACTGTCTTTAGTTTTGTTTTGACAGCTGATTGTTGTTGACGTGTTTAGCATCATGTTGAGTATGGATAAAAACGATTTTCGTTCTCTCATAAAACATTATTTTTTGAGAGGCAAAACGGCGAAGGAAACAAAAGAAAAGTTGGTTTCGAGAGTTTCGTGGTGGCCGCAACTCCACTACCGATCAAGTCCTCAGCGGCAGGCCCTCCGATGCGGTTACAGAGGACAATGTCAAAAAAATACATGAAATGGTGTTGGCTGACCGGAAAGTGAAGGTGCGCCAGCTAGCAGATACCACAAACATTAGTACTGAGCGCACACGCCATATTTTGGGCAATATTCGGCATATGAAAAAGTTATCCTGCCGCTTGGTGCCGCGAATGACCAAAAACATGAACGCGACAGCACTTCGAAAGAGTGTTTGGACTTGCTGATGCTGAATCGGGCGGACTTTTGGCGTCGATTGGTAACTGGATTTGGATCCCTCGGACTATTATCTCTTCCCAAACCTAAAAAGATGGCGCATCAATAAAAAGTTCAGCTCAAGCGAGGAAATCATCGACGCCACGGAGGAGTATTTTGCAGACCTTCCGGAAAATTACTTTTCTGGCGGGATCAAGAAGTTTTAAAATCGCTGGAATAAGCGTATCAAACTAAAAGGGGACTATATGGAATAAGTCCGAAAATTTAGTTAATCCCACAAGCGACGCGGTAGCCATGTAGAGATGTGGGAGAAATATGTATGTAGCATAGCTTTACAAGTTTTAAGGACAATGCTATTTCGTTAGGTGAACTGCTATGTTTTTGGCCGTATGGTATATGTACGGAGATACGGAGGGCTAACACACAATGGAAGAAGACCGTACTGAAGGTTTCACTACTGGTCGAGCGAAACTGGAGGCAACTCTTTAGAGATCTAATTAGCTGGGAGTTTGGTTGTTTGAGTCCCTGGTCAACCGCAGACTTTAACATCAAAAGTCAATGAGCTAGAAATATTCTATGAAAATGAGATAGACCAAAGGATAGGTAACTGCTCCAGCTAAGGAACTCACAAAATATGGAGAACGCCGAAACGAGTGACTGAAAAAGCTCATGATACAAAGAAAGCGGAAGCTCGTACATGCTTTCACGATAAACATTCATTCACACGTTGCACCCAGCCACCCGGCGCGTGTAAGAAAATTCACGTGGAGTCAATTCAATTTAACCAATTTACTTGAGATGAACACAAGCTGCTGACTACGCGTCTGGTAGAAATCATCCAGGGGTCAACTAAATACATATGTATGTACATGTGTAATTATAAACTTATACAAAATGGCGCAAATATTGCCATACTACGCAGTTAGATACAATCTAAATCAACAAATAATTAACCAACAGGCTCAACAGTAAAGATTTCATTCAAACTTATAACCAAAAACTTACAAATCGCTGTTCTTTACATCGACTTCAATGCAACTTTTTTAAAAACCAGCTGATTTTACATTTCTTTTGGAAGCACTGCACCAAACTATCTTTTTCCACAAAAATTCGCTTGAAGCATCAAACGACTATCTTCACATGGACGCTAGACACTAGATTTCCACTTCAAACCGATAGTGTAAACAAAAACAAACCACAACAAGAAAGTCAATGAACCAAAGCGTGAACTTGAAACGGAAAGCCACAACAAAATACCAGATAAAGAAAATAAAAGCAAACAAACATAGGTCACATCAATACCGCCACCACAATGACAACTATAAGGTATACCGAGCAAGACACAACTGAATTCCCATTCGTACCAATCGAACGCAACTGCTTTCCGATTCCCTTTTTCGACGACTAAACCAACGAAGCTCCCATACCCAACCCATTGCCAACGGATAGCTCAACCAAGAAATCATCAAAGCCCCCACCCCAATCAAGAATAACTCGCATTTGCATCTAAAAATATGTCGCTTCTCCTCTTCCTATACCCTTCTGATAGGAATGAAACACCGACAACATAAGGAGAAACAAAAATAACAACACAACAAAGTACATAAGATACAACTGCGTCATAGTCGACACCGAATACCAAATGCCAAACACCGGCAATACAGCTTTTTTCCTTCTTTCAAACATAAACAAAGGCTTTCGAGTTCAACACAAACTCCAACGGAGTCAGCCGCCAGGGACGACAAAAAAAAAAAAAAACAAAAAATCACCCTCTCTGTGATAAAAGTTTCATACTATTCCAACCATAGTAATCCTAGTAAGTGTGTGTGTAAGACATTCCCTTTCACCGCCCTTCTGTTCTAACAAAAAATCGGTTTTCCTTCCGCAGCTAAAGTGAACTAAACTAAGCCCGTCAAGTGGCACAAAAACTTCCTGTTCAACAAAATCATCGCTCAATTCCGAATTACTATAAAAACGGCACTCCAACGACATGTGTGTAGTTGAAAGTTCAGTTACCTCCCCGGTTTAATGAGTAAACAACACAACCAACTACACCAAATGCAACAAACAGACGCAGCAGATGGTTGAAACAAGAACTACATCGCGCTCTCAAATTAATAACAAAAGCTTTTTCAAAACACCATCAGTTCCCCTCAAAAGCACACATTGCAACTCTCACACAACTGTAAGTAAAGCTTCCACCATTCCATTTCGACTCAAATCCAACCTAACTCACTCGCTCGCACTCACCTTTGTGGGTCATGAACGGGGAAACGACAAAGCGTCGACGATCCATCGCCGCATCCGAACATGCAGCGTCTGCTTGGTTTCCTCTGAATGCCATCAACTGAAACGGAGCTTTTCGATTGACTATTTTCCGTAGACGGGTCACCATTGTCATTTTTGGTGTTCTTCTTGTTCATTGTTTTTGCTGCTTATGATGCTTTCTGCCTTTGTGATTGGTACAAATGCTGAGAGAAAGCACGACACAATAACAAACTTTTACAAGCTCAGCTTTTGTATTGTTATATTTTCTAAGCTACCGACTGACACAAAAAAAAAACAAAACACATTCCGCTTAAACTTTCAATCAAACTTTCATCGCGCAAAAACAATAAAAAGCTGCTCACTCCGATGAGAATAGTTTTGCTGACGAAAAATTCGAGCAGCCGGTGTATTCGTTTAAATTCACAAACACGTGTAATTTCAGTCAAATTCAAATTACTTTTACAGTTACGCGTTTACGACCATAATAACTTTAGAATCGAGAAGATTACTCAGCACAGGAAGGAGTTATTAAAGGCGAACGAGGCTCCTTTCGCTAGCAGACACGTTAGCGACAAACCACCGCTGACGAGTCGATGAAACAAATGAAAAGCTGCTCATTGTGGCATCTGCAGACAAGCCAACCCAATAAGAATTTCCTTGATGGCGGAGAGCTTTAACACAAAAAGCACAAAAGTTGTGCCTAGGTGCGCTTCGATCTGAAAGTGTTTTAAACGAACTTTATTTTGTATTTTCGCTTATTTTGTTGTTCTTGTTGTTTTTTCTTTCTCTGTACATAAGCAGCTAAAAGAAATGCAACTGACCATGAAATGCTAGAGCTTAGAAAGGGGCAGTTTTCACCAGGGGGGGCAATTAAAACAGATACACCGGTTTATATGGAGTAGAGTATGTGCGTACACAAAAGCTCATAATAGGACTTGACTTGACAAACAGGCCTAATTTGGTTTTTTTCTTTTTAATTTTGTAAACACCTTCTTTGTGTGAGTATATGTATAAGGGAGAGAACAGCAAAACTTTATAAAGAGCTTTTGTGAAGATCGGCTACAGAAGGATCGATAAGCTTTTATTGTGCTTTTACAGCCAGCCGTAATTTTGTTGTCACTGAAATATGTAAACGAAAACTGTCTAGCTAATGAGATCATTTTCTTTTATTGCGTATTATCGTACATACAATACATTTTTGTCGTCGCTATGGATAGCAAAACAACGAAAACAAACATTCAGTACGCCGAAAATGAGCTTAGACGAAATATACGCAGTTAGTGGAAGCAGGGATGTTACAACTTCCATGAACAAAAATATTGGAAAAGTTTTGAATAAGTTAAAATTTGTCACATTTTCCGTTCAGCTAGGTTAGGACAGGTTTTTGTTTTTTTTTACACACATACTATATGTACATACATGCATACACACTCATATTCAATTGTTCGTTCCTTATATCCGGTAGAGTGTCCCTAATTCGCGGCCACTTTCGGGTGGGTCCAGTAATCCAACAATAAGTGGTGTACCTAAATTGTAAATGAATTGATTTCTTAAAACGATGATTTGAATTTAGGGATGCGAAATAACGTGACCAAAGACTACAAGTGCACTCGAGAGTGCTAAGGTTCTCACATCTTCAGCAACGATACAGAAAAGAAACAGATCATAGGAAGGGACAACCACCGCTACCGACAGCAAACAATGTAGTTGAGGTGGACGGAAGCCAGTTAATGTGTTAAAGCCTCTCTAAGAAATAACCATCATAATTCCCGAAACACTAAAGGGGACGAGATCACATTACCAAATGTATTCGCACATCCGTACTAAGCAAAAATGGCATGTTCACATTTTGAAAGTTTTGAGTTATTCAACTTTTAATACAGGGTCATCCATCTTGTGGTTCCGAAAGTAAATTTAAACAAAACAAATTAATTTGTTTTCTTTTTTTATAATCAGCGCGAATAACATAAACGGGGTTAGAGCGGATTATAAAAAAAAACAACAAAATCACTGGTAACTAGGAACGTTTATTATCAAAAAAAAGAAAAACTTATTGTAAGACTTAACACGGGATACTACCCACATTTCGTGTAGTTCGCCTCTATTTATTACATTCAATTTTCTGGGTTGTTAATCGGCAGACGTTATGTCAGCGATTTTGCAATTGCACATATTTTCTGGGAATACACCGACCGAATTGAGGTGTTTCCAGGAAATTGTGAAATAATTAATTATTTTTTTGTAATCGACCGGATAAACGTGTCAAATTCATCGCCTGGTGCTGGCAATGGTGCTGGTGTTTGCACATATGTAACTTCTCCCTCCTTAAGAGTGAAATTCTCCTGAATTTTATTACTAAAGTTCATTTGTATCCTTTTTTGTTGTATACATAAACATGATAATATTAAAAACATAATTAGTATTGTTACAATGCAAGTTACATTTATTTTATAGGATACATCTTTCTTAAATTCTATTTCTTCTATTGCTTTGATATTTTCAAAGTTTTTTAAGATAATTTTGTCAAACTTTATTGTTTCAGTAAAATTAAATTTTTCTTTATAATTCGGATAATAAAATCGTTGCTTTTGTATATGTTTTACATTAGAATATTTTAGATCTAAGAAATACAAGGTGCAATTGACGAAATTGATTAAATAATTTCCTGTGAGTTTTATATCTCTATCATCACATGTTTGGTTTATCTTTAAGTTTACATTTTTAATGAATAGTGTTTCGTCATCTAAAGATTCAATTTCGGTTTGATCATTTTTGATTAGTTTACAATTTTGTTTTATTACACAATGTTTACTTTCGATTAATTCGTTTAGATTTTTGTCTTCTTCATATTTGTACGTTTTATTTCTATATTCTATAATGAATTCTTTTTCGGCATCAATTTCTAGAAAATTTGTATTAGGAACTGGGGTTAAAAGTTTAAGGGGCATAGTTACATAATTTTTTGGAATTTTAATAGCGAACATTAACATGTTTTCTTTGTATTTTGCAACTCCAAGTCTTATTTGTTTTAATTTGAAAAAATCTATTTTATATGCTTCGATTTCATCATTTGTAAGGATATTGGGGTGTAAAATGTTACTTCTTGCTGATACAATATTATCCTGAATATGTTCTATTTTTGACTCGATATACTTAAGTTTAAATAATTGATCAAAATAAATTTGCTTCATTACTAATTCTCTTTCTACTCTCTGTATAGTGTTAACCTGTTTTAAAATTGTTACTCTATCGTTACTAATGGTATCTCTAAGCATGTTAAAAGTACTGTTAAAATATTCGTTAATTTTAATTTGATTATTGGATGCTACGATTGCATTATGACTGTTCTTTGCTACTGTATCTAGGTGTTCTTCTATAGTCTGTCTGTCGTCGTCGTCCATGGTTCCGAATAGCCATTTTTGTGTCGTACCTATAATGTTAATTAGACCTCGTCTTTGTCTATGTTGTAAGGGTACTAAAGTCCTAATCTTGTATATGATATTTGAAATTTCTTCGTTTAACATTTGTCTTTGTTCGAGTTGTAATGGGGCTAGATTAATAGAAATGTTTTTTACTAATGCTATTATTTCAGCTGGGTTTATAATATGTAGTATAATGTCTGTCTCATTTGTAATGCTTATGTCAGTCAATTGAAGTTTAACGTATCCGTTCTGTTCGTTTATCGTCTGTACGTCAAGGAGGTGTTGGCAATTAATCTGAGTAGTCAGTGTCAGAAGTACTATCCATGCTATTACCTGTAAATTTTAATGGTCGCTTAATATTTGTATAATGGATATTTTTCAAATTTGCTTTCTTATATTTTGGCTCATGCTTGTGTCTAACTGCCTTGTAATTTTTAATAAAACCCGTTGACCTCTGTTCTTCATAATCTTCTCTAGTCTTATTTAATTTTCCTAATTTTCTTTCTTTTACTTTCTCTATATTCTGGCGAATTCTTTCTGGATCAATCTTATGAGTATGTGCGTCAAAAGGATTGCATTTCATGGTAGAGTGGAATCTATGATTATAATTTCTTACAGCTTTTTGTATAATTCTTTTTACTGAAAGTTTATTTTTATTGAATGAAATAATTCTAAATTTTTCTGCTATAGTGTTATGGAAACGTTCAATGTCTGCATTGCCGGTATGACTATTTGGCTTTGTTAAATGTAGAGAAATTCCCTCTTCTTCTAAGAATTCCTTTATCTGAACAGCTTTGAATTCGTTATCTGCTATTATTTTATTTGGTTTTCCTATTTTTGTAAAATGCTCTTCTAGTTGCTCAATTATTGTAGAGTGGTTTCTGTCTGTTAAATGGTACGCTGAACCGAATTTAGAAAATTTATCTATTATGGTTAGAAAACTTATTTTTCTTATTACGTATGTATCAATATGGATTATTTGATTGATATCTGTAGGTGTTTCCGTTTTCTTAAATTTAGCTTTTATGGGATTGCGGTCATATTTGACTGCTTGGCATACGTCGCATTGGTTTATAACAATATGGATAAATTCCATTAGCTTGGGATAGTATATTTTATACTTAATTTGGTTATATGTTTCCTGTATACCAGAATGTTGGCTTTCCTTAATATGGTACAGAGCTATTTGCTTCACAACTTCTACCTCTGTTTCGATGTCTTGTGCCCTAAATGAACACTTGACGAATCTTACCGAGTTGTCATTCGAATACATCTCTCTTATTTTTTCTTGGAGAATATTGTATACGTTATCCGCTAGTTCTGAGAATATGCCTACTTTTCCTTTTTTTATAGATCTCCTTAGTATGTCTCCTAACCTGTCAAAGTCATACTCTGCTATGTAGATAATTCTTTTACTGTGCAGGATCTCAATTTCCCTAATTTTGTTATTTGTTAGTATTAGCTGAGTTTTGAACTTATTGACGATGTCTTCGACAATTGGAATGTGATCCATTAGTTCTTCCTCTGCCGAATGTACAGTTTCATTGTCCTCGTCTTCTTCTACATTAAATACAAGTTCTGAATCACTTTGATTACCTTTAAGCGAAAAATTTTCTGTTAGTGTGGGATTCTCTCCCTCCTTAGATTTAACGTCCTCGTTAACCTCTATTCTGCTAAGAAAATCTGCTACCCTGTTTTCTTTACCTTTAAGGTACTCCATTTCAAACTGATATTCTCCTAGTTTAAGAAGCCATCGTTGATGTCTAGGTGAAAGATCTTTTCCTCTATATTTTGCATGAAGATACTTAATTGGCTGGTGATCTGTAAAGATCTTAAACTTATTACCGTAAAGGTAAGGTCTAAAATAATTTATTGACCACATTATCGCTAGGAATTCTTTGTCTGTAGCGGAGTAATTAAGTTCGTGCTTGTTGAGAGTACGTGATGCATAGCATATCGGGTGTCCTTCTTGAGAGATTACCGCTCCAATCGCATAATTGGATGCGTCAGTTGTCAGTATAAATTGTTTTTTAAAGTTGGGGTATCTTAATATTGGGTGACTACTTATTAGTCCTTTCAATTTTTCAAATGCTTCTATGTAGTTTGGATCGTTTGCATTTATTTTGGCATTTTTCTTCAAGTATTTGGTAATAGGTTGTGCTACTTTAGCATAATCTCGGATAAATTTCCTATAGTATCCGGTTATTCCTAAAAAGCTCTTTATTTGTTTCTGGGACTTTGGAAGTTCTAATTTTTCAATACAAGCTATCTTATCCGGATTAGGTTTTAAACCGTCTTTAGTGAGAATATGACCTAAGAATTCGGTCTCTCGTTTCATAAAATTACACTTATCTACCTGTATCTTAAGTCGTTTAGATTCTAATATTTTAAAAATGTTTGTTATAGCTCTGACGTGTTCTTTCAATGACGTACTAAAGATAAGTATGTCATCCAGATAAACTACGCACGTCTTATTTATATGGTCTCTAAGAATATCATTCATCAGCCTTTGGAATGTCGCAGGTGCATTCTTCAAACCGAATGGCATTCTTATAAACTCATATAATCCGTGGGGGGTGACAAAAGCTGTCTTTTTGCGATCTTCTTCTTTGATTAATATCTGGTGATATCCTTTGGCAAGATCTATTGTGGTGAAGTATTGTGATTTCCCAAGTTTGTCTAATATTGAATCAATATTTGGCAAAGGGAATTTGTCGTCAACTGTGATTTCGTTCAACTTTCGATAATCGATTACGATACGAAATTTCTTTTTCCCTGAGTTGTCCATTTTCTTTGGAACAACTATAAGTGGACTCGAGTATTTAGAATTACTCTTTCGAATAATTCCCTGAGATTCCATTTCTATAATTTGACGTTTTACTTCTTCGTCATGCATAGGGGGGTATCTGTATAATTTAGCGTTCACTTGTTGATCAGTGGTTGTAACAATTTCATGCTCAATTTCTGGGGTACTTGATAATTTGTCACCTTCTTTGAAGAATAGATTACCAAATCTGTTTAACAGGTTATCTACTTCTTGGCGTTCTTCTTTGTTAAGATGATCTAATTTTATATGATTGATGCTAGTATCAGTAGTTTCTAGGGAACATATTTGATTTAATACATATGGGGGGTTAGTGAACTTTAAGCACTGATTGTTTAGATAAATATTTCCTTCTTCGAAGTTTATTAAAGTGTTTAATTTGTTTAGTAAATCCATACCAATTATAAACTGATATCCTCTATTGCAAAGTCTTTTGACTTTCCATCTAATAAGGGTGTTGGGTGACGCTTTGAATTCTTCTGGTACAGGTGTATGTATTTCATACGATATTGTGTCCCTACCTGTTACTGTAGTAAAGTGAATTGGCTCAATACGGAATTTTTCAAATTCATTCAACCTATCGTCTGCTATACTTAGGGTTGAGCCCGTATCTACTAATGCTATAAAGTTTTTTGAGCAAATAGTTATCCTAATTTGTGGTAATTCGTCCGAGGCTAGTTCATAAAAAACGCGGGACATTGTTCGTTTTGATTTCTTACATTTTCGTTACTTATTTCCTGAGGCATTACCATTCTTTGTCCAGATCTCTCCTGTTGATGGCTATTTTGGCCCGGAGATGATCTGAAGTGTCCTGAATTTGGGTTTTGACCTTGGGAGTTATTTATCTGTCTCCTATCGTTGTTTCCCTGAATATTATCAACCTCCATGTTTTCTGCTGGTGGATTTTGTCTATCAGGCTGCCTATGCTGCCCTGACAAGTTCCTTTGTTGTCCCTGATAATTATTTTGCCTATACTGACCCGAGTGGTTTCGTTGCTGTCCCTGATAGTTATTCTGCCTGAACTGTCCTGAAAAATGTCTTTGTTGGCCCTGATTATTTTGTCGATGCTGTCCTGATCTATTATGATACTCATCAGCATAATTTGGTCTTCTTTGCTTTTCTGGTGGAACAATTGTCTTTGGCCTAACTACTCTTCTAAATTCCGGCCTAATGCAGGAATCCTCGAATCTTCTCTTTCTCATTACTGAGATTATTTTGCTTAAATCGTTTTCTTCATATATCCTGTCTAATAATGTGCCTTGCGCTATTTCTTTAGCGGTATTTATTAATATTACACCAATATTGCTTAAGTCTATATAGTTTTCTTCTTTATAATATACAATAAGTTCGTCAGTTTTATATTTAATACTTTGCAATTCTACTGCTAATTCGCTGACCGTATTGAACTTTAAATTTGTAATTCTTTTGTATATTTCGTGCGGCTCTGTGTCCGGTTTGTATCTAAGCTTCAATGTTTCCTTGATGGTAGTCCAATTGTCAGTCTCTGGTGTGTTGATCACGGCGTTCTTTGCTTCACCTTGAATCTTCTCGTGGAAAACAGCTCTCACTACAATCTTCCTTAGTTCTGGATCTTCTACTTGATTGAGGTAGTATTCTACGCAACTGAAGAATGAGTTGATCGTAACATCTCCTTGTCCGGTGAATATTGACATGTAACGGACATCTTTTAAAATCCTTTCCCTTTCCTCTCGGTTTTCTCGTTGTTGGAGTTGTACGTACGCTGACCTTACTTGTTCTAGCTGCTGAGTTCTTAGCTCTAATTCAGCAATAAGTTGATTTTGATTTTCCATGTTCCTGTTGTTATCGTGTATTTGATGTCTTTTCATAGACTTCTGTTTTTGCACTTCACTTGTGATTTTTCTTTTGCTTTTAGGTACACACACTAATCTTTGTCGATTTTATGGTATGTATTGCAAATTTTAATTCGAATTTTCACTGGGTAACGTGTTTATTAATTGAAATGTTTCATTTAGGAACACTTATATTTAATTAATTTCACACGACGTAAATTCGTTTCGCTGGACTCTTATTTTATAAGAATCCTACCGACTGCTCCAATAACATAAACGGGGTTAGAGCGGATTATAAAAAAAAACAACAAAATCACTGGTAACTAGGAACGTTTATTATCAAAAAAAAGAAAAACTTATTGTAAGACTTAACACGGGATACTACCCACATTTCGTGTAGTTCGCCTCTATTTATTACATTCAATTTTCTGGGTTGTTAATCGGCAGACGTTATGTCAGCGATTTTGCAATTGCACATATTTTCTGGGAATACACCGACCGAATTGAGGTGTTTCCAGGAAATTGTGAAATAATTAATTATTTTTTTGTAATCGACCGGATAAACGTGTCAAATTCATCGCCTGGTGCTGGCAATGGTGCTGGTGTTTGCACATATGTAACTCGCGCGCTCAAGGGGTTTTTGTACCCTTAAAATGTTCGTACACCACGCGGGCGAAGGAAAATTAGGGAGGTTGGAAAGAGAGGTACCGGTGAACGTTGGTTTTAAATGTTTGCAAGTTATAACGACCAGGAAATACAGAAATCGGTAGGGCATTCCATAAGCGAGTTGTACGGCTTAGGAAAGAATCACAGTATTTCAGAGTGGGCTTGAGGGTATACTCGTGAGCATTCATAGCGAAACGAGTGTTACGGTTGAAAGTTTGTATGGGCGGAATGCTACTGGCGATTTCACTGGTGGTGGAACTAGCGATAAAACAAAGTGAGGCTGGAGACATTGCGTCGGTGTTCGAAGTTGTCGATTGATTGACTGATATTAGTATCACCCATGAGTTTTATCGCACGGTTTTGAATCCTATCTAGCAGGTGCAGAGATGTTTTAGGAGCACCTGACGAGATGTGGGCATTGTACTCCAATTTTTAGCGGATGAATACCTTATACATATATTGTGGCCAGATCGCTTGAGGAAACCTAGACATTTCGCAGCATTTTTGGCGACATCGAATATGTGGTCATTCCATCGTAAGTTGTCACTGACACACATATCGAGAATGGAAAGTTTATCGGTTTCGACGATGTAAGTGCCATTCATGGATAATGGCTGGGTATTTGAATTTCGCTTTAATGACAGCAGACAGCATTGAGTTTTGGAAGCATTAGTTATCCAATTGGTTATGCTGTTAATATCGGAATTTAATGAACTTAACATACGCTGCTGTTCCCATTCTACAGCCGAAGAGCAGTGGCGAATATGAAAAGCAGAGAGTACTGTCATCAGCAAAGGAATATATTGGATTAGAGGTAGCAGACAAGAGATGGTTGATGAAAATTAACAAGAGTGTCAGAGGCAGAACTGGGCCCTGGGGCACATCAGCATTTATTTTGTGAATATCAGACTTGAAACCGTCCAAGACAACTTGAATTGAACGTTCCGAATGGTAATTTCTAATCCATTGAAGAAGAGAGTCCTCGATCCCAAAAGCACGCATTTTCGACAAAAGAGCCTGATGCCAAACTCTGTCAAATGCCTTAGAAATATCAAATGCAACTATCTTGCTTTTGCGAGATTGATGTATGCTTTGGTTCCACTTTTCGGTGAGACATGCCATCAAATCACCAGTAGACTTGTTGCTACGAAACCGTACTGCCGATCATTAAGAAATTTTCGTGTTTCATGAGCTGACGGTTTATCAGCGTTTCCATGACGTTGAGAGAAACGACGTAAATGCAATGGGTCTGCAGGAGGAGAGAGAAGAAGATTCGCCTTTTTTAGCGACGAGCTGGACAAATGCTGTTTTCCATCGGAAAGAGTCCTAAAGAGTAGGATTGATGAAAAAGCTTACGCAATGGTTTTGCCAGCGAGGAAGAACACCTCTTCAGAAGGAGGGGAGATATACCATCTGGATCAGCGGATTTGTGAATGTTAAGATCTTTAGTATTCTTGCTACAACACGAGTGCGAAAGTAGATTCGTCCCATTGAAGAGCTGACAGCTGGAATATCATTGTAAATGAGCGTTGGGATGGAGGATGAGGCAGAATTTCTAATGTTTTTGACGAATGACCAAACAGTTTTTGGTCGTATTGGAATTTTACAGGTTTAAGAAAGACGTTGCAGTCATTTCTGGCTCGTTTAAACTTTTTTCGGTTTTCCTCTGTTGGGTTGGTCTTGAAGGACCGAAAAAACATTTCTCTAACCCTGACAGCCTCTTTACAGCTCGAGTCGTACCATGCCTTTTCTTTTGCTTTGATACTCTTCATCCAATGAGGGATAAAGCGTCTCATGCAGCGGCATCCACGTCGTTATCGAGGAAACATAACGACCAGTTAAATTCCTAAAGAAGTTGTTAAGTCGGCTCCAATTGGTTTTCTCGTATTGCCATACGGTTCTTTTAGGAATCTCTTCTCTAACTGTGTGGTGGGTATACGAGAATTTAGCTGATATGACACAATGGTCCGACGAACCTAGAGGGGAGAGCACATAAGCGGTGTACTTATCACGGTGAGAAGTTAGAAACAAGTCCAGAGTGTTGGCGGTATGACTGTCAACGTCTATTATTCGTGTGGGCTCATTTACAAGCTGGGTTAAGTTATTTTCCGCAGCGAAGATCTCAACACACCGTCCTACGTGCGTTGTCTGTCCAGAATGTCGAAGCCAACCAAAATTGTGTGTATTGAAATCGCCCGTAATCACGATCTCAGTATGAGGATACAGGGATACAATTCTTTGAATGGAGTCAGACAGCGCATCAAACTCGTGGAAGGCCGAGTTGCTGTCAAGTTTGGAGCTTCTGTAAATACTAGATGAAGTGAAAAGAGGTTATAGCGCCTTGAAGTCCGTTCATATTCAGGTAGACATGCCAAATTTCAGTAGGATACTGTCTTTAGTTTTGTTTTGACAGCGGATTATTGTTGACGCGTTTGGCACCATGTTGGATATGGACAAAAACGATTTTCGTTCTCTCATAAAACATTATTTTTTGAGAGGCAAAACGGCGAAAGAAACAAAAGAAAAGTTGGATAAATATTATGGGGCTAATGCTCCGTCAGATTACACCGTCAAATATTGGTTTCGAGAGTTTCGTGGTGGCCGCAACTCCACTACCGATCAAGTCCGCAGCGGCAGGCCCTCCGATGCGGTTACAGAGGACAATGTCAAAAAAATACGTTGACTGACCGGAAAGTGAAGTTGCGCGAGCTAGCAGATACTACAAAGATTACTACTGAGCGCACACGCCATATTTTGGGCAATATTCTGCTTATGAAAAAGTTATCTTGCCGCTGGGTGCCGCGCATGTTCACTCCTGACCAATAACACGAACGCGAGAGCACTTCGAAAGAATGTTTGGACTTGCTGATGCGGAATCGGGCGGAATTTTGACGTCGATTGGTAGCTGGATTTGGATCCCTCGGACTATTATCTCTTCCCAAACCTAAAAAGATGGCTCATCAATAAAAAGTTCAGCTCAAGCGAGGAAATCATCGACGCCACGGAGGAGTATTTTGCAGGCCTTCCGGAAAATTACTTTTCGGGCGGGATCAAGAAGTTGGAAATTCGCTGGAATAAGCGAATCAAACTAAAAGGGGACTATATTGAATAATATAAAAAAACATTTAAAAAAAAATTTTTTTTAATTCCCAAGGAGGTCACTTTTCACTCCATCTAGTAAAGCAGTAGTGGATAATTTGCTTAAGGAGATGGAATTTTAACCACGTGAAATTGAACTCCGGATTGGAAGAGGGACTACATTGTGGTGGAATTTGGTAGGCTACATCACTACGCACATAAATGGCGAGACCGCGAAGAGGAAAGAATAATGGCGCGGTCAAATATTTATTTCAATATAAAGGGTGTTTTTTTTAGAGGTTTGGTTTTTAAACTGGCAAAATTGTTTCTACAGATTGTCAATGTGACAGTTGAAAGTTGATTTGTGGTTAGTACGTTTTGACATTTTACGATAAATAGATAAACGAGAGAGCAACGCGTGCAAATTGTGCAAACTTATTTTGAAAAGCATGGTTCGGTTCGCCAAACTTATCGTGCTCTACGCCCATTTCGACATAATCGCCCATCTGAGCAAGTTATTCGGAACAGGATGAATTGTTTTCGCACCACGTCCACTCTAGTGGATAATACGCATCCGAAAAGATGACAAACAGTGCGAACAGACGAATTTATTGCCGAGTCGATTCGCCATCGTGCACAGCAATTGGAGCTATGCCCATCCACTTTTTTACGGAAAGATCGTGGCTTAAAAGCTTATAAGATCCAGCTTGTGAAAGAGTTGAAATCGCGTGACCATTATACGCGTCGTAGGTTCGGTGAATGGGCCGAAAACATGATTCAGCTTGATCCTCATTTCCAACGCAAAATTTTGTTCTCCGATGAGGCCCATTTTTGGCAAAATTGCCGAATTTGGAGTGGAGAAAACCCAGAAGCCTTTGTTGAGATGCCCTTACAACCATTAAAACTCACTGTTTAGCATACTTTATGGGCTGGTGGAATCATCGGCTCATATTTCTTTAGGGACGATGCCACCCAGAATGAATGGAAAGCGCTATAGAAACATGATTTCTGACTTCTTCGTTCCTCAGTTGAATGGCTTTGGTTTCAACAAGATCGCGCAACATGCAACACGGCACGCGACACCATCGATTTATTGCGGGAAATATTTGCTGAGCGCATAATTTTCCGTAATGGACCTGTGAAGTGGCCTCCACGATCCTGTGATCTAGTCTATGTCGATAAACCAAAGACGGCCCCAACTTGACATTTCTAATTTTTTGCTTCCTCGGTATTGAACGAAATCCTAGATTTTGCTAGCAATCAAACGCCCTAGAAATTTTGTGTACAAATTGCCCAATGTGTAGGCGCTTTTATTGTGCCTGCTTGGGAGTTGGCCACTCTATTTTGAATCGTTTCGCACTTGAACGAACCAACCATTTTTCTTTCGACTTCTTCTTCAAACCTCGGCTGGAAATTGAGTCTTTGTTGCATTTCAGATCGGATTTCCGACCTTCATTGCCTGCTTCTGGTTCAATCCCCATTTGCTGTTGGGCGTCAAGGTAGCCTAGGGATATCTTATCCATTTTCTTCAATGAACTCGGTCCCAGCTCTCTCTTCTCATCTCTGCCAGAATTTTGCCGCTTATCCTTACCACATTGTGGATGCCATTTTCCGAAGTTCTGCTTCTGTTACCATTTCCAGTACCTGTTTGGCTTTTCTTGACGCGTCTATCGGATGCTAATGTCTGAGCCATTTCAACTGTCTCTCCTCGATTACTTGTAGGATAAATTTTTTATTTTTTATTTTTTTTTTTAACACTCAAGTAGGTATATGGATACGCTTATAATGCCTCAGCATGTGTAAGTTTTTTGGGAAGTGGAATAGAAAGAGAAGAAAGATGTGACTCAGTGGTTATTTCGCTCCATGGGTGACATCCAATTTTCAATTGGGAGACTGAATTGTTAGTGGAAACTGGGTTATTGTTCTTTTCTAGTCAACTAATCATCTTACTTGGGATTTGAACACCAAACATGCCGATTTGGAAACCAATTCACTACGACTTGAGTCACGGCCCTACTTCTGAGCGTAAGAATTCTGGCCCTATCTCTCCTGGTTTTTCCTGTGACCCCTCGTAAATACTTCATTTCTGTTGCCGGCTCAGATGTTTATCTAATAGCGGTCACCAGTAAGTACCGTATAGTACTATTGGTACTACAAGATGGGGTAAAAGTATTGTCATGAATGTGAATGTGCTATAATTTTTGCAAATGGCGTCAAGTGCCATTGTGCTTTGACATTTAGGTTGTATGTAGAGAGATAGAGAATTACTTGGCAATAAGTAATGAAGCGATACACACTTGAAGAAAGCGGAATTGTTGTTACTGCTTATTTAACCAATTCCCGGTCTGTTGTTTTAACGCAGTGTGAATTTCGTCGTAGTTTTCCTCGTCGTCCTGCAGCTTGTGCGCGAACAATTAAATGTTTGACTGAGCGTGTCGCTCAAATTGGATTTACTAAAGATGTCGCAAGAGTTGCCGGCCCCATATTGGTCGTTTGACCGAGAATATCATTTCTGTGGGCAAAGGATGTCCGAGAGAGTCCATAAACAGCGACGAGACAACGATGCACACAATTTGGCATCATCAGACGTTCGTTGTGTCGAATTTTGATAAAAAACCTGAAGATGTCTCCTTATAAAGTGCACAACGGTTCACCAATTGCTGCCTCCTGACCGTCAAGTGAGCTTAACGTACTTACTCCTATGCTCTGTTAAACTTGCTGCAAGAAGAGGATGATTTCGTATCAAAAATCATAATGAGCGGCGAAGTCCATTTCCACTTAAGTGTGTCACACACAGAGAGAAGGAAAAGGAGAAAGACAAGACAAGACATTTTCTCTAATATAACTTTTATTTATTTCATTTATTAGGATTAGGATAAGAGGGAAACGTCTGCAGTCGTTGATTCTTGGTTGACGACTACTCGTTGTTCTGTTGTGACAGTCGGTCCTTCCTGACTACCGGCCGTCCTCGGTTCGTTGCTTAAGTCGTCTCCTGTTACCACCATGTCGTCTAACTCCTCGGGCTTTGGTATCTGATCACATCATCGTTTTAGTTTACTGGAAATGAACACTGAAGAATAGTGCTTTCGTGGTTGATGCCACCTTACCAGATTTTCTATGATATATCGGTCTTTGTCCAACATTTTCTTGATGATATAAGGCCCCCGATATTTAGGTTCGAGCTTAAGGGATTCACCAGTAGAACTAGGACAATTTTCCACAACGACTAACTCACCTTCTTCATATATATGTAGTAGGCTTCCGGTGTCCCGCATTATACCTATCCTTCCACTTTTGTCTGTGTTCTTCAATTCGTTTTTCCACTTCCGTCCGCTGTTCGATCATCACTTGACTTCTATCTTCGATTGGCTGTTGATCTGCATACTGCAGAGCTTCGGTGAGTCTATTAGGAACTAAATCCCTTCATTAGCACTGTAGCCAGTCGTTGCATTTTGTGGGTGTTCAACATCCATTGAAGGGTACGCAGCTCACTGTCCCAATCGCGCGGGTTGCTGGTAGTTGTTCTAAGCATCGTCGATTCGCTCTCTCGGCTTGGCCATTAGCTGGAGGTGTCCGCACTGCAGTTTTGATATGTTTTATATGATTGACACGACAGTAGTTCTCGAAAGCTTGAGATGTATATGCCGTACCCCTGTCAGTTACAACTCTTCCCGTAAATCCAAAATTGATAGTAAGCTCACTAAGCAAAGCTAGCACTGGCTGAGTATTGGCGCTTTTTACTGCTTTTAAAAGGACGAACTTACTAAACATATCTGTTAGCACGACTAAGTAGAAGCATTGTCGTTTCGATTTTGGAAATGGCCCGATATGGTCAATTTGGAGTGTTGCAAACGGAATAGGTTTAACTTCGTCCACGTACAGCCGTCCTTCAGTTTGGCCCATTTTTCTTTTGTTATAACAGCATTCTACATAGACAGGAATTGATATATTGCTTTACTAAACGCTCATATTTGGGAACCAAAAATCTTTTCGTAGCTGCTGCAAAGTCCTTTCGACGCCGACGTCCGCACATATTATGGTAGCTATTTAACATCTTCCATCTTACAGCTTTTGCCAATACAAAATTTTAGTCCGTCGTTTTCTCGCTTGTAGACTCTTTCGATTTTTAGCTGGTGGTCTTTCTGTATTTGTTTTATTTGTTCGTGAAAAGTCTCCCCTTTTAGTAATTTTTAAATGTTATTTACGAGTATCTTCGGGTCCTTTGATTGGAGGTTTGGTGACATCAACTACGTTTTTCGGCTGTTCGACTGGAGCACGACCTATCAGCATGTTGCACATTGTCGGAAGATCGATGAACTAATTCGTAATCGTACTCCTCTAGTTTTAAGAACCAGCGGGCTATTCTAGGCGGTACGTTTAAGGGTAGTAATCGCTGAACAATCCGTAATTATCCGAAAATATTTTCCCAACAAGTAAATTCTCAACTCATGACTGGAGTATAAACGTTCCGCATCCGTACACTTTCGACTGTAATAGAATACAGCCTTCAACCGCTTTTCGTCGTCTTGCTGCAGAAGTATTCCTGCGAGCCCTTCAACACTGGCATCTGTATGCATCTCGTGTTCTCGTTGTCGATCATACAATGCAAGCACCGGTTTCGAACATAGGATCCTTTTGAGACTTTCAAACGCTCTATCACACTCTTTTGTCCAAAAATATGTCGTCCGGTTCTTTGTTCGTAATAGATCTGTTAGAGGCCTACCAATGTGTGCAAAATTCTTTACAAATTTTCGAAAGAATCCGCAAAGGCTTAGAAATCTTCTCTCTCCATGTATGTCGACAGGTCTAAGAAAATCTCAGATACAGGCTGTTTTCCCATCTCCCGATTCAATGCCATCCTTGCTTACTTTATGACCAAGGAAGTCCAGTGTTGTAGCGAAGAAAACACATTTACTTGGTCTCAATGTTAGGCCGGTTTCTCGTAGAACTCTGAAAAATCTTCTAAGTTTATCAAGTCCTTGTTTTATGTTCACGATCGGAATGATAACATCGTCTAAGTACGCTAAGGCTTCTCCTTGTTCCATACAGTTTACCAAGTCGTTGATTACCTTCTGAAAGGTCCTGGGAGCGTTAATTCGTTAATCCGAATGGCATAACGTTGAATTCATAATGGCCGTTGTCTGTACTGAATGCCGTGAATTTCCTGGAGGCCCCTTCGATGGGGATCTGATAATAACCGCTCATACGATCTAATGAAGTGAAATAGATATTACCTGATAATAAAGCCAGCTGCTCTTCTACGATGGACATCGGGAACGGTTGCTTGATTGTAATCGCGTTAAGAACGCGGTAATCCACGCAAAGTCTTTCTTCGCCGTTTTTCTTTCTAACAAGGACGATTGGTGAGGAATACGCGGACTTACTTGGGCTTATGATTTCATTCATTGTTAGATTTTGTATAATTTTACGCAGCACTGCCCCCTTGGCGAACGGTACTCGATATGGTCGCTGGTACACAGGTACGGTTGATGTAAATTCTATGTTCATTATTGCAGTTTGAGTTCTTCCCAGTTATGATAAGTTTTCTGTGAAACGGTTATGAAATTCCGCGATCAAGCTTTGAAGATCTGACTTGTCCGTATTCCCGAGAGCTTCTGTGATGTTCAGCTTCTGTGGATTTATTCTTTCCAAACGACATTTCTGCTACTCTATAGTCAGTCTCAGTCTATCACTGCACAGTATGTTTGAAATTGTCCACGACCAGTAGTTCACCTTTGATTTTCTCTTGATCAACAACCATTTCTACACAGATCTTTTCTATACAAGCGTCATCCAGCGAAACCATCTAAGACGACGTTCGTGAGTTCGATAGGTACATTCAGTAGTTCTGCGGTAGACAAGACAAACAAGGCTTCGCATGCCACCAGGGTCTACGATTTCGACTGTGCTTTCGTAACCGTTTTCTTCACAGTAATTAGAGGGTTGTCTCCTATGGTCCTGATTAATTTCGGTGTCATCGTTTCGTTGCTGGGACATTGGTTTTCTGAGTGTTCAGTTTTCTGACAACAGCTACATCTTTCTTTCCGCTGTGGCTTAGGACAGTTAATCGAAATATGCCCTGGATCATTGCAGTTGGCACATACACGTATTTCCATGGCGCCTGCTGTGTGTTAACTGATTTGTATCCACTCGATGTTGTTGAGTGTTCTGTGGCGATGGTCGAAAGCATAGCTAAAACAACCTTGGTGGACTACGATTAGGTCTTCTATCCATTCCCTGTATCACGCTGTTAACTGAAAATCGTTGGATATCTGTTGTTAATTCGCTGACGTTGTTGAAGCCTACACTGGCAATCGCATTTTGTAGATTGGGGTGTCTAAGTCCTTTACGAATGTACTTTATTATGGATTTATCGTTCAGGCCGCCTCGTTTGTGTCCATTCTAAAAACGTATTCTATCGGCGATTCGTAGATATCCCGTGTTGTGTTCATCATATCTATATGTATATCGGCCTCGTTTGTTAGCGACGGAAGATCATTGGTCAAATTTGTAGCAAACGTTGTCCAATTAACAAAAAACTTCATCTTGCCCGTCGTTCCACGGCTTAGCCGGTCCGCGAAGCTTTGTTTCCAACGCGAAAAGTAGAACTCATTCATCCAAATTATAAACATCCTCAAATTCTTGAAATGAATTGGGTGCTGCTTAGCGATGCTGTGTCGCTAGGGTTAAACTCAGGCAAGAGATCAGCAATATCTTAAATTTGAGTAGACGAAAATGTAGGCATACTCACCGAGTCATCTACGGTTGGTACTGCGCTAGACGTTTCTGGCGCTGATGATGGAGCAACTGCATTCGTATTATGCAATTTCTCGCATATCGTATTTACAGACGTCGCTAACGATTGCATCATGTCCTTGAGTTTTCCAATTTCGTGGCTCATTGTCGCTATCGTTTCTGGCGTCTCATGCGCAAGTTCACTTCTCGAATGTTCTACTATGCGATTCACAAGTTCATCTTTTTTGCCTGAAGTAGCGAGGCCAAGGGTTCTTAAGCACATTTTTCAGCTCCTGTACCGTCAAATCTTGCACATCCGTGTGATTTGGATTGTAATCTCCGAACGGCAATGCACGAGGGAAAAAAATAAATAAACGTTACTATGAACGTATGTACGAGTATAATATGACTGCGTTGTTCTTTCTTCGTTGCTGTTAGTCGTCCTTTTTTTTTTTGTTTTCGTTTGTTCGCTTGACTGCCAAAGGCTCCTACTGGCTAGCATCGGCATACCTTGGCCACGATCATGTGGACCCTCTCCCTGGTGATAACCTAGAAAGGGTGGTACTGGAGGCTGGAAGACACACGGTATGGGGCAGCACCGACATCAATAACAGAGCTGAGTCACTTTTTGACTATATTATAAGTACTAACTTCTTTATTTGCAACATTGGCAATGAGCCCACTTTTATAACCAGAAACCGACAGGAATTATTAGATATAACTCTTGTCTCCGACAGCATCACTCAAATGCTAATGAACTGGATGGTATCGTCTGAACACTCTTTTTCAGACCACAGATACATCCAATTCAGCCTGAATGATGCTCCTCCTAGTCAACCATCATTCCGGAACTACCGGAAAACTGATTGGCCAAAATACAGAGGAATACTGTCAGAAACGGTATCCTCTGAATTATCAAGTCCCTCGCGTGACAGCAATGAGCTTGACATGAAGGTCAGGGATTTCACTCTGGCTCTCAATCAGGCTATGGCCGCTTCCTGCCCTCTTATTCAACCTAGAGGCAAGAAAAAGCCACATTGGTGGACATCAGCACTGGGACTGCTCAGAAACACTTGCAGAAAACTTTTCATGTTAGCAAAGAGCACGAGAAAAGTGACTGACTGGGACTCATACAAAGAATCCCTCAAATTATACAAGAAAGAACTGAGGAAGACAAAACGACAACCCTGGAGGTCCTTCTGTGACAAAATCACGGAAACCTCTGAGGCATCACGGCTAAGAAAAATCCTCTCTACAAATCCTATGATGAGTAGCTTTTTGAAAAAAACCGATGGCTCTTGGACAACCTCAAGTGATGAATCACTCAACCTGCTACTGGACACCCACTTTCCAGATAGCTCTCAATTCGCGGTCAGTAGCAACCCAAACAGGTGTACTGCAACCGGAACCAAAATCCATGGTCTGATCACAAGAGACAAACTGCACTGGGCGCTGCATAGCTTCAAACCATACAAGTCTGCTGTTCCGGACGGTATAATACCTGCCCAGCTACAGAAGTCCTCAGATATTATTCTGCCTGCACTAGGAAATATTATGAGAAGCTGTGTAGAACTTATCCACATTCCACTGTCATGGAGAGAAGTCAATGTAGTGTTCATCCCCAAAGCCGGACCTCAGATCTATAAGTCTATCATCTTTTCTTCTGAAAACTCTAGAACGACTGATTGATGTCCATATACGAGCTAAAATTGATCCTAGACTTCTGTCAACGGTTCAATATGCCTACTGTAAAGGAAAGTCGATGGAAACGGCTCTGCATTCACTGACTAGCCACATCGAACGATCCCTACAATATAAAGAGTACACAATGGTTGCTTTCCTGGACATAGGCACCCTCTTCAACAAAGTCAACACATCCGCAATCACGACTGCGCTGCCAACTCTGCAGGTAGACGACCCACATGTGCCAGCAGAGGTACGCCGCAAGGCGGTGTCCTCTCTCCCCTTCTCTGGAACTTAGTAGTAAATGAACTGCTGATATACCTGGAAGCGGGTGGTAGCAGGGTGATTGCCTATGCGGATGACGTTGCTATAGCCGTCTCAGGTAAGCATCTTAATACCATTAAAGAACTCCTTCAATTAAATCTCAATAGATTAACTCGTTTGGCAGATAACTGTGGATTGGGAATATACCCCCATAAAACTGATCTTGTCCTCTTTTCCAGGAAATACAAAATTCTAACTATAGACCATCCTTCAATAAACGGTACCAGTTTAGTGTTTTCCGATACAGCAAAATATCTGGGTCTCATTTTTGACAGAAAACTAAACTGGAAACCTAACATTCAAGAAAGAGTCAATAAAGCTACAATAGCTTTATTCTCTTGTAAAAAAGCCATTGGGAATAAATGGGGCTTTCAACCCCGGATAACATACTGGCTGTACATGTCGGTCATAAGACCGATAGTTACTTACGGGGTGATAGTCTGGTGGACGGCCTTAGAAAGTGTGGTTAACTGCATTAAGCTAAGCTGAGTCCAGAGAACAACATGTCTATGCATAATACCCCTCGATATTTTCACCAGGCAAATAGCTGCGACTAAACAGTGGAAAAATAATCCATTTGGCCACGCCAGTATTCTTAATACATTAGGTATCCCCACAGAGAACATCGATTACACCACACCTGAACGTTAGCTTGACAAAAACTTCCATGTAAGCTTCCCCTCTAGATTCTTCTGGGAGGAAGATGCTTTCATGGAGGACAAGTCAATCCATCTCTACATAGATGGATCTAAAACCAATAGCGGGATTGGTAGCGGTGTTTTCTCAGACATGCTAAATTTAAGCCTCTCTTTCCGTCTCCCAAATCACTGCAGCGTGTTCCAGGCGGAAATTTTGGCGATTAAAGAAGCTCTGTCCTGGCTGAAGAAAAACGTGATATCTGCAAAGGATATCAGCATCTTTTCGGATAGTCAGGACGCTATCAAATCCCTGGACTCAGTCTCACTAAATTCTAAAACCGCCCTTGAATGCCGATCGTCTATTATGGAGATGGCAGATTAGTTCAACCTTAACCTCTGTTGGGTGCCAGGCCACAGAGACGTTCCAGGGAACTGTAGAGCCGATGAACTCGCCAAAATTGGAACTACTCTACCTATTCAAGAAAAGGGCAGCATAGGTCGCTACGTGCAAATTAAAGCTGGATGCCAATAAAAGAACAGACCTTAGGTGGACTGTTGGACCAACATGTCTAGCGAAAAAACAAATCTGGCCAAACTGGATCTGTATCGCTCTAAGTGTCTGATCCTTCTAAATAAGGAACATCTCAGCGCCATCATAGGTGTCATCACTGGACACTGCCTCATAGGCAAGCACGCAAGAAGGCTTGGCGCCTTTACAAATGATTTCTGCTGAAGCTGCATGGGCGAGAAGGAGGAGGAGGAGACAATCCTCCACCTACTCTGTACATATCCAGCTCTCTCCCAGAGAAGAAAACTTCACTTAGGAGCCTTCTTCTACAACGACCTAAACGATCTGAAAAATATAGACGTAAACAGTCTCCTTCGCTTCGTCAGAAGCTCAAACAGTAAGAGGATCAGAGATCCACGTGGCATCACAATGGGCCATTAGGCCTAAGTGGGTTAGTATATCCAACAGCCACTCTTACCCACCTACCTACCTACCTTGTTCGCTTGAATATGTTCTGCTGCGCCCACGTGTGCAAGTCAGAATACTACGAGTAACTTATGCACTATTTGGCGTCTTTACGTTGTTTTTTTTTTTGCGTTTGCTTTTGCGGTTTTCAATCCCACATGCAGAAGTGTGTGTCACACACGCACAGAAGTAAAAGGACAAAGCTAAAGAAAAAACGACACTTTCTCTAATACAACTTTTATTTATTTCATTTATTAGGATTAGGATTAGAGGGAAACGTCTGCACTCGTTGACGCTTGGTTGACGACTTCTCGTTGTTCTGTTGTGACAAGTGGTTACCTGAATAAACAAAATTTGCGTTTCTGGGACACGGAGAATCAACATGAAATGCACGAAGAGCCATTAAATCCTCTCAAAGTGAATGGTTGGTGCGGCATTTGCAGTGAAAAATTGATTGGTCCTTATTTGTTCGAGGACGCCGACATCACCGCTGTAACCGTAACTAGTGAGCGCTACAGAGAGATGTTAAACGAGTTTTTTTTTTGCCGCCAGTTATTGAATTGGGTCTTATTGGTTCCAGCAAGATGTGGTAACCGCTCACACAGCTCGGGCAACGATGGAGATTTTGAATCACCAATTTCTAGGCCGTGTGATCTCCCGTTTCGGCGATTTGAACTGGTTGGTCCGATCGCCAGATAGCCAGATCTGACGGCACCAAACTTCTTCCTTTGGGGCTTTTTGAAATTTTACGTTTACCACAACAAACCACAAACCTTGCATAAGGAAGACATCACCAATTTGGAGGCAGATACATATGTTCTGCGAGCAGCAATTCGAAATGCCGTAAAGCGGGCATAAATGTGCATCAACTCAGGAGGTGATCATTTTACACCTTCTGTTAGGATGCCGAAGGCGATACGCCAAATTTTGTAAATTAAAAGAAATTTGTGTTGGTAGTTAATTAAATTTTTTTATTATACGGGTAAGAGAGGGAACCAAAGGTCTTGCCTCGATGAATGATGATACAAGAAGAAAGCTTATGGGTGAAAATTGAAGGCGTTTGGTGTCCTCTATGTATTCAGACTTATTTTATTGAGACTATAATTTATTTCGTGCGGTTTCTTTTTTTTAAATTTGAACGTTTATTTAAGAAAAACATGTACAATAGTATTATTCAAAGTATTGCCCATCTGAAGCTATGACTTTTTCCCATCTTTCTGGCAATTTGTGGATCCCATCCCAAAAGAACTGCACCGGCTTGGCAGCCAAGAATGAATCAAGCCAATTTTTGATATTCTGCTCTGATGTGAACCGTATTTCAGTGAGGGCGTTCTGCATCGACCGGAACAAATGGTAGTCAGAAGGGGCAAGGTTTGGGCTATAAGGCGGGTGGGGTAAGACTTCCCATCCACTGTTTTCCAAATAGTTCTTAACCGGAATAGCAACGTGGGGCCGAGCGTTGTCATGATGGAAAATTATTGCCTCGTGTCTGGTCGCATATTCCGGGCGTTTTTCGGCCACTGCTCTCTTCAAACGGATTAATTGTGTTCGGTAGCATTGTCCATTGATGATTTCACCCGGTTTTAGCAGCTCATAATACAGCACACCCATCTGATCCCACTAAATACAGAGCATTACCTTGGCGCCATGGATATTCGGCTTTGCCGTTGATTTGGCTGGTTGGCCAATCACATATGATTTTTTGCACTTGGGGTTGTCGTAATGGATCCATTTTTCATCACCAGTAACAATCCGATGCAAAAATGACTTCCTTTTGTGGCGTTCCAGCAGCATTTCGGACATTCAAAACCGCCTTTCGACGTCTCTCGGCTTGAGTTCATGTGGAACCCAATTTCCTTGCTTTTGATTATATCCAGCTGCTTTCAACTTTTTGAAATGGCTGCTTGAGTGACACCCAAAGATTCTGCGAGTTCTTCTTGTGTTTGGCAACAATCTTCACAGAGTAATGCTTCCAGTTCTTCATCATCAAACTCTTTTGGCTGCCCAGGACGTTCATCGTCTTCCAAGCCAAAATCACCACTTTTAAATCGTGTAAACCACTTTTGGCACGTTCGCTCAGCTAGCGTATGTTCACCATAAACTTCCACCAAAATACGATGACTTTCGGCAGCAGTTTTCTTCATATTAAAGTAATGAAGAAGAACTCCCCGCAAAAACACTTTTTCAGGCACAAAGTTCGACATATTTGAGTGAAAAAAAATTATTGTTGTTTACGCTTCAAATGAATGATATATACAATGACAGTAGCTTTCCAAAGCATGTTTCAATTAAGTTATAGACCCAATATTTTACATATTTAATTATTAGGGCGACATTGTAATATTTTGGCCTCAACACAAAGTCCAATTTTTTTTATTTCAAACAAAATGGCAGCCAATTCACATTATGACATTACTTTTAGTCCACCTTGTATAACCGTGCTGTAGAGCTTGTATTTTAGTTTACATGCTTATCTATCGCTTATCCACTGATTTCTTGGTCTGGCTCATTACTCCTGGGCATATTTTTCCATTACAGCTAACGATGGCTCCAAGGTATTCATAGGATTCAACTCTCTCTAATTCTCTGTCATTATGTATTTTATGCAGATTCTCTGTAGAATTAACATTCTTTGTTAAATTTACCACCGTTCCCTTTCTTTTCAGATTGTTGAAACACTTCGTAGTTTGTTCGCATTGTTTGCTAAGATAGTAATATCGTCTGCATACAGTGTTGTGCAAAACTAAAGCAACATTTGTTTGATTTCCCAAAAACAACAGAAAAAAGTTAGCGGTACTTTTTCGTCGTTGGACAGTCAAACGGATATCTTTCTTGCCGGTGGAGCTACAACCATGGGTCGAAATAAATTTACTGATGAAATTAAATCTTAAATAATTGAAATTTTTTTTTTAATGAAGAGACTCCTATTTCTATAGCAAAGAAATGTAATATAAACCGATACACTGCTTTTCGCCTAATTAAAAAATATAACAGAATATGTAACTACGCTAGATTTGGGAGGTCGACCACGAAAAACTACGGAGAAGATGGATAGAAGAATTTGTCGTCTCATTAAAAAAAAACACCCGTTTGTGACTTCCCAAATGATTGTGACATCACTAAATTTGATTGCTCATCCAGGTACGGTTCGAAGACGAGCAATCAAAAACGATTTACAAAGTTACAGGCATGCAAAAAAGCCAATGTATGTATTTGCAGAAAGGCTACTTTTCAAAAAATCTTGTTTTAAAAGCACAAACGTAAACCAAACAACTTGTTTTTAATTATTAGGTTCAATTCCGCCAGAATGCATCTGAATTGGCTCTTAGACAAATGGAGAACTGTCCTTTAAAACGGCGGATCTAAGTTCAATTTGGTCAATTCGGATATTATGTCAACACGACATCGGAAAGGAGAGAGACTCAATCCTCGGAACTGCAAAGTTACATCAAAGCTTAGAAGTGGTAGTGTGATGGTGTGGACATGCTTCTCAGTCAATGGTGTTGGTCACTTTCGCCAGATTGAAGGGATAATGAATCGTTTTAAGTATAAAAATTATTATGGAGACGCACATGACCCGAAGTACACTCCGAAGGTGGTACAGGATTGGTTAAAAGACAATAGGGTGCTAGTTATTGATCACCAGACTTGAATCCCATTGAAAATCTCTTCAAGATACTAAACCGATGGGTTGGTGGAGAACGTTTCATAAATAAACGAGAACTGTTTCAATTATTAAAAACTGAATGGCAAAACATAACGGAAACCATAATTTCAAATTTAATATCTTCGATGCCACGCAGATGTGATGAACTTATTAAAAATAAGGCCTCCTATACAAAGCATTAGATTTGTTGCTTTAAAAGCATGTTATGATTTTTTATATGCGAGTTGTTATTCTTATGGAAAATCCACTAGCATGTTTTTGTTTCATCATTACATAAATCTATATGTTAATTCTTTTTAAGAAAATTCATTAGGAAAAAAATTATTTCCATTTACAATACTATATGTGTTCGAACTAAATTTGTTGCTTTTGTTTTGCACAACACTGTATAATAGGAATTACAGGTATTGTAGATGGGTGAAGTCTTCAGTTCCCAATTTTGTTTTTGTTTTTTGGTGTTTACCTTCACATGGTTTTGCTATTTCATCCGTGAATAGAGGACTAAAACTGTCTCCTTGTTTTAGCCCAGTGCATATTGCGAATACTTCTGACTTCTTCTCCTCTAAACTTACTTTTCCATCGGACTGTCATAAACACTTCTAATAGTGTTTATCAGTTCTCTGCAATATTTCTAGTTTTTAGTGCCTTCCATACATGTTGTCTTGGCACGCTATTAAACGCGGTCTTCTTCTACTACTCGCCTAAATGGCTTCTTCCAGTATTTTGGTATATAACTTATACACTGTAGATGTTAAGGTTATCGGTTTATAGTTATTGAAATCATAGCTTGTACCCTTCTTATGAATTGGTATTATCAGATTTTCTTTCCAGTCTGCTGGTATCCTATTATATTGCAATGCCTTTTGAAACAGTTGAAAGGTTTTTTTGTATCTCTGGCCCACCATATGTAATCAATGCTGGGGCTATTTCATCTGGTTAGGCGGTATTTTCCTACTTTTAGCTCGTCTTCCAATTCTAGGACAGGCCTTCCTATGGTTTCATACTTTTAAAAATTTCCCTGTTCTTTTTTTCCATATTTCTCTCTCAGATTTTTAACTATTTCCCTTAACTTCCAGCTTCCTCAACTGCTTTCGTTGTAGCAGTCATTGCACGGGTTACTATGTAGCGGGTGACCAGATAGCAATGGTAGCTTTTCCAATTGTTATGTTTCAGCAGTTATCAAAGTTACCAATGACATCTAGCTGTCGTTTTACGTTTTCCGAACGTGCGGAAATTATTAAAAACATACTATTGAAATTCCGGGTCAGTTGTAAATATGCAACGTGAATTTCGTCGTAAAGTCGGTTGTCATCATGGCTTCAGTGTGCAGGCAATTCATTCCACCATGGAGAAGTTTGAGCCCGAGTACACTCTTTTGGATCTCAAGCCACCAACCAGGCAGAGATTGGTGCGAAATGAAGAAAACATAGCCACCGTAGCGGCCAGTATCGAAGAAGACCGAAAAATGTAGATTCGGCGCCGATCAGCTGAATTGGACATCGCCAGAGAGTCAACCCGGTTTATTTTGGGGTTGGATTTGGGCCTACGTATAAGATTGCGCTGACGCAAGAATTGAAGCCGGGTAACTCTGTGAGTTCGGTAATTGGGCACTGGTAATGCTGGCCAGAGATCCGGATTTTGGCCAAAAAATCATCTTCTCGGACGAGGCCCATTTTTGACTCAGCTGCTAAGTAATAAGCAAAATTGCCGTTATTGGAGCGAACGCAACGCACAAGTGTTCGCCCAAGCATCAATGCATCCACAAAGATTGACTGTTTGGTGCAGTTTATGGCTTGGCAGCATCATCGGACGTTATTTCTTTCGAATTGAGGAGGGAGACACCCTTACAATCAATGGTCTCAGGTATAGAGCGAGCGATGTTAACCGACTTACTGCGGTCAGTGTTCGGTAGCATCGATATATCTGAGCTGTGGTTCCAACAAGACGGCGCTACATGCCATACAAGCCACGCAACGCTCTGAGTCTATGGAAATAAGATAGCCGATGAATTTGGCAAGAGAGGATCGAAGAAGGACTTTTCTGAATCTGCATTTGGATTGCTTGCGTCCTCGGTTAAGACTTCCACTAACAGTTGAGTCTCTCATGAACAACAGAATTACCCGGCTTCAATCCGAGCTGTGGTTCCAACAAGACGGCGCTACGTGTCATACAGGCGACGCAACGCTCGAAGTTGTGAAGGAGAAATTTAGCGACTGGGTCATCTCACGACAAGCGTCCATGAATTAGCCACCATGATCATGCCAACAAGCCAACCACTTTGGACGAGCTCAAGGCCAACATTTGACAAGGTAATGCCGTAATAACGCCGCACATATTGGACCGACAATTTGGAGCACTGTCAGGGAAGCCGAAGCCGCTATTTGAGTGATGTGATATTCTACACATAATGGCATGGACGTAGCTTTAAAATTAAACCAGAATCAATTTTATATCTTACACCGTTGTTGTTTTATTTAAATTTTTTCCTTTCGATCCTCTCTGGTCACCCTTTACATATTTGTTTATTGCCCCCTTCTTTTCTTTAACTTTCTGCCTTATGCCGTTTGGCCACCAGGCTGTTTTCTTCTTTCTAGTGTCGGTTTTTATTGCTACGTATACTTCCTCAGCACGATTTCTTTCATTTCGCTCCATTTATCCTCTAGGTCTTTATCTCCAGAGTTCTCTTGAAGTCTTCGTGACATTCTTTCGATATACTCACGCCCTTCGTCATCTTTTTGCAGTTCGTTTATTTTGATGGTTTCGTAGACTTTATATTTTATTTTTGGTGGCTTCCTAAAGCCAAACTGTGGTCTGTCCCACAATTCTGGGCTTTGACATCTGTTATGCTTCTTCTTATGTTATATTTATGCTCCTGGCATTCCTTCCCATCAGCATGGAATGTAATCTTGTTTTGTGTGGGACAAGGGAGTTGGCTATTAACAACTGATTATGAAAACAGAACTCTATCAGCCGCTTACCATGGTCATTCAGTGTTTTCAACCCTCCATGCCTTCCGTGGCCTACACTCATGTCCCGACCCGTTCTGGCGTTTGATCTCCCAGGACCTTCGTTAAACATGGCATCACCAGCTGATTTGGTCAGCCTGAAGTTTGTTCCTTATCTCCTTCTTAGTGTGTAGACTTCCATGGATACTCGTACATCATCATGTTTTGTTACACATTAATCGTAAAGGATCAATGAATGACTGTAAAATGGTCAAAATGTCAGAAAAATGCCACAAAAAGTTGAATATTTCAAAAATAAACTACCATAACAAATTGCTAGAAAATAATACCTACCGTTACATCGAACTTATCCATGAAGCTTAGAGATAGCTTATACGAATATTTGTATCTTCAAAAGCTTACATTCGTTTTTGTAATTCCTAAAAAGATTATCTTGTGGATTTTAGAGAAGATAATTTGTCTGACCTATGGCTATGACCTTAAAATAAATAAAAGCGAACAAGATATAATGAGTGGGTTAATAAAAGTGTGCGTAGAATACTTGATATTTTTTGAAACTCTGGAGCTCGCAATTACGAGTAGTTTTCTTTTTTTTTTAATTAGGTCATACTAGAATTACTAAAACCGAAAGAGTTTTTTGTCCACAAAAAATAAACTCAAGTGGCTTGAATAAGTAATAAAAAGAAGATAAGTCTGCATTTCGAGAATAAATTATGATGACTTAGGCTTTTTCATTCGTTAATGAATATGAAAATCAGGTGATGGATAGAGCGGAGCGATCCGCTCATATAACAACGAGATTAATGGTCGGCGGTAAAATCAATCGATAAGACAGTTAAGACGGATCACACAAACACAAAATAGAACGGCATCAGACATCAAATAGGAGGAGAATTGTGAAACAATACGGAACATCAGCGCCAAACGCAAACAGCCTTATCAACCGAGAGGGGCGAAAACATCAACAGCAGCTAAAAAAAATATAACTATGTATCTTCCGATGATTCGGAATACCGATACGTCTGGGAGGATGAAGGCCAATACATGAGGGTCAGTAATAGCTTCGCCTCTTCGGCTGCGTCTGAATCTGATGATGAAGAAGCACAGGTAGAGAGCATTAACAGCGTCATTAAGCAGCTCTAACAACAGGTGTTGGAAATTAAAGCCAAACAGATGACGAGAAAGGCGAGGTAACAACACGACCTTCATAGCTTCAATAGCAGGAAGAATATTAACAGAACCAAAAACAAAAAAAATAGTCTAAGCCTCAACTGCGGCAAAAGCAGCTTCAAGATGTAAATATCACTCATATCACTCAGACCCTCGGACACATATCCCTCGTCTCACTCTGTTTTATCGCTATTTCCACCACCAGTGCTCTGTAGAAATTGCCAGTAGCATTCCGCCCCTTCAAACTTTTAACCATAACAGCTATCTCGCTGTCAATGCTCATCAGTATACTCTCAAGCCCACTTTCCGACGAACTCTAAAATATCATGATTCTTTCCTAAGCCGTAAAACTCGCTTATGGAATGCCCTTCCTAGCCCTTTATTTCCTAGTCATCATAACCTTCATACATTTAAAACCAACGTTCGTACAAAAAAATAATAATAATAATAAAGGATATTTTTTTTAGAGTTATACAAATTCAATATGAAATAAAATACTTAAAGCTAATGTTAATGTCTATGATATTAGTTTTATTTAATAGGTAATTGTATGCCATTAGCGTGTAAATATGATATTGGGCATATGCGCTCCACAGCTAGCTCGATTGAGACGAAATCGTGAAGTCCAATTTTCGACAACTTTATCGAGCAATAACACGGCGAATGTTGACTTCCGAATCGTTTAACGACGTCTCTGGTTTATCGGCATAGACTAGTGACTTCACATACCCCCAAAGAAAGTAATCTAAAGTTGTGAGATAACAGTATCGTGGAGGACAGTTCACAGGTCTATTACGCGAAATTATGCGCTCAGCAAATGTTTCCCGTGTGGCATGTTGCTGAAATCAAAGCTCTGTCACGTCAATGCCATTCAACTGAGGAACGAAGAAGTCAGAAATCATATCACTCATAGCACTTTCCATTGACGGTAACATTCTGGCCGGCATCCTCCTTAAAGGCATATGGGCCGATGATTCCACCAGCCCATAAAGCACATCCAACAGTGAGTTTTAATGGTTGTAAGGGCATCTCGACAAAGGCTTCTTGCTTTTCTCTACTCCAAATTTGGCAATTTTGCCAAAAATGGGCTTCATCAGAGAACAAAATTTTGCGTTGAAAATGAGGATCAAACTGAATCATGTTATCGGCTCATTCACCGAACCTACGACACGTATAATGGTCACGCGGTCTCAACTCTGCATCTGATAGCTTTTAAGCCAAAATCTTTCCATAAAATCTTCCGCAAAGTGGATGAGTATAGTTCCAATTGCTGTGCACAATGGCGAATCGACTCATTCGGATTCTCCTCAACACTGCGCTCTACAACGGCAATAACTTCCTCTGTTCGGGCTGTTTGCCATCTTTGGGAATGCGTATTATCCACTAGAGTGTACGTGGTGCGAAAACAATTCATCCTGTTCCGAATAACTTGCTCAGGTGGACGATTATGTCGACCGTAAATTGGACGTAGAGCACGATAAGTTTGCCGAACAGAACCGTGGTTTTCAAAATAAGTTTGCACAATTTGCACGCGTTGTTTTGGCGTTAATCTATTCATCGTAAATTGGCACAATCACAAATCAACTTTCAACTGTCAAATTGACAATTTGTAGAAACAGTGTTGCCAGTTTAAAAACCAAACGCAATACATATGGTATCTCAAAGGTTAGTAAAAGAAGAGGAAGAATCGTTCATGTCGATATTTGGCCTCCAGAAAGTTTGTTCTTTACAAAATATAAAATAGAAGAGTGGTTTGTATACAGGGTGACTTTGTCGAACTGTAACTTTTTAAAATGCTATAATTTTTTTATTTTTGATAAATTTTATTGTGCCAAAGCAAAAAATGTTGGAAAATACATCAATTTTCAAAATGTATCAGTAGTTTACAATATGTCCACTTTTGGCGCGAATAATGGCCTTAACACGGCCGAAGAAAGCATCGCACGCTGCAGGCAAGTGGCTCTGCGGTATTTTGGCCCATTCCCGGCGAAGTCCTTGTTTGAGGTGGTCCAAACTTTGGTATTTTTTAGTGCCAACCTTCGCCTTCAAAATACCCCAGACAGAGAAATCCAACGGAGTTGTATCCGGAGAATTTGCAATCCATTGTGTCGAAGAAATGAAGTGTGGAACATTGTTTTTTAACCAATCTTGGTTGACGCGCGCTTTGTGAGACGGTGCCGGGTCTGGTTGAAATGTCCACGGTCTCCGACCAAAATGATTGTTTGCCCAAGGCTTCAATACTGCCTCTAAGATAGTTTCACTGTATACGATCGCATTAATTTTGACACCACAGTCCAAAAATACGAGCGGAGAGCGACCATCAGCGGTTATGGCGGCCCAAACCATCACCGTAGGGGCTGCCTGTTTTCTGGTGGCCGTCCGAAGGGGTAAATTTTCGAAGGACCTCTCTGGCAAGTAAACTCGGTCATTTTGTTTGTTGAAATATTGCTCGATAACAAATGGGACTCATCGGGAAAAAACCAAATTCGGCAACTCACCACTTTCGCGCAGGCGTAGCAACTCCTTCGCTCTTTCGACTCTAACTTTTTTCTGTTGCGGTGTAAGATCGTGTGTTTTTTGGAACTTCAATGGCTTGAGCCCCAGCCTATTTTTCAGTATATATTGCATCCGTTCCAACGATATTTTGAGCTCACTAGCCATTTTTCTTCCACTTCGACGCGGATATCGCTCAATTCGAGCCTTCACATTCCGAACCATTTTTGCCGATGTTGCTGTTTTTTTATAACCATCTCCATGGTGCCAGTATCACGGTAACGAGCTATGGTTCGAGACACAAATGATTTATTCACGTTGTGATACTGGAGGGCTCTAACGATAGCTACTTGTGGTTTTCTAGCCAAATATAAAGCAATCACACTATCACGTTTGAATTCCATCGCGGATAAAATTTTTTCAACACAACTGAGACGCAAATCGTTTAAAAGGCTTGTAAATAATAAAATTATCTGTCATGTGTCAAAATTTGAGCTCACTGTCATGAACGGTTTGCAAATTATAGCAGTCTGAAGCCATGAACATGTGGAGACTACCATCAAAGCATGGATGTTCACTTTTATGGCAAGACATGAGAGTGGTCGAAAATCAGGGCATGAATTTGACACCTCGTGTATACTCGTATGTACGAGTAAGAGTATACATTTTCAGAATGTCGAGTAAAAAGGAGGAAATAATTATTCCTGCTGTTGCATGTTGTCGCATAAACATTTGCTCCGAGATGGGCTGTTATATCCCTTGTGTTATACATGTCCAAAACTATCTGCTCAAAGTGTAGTTGCCGTGGCCGTCACATTTTTTTTTTCATTTAAAGTCGAGACGTTTTGTTGGTTCAAGGTCAATTCTTTTTGCTGGAAGGACTCGATATGATAATAACTCTCTTTCCTTACCTTCAAATTAACATATGTATGTATGTATGTTCCTACTTGTAAATCTACGTAAATCCACGAGTACATACGATTGTGTTAAAAATTAGAACTTAACAGGAGCCGAGCTCATAAATCCCCTAAATAAAGCTTTTTATTGACTTATAACATTTTATAACCATTTCATAAAATGCTTTACTTTTCCTAAGATATGTATGTATGTATACACATGTAAATTATTAAGTTTGTACATTTTAAACACTTTCGGAGATGTAAAAGCTTCGTCTCACTTCGATACAAAAAGTAACCATACAGTCAATTATGAACTGGCTCTTGAGCAGTGGATATTTAGCTTTTTAGTTCCGAAATCGGTTTATAGAATTCCAATAGATTGTTTTTTGCGTAGATAAAAATGCAGTGCCGATAAGTACACGGTGGCTCAGTACATACTTATGTACTCGTATTATTTATAGTACGATTTTTTTGTGAAATAAAACATAATTACGAGTATATAAATCTCAGACATCTTTCTGTAGAAAATAGGCTTTTCCATCGGCAACACTTCTCGCATTGTTTGTTTCATCGTATCTAAATTAAAAAGTTTAGTTCGTTAAAAAAAAAGAACTTTTATTACTTAAAATACTAAATATAATAATAAACTGTCGCGCAAAAATAACAACGTATGAACGTCAGCGTAGGAATGACCGCCCGGGCCTTGGTGATTTCCTTTTTTATACAATAGTTGTTTTCGATGGAGATTTGTATGTGTTTGTTCAAGATAATGAGGTTGTATTGAAGAAATACGAAGGATCTTTGTTTGTTATCAGAAACACATTTCCTTGGAATTTTAGTTGAAGTAATGCAATGTTGCGTGTAAGTTCCAATACGACCAAAAATTGAGACAAAAAATACTATTCAACAATGTCACAAAGGTAGAAAAATGTTTGGTCGTTCGTCAAAAATATTAGAAATTCTGCCTCAGGGAGGATGAACGCTAATTTACAATGACATTCCAGCTGACAGCTCTTTGCGGCCAGCCCAACACTCCCAGATTGTGGTTTGCCTCTGCCTACACTTGAGTGCGTCGAATCTTCAATGGGACAAATCCACTTTCACACTCGTGGAGAAAGAGTTCTTAGCCCTTATCCTGTACACATGGGTCAAAATTGCTCAAACACGAAAAAATCCAGAACAAGCTACAGTATCAACATTAAAGAGATCTCGCTGCTACTTGTGCTCAAGTCGCTTCAACAGCACGAAATATTCAACAAAATGCTCAAAATGTGCAAGATAATCATGCATCAACTTGACCCATATTTTTTACCTGCCTGTGTGTCGCGATATTCATTATATTGAATAAAATTTCCCTTATTATATATTAGTACACATATAAAAAAAAATTAAAAACAACACATAAGGTATTAATATACTCGTATGTAAGATTGTTTACTTAGGTAACATAAACACTTTTGTTTTCTAGGAGTTAAAACTACTATATATATATTTACATTTACTTAAAATAACTGATACAATAAAATAAGAGTTTGTTGCAAGAATTGCCACGATGAGAAGCCGGAAAACAACTGCCCTCATCCTTCGAGTGCGTCCTTTTTATATCCTGTGACAGTGTTGCTGATTGCCCACAATTCGGCCATCCTGCGCTAGGCATTCGCCTCGAATGCCTCCAAAAGGTTGTCGTCGTCAAGCCTGGTCGGCCATGGCTTCATAAATTCAGCACACGTACTTGTATGTTTCGGACCCTCGTTGTAACTTCTTTTTGTGACATCGTAAGTGTTATTCGGCTTAACTTTCGTAACTTCATACAGCCCTAAGTACGTTGGCCTTAGTTTCAATCCACCTCCAAGCTGAGTCCTTTTGATGGCTACTACATCACCTTCCTTATATTTTGTGGCTGGCTTTCGTCGAAGATTATAACTTTTAATGTTCTCGTTTTGAGAATTTATTATTTGTTTCTTAGCACTTTTTCATAGCTCGTCCCTTTTATCGTTATAACTCGCGATTATTTCCTCCTCTATCAGCTCCTTTATGTGAAGGTATTCTTTGGTGCGCATTCTTATTCCGACAAGTACCTCAAATGGTGTCAAACTGGTACTTCGGTTAAAGGTTGAGTTGATGGTTTTCTGAA
This sequence comes from Volucella zonaria, assembly GCA_963966105.1. NCBI lineage: Eukaryota > Metazoa > Arthropoda > Insecta > Diptera > Syrphidae > Volucella > Volucella zonaria. The sequence goes on from OZ014534.1 coordinate 49,732,680, forward strand.
CGGATTCGACAAACTTGTACCACTTAGTTGGATCTTCGATACTCAGCTTAGACAACACGGATATGATGATGCTATTGAGGCGTTCGACCTGCCCATTTGCGCGTGGTAAACCGGTAGTGATTTTGATGTGTTTAATGTTCTCCAGTTTACAGTATTCTCGAAAATCATCCGAAGTAAAAGCGGATCCTCGATCTGAGATGATTTGAACCGGATTGCCAAATGTCATGCTTTGTGTCCGTAATTTGGCTATTACTTCTTTGGCTGATGTAGACTTCGTGGGATACAACCAACAGAACTTCGTGAAGGAGTCGATAACGACAAAGATATGGCAATACATTTTGCTTGTTGATTCCAAGGGACCAAGATGATCGACGTGGTATGTGTGGAGTGGGTCTTCTTCTTTATGTATTGGATGTAGTTCTCCTTCTTGTTTGCCTTGCTTTCTGTTTATTATGATGCATGGTATACAGTTAGCAATGAGTCTTCGTACTTTTTCATAAAGTTTGGGTATAAAATATTCTTTATTAATTAGCTCTATCGTTTTCTTAACGGCGAAGTGTCCTTTTTCGTGTGCGCGTCTTATTATTTCCATCTGCATGCCTCGTGGTATTACTAGCAGTTCGACGTCGTTTACCAACTTATACAGAACGTTCCCTTTCATAGAATATTCGTTGTAAGATGACTTTTTTTGAAGAATTTCTATAATGGTTATGAGGTCTTCGTCTTGCATTTGTAGTCGTTGTATTCTGGTAATTAAACTATCATCGTTGATTATCATTACTGCATGCCTGCTAAGAGCATCTACGTGTTTCATTTGTGAACCAGGTCTATGCTCAACGATGTAGTCATATTCTTGTAAAAATAATATCCAACGAGCAACTCTGGTACAGAGATCTTTTTTACCCAAAGTTTTAGCGAAGGCATTACAGTCGGTTATTAATTTAAAATGTAAACCAAGAAGATAGACTCTGAACTTTTTGAAGGCTTCTATTACAGCTAATATTTCGAGTTCATAGCTCGTGAATTTTCTTTCCTGTTCAGTGGTCTTCTTGCTCATGTAATATACGGGATGTAATTGACAATCTTCTGGTGATTTCTGGTGTAACACCGCGCCGTATCCATCGATAGAATCGTCCGTATGAACTTCTGTTTCGTAATTTTGATTGAATATATTAAGAACTGGTCTCTCGCTTAGAATTTTCTTAAGTGTGTTAAAAGAAACGACTTGCTCTTCCTTCATTTCAAACTTAGCGTTCTATTTTTTTAAGTCGGTTAACGGTTTTGCGATTATAGAAAAGTTTGGTATAAATTTTCGAAAATATCCTGCAAGACCAAGGAAGCTTTCTAACTGTTTAATGTTTTGCGGTATCTGATATTTTATTAGGGCTTGAATTTTCTCGGGTGACGGGGACACTTGTTGATTTTCTATAACATGTCCCAAGAACTGGATTTTTGTTTTCAGGAAGCTGCATTTCTTTAAATTAATATCTAGCCCATAGTCTCTGCAAAGTGTTAAAACTTCTTCTAAGTTTGATAGTGCTTCTTCTTCATTTTTGGCGGGTAAAATTACGGAATACTGAATTGACATGTCTTTGGAAAGTCCCTGGAGAATTCGAAAGTCCGAAAGGCACTTTTAAAAACTGATACTGTCCATTATGTGTTACAAAAGCGGTGTATTTTCGACTTGCTTTGCTAACAGGCACATGGAAAAAACCATTTTTTAAATCTAAGGTACTAAAAATCTTGGCGTTTTGTAAACGATCGAGCTGGTCTTCAATCAAAGGAAGAGGGAGAGGATCCCTTACTATTACTCGGTTAATTTTTCTGTAATCGACACAAAGCCTTAATGTACCATCTCGTTTTTTTACTAGTACGACTGGACTACAGAACTCAGAATCTGACTCTTCGATTATACCGTCTTTTAACCACTCTTCTACTTGATCGTCGACCACATGTCTTTCTTTGATTGGTAGTCTTCGTGGATTACATGTAATGACAGTTTCATCTTTCAATATTAAATGCATTACGACATTTGTTGTTTTGATCTTATTTGGGCGATAGTTTTGGATCAATTCAGTCACATGTTGCTTGGCGTAAATACTAGCAGTTTCTCCAATGTCAATTTCTTCGAGTTCTGATAAGGCATCTAACTTCATTATCGCGTGGATCTCATCATTGACTTCTTTTTTAACTTCTGGAAATATAGACCTTCTGGAATAATTCTTATTTCGGCTAGTCGACAAAACTCTTTTCCAACAACTATTTCAACATCTAAACAGTCGGATGGTATGACATGCAATATTAAATTAAATTTCTCGGAATCAATTTCGACTTCTTGTTCAAAATGGCCTAAAAGTTTTATTTTATTCTCATTTTTATTCCGCTCAAACCCGACAAGATAAAAATTGGATTGTGAAAGCTTCGGCATAACCAAATATTTACAGATTTTTTCGGTTATTATATTTAATTTGCTGCCTGTGTCAAATAGAGCTAACCACTTCCTATCTCCAATATTTACTTCCTTGTTCATTATGTCATCGTTAGAATGTTGCTTTTGGTATTGTCAACTTTTTTTGATATGCAATCTCTCGCAATGTGGCCAAACTTATTGCATTCGAAGCATTTGACACCCTTTTCTTTATCTCTGCAGTTTATGGATTTATGCCCTTTTACGCCACAATTAAAACACTGTATTTCGAATTTCTTTTCACTTTTAGCAAAATCTTTTTCAGGCTTTCTTATTTCATTTTTTGGTTCAGCTTTTTCTAGCTACGAGTAGCTCTAATATTTTTAGAACCGTACAAAATAACTTTATTTATATTCGAATCTGTTATTCCTATAAGAGCATCTTCTTCGACATTTCCCTGAGAGGCTATATCTTTCATATGCAGGAAATGCTCTTGGACATTTTCATCTTTTTGCTTTTTTCGCGCTATTTGCTGTTTTTCTAAATTCGTCGAATTATACCCCTTTCGCTTGATATAAAAAGTTTTGCTAACCCTCTTAATGATTTTTTCGCAAAACAAATTTTTGGAAGTCATCCCAATACATAATTGAAGCGATTTCTTCAAATTCACTTACCCACATTTCCACGGATATTTTCCAGTTTCCATCGAATGGTCTTATAGAGTCCTCTATGTCCCTGAAGTTGATCGCAAATCTGGAAATCGGCGGTATATTACTTTTAACAGCTGCTTGCATTCCTTTTTGCTCCTTTTTAATGATGTTTTTATTACTGTTTTGTCTAATTTCTTTCACCATCTGTATACGCTTTTTCTGTTGATTGAGTTGGTCCCCGTTGTTGTTTCCGTTCTGGGTTTTTTCCTTTTTCCCATCGCCGTCATCGTTGTTGTTGGTATCGTCGTCCTTACAATCGTCGTCGTCGTCATCATTATCCTCGTCGGCATCCTGGTCGGCATTTTTGTTGGCATCGTCGTCGTCGTTATCATTATCGTCGTCAACATCGTCGTCGTCGTCTTCACCGGCATTGCATGAACTAAGTAAACAACCCTTTCTTAAGTTATCAAATATGTGTTGGCTCACATCCTTTACGTCGTAATTGATCCCTAACGCGTTGCAAATCGTAATCAGGTCAGCTGCACACAGATGTTCATCGACGTACTTTTGCTTCTGTTTATACTCGTACCTCTCGTCGTTATTATCGAAGTCGAAACCTTGAAACAATCTGAGTCTTCTTCTGTTGGATCTGTCGCCGTCTTTTTCAAGTACATATTTGTGTAGAGTCATCACAATGTTTTTTTTTGCCGTATTTTAGAAACCCTTTTATCTCATTTATGTCTTCCAAGCACGTCATTTCGTATTATTAAAAAAAAACACAAAAACACTATTTCAATATTCTGGTTGAGTCCCCAAATTTCTAAGATTGTTTTCTTAGGTAACATAAACACTTTTGTTTTCTAGGGGTTAAAACTACTATATATATATTTGCATTTACTTAAAATAACTGATACAATAAAATAAAAGTTTGTTGCAAGAACTGCCACGAGGAGAAGCCGGAAAACAACTGCCCTCATCCTTCGAGTGCGTACTTTTTATATCCTGTGACAGTGTTGCTGATTGCCCACATATACTCGTATGTATATATTTTTTTATGAAAAAAAAAAAACAAAAACTTAAACCATTTCTATAAATTAAAAAAAACTTTTAAAAATTCATTTTTTCGTTATAAAAGTTATTTTTTAGAAAAACAATCATATTATGTATTATGTAAATACGAGGGCTATTCCAAAATCAATCTCCGATGTGTTACAATTCATTACATACGTGGCTTTCGGTGACGTGTTTCTGAATGTCGCAACTAGTACATTAATCTCTAATAGTATGCCAAGTTTCGACCGTTTTCGTTCAGTATTTTTCCAATAGTTAAATGTTAAAACATGGAGAATACAATTTTATTTCTCGCCGCCTGTGAGGTACGAAGTGTAATTCGTTTTCTGCAAGCCGAAGGAAATGGCGCAGCTCAAATTCATCGTTGGTTATGTGCTGTTTACGGCAATACAGTGATGAGTGATGGTTCGGTACGTGATAGGTGTAAACAATTTAAAAACGGACGCATAGATGTGCATAGTGAAGGAGGCCAAGGGCACAAATCGATCACGAATCAAGACGTGGTTCACCAAGTTGACCAATTTGTTCGAGAAAACAGGCGACAAGATTTTCCGAAATTTCTCGAACTACTCTATACAGAATCGTTTCTGAAAACTTGGGTTACTACAAGTTCTGTGCCCGTTGGGTCCCAAAACAGCTCACAGATGTCGCCAAGACCCAAAGTGTCAATTCAGGAAAAGCATTTCTCGAACGTTTAGAAATGGAAGGTGAAGAATTTTTACTGCAAATTGTGACTGGAGATGAGACTTGGGTCCAGTATGGACTCATACTCATTCCCCAAACAAGCCAACAAAATTCAAACAAACTTTTTCCTATCGAAAAATGATGTTTTTTGGGACAGTAAAGGCATATTGTTGACCGAGTTTATGGAACCTGGAAGCACAATAAATGCAGCGGTTTACTGTGAAACTCTACGTAAGTTCAGAAGAGCAATCCAGAACAAAAGATGAGGAATGCTTACCAAAGGTCTGGTACTTCTGCATAACAACGCACGACCACACACTGCTGCACACACAAAAACTTTAATGGAGGAGTTCAATTGGGATATTTTTGATCACCCTCCCTACAGTCCTGATTTGGCACCAGGTGATTATCACCTTTTCCCAAAATTGAAATCATCCATTGCATCTCAACATTTTGGAAGTAATGAGGAACTTATGAACGGTGTGAATCAATGCCTCAACGCACTGGCGGTGCCATTTTTTAAGGAGGGTATACAAAAGCTCGTCCTACGTTACCAAAAATGTATAGATTTAAACGGAGACTATGTAGAAAAATAATTTAGATGTTAATAAAACTATTTTGTGGAAAAAATTAATGTTTTTGGTTTTTTTAAAAAAATATTTTTCACTTCGGAGGTTGATTTTGGAATAGCCCTCGTAATATAAGGACATCTTACATACTTATATAGTATTAGGAACGGTTAAATAAAATTTAGCCAGAAACAGCTTTGGCAAATATCAATATTATGCTCTCGACAAATAACTTTATTGCATTTTTTGCATGATGCGTATGCCTTTCACCTTTTTAATAACTGCAGTAAGTACGTTTCTTCGCTACTGGCTCTCCGGTATCTTCGGTATTGTTTTGTGATGTAGAAGGCACATCTTTTGGCAACACATCAGCAATATTATCTCGCAGATATCTCTTCAAAGTAGGAGCTTCTAAACGCTTGTGCAGAAACGCTGATGACAGTCCCATGGTAAGGTTCTTCATATATTTCTTGCGATTTAAAGGTTTTTCACCCTTGCAAGAAATATTGTGACAGTAAATAATATTTTTGTTTTTTTTATTTATTATTTAAATTTTAAATTTACATCAATTTACCCGCAAAGAAAAGTGCTTATCTGCAGGGGGTTGTTAGCATTAGTTGGTTTTGAGGTGATTTAAACTAATATCTCAGTTTATTATAATTTTGGTGGGGGCCCCCATTTATTGGCTTAATACAAGGTTAATCTAACTTAAAAACTAACAGAAAGACTTAAGAGCTAGGGACCAAGGAAGTGATGGAAGAGATCTTGTTTGAGACGAGGAGTGCTCAGGTGGAAATGAAAAGGGAGAGGTTTGAGTTGACCTTTCGGAGCATTCGGGAGATTGGTTCGTTGGAGCCATAAGAGGTGCGGTGGACCGGTAGATAGAAGAGACGAGGACAACGTAGATTGCGGGGGTTGGTATTGAAGGAAATGGAGTTCAAAATGGATGCACAGTCGATGGAACCTGAGAGAAGACGATAAATGAAAGGAACGTCAGCAATATTCCTACGTTCTTCTAACGAATTCATATTTAGAAGTTTGAGGCGGTCCTGATACGGAGGTAAGATTAAAGGATCGTTCCATGGCAGGCCACGGAGAGCAAATCGGAGGAACCGACGTTGAATACCCTCGATTCGGGAAACATGAACCCGGTGAAAGGGGGACCAAGCTTGACTGGCATACTCAAGCTGGGTGCGAACAAAGGTAATATAGAGCGATCTGGTTACATACGGGTTGGAAAATTCCTTGGACCTCCGTTTAATAAAGCCAAGCCAAGTGATGAATTGGCTTTGAGGATCATCTTATCGATATGAGAACGGAAATTAAGTTCACAGTCAAATAATATGCCAAGGTCTTGAAAAGACTGAACCAGAGGAATTGGTTAACCGTGGAGGAAATAAAGTCGGGGAGGAGACGGGTTGCATTTACGTGAGAAGGTTATAGATTGACATTTGGCTATATTAAGTTCTAGGCAGTTTTTGAGGCTCCAGATTGAAAACCGATCAAGATATTCTTGATGAAAGGGCAGAGTCCTGGGGAGAGGAAATAGATTTAAAAAAATTTGTGTCGTCTGCATAAAGGGAGAGGGAGGAGTATTTAATGATACTCTCAACATCGTTGATAGTAAGAATGAAAAGAAGAGGGCCAAGATGACTGCCTTGTGGAATTCCAGATAAGGCCAGGTTTACCAGGTAAGAAGAAATCCATTTTAAAAAGAGAGGCTTAAAGCCGAGAGCAGACAATTTAAAAAGGATCAATTGATGGGATATCTTGTCAAACATTTTAGTGAAATTAGTTGCGATAACGTCGATTTCTTTGCCATTTTCTAAGGCTGAGAAAGCAAAAGACACAAATTCAACTAGGTTTGTGGTAGTTGATCTTCCTTTTAGAAAACCATATTGTCTGGGCGAAACAAAAGGCTTTCATTTGAAGCTTAACGCTTCGTATAAAATGCTTTCAAAGAGTTTGGGTATATGAGAGAGTTTAGCAATTGGACGATAACTGGTAACTTTATGCTTAGATCCCTTTTTGTGTATCGGGATTATAAAAGAGGTCTTCCAAATCTGGGGAAATTCACCCTGTGTAAGCGATAGACGAAAAAGGTAGGAAAGGGGTAGAGACAGGGTGGAAGAGCATTTCTTAAGAAACACGGCGGGGAGTCCGTCTGGGCCAGGTACAAATTCATCTTAAAGATTTAGTAACTTTTTTGCAATAACTGCAGGATCGAAATTTTGAGTGAGAAAGGGACAAATAGAGAAATTTGGTAGATCATTAAAGTAAGAGGGATCTGCTACGAAGGAGTTATTGGCAAATGATTGCTTGAAAAATGTAGCAAAAAAGTTGGCGATGGTAGGAGGATCACTTGAAGATTTGTTTTCGAAAGCGAAGGAGGATAACCATCAGTCTTACTCTTGCAATTGACAAATTGAAAAAAAGACTTGGGGTCATTTATGAGATTGGTTTGCGCACTAATTAGGTAGCGCTGATAGAGAGAGTTATAGAGTTCAATGAAATGAAGATGTGTACCTAGATAATTTGAATAGAAGAGTGGGTGCGAAGGAATACCGCCCATAACTTTTGTTTCGTAGAGAGTGAAGTTTACGATTATACCAATGAGAGGATGTAGAAGAAGTTTCATGGCGGGAGTAAGGCACATAAAGGGAGATGAATTTGAATATTTCTCTGTAAAAAATGGAGAGAGCATCAACCAGAGATAGATTGGTAAAGAAGCGCTGCGTAGATAGGTATTAATTTTACGCAAATTAGCTTTGTGAAAATTGTAAGAAAATAGAACTGCGTTGGGATGCGACTGAAGGGGAGAGTTGTGGAAAAATGAGAGAAAAAGTGGAGGATAAAAGTTATCAATAGTTGAAAGAGATAGGGGACAACACGATACTGAGGAGTTGATGGGATCAGTTGTGAAGATAAGGTCTAATTGCCTTTCCATATAGTTGGAAACGCCACTGACTTGGCATAGACTAGAGTCTGTTAGCCGATATAAGAATAGGCATTCCTTAGTAGAAATAGGATTGGAAGCGATGAAAAAAGATAGGTCTGCAGATGGAGTCCACTTCAGCTGAGGCAGATTAAAATCGCCGAAGATAATGATATCATCAAGCGAGTCTGATAAGTCGATCAAATTGTCAATTGCTGCATAAAAGAATAGCATTATTACTTTATGTAGATATACAATTAACTAAATTTATTATTGGTGACTATTCTACTTCACAAAGTACATCGAAATAAATAATTTTTTTAATTCTTTTTTTCGTTTTCTAAGGTTAGGAATGTATTTCAAAGATTGAGGAAGTTTGTTCATAAGCATTGGAATAGTACAGCGTAGTTCTCGTTTTCCATAGATGTTGAATGTTTCTGGTACTTCTAGCATTCCTTGGGCTCGTCTTCTGGTGTTTTGAGTATGACATATAGGTTGCAGAAATCTCTGATCCTCCATGTAGTGTATGAGTGTTGTCATCTGAAATATTGCGTTGGCATCTAAAAATGTGTAAGCATGTCTAAAAACTTTGAATAGACAATGTTGAAGATTCCATATCTTATCAATATGCGTTTTCGCCGCGATTCCCCAGGCCAGAATCCCATATCACTTCAAAATGGGAATATCTTTTAAGGTATGCAAAGAGCGTGCTCTTAATTTGAAGACGTAGGGTATTTATATGCTCTCGCCATAATAGGTGTTCATCTATAATTATCCCGAGGTATTTCATGCTTTTAACTACTTCAATTTCTTTATAGTTGGCCGACAATGGGCAGTGTTCGTTTCGGTGATATATTTGAACAATATCTTCTCGCTTAGAGAGGGTGCGTATGTGTATTACTATTGTCTTGGTCGCATTTATTAGAAGGCCATTTAGAGACGGTGTTAAATTCTTCTTGCAATATTTCCACCGCAGCGTTTAAACATTTGTGTTTTACCACAATTGCTATGTCATCAGCGTAGGAATATTCAGTACTTTTTTTGAATAGGCGCAAGAGTTCGTTTGTATAGAGGATACGGTACACCGTATTCACCTGATTTTTACTGAGGCTTTCGATTAGCCTTTCATGCATTAGTATATCGAACTTTTTACTGAAATCGATAAATAGCACGAGAACATGGTGATTTCTGTTCAGGCCGGCATTAACAGTATTGGTAAACTCGCCTAGTAACATTCCAGTAGTTTTATTTTTCTGAAAACCGTATTGGTTTGGATGTAGTATTTGGTGCTTGGTTATAAAATTGTTAAGTCAATTAACAACTACCTCCTCCATACACTTTTCAACAACCGACAAAATTGCGATTGTAGTTTTCAGTATTATTTTTGGTTCCTCCCCTGTATATTGGTCGAATAATGGATGTTTTCATCAGCCTTGGAACAATACATTGATTTATGCTTTGGTTAACGATTGTCTTTATAATAGGAGTGTATCTGCATTTATTTTTAAATCAATTGGTCGAATGTTATCGGCTCCAGGACATTTATTGCAGTTCAATTGATACATCATTTTATAAATTTGCGCTGAGGTTGCTTCTTCTACTTTGCTGTAGTTCCCAGTTTTCATGGTTTGATGTTCTTACATTACACATGGAATTGCTCCGCAAATTTCTTGGCCGTTTCGTTCAAGTCGTCGTCGTTACCCGTGAAATTGTTTTTAATAGTATTAACTATATTCCATGTTTTTCTTGGGTCATTTTTATCGTTTACGTATTGTTGCTTATAAAAAGTAGCTTTTATATTTTGTATGTTTTTATTAACAATATTTCGAAAGTTCTTGTACTGGATTTCATATAAGTATTTATGTAGGCCATATTTATCATTCCATACAATAAGGCCGTAGGCCATCTGTTTGTTTTTCGGCTACAAGACATCAGAGAACACATTGGGTCTAGTGTGTCCATTCCGCCCTTGGTTTGATTATAATACGTAATCATTTCCGGTTTACCGGTAGCTCCGTTGATAGTAGCATCGTCATCACAAGATGATAGTAAGTATACCATCTTAGATGGCTTTGGTTTATGGGGAACAAGAGTCAAAGGTCCGTCAAAACAAAACATCGATGTCCCCACTGCCCTAGAGCGACTGTTTTTAAGTTCTTCCGGAATCTCGCGTTTGTTTGATCGCATGGTTCCGACAATGGTTAATTTATACCGCTCTTGCAGCAAGCTTTTGACCAAAGGGACAGAGGTTAACCCATTGTCACATGTAATATTACGACAACTACCATGCACAGGCTTCGATAACTCCTTCACGTAGTATTCACCGTAGTATTCACCGAGGGGTACACCGTTTGTCTCAATTGCTCTTCCTAAATAAGGCATTCCATGGTACTTTGTACCATTATCACACATCATGAGTATTTTTACACCGTATTTACTTGGCTTGTTGGGAATATATGTACATTCTGAATGGACACCGCCCTCTAAAGCCAAGTAACTGTTCATTTATGGTCAAATGGGCCCGTGGAATGTAATTATGAATGCATTGGTACGAGGGGCGTTCAATATATTCTCGGTATCGATATGAAGGAAAATGCGAATTCAATTTAAATTGTTTTTATTTTTCAATATAATCTCCCCTAACATCAATGCATTTGTTACATCTTGAGATAAGCTTTTTTAAACCCTCAAAAAAATAAATTTTCTCTTTCTCTGCAAAATACCGACTTGAGTTCTTCATCATCCGAAAATCTTTTTCCACGAAGACATTTTTTCAAATCCGGAAACAGGAAATAATCACTAGGGGCAAGGTCTGGACTATAGGGTGGGTGTTGGATTTCTTCGAAACCACAATCTCGCGCAGCAGCCTTGGAAACTCGCGCCGTGTGAACAGGAGCGTTGTCATGAAGAAGCAACACACCCGCTGCGAGTTTACCCCGTCTTTTCTTTTTAATTTCCTCCCGCAAATTATGCAAAGTGGAAGCGTAGGATGTGGCGTTGATGGTTTCACCTTTTTTTTGTACTCAATGAGCAAGATTCCCTTTGAGTCCCAAAAAACTGTGGCCATGAGCTTCCCGGCAGACGGAGTGACTTTGAACTTCTTCGGGGGGTCCTTTTTTGTTCCTTTTTTATGCCACTGCATGGACTCTTGTTTGCTTTCAGGGTCATAGTGGTGGACCCATGTTTCGTCCCCAGTAACAATTCGATCCATAACACCGTCCGCGTTCTCACTACACATCTCCAAAAGCTCTCTACAGCATGCGATTCTCACTTTTTTCTGAGGCGCTGTGAGCATTCGTGGCACCTACCTTGCACTGACCTTTGAAAGGTTAAGATGGTCATGATGAATGGTGTGAATGGTACCAATTGAAAGCTTGGTGATCTCTGCCATCATTTTCACCTTTATTCGGGCATCCTCAAGAACAAGTTTTTCGACTTCTTTGATGCTTTCTCCCGTACAAGCAGTAGCCGGGGCGCCGGAACGGGGGTCGTCTTCAATGCTATCTCTGCCTCTCTTGAACTCACTTGACCACTTTTGCACAGTTGATAATGAAGGTGCGGAACCCTGGTAAACAGCCACCATCTCTTCATGAATAGTTTTTTGACTTTTTCCTTGCTTAGTGAGAAATTTAATTACAGCGCGATGCTCAATTTTCACCATCATCGTCTCAGTTGCCATTATGATTCGGTTTAACTAGAGATAAAACGCGAATTAATAATCACATTTATATGAAATTGTACATGAATGCACTAAAATAATAGTATTACTTGATAAATAAGTCAATCTATATATACAACCACGGCTTCACCCCGATACCGAGAATGTGTTGAACGCCCCTCGTAGATAAAGAGATCCTATACTTTTCGGATAGGAATGAAAACATCTGTTTTTCGAAGTGTGGGCCGTATATTTTTGTCACCCATTCTTAGACATCGTATTAAAAAATCAAACCGATCACGACTCATCATAGAGATGTAAATCGTTGACGAAGACCGATCAAAGAGCTCATCTGTGGACATATGATTATCTTTTCTTCCTGCTGCCAAATAAGGCTCGGATTTTATCTTCATTCGTGTCACGAAATGTAGCACCTTTCATAGAATCACGTCTTTTCAGTGATATTTCGGCATTAGTCCATTTAACGATTTCCATAGTAATCTCATCAGTAAAAAACTGTTTGAAGCATAAAACGGGGTCATATATGTGGGATAGGCAGCGGTAGCGGTAGAGAACAACAGTGCATACATAGTGCACGACAGATAGACCGACGACACACAGATCGAGACAAACAAGCCAGAGTCGACCGTCACCTTTTTAAAAATCCAGCAAGCAAGTAGAGTAGTATTTGAGTATTATTTGAACCATTGTGCTGGCCGGTCGCTTTTTGTCTTTACCTTTAAATAAATATGAAGTATAGCAATAAAAAGTCGATAGTGTTTTCATTGGGATTGAAATCCCCCACATATATATTACGGCTAGTACGCGTCGGATCTCTTTGAGATCTAACAATATTAAGTCTTGTAACACGACTACGCCTCATGGGTTTGGTAGTCGACCAACAATGTTTATTCTTACCTCTAATAGTCGTCTGTGGCAAAACTAAGATTCTATTAGAGACCGATGTAGAAGCTGGCTTTTCGACTGTACTTTCTTCTTGCAACGTTTCATTTCCGCTTGGCGGTTCATGATCTTCTCGAATTTCATCTAAAAAACCATCTTCTATGTCGGTCTGGACGTCATCTTCCATTTCGTGGTCTGATACTTCACTATCAGTATCCTCACAGGGAAGCTCATAATCGCTTTGTAAAAAAAACTGCCAGTATAGAGTCTTCGGACAAATTCCTATTCTCCATTTTATTATATTTTAGTAACGATAACTATTAAACAAAATCAAAAGTAAAAACAAAATATCAATCATAAAAAAAACGATAAATCGAAAAAAACTATCACACACATTAAAGTCTTAAAAGTCACGTAAAAGATAATCATGCATCATTTTGACTCACATAGGTGTTATATTTTAAAATCGGTGACACTTACCTCAATGATGCGTGCGCCTCATGGAAGCTCTCAGCGACGATTGACGGATTCGCGCTTTTAAGAGAGAGAGAGAGAGCAGTATTTCAAAAACACATGCGTCAATTTGACGCAGACTATCTTTCTAGGGTTAAAGCTCTTAACATTCACAAATCCACTCGTCCAGGTGGTATACCTCCCCTCCTTTTGAAAAGGTGTTCTTCCATGCGTAAGCTTTTCCATCAGTCCTACTCTTTAGGACTCTTTCCAAGCAGATTGAAAACGGCATTTGTCTAACCCGTCCCTAAAAAAGGCAAATCTTCCTCTCTCTCTTCCTACAGACCCATTGCATTTACGTCCCTTCTTTCCAAGGTCATGGAAGCGCTGATAAACCGTCAGCTTATGAAATATCTCGAAACACGAAAGCTTCTCAATGACCGACAGTACGTCGTTCGTAGGAACAGGTCCAATGGTGATTTAAATTCATATTTCCAAAGTATTTGGCAGAGTTGCGAAATAATGCTGCGAAATATCTAGGTTTTCTCAAGTGTTGTAAGAAATATTTCTTCCCCTCTGATCTGGCCTCAATATATAAAGCATTCATCCACCCAAAATTCGAGTACAATTCCCACATCTGGTCAAGTGCTCCCAAAACATCTTTGTACCTGCTAGATAGGATTCAAAACCGTGCGATAAAACTCATAGGTGATACTAATATCAGTCAGTCAATTGACACCCTCGAACACCGATGTAATGTCTCCTGTCTCACTTTGTTTTATCGCTATTTCCACGTCCATCGAATTTGCCAAGAGTATTCCGGTCCTTCAAACTTTCAACCGTAACACCCGTCTCGCTATGAGTGCTCATCAATATACCCTCAAGCCCACTTTCGGACGTTCTCTATATTATCGTGATTCGTTCATAAGCCGTACAACTCGCTCATGGAATTCCCTGTCGAACTCTCTATTTTCTGGTCGTTGTAACTTGTAAACATTTAAGACCAATGTACATCGGTACCTCTCTTTTCTTCCTCCCTAAATTTCCTTCGCACGCGCTGTGTACAAACATTTTAAGGGTACACAAATCTCTTGAGCGCGCGCTAATTATAAAAAAAAAGAAGAAAATTCAGGTGCACCGTAAAAATCACGTAGTGCGCGGAACGTATCTCGAACTGTGCACTCATTTTGACAGTAACTTTTAATAAATTGCTCATGTTGCTCAACACTGTAATTTTCTATGATGATTTGCCCAACATTAAGTACTACCAGGTGCGGCAAGATAAATTTTTTATTTTGAATGAGTACTTTGATGCTGATGGGAGTCCCATGCGGCTGTGCGTAGTCTTGTTCGAAACAGAGTTCGAGATCCTAAAATTTTGTTAACTTGTGTTTCAGTCGTCATCATGCGTTGGAGTAACGAATAGCGTGCGTTTGCCTTAGAGTCCTATTTTCCAACGGCGTTCGATGGTTTTAACCCAGCGCTTTAATATTCTCCCATTGGGTTCTGTCCCGGACGGGAACTCAATTTTTTCCTGGGACACACCGTTCAAGGAACTGGTGCTGTTCACCAAAAGAAGACGCACGTCCCATCAGAACACCTAAGAGCATCGAAGCAGTAAGGCTTGCAGTTTTATGATCCCCCGGCACGGAAACATGTGTCTGCTCTTGATGAAATGGACTTGGGGGACATATGATTTCAGCAGGATGGAGCAATATTGCGAGAGCACTTTCCAGGGCGCCGCGCCGTATCTCACTGAGGGGTGATTTGCAGTGGCCGGACGTTCACGCATTTTGCCCCCTTGTAACTTCTTTTTGTGGGGGTATTTGAGATCCTGTGTGTATACCCACCGCGCACAACCTCGGGACGATCTGAAAAGAAACATGCAGGAAGAAATGATCAACATACCCATCAATATGCTGGAGAGAGTGATAACAAGCAGTAGAATTCGCTTCAACCGGTATATCGACAATGGGAGGCGTCACTTAACCAATATGATTTTTAAAACAACGTAAACCACAACTTTAAATGTTTACCTTTTACTGCACATTAAGAGGGTATATCTTCGGATTTTGATTCCATCTCCGATACCATCTCCTTTGTCTTTCGACTCGGAAATCATTTTTATCCTCTTTGTTTGCCTTATAAATTACCTTATTAGACAATTGGTTAGTAAACAGTTCAACAACTTGTTGAGTACAATAGACAACGCTTCTCTCATCTGCACATACGATGATGTTAACCCAGCCTTGATACTAACCCGGGCTAACGTTGGTAATAACAGTAGCGGCAAATTGCCAAAACCTTTTCTAATTGCTTATCCCTTAACATCTCGTTAATGGGATCGACACCAAGAGGACATTAGAAATGCCGCAACTGATGTGACCGATGGGACACTTTAAACAGTTCCAATTAAAGACGCATCGGTCTCTGTAACATCGCGTACAAGATCTTGTCTTTATTGGCCTCTATCACTGTCCTTTATATTCAGTTAGTCCACAATTGACCAAATTTTCACACGACGGGAAACGATACCCACCACGGCATGTTCGATGTCAAGGCCGCATATCGAAGCTCATCAATAGAGAAAGATCCCTGTTCTCTAAATGTCGGAAGCAATCTTACAGGGACCTTTGATATAAAAATAGAATTTAGTCAAGGCGAAGCGCTGTCATTTGATGTCTTCAACTTCACACTTGAGAAAATTGTGCGCAACTCGTAAACCAACGCTAGACGTCAGAAAATTGTGCTCTGTCTCCTGAAATGGCTTGGACCCATGGTTCGTAGCGGTTCCATCCGAACATTCTTCGAGTCCTACTCGGAGGAACACTACAATAGAGGAAAACCTTGTTGCAGATGACACGCACAGGCCCAGTCACAGGTGGCGCAAAATTAATCACTCTATCGGAAGATGGTATAATATTTGCAAATGGCGTCGTACGTCAATCATATTTGATATGGAGCGCTATACTCCGGAAGCGCGTGGAATAATTGTGTCGATGTTTTTGACCAATAATCGGTCGGTGGTGTTAGAGCAGCGTGAATTTCGACGTCGATTTCGTAATCGTGTTGCAAACATTCCAGCACTTAGCTATTTTACTCGAACAGAGTGGAAGCACAGGAGACCAATTGGGCATCACCAGACGGACCCTACAGCGAATTTTAGTGAAAGACTTACGCATGTTCCCATAAAAAGTGCAAACAGTGTATCAGTTAATGCCTCCTGACCGTCAGTCGCTTGTGAATTACTGTAAAGCCATCCTCAATTGCAACAACGAAGGGGATGATTTTGTGCCTAAAATCATCAAGAGCGACGAGGCGTATTTCCACTTAAGCGGTTACGTCGATAAGCAAAATCTTCGTTTCTGGGTCACTGAAAATCCGCGTGTTATGCACGAAAAGCCATTACATCCACTCAAAGCCACTGCGTGGTGCGGCATTTACGCGGGAGAAGTGTTTTTTTTGAGGACGCCATCGGCAATACGGTCACTGTTATTGGCGGACGCTACAGGCCTATGATAAATGACTTCTTGCTGCCGTAATTAGATGAGCGTGGCTTGGTGAACATGTGGTTTCAACAAGGCGGTGCAACCGCACACACAGCACCAGCCACAATGGATATTGTGAAGGAAGCGTTTCCTGGTCGCGTAATCTTCCGTTTTGGCAATTTGGCATGGCCAGCAAGATTGCCCGATTTAACCATCCCAGACATCTTTCTTTGGGGCTATTTGGAGTCGCGGGCTTATGACAACAGCCTTAGACAATCGCAGGCCTTAAGGAGAGTATTCGATAGGAATGCGAAAAGCTGTTATCCTCGGAAATCTTGCGGAAAGTCATGGAAAATGCTACAAAACGGGCACAAATATGTATCAACACTGGCGGATATCATCTTTTCCACTTAACAGGAACAATTGTAAAGGTCCAAATAAACATTTCCATCGCTCAAAATCTTGTTTTTTTTTGTTTAGTAAAAAAGTAATTCAAAAACAGAATTGGATGATTAATTTTGCATCATCTTGTATAACTGAAATGGACCTTTATCATTTCCGAGTGTATAGCTGGAGTCTGTTGGCCAGCGACCGTGTTTACTAGAGAAGTTTAATTGTTGAAGTCCAGTTCCACCCCGAATTACGAGTATAGCGCAATTTAATCATACAGATACGCGTTACTTATTTCAAGAGTTAAACAAAAGAAGCCCTATGAAGCCGGGGGTATTTCTATGATTTGAAAAATTGTCTCACTGCCTAGCTGCACATTCTTGCATGCACTATCACAGTTTTTTCAATTTGACATTTTATTTAAATTTATCTTGAATCAGTGTCACATAATCAAAAATAAGAAAAGCTCCCAGTCCCCTGCTATAATCCGCATTTAAATCGAAAATAAACGCTTGTACTTTACGGGGTACAGAGAAAGCAAGACGATTATTTATTTATTTATTTATGCAAGAAAGTTCGAGGCTTATTTGAACTTATTTCGAGCTTTCAGTTGTAATTTTAGTCGACCTAAATTGTCAAAATGTATAATGTACGCTCCGAATGCTTAATAAACGTTTCCGTTTGTCTTTGGGCCTACAAAGTTCAAGAATACAACGATGACGCATAATTAACTATTTTTATCACAACAACAAAAAAGTCAAAAATAAAGTTGGCTATGTCTAAGCCTTTTTGGAACACAGGAAGCTTTCATAGATTTTTCCCGAAAACAACTTTTCAAAACGTTTGCCTTTTCAAGCTTTCTTAATTGATTTATGCAGATGTAGACGAGTTCTATCTAGGGCTTGTGTTTAATGGAGCAAATAGCTTATAACGGATTTACAATGCACATACCTATTAATTTATTTGTGAGCTTTTCGATTATCAAAAGCTGTCTGAATGAGGGGGACACCTGTGAGCACTTTTAAAAGTCTCTCATTAACTTTAAGTGCTTTAAGCTTACCATTGTATTTGGCTTCTCCTTAAAGCTTTCAAGTGCACTTGGGCTTATCTGAGAAAGTTTTTCGAAGAAATGAATTTATGAACGATCTAAAGTATACATAAAAGCTTCAAATGAAACAGTTAGCAGCTTTGTTCGACTGAGTTTATAGCCTCGGTGGCGCAGTAGGCAGCGCGTAAGTCTCATAATCTTAAGGTCGTGAGTTCGAGCCTCACCCGGGGCATTGCTTTTTGTTTGTTATTTGCTTTTTTTTACTCACACTTGTCAGCGGGTGTTTTGATAATAAAAATCCACAGCCTCCACGTAAGTTACATCATAAAAAAACAATTAATGTCGATGATTGTCTTATTAGTCGACTAATAGAACTTAGAAGCCATAAACCTCAAGGACTTACCGTAAATTTGCCATAAAAAAATCCAATTGGTGATCGTAAACATATCAAGATTAATGAGAGAGGACAATAAAATGAAAAAAAAGTATGTTCATGGTCAAAAGTGCAATTTTGTTGCATGCATTCGGATACGAGTACTCATAGTCATTCTCGTATTCGTGGTCGCCGACATACAATGTTTAACAACAAACGTCTGTCGATTAGCAGTTGTTTATTGAGTCTGCAACAAGACTCGTTTACAACAAAACTACAAGACGCAAGAGTTTTTCAAGAAAACAAAGAGTGCGGCCCACCCACCCACAACAATATGTGGCACAGCAGGGAGGCCGAGGCAATAATCTTAATTGCTTGTTCCAATTTTTATTTCTTTTATTATCATTGCCTACAGAGTGGAGTGTGTAATGATTTATCTATTTCTATCTTACAGATACAACACAAAGAAAGAAACATGCCAAGAATACTTTCAATAGGTCTCAACTTTAGCAGCAGTTACTTGCCACTTACCACTTGCCACTGTTTGATTTGCATGTGAGACAGGGTGGCACTCAGTTAGTGTGAAATGTGACAAATTTGCAACAATCTACTCGATCAAGCTACACTCTAGTGAGTCTTGAATCATTCGGTTTGGATGGAATCAATTGGCTCAAATGCGACCGCCAATTAGTTCGCTTAGCTTGCCGGTTTTTGCTGTATCTTTTGTTTTTTTTTTTGTTCGTTTTGCATTTTTAATTAGAAAAAAAGATTCTAAGTGGAATCAACAGACAGAGAGTGTTTAACAAATGAGCTTTTGAATTCATTATGCAATTAAGTTGTTTAAAACTCATTCCAGGTCATTCGGTTACGTGAGTTTTAATTGAATAAATTGAGTGCGGACGACTTTCTTTGGTCTTTCGCCGAAAGTGTCACATACAATGTCTTGATTTGACGAGTAGTAGTCGGTCTGGAGGCGGACGGAAGACTCGGCCAAGGCAAAAGACATGATTTAATGTGCATTCAGTATTGCTCTGGTCTTATACGTATTCGTACCTGGTTTTGGCATCGAAACCTCAGCCCAATATATAGAAAAAGCGAAGCAAACGGAACGGATACCAGCCAGTAAATCTTTTTATTAGTTGTTGCTTTTAAGGCTTGGAAACCATGGTGCGAATTCTTAACCTGCACCCTGACACCTCGACCTTAGCATGGGGTTCGCTTCACCTACTACCATGAGTATGTGCAGGCGAACTCAACGTCATGATAAGAGGATGGGCAGTGTTAGTCCTAGTCTTTGTCACCGCGTCTGCCTATTTCCTTTATGAGTCAAGTACTACGAAACCACCGCAGGCTTCAGCCGAACTCACCAAATTACCCTTAAAATGTTTGCGCACACCGTGGGTTGATGAAAGTTAGGGAGGAAATACGAGAGATACTACCGATGTATGTACGTTGGTTTTAAATGTTTGCAAGTTGCAATGACTAGAAAATAAAGGGCTCGATTTGGCATTCCATAAGTGAGCACGTCCGAAAGTAGGCTTGAGGCTATACTGATGAGCATTAACATCGAGACGGGTATTACGGTTGAAGGTTAGAGGTTGAAGGAAGGACTGGTGGTGAAAATAGCAATAGAACAAGGTGAGGCAAGAGACTTTTTATCGCACGCTTTTGAATCTTATTTGTCAGGTTTTAGAAGCACTTGACCAGATGTGGTCATTGTACTCCAATTTTGGGCCTTATATATTGAAGACAGAACAGAGGAGATGAAGCATTTCATATATCGTCTGAGAAAACGTAGGCATTCCGCAGTATTTTTGACGATATCGAATGTGTGGGCGTTCCGACGGAGATTGTCGTGTGTTAATGATAGAGGAAAGTTTTTGGGTTTCGACAACGCAAAGACCATTCATGGATAATGACTGGGCTCTTAAATTTCGCTTTAACGACAGCAGACAGTATTGTGTTTTGGAAGGATTGAATTCCACTCTGCTGGTGGTTCCTCATCCTTAGCACACACTGCCATTCCAGTTCTACAGCCCAACAGCAGGGACTTGAATCCGAAAACGAAAAAACAGAGATTACGCCAGCAAAGAGTGTCGGAGGCAGAATAGAGCCCAGGGGTACACCAGCATTTATTTTGTGAATATGAGACTTGAAACCATCCAAAACCACTTGAAGTGAACTTTCCGAAAGGTGATTTCTAATCCACTGAAGAAGAGACTGATCGATCCCAAATGCATAAAAAAGAGCCAGATGCCAAGCTCTGTCAAATGCCTTAGAACATATCTTGCTTTCGCCAAATTGATGTACGCCTTCGTTCCACTTTTTGGTGAGACATGCCATCAAATCACTAGTGGACGTGTTGCTACAAAAACCGTACTGCCGGTCATTAAGAAGTTTTTGTGTTTCGGGATATTTCATGAGCTGACGGTTTACCAGCGTTTGGAAAGAAGGGACGTAAGTGCAATGGGTCTGTAGGAGGAGAAAGAGGGACGGGCTGGACAAATGCTGTCTTCCATCTTCTCGGAAAGAGTCCTAAAGAGTAGGATTAGAGAAAAAACTTACGCTGTGGTTTTGCTAGCGAGGAATGACACCTCTTCAGAAGAAGGGGAGATATGCCATCTGGACCTGCGGATTTTGGGATGTTAAGATCTGTGAGTACTCTTGCTACTACACGAGGGCGAAAGTGGATTTGCCTCGATGCACTCATGTGTAGGCGGATACAATCTGGAAGTGTTGAGCTGGCCGCAAAGTGTATAGCAACCAGATTAGCCTTGCCCAAAGGGCTGACAACTGGAATGTCGTTATAAATGAGCGTTCGGATGGAGGATGTTTTGACGAACGACCAAAGTTTTTACTATCTTTGGGACATTGTTGTATTTTAAGTCTCAGTTTTTGGTAGTGCTGAAATTTAACTAGCTTAAGAAAGGTATTATAGTCATCCCTGGCTTCTTTGAACTTTTTTCAGGTTTTCTCTGTGGAGTTGGTTTTGCAGGAACGAACCGAGACAGCCTCTTTACAGCTAGAGTTGCACGACGATGAGGGATATAGGATCTCATTCCAATGAGAATAGTGTCTGCAGTGGGTATTAAGGATACATAACGATCAGTTAAAATTGCTAAAGTTGTTAAATGTGCTCCAATTGGCTGTCTCGCATTGTCACACGGTTCTTTTAGGTCTTTTTCTAATTGTGTAGTCAGTGCACGAAAAATTGTGTAAGCCCCCACCCGAAGTAAGATACCACAATTTGTAGCTAACCTGAACGTAAATTGTTGGGTATTGGACCTGATTTCAGGCAAATGGGACTCATTGTAAATTATTAGGCCAATGGCCATAATATTTTTGAGGGCCAAAGAGGTGATCGTTTCCGGAAAGACAGCAAGTATTTCATTTTACTTTATCTAACAGGTAGAATAACGAGATAACCAGCTGGAAAGAACTATTGCATGCTTTCATGCAAGGCCATTCATCGAATTCCGAAATAATTGCAAAGTTTCGACTTTGTGGAAGAGGAGAAATCGGAGAAAACCAACAGGAAACACTTTAAGCTTTGGAGAGAGTCCAGGAAGTTGCTCAAAATCCGAACATTATCATCACTAAATATTTTGGAACTTATGCGTTCTGCCAGGCAAAACTCCTGCAGATTACCTGTTCCATTTTGGAGCGTAGACCTGCTATGACCTCGTAAGGAAACAGAAAACTTTTAAAAAATTCACTCGGCACATTGACTGCAATGGCTGTCACATTTCGTAGCCAGTAATGTCTCCGTGGGGCCGTGGCTATCAAATGTGATACACAGATGTGTATTCAAATGATGCTCTGGCATTCGATCAAGCTATCTTTCAAGTGATGAATTTTTGATCGGATGTGTTCTGGTCAAGATGAAACTGTGGGAATACTTAGAAGCTCAGCCACTAGTTTTTCTCTAAATGCACATTTTGTTGTGGCTTGCATTTTTGTAAGCTATCCAAGCCTTTACAACTGAAACTCCTAGTAACAGCTCAATCCCTAGTTTCCGATATCACTTTACTACCTTTTTAAGGGTTGTGGCATATGAACCCATTTGATCTGACAAATTAATTCCAGATTTGCCTTTGTTGTTGAGGCTTTGTTGGCTAGTATTGTGTACTCGTATTTCGTCTTTGTCTTGGGACTTTAGGTGGATTGGAGTTTATGGCGGGCTGCATGTTTACTTGTTGGATCTGCGGCGTTCGTCTATTCGAAAAAGGTACCAAAACCGGTGCGTGTTTAGTAGAGAGTATACTTACATCTCTGGTATGCTTCCATTTGAAAACAACGATTCCTTCATTATCTTTTCAATTTCAATTTTTTCAATTTTCAATTTTCAATTTTCAATTTTCAAGTTTATTATTTTCATTTAAAATCAACTTAAGATTATTACAAAGTTAAAGCTATAGTTTAAAATAAAGCGGAAAATAATAGTAATCAATCCGTAACTTAAAGTTAGTGTGGAAAGATACCGAATTAATAATAATATAAAGATACAATAATTGATGTGGGGGTGCATCGATTAATTGAAATTCAAAATTTAAGGAATTATTCAAATAATATAATACATAAATTCAAAATTCATTAAATGTAAATTCAAATATAAATTCATTGATTCATAAATTCAATCATTAACAAGTCTAAAATAAAAATTAAGAATCTGACACAAAAAATACGGGAACGACTTGTGCTGAATGTTTAAGGTAGCAGATTAACAAAGTAATGATTCAAGGAAGTCGTAGTTGAGTGTAAATAACCAGTCTTTTACGCGTTTTAGGGATGAATTAAATCGTAAGGTTGACCTAATGGGAAAAGGTAAGTTGTTAACCATTGAAGGGGCTGTAACAGTGTAGAAACGCGAAAAGTGGGTTGTGCAGGCAAATGGAACATTTACCAGTTGCATGTTATTTGTACGAAGACTATAAAGTTGATTTGTTCTACTGGGAAGATTTCCGCTTTGCTTAAAAAATTCTTTTAGCACTTTAAAAACGTAAAGATGTCTCATTGGTAAAATTCGCAGATTTATAAATAATGGCCAGCTCGGAGTTAGACGATTTTTTTTTACTAATAATTCTAATTAAATGTTTCAGAGCTATCAATAATGGCCTAAAAGAGTTGTTATAAGAGCCACCCCAACTTGTAATACCATACTGCAATTTGGAGTGGGCAAGGCCATAATAAATTGACTTTAACACTTTTGCAGAGCAGTGTTGCTTGACGAGGTACATTTTGCGAGTTACAAGGAGCATATGCCTTTTAATGGTATGAATATGATCTTTCCAGTTCAAGTTTCGGTCAATTAATACTCCAAGGTATTTAAAATTTTGCACAGATTCAATTTTAAAGCAACTACGAGTATTTGAACAGGGGGAGCTACAAACAAAAGTACTCTTTCCACAACTACTCGTATGTACAGGCAGACAAAATTTTTTGCAATTGGGTGCATGGAAATAAAGATTAAAATTTACTAAATCATTGTTTGATGGGCTGAAGGACATTAGTTTTGTTTTTTCGCTAATAATCAACTTTTGTTCTGAAAACCAGAGTCTCAATGTTTCAAGATCTTCTGAAATTTTCGCAATACATTCGAATATTGTATCAAACTGATAAGTTAGGGCTATGTCATCTGCAAACGCTGTTGACACACCTTTAAGATTGAGAGCAAACAGAGAGTTAATGTAAATTAAAAAAAGGACAGGACCAAGAACTGAACCCTGTGGAACGCCATTTCTTAGGGTACGCGAATCACTAAAACACCCATTTACATTGACCTTTTGATTTTTACCCTTGAGATACGAACAAAACCATTTGTGGATAACTCCTCTAAGACCGGCATTGTATAATTTCTTCAGCAGAACATCGTGGTCAGCCAGGTCAAACGCTTTTGTCAAGCCATGGTAGTTTGTTTGCAGTGAACACTTTCATATAACTGGCCACATACTCTTAGGATTGCATCTTCCGTTGACATTCCACTTCTAAATCCGAATTGACAACTTCTAAAAAAAATAATTTTTGTCTAAGAAAGACAATATTCGCGATTTTATAAGTTTTTCAAATTTCTTGGAAAATGTTGGAAGGAGGGAAATGGGTCTATAATTTGACATATTTTTTTTGTTGCCTTTTTTAAAAAGTGGTATAACTTCAGCGGCTTTTAGGTGCTGAGGAAAACAACCACTTTCAACACTTAGGTTAAACAAGTAACTCAAAACGTCTACTACATTATAACACACTTTCTTTAACAATACACTTGATATGACATCGCTAGTGCACGAGTTTTTGTTTTTTAAGGAGAATATTGCCTTACATATTTCATTTGAGGAAAATGGTTGGAAAACAAAACTGTTGGGTTGTATGTCTTCTGTTGTTCTTTTAAAGCAGCTGCAGTCTAAGGAACTTTCGACAGAAGGTTTGATGTTTTCTGAGATCTCGGAAAAAAAATTCGTTTCGAATTTTCCAGGCAAAGACTCTCAGGGCCCAGGTGTATCCATCAATAGTTTTAAAAAGTTTCACTCCATATCGATGAGTTTTATTTGGAATATACTGCCTAAATACAAGACGGCCTCTCCATGGTACTAGGGTTTTATTAATAATAAAATTTTCTCCGGGAGAAACAGAACTTTGAAATTGTTCTGGAGGATGTCAATAAGATTTTTGATTTTTCGAAATCGATTTTTTTGAATTGTTGTTTCATTATTTTCAAAATGTAACAGGCTTAAAAACGATTGCTGGACATAATCGAACTACGTGTGGTCATCTTGTATACTACTTTTGTTTCTCAATAGTTCTCCATACGTTCAAGAGGTACCAAACCCATCCAAATCATCAATCCAAAGAACTTTTTTATTTCTTCAGGATCTGTCGGTATCCATGATTTAATCTACGTTTATCTGTAATGGCTTGCTCAGCAAAGCGGTTTGTTTCATCAGTAATAGATTTTATGAGTCCATCGTCAACAATACGTGACTAAATTTGATTGATTGATCCGAAAATGTTGAATCCACCCACGTAATCTCTCCACTGTGATCTATTGTTGACCTCATCGTTATCCGGTAAATTTAGCTGATCATCAGTTTCTTCTTCCATGAGTATGTCTTCAATCAAATCTCAAATGTTTTCGTCTTCATCGAATGAGCTTTCAGGATGTCATGCAGGAAGTAAAAGTGGCTGTTAGAAAGACCAACCCACTTAAGTAGTCCTATTGGCCCATTGGGATGCCACGAGGATCTATGATCCTCTTTCTCATGGAACCAGTTTGATCTTATGATGAAGCGTTGGAGGCTGTTTACGTCTATAGTCTTTAGATCGTTTAGGTTATTGTATTGTAGAAGAAAGCTCCTAAGTGAAGTTTTCTTCTTTGGGAGAGAGCTGGACATGTACAGAGTAGATGGAGGATTATCTCCTGTTCCTCCTCGTCCATAAAGCTTCTACAGAAATCGTTTGTAAAAGCGCCAAGCCTTCTTGCATGCTTGCCTATAAGGCAGAGTCCAGTGATGAAACCTATGATGGCACCGAGATGTTTCATATTTAGAAGGATCAGATTCTTAGAGCGTTTCAGATCCAGTTTTGGCCAGATCATGTTGGTCTAACAGTCTATCTAAGGTCTGTTCTTTTATTATCATCTAGCTTTAATATTGGTTTGCACGTAGAGATAGGTATACCCATGCTACCCTTTTCCGGTAGAATAGGTAGAGTGGTTCCAATTTTAGCGAGTTTATCGGCCCTATAATTCCCTGGAATGTCTCTGTGGCCCGGCACCCAACAAAGGTGAAAGTTGAGTTGCTCTGCCATCTCAAGGGCGGTTTAAGAATTTAATGCTACTGAGTCCAGGGACTTGACAGCAGCCTAACTATCCGAAAAGATGAGGATATCCTTTGCAGATATCACGTTTTTCGTAGCTGTCGCAGCTACTTGCCTGCTGATGATATCGAGGGGTATCAAGTGAAATAGAATGCCCAATGCCACGAAGGGAGTAGAACGTAGGGCTCCGCTTATGCATAGGCATGCTGTTCTTTGGACTTTGCTTAGATTGCTGCAGTTGACTGCATTGTCTAAGGCTGTCCACCTTAGTATCAGTCTCATTTGTTCCCAATGGCTTTTTTGCAAAAGAATAAAGCTACTCTAGCTTTCTTGACTCTTTCTTGAATGTTAGGTTTCCAGTCTAGTTTCCTGTCAAAAATGAGACCCAGATATTTTGCTGTATCTGGTACCGTTTATTGAGGGAGGGTCTATATTGGGAATTTTATATTCCCTGGAAAGAGGGCAAGGGGGTTTGCTCCCAATCCACAGCAATCTGCCCAACACCAGAATCAAAATCCAAGTCCGAATCAAACGTCATTTTATCAGCAGCAGCTTGTGAAAATGTTCTTCGGCTCATTAAAAATTATTATTCTTGAATTGAAGTGAACAGATAGATGTCTAACTTCTTGCACTGTGCCGTGGCTATCATATTTGATAGCCAAGAGGAAATTCTTCCCAGGAATCTTTGCCTAGTGACACATACTATACACAAAATTGGGCTGGTAGTCTTGTGTTAAAACTATTGTAATTTTGCAGAAGACTAGAATCTTCTCAGATCCAGCTAAAAATAATATAATACAATAAAATAATTCGTGCTTTATCTTGAAGTTAGCAGGCTGGTCAAATATGCTGTTGCCTCATTCGATGGCTTTAAGCCGCATACTCAGTTTTACTGCCATCCTTTTAAGGAATATGGTGAAATGGGTTGAACCTCATTCTCTTCTTTAACTGCCTCATCGTAGAGGGAATACTTGAGAATTAGAGAATTCAGGCGTAGGTTGTAGTGAGCTCATCGGCATAAGCCTTAGGCTTCAAAAAACCTCAAATCGCATGATCTAGGCGGGAAATCCTGATCACCAAGACGCGAAATGACCAGGGAATGACTCATGCAGCAATGGAATTGTTTCTTGGGCTGTATGGCATGGGGCATCGTCTTGTGGAAACGTTCATATCTTGCAATTTAGGTACAAAAAGCTGAGATATCACGTAGCGATAGCGGCTTAACCAGCCGCATTTTTAAAGAAGAGTGGTCCAATGATGCCTCCAGCACAAAATCTCCACAAAACAGTAACACTTTGTGGTGCATTTGTTTCTCACCAATTTTGACGATTAACAAAGCCTCATCGCTGAAGATGATTTTGTTCGGAAAATCAGCGTCATCTTTTTGTTGTTCCATAATCCATTCAACTTACTCTCTTCACTGTGCGTGGTCAGTAGGCTTCAGTTCTAGAATTTGAACTTGATATGAATGAAAACGCAAATTTTTCGTGAGAATACGTAGAAGAGAGCTTCTCCTGACCACGGTGAAGAATTGATATTCCTGGACTCTCAGCAACACTCTCATGAACTGCTTCGATGTTGCTGAAGGACGGCCAGAGTGTCTAAGATCACTAATTGATCCAGTCTGCCTGAATTTTTTAATTGATCTTTTCACAATTACTGAAGTTAAGCTACTATTTCGACCATATTTTGTACGAAAATTGCGAATCGTAACTGTTAAACCTTCATTATACGAGTATTTAAAATATTGCTCAATAATAAAAACGCATTGCTCTTTCGCCTAGCGCTCCATTTTTAATAACCCTGAACGTTGTCACGTTGTGCTTTTTTTTCGCTGGCAAAATTTTACAGCGCACCCAAATTCTCTAGCTCATTTAGGCGCCAGATTTGAAAGATCTAAAACAAGTGTTTTTAGCTCTTTCAAATTCTGATGACCCTTGAGGCCCTTTCCGACCAAATAATGATGCAAGACATTTTTGCTCAATTTTTTTTTTATTTTTCTACATAGTCTCCTTATAACTCTACACACTTCTCCCAGCAATGCTCCCATCTCTCTAACTCGTCCAAATAGTACTTGGAGTTTTTATCTGCAAAATAATTGTTCACGAAGGTGATTGCCTCCTCATTTGACGAAAATCTCTGTCCTCCGAGCGCAGTTTTTAGATGAGGGAACAAAAAGAAGTCGCTTGGGGCTAGATCTGGTGAATAAGGCGGTTGGTCAAGCAGTTCAAACCGTAATTCATACATTTTCGCCATGGCAACCGCTGAGGTGTGAGACGGCGCGTTGTCTTGGTGAAACAGGATTTTCTTTTTCTGCAAATGTGGCCGTTTTTCCGCAATTTCTGCCTTCAGCTTGACAAGTAATGATGCGTAGTATGCTCATGTAATGGTTTTTCCTTTTTGAAGATAATCGATTAAGATAACTCCTTTACTATCCCAAAAAACAGTCGGCATCACTTTCCCAGCCGAAAAAACAGTTTTTGCTTTTTTTTGAGCCGGCTCGCCCTTTGCAGTCCACTGTTTTGACCGAATTTTTGTTTCGGGCGTATAATGGTGTATCCAAGTTTCATCTACAGTAATTAATCGGCGCCAAAACTCGGATTTATTGCGCCTAAACTGCGCCAACAGAGCGTTGGAAATGTTCATTCGAACACGTTTTTGGTCCAACGTAAGCAAACGCGGCACCCAACGAGCGGACAGCTTTCTCATGCCTAAATCTTGACATTTGGACATTTTTATAACCTCCACCATCTCTCTCACTTTAATTCGGCGGTCGTCTAACACTTTTCATCGTTCATCATCTCCCAAGCTCTTACGGCCACGTTTAAATTCAACTGTCCAAAATTTCACTGTGTTAAATGATGGTGCAGAGTCCAACTCATTTTTGATTTGCGTAGGTGTATTGCCTTTCAAAAGCAAGAATTTAATAACAGCTCGATACTCAATTTTTTCCATTTTCACAAAAAACACTCACATCGACTCACTCAAACGACTGTCAACTAAAAACTGCGCGTCCAAAATGACTGAAACTTCGGTAAGTAACTGTCAAAAGATGCACAACTAGCATTCACCAGCTTTTATTGACGAGTGCCGCTTTCTTTACGTTGCGGTCGGTAACTTTTCATACAACCCTCGTACTTTCTGTAGATTGTGGTCAAGCAATAGAGAAAGCGCCTAAAAGACTCTTTCTGCTACGGTTAAACTGCGTCAAATGGAATGTCAAGAACAGCCTCTTGACATCTTGACTCAGAAAACCAAAAGACATCAGAAGAAGCACACGTCATAAAGTCAGATGAAAGCGGAAAAAGAGCGTGAGGCAGACGCACTGGTGCACAGTACATCCCTCCAGCAGCGACGAATTGGTCGACGGAACTAGCATCAACTGAAACCGATCAACCTCGCGGATCTGAAGTTGCTTCCTTTGGATGTTGCGGGAAAATTCATCTTCAACAAAACCTCGAAACGTCAAAAAGAAATAAATCCTATAAGGGTGCTGCTATCTGCACTCTGATGCTTCGAGTTGGGAAGGCTGCTAATGACAATAGTCCAATAAACGCAGAGTTCAGCGTTTATCTACTGTGCTACTTGTGAAAAGCAGAGATTGGTGATATTCAAGCAGAAAAGTATAAAATGGAATATGAAAATTTCAGAGCTAAATGCTCCACAGAACAAATTCTTGAATAGCTAAACTGTTTTGTGCCGAAATTCCGTACCCAGAAATTACGACTCTTAAGGTTCTCAGGCCATCCAAACTCAATCTACTGAACTTTGGTGCAACTGAGCTACGAGTAAGCGTAGGTTGCCAAAATTCTGGGCTCAACACTTGACATCTGAAAATCTTTTCTCAGGCAAGAAGCAAAAATAGGTAACATAAGGGCGGTTTTCTGTCATAGATTCTGCTGATTCGAATATGTACTATTATGTCGAGTTATAACTCACGCATGTTGCTTATTCGCACATTGAAAAGACTGATTATCACGGCAAGTAGAATTTTTATCCTCGACTTCGCTCTTTTTTCTTTGAAATGTGTTGTCTCTTCTCTTCTCCTTGCTCATTTCGGCTTTCGTCCTCAAATGAACGAGTAAGTTGCACGGATATGTCTAATGCTTGATTGCAAGTGACCATTATTATTTATCGCTGGCTAATGGGTTTCTTGGTTATGGAACCTCCACTGGACTTCTGCATTTGATGTAGGTGATGTAGGATAATGAGAAAGGTTAAGAGAAACGCGGTCGGCAAAGGCATATAAGGTCTCAAGCCAAGCTTGGAGCACTATTCATTGGATGTCTCTAGAAGTTCGCAAAAAGCTTTCTTGGTAGCGTCGCCTTTCTTCTCAGTTGGTACCGATACGCCAAATATGCGATGCAAGAGATTTCTATTGCCGTAGTACAAGTAGTATACGTGCTCGTATGTCGCAGTATTTGATTGAATTTTTGCCACCCCTTTTACCCCATATGTTCGATGGTAGCGATATTAGATTTTTAGGCCTTCAGTTTTTTTGATAAGTGCTCGGGAGCAAACGGTCTGCTCAGATTCCTAACATTCCAAGTACTGTCCCGGATGTTATTGCCCGTGCTACGTAGGTTTCGTCGAGAAGCTCATAGAAAAATTCGCAAATTCGTTCACCCAAGTGCCGAAACCTCAAGACTTTTTACCTTATTTGGCGCTTAAATCAAATGCTAACCCAAATACACTACCACCGTTCCCTGTAGAACCCATCGTAGTATATGATGTCAAAGTTTTGTATTCTCCTTTTGCCCGGGTCATCCCACTTCACTTTCTGGATAGGGGCAATATTGGTCCGATGTAGAGTTGATATCGTGACCCTAAGATTGGTAACGGGTTTTAGGACTCATACCAAGGGTGGAACTTGTACCCTCAACACAAGTTCTGCTTTGGCAACACGTAGGCGCTGGCCAGTTGTATCCCGGCTCGCATGTATGTAACCATACATAAGAGACATCAGTTCAATTTTTGTTTTGCAGAGCCGTTAACTAAAGCGTTAACCCATTGAGGATTCATTGGCCACCATTAATAACTCTGAAAAATCTGTTGATGCGTGCTCAGTCATGCGAACTCATCGGCCATACGTTCTCTTTCTGAGGTTGAACCATCTCTGACAGGACGTCAATGTCTATTTGGCCTAAGAAGGCATTCAAAATCCTAAGGAGACCATGTATAAGATCCAGTCCTACTCTATGACTCAGAAACATAAACGTTGCCGATCTGAACACAAAGTTTTTAGATCGATGTTTGGTCTTGTTTGCGTTAACGGGATTTAAAGGAGGAGATGGAGTCCTACGACCTGCACAACAACATTCACCTGCTTAAGAAGTCCACACTAGTCAAGAGAAAGACATCACCTTAGGTGGCCTGCATAAGTGGTAAGAGATGCAGTGCATAATTGGAGGTAGTTAGCCAAATATCGCGCCAACTAGAGAGGTTTATTGGTGAAGGCTCAGGTCCACTCCGAACTGTAGCTCCGTCTAAGTAAGCAAGTAATTCTAAAATTAAGCCTTTTGGGCTTTATGGTGAGTTTCAATGGTGGTCAAGCGTTTTATGAAGACACGATCGTCGACACTTAAGTTTCTGCCCATCACTCCTACTCTCACCACCAAGTGGTAAAGCCTGGGAAGTTAGTATAACTGACTGAAAGTAGGGTACCCAACCCCGGGACGTTATTGGCTGCAGACGAGAAAGAGGGAAGAGTGTTCGCACTAAAGCACTTCTATTTCACTAGGACGGTGGCGGCGCACTAAAGCACTTCTATTTCACTAGGACGGTGGCGGAGGAATCTCATATATGGATCAGGTGGCATCCACGGTTCTAATCAGTTTGTGCTACTTGGTGGACACCTCTCTCAAAAGCTACTTCAACATATTCGGCATTTGGAACTCATTCCAAAAAGTGCTTTAACCCCAAAATAGTCCTCGCAGATTCTAACGTAAGGAAGCCGCTTTGGAGCAGGTTGGATTCGATTCTAAGGATTTAGTAGCCAGCAAGAGCTTGCCAATCTCAAAATTCACAAGGGGTCCTGGCTATCCTCAGGTCAATATACTATCGATCAGATTGATCACACTGGGATAGACACCAAACGAAGAGAACTTTCCGAGGAGCTAACATCGATTCAGTCCATAACCTTGTTGCAGCCAGGGTACGAATGGGAATATCACAGTGAACAACAGAGTCAAGTAAAACTATCAAAGTTTGAGATTGAAAAGATCCAGACTGCGATGATGGCCAAAATCCCCCATTCAATCTGGACAAACCAGTCTGAGAATTCCACCCCATTGACCTAGGCGAAGTTAAGGCAGCAATATCGAAGCTTAAGTCTAACAAAGACTGCCTGCTGAGCTATATCCAGCAGCTGGAATATGAACCAGCTCATCTGTAAAGTACGAGTATGGCCAGAGGGAAACTTGTCCGATGCATGAAATTTCAGTATCCTTTGTCCGATCCACAAGAAAGGAGACCCTTTTGACTTTTGATGTCAATTAGGTAGAGGTGGCGGTTCAACATGAACCCAAGTGGCGCTAGAATGTGCCTTTTTGTTACCGCGACTCTTGTCACCTGGTTGATAATATGTGTTGTTGAGGATGTGAGACAGTCGGTGCCTAGATCCAGCCTGTGGAGTTAAGAAACCGGATTAGATCTCGTATCTCTTTACCCGAGATGTCATTAAGGTCGAATGGTTGGTTTAGCGCACGCAGTCTGGCTCTTGCTAGTACCAGAGATTTGCGGAGGTAATGGGTGAGATTTTCCTTCTGATTATCGTTCCCGCAACTACAGCAGTGGGGGTTGTATGGGATACCCAGTTTGGCCGCATGGTCTCCAATGTTCTGGGATTATCCCCGTGATCGTAGGTCTTCTCCTCTACTCTTATTGTAGGTTAGCCATATGATCCTTGATATGGCGGAGTTGGTTTACCCCCTCTATTGGAGGTTGGTCTTCTGCAGAAAGTATGAGTGGATTTGTGGTTTAACCGGTCTCAGCGAAATGTGGACTCTTGTCGCGAGTGTGCCGTGCAGAGCTGAGCCCTGCCTGGCCAGTTCAACTGCACGCTCGTTTAATTTTATGTCACTGTGCCCTGAACCCACAGCAGTGTGACCTTGCACTCCTGTTCTAGTTTGGAAGATATGGTAGCCGAGTCAATAGCTTTGCGGGCAGCTTAGCTATCCATGAGGATAGCAATGCTTTGTTTGTGTGTTGTTACGTGCAAGCTTCTCGGATTGACAATAGTTCCGCCTGGAAGACGCTGGCAAAATCCAGCATGCGGTATGATATTGAAATTTTCAGTGATTCTGAGTGGGCAAAGGCGCCAACGGAACAGTTCATCTTTAATCCATCGGTGTAGATGACCGTGTCGAACTTCGCCTTTCTTCCACTGAGCTCTGGTGGGAAATCCTACTTGAAGGATTTCTTGAAGCTAAGTTGGGTGTGATGTAGTCGGTGGGAAACGTGGCCGTGCCGTTTGGTAACGAGTTCAGGATTTTGCTATGGCCGTTGTGACCCAGCTTTGTATTTTGTATGTAGGTTGAGAGGCAGAAAATGCAGGAGCACAGTAAGGGCATCCGTTGAGGCCGTCCTCAAAGCGTCCGTGTTGCTTATACTAGCTATTCTTTGCAGCCTTTTAGGTCTCGCAAGGTTGTAGCCTTTGCTCAACGTTCAACCATACTAGAGACCCGCGGTGGACGCACTACGGCTGTGAACATCTACAAGGTCATCTTTGGTTGAAGTTCCTAAAGTTTTTACTGCATAAAAGGCGACACATGCCTTCGATGTCTTTGTTCCAGTTAGGTTTTGGGTCAAGCATTCTACCCAGTGTAAGCAGTTGATCATTTAGACAGGGAAGGGTAAATCATCAATTTTGCTCGGTTTGACACCGTGGCCACAACTTTCGGCCCAGGTGTTTACCTTGCCTAGAGTTGCCTCCATGACTTCACTTATCACCTACTTTCCGTATAAACACCATTCAAGCGCGTCTCCAAGAGTAGGGTACATAGTTCTGAATTAAATAACCTCTGAAGATTGACGCTGGCCAAGGTATTGTTAGGTCTTGCGTTCTCTGTAGCATGATAGGTAGTATGCCATAAGGGCCCGGAGACTTGAACGAGGGGAAGCTGTCAATAGCACAGGAAATCGTTTCCTCTGAGATGACTGAATTGATATTGCTGTGGGATGCAGGTTGTACTTGCCCAGGTCTCCCGCGTTCCGTACTAATATCACCACATCCGGCTAAGTGTGTGCTCACCAGGAGCTCCAGGGCCTCTGCAGAGGATTCTGTCCACTATCCATCTGACCTTCTTAGAAAGGAAGAGTTGGAGTGTTCCTTGGAGAGAATTTTTCTAAGCCTGGCGAAGTGCTTGAGTGTTTCCGTTGAACGGCAGTAATCCAACTAAGCCTCCTTTTTTTGATGTCTTTATGGCTTTCTTCTACAGACTTAAACAGTCTTTGTAAGGCTTCCAGTAACTGGGAACGAGATTTTGTATACTACGTCTACTGCCTTCTCGAAAGTCTTTACCTTTGTCTCCAGTTCTCCGATTGCTATGGTGTTTATTTCGATTATGTTTTCGAGTTTGGTCCTAAGGTCTTGGCCAAACTTGGTGTAATTAACTCTTTTAAGGTTTCTAAACGGTTTATTGATCTCAGCCTCAAGATTCACACCGTAGAGAACCCATCTGTGGTCTGGGAGTGACTCCGAATTGAAATATCTCCAATTGTCGACCCTAAAGTTTTGTTTTGAGTGGAATATCTAGGACCTCTTCCCACCCACTGAGTGCTTCCGTACTTGGAAAGAAACGTGACTCACCTCTTTCATTGTCTTTCGTGCTTCCCCATACTGTATGCAACACATTGGCGACGCAGCCCATCAGCAGGTTGTCCTTCTTTGTTATGGTAGCTGCAAGTTGCTCGAGTTCTTCTGAGGACGCTGGATGAGAGTTATATTGTTTGGTTCAGTTTCAGTTCCAGTTAAATCGTTTGAGATAAGATTGGGACCCACAAAAGCTTTAATAAGTTTTATAGCGAGTATGCATGTTCTGGGCTTGGCGTTAGCCTGATTTTGTAGAACAGGTCGTATTGTTTGTTCTGAAGCTCCTATATGGCCGAGTTTCGCACCCAGGGGTCTTGGATAATGCCGATGTCAATATTTTCGTCCCTTAGAAAAACTAGCAGATTATCGGAGACACACCTAGAGTGCGTCAGATAAGTCTGTATGATCTTCAGCATTATTCGTTTTATGGGCGATCACCAGGTCCTCCAACAACTTGTCGGTTTCGATAACGTCCACATCGTCCATCCACATCTGGGCGCAGTGACAGTAAAACTTTAAGCTTGGCATGCCTGATGCCTAATCTAAGTTTGTGTTCTGCTTTCTCTAGTGCTGTCAGGCACTCATTATTAATGAGGAGCCGGATGGACATAGTGTTCTTATGAGGTGCCTCCGCCTCAATTGGAACCGCCGCCGAGTTGTGGATTTTAAGATATTGGAGAAGCCTTCCCCATCTATCTTCATGCGGGCCCTAAGTCTTTTTGGGATTCCATTTGCTGGGATAAGATTGAGCTTCAAGACATTCCAGGGGTTACTAACTTTGGCAACGCATTCACTAAGGAAATCCTTGGAGAATTGGTGCTCGCATTTGATCATCTGATAGCTGACCGTCTCGATGGAGTCGAAACTAGGCAGAAGTTTCCCTTATTTGTTGATGAGGTGATCCATCATAGTGTCGGAAAGCTTCGCCTCAATACTTTCGCACGTCGGCTACGGCCTTTTCGCTTGTGAGGAGCTCGTTCACTAGTGCGACCTGGATGTGATCTCTGGCCACCGCGGCGAACAGTCGCTTTTGGACTGCAACGGTTGACGACTCGGTTGGTTTGGTTGTGGTATTGGCAGTGGAACCTACGGCAACCTTTTCTTTCGGTTCTGTGCGTTGCAAGGTCTCATCCGGATCATGTTGCGCTTCGCTGCCTGTCTTAGCTTATTCTTCAAGTACTCATTGTACTCGTCAACGATTACCTGGTATTTCACTTTGTGCACCTGGTCAGCCTGGTCCGCATGGTCCTTTTCGTTGACCTCTCCGGCCGCTGGCGATGTTGCCTAAAATGAAGAGAGCCATCTGGTACTTGCTCTTCGTAGCTTTCCATGCGGACTTATGTTCTTTCTGCTGTTTTTTTTTGTGTTGTTGGCTGTTTAGTGGTCGTGGTGCTAGCATTACCACTCTCGCCGCTTAGAGGTCATACAATTATCTCCTGACTGGAGCCCACCAATTCGTCCTCTGGTGAGGTGCCAACCACTTGTCAACGATAAGGCGGCAACCCAACGGAAGAGAAGTCTTCCAAGCTCAAAGCTCTTTTCTCCAGCATTTACTGAGCGTCTAAACGTATTCTTGAATAATGTGGTTGGTTGATACCAGTGCGGTTTCAGGCCCGAAAAGTCCACCATCGATAAAATATTCACACTACTGCTGATTTTAAAAAAGACTCGGGAATTTCAGATCAACATGGTGAGTGTTGACTGCAGAACCGCATATGAAAGCGAAAATGCCATGTCTAGATTTGACATCCCTGCCAACTCGTCAGAATGGGCAGGATGACTATGGACAATTTTCACTGCTCCAACAAGGTCTGCAATGAATTAACCGAGATCTGCAATGTCAAGAAAGGTTTAACATAATACGACGCGCTGTCATGTGGCTCTTTTGACATCGCCCAAGAAAGAAACGCGCAAAATCCACTGACCAACAAAAGAGGCATGATCTCTTCCAAGTCCGCAAAATAACGTACGCGGATGACATTCGCTGAACAGAGCCGTATATGAGGCTTTGGCAAGTAGGCTTAATGCAAAACAAAGTACATGGCCTCATCAGAAAAGAATGAACGCCACCACTGACAGTTAAAACTTCGAGCTAATTAAGGACTTCGTCTCTTATCTTGTTGATAACCAGCAACAACGACATCTGCGCAGAAATCGGACGCGGAATTACTTTTGGCAATCGCTGGAATTTTCCGTCTCATTTGTGTTGAAGGGGAGTGGAGGAGAAGGGGACGGGTTGTATCGGTCTAGTCAAGGTGTCTTCAGACCTGACATCTGAAATAGCTGGGCCATGTTGAGCGAATGGACGCCACAGCTCTGGCCCAAAGTCTGTGATTCTAACACCGAGAGCCGGGACAGCAGAGGACGACCTTATTTCAGGCAGCGCACGCAAGTGAAAAAGACCTCAATCAACTTGGATTTGTAGGCAGCTGGTGAGGGATTGTGCTAGCTGGAGCGATTTGTTGGTTGAGGTTAAGGTAAATAAGGAGACTTGGATTTCCACTTGTTCATAGAGATCGACGATACTTTTGTTTGACATTAATAATATAGAACAAAGTACTCGCCCTTGTAAAATACGCAATACATTGCCCTTCATTTTTCAAGAGACTTTCTAACACTTATAGAAGTTATCGATGCTGCATCCAGATATTCAGTCAACAATACGTGCGTTGACTATCGGCTTTAGTACCTAACCTTGGTACATAATTTAGTACTTCAATCCTTGCCTGTCTCTTAACTAAATTATGGATCAAATTTTATTGCCTCTATTCATTGACAGAATATAAATTAGCCTGTTACTGATCGCCAGCATCGATATAACAATCTTCAGAAGTAAATCTTTTCAAATCCACCAAATATGACAGCAGCCCATAAAACTTTCGCTTACAATAAAAGTTTTGACGTATCTTTGGAAGGTAGGAGGGCGTTTCAATTTCCCCCTAACTAATCCGATTAGCAAATATTTTGGCTGCTGCACCACCGCAGCCAACTTCACTTCTGGCACCCAAGTAAGTCCGCATTAAATTGAATCACTAGATGCGGCGAAGATGGCCATGATAATAAAAACGTTTATTCAACGCCACTGTCAGTGTCAGTGTCAGTCCCGAGCCCAGACCAACCCACAGCCGAAAATTACTGTCACACTTCCGCGGCCGATGTTTGTTTCTTTTTTTACCCCGTCGTTGTGGCCTGACAAGTTTCTTTCTCCTAACTTCGCGCAGCACTGCTCATTCGATTCAATCAAAAAGCTACACTCTCTTTCCCGCCAAAACGTATTCGCATTCGAGTGTCTTTTGCTCCATTACCTTCCGATTTCGTCAAACATTTGAGCCAAAAGCCAAATAAGGAAAAGATGAAAAAAAAAAAAGGTTAATAGAAGAGAAGAATGCGAAATAAGAACAACAAAAGGAGAACAAACGGACTTGGCCTTCGTAAAGTTCAACAGCTTTTCTCGCAAAAAAAGCAGAAAACAAAAAAAAAATTGAAGCGAACGAAAACAACTTAAAAAGAACGCAAGCACAATACAGATTCTCACCAAACATAAGAACCAGAGAAAATAAAAGAGGAATACGAGAACAAAAAAAAAATCCAAATAAGATCACAGAAATTCTCGATCGCGATCTCAATCGTTTGCGTTCGAATGGACCTAATTGAACTACTCGCGATGAGGAAAGAGTTTCTATCTCTAGCCACAAATGCGGCCACGGGATCGGCGAGGTATGGCGTACGGCTAAGCGCTTTCATTGCTTTGCTTCCTCTTGGCACACTATACCGGCAGGAGAGCCAGATTAATTGATCAATCTTTTCACTGTGTGAAAGTAGATTTGGACGAGGCAATTATTTTGAGGAGGTGCAACCGCGCAATCCATTCAGGCATACTTTACTTTCGGTAGCCCCGAGTTTAAAAAGTGTCGACAGTAACAATAACTATGGAGTAGAGTACCCGCAACTAACTAATTTGGACGTCCTTGATCCGGTTTTATCGAAAAATAAATCAACATTAATCAGCAGCGCATAGGTTTTATTTATTACACACATTTAGAGATGTAGAGATCTAGAGCTAGAGACCTAACCTTAGCATCACGAGATCCATAGACCTGGCCGCTTATTCAATTCGTTCTACGTTGACGTCTATTGTGACGACCGGGGGCAATAGGCGACACTGACGATGGCCATGGTGGCGAAGACATTATGTCTTGAGGGCGAATTGGTTTGACTGAGTGAGAATTTCCTAATTGCATGACATTAATCAAAGAAACTAGAATGGCGGTACACTGAAAGAATGAGGTGAACGATACACAACATTATGGCGAATGTGGTCTGTATTGGGTACCCTGTCATCGAGAGAGCCTCCATTCGGTAAGCTTTGACAGATGTCAAACTGAATGTACTTTCACATTTTTGACATTTATAGGGTGACCAAATAAGAAGAATTTAAATAAAACTACAATCGATTATGGCGTCATTTTAAAGCTACGTTTAAGCCATTATGTGTGGAATAGCACATCATTCACATGGCCGTCTCGACGTCGCTGGCAGTGCTTCAAGCGGTCGGCCCAATTTCTGATGACTTGTTCCAATATGTGCTGCTTTATTCCGGCAATAGCGTGTCGAATATTGAAAAGAGCGTTACGCCTTCTGGAAGGCCTATTACTTGCCGCTTTAAATTCCCTGTAAAGCTGGTGAACAGCTTGTTCCAATTTCCGAGAAATGGGGAAAACCAAATGCTTCTAAAATAACAGCCGTTTCAAGTGTCCCACATAAAGAGCTGGACTTTCTAAACTAAGAGACCTTAGAAAGAGCGTTATGCCTTTCTAAAAAGCCTCGAGCTCGTCCAAAGTGGTTGGTTTGTTAGCATAGACTAAGGACTTGACGCAGGCTCAGAGAAAATAATCGAGTGGTGTGAAATCGCATGATCGCGGTGGCCAGTTGATGAACGCTCGCCGTGAGATGACCCAGTCGCCAAATTTCTCCTTCACAACTTCGAGCGTTGAGTAGCTTGTATGGCATGTAGCGCCGTTTTATTGGAACCACAGCTCGGATATATCGATGCTACCGAGCTCTGACCGCAGTAAGTCGGTTAACATCGCTCTATATTTGAGACCATTGACTGTAACGGTGTCCCCGTCCTCATTTGGAAAGAAATAAGGTCCGATGATGCCGCCATGCCATAAAGCGCACCAAACAGTGACACTTGTGGATTTTGTTTGCGCCAATAACGGAAATTTTGCTTGTTGCCAAAAATGGGCTTCGTCGCTTCGCCAAAGCAGATGATTTTTTGCCCAAAATTCGTAACTCCGGCGTTGTCTATGGTCGCCCGGCTTCAATTCTTGGGTCAGCTCAATCTTATATGGATGTAGGCCCAAATCCAACCACAAAATAAGCCGGGTTGACTCACTGGGCATGCTCAATTTAGCTGATCGGCGCCGGATCGTCATATTTGGGTCTTCTTCGATACTGGTCGCTACGGTGGCTATGTTTTCTTCATTTCGCACCAATCTTTGTCTGGTTGCTGGTTTCAGATCCAAAGGTGTACTCACTCTCAAACTTTTCCACGGTACTAGGAGAATTTCCTGCACACTAAAGCCATGACGATGACCGACCTCACGACGCAATTTGCGTTGCGAAATTACAATTGGAAAAACTATCATTGCTATCTGGTCAGCCTACACATTAGGAATTCTTCCAGAGAACATCGATTACATTATGCCCAACTTTCATGATACTCGTAGCATCCCCTCTAGATCATTCTGGGAAGAAGATGCTTTCATGGACGAAAAGTAAATCCGTTTCTAAACGGATGGATCCAAGACTGATAGTGGAGTTGATGGCGGTGTTTTCTTAGATAAGCATAACCTAAGCCTCTCCTTCTGCCTTCCAAATTACTGTTGCGTGTTCTAGGCGGAAATTTTGACGATTAAAGAAGTCTCGGCCTGACTGAAGAAAAACGTGATATCTGCTAAGGATATCCGCAACTTTTCGGAAAATCAGGCCGCTATCAAATCCCTGGACCCACTCTCACAAAATTCTAATATCGCACTTGATTGCCGATCTCCTCTCAGGGAAATAGCGCAGCACTTCAACATTCACATTCGTTGGGTGGTGGGCCGCAAAGATATTCCAGGGAATTGCATGTCCTGAGAAAGGTATCATCGGTATAGCAATCGTTACGTGCAAACCAAAACTAAAGGTGAATCCAATTAGAAGAATAAACCTTAAGTGGGCTAATACGTCAACATATCTAGCGACCGAACAAATTTGGCCAAACCTGCACCTGGATCGCTCTAGGAGTTGCATCTTTCTAAATAGTAAACACCTCAGCGCTATAATAGGTATCATCACTGAACATGCAGGAAGGGTTGGTATTTTTACAACCGACTTCTCCAGAAGTTGCATGGACGAGGAGGAAAAGGAGACAATCCTCCACCTACTATGTACATACCCACCTCACTCTCAACTCAACTTAGGAGTTTTCTTCTACAGTGACTTAAGCGATCTATACAATATAGACGTTAACAGCCTCCTATGATTGGTTTCAAGAGTGGGAGGATCACCGATTCACTCAGCATCACAATAACCCAATAGGTCTAAATGGGTTGATTTTTCTAACAGCCACTCTCACCTAACCTAACCTAGTCTTCAAGATCTTGGACACCATACTGAATATAGATTTTGTTTTCCCAAGCATGGTAATACGTCAAGTTTGATAGCATCATCGGCCGAGATCATGCGGAAGAAGTTGTTATTTGTTCCGCCTTATTTCTTTCGCAAAAATCTTGTCCGTTGTACAATTAATGCTTTCCAAGGAAGAAAGTAATCGCTCAGTGCAGATTTTTGCGAGAAAGCCACGGACATTACCTGCATCATAACCATCACTCTTTCGGCAAGCCCCGAAGGTGGTGGTGTTAATTATGCCTAACATATTGTTTAGTGAACGCGTAATGGCGCTTTAGTGGCCAGTAAGTGCCCTACAGTCTTTCCTAGCAGAAAGCAGAAAGGAGGCTGATTTTTTAAAGACGTTCAGAAGCATTCTTTTGGTCTGGAAAATCATGCCACCTACGGTTGTGCTCATGAGAGACTCAACTGTTAGTGGAAGTCTTAACCGAGGACGCAAGCAATCCAAATGCAGATTCAGAAAAGTCCTTCTTCGATCCTCTCTTGCCAAATTCATCGGCTATCTTATTTCCATAGACTCAGAGCGTTGCGTGGCTTGTATGGCATGTAGCGCCGTCTTGTTGGAACCACAGCTCAGATATATCGATGCTACCGAACACTGACCGCAGTAAGTCGGTTAACATCGCTCGCTCTATACCTGAGACCATTGATAGTAAGGGTGTGTCCCTCCTCATTTCGAAAGGAATAAGGTCCGATGATGCTGCCAAGCCATAAACCGCACGAAACCTTCAATCTTTGTGGATGTATTGATGCTTGGCCGAACACTTGCGGATTGTGTTCGCTCCAATAACTGAAATTTTGCTGGTTGACATAGCCGCTGAAGCAAAAATGGGCTTTGTCAGAGAA
The DNA here is from genome assembly GCA_963966105.1 of Volucella zonaria. Classification (NCBI taxonomy): domain Eukaryota; kingdom Metazoa; phylum Arthropoda; class Insecta; order Diptera; family Syrphidae; genus Volucella; species Volucella zonaria. The sequence continues at coordinate 49,775,448 of OZ014534.1, forward strand.
GATGATTATTTTGGCCAAAATCCGGATCTCCAGCCAACATTTCCAGCCCCTAATTAGCTTACCCACGGCGTTGTCTATGGTCATCCGGCTTCAATTATTGCGCCAGCACAATCTTATACGGATGTAGGCCCAAATTCAACCGCAAAATAAGCCGGGTGCTGATCGACACCGAATTGTCATATCTTGGTCTTCTTTGATACTCGTCGCTACGGCGGCTATGTTTTCTTCATTTCGCACCAATCTCTATCTGGTTACTGGTTTCAGATCCAAAGTTGTACTCATGATCTAACTTTTCCACGGTACGACGAATGTCCTGCACACTGAATCCATGATTTCGACCGACCTCACCACGATATTCGCGTTGCTTATTTACAACTGAGCCGGAATTTCGATAAAATTTTTTAATAATTTGCGCACGTTCGGCAAGCGTAAAACGATGTATAATGAAATGGCAAACCTTGCTGAATATTTTGACAGCTGGATGTCATTGGTAACTTTGACAGCTGCTGAAACATAAGAATTGGAAAAATAATCATTGCTATCAGGTCACCCTTTATTATAAAAAAAAATTTATGGCCGCAATTTGTAACGCACATTTGTATTGCAAACACGAAACCTTAACATAAAAAAACATGTACCGTAACATACTGGACAACTAGAAGTTACCACGTCAGAATTTTTAAAAGCTCTTTATTATATTTTTAAAAAGAACTTGAGTAGTTAGAGTCGAAAAAAAGCAAAAGCAATCTACTTTTTCTTGATTTTTTTTTTTATAAATGGTGAGACAACAGATGGTGTGGATGTTGGCTGTCAATTACTGTCATTTACTGAATTCAACGAGGTTGATCTTTTTGACAGATGTCATACAATATTTGCGTATTTTAGTCATGGAGTCGTTCAGTATGCAATCTTATTACGAAAATGGGCGATCTGTAAAAGTAGCAATTCGTAAAATTCGTGAATTTTTCGATCAACATAATCGCCCTAGTGAGTCCGGAATTCGTTTTAAAGAAACTGGTTTGATATCTGGTCAAACTCCATGTCAGCATGCTCGGTCAACACGTACACGCCAAAATATCACCACTTTGAACTAAAGTGTTCAAAATCACCCAGGCACCTCAATTCGTCGCTGAATTGGGCCTCACTTATGGCACTTTACGGCGAATTTTAAAAGTTGATCTTCATTTGCACGCCTATTCGTATAAAATCCAAATTACACAACAATTGGACCATATTTGGACCATCTACGACGTAGTTGATTTGTTGGATCGCCCGGATAATTTGTCAGCGAATTCGATCTTTTCCCATGAAGCCCATTTTTGAATGGATGGGCACGTAAATAACCAAAATTGTCGTTACTGGGGACCGGAAAACCCATACACGATTCAAGAAAAACAAATGCATCTCAACAAAGTCACTGTATGGTGCAGATTATGGGTTGGCGGCATGATTGGCCCGTACTTTTTCGAAGATGAGGCTGGAGAGACAGTTACAGTGAATGGAGAACGTTACCGTAACATGTTGACCGGCTATTTTTTCTCCAAAATTGAATGAATTGTGTCTGGACGAGCTCTGGTTTAAACAGGGTTGTGCTACCGCACACACAAACAATCAATCAATCAAGTTATTGCGTACGAAATTTGAAGTCGCATTGTTTCGGTTAGAAGAGAAGTTGATTGGCCTCCAAGGTTATGCGATTTGATACCTTTAGACTTTTCCCCGTGGGGTTATTTTAAAAGTGATGTCTATGCCAATAAGCCAGCGACAATTCAGGATCTCAAACATACTCGTAACATTCAAATTGAAATTGCTGCCATTGACTTACTTATTCTTCAAAAAGTCATCGATAATTTTGGCCTACGGATGGTCGTTTCCAACAGAAACCGTGGTGGTCACTTGAGCGATGTTGTGTTCCGAACTTTATTAAACAATAAATGTGTGTTTAATTTAATGAAAACTTCCACACTAGCTATTGGCTCACCCTTTAGGAAGTATCTTAGAGCAGAAATTTTTTTTATAAAGTAGCGCGCGCTCGAGGGGTTAAGGTACCCTTAAAATGTTTGCACACAGCACGGGCGAAGGAAATTTAGGGAGGAAAGAAGGAGAGGTACCAATGTACGTTGATTTTAAATGTTTGAATGTTATAGTGAATAGGAAATAGAGAGCGCGGCAGGGCATTCCGAACAAGCCAGTTCTTCGGCTTAGGAACAAGTCACGATATTTCAGAGTACATCCGAAAGTGGGCTTGAGGGTATACTCGTGAGCATTCATAGCGAGACGGGTTTTACGGTTAAAGGTTTGAAGGTGTGCAATGCTACAGGTGATTTCTATGGAGCACTGGTGGAGGAAATAGCGTTTTATTGTGAGACACGAGACATTTCATTGGGATCAACTATGAGTTTTATCGCACGGTTTTGAATCCTATATAGCAGATGCAGAGCTGTTTTAAGCGCATCTGACCAGATGTGAGCATTTTACTCCAATTTAGGGCAGATGAATGCTTTATATATTGAGGCCAGATCAGAGGGGAAGAATATTTCTTACATCGCTTGTGGAAACCCAGACATTTCGCAACATTTTTGGCGACATCGAATATGTGGCCATTCCAAGGTAAGTTGTCATTGACACCGAGAATGGAAAGTGCCGAGATCCAAGTGCCATTCATGGATAATGGCTGGATATTTAAATTTCGCTTTAACGACAGCAGACAGCACTGTGTTTTGGAAGCATTAAATTCCACACTGTTGACAGCTCCCCAATTGGTTATGCTGTTGATATCGGAATTTAATGAGCTTAACATACACTGCCGTTCCCGAAGAGCAGGGACGTGGGTCCAGAAACGAATATGAAATGCATAGGGTACTCTCGTCAGCAAAGGAATATATTGGATTAGAAGTGGCAGACGGGATATCGTTGATGAAAATTAAAAATAGTGTTGGAGACAGAAAGGAGCCCTGGGGCACACCAGCAATTATTTAGTGAATATCAGACTTGAAACCATCCAGAATTTATTAAACTTTGACAGTATTCACTTGTAATACCATTTTTTCAAGCTTCATTAATTGTTGTCTTGAATTCTTTGCTCTTTGTATTCCTCGATACTATTTTGGCCTTTAAAAGTGCCCAGCAGTTCTCAATTGGGTTCAAATCGGGATGTTTCCAGGCCAGCGTAGTGTTTTTAACCCGAAACTGGATACAAAATCTTTTACCTAAACAGAATTATGATTACACAAGATACAGAATTATGAATAAATGACGCAATGTAGTTTCTAATGTTCCATAGGAAGGAATTTACGTTTTTAGCTCGATGACAAAGTAGGATCCATAGTTACTGGCCTCTTATGATGTTTATGAGGCTGCCTTCATTGAAGCGGTGCAAAATACTAATTCTCCTTGGCCGAAAAATAAAATGCAGCGCCGTATCATAAAACATAGAGAAAATGTGTGTTTTGTTAATACGCACTCTCTTTTTAAGTCTTCTTCGTGCATCTGCCGTACGTAGAGGAACTTCGGGTATTGTGGTATACGAGTGCATGTTACTATTTTGACTATATTTGCAAATGTGTCACTCTGAATCGAACCATTTATAGCTACTGGCTTCAAATATGTAATTGCATATATAAGTCTGTTGAGCAGACAATAAAAATGTTGTTGCCATAAATGTTGCATCACCCAAAAAGTGGCGATTGAAAAATTGGCGGGTATTGTGGTATACTATGTATTTTAATGTGGTACAATATACCACATTACGTGCTTTACAATTTCTGGCCACCAGAATACTTTTGAAATGAAAGAATATTTTTGTTTTTATTTTTATTACAAATAACATTAACCATAGGAACGGAATAATATACGAGTATATTCTGTACGTATTTCACATTTATGTAGATAAGATTAATTTAAATAATATAACTATGTACATATATAACTAAGGGAAAAGATTGTAAGGAAACGCCTTCTTGGCTAGAAGTTAACAAAAATCAAGATATTTTAACATGAAGTAGAATTTATTCGCAAGATTGGCAGAGGAATATGACACTTTTCTTTGGAACACACTTTTCGTGATCCCAAACCATTTCACACTGCTGACAAGAAATCTATTTGGTCATCGCTTGATCCTCACTCCAAATTTGATTGAAAAAGGAGCATATAGCTTCTTTCGATGGAGGAATATCCCCGAAATCTTCACTGTTATCAGAACCATTTAATATCAGACTTTGTGCGGTGTCGCTTGATGAACTAATTTCTTCCTTTTTAGAGGCGCGGCTCTTCCTAAGCTTTTTAACTTGTTTAGGTTTTGCGTTAGTCAATTTGTTGTTTTTTTTTTTTTTTTAATTCTTTCAATGCTATTCTGCAAATCTTGTTTGTATGGCGAAGTGGTTAACACTGTTGCCTTTGATTTTCTTCCTCTGTTGCTAGCAGGAGGTCTTTTCATTTTAGGTGGTGGCGATGTCCCCCAGGCTGTTATAACTCCCTTGCTTGCATCTGCGCTGGAATTGTTTGTAGATCGCGAAAAGTCTGGCAAACTTTGAACTCGACAGTGGGAAATATAGGGTGATAGCTTTTTGCTTGTAGCAGCAACACACTCATCTATTAATAGTGGTAAAATGCTCAATGGCTGCATTTGTACGTTAGGAAGGCAAGATGGTACCCCCTTGCTTGTAGAAGTAGTGCATCCATCCGTATATAACCGGGATAAGTTGGGGCTAGGCATAGAAGAGTGCGCTATTATTTCCGCTGTAATAGAGTCTTCCAAATCGCTTTCCATTTCCCCAGCTGTGAAGTCAGCATCGGTAAAAACAAATCTATCGAAAGGAAATATTCCAGTCGTTTTAAATCCACTGACGGCGATTTGATCGGTCTGAACTTTCAAATATGCCTTGGTGAATATTCCAACAAGGTCATAAACCGTTACTTTTCGGTTATTCTCACGGCAGAAACATCTAATCTGTTCATTATAATAGACCTTTAAATGACCCATGAATGCTTTGTCAAGTGGCTGCATCTTATGGGTAGAATGTGGTGGTAGATAAAGTACTCGAATAACATCACCATTTTCACGTGCCAGGTCTAGCAGGTTTATGTTTCTAGTGTGACTATAATGGCCGTCCGAAAGCAACAAAATCGGATCGTCTTTCGATGGTTTTGTGGCTATCAAGAAATGTTGAAACCATTTATTAAATATAAGGATTTGAACCCATCCAGACAGATGGCAAGTAGAATCGGAGTCTGGAGGAGCATCGTTCATCAGAAGGGGATTATGGTTTTTCCGTGGAAAGACGAAGAATGGTGGAACGAAAGCCTCGCCTGCACTCATGCAGGAAATTACTGTTATGAGGGATCCACGCTCTGCAGACGCCATGGATCCGATTTGTTTGTTCCCCTTTTGGGCAAGCACTGCACTTGTCTGCTTTGATTGCACCACTGATAACCCAGTTTCGTCGACGTTCCAAATTCGATCTGCTGGAAAGTTGTGCTTAGAGTACTCCTGTTTCAATAAGTCGAAGAATGCATTGACATTGTCCCATTTGAAATCCCTGGCTCTGTCGAAAGATGGTCCAGTTGGTGACCTAATGCTTATCGTATTTTTATGACTGATTTAATCGAAAATTTGTTGACAATATTATTTCTTTGTGCTATGTGGAAAGCCAATGATCTAATGTACGTTCTTGTAAGCCCCCAGAATCTGGACTCCATTTTTAAAATATATCCAACGATATTATTTTCGATGGATTCGTTGAATATTGGCTTACGACCCAATTTTGTCGACAACAGCTCCTCTGCAGCCATGCGTTGCAGTGTGATGTGTGGAACTCCAAATGATTTAGGCGCCAGAAGAATCCCCATTTCATTTTTCTTGACAGCACTTATAGTTCTCCTCATATCTTCCGAGTCTTATTTCATCGTTTTTTTGGCACGTTTTTCAACGACACAGAACAAAAGGAAACAACAATAATTCGCAGCAATTTTGAAGTAGGAAATGTGGCATACTATAGTATAGTATACCGTTATTTTTAAATCGCCTGCTTTGTGTGTAACACACATACCGGTAACCTGCTTAGTTTTCGAAAAAAACTGTCCGTACCACATTACCCTCTTATACCACAATATCCGAACTTACTCTACTGGACACCACCTGCTAATTGAGGTTACATTTCCGTCTCCAGTAAAGATAACAGCTTTCCAATCTTTTTCGGTCAAATTTTGGTAAGTTCTGGCAAATTCCAACTTTGAAGCTTTCTGATGTCAAAGGCAGTTTTTTTTCTTGGCCTCCTGGCTACCAAACAAATGAACTCAGCCTTCTGTTAACCGTACGATTGTTTGTTCAGGTGTCTTCAAAAAACTCCGAATTCACTTGTTTTGGCGATTTTCTTGGACTAGAGCAGGATATTCGTTTTAAAATCCGGTCTTCAGTTTAAGTCTTCCTGGCTGACGTTCCATTTATTTTTAGGAATTTTAATATGGTCACATGGCTGCATCCAATTCTCTTAGAAATAGCCCGAGCTGAAGCCCCCTTCACTAGTTGTTGTTTACCCATTTTACCCATTTTGACTACCCTGCACTAAAAACGACACGGAACTGAACTCATCTTCAAATAATGAAAAGAGACACAAAAGTGAAACTGTTTTTGAACTGTTGCATATTTTTCTATAGGCATTTATGCAGATTGAAAGGAAACACAACAGCGCGTCGGCTTCGGCTTTGGTCGCTGTTGGTAGCTTTAGGTACGTTGAATTCGAATTTCTAACATTTTGTTAGAATTGTTAAACAGTTAAAGAGAACAACTGTTTTTGCGAGTTGAAAATTTGTTTGTGTTTAATTTGTTTCAATTGAAAACCTGTCTTCATTCAAAATTCATCAGTCTGAACTTTCAAAACTGCTCCGCCAATTATTGCACGAAACGTTTTGGTTTGTTTACATTTTTTTTTTGTTTCCACAGCTGTTGACTGTTAAAAGCAATCAAAAGTTCAGCATGTTCTAACTTTTGCTTCGCTTTGAAGTAGCATTACGTAACATTACGCTCTTCATTATGAAGTCAGAAGCTCAAAGCGGCATTGGGATAGAAAGCATTGAATTCCTATAGTTCAACTCGAAGTGTCAAAGCGAAGCCGAAGCCGAAGCCGGTTTTGTGAGATGTCAGGATGGTAGCTTTTGTAACATAGGGTAGTAGCTTGCAGATACGGTTTTCAACGCTTAGTAAAGAAAGATGATTTTAAGTTTTGTACTATCCGTATAGCTAGACCGAAGACTAGCACACACCCAGCTTCTATGATAGTTTTCCGCAGCTCGCTATCTGCCATCTGAGACTCTTAATCGTTAAGACGGAGATTATGCCTTCCTTGATTCCTTGAGTTATGGAGCTGTAATTCGATGATCCTCTTAGCTGAAGAATGATGATCTATTCAATCTATCTAGGGACTACGTTTAGAAGATTAATAATTGCAAAGCGTTACCGCAAAACTTCCATGTCGACCATAGGTACGAGTACATGGAATTTCGTGTCGAATGCGAACTTGGACCTGTCTTAAGGAGGAGCACCGTAAGACTGTCAAAACTTCGTCTAAACCCAAACAAATAAGAGGTAGAAGAGCGCTTTCAGTCAACCACTGACCGCTTTAGACTTCCCAACAAAGGTACGTAGTTGGGTGTTATTATACTCCTGTAGATTAAAAATTTCTCATCGCAAACTAACATGGTACTGCTGGTCTTTTAGCAGCGAAAATATTGTATGTTTAGGTGAGATATGGGGTTTGTCATCGCGAAGAGTTCAACATATCTGTATTTCGGCACAGACTGCTCAACCTTTCAAAATTTTTCTATGGAGAGCACTTCACCCTAAGAGTTCAGTCCTCTAATTGAATGCAAAAATTCTCTGCTTTAGCTACCTCTCACAGATTTGTCGGTTTCAGTGGGTGTTACTTCCACGACCTGTTTCTCTTCCCCGTCGCCGCTGGTGGAGTGAGACATTTAGCACTTGCTGTAACTTTTCGCCGTGCGTTTGGCTCTCGTTTCTGTTTGGTCTTCAACTGTCCTTTAGACGGTAACCCTTCAGAGTGTGACTCTTCTGAACAACTACTGCTCTATTCTTATGGAGTTTAACAGTAATTGGCAGGGCCTCTCCGGTAATTTCTCCATTCTTCCAGCATTATGTGCCGGACGTGTCGTAAAAAGAGCCGCAGAAGTCATCGGAATCCTCGGTCAACGCCTAAATCGGTAGTATGTTGGCTGGGGCCTCCAGAATCCGGGTGGATGTCGACACTGCGAGTATCACTTAGAGTATTATCCTTTAGGTTCACCTCTATGTATACTTTTAACCGTTTTACATCACGTCTAGTTTGGACGTCTAACGTAGGTTCTCTTCAGAACCTTAGGGCCTTTGACTCTTAAGCTTTCTTGCTACGACAAGGCACCCAAAGAAAGGAAGGAACCTGTATATTGGTTACCGAATGCAATAATTATTTACTAAAATACGTTACTACTGCTTTAAATAAAACGTTTCCAAAGAACTTATTTTTCGGCTGGGGTATTTTCACGCACATATGACTATAATTCAGTTGCCTCCATTCATCTTTCGTCCTTTAATTTTTATGGGCCGTTCCGTGTTGCTTTGAAGAGTCCGTCTGTGGTAGGTAGGTTTCGAAAGGTTTCAGTTGCCAGGCATACTTTTATCCTCCAATATTATTTACAAGGCAAATGTACATACATATGTGCATACTAGGTGGCGCCAAAGTCATCACCATATCGGAAGATGCTATAATATTTGCAAATGGCGGCAAATGTCAATTCTACTTTGACATTTGTGAAGTCAACAGATACAAACAACAAGACATGAATCGCTATAAGTACTCCTAAAGAACGCGAAATAATTGTTACGATTTTTTTGCGGAATAATTCGTCGGCGGTGTTGGCGCAACGTGAATTTCGGCGCAGATTTCCCGGTCGTCCGACACTAACTGGGCAAACACTACGACGCCTAGCCGCTCACTTAGAAGAGTATGGGGCAACACGAGATACTGCCAGGTCTGGCCGGCCTTAGAGCAGAAGTTCTGCAGAGAATATCCTGTAAGATGTTCCCTTACAAAGTGCAGACAGTTCATCAGCTGTTAGCTGTTGACTGCCTGAATCTCGACCACGAGGGAGACACCTTTCCATCGAAAAGCATCATGAGCGACGAGGCCCATTTCTATCTCCGTGGATATGTGAATAAGCAACATTATCGCTTCTGGGGCACCGAAAATCTGCGCATAACTCACGAAGAGCCATTGCACCCGCACAAAATTACTGCATGAAGTGCTGTTTACACTGGAGACGTCATCGGGCCTTATTTTTTCGAAAACGCCGCGAGCCAAACGACTACTGTGGACGGCGACCACTACAGAGCCATGCTCAATGACTTTCTCCTTCCTCAATTGGATGAATTGGCGGCTTCTCGACTTAATGGAAAGAAATTTAAGATATCAAATAAACAAAATCCAAAAGCAGAGCCAAAGTTTTTCATTCATAAAAAAATTACAGCCAAGGAACATCGGATGACAACTTTTGCGCCATATTGCTATACCACCAAAATATCAAGTTTTCAAGTTTATTAAGGCAAGCCGTTCTAACATGCTGTTCTCCAGTTTTCTAATGGGCTTGTCGAGTTTTTCTTTACTAAGTGAAAGCATCAATTCATCGACCAAAACGATGTTGTCCTCAGGGACCTTCCCTGAGATCGACTTCCTCACATTTTTAAATGCAAATCGATAATTATTTTATGGAATTCCTTATAACCAATTCGGTAAGACTTCTTAGTGGAACAATCAATGTAGTCTGGAAAGAAGTCAGGTAAAGAAATAATAGCTAAAAGAATTTTGAAACACTATATACAACGTTATATCATCAATAGATAGGGACTGTCAGCAAGAAAACCTTTAATTTTTGAAGTTTTCCATGCAACTTCAAACGCGCAGTGCCAATTTCAATAATAAGCTCAAAATATACCATTTACAAAGTTTTAGAGTTGTTTTCCTTAAGTTCAATGTCATTAAGCCCTTCCAAAGCCCAAGCCCTGATTATAGACTTATACCGGTATCTAACAATGCAATCGCCAGACATAGGACAACTGCCAACATATCCAAAACTTTGCAAAAGTTTATCAAGCAGCTAGAGAAAATATTGAAATATTGTATGTAGGTTTACCTCTATACCAAAAATCTTTATAGATAAGTTGTTATGTAACTCACAACAGCGGAATTAGGAATCTATCAATTGAGAGTTGATTGTACCCTTGCGAATAGTAAGCCTTTTGGTGCAATAAGCTTTTTGGAATCGATTTGTGTGGCCTATCTATTATTTTTAAGGAATCAAAGATTTTTAATGGTTCTTTCAGTCTTCAATTCGTAGAGGGGAATCATCCAATACTTCCATTGTTTCTCTTAATGACCAGTAGAAGTTAGAAGCTTCGAAAGTGCTGTGGCATTTTTGTATCCTACTCAATCGAACGACGAATGAAGGTGTTTAATTCAAGCTGTCATATGGCTTTGGGATTCGAAACTGAATACCTCAGGGTTGTCTCGTATCCCCACATCTTTTGGGGAGTTCAGAGGATTTCAGTAGGTCATAAGTTTGGCTTTCCCTAATTTCTTGTGATAGTTCTTGTAATTATTAGAGTGTATCTATCTATCTCAATTCTGCTCACCTGCTACATGAGGCCCGCACCCTTGACGATCTTGTCAGGAATCCCTAAACTGGACATATTAGCTCTCGATTCACGTCGAAGGCCTTCTCGGAGTCAATAAAAGTCAGTTAAAGCAGAGATCTATATTCGATGAGTTGTTTTACAAGATAACACAAGAGTCATGGCTCAATCAACATGATTTTCGTCGTCGATTGTCTGGTCACGTGGCGCAAACTGTGTAAATACTGAGGTGTTTAGTACCGAAGAGACGGCTTAACATGACTGGTCCTCCTGAAGCAGCCGTTCTATAGAAAATATAGATTCTTCGACAGAGAACCGTCAAACATCACATCGTGAATAAGCAAGATTATTACTTTTGCGGCAACGAAAATTCACGTGTAATACTAAAGTATCAAAGCACTCTCAAGATCACTGTTTGGGGCAGGGTTTATGGGAGAAATGTGGGCTTTGCGGAACATGTGAATCCAGCAGAACGATATAACTGCACAGGCTACGGTGAACATTTTGTAACAATCGTTTCCCGGAGGCTTAATCATGCGTTTTGTGGTTTTTCGAAGTCACTGGCCTATATGAGCCAGTCAAAAAATGTGTGCTTCTAAAGGAGACCATCTGACAAGAAATAAAGAAATTTGAGAGAAGAAATGGAATTCTTGATAATATTCTCGACTTGGTAGATTAAACTTCAAACGTCGCGCTGAAAGACCCAAAGCAAGCCATGCCACCCTGTCATTTATTCAGTGTGTTTTGCCAAATCACCATGGATGGACATAGCGTTCAACAACAGGTGCAGACAGTAAAATTGTTTTATCAAAATGGATGTTCTGTTCGGGCAACGTTCCACGCGCTTCGCCCATTTTACGGTCGCCATAATTGCCCTACCGAGAGGACTATTCGCAGTATGGTGGATAAATTTGAGTCCACTGGTTCAGTAAACGATAAACCAACACCCGTACGTCGACAAAGCGCAAGATCTGCCGAATGTATGCAAGAGAATCCGAGGCAGTCGATTTTGCGTCGGTCACAAGAACTCGTCCTTTCGCAGACTACAACTTGGCGAATTTTGCGTCGTGATTTGGGCCTGCACCCGTACAAAATTCAACTGACCCAGGAGCTGAAGGTAAACGACCATAGACAACGAAGGTGTGTTCGCTGAATGGGCCTGGAGCAGTTGGAAATTAACCCTAATTTTCATAGAAAAATCTTCTTCAGCGATGAAGCCAATTCTGGATGAATGGGTACGTCAGTAAACAAAATTGTCGAATTTGGGACGATACCGATCTACGTGAGATCCAAGAGCGTCTAATGCATCCCGAAAAAGTCACTGTTTGGTGTGGATTTTGGGCTGGCGGCGTCATCGGTCCATATTTCTTTGAGAACGACGTTGGCCAGGCTATCACCGTCAACGGTGGGCTCTATAGATCGATGATTACCAACTTCTTTTGGCCTGAATTGAATGATATGGACACTAACGCCATGTGGTTTCAATAGGACAGCGCATACGCCACATTGAAAATTCTGCACGAGCGATTCGAGGGCACAGTCATCTCACGTGGAGGTGATGTGAACTGGCCGCCGACATCGTGCGTTTTGACCCCGTTTGACTATGGGATTTTCTGAAGCCGCAGGTCTATGCGAATAAGCCACAAACCGCAGCGGCCTTCAAAGCCGACATAACTCATGCCATCGATCAAATTCAGCCTGATTTATGCGCCAGAGTCATGGAAAATTGGACATTGGACACCCAGAGAAGCCGCGGTGGACATTCGAACGATGTTATATTCCAAACATAATGGCATCGATAGGCCTTTCAAACAAATAAAAAATTTCAATGATATCTCACACACACTTTGTTTTATTTAAATTTAAAGATAGGAAGCGCTTAACCTCCCCTTTTTCACACGGTACTTCGCTTCCATTGGTCTCTTCTTGCGAAAACTTTTTCACAGATCTACGAGTAAACTGGTTGTATGCTCAAATCTGCTGATTGTTTCCGCTCCTAAGCTGAAATCAGTGGCAGAATAACATTCCAGTCTGTTCCGATATCGGATCTTTGCCTATTTCACGTGTCAAAAGGAATCCCTTTACATCCTCTGGTAATGTGGCCCCTCTGGATCAATATTCACTGCCAGGCAGATCATGTGCCTCCGATAATTAGGAGATTGGCATTGCAGGTGCCGTTATCGTTCTCATTTGCCCTTGAAATGTCCCATTCCGATAAGTATTATTGCTGAGAATGAGAAACTGGCAACACTTAAATGTCCTATCGGAAATGATTGACCTTCGCGAGAAAAACGTACGATGGATGAATTCGTGACTAGGCTATATATTACTATAGAACAAATAATTATCAACACAATCCAGGAAGTGCGATGGGATGGATCGGATGATAAGAGGATAAAAAACTGCGACATATAAAAGGTGTACAAATCCAATATAAAATAAAATATTTGAAACTAATGTAAATGTCGATGATATTAGCTTTATTTAATAGATAATTTTATGCTATTAGTTCTTAAATTTGGCATTGGGCATATAACTGCCACGACTAGCTTGAATGAAGAGCAATCGTGAAGTCCAATTTTCGACAACTTTATCGAGCAACTGCGTTCGCATATGAACAATAACACGGCGAATGTTGACTTCCAAATCGTCCAACGTCTCTGGTTTATCGGCATAGACAAGTGACTTCACATACCCCAAAGAAAGTAATCTAAAGGTGTGAGATTACAGTACAGTGGAGGCCAATTCACAGGTCCATTATGCGAAATTATGCACTCAGCAAATGTTTCCCGCAATAAATTGATGGTGTCGCGCGCCGTGTGGTATGTTGCACCATCTTGTTGAAACCAAAGCCCAGTCACATCAATATCATTCAATTGAGGAACGAAGAAGCCAGAAATCTATAGCGCTCTCCATTGACGGTAACCTTCTGGCCGGCATCTTCCTTAAAGGAATATGGGCCTATGATTCCACCAGCTCATAAAGCACACGGAACAGTGAGTTTTAGTGATTGTAAGGGCGTCCCGAGAAAGGTTTCTATGTTTTCTCCACTCAAAATTCTGCAATTTTTCTTGTTTACATATCCGTTTAACCAAAGATGGGTTGAATTGAGAATCAAGCTGAATCATATTTTAGGCTCAATCACCGAACCTGCGACGGGTATAATGGTCACGCGATTTTAACTCTTGTACAAGCTGGATCTTTAAGCCAGGATCTTTCCGTAAAATCTTCCACAAAGTGGATGGGCATAGCTCCAATTGCTGTGCACAATGGCGAATCGACTCATTCGGATTCTCGTCAACACTACGCTCCACAACGGCAATAACTTCTTCTATTCGCACTGCTTATTGTCTTTGGGAATGCGTGTTATCCACTAGAGTGTACACGATTCATCGTGTTCCGAATAACTTGCTCAGATGGACGATCAAGTCCATCCTGTCTATGAACTCAACGCACGATAAGTTTGGCGAAGCGAACCATGGTTTTCAAAATAAGTTTGCACAATTTGCACGCATTGGTCTGGCGTTAATCTATACATCGTAAAATGGCAAAATGTACTAACCACAAATCAACTTTAAACTGTCAAGTTGACAATCTGTAGAAACAGTATTCCCAGTATAAAAACTAAATCTCTAAAAAAAACTACCCTTTACATAATATTTACTACTTTTTTTTTTTTTAAAAAAAGGAACTTAACACTCAAGAGGGTATTACTACTCTTAAAATGCCGGAGCACGTGTTAAGTTTTTTGGAAAATGGGATAGAGAGAGAAAGAAAGATGTATGGGCTCAGTGGTTATTTCGCTCCATGGGTGGCATCCAACATTTAGTGGGGAGACTAAATTCTTAGTGGAAGTTGGCTTGATGTTGATTTCTAGTCAACTACTTACTTGATTTTCGTTAATTGAAAAAATGGATGATATGTCTTTCGGGCGAGGCTGGGATTCGAACACCGAACCTTCCGATTTGGAAGCCAGTCCACTACCACTTGAGCCACTGCCACCCACTACGGTAACTGCTGGAGAGAACAGAACGTCTATTGGTATTCTCATTAAAAGCGCCTAATTTTTCTAATACAGATTCTCTGAACTCACCTACGAGGGTTGTCTGAAAAGTACAAGATATTTTTTCTCTAATTTTTTTTTTGTATTTTTCTACATAGTCCCCTTTTAACTCTAGACACTTCTCCCAGCGATGCTCCCATCTCTCTAACCCATCCAAATAGTACTTGGCATTTTTCTCAGCAAAATACGAGTAATTGTTCACGAAGGTGACTGCCTCCTCATTTGACCAAAATCTCTGTCCTCCGAGCGCAGTTTTTAGATGAGGGAACAAAAAGAAGTCGCTTGGGGCCAGATCTAGTGAATAAGGCGGATGGCCAAGCACTTCAAACCGTAATTCATGGATTTTCGCCATGGCAACCGCTGAGGTGCGAGACGGCGTGTTGGCTTGGTGAAACAGGATTTTCTTTTTCTGCAAATGTGGCCGTTTTTCCGCAATATCTGCCTTTAGCTTGGCAAGTAATGATCCGTAGTATGCTCCTGTAATGGTTTTTCCTTTTTGAAGATAATCGATTAAGATAACTCCTTTACTATCCCAAAAAACAGTCGCCATCACTTTCCCAGGCGAAAAAACAGTTTTTGCTTTTTTGGAGGCGGCTCGCCCTTTGTAGTCCACTATTTTGACTGAATTTTTGTTTCGGGCGTATAATGGTGTACCCAAATTTCATCTACAGTAATTAAACGCTAACAGAGCGTTGGAAATGTTCATTCGAACACGTTTTTGATCTAACGTAAGCAAACGCGGCACCCAACGCGCGGACAGCTTTCTCATGCCTGAATCTTGGTTTAATATGTAACAAACACGTTCTTTGGTCGTTTTCATAACCTCTACTATCTCTCTGACTTTAATTCGGCGGCCGTCTAACACCATTTGGTGAACCTTAGCAATGTTATCGTCAGTGGTTGCAGTTTTTGGACGTCCCGAACGTTCATCATCTCCCAAGCTCTTACGGCCACGTTTAAATTCAGCTGCCCAAAATTTCACTGTGGTAAATGATGGTGCAGAGTCCCCATACACAAAGTCCAACTCGTTTTTGATTTGCGTAGGCGTATTGCCTTTCAAAAACAAGAATTGAATAACAGCTCGATACTCGATTTTTTCCATTTTCACAAAAAACACTCACATCGACTCACTCAAACGACTGTCAACTAAAAACTGCGCATCCAAAATGACTGAAACTTCGGTAGGTAACTGTCGAAAGATGCAGAACTAGTATTCACTAGCTTGACAAGTATCGCAATCTTTACGTTGCGGTCAGACAACCCTCGTATATCTACCATCTTTTGGCTGATGTCATATACTATGTGTTTCAGATTGTCAACAATTTACTCATGGAGAGGTAAACGCTTCCACAACGTTTACAAATCATCAATTTTTCAATCAGTCATAATTCGCGGTCAATCACGGTTACATTACGTGCGTTTAGTCTAATTTTCGACAGTTATAATTGGCCCAATAAGCGGATAATTGAGCTATTAGTGATCAAATTCAAGCGTGCTCGACAGCGAAACGCCAAAAGTGAAGGTGGTAATATTGGTGCTGTAAGCAAGTAGGTCAAGACCGCATTCAATTGATTTCGCGCAGTTCGTAAGAGCTGGATATCTCTCGAACGCCCTTGTAACGTATTTTGCGAAAAGATTTAGATATACGATGGTAGTCCCAGAAGTACCCGACCGAATAACAATGAAAGTACCAACATTATAAAGTTTGAATTTGAAGTTTGACAACGCTATGTTGTTTAGTATTTGTTTGGCAGCCATCAATAATGAAAGCTTTCAATAAATTTTTAAATATCGAAAAAATTGGTCATCGTTATGTGAAGCAATACTTTCATTTGAAAGGCCTTAATCCAACTAACATCAAAACGGAACTGGATTCTACTCTGGGGAAGTCTGTTCCTTCGTTTATAACAATAAAATGTTGAACATCGCAGTGGTCGACCAAATGAGATGAGTTGAAGAAATGTTGAAAAAAATCCTCAAAATGGTGTTGAATGAACGTGGATTGAAAGAGCTTGAACTAGCAGATATGGCAGGCATTTCAAAAAGCACTGTACATCGCATGTTGACTGAAAAATTGAACATGAAAAAGCGTAAGATGGGTGCTCCGATTACTCACAATGGTACAAAAACAGCTTGGAGAAGTTTCACAGCAATAAAGCCGAGTTTTTGCGTCGATTTGTAACCATGAATGAAACATGGGTCAATCACTTCACACGCGAGACGAAGGAACAGTCGAAACAATGGACTCAAAGGGGAGAATCGGCTTCACATAAGGCGAAGACAGTTCCATCTGCACGTAAGGTCAAGGCTTCAGTTTTTTGGATTGCGCGTGAGATAATTTTCATTGATCATCTTCAGAAAGGAAAAAGAATCAACGGCGTCTATTAAACGAATTTATTGCAGCGCTTGAAAGATGAAAGTTTTGTTTCATCAAAACAATGCACCAGTTCACACATCCGTCATCGCGATGGCCAAAATCAATGAGCTAAATTTCGAATTGCTTCTTCATGCACCCTATTCGCCACATTTAGCGCCCTCGGAATATTTTTAATTTCCGAATTTGAAAAATGGCTCGTTGGTAAAAGATTTGCTAACAGTAAAGAGCTGGAGTCTGCGGTTGATGGCTATTTTAACGATGATTCTCACTATAAACAGGGTATCGAAGCTATTGAACATCGCTGGGAAAAGTGTGTTGAACTACAATAAAAGGAGACTATGTAGAGAAATAAACATATTTTCCCCAAGTTTTTTTGTTTTTTCTTTGTTAGGTTGGGTACTTCTTGGACTACCGTCGTACGAGATTATTGACCCAAGAGCTAAAGCAAATAACCATCGTGCACATCGATGATTGGTCTGTTCTGAAGATTCGTCCAACTTAAAAACAATATAAAATATCCACCACAATAACACTGCGAATGGGACCATGCTGGAGATCATGCTGTATGTCAATATTGACCGAAAACTGCAGATCTGTCTGGCAGAGTGCGGGAAAAGTACTTGCAAGATGAATAGAGAACACACAACCCATGTTGATAAGCGCTGTTAATGATGTAAACAAAATAACACGCATTCAATAAATATTGCACTGCGTGTGCGTCCGCGTAATCGCGAAACCCAAAATTATTTATATCAAAATTGAAAACATAAACATTGGAAACGATCGCTTTTACGTTGTCTTAGATTTGACAAGGTTTTCACAGCAAAGGAATCGAGGAAACATAAATAAGATCATCGCGAAGAATATTGAGGGCTTTTCACCCATATTTCTCAACCGAACGTAACAGATACGTGGAGGTGTTGCCATATTCATAAAACATAATTTTGATTTTGACCCAATTTAGTTTGATAGTGTTTCGTGGAAATCCGAATCCCGTCCGAAAAAACGTAGAGGAGAGTTACCAACAGTTTACCCAGGTTTCATTAATTGCCACCTCTAGTCCGTTGCATATGATTCGCTCCAGTATTTTACCCATTGTGTCTAAGAGGCACATGAGCAAAATATGACGAGTATTCATCTGGTATTTTTTTTCCTTTAGACAGCAGCACAAGATATTGTTTTTTCCATTGGTTCCCTTCTGTTAGACACCTGTTATACATTTCCACAAATGGTGTGGTGTGTTTTTTTTGGATGGCTAACATAAATTTGGTATGGCCATCCAATCGAGGTGACTTATTATCATCGAGTCGTCTGTATACGTCCATTTCCGCGACGGCTGCGACCTCCTATATTTCCTGAGGTGCTTCTGTACGCTTTACTGGTGTATGCGGTGGAAATAATGAGGGTGGAACTGCTCCAGTGCCTTTGAGTTTTGCCATGACTGTCCTGTAGGTGGCACACCAAGGATTTTATTTTTTTTTTGCTCCTCCGGATAGCTAATTTCAGGTCCCAATGCCTATATTTGTATTGCTCCTTTAGATCCTGATCGGAGAGCACACCTCTGCATCGCTGGAATAGTCTTCTCGCTGTATGGCACTGGCTGCGTAGCTCTATTATCTCTTGGTGCCACCAGTATGCGTCTTTCGGACCATGGATGTGTTACTTGTTTAGTAACCTAAGGGGCCATAGCCTATTACGTCTAGTGCTCATACAGCTTCTCTAATAAAAGGTCCAAGAACTTCCCCAATCAGTAGCCCATGCACTCCCGTCTCCAGCCATAATTGTTGGCCTACAACCTCTAGCATCTGGACAAATTAAAGCTGCCAATGAGCCTTTGTCGAGGTGTTCAAATGAAATAAATACTTTTCGAGATCATATCGCTAAATCTATGTCTAATTGACTCTTTTGGAAATTTATATACTGAAGGATTGTAACTTTGTTTGATGAATAAACTAAACAAAACTAAAAATTAGAGTGAAAATGCATTCCCATGTTATTGAGTGTGGTTCTCCTGTGCTCGATTTGAAAGGCCTATTATTTTACGGCTGACGCACGCTGGATTGGCATATGGTGACAAATGTCACCTCTAAGTTTGGGAAATTTACCATGGAACGCTACACAGTAAAAGAAAAAAATCCAATTTGTTGAATTTTATTACGAAAATTCACGTTCCACTGGGACAACAATGCGAAAAATTCGTGCCATTCGAGACGTATGTATGTTCTCACTATAATAAAAAAAATTCCAAAATGATGTACGAGATGTGAAGACGCCAAAACGTGTTCGCCCCGGATGTTTAAGGGAAAATATCGCCACGGTAATAGAAAATGCCGGAAATGACCCCTCCACAACCACACTGCACCGAAAGATTTGGCTCTCCATGCATACAAGGTCAAATTAACGCAAGAACTGAAGTCAGCTAACCATCAGCAGCGCCGTACGTTCGCGGATTGCGTCCTGGAAAACATGCATGCTAACATTGATTTTTGCAAGTAAATCGTGTTTTCCACAATCCACCAAAAACCCACTAATAATTCAGGAGATGCCAATATACCCAGAACGAGTATCTATTTGGTGCAGTTTATAGACCATAATTGTTGAAAATGAGGCCGGAATGTCATGGAGCGTGCTACCGAGGCATGAAAAACAATTTTGTGTGGCCGGAGCTTGAGAATATATGTACTCGTAGATCTGGGCGACCTCTAATTACAACGAGACTGTCTTACTGAGTTATTGGATAGGAAGTTTCCTGGCCGTGTACTTTCAAGTTTCGGAGAAACCAATTGGCCACCAAGATAGTGCCACTAAACACCGTTAGACGTCTTTCTTTGAGGCTATATTAAATGCAAGGTCTACGCCAAGCATCAGCAAACAATTCGTGCTCTGAAAGCGAACAGCGAAGCCGCCATCGCCGAGATAGAGCCCCAATTATGTAAAAGAGTGATTGGAAATTTAGAGAAAAAGATGTGGGTCTGCAAGCAGAGCCGAGGCGGTTAATTGCAAGATATTTTATAACGTAAATAATCCCTATATGTCTACTTTATAAAGCAATAATGGCTTTAGAGATAGCCCATTAAGTTTATTCAAAAAGCAAATCCTACAACTCTTGTTGAAACAACCTTCACCACCATAAAGACTCTCCCAACAATACTGAAGAAAATGACCTCACATTGTCTTACTTCTGAAAAAGGAAAGTCAACCAATATATCATTTCTATTGCTTAGAATTCATTGCTAAAGTGGCTGTTAACACATTCTGTGAAAATTTATGTTTACTTTTACAAGTTATCTACAAAAAAATCAACTAAAACTATTATACTCGTATAAGGATAAAAAAGAAATAAAAGCAAAATATCTGAATATCGAAAGATCTAATTGAAATATGCAAGAAAAGAGATGACCTTTATCGTTAATGGAAAAACAACAGCTTCAACAAATCTTATGAATTAAAAAATAAAATCTTCAGAAATCGGTTAAACAAAAAAATACAACAACAAAAGTTTAAACATTACCAAAACAAATTCACTGAATTAAGAGTCCACCCACGCAAAACATGGAATCTTATTAACTAAATAGTGGGTAGACGAAAAACGAGCGTGGATAAAGTTATTCTTCAAAACCATTCTTCAAATAAAACTTCACATGATATAACTAATGAATTTGCAAGCAGTTTTATGGAACAAACACACCGAATCATACGAGTACATCAACGTAATGGAGAGTTCCAACAATTAACTTGATCTATGTATGATACAAGAAACAAATCCTGATGAGATGTGTTCGATCCTTTAGTGTTTTAATATAGGGTCAGTCAATTCGTGGTCCGGTTTTGACATCCCTGTCATGTTTAGTTTAAGGTTTGTCATTTTACAATATCGATCGTTTAACAATCGTTGAACTTGTTAAAATTGTGAAAACTTGCTACAAAAATATAGACTCTCCGTCAATAAACGGTAGCAGATTAGTCTTTTCCGATATTTGGGACCCATTTTCAACAGGCAACTAAACTGGAAACCTAACGTTCAAGAAAGAGTCAACAAAAATACAGAAGCCTCAAACTGGACAGCAACTCGTCTTTTCACGAGTTTGATGCGCTGTCTGACTCCATTCAAAGAATTGTATCCCTATATCCCCATACTGGAATTGTGATTACGGGCGATTTCAATATACACAATTCTGGTTGGCTTCGGCATTCTGGACAGATAATACCCGAAGGACGGTGTGTTAAGATCTTCGCTGCGGAAAATAATTTAACCCAGTTTGTAAATGAGTCCACACGAATACCAGATGTTGATAGTCATACCGCCATCACCCTGGACTTGTTTTTAACTTCTCACCCTGATAAGTACTCCGTTGATGTGCTCTCCGCTCTAGGCTCGTCGGACCATTGTGTCATATCAGCTAAATTCTCGTACACCCACCACACAGTTAGAGAAAAGATTCCTAAAAGAAACGGATGGCAATACGAGAAAGCCAATTGGAGCGGACTTAACAACTTCTTTAGGGATTTTAACTGGTCTTTATGTTTCCTCAATAATGACATTAATGCCGCTGCTGACATGATCACAGATACCATTCGCTTTGGAATGAGAAACTTTATTCTTCATCGGATGAGGAATACCAAACCAAAAGAAAAAGCATGGTACGACTCGAGCTGTAAAGAGGCTGTCAGGGTTAGAGAATTGTTTTTTCGGTCCTACAAGACCAACCCGACAGAGGAAAACCGAAATAAGTTTAAACGAGCCGGAAATAACTGCAACGTCTTTTTCAAGCGTGTGAAATTCCAATGCGACCAAAACCTGAGGCAAAAAATACTGCAATGTCCCAAAGGCAGTAAAAATTTTTGGTCATTCGTCAAAAACATTAGAAATTCGGCCTCATCCTCCATCCCAACGCTCATTTACAATGACATTCCTGCTGTCAGCTCTTTGGGCAAGGCCAATTAGCTTGCTGCACACTTTACGGCTAGCTCAAGATTCCCAGATTGTATCTTGTTCCCGCCTACACTTGAGTGCGTCGAATCTACAATGGGACGAATCCACTTTCGCACTCATGTAGTAGCAAGAGTACTTAAAGATCTCAACATGCATAAATTCCCTGGTCCAGATGGTATATCTCCCCTTCTTCTGAAGATATGTTCTTCCACGCTGGCAAAACCACTGTGTAAGCTTTTTCATCAGTCCTACTCTTTAGGACTCTTTTCGAGCAGATGTTAAACAGCATTTATCCAGCCCGTCCCTAAAAAAAGCGAATCTTCTTCTCTCTCCTCCTACAGACCCATTGCCATTACGTGCCTTCTCTCCAAGGTCATGGAAACGCTGATAAACCGTCAGCTCATGAAATGCCTCGAAACACGAAAACTTCTCAATGACCGGCAATATGGCTTTCGTAGCAACAGGCCTACTGGTGATTTGATGGCATGTCTCACCGAAAAGTGGAACCATAGCATACATCAATCTAGCGAAAGCAAGATAGTTGCACTTGATATTTCTAAGGCATTTGACAGAGTTTGGCATCAGGGTCTTTTGTCGAAAATGCGTGTTTTTGGGTTCGATGACTCTCTTCTTCAATGGATTAGAAATTACCTTTCGGAACGTTCAATTCAAGTTGTCTTGGACGGTTTCAATTCTGATATTCACAAAATAAATGCTGGTGTGCCTCAGGGTTCCGCTCTGTCTCCGACACTCTTTTTAATTTTCATCGACGATCTCTTGTCTGCTACTTCTAATCCAATATATTCCTTTGCTGATGACAGTAATCTCTGCTTTTCATATTCGTTCCCGGACTTACGCCCCTGCTCTTCGGCTGTAGAACGGAAACGGCATTAAATTCCGATATTAACAGCATAACCAACTGGGGAACTATCAACCGAGTGGAATTTAATGCTTCCAAAACTCAATGCTGTCTGCTGTCATTAAAGCGAAATTCAAATACCCAGCCATTATTCATGAATGGCACTTGCATCGTCGAAACCGATAAACTTTCTATTCTCGGTGTGTCAATGGCAACTTACCTTGGAATGGCCACATATTCGATGTCGCCAAAAATGCTGCGAAATGTCTAGGTTTCCTCAAGCGATTCTTTTGCGACCTCAACACGGTCTCTTTTTTGCATGAAACTGAGGTCTTTAGGCACCAACTTTGCTGCTATACGACGGAAACCCAAATCATTAACCAAAATGTCTTGGACGGATCCATAGGCAATGTTCAAGTCCTCCGCTATCTCTCTGATGGTTAATTTGCGGTTATTGACCAACATTTCTTTTACTCGTACTTCATCAATATTTTCGTCGGTTTTCGATGTCGATGGTCTGCCACTGCGTTCATCATCTTCGATTGACTCACGACCACTTTTGAACCGCTCGTACCACTGGTAAACGACCGTTTTCTGTAGAGAATCGTTGCCGAAACACTTTTTCTACGTTTCCAACGTTCGCGCACCATTAAATCCGTTTTTTACGCAAAATTGAATACAAGTTCGTTGTTGCAAATTTAAATCCATTTCTAAAATTGTAAAAAATCGCCAACACACACACAGAGATAGAAGTACTCTGGGCTACGTAACTTTTGCAAATATCAATCTATGATACTGAGATTTAGAGGGAATGTCAACAACAGATTTACCAACTTAACAAAAATAACAGAACTCAAATCAGAATGATGGGAGCGCCACACGGTGGTGTCCCCCGGGAACTGTTTGATCAAGGTGGTATAGTGAAGGAAAATTTGTCTGTTAACCAAATTCACCTCGAATTTGTGCAAATCTTAAAAGTGCATTATATTTTAGTGAACAAATCTCAGCAACCATGCATTAAACGTTCTAAGGTAGAAGCAGTAGAGCTATTCATTAATGAATATAATAACAAAACGGGTGTGAAATTAAATGCAGACCAAATAAAAAAAGAAATTAATAATTTGAAAAACGATGAAAGAACAGATTTGAAGAAAACTAGAAACAAGCCCATTAAACTTAAGGAATGAGAGATTATCTTTCTCGATATTCTCAACGCCGGTGAAAATCCAACGATCACTTGTATTCCTGGTAAGTATTGAAATAAAAACTATACATACAATAACATGCGTTTTATAAAGGTGGCTTATCTGTCGGGCCAGATTATGCTAACCAAGGTCTGGCGGAAGAAGATGCATCGAACAGCACAATAATATCTAAAAATGCTACATCAACAGAAGAGACAGAAGAAGTTCCAGCAAAAGAAAAAAAGACGGAAGTTCAAAGAAACAGAAGAAACAAGAAATCTTACAAATTGTGAGCTTCAGCGTTTGGTTTTGTTGGAGCAATTAAAACTCATTCGAATGCAGAAAGAGGAGATTGAAAGAAGGACACATAGCAACAATGAAGAACGAGGATCTCACTCTTATTATACCTCCACCAACACTGTGAGCGACAGTGGATCAACATATTTTAATTTGTAAAAAAAGAAACATTTTTTTTTAATTTATAAGTGGAAGTAAATTTTATTTTTTCCAAAATTAATGTTTTGTTTAAGTATATGTATATAAAAAAGAAAACAAATCATTTGAATAATTAAAAATACATATCTAGATATAAATTAAAATTATTGTGTATTATTTCAGCAATTTCTATTCTTTTTATTTGGCCTAATCTTCGAATTTGAAGAGAGCTGTTAGAAAAAAGTTCATTTTCACCAAGAAATCTATTATTTTCTGTTTCTTGAAATGGTTGAGAATCATCATTGTCATTGCAACGTTGTGCAAGGCAAGGCATGCTACAATTAAATTTGGAACATTTTCCAAATTTAGACGTACACAGTTTTTTAGTATTGGAAATCTCTTTTTCAACTGCCCGAAACATCTTTCAATAACAACTCTCTCTTTAGTGTGGAGCTTATTAAATGCTTTTTCTTGATTTGTCGTTGTATTATTAAAAGGTGTCATAAGCCACGGTGTAATTCCATAGCCCTCATGTCCGAGCAAAACAACGTCAGTTGAACTTCGCATAATGGATTCCACGGCGCTATTTCTCCAAATTCTGGAATCATGGACTGACCCTTGGCACTGACAATCAACACTGGTAAAATATTCCATCCCATTGCACGTACCTTGAATACATACTATATTTATGGAAGCATAACCTTTACGGTTTATGTATTCATCTGGATGGGAATGGGGCTGAAAAATTTCCACATGAGTACAGTCTAAGGCTCCTATGCATGTAGGGAAACGATATGTGCCGCTCCATTCTTGATTCGCTCTTAACTGTTCCTCATAGTTTGATGGAAATTTTATCCAATTTGATGCCTTATCTTTAATGAGTCCTGTAACACTGTTAACTGTTCGAGAGACAGTACTTTGGTGAACGCCTATATCCACACAAACACCAGTTTGAAATCCAGGATCTCCAGTGTGCCGCAAAAAAAATCCGCATCTTTTCTAGATGGGTAGAAGCACCTCCCCTTGTTTCAGTTTGAAAACCTTTGAAAATAATAATAATAATAAAAAAAATTATAATACATATAACTACTGTTGTTGGCAACTCTGTCATGATTTCGCCCAATGTAGATGTCAAGTAACAGGTGTCAAAAGAGGTGGCTGGTCAAAAACGACGAAAAAACGCGGGAAGAAAAAAAGGGGGAAAAAAAAGAATTTTAAAGTGCACGAAATTGATTGCAAAATAAATAAAACAAATGAATCAAAACTAAGGTTTATTTTTTTTTTTATTTTTCCGTGCGCTAAAAATTTGAATCTTGCGACCCGACAAGTAGTTGCCTGAAATAACAACTGTAGTACAATAGAATAACAAAGTGGTAACACTGCTAAAGATATATTTTAATTGTCAGTGTAGGAGAGTTTGCCGATAGGTAGGGCTTAGTGCCAAGCAAACCATCGTGAAATACGGACGATAAAAAATAAAGCTAAATACGTAAAGTAAATAAACGTTTTTTTATTATAAGTGCACGCATAATCTACATATAATAACTCAAATTAATTCTAAGATTTAACTATGAAATGTTCATTTAGCCACTTTACATCTTCTCGTTCTAAGCGATAAAGGTGCTTGAAATTTGAGTCAGTCCCCGATCTTCGTTCCTTATATACTTTTGTGGAGTTAATACGTACTCGTATATACTCTGCCATTCTGATTAGAATCTAAAATTTCCATTTACGACCTTACTCGCCTTGAACTCGATCTGTGACTAAAGTCTCTTGGTATTGCACCTTACAAAACTACAAAAAGCAAGCAAAAGTAAATGCTATAGAATTTTCAAGTTGGTCGATAGAAATTTCAAAAATGTGTAGTATTTACTGCAGAAAAAAAGTACATACTACAATAGTTCTTATGCATTTCAAAAAAAGGATTTACTACAAAAATTCATCTAAAAAAGTATGTATACGAGTATGTTATGCTTTTATTTATTTATTTATTTATTTATTGAATAGCTACAGAATAATTAAAATTAAAGAGTAGCTTAGTAGCCAGAGCATCAAGAGGCCTTAGGCTATGTATTGGGTCTACAAGTAAGTTTCCAGCGTTTGTCACAGATGGCACCACCAGTGGATCCCGGGCAGAAATGTCAGACCCCATGTGTTTTATTTGTAGGTTTTGTATCTGTCAACAACTTTGCAGCGTTATATTTGAGCAGTTCTATCGGTGTCGTACATTTTATCGAGCAAAATCATGACAAGTTCCCAGCCAAATAAACGTCATTTGCGGGAAGCGGAGGCCTATCGTTTGCTTTTGGAAACTTATAGGGCGGAATGTATTGGTGAATCGACGTGACGCGAGTGGTTCAAACGGTTCAAAAGTGGTGATTTTGGAGTTGAAGACAAAGATCGCCCCGGAAAGCCGAAAAGTTTTGAAGACGAGGAATTGGACGCTTTACTGGATGAGGATCCGTGTCAGATTCAAGAAGAACTTGCTGCATCATTGGGCGTCACGCAACAAGCCGTTTCCCTGCGCCTAAAAGCACTGGGATTCATTCAAAAGGTTGGAAACTGGGTGACGTACGAATTGAAGCCAAGAGAAGTCGAATAGCGATTTTGCATGTCCGAAATGTTACTGCAGCGGTATAAAAATAAATCATTTTTGCATCGTATTGTCACTGGTTATGAGAAATGGATTTATTATGATAATCCTAAACGCAGAAAATCGTATACAAAGCCCGGCGAGCCCGCCCAATCGACGTCGAAACGAAATATTCACGTGAATAAGGTCATGCTCTGCATATGGTGGGATTAAAAGGGTGTCGTATACTACGAACTGCTTCCGAGTGGTGAAACCATCAAAGGACCATTATATCGAACCCAACTAATTCGTTTGAAGCGGGCATTAAAAGAAAAACGGACAGAATATGAGACCAGGCATGAGTCCGTCATTTTTCATCACGACAACGCTCGGCCACATGTTGCGGTTTCGGTGAAAAACTATTTGGAAAATAGTGGATGGGAAATTCTGCCTCACCCGCCTTACAGTCCAGACTTGGCATCATCTGACTACCACTTGTTTCGTTCGATGCAGAACGCTCTTACGGGAATACGCTTCAGCTCAATAGAGGAAATCAAAAATTGGCCTCGATACGTTCTTGGGCTCGAAAGACGAGAAATTTTTTTGGTCCGGAATTCATAAATTGCCAGAAAGATGGGGGAAAGTTGTAGGTTCCGATGGACGATACTTTGAATAAAGCATTGTAACTATGTTTTCATAACAAAACTTCAAATTTTGGAAAAAAAACGCTGGAAACTTACTTGTAGACCCAATATATGCTTTCACTTGAAGCAAATATTTAATTTTTATTATTTACCAGAGATGTAACCGATATTCGGTTAGTATCCGTTATCCGGCCACTTTTTTTTCTATCCGGCCTAAGTGCTGGATAAAGAATAAGTATTCGGCGAATACCGGATAGGTAAAATAAAACATAAAAAAAAGAAGTCGATTGAAAAAGTATATTTTTTTATTAACAGTACTTAAATAAGTAACATAATTAGTACTTATAATTTATTAAAGGCAGATTATGATGAATATAAATAAGTTTTTTTGCATTAACCCTTAAATACTAACCATTCGTAAATTCTACGAATGGAATCTGGAAACATCTTACGCCGTTACTCTTATTGAAAGTCAGTGTAGCTTCATTTTTCGTGGTGAGAGCTTGTTTCCTGTGCAAGATCGGTTACTTAGCGAAATTGCGATTACTTCATAAATTTTACGAATAGTTAGTATTACTGTAAGTTTTTATTCGATTTGTATTTGAGATAAGATCGACAAGAGTACCATCATGGGTTATAGATTCAGTGGTTTATTTTACGTTTTATCTTATTAGAATCATGGTAACACGCAGAGAATATAGTCGACCACTAAATTTGAATGAGGTTGAAGCTACACTCGCTGAAGAACTCGACGAAATACAAGGAAGTGGCTCAGAAACTGAAGACAATATTGGACATGATTTCAGTGATTCAGGTTCGGAGTACGTTCCTGACGATAGTGAAAGTTCTAACTCTGAAAGACCTCCTTCTTCGAAAAGAGCAAGACCCAGCACCAATATTGCAAAGAGTAATAGCTCGAATATATGCGTACTCCAACCATTACAAATGAAAGAGAAAATGTAAGTCTTAGATGCAAAAACGGTCATTGCTGGTGCACAGTCCCTTACAGTCATAAAAGAACAGCAAAACGAAATTTTGTGCACATAATACAATGCCCCATAGGACTAGTTCGTGATACATGGACGTCTCAATTGCTTCTTAAGCACGGAGATCATAGACAAAATTTTGCCTTGCACAAATTCTGAAATAGCTATCAAATTCCAAAACTGTTCTTCCGAAAAAGCCACAGTTTCCAAATTAGGGGCACTTATTGGATTGTTAATTATTGCAGCAGCACAAAAAGACAGTCAACTATC
This sequence comes from Volucella zonaria, assembly GCA_963966105.1. NCBI lineage: Eukaryota > Metazoa > Arthropoda > Insecta > Diptera > Syrphidae > Volucella > Volucella zonaria. The sequence goes on from OZ014534.1 coordinate 49,804,449, forward strand.
CACCCGAGATATGTTTGACTCCAAATTATCTGGATGGATTTATGTATAAGGTAACTATGAGCCGCGAACGTTTTGAGTTTCTGTTGGACTGTTTACGATGATAAAACTACTCGGACTGAGAGACGCGAAAACGATTGTTTTGCTCCAATACGTGGAATTTGAGATGAGCTTATATTAAATTGCAATGAATCATATAAACCCGGCAGCTGTATAACTATTGACGAACAATTATTAGCACTTAGAGGTCGATGTCCGTTTAAAATGTAAACACCCAACAAGATGGCCAAGTATGGAATAAAAATAGTTATGACCTGTGATGTTGGCACAAAACATATCTCGGAAAAAATACAAACTGTAATGGACTACCGTTAGCTGAGCATTATGTTAAAGATTTAACCAAAACTATTCATGGTACCAAGAGAAATGTGACTATGGATAATTGGTTCACGTCCGTAGAATTGGCTAATAAGCCTTTAGAGAAGCCTTTCAATTTGACTTTGGTTGAAACTTTACGCCAAAATAAACCTGAAATACCAAGCGAAATGCTTAAGGTCAAAGGCCGTGAATTAGGTAGTTCCCTCTTCTGTTTTGATTAGGAAAAAAACGCTCATTTCATATAAAGCAAAAAAAAAAATAAAAATGTGATTCTACTGTCCACAATGCTTGAAGGAGCCTCAATTAGCCCATGAACTCAGAAGCCTGAGATTATACAGTTTCATAACGACACCAAGTTCGGTGTGGATACATTTGATCAATTGTGCAGTAGCATGAACTGCGGTCGAAAAACTCGTAGATGGCCGATGTGCATTTTTTATGATATGCAAAATATTGCTTGCATCAACTCCTACATTATTTATAATTATAACAGTCAAAGGAATAGTGCACAGCTGCTTAACAGAAAGAAATATATAATTAATCTTCATAAACAAATGACAAAACCTTGGCTTGAACCTCGGTTTCGGTTGCTAATTTTGCAACGCCCACTCAAACAAATGATCGCCAATGTTTTGGAATTAAATATTTAGGATCAACAAGTGAACACTGCTGTACAAAAGCGAACAACCTGTTATTTGTGCCCATCTCAAAAGCATAGGATGACGTCACTTCATTCCACACACTGCAATCGACATTTTTGTCGAGAGCACCGTGTACGGTGCTGCATATCGTGCGATAACCAAACATAATTTGTTCTCAATTTATAAATTGTTTTGTTCTTTTATGTTCTTTTTGGTATTAAACCCCTTTATGTAAGAAAATTTAATAAAAATGTAATTTTTGTTCTCAATAAAAAAAACTCGTAAAATTTATGAATGGTTAGTATTAACGTCATTTCAAATGATGGTTAGTATTTAAGGATTAACCGGTAAAAGACGGTTGCGTTTATTTTCATATACTACTCGTAAGCCAGCTTCAGAAAACAGTCTCTCTCTGTATACGCTGCTACTTGGTGATCAAAGATATACCTTCACAAATTTTGCTAAAATTGGATACTGTTGATGATTAACTGACCACCATGAGTAAGGGTAGCTATTCCGGTCAGTCGGAACTTTTTTTTAAAAAAAGTTCAAGCTCAGTTGCAGTATCATTTTTTTCGGAAACCTCATTTTTATCATTCGCCACTTCATCAAAACAGTCCCAAAATGCTGCATGCGTATCGCCAGTAATATTAATATTAACTTCGCTTTCATTTTTTATCTTGCTGGGTGGAGAATCCCCTTCACTGCCAGTGGAATCGTCGTCGTAGCACATTTGTAAAACTTGCAACAGAATTTTCTGGCGAGCTCTCTCGATTTGAATTGGTCCTAAGAAACTTGCCTTGAATCTCGGGTCCAGTAGGGTTGCTACAAGGTAGTTTGGGTTTTCATCAATGTCGAAAGGATGCTTTAATCCAGTAGTTAATGAAGTCCTAGTGCTCAATAAATTAGGTGTTCTTCGTACCGTTTCTTCTTTTTGTATGTATCTTATTAATGTGGTGACATTTGGTATAACTTCCGAGATACATGAAAGCCCCGAACTGGTTATTTTTGTTATTTCTTCTAAAGGTTTGAACAGTCTTATGCACTGTTCCATTATGTCCCACTGGTAGGGTGTCAAATTGTTTACTGTGTCGTGGTCAGTGATATACTGTTTCTGTTCTAACAATCGCTCCAGCAAGTAATACGTTGAATTCCAACGTGTACAGATATTTTGGACTAGTTGATGTTGTGGAGGCTACTCAATCCACCTTATTCATCTCAGAGCTCGAGACACTTTTTCGATTCCTAACGCTGGAATTGGAAGACAAGTATTTTATTATCGGCGGAGATTTCAACCCCAGGGGAACCTACTATTCAATTGGTGGGGTTAGCACAATGTGATGTATCGACTCGGCCTCAAAGCGACGGATAGTCCGTCGTTTCCCAGACACGGGTCCTATTTGGATCTCCTGCTGTTCGACTCACGAATACAACTGACGTGCACTAACCAACAAACTACAAACTGTCTACGTACTTTCGTGTATGACAGTGACCATTGCGGTCTCAGCAACTGCGGAATTGGAAGAGTTTGTTCAAAGGTATTCCTACAATTATAGTAGGGTGCGTTGGACACACTTCTCAAGAATACTGACGAGAGCACTCTCCTCAAATTTGCTCTACCCACCGTCTAATAGAAATCTGTCAAACGAGGAGATTGACAGGTATCTAAAACTAATGGACGAGACAATCAAACACACAATGGAAGAACCGTTACCTCGGTATCAACACACTGACGATGAAGACTTATTTCGTAACGCGACTATTGATGCACTGCACCGACATAAAAGTAGATTGCTGTCAAGAATAAAAACCTTGTACAGACAGTTTACCGACAGACATAACCCGGAGATCATGACACTGAAGTCGTCGAGTAAAAACCTCCAAACATTAATAAAGGAAAATTACAGAAACTCTGTAAGTTTGTATTGGAACAACAAAATTCGGGCTGTAAACACCAGCAACCCGAATATGTTCCCGCAAATAAATAAAATATTTCGGAGAAATAATCAGAACGACCTTCCATGTCTTAAAATCGCCCGAACGACGAACAACGAACAAATACTTGTAGCAGCAGGTATCGATCCAAATGAGGCAGCTGATGATGACAACTTCTTTGTGATCGAGGATCCGCAGGAGAAGGTAGAGGCTATAGGAGCGACTTTCCAGGAAGTGTACAAGGCAAATGACTTCATTGGCACGAACCACGACCTGGAGAGTCGAGTCCTTGTGCACAATTTCTGCCTTCGAAATGAAATTGTGAATTGGCGATTCGAGAACTCGGGTTTCATCCAGTTCAGTGAGGAGAATATGGCAAATAATGTCATCACCAACGAAAGGATATTACCACCGTTCATTTCGAAGGAAGAGCTCCAAATGATCTTCGAATCACTTAGAAGTAAGAAATCAGTGGGAACCGATGAAATACCGAACATTGTGCTTCGACATCTCCCACTAGAAGCGGTGGACATTTATACCACCCTATTTAATAATGCAATGAATAATGCACATTATCCAGCGCATTGGTGCACTGGTGCCTGCCTGATTGACTTGGAAAAGGCCTTTGATACCATATGGTTAGAGGGACTCTTCTTCAAGTTGGACAGGTTGGGCATGAGTAAACCACTGCTGTATACTCTTTTTGATATGCTCTCCAGTAGACAGTTCATCGTGAAGAATGGCGATGTGACTTCTGCTGGAATATTTAACATTAAAAACGGTCTGCAACAAGGTGCGGTAAATTCGCCGATCCTATTCAATATTTACACAAGTGACCTGATAAGTTCACTTCACCATGCCATAGCGTACGCAGACGACTTAATCGCGTACAGATCAGGTCCAAAGATTGAGGTCATTGATATACTTTTACAACGTGACTTCGACAAAATTAAGAGATATTGCGACGACTGGAAGTTGAAAATTAACTTTCAGAAGTCGGAAATCATTCTGTTTAGGACGCCTTTGTCTGGGGCCTCTAGGGATACCAGAAAGAATTGGCGAAAGTTCTCTATCATCGGACAACATGGACAGCCACTTGCTTGTCGAAATGTAGTCAGATACCTTGGGATCTGGCTAGATCAATATATGTATTTTAACAAACATATAGATGTTGCTCTGGCCAGAGCCAGAGGTGCTTTTGCCCTTACAAGGAGACTGTTTTATAACAGCCAACTCGATGCGAGGGTGAAGGTGATCTGCTACATGGCCCTTATCAGGCCCATGCTTGTATTTGGGTGTCCCGTGTGGTTCAACGTGAGAGCAAGTTTATTGGAAAAGATTCGGGTGTTTGAGAGGGCTTGCCTTCGCTTGTACAGAACACCAGAGTCGGAGTACAAAAAATTTTATCCTAATGAGGTCTTGTACAATAGGGCGAACCTGATAAGAGTGGACAATTTCGTCATTAAGTTGACTCGAAGGCACATTGCAAGAGCAATGACCTCATCGAACAACCTGATCTCCGGGGTTTATTACCCCAATTATATGTATCACGAGAGAGTTCGCTTCGACGGCTTTATTCCTCCAGAAGCGTTCCTCTATCTGGATAGCAAAGGTCTGATAAAGGACAGATTGGCGGTGCCGCTAATCTTCCACGTCGCTCGAACAGCTGCGGACAGGCGACTCAACTACAAGAGAGACGTCGCACACGGTAGTGCGGAGCGTCTCCGGTTCAGTAGGGCGGTAGGGAGTCGCGACATGAGGGATGTTGCTCAACAGCACCAACAATTTTGGTGGCTTTTTGAGGGAGAGGATGCGTCATCGTCGAATTACTCCAATATTTGCTAGCTTCATGTGAAGCAAAGTTGGTCGTCTAATATTTTTTTAGCCATGACCGGCTTACATAATTTTAAGTAGGAGTAAGTTAGATTTAAGAAAAAAATGAAAATAAAAACCAAAAAAAGAAAGTTAAAAAAAAATACATATATATACATACATATATCTATATATTAGGTATATATATATATTATGTCTGTATATATAATGTATTAAATGTAAGTAATCTAATCTACTTAGGATTTATTTCTAGGTAGTCTGTAGGCTTTTAGTTTTAAGTTTTATAATAAAATTAAAATTAAAAAAAGTTTTTTCTTAAAAATGAATAAGAATAAGAACTGTCCTAAACGCCGAAAGACATAATTTTTAAGTATTATGTTTAACATAGAGTGCCCGCATGGGGCCAGTAAGTTAGTATAAGATTATTTGTAAGTTATTTAAGCCAATTTTTAAGCATTTTTTTGTCTAACATGTAAGAGTAAATTAAGTACATAAATAAAAATGCATAAACAAAAAAAAAAAGAAAAGTTGATGTTGTGGTAAATTCAATTCAGTTTTTCTTGAGCCAAACTCGAATGATTAAAGTGCGTAACAATTCGTCTTGCAGCAGAAATTATCTCCAATGCTTCAGGGTGAGACTTCAACGGTTCATTCACTGCCAGTTGAAGCGAGTGAATAAAGCATCTGGCAGAATCATACACGGCGACTCTTACACCTTTCACCATGTTGGCCCCGCATCATTTGGATTGGGGAATATTTCAGCGAGTCGCGATTGCATTCAGTTCTTTTGCAATGTTTTAACCTATGTGAGATGCTGCAAAGGGTTTCATTGCCAGTATGGCATGTTTTGGTTTAAATTCAGAGGCCAACCAATGAGCTGAGAAACTCAAGAAACTGTTATTGTTGTGCAAAAAGGTCCAAATGTCTGCCGTCACCGAAATTGCAGCAGCTTTTAAGATACATGCATCAATTTTAGAATGTATTCGATCATATATGTCAGAAATAATTTTGTCAGCAATATAATTTCGGCATGGCATTTTATAACGAGGCAGTGCCTCTTAAAACCAACTCGTTCCACAATAGATAGTGATTCATTGTCCAAAGCAAACATTTCCGCGATCAAATAGTGGTATTCTTTCGATTTTGAATCGTTAATGTCCCAAAGTATTTTTTTTTCCAAAGTTTTTGCCAAAGTTAATTGTTTCTGCTCCTTTTTTTTGTGACAGAAATGAAGTGCATCATTAGACGGAATGGCATTGATTTCAGAAAGCTTCTCCGCATGTTTGAATTTAATGTGATTTTTCATAGCTGTCGTACCGGCTTTTTTTTCCTGTTCCGCCACGAGAAATCTTCGACTTGCACAGCAATCATACAGCAAACTTTCAGTCATTCTCACAGATTTCAAAATGATTCCAAATTTGGGATCTTTTGCTCAGCGGTTCCATTTTACTTTATTTACTACAGGAAAGTTTAATAAATATGGACCTATCGTAATATTTATTCATTATTAATAACTTACGTATTAAACAAGGAATACAAAAATGTAAAGAATACAAAAATTTCGAAAACGTACAATAAACGTCTTAGTTCGACCAGTTATTTATTCCAACTGTGTGTTCTACTGATTCTCTGTAGCACTCTCCACATTCAACACACGAGTCGTAAAAACAAATAACGGAATCAAACAAGTTACAACTAGTACACGTGTCGTGTTTGAACTAGAATGCATCGCTATGAATGTATTCTGCTCTCGACAGTATATTCGGCCGCCGGATATTCGGCTATCCGGCCAAAGTACTATGTATGCCGAATATCCGGTATCCAGTATTTTGCCAAATCACTATCCGTTACATCTCTAGTATTTACTTAATTCTTACGCATACCAAAATAAGTATTTATTATGAAAATCTGAAGTAAAAGCATTTACTGCTTTTTCTGCATACCACTAAATATTACAACAAAATTCTAATTTTGAATTCGTTGACTAGATATTAAGAGCGACTTTCACCTCTGGTGTGTCTTAAAACCGCGTTCTCAAACCTTTGAAGTTTCAGTATTTGTGTGGTAGATGCATTACCCCAAGCAAGTATTGCGTATCTGAGCTTCGACTCAAACAAAGCTTAATAAAAAATGGTAGGTACGATCTTAAATCCTAACGTAAGTTATACATATCTTTATCCCAGATTAAGGGACTATCTATTATCACTCCAAGATTTTTAAAATTTTTAACTATCTCGATAAGTTGGTTAGAAAGTACAATAAATCTGAACCTGAAGTGTTTTGGAGGTGTACATCATCTTAATTTTAGATGCATTGATAACTAGTCCATTATCATGTAACCAGTTAACTGCATTAATAAACTCAATTTGCATTATCGATGTGGCCGTATGCAAACATCTAAGTATGCGGAACAACAATGGCTGTGTCATCTGCGTAGGGATACGGTTTTCGAATACTCGAAGTAATTGTTTGTGTAAAGAATATAGTGATTCTCCCAATTTGCATCTCTGTGGAACTCCGTATTTGACTAATTTATTCTCACTAAAATTGTTGTCTATTTTGACACATAAATTCCTCAAGTTCAAGCCAATTACAATACTTAGCGTACCTGGAATGCTGATTTTTTCCAACTTATATTAACTTCCGCTGGTCTAATGTAGCGAATGCTTTACTGAAGTCTATAAATAGGACTAGAACGTGATTACATAACATGTTTTTATTTAAGTTTTTAGGAACTGTTTTAGTGAATTCGCCTAAAAACTTTCCAGTACTTTTGCAATCCGTATTGTTTGTGGTGAATGATAATGATGATGATGCTCATCAGCCTTCTTGAAACGATTTCTTCCAGGCATATACCTATTACTGCTAGAATAATTGTTGGTTTGTAGTTACTTAACTCTTTTTAAGAGCCTTCTTTATAAATTAAACGTACCACATAAGTCTTAATAATAGTCTGCGGGATTTTGCATTGTTGCAGACTTAAAATAATTATTTCTACACTTATTGGAGCCAATATATTAACATGTGTTTGTAAATCACTAGCTCTAATGCAGTCGATTTTTGGAGACTTATTAATACAGGGTCATCCATCTTGTGGTACCGAAAGTAAATTTAAATTTTTATTTCAATATACCATATTGTTTGGAGCTTGCCATTATGAATGCAATATAACATCATTCAAATGTCCCCTGCGGGAGTTCGTGCAGGACTTGATTCTGAAAAGATAATGACTTTTCGACACATATCGCAAAATAGTTCGGTCTTGTTGAAATCACATTCATATCTGCGATTTGAGGCCAAACAAATTGGGTTAGCATTTGACTCTAGCGATGAAATTTGACGGTGATGGTTTTTTTTTTCTGTCGGAAGAGAACACTCAGAGAACAGAACTAGTCCACTGTACACTTTGTAAAGTTCATTTTAATGAAATCTTTCAGTGTTACAAAGATAGATGAGTAAGGGCTTCAGTATCAGCACCCATCAGCGCCTAGTACCTCCAACCTGATGCGAGCGTAAGCTGGACATTTACAGAGATAGTGCACGCGATGTCGTCATTACTTTCACAGAAAGTATAGCAGGATGTTGTGTCCCAGCACAGTCCCAGTTATGCTCAGCACATTTAAGTGCTTTTCAAAAGTGTAAAGCCCTGTCACAACGCTAGTAAACAACCTGCAGTCTTTCCTGCTGAGGGACAGCAGAAACACCGCTGACCTCCTAGAGACGTCGGGAAGCATTCGTTTGGTCTGCCTGCATCACAGGTAGCTGCGCCATCTGCAGTTGTGCTCATATGAGACTCAACGGTCAAAGGAAGCCTTAACCGAGGACGCAGGCAGACCCAACGAAGGTTCGGGTTCTGAAAAACTTTCTTCTGAACTTTGCCTGATAAGTTCATTGGCGATTTAATTTCCCGTGATCCCATTGTGACCTGGGAACCAGACAAGGATCACTGAATTTAGCCTTCCGACTGTGTTCAGTAATCGCTTGCATAATTGAACTAGCTTGGTAGTCGTAAGAGGGTGGCAGCAAAACTCTAAGCGCAGCTTGGCTATCGCTACAGATGCAAATGCTTCGCCTCCTCCACCGGTTCTCCGCAATATAGTTTGCTGCCATCAGGATTGCGTAAACCTCCGCTTAGAAGACAGATGCAAGCTTTCCTAACATTAAGTGAAATCTATATTGGTCCTATATTGGTTTTGGAGCCGTCCGACTGCATTCCTTTGCTGGCTCAGATTCTGGCCGAAACCAGTTCTGGGCACAAGGAAAGTCGATTTCATATTTTTTCGGCAGCAGGAGTTCTTGTGTCATTGCATCGGACGGCATGTCCATAAGACCAGAGTCATAAGGGGCAGCCGGCGGGCAAGGTTTTCAGAACTCCAGTGCGTGTTGTACCAAAGACCACTTCTTTTTAGACGGAAGATGGCCTTAAGAGTGCAGTCCGTGATATAAATTGCAAGGGGAAAGAGATTCATCAATGCGTCTAGAGCAGAGCCAGGAGTGCTGGCTATAGCCGCCATGCATTCCAGATAAATCGTTCTTTGGAGTCTGGTGAAAGCTGCAATCACGTATTTTCGCGAAAACTTATTCCACCAGACAACCGACGCATAGGATATAATTGCCCTTATCATAGCCGTGTAGATCGAAAGGACCGTTCTCGGTGACAGGCCTCATGCCTTGCGGATATCTCCTCTACCCTGCCAGAGGGCCGACAGCGTCTTAGATGCTTTCGAAATAATTTGTTTAGTCCAGAGAAGTTTGTTATCCAGAATGACACCTAAATACTTAGCTTCTTTGGAGAATTGTATGCTGATGCCTTTAACCACTAGATGAATCAGACCAGGCAGCTTCATCCTTCTTGTAAAGAAGGAGAGGATTGACTGAAAACCCATTACTAGTGCACCGATCATCGATCACGTCTACGTCTGCCTGCGCTTTAAAACAGACAGTGCGTGATGTGCGAGTTTTAAGGTTCGTTACAAGTCCCGTTATTTTTTTCTAGGAATTATTTATAATGCTGTCGGCAGTTCGAATTCGAACCCTCTTCCTTTATGAATTTAAAATGGGACAAAATGCGTCATTGGCAATGAAAAATATTAATGACGCGCATTTGAGGATGTAACGGAAATGAACGCACTATATAACAGTAGTTTGGAAAGTTCCGTTCAGGATATTTCAGCCTCGAAAATGAACCACGTGGGAAGCCGGAAACGTTAGTTGACGACGATGTTTTAAGAGCAACGACCAAACGAAATCGGTGCGGGAGATTGCATAAAGCATGAGAGTATCCCCAATGACAATAAGTCCATACCTTTCTCTCATAGCAAAAGTAAAGAAACTCGATAAGTGGGTACCCCATGGCCTGATCGAATCCCGAATCCCAAAAACTTCAGCGTCTGGAAATCTGCGCATCGCTTATATTAAGAAACCAAATTGAACCGTTTTTGCTCCGGATAGTCACCTATGATGAAAAGTGGATACCTACGGTATGATAATCGTAAAAGATCTGGGCAGTAGTTGGATGCAGATAAAAAACAAAAAAAAAAAAAAGCCCGATCTTCACCCAAAAAAGGTTTTGGTGACAATTTGGTGGACATATCGAATGGACCAATCCACTTTTCATTTCTTCAACCAGGAGAAACGATAGACGCATCCAATATTGTGAGGAAATCGACAATATTGGATAGCGTCCGATCCTTATGTCATGCATTGTCATGCTAGACCCCATACCTCACAAGTAACGGTGCAGAAACTCACCTAATATTTGACCAATGGATTACCAACTTTTCCGCAATCTGGATCCATTTTGCCGGCAGAAGGTCTTCCGAGACCGAGCAGAGGTCATAAAAGCCTACGAAGATTTCATTGCCTCAAAAAGGAAAAGTTGACCTAGTATCACGTGAAAGAATGTCATAGATGCCAACGGATCCTATTTTGATTGAATAAACATTTACGGAAAAATAATATTGGCTTTTAAATTTTTACTATAAAATCGGACATTTCATGTGATATGAAATTTGGAATGAAACCGATGCTATCTTACTTTATCAGAAGATTCATGTTAAAATGAAGTATATTTATGACGCAACGACATCTACGAAAAAAAAAAATAAAAAGGAGAAGAAAGTTTTGCCCATGGATATTTTCTGAATTAAAAGGAAAATGTAAAAAAAGGGACGAACTTTACAGAGAGTGGAAAAACAATATGTAGACTAAACAAAGCATATGAACAAGAATATAAGACCTTCAGAAACAGACTGAACAAGAAAATAACGGCTCAAAAATCAATTTTTTATAAATCCAAATTCAACCAAATAAGATCTGAGACCAAAAAAACCTGGGGCTTAGTAAATGAGATATTGGGCCGTATGCATAAAAATTAAGTATTTACTAGTAGTAAAAGGTCTAAGTAAGTACTAGTACTACTAGTAGAAGCTTATATTTTAAGTATTTACTAAATTTGGTATGCACAAACATGAGTTTTGACTTGCCGGCAAATACTTCTAGTAAATACTACTAGTTCATCGAACAATTGGTAGTATATACTTATTTTGTATTATTTCCCAATTGCTTTGCAAAAAATTTATTTTGAAAACTATACCGTTAGCTCTTATCGTCATTTACTGCTTCTTTAATGTTTGCTTGGTAAACGATCCCGTTGGAATGTTTAGTTCGTAAAGCATAATTCAAAAGAAACAGTCATGACAAGCGAAGCTTCTCAATTGCAACTAGCTTTTGTGCGAATTTTAAAAGAGCATACCGTTCTTTTAAATAAGTCACAACAACCTTGCCATAAAAAGGAGAAGTCCGAAGCTATACAAATATTTATTAGTGAATATAACGGTAGATCAAATTAGAAAGAGGCTAAATAATTGAAAGACAGATGTTAAGAAGAAAGCAGACCTTAACAAAACGTAAAATAAGCTCATAAAGCTCAAAGAATGGGAAGTAATCTTTTTAGAGCTCTTAAATCCTGATGAAGAGCTCTTAAATCTCTTTCATTCCTGGTACATAAGGACTGAAACGAATAAAATCTGTAAATTTTAATACGATCTATACTTCCAATGCGCAGAAATTGTAATTCCATTTTGTACCCAAAGTAGCCTGTATATTCTCTAGTTTCACTTTGTTATTGATTTTAGTTCGGTGCGGTTTAAAATGTTTATAAAATATAAGTCAAGAGGAACGCCGTAAAAAGAGCATCGACAAATGGCTCGAAAATACTTCGCGTCAAGTGGAGCACATGATAGAAATTTGGACAGGAAAATAGTGGGTACCATCGTAAAAAACCGGACTATGTCATCCAGAGATATTGCTCAACCAAACAATTGTACAAATCAACCAAACAATGGTACAAAGACCTGAAAAACGTAACGGTCTAAAAACACGAAAAAAAACACAAAAAAAAACCAAAAGTTACTGGAAAGTAAAAAAAAAGTCATTAAAACACGAGCCCGAAAGCTATACGAGTTGATCGGCAACAAGAAAGCGAGCTTGGTTTGGGATGACGAAACTTATGTCAAAGCCGACTTTACTACTCTTCCAGGTGCGCAGTTTTACAACTCGTTTGAAGCTGAGATTTTTCCGCAATCAACAACATCGATTGGGATGGAAAAATTCGGGTCATTTGTCAATGTGGACACAGAAACTCATCGTTTATTACAACGGGAACAATTAACAGAGAAATGTATATTAACGAATGCCTAAAAAAACGGTTGATTCCTTTCTTAAACAAACACGAGGGCTCAACATTATTTTGGCCAGATTTAGCTTCAGCTTACTATGCTCATGCGACGTTGAGCTTTCTTGTTGCTAAAAATGTCGACTTTGTCCCAAAAGGCATGAATCCACCCAATGTTAGACAGTGCCGTCCCATCGAAAGGTATTGGGCTTTGGTCAAAGCTAAGTTGAGGAAAAGTGAGCAGTGTGCAAAGGACGTAAAATATTTTAGTGCTAAATGGAAAAGAGCGTCCAAAAAGATCACGGATGTAACTGTCACCAACCTTATGAAGGACATTCGAAAGAAGTTGAGGAAAGAATGGGAACCCAAATAATTTTTTTTATTTTTTGTAATTGTGAATGAATTTAATAAAAACAGAGTTTTAAAGCAAATAAAAAAAATTTACATGAATTATGAAAATATTTTTTTTTTTACTTTGAAGTTTCCAAATTTTATACGTTTCAGTCCTTATTGCTTTATAAAGCTAATTATTATACTTTTACTAACATTGTTTACGTAAAGGTAGTTTATCTGTTGGAGCAGATAATCCCATTCGGATGCAAACGGAAAAGGAAGCTGATATACCTATTGCTGCAGATGAAATTGTAGAATTACCACGAGATTCTCCAGTAACAAAACGTAGAAAATCGAAGTTTAATGAGACTGAGGAGACAAAAAATCTGTTGGATTTTTAAAATGGCATCATTAACCAAGGTGCAATTCCATACCCTTCATCTCCCAACAAAACGCTGTTAGTGGAATTTCGCATTACAGGTTCAAGAAAACCGTTCCTCCAAATTCTAGAATCGTGAACTGAGCCTGAATATTGCTGAATATTAAAAAAGGTCCTCATCTTTTCTTGTGGTAATACTGCCCCTCCTCCTGTTTCAGTTTGAATTCCTTAAAATATATGAATTTACGAAATATTCGAGTAAAGTCATATAGTAATTACTTTCCAATAAAGTATTCACACTCAGCCATTTCGATAAATATAGCGAACTGATTGCATTAAAGTGAGACTCACGACTATAATCCTATTTATTATAGCTGCAAAAGCAGAAAAGTATACATGTACTAGCGAATTTTCAAGTTGCTATTTACCAACTTGCAAAAAGGCAAGTAAATACTACAGAAGTCTAAGTAATTACTAGTTTTTATGCATACGGCCCATTGGGTAGGAAAAAGCCTAGTTTGAGTGAAACAATAATAAAGAATTTCACTGGTAAAATGTGTCTGAATAACTTAACTCATGCGTGTGCAAACAACTTCAGCATACAAATAAAAGATATTGTGCATCATTGTGACTCGGTTACATCGACACACCCAAAATCAAGATTAACCAGCACAATTTATTATATATTCAGGAAACAGATTTCTTTGAAACTCGAAGAATAATTAATCTACTATATTGAGTGAAAACAAGTCACCCGGTATTGATGGAATACGAGCTATTGATATAAAAAGACACAAGGACATATTTAGCCCATTATTATTATTAAGTATTGCACAAGCAAAAATCCCTACAAGCTTAAAAACTGCTGTAATCAGACCGATATACAAAGGAGGTATAAAAAGCGACCTTAGAAATTATCGGCCAATATCAATATTGCCAGTGAGAGAAAAGTGCGTGGAAGAGGTGATAACAAGCAGGCTGCAAGGCTTTATCGCAAAAAATTCGCTGATACACGCAAGCCAGTATGGCTTCCAGAAAAATAAAAGCACTGGTAAGCTGTTAGGAGAATTTGCAAATTACGTCAACCAAAATCTAAATAAAAGTCATCATGTTTTAGTGTTATTCGTGGACTTCAGTAAAGCTTTCGATACACTGAACCATGATAAACTACATAGTAGAACTACTGGAAAATATTGGTATACGAGGACTGATGGCAGATTGGCTACATGAATACCTGACGAACAGGCAATTTTGCGTCAAAATAAACAATGCATACAGCCAAAATGAAAACGTTCAATATGGAGTCCCGCAAGGATCAAAACTGGGTCCAATCCTCCTGTTCATATTGTACACCAATGAGCTCGTAAACTCGTAACATTTTCAAGAAGGCCATTCCATTTGCATATGCAGACGATACGGCGAAATTTTGCTGGAGGAATTTGACAACGCGGTAAAGTGGTGTCACGATCAATGCTTCTAAAACAAAATTGATGCATATACGAAACCCGCAATTCAGGGCTACACAATTGCAAATCCACTTCAAAAATGAATCCTGCAATAGTTCGGTTAATTGTCCTATGGATACAGTTGAGAGATACAAATATCTGGGAGTTACGATCGACAAAAACTTTTTTGCGGGATAAGCACATATGTAGATGAGTTGCAAGTGAGCCTCAGAAGATCTTTATATGCACTAAGCCATCTAAAATACAATGCCACAACGGCCGTATTAAGACAAGCTTACTTTGCCCTTGTGGAATCTAAACTGGGGCAATGTATCAGCAACACATACTCGTATGCAGAAAATTCAAAAACTCCAAAACTCGGCACTGAAGAAGATAGGCGTACATAACCAGCTCAATATTCCGGAACAAAGGCGTTTTAAAGTTCTTCGAGTAGAAGATATCTTCAAGATGATCCTTATACTGGATTACTATGATGACAACAGATTCATAACACCAATTCAACATGGAATCAACACAAGAATACGGGCTCAAGGTATGCTTCACGAACTCCAATTCTACAATAACTACGGGAGAAGACAGCTGGAATGCAGAGTACCTGAAGTTACAAACACAATTCCGCAAAAACTTAAAAATATACAAAATATTAAAACTAGAAAGAAAATTATAAAAAATTTTTTCATGAATTCGAACCTACTCGTAAATAGCTAAATTTCAAATTTAATTCACTTACTAAACTTATCTTATCAATTATCAGTTTTTCTTTTTCTTTAATGATCTAATTATTATTAAAAAGATTGTATTATCTTTTAATCTAAGCTTGCTTACCAAAAATTAATTGTAAAACTGTGAAAAGCAATCAAAAGCGTTCCAAGCCGCAACCCAAGCCTAAGCGCGCGGCTCCTGGCCTTAATAAGCCAACCAAACTTCATGACGCCTCTCATGTTAAGGTGTCAGCCACGAGTCCGTTTGAGAGCTCCGTTTTCGAACAGGGCTTGTCCGTAAGTGAAGCCGGTAACTGGACTTTGTTTACGCCTAGCGCTCCAGGTCTCATTGAGATCTCTAGAGCTATCTTCAGTGAGTTAATCACTGATGATACCAACCTCAGTAAGACATTACTCCCTGATTACTATGTTGATTACTATGCAACAGCATAGACTCGTTAGCTTAAAAGCTAAAAATTCACAACCCTTAACACCAGATGAACAAGATTTTGCTCACCATCTTGCAATGAGTCACTTTTGCTGTTCCCGAACCACTAGCTATACAGCTAAGTGCGATCGGTAATGTTGAGTCAATAACCGGCCAACATCTTTACCCGTCAGTCCCACCATTGCCTAATGCACTAATAGAAACTTTTGGAGGCTTTTACGGCACTTTGGTAGCCCCGGGAGTAGACACAGACGGCACCATGCATAATCTCTATGAAGAGATCCCCTATTTGGGAGTCCTGGCTTATGCAGTAATGCAAACCATAAGCCACCGTTCCACAGGAACGTATCCCACTGTAGTTACATACGGTGGTGCCCAACCAAACGGAAACCTATTAGGTTACCGTCCCCTTGGATTCAGACGCAACGAATCTAAAAATTTCGCCTTAGCACATGGGATAACGGAAACTGCTTTCCCATCCTATCCGACCAACTGTGCTATAAACATCGAATTTTTAATATCTCTGTCCAGCGCCCTAGCAGGCACAAAGACATATAAAATACATCATATTGTCTTTCCAACCCTGACCGAAACCGGTAGTCAGGCTCAGTTGATTGTAACCCACCCGATCCCACAATTGGGACAATGTCTGCGGAAATATCCGCCCTGATTCTTTCTCTTTAGATAAAGAATCTATCCATGGGACTATCCTTGTTCATAGTTCCCAACCTCTTTAAAGAGAGTGTTGCTGATAATAACCATGTTTCCTGGTCTATGTTTTCAACCATCCCACCTTTGTGGGTCGAAAATCGCAACAACCGTAGGAATGACCATTCCTATCCAATATAGACAGAGAGTTTTCTCATCTATATCCCAACACGCTCAATCTTATAGAATGAACGTGTTGAAACTATTAGTAGGACCTAAAAGGTAAAACCCCTATTAGTAGACCATTTACTAACATGTCGTTGGCTCCCCGTAACATAAGCCTAGAACTCTTCCAGTTCCCCAGATCACCCTGTGGACCCCTTTGGAAAAAAAAAAAAAGACAGCGTCGCTTCTACTAATGTCAAGCTATGACGCTAAAATTGATGGCAGGGTATGTTAATAACAGATGTGTCAACCCAAAAAAAAAAAAACTTGAATAAGATGACTGAAAGCATCATCTATGATGTTAGATTAGGAAAGTCGGTTGATATCAGAACTCTCGTTGACTCACCAAGATCAGTTACGCAACGAGGCACGGTAACTGCTTGTTGGTGCTGAGATTGGACTGTATTAATAGGTTCTCAGAAAAATGACGAAGAAGTACAACAGTTTTTGGCTTAGATCTATGGCATTGTCGTTACGCGAAATCTTCGCATGAGATGTCTATATACATCGGATGAACACTATTGTTCTAGTTCGTGGAAATTCAATTCAGATAGGTTGTCGCACGCGACAATAGATAGCTAAGGACCTGGAGTACAGCTGACAACTCGCTGTGATCTATGAATTATATCCTGCAAACAGGCGATTTAAACTGTGCCCTGGACTAGAAGATTTAAACGAATCTGTCTTCAAAGTCTCGTTCTACAATTCGATGAAAATGTTCAACGTAACTCTGACTTTATACTCCAACAAGGCTATCACGTCATATCTTATACGAGTACGTCTACACCTCACAAGGTAAACCACAATATTTTTTTCTCAGTGTATCATTTGCAACAAAATTACCCAGCAATTACTGTTATTATAATAAGCACACTCGTAACAACTCCCTACACTCCCATTCACTTAAACTAACAGGAGCCTCGAGCTTAGATATTAAATCAATTGTGTCCGAACCAGTCGAACAATCCAACAAACTGTCGTCATCGTTTGTTGCCTGAACGCATTTAGGTCACAGTCATCGATCACTATAACACTAGACTTCTACGACTGAACTACAAATGTCATTCCGAAAGCGTCTGTCATAAACGCATGTTATGCGAAGTTGCACTCTTTTTCGATTTGACATTTCTAACTATGATAGACGTTTACGTTGACAGCTAGTCATTTCGACTAGATACTGTCACTGGCTTTTTGAATAAAATAATTGCGACTGCATTCCAAGTCCTGGGGGCCAGTGTGTTTGTCTTCATTTAGAATCGATTAGTAGGCTTCCACATGTATTCGTAACTCCCACCAGTCAAGCGTGTGATGTACGAGTAATTCCGAAGCGTTTTTGTCCTAGTTCCACTGATCATAGCGATCATTCGCCAGATCGTGCTAATGATGGTGGTCCGCTAGAAGCGTATAATTGATGCAAGTCGCTCAATGACCTACAACACTGTTGGCATACAGAAAGCTGTCTTATAGCTGGCGGCAGCAATTGCAGCTACAGCGACAGCGACAGCGGTGGCGGCAGCGGCAGCGGCAGCGTCAACAGCAACAACGACGAACTCAACCCCCAGCAGTGTGGATCTTTTGATGGGATCTGCCAGTGCCAGATCGCAATCTTAAGTGCTTAACATTGTTTTCAATTGACGCGACGCGAGTTGCATAGAACTGATGCGTTGATGATACGTGAGTACGAGCACGAGTTTTAAGCTTAAGTACGAGTTCCATTGACGCGGGCGCACTTACCGACATCAAAATGTGTGACGCGATAACTCGTTGTCGTTTGTCTGGTGCAGTCTTGAGATGCCGCTGCAAAATAAAAATAAAAAAAAAGCGAAAGAAATGTGATTTATTGACGGACCTATCGCACGCAGTTCAATTGCGAAAAGTTACGGCTATCAGTGCTGGTAGACAGCGGCGGCAGCGTTGGTAGACAAATTGCATTTTGTTTACGATCACTCGATGATGCCTTGTGGCTTGGCTTTCGAATGAATGTGAATGCATGTCACTGGAGGTATCCGTAATGCAGTCACTCAGATTATGCAGATGAGATGTCATATCTTGACGTGTCGGATGCTGTCAAAATAAAAGCATCACAAACATTATATTGGTACGACCATACCCTGGTGGTGATCATTTCGAAGATCACATCGACTATTACCGAAATTTCATTTCATATGCAGATTAGGGTTCGATTATGGATGCTCAAGTCGTAAATTACGATGATGGAGATTAAAACGTCATGCCTACTATACTCGTAGTACTACCAGCAGGAGAGGCATTGAGATAAATCGAAACATCGTTAGCCGACATCGTTCCTACATCATACCGACATGATCATTTGGCCATTGTTATCGTGGTCGACGCCAAGTTACTGTATGGTCGTTGCACAGATGGCAAGAAGAAATTTAATTTTCATAACCCAACTGAGGTGGGAACGTTTGATCTTTGATTTGAGAGGCAAAACGATGATGATATGATTTCCCATAGATTCGAATTAAATTTGGATGCTAATGTTGATGGGCCAGTTGTGCAACAGAAGGTTTTAGATAAATTAACTAACGAATCGATCTACGCTGTTTTATGTGGTAATTAGCACATTAGCACGACGAAAACGATTTTTGACTAAATGTTCGCTTTGATAAATGGACTATCTGCGAGCGTATTAGCGCGCAACTAATGACTGCACGTTGACATATCAATAGACGCACAATGACGACAAGGTGATTAAGGGATTATAGCTACTGCCGAGTTAATTGGAATATGAGTAGGAGACACACCTACTTATAGAGTCGTTAACTATTTGATTGTTGCCAAATAAATGGGTAATTTGACTTAAGGGCTTTCTGAGAAGGTTGCTGTGGAGGTTGTTGAAATGTTTGAGATATTATTCATGGAAAACTAATTGAGCTAAATGAAGGGTCTGGTAGTAAGAAGGTCAAACAAGAGTTATTTCATAATTTTTGATTTCTGTTGATCATGTCCCTTTAGAAAATAAATCTATTCCTTATACTGCACGTTACTAAAACTTTGAATGGCATATGGTATAAACTAAACCAGTAACGAGTGTCCTTTCACTCCTTCTTTGGCCAACGAACTGCTGACATAGGTGCCTGGAAGCGAGCGGTAGCAGGGTGATTGCATATGCAGATGACATTGGTATAGTCATCTCAGGTAAGCATCTCAATACCATTAAAGAACTCCTACAGCAAAATCTTTACAGATTAACCCATTGGACGGATCGCTGTGGATTGGGGGTAAACAGCCATAAAACTGATCTTGTCCAGGAAATTTAAAATTCCAAATGTAGACTCTCCCCCAATCAACGGTACCAGATTAGTCTTTTCTGATACATCGAGATACTCGTAGTTCGGGTTTTATTTTTGAGAGGAACTTAAACTGAAAACCTAATATTCAAGAAAGAAAGCGACAGTAGCTCTATTCTCTTGCAAGAAAGCCAAGAAAAAAGAACAAAGAACAAATGGGGGCTTCAACCTCGCATTACCCACTGCCGGTTGTCAGATGGACGGTCTTCTTAGACAATACATTCAACTGCAGCAAACACCATGTCTCTACTCTCTCCTCGTCGTAGTACTCTCTCCGCGGCACTGAATATACTGTTTCACTTGAAACTCTCGATATTTTCAGCAGACAAGTGACTGCTATCGCAACTATTCGCCTACACCGTGGACAAATAAAATATTTGGCCACGCTAATAGTCTCAACATTGTAGGAATCTTTCCAGAGAACATCGACTACACTATTCCCTAACATTCGTTTGACGCAAACTTTCATGTATGCATCCTGGAAGGAAGATGTTTCCAAGGGTGACGATCAAACTATTTCTGCATGAATGGATCCAAGACTGATGGCGGGGTTGGTGGCGGTGTCTTCTCAGACATGCTAAATCTAAGCCTCTCTTTCCGTCTCCCAAATCACTGCAGCGTGTTCCAGGCGGTAATTTTGGCGATTAAAGACGTCCTGTCCTGGCTGAAGAAAAGTGTGATATCTGCAAGAGATATACGCATCTTTCGGATAATCAGGCCGCTACCAAGTCCCTGGACTCAGTCTCACAAAATGTTAAAACCGCCCTTGATTGCCGATTACCTCTCAGGGAGATGGTAGAGCAGTTCAATATTCACCTATCCTGGGTGCCGAGGCACAGAGATATTCCAGGAAATTGTGTTGGGTCAACATGTCCGGCGACTTAACAAATTTGGCCAAAAGCTGGATCTGAATCGCTCTAAGAGGTTGATCTTTCAAAATAGGAAGCATCTCAGCGCTACAATAGGTACCATCACGGGAACTGTCTTAATAGCAAGCATGCATGAAGGCTTGGTGGTTTTATAAAAGACTTCTGTAGAAGCTAAAGAACGTGGAGAAGGACACACACAATCTAAACCATATAGACGTTAACAATCACCTGTGCTTCGCCTAAAGAAGGATCACAGATTCACGTGGCATCACAATGGGCCAATAGGCCTAAGTGGCCTATTCTTACTTAACCTAACCTACCAGGAACGCTCTATCCACTATTGCTATCAATTATTTCTTGAAAAGATTTTGCAAAATAAAGCGCGACCAAATAAGAACAATAGGAAAAAAATTTAAATAAAACAACAACAACAAAAACGGTCTAAGATATAAAATTGATTCCGGCTTTATTACGTTCATGCCATTATGTGTCGGTCAGTCCAATTTTTGATGACACGGTCCAATATGTGAGGCGTTATTCCTGCAATAGCGTGCCGAATGTTGGCGTCGAACTTGTCCAAAGTGGTTGGCTTGTTAGCGTGGACTAAGGACTTGAAGTAGCCCCGGACAAAATAATCCGATGTTCAAAAACAACAATTGTTCACAAAACATTTAATTGGGTTAAACAGTGAAATTGATGACACCGGTGAAAAATTAAATGGAAACACTGTTGGCACTGGTAAAACTGCAACGTGGTTCATTGAAAGTTCAAATTGAAAGCATTGAAATATTCACCTGATTAAAAGAAAGTCAACCAAATTAGACATGTTGCGATCGAGGTAAGGCATCTTCCATTATTGGAAGTTACACAATGACCTAAACCCTTCTCCAATCGCTGTTTCTACTTCTTCTAAGCTTGACTACGTTTCAATAAAGATAAAGAGAGACCCTGCAGGTCCCTGTACGTTATGTGCTATTCGATAGGCACAACCTATCGAATGCTACCAGCTCGCTTTCGATGCAATTGATCAAATAATTAA
This sequence comes from Volucella zonaria, assembly GCA_963966105.1. Lineage (NCBI taxonomy): Eukaryota > Metazoa > Arthropoda > Insecta > Diptera > Syrphidae > Volucella > Volucella zonaria. Next base: position 49,826,330 of record OZ014534.1, read on the forward strand.
ATTATCTGATCCTCTCGATGATATCATCTTATTCGGCGATTTCAATCTCACTCAACTGCACTGGACGCAATCAGATGATGAACCTTTTTTTTATCGCAAACCCTAACTCGAGTAAAGAATGTCTCTTTTTGGATGAGCTCACAGACTCTAGCTTATACCAAGTTAGTGGGGTCTCCAACTATTGTATGGACCTCATTTTCACCACTGACCCCATAAACTCCTCTGTCACGCTCTGTCCCCGTTCACGATCGACCATTGATAACTTTCACCCACCACTCCTTTTTTCTGTTTTCCACCACTCTCCTATCCGGCCCACCCCATCTGCAGCTGCCTCTTCTTACGCATAATTTTAGTAAGTGTTCATTTGATCTCGCCAATATGTCCCTAAAAAGTGATCTCTATATTTTCTACAGAGACTTATTCAATCCTATTTCCCTCTATGTCCCCTTTTCTCGCAATACCAACCAATTCTACGAGTCCCCCGTGGTATAATCAAAGACTTCGCTCTTTACGTAACAAGAGAAACAAATTATGGGCAGTTTTCCTCCGATCCAATTCTTTTGCTGACTTTTCCAACAATCTCCGGTCATACCTTCAATTCGCCCAGCTTTATAACATTCTCTACCAGCGATACTTTGATAATGCGCAATCAAGGCTTATAAACGATCCTAAGATTTTCTTCCAATTCGTTAACTACAAAAAAAATTTGACGGTTTTCCTCCACCCATTTCAGGATAGGAAAACATATCATCAACCGATCCGTATATATGTTAATAGCTAACTTTTTTGCTACTTTTTTAAGCAATCTTTGCCGATAATTCCTTAGTACCGGATCCCTCTTATTTCAGATACCTACTTAACTTCCCCATTGGCCCCTGTATATCTCAAAGTTTTGGTCGTACAGTAATAGAAAATAAGTTACAACAACTTAACGATGAATACTTACCCGGCCCAGATGGCCTTCCATCCATATTTCCTGTACTGCTCAACACTTTCCCACACCTTTCAAATCTCTTCCGCTTATCGCTCTCTCAAGGTGAATTTCCACAGAAATGGAAGTCTTCTATCATAACACCGTTACACAAAAATGGATTAAAGAGCGATGTCACTAATTATCGCCCCATATCTTAGCTCTCACATATACCCAAACTCCTCGAAAACATTTTAAGCTTCCAGTGCAAATCTCTTGTTTCCCCTAATCAACACGGTTTTCTGAAAGGTAGATCAACTATCACTAACCTCGTCGAATTCATTTCCTCTGTTCTCTCAGCCTTAGAAAGTGGCAAAGAAGTAACTGATTTCAGTAAGGCTTTTGACAAGATATCTTATAAACTAATCCTGTTCAAATTGTCCGTCCTGGGCTTTGGACCCATTTTGCTAAAATGGATATCTTCTTACCTGAATAATCGTTTTTATAGTGTTCGTTTCAGGTCTGTTCTATCGGCCCCTTTCTTGGCCACTTCAGGGGTTCCTCAAGGTAGTCACCTAGGTCCACTTCTCTTCATTCTAACCATTGACGATCTGGAAAGGGTCATTCACTACTCAGCAATTTCTTTCTTTGCTGACGATAGCAAATTTTGTGAACCCATTTTCTCACAGCACGACTCCAGCCTCCTTCAAATAGATCTAAATAGTGTTTCCACCTGCTGCATCAAGAACTGCTTAGAACTTAATGTCCCCAAATGTCAATCGATTACCTTTTCGCGTAAGTGCAACAAGTCTCCTCCCCGAATTTACCTATGTATATTCCTTGTTCAGTTTATCCGCGACCTTGGCATATTATGCGACAGGGAGCTTAATTTCTGCTCGCATATCGATGAGATAATTACTAAAGCAAACTCATCACTTGGCTTCGTTAAAAGCTAGTCCAAAAGAATTCCGCAACATCACTTTTGCTCGCCCCCTTCTAGAGCACGCTAGCCAAGCGTGGTGTCCCTTTCAACGAGTTCATGTATTTCGAATTGAAAGCATCCAGCGTCGTTTTCTTCGATTTGCTCTTCGGGGTCTACCTTGGAACGATCCTCTAATCTCACCTCCCTATCGAGGCCGTCTCAAACTCCATAACCTGAATATTCTTGTGGAACGAAGAAACGCAGCAGGCATTCTGTTCATTCACCGACTCCTCTCAGGCTCTGTCGTTTGCATATCTCTTTTCAACTCCATTTTCTTTAACACTAACCCTCGAAACCTACGTTGCCCCCGTCTTTTTTATCTACCAGTCCACCGCACCACATTTGGCTCTAATGAACCATATGCTGCGTAAGGTAAACTCCAACCTTCGCGTTTTCGATTTTAATCGCAGTACTCTCTCCCTCAAATTCGATCTCCTTCACCATCCCTAGTTCTAAGCCCTAGTGGTAAGTCCTAGATTTTGCCAAACCTTAATTTTTATCACTTTTTACGTCCTAGTTTTTAATTAAATTAAGTCTATGCACTAGACGTACTAGACGAATATCTCAGATACCACAACAACGGAAAAGTATTTTGAACAAATATAAAATTGAACAGATGCAATAGCAACAAAGCGCCAGAACCTTTGCCGACTTCGTAACCCTCAACCTCTCGTATTAAGTTCTGTTTAGTGGCATCGATTCCATGAATCGGTCAGCTGATGTGCTGGGCTTAACCGGACTACGAATACGAAACCTCCGGTTTGATGCAGAGTGCAGGCAAGCAAAAGTGGCAAAAAGCAGCGGCGCTGTATAAAAGAGCGGACAAAGCAGGAGCGAAAACCGTCGGATACTCCGGTGAATTCCAGCAACCAATAAGTAATAACACCGTGCCAGGCGAATACATAATAAGTACTTAAGGGCAAAGACATATAGTTGTAGAGTCAGAGTCTGCGCCAATGATGTGGACAATCAATTCCGTGAGAACGAGCCACACTCACCTGTCCGGCAGAACGAACCGTTTAACTACGGCGATGAAACCCAAGATTTCTGCCCGCCCGATCAAAATGAAGCAAATACGGCAATATTCAATCTGAAGGATAATAAGGATCTGGATATATGGGCCTACCTGCAGAGCTATTAAGGGAGCCAGAGGCTATTGGGTACAGAGCATACATCAACTCATTTCCAAGTTTTGGTCAGAGGAAATTATGCCTAATGAAAACATTACTTGCCGAATTCACAGGAAAGGAGATGCTTTAAGCAGTGTGAAATATATTTAGATGCACTAGTCTCGTTGACAATCGCCAGGCTTGATCTCACTGTCTTGATTTCTGGTTATAAAGCGACGTTCAGACGGATTGGCACCAGGAGCTCAGTAATCGACGTGGCAGAATGAGTCTCAGCTTGGAGAGTCCTAGAGGACTACACGGTGTGTGATCATCAGTTCATTACCTTCGTCATAAGGAAAGATCGCAGGCGAAACCAAGCGAATCTCTATGTGTACGCACTACTGGGGGAACGCAGCGCGGATCAACCAAGTAGCTCTGGCTGATGCACCGCCTCCTACTCCCTTAAATACGATATCAAGTGCGTTGGAGGCCGAGCAGCTGGTGGACCGCACTATGCGCTGCGTCAGGAATGCGTTTTTTGATTTTCGACGTCTTCTTTAAGATACGGCATTAACACATGAATTGGCCGAAAGTTACTACATTTAATGGCCTTTGGGTCTATAACTTAATTCGTGTGGTTTTCTAAGAGATGGCGTAACTTGTATTATTCCATTGGAACATGCGTTGGAAGCTACTGTCATTGTACGTCATTTCAGTATATGTCATTCATTTGAAGCTTAAACAACAATAATTTTTTTTCACTCAAATATGTCGAACTATGTACCTGAAAAAGTGTTTTTGCGGGGAGTTCTTCTTCATTATTTTAATATGAAGAAAACTGCTGCCGAAAGTCATCGTATTTTGGTGGAAGTTTATGGTGAACATACGCTAGCTGAGCGAACGTGCCAAAAGTGGTTTGCACGATTTAAAAGTGGTGATTTTGGCTTGGAAGACGATGAACGTCCTGGGCAGCCAAAAAAAGTTTGAAGATGATGAACTGGAAGCATTACTCTATGAAGATTGTTGCCAAACACAAGAAGAGCTCGCAGAATCTTTGGGTGTCACTCAAGCAGCCATTTCAAAACGTTTAAAAGCAGCTGGATATATTCAAAAGCAAGGAAATTGGGTTCCACATGAACTCAAGCCGAGAGACGTCGAAAGGCGGTTTTGCATGTCCGAAATGCTGCTGGAGCGCCACAAAAGGAAGTCATTTTTGCATCGGATTGTTACTGGTGATGAAAAATGGATCCATTACGACAACCCCAAGCGCAAAAGATCATATGTGAAACCCGGCCAACCAGCCAAATCAACGACAAAGCCGAATATCCAATGCTCTGTATTTGGTGGGATCAGATGGGTGTGCTGTATTATGAGCTGCTGAAACCGGGTGAAACCATCAATGGACAACGCTACCGAACACAATTAATCCGTTTGAAGAGAGCAGTGGCCGAAAAACTCCCGGAATATGCGACCAGACACGAGGCAATAATTTTCCATCATGACAACGCTCGGCCCCACGTTGTTATTCCGGTTAAGAACTATTTGGAAAACAGTGAATGGGAAGTCTTACCCCACCCGCCTTATAGCCCAGACGTTGCCCCTTCTGACTACCATTTGGTCCGGTGGATGCAGAACGCCCTCACTAAAATACGGTTCACATCAGAGCAGAATATCAAAAATTGGCTTAATTCATTCTTGGCTGCCAAGCTGGCGCAGTTCTTTTGGGATGGGATCCACAAATTGCCCACCCTACCAGAGCATCACAACGGGTCTACACAGACCTATGTGTGATGAGGTATAGAATGGTGTCAGCTCCAGATATCTCATCAACCCGCCAACCTAACCTAACCTAGGCAATTATGGCCTGAACTCATCAAACCCAAAGTAGTATTGAACTATCCGCGTTTCTTGGATTATTCACAGGCCATAAACTTCTGCGCGTGCCCAAACGACGACGGCCTCTGCAAAGGCTGTGGAGATGTGGCCTCACGGGAGGATAATATCCACTTCCTATGCGACTCTCTAAGACTCAGTTAATTGAGACAAAGAACTTTAAGAAAATTCTGTTTCCATTATCTCTCAGAGCTATCTGTTGTTTCATTTACGTCTTATTTCAGGATCGCGGATGCAACAGAATGGCTTAGACCCACACATGGATCAAACGTTAACCAACATGAGACGGATCCCTTCCCAATTCATCCGCCCGCGCATCAGTATGGGTCTATACAGACCTGAGTGCGATAGTGCTTTTCGGTTCCAGATACCCCATCTTCCTTAACTTTATCAAGTCAACCAACCATGAGAGGAACACAAGAAGATGTGCCAAGTTGACATATCTCCACCCATCCGTGAACTATGTATAACGGAGGATAAGCCCAAGTGAATGGTTTCTTCCTAGAATGTTCGGGCATCCAAAATTCCACTATTGACAATTGAGAGCGATTGTCAATTAAGGTCATATCCGCTACCATCACTTTTCCAAATCCCCTGATTTAGCTCTTAAACTTCTCAAAGCCTGAGCTGTGAATATGTGAGAGTATCTGTATGAAACTTGTAGTTGGTTATTTTATGTAAGTACAAGGTGGCGTAAAAGCTGTCACCTGCTCCATCCCAATTAATTGAGGAAGGAGAAAGTCGTTGAATGTGGCTCCCCCAGCGTAAACAGTGCACTATGTAGTAATTTTGAGTGGATGTTATAGCTCTTCGTGGGTTATACGCGGATTTTCGATGCCCCAGAAGGGATAATTTTGCTCATTCACATATCCACAGAGATGGAAATGGGTATCGTCGCTCATGATGCTTTTCGATGAAAAGGTATCTCCCTCGTGCTCGAGATACAGCCAGTCAACAGCTAACAGCGGATGCACTGTCTGCACTTTGTCAGGCAACATCTTTCATCAAAATTCTCTGTAAAGACCGCTGATTGATGCCTAATTACGTGGCACGTGAGTCAATCGACCAGACTCCGGGGTCCTCTGCAACATTTTCAACCACGGCTGCTCTGGGGCTGGCCAGATCTGGCAGCATCTCGTGTTGTCGCATGCTCTTCTATGCGAGCAGCTAAATGCCGTAGTGTTTGCCCAGTTAGTGTCGGACAACAGGGAAATCTGCGCCGAAATTCACGCTGCGTCAACACCACCGACGAATTATTCCGCGTTTTTTAGGAGTATAGCGATTCGTGTCTTGTATTTTGTTTACTTCACAAATGTCAAAGTAGAATTGACAATTGCCGCCATTTGCAAAAATTATAACATCTTCCGGTAGGGTGATGACTTTTGCGCCACTTAGTATATTATAACCGAGATATTAATTTTACAGGACAGAAAATGAATGCGATAGGCAACTTATTAATTGAGCTGTCGTCGATTACAATTTCTCTTCATCTGCACGCACTGATATCTATACCGGTGCCGATGACTAGCTGGTGTTTTCTTTATTTTACGTAGTACATTTACGCGCAAGCGTACGGAGATGTTGACGAAGGATGTACATTTTAAATCCTAAACAATATAGTAACTCCTACGGTATAATACCTGCCGAGAAAATAATTCCACTGTCATGGAGAGAAGTCAAAACAGTATTCACTCCCAAAGTCGGAAAATGTTCTCCTGCTGTCCCAAACGACCTCAGACCTATAAGTCTATCATCTTTCCTTCTGAAAACTCTAGAACGACTGATTGATATCCATAAACGAGCTAAAATTGATCCAAGGCTTCTGCCAACGGCTCAACATGCCTACTGTGAAGGGAAGTCGGTGGAAACGGCTTTGCATTCACTGACTTGCCACATCGAACGATCCCTACAATATAAAGAGTAAACAATAGGTGTCTTTAACACCGTCAACATATCCGCAATCACGACTGCGCTGTCAACTCTTCAGGTAGACAACTCAGTCTTATGCTAAACAGCAGGATAATCAATCCCAAACTGAGTAAGGCTTTTGCTAAAAATTGTGTCAGCAGAGGTACGCCGCAAGGCGGTGTCCTCTCTCCCCTTTTCTGGAACTTGGTGGTCAATGAACTGCTGATATACCTGGAAGCGGGTGGTTGAGGCAGGTTGATTACCTATGCGGATGACGTTGCTATAGCCGTCTCAGGTAAACATCTTAATACCATTAAAGAACTCCTTCACTTAAATCTCAACAGATTAACCCGTTGGACAGATCGCTGTGGATTCGGGTTAAACCATCCCTGGCCTTAGACAATGCAATCAACTGCAGCAAACTAAGCAGACATTTAGACATTCGTTTTCATTTAACACCTCTCGATATTTTGAGCAGGCCAGTAGCTGCGACCGCAGCTATTCGCCTTAAAGCGACTACACAGTGGACAAACAGAGAACATCGAAAGACTTCCATGTAAGCTTCCCCTTTAGATCCTTCTGGGAGGAAGGTGCTTTCATTTAGGACAAGTCAATCAACTTTTACACAGATGAATCTAAACCCGATAGCGGGGTTGGTGGCGGCGTTTTCTTAGACAAGCCTCTCTTTCAGTATTCAAAATGTCTGTAGAGTCTACCATGCGGAAATTTTGGCGATTAAAGAAGGTCTGTCCTGGCTAAAGAAAAACGTAATATCTGCAAAGGATATCCGCATCTTTTCGGATAGTCAGGCCGCTATCAGTCCCTGAACTCGGTTTCATTAAATTCTAAAACCGCCCTTGAATGCTAATCATCTCTTATGGAGATGGCAGAGCAGTTCAAGTTTCACCTATGCTGGGTGCCGGGCCACAGAGACATTCCAGGGAACTGTAAGGCCGATGAACTCGCCAAAATTGGAACCACTCTATCCATTTTATCGGAAAAGGGTAGCATACGCTACGTGGAAATTAATACTAAAGCTGGATGCCAATAAAAGAACAGACCTTAGGTGGACTGTTGGACCAATATGTCTAGCGACTGAACAGATCTGGCCAATGCTAGATCTGAATCGCTCTAAGAGTCTGATCCTTCTAAATAGAAAGCATCTCAGCGCAGCGCCATCATAAGTTTCATCACTGGACACTACCTCATAGGTAAGCATGCAATAGGGCTTGGCGTTTTTACAAATGTTTTTTGTAGAAGCTGCATGGACGAGGAGGAAGGGGAGAAAATCCTCCACAAGCTCAAACTGGTTCCATTAGTAAGAGGATCATAGATCCACGTGGCATCACAATGAGCTAATACGCCTAAGTGGGTTGGTGTTTCCAACAGCCATTCTTACTTGTCTACCTACCTAGTAACCCCTAGAGGTTAAAAGAAATTCTTCTGCTGTGAACAATCCACACTAATCATCCGGCAAGGTGTCAAGCACTCAGGAGTCACCAATGTGTAGATCAAGAATAGAAGTGGAAACTCTTGTAGCTTTATCTATTATCTAGTCTGTTTTAATCCGAATGACCTTAACAATGAAAAATTCCTAAATTCGTTTTCACTCTTCTCTGGAGGGTAAATCGAAACCACGTGAAATAAAAAACAAAAACATCTCAAGACATACCTGCAGATATTATAGATAAACCCAAAAGCATTAAGTCTTTCTTTATCATTTTACATATGAGTTCACAATTGAGTATATGCAAATGAACGTGCTATTTGGTGGCAAATCCCCTCCGAATGTTTTCGCTTTTGTCCATCATCGATCATAAATCACGTTTGATGATTACCATTATCATTAAATTGTCGTATATTGGAGGTATTTCCAATGATTTATGACTGAATTTATGATACTTCTTCAAACTGGTTCATAAGCAGATACCTTTCTGTAAGTAACAAAATTTAAGATGCACGCTTCGAGAGCGCGATCGTTATCTAATTGAAATTCTGAAATTACTAAACATGACAATAGATGTTGTCTAGCATTAACCAATTGCTTATACGACGCGACGTAACACCGGCTGACTATTCAATCCATATTGAAATATTTCAATTCAAATATCTAAAAGTATCTAGAAAGCAGATCGTTGAATCACCACATGAAAGATCGTCTCTACGATCACCCTCTTTAAGCTTAAGCCAAAAAAGCTCTAATTTACTTTTGAAAAAAAAGCTCAAAAATGTCAAAAAAAAAGAAAAAAACTTTTGAGAGCAATGAGAACCGTGTTTGTGCTTCCAATGTGGTACTCGCATGGCAACGTTTCGGTAGATAGAAATTTCACTTCAAAAAAGAGAAAGAGAAAATAAAAGCAGAAAATCGACAAAGCCCAGTTGTGGAATGATGGAATGGTGGAATGGCGGAATGGTGGAATGGTCGAATTACGACGCTTTTTTTCGGGCCGTATTTAAAAACCCCCCTCTTCAAAATTAAACGAATACCAGGAGCGAATGTGGCTGTAGCCTAGCCGTTGGCTCTTTAATGTTTCGGTACGGCGAAGCGCATTCAGTAAACATTGGAAATCGAAACGGTTCGGTTGGGTATGCAAGTAGAAGTAATTTACAATCGGGGATACCTACTCTAAAAGATACGGGGATACACGTACTCGTTGTACTGTAGATTTCGTGCCGCCAAAGTCGATTCGTAGTCACGGATAATAGGCGCCCGTCCAAGGCGAATTTATTCGAATTTCAAATTTCCAAATATTTAGTACTCGTATCCGTATACTCCCATACTACCATACTCCCATACTCGCATACTCGCACTTGTACATTGCTTCAACGCTCACCCCACGAAAGTGTTTACTGAAAGTAAAATCCCAAAAATTTCCTCCAAAAAAGTGTTGAATTTTCATTCATAGATTCGTAAATACATTCTGTATCTTTTGCATTTAAACGAAGCCCCTGGGCCTGAAAGGTTATTTTCACCGGGTGTTGTGGGCTATCTGGAAAGATCTTTCAACAAAGCAGTGATTCAAATCAAAAATCTCGTATCCAGGGGGTGTACCATACTCGGTATTTGTGTGTAACGTGAAATTTGCCCTGTCCTTATGTGTTAAGTGCCTTGAGAGTTGTTTGTGCAATTGGTTGATGATATTTTAGATGGTGCACTTCACTTAAGTGTAATCAACGTAATTTAATGTATCTACCGGTAAATGCTGAACCATATCGTATGTCGTAAGTACTCATTATTTCGTTACATCGTAGACGTATGAGTACTCATTTCCGTACTCATCGTAGTCGCAGTCGTCTCGTATTTGTACTTGTATTCGTATCTATAGCCTACATTAACTGTGTCTATTTTTTCTAATTTTTTGTTGATCAAAGTATCCATTCATTTGTTTATGTTAAGCTGAAAAAAAAAAATGTGTATATAGCAAAACTGAAAATTGTTTATCAGTAAAAAAAAAAAAAAAAAAAAAAAAAAACTAAACTCAAACACGCAAACTCTTTGGACGATCAGCTGTTGATGTTCTTGAACCTGGGCATGATTCCGGTCTGCCAGAAATTTTGAGGTACGTATGTGCATAGCTGTTTGAGATAGTCCAGATCTGTTTTCTTCGTATTTCTTGTGAGATGAAGAAATTTATTTTAACGCCTCCTCCCTTTTAAGTTTTTTTCTGTTTTTTTCGGTTTTTTTTTTTGGATTTTATGGTGGGGTTCTTCAGTTTTCTTGTTCGTTTTGTTATTATTTCGAAAAGATGTCTTTTTTTTTTTTTCTTGTGATTTTAATGAACAGAGCCATTTCTGGATTTTATTTCCTTGCCCAAATTCGGTACAACGAACCGGTCGTTTGCATTTGTCTCGATTAATGAATGTGCTCCAACGAAATTCGAAATTCGTTATTCAAAATATTGGCGATGGTAATTTATTCATTTGCCAGAACTTGTTGATTGATTTTTTCAAGTTTGTTTTTTTGTTTTCAGATATTTTTGGATTGCTATAGTTTTATAATTGTTTGTTCGCTTTTGAGATTGGAACATTGTTGAACCTTATGGCAAAGGGTAGTCCTCAGTATGACTAAAAAAGAGAGAGACGAGCGATGAATATGGTAACATTAGGCGCTAATAAGTTATTCATCTCTTGTATAGGCGGCGATGATAAAAGATGTCATTGTGGATTTTATGAAGGCCAGTTAAGACCACTCTCGAAATTCCGTAATTGATTGACGAGTCCAAAGAAGGGCAAGATGTTGGGAACTCTTATTGCCCAGATCACGTTTTACGGGATTTAATGATATTGTATCTTTGATATACGTTGGTATTTGAATGGTCATCGAGACTAAATTTTGTTTATTCCCATCATTTGCTTAATTTGCTTTAGGTAGTGGTACAGCCCGGAATGGACCTAGGCCCTCAGATCAGCACATCAAGTTGATTTTCCACTTGAGTGCACCAATTTACTTACTACAGTGCCCCTCCGAAATGAATTCGAAGATAATACAAGTCGGAACGATGGTGTTAATTAGTTTCACATGTGCGAGCCATTAGTGTCGATGAATTCTTGACCGGGAAAATGTGGCTGTACAGTCCATACAGCTCATTATTTTAACTTCTCCAAACTTTAATCATGCTAACGAAATTTCCCCTCGAGGGCATTTTCATTATTTTTGATAAGGTCCATGCCTCAGGGCTATACAGTGGGACTGGTAGTAGTAGTACTACGACTTTATTATTTACTTTCAGATAATTACATAATTATTGTTCATACAGACACTAAGTCAATATTGGGTTGGCTTAAGGCCGTCTACCGGATTGACAATTTGGCTATCACAAGTATCACAAGGCAGATTTGTGTTTAAAAATCGCCTTCAAAAATACGGGTTCTAAAACAGCTTGCGGCTTTAGCATATTATATACGACTTCTCACTCCCGGTTACCGGTTAATACCACCTTGATCCCGGAATTTATTCAGAAAATTAAAAATACAAGTTTATTCATCTAAATCTATATTGTCCCCTTCAAAGTAATCCCCATCGACTGCAACACACTTATGCCAGCGCTTGATCGAATCCTTGAAACATTTTTTATATTCGGTTTTCGGTATGTCCATCAGTGCTTCCTGCGATTTTTCCATTACTTCCTCTCGGCTGCTGAAACGCGTTCCCCGTAATGGTTTCTTAACTCGATTGAACAGAAAAAAGTCACAGGGAGCCAAATCAGGTGAATTCGGTGACTGTTGGATGGTATTTGTTGCATTTTTCGTCAAAAAATTACGAATAATGATGGCACTGTGCGACGCGACGGTGCGTTATCATGGTGCAAAATCCACGAGTTTTCTGCCCACAATTCTGGTCTCTTTCGGCGAATTGCTTCACGCAAACGTCTCATAACGCCCAAATAAAACTCTTTGTTTACTGTCTGGCCTTCTGGCAAAAATTTATGATGCACTACATGCCCGATGTCTGGATTGCGTGTCGTACTCATAAACCCACCTCTCGTCTCTAGTAATGATCCTTTTAATGAATGTGGGATCGGATTCAGCCTCGCAAATCATCTCTTTTGCGACGTCAACACGGTCTTTTTTCTGCATGAAACTGAGGTCTTTTGGCACCAACTTTGCTGCTACACGACGGAACCCCAAATCATTAACCAAAATGTCTTGGAAGGATCCATAGGCAATGTTAAAGTCCTCCGCTATCTCTCTGATGGTTAATTTGCGGTTATTAACCAACATTTCTTTTACATCATCAATGTTTTCGTCAGTTTTCAATGTCGATGGTCTGCCAGTGCGTTCATCATCTTCGATTGACTCACGACCACTTTTAAACCGCTCGTGCCACTGGTAAACGACCGTTTTCTTTAGAGAATCGTTGCCGAAACACTTTTCCAACATTTCCAACGTTCGCGCAACGTTAATACAAGTTCGTTGTTGCAAATTTAAATCCATTTCTAAAATTGTAAAAAATCGCCAACACACTCAGAGATAGATGTAATCTTGGCTACGTAACTTTTGAAAATGTCAAGCTATGACGCTAAGATTTAGAGGGAATGTCAACAACAGATTTACCAACTTAACAAAAAAAAAACAGAACTCAAATCGGAACAATAGGAGCGCCACACGGTGGTGTGGCCAGGAACTGATAAAGGTGGTATGTTAAGAATCTCATCGAAGTCCGGCGAAGTTACTCCGAAACAGCTCACTCGGAGTTCACTTAAAATGGGGCATCTTCTGATGAAATGGTATACATATTTTTAATTTTGCACAGGTTACATAAAATTGGAAGATGCGGTCGATACGAAATGAAATGAAGATTTGTTAATTCTCTTCTCAGTTTAAATACTGTGCTTTCAACGCTGTTGAAATTCAGCCTATTATAGATCATCCTATGTTCCGATGAGTGTGCTTCAGTTAAAAATCTGTTATACATGGCACTACATGCTTTCTTTAAAATATTGATAAACGTAGTTTTTATCATTGTAGGTTACATATCAGCTCCAATATTTATACTCGCGCCATAATATGCCGTCAACTCCTCCCACTTTTGAACTATCGTCCTCTTGTCGAGATTATATGCTTCGGGACAATTCTCGGGAATCTTCCTTCTTCCATTTTCAGAACTTCTACAGGGTCTCCCAATAGGGACTTCCGAATTTTGACAGTTGATAGCGGCCATATTGTTGAAGCTACATCTGTCAAATTGGCTGTCATTGTCATGTTTTATCAAAATAGGTGTTCTGTTCGGGCAACGTTTCACGCGCTTCGCCTATTTTACGGTCGCCATAATTGCCCTACCGAGAGGACTATTCACAGTATGGTGGATAAATTTGAGTCCACTGGTTCAGTAAACGATAAACCAACACCCGTACGTCGACAAAGCACAAGATCTGCCGAAAACATCGCCGCTGTCAGTGAGAGTATGCAGGAGAATCCGAGTCAGTCGATTTTGCGTCGGTCACAAGAACTCGTCCTTTCGCAGACTACAACTTGGCGAATTTTGCGTCGTGACTTGGGCCTGCACCCGTACAAAATTCAACTGACCCAGGAGCTGAAGGTTAATGACCATAGACAACGACGGTTGTTCGCTGAATAGGCTCTGAAGTAGTTGGAAATTGACCCTAATTTCCATCGAAAAATCATATTCAGCGATGAGGCCTATTTCTGGATGAATGGGTAGTCAACAAACAAAATTGTCGAATTTGGGACGATACAAATCTACATGAGATCCAAGAGCGTCCAATGCATCCCGAAAAAGTCACTGTTTGGTCTGGATTTTGGGCTGGCGGCGTCATCGATGAGAGGCCAGGCTATCACCGTCAACGGCGATGATTACCAACTTCTTTTGACCTGAATTGGATGATATGATCACCAATGACATGTGGTTTCAACAGGACGGCGTTACGTGCCACACAGCTCACGCCTCATTGGAAATTCTGCACGAGCGATTCGAGGGCACGGTCATCTCACGTGGAGGTGATATGAATTGGCTACAGAGATCGTGCGATTTGACCCCGTTAGACTTTTTCTTGTGGGGTTTTTTGAAGTCGCAGGTCTATGCAAATAAGCCACAAACCACAGCGGCCCTCAAATCAAACATAACTCATGCCATCGGTCAAATTCAGCCTGATTTATGTGCCATAGTCATGGAAAATTGGACATTTCGGATGCGCGCCAAACAGAGAAGCTGCGGCGGACATTTGAGCGATGTTATATTCCATACATAATGGCATCTAGGCCTAAAAAAATTTCGATGATATCTTATTTAAATTTAAAGATAGGAAGCGCTTAATGAAAGACCCTTTACAATGAAATCTTTATGCAAACTTAGGGCATGTAGAAAAAGTGGAGAAACTCCAGTTTCTAAATGCAGCATATAATTCGGTGTAGAGATTTAAAGTCGAAAGATTCACTTCAAAAGATACCTAAGAAATTTTTCTACTTCCTCGAAACAATAATGACCCCAAATTTGGACTCGGTACAGCTGAATAGAGGCCGCTGTTACACGAAATAGTTTATACTTCAATGAGTGTTCGATATAAAGGTGTTTTTTTTTTATATGTAGGGGATCGCGGGGCTGAAAGTGCCGATTTTGGAAAATTGCTTGAATTACCCATTAAAATAAAACGTAGTGTGCTTAATATGTAGACCCTTTAGTGTCAAACTTAATGTAGTTTTTGAATATATATATATAGTTTGCAATGTTCGTATAGTTTATAGCTAAGACTGTAATAAGCAGAACGAGTCTACGATTCATAATCGACCCGGCGGTGGGGCGTGTTGTGCCAATCGTGAGGTTGGCTGTGCCGTTTAAAAAGAAATTCACTGCAAGTGAGCCCAGTTTTTTCGTACATCACGCATCAATCCATTTTTCCTTCGATTTTGAGTTTGAATATGAATCACAACAAGTACCATTCTAACTCATCTTCCTCTTCTTCGCTCTCAGTATCTTCTATGTATTGGAAAATTTTCCTTTTTACTTGGTTTTTGTTACCTTTGGCATTGTTGGTTTCTTTGTTTTAGTCCTACTTTCCTGCATGTTGCGCTTTACTTTGGTCTCATTTCCTTCTCCTTTCTTTTTCTTAGCCTATTCTTCAGCAGGCACATTTTTCTCAGGGGTGCCTGTGAGAACAGCTGCCTTCCTACTAAGTCCTTTTTTCACTGCTCATAATCTAGGAGGTGCTTTAGGAAATGGCCTTATAACCTCCGGTTAAAAAAAAGGCTGTATCGTTAGAATTTTCTAGCTGAACCATGTGCTTAGGAACAAGTTCAGGGCTGATCGCACGAACGGTTTCCTGCTGGTTATTGTTTTGCAGGACCTGCGGAGAAGGGTCTTGAAAATATAAGATGTTTCTTTGCTCAGCTATTTCCCCAATTGTAGCTTGGTTGGAATTTACAATTTCTGGAGGCCAGTATCTTTGCTGAATGTGCGATGGACCAGGTTCAATGCTTAGATCCAATAACGCCGGCTTTTCTAGATAGTCTCCTTGTAACTCTACACACTTCCCCCATCTCTCTAATCCGTCCAAATTGTACTTGGCGTTTTTCTCTGCAAAATAATTGTTCACGAAGGTGACTGCCTCCTCATTTGACGAAAATCTCTGTCCTCGGAGCGCAGTTTTTAGATGAGGGAACAAAAAGAAGTCGCTTGAGGCTAGATCTGGTGAATAAGGCGGATGGTCAAGCAGTTCAAACCATAATTCATGGATTTTCCCCAATTCCAACTGCTGAGGTGTGAGACGGCGCGTTGTATTGGTGAAACAGGATTTTCTTTTTCTGCAAATGTGGCCGCTTTTCCGCAATTTCTGCCTTCAGCTTGGCAAGTAATGATGCGTAGTATGCTCTTGTAATGGTTTTTTCCTTTTTGAAGATAATCGATTAAGATAACTCCTTTCTATCCCAAAAAACAGTCGCCATCACTTTCCCAGCCGAAAAAACAGTTTTTACTTTTTTGGAGGCGGCTCGCCCTTTGCAGTCCACTGTTTTGTTTCTGGCGTATAATGGTGTATCCAAGTTTCATCTACAGTAATTAAACGGTGCCAAAACTGGGATTTATTGCGCCTAAACTGCGCCAACAGAGCGTTGGAAATACTGAATTTTTTCCATTTCATTTTCACAAAAAACACTCACATCGGATGCTCACTCAAACGGAGCGGAAACATTTCAGACAACCCTCGTAAGTAAATCTAAATTAGTTAGTTTTTTTAGTTTTTTAATTAGCTTGTTATTGACTTTTTATTAACTTCATATAATTTTTTTTTTCTTTTTTGTTTACAAAAAGTGAATACAAAGTCGTTTATGGTTTGGCTTAAGGCCGTCCACCAGATTGACAATTTATCTATTATACTTAAAAAAAGAAAAAAAAAGTAAATAAAAATGAAAATGTAATAAGTTAGCAAAAACTTATGCTATGCACAGCAATTGCGTTCAAAAATCGCCTTCTGAAATCCTGGTTCTGTAACGAAAGGCAGCTGTAGAGTAGTTGTATAAAACTTCCCACCCATGACTACCGGTCAATATATTAATAACCTCATCTAAGTCCAGCAAAGTGACTCCGAAATATCTCACGCGGAATTCTCTTAAAATAGGACATCTTCCGATGAAATGGTAAACATCATCCCCCTCTTTAAGGTTGCACAGGTCTCCTCGAAATTTAAATATAGTGCTTATCATATTGAGGGAATAGCGGTTAAGGAAGTACGTAGAAGCGCTTTCAATGAGGTTGTAATTCAGTCTACAGTAGACTAGCCTATGTTGTGAAGAATGAGCTTCAGCTACATGTCCGTCTCATATGGCATTGCCTGCTTTTTTCAAGTTGAAAGTTGCGTATCAACTGAGATATTTAAATTTACGCCATATTTTACCGCCAACTCCTCCCACTTTTGAACCAAGGGCCCTCTTGTCAATGTAAAATGTTTCAATACAATCCTCGGCAATCTGTTTTCTTCCATCTCCACTATTTTCATAATGTAGTCTGCATGCAGCTTTAGGCTATTTAAAAAAAGAGGTGGGACTCCAGTTTCTGAAAGACAAAAGATTCCCTTCACAAAGTATCTAAGGAATTTCTCAACTTCCTCAAAAAAAAGAAGAACCCCAAATTTGGGCCCCGTACAGCAGTATAGAGGCCGAAGTTGCGCGAAATGGATTGTTTTTCGATGTGTGATCGATATACATGATGCAACGTCCCCAGGCTGACGAATTAGCTCTTTTTGCTGACGCTAGTTGACATACATTAAATACTTTCTCTTTAAAAAAAAAACGTTCGCTCAGGAGACCATACTATAATTTGTATTTTTGTTTTCTTTGTGAATTTAAATTATATAAAACATATAGTCAACGAATACATCCTTAAATAAACGAAGTCTGACCTTCATGAAATAAAATTTTTTACAATCCCAATTTATACAATTCACTTATTTACTGACCTATTTATCGACACTTTTCGTTTTTGTTGTTGTTTGCCAAGGGATATTTTACTGAGGTGGGTAGTCACTTACCAATAAAACACAGCATTAATGTCAATGTTATTAGCTTTATTTAATAGATAATTATGCCATTAGTGCTTAAATACGATATCGGGCATATCCGGCTAGCTGGAATGAAGCAAAAAGTTACCGGGGGACACCACCGTGTGGCGCTCCCATTGTTTCGATTTGAGTTCTGTTTTTTTTTTTGTTAAGTTAGTAAATCTGTTGTTGACATTCCCTCTAAATCTTAGCGACATAGCTTGACATTTGCAAAAGCTAAGTAGCCAAGAGTACATCTATCTCTGTGTGTGTTGGCGATTTTTTACAATTTTAGAAATGGATTTAAATTTGCAACAACGAACTTGTATTCAATTTTGCGTAAAAAAACGGATTTAATGGTGCGCGAACGTTGGAAATGTTGGAAAAGTGTTTCGGCAACGATTCTCTAAAGAAAACGGTCGTTTACCAGTGGCATGAGCGCGGCGGTTCAAAAGTGGTCGTGAGTCAAACGAAGATGATGAACGCAGTGGCAGACCATCGACATCGAAAACCGACGAAAACATTGATGAAGTAAAAGAAATGTTGGTTAATAACCGCAAATTAACCATCAAAGAGATAGCGGATGACTTGAACATTGCCTATGGATCCTTCCAAGACATTTTGGTTAATGATTTGGGGTTCCGTCGTGTAGCAGCAAAGTTGGTGCCAAAAGACCTCAGTTTCATGCAGAAAAAAGACCGTGTTGACGTCGCAAAAGAGATGATTTGCGAGGCTGAATCCGATCCCACATTCATTAAAAGGATCATTACTAGAGACGAGAGGTGGGTTTATGAGTACGACACGCAATCCAGACATCGGGCATGTAGTGCATCATAAATTTTTGCCAGAAGGCCAGACAGCAAACAAAGAGTTTTATTTGGGCGTTATGAGACGTTTGCGTGAAGCAATTCGCCGAAAGAGACCAGAATTGTGGGCAGAAAACTCGTGGATTTTGCACCATGATAACGCACCGTCGCGTCGCACAGTGCCATCATTATTCGTAATTTTTTTACGAAAAATGCAACAAATACCATCCAGCAGCCACCGAATTCACCTGATTTGGCTCCCTGTGACTTCTTTCTGTTCAATCGAGTTAGAAAACCACTACGGGGAACGCGTTACGGCAGCCGAGAGGAAGTAATGGAAAAATCTCAGGAAGCAATGATGGACATACCGAAAACCGAATATAGAAAATGTTTCAAGGATTGGATCAAGCGCTGGCATATAGTAAGTGTGTTGCAGTCGATGGGCATTACTTTGAAAGGGACAATATAAATTTAGATGAATAAACTTGTATTTCCAATTTTCTGAATACATTCCGGGTACTTTTTGATCAATGTAGTACTCCCAAAGAAATCTATATGTGTGACATCACAGGATCGTGAAGGACAATTCACAGGTCAATTAAGCGAAATTATGCATTCAGCAAATGTTTCCCGCAATAAATTGATGGTGTCGCGCGCCGTGTGGCATGTTGCGCCATATTGTTGAAACCAAAGCTCTGTCATGTTAATGCCATTCAACTGAGGAACATAGAAGTCAGAAATCATGTTTCTATAGCGCTCTCCATTGACAGTAACATTTTGGCCGGCATCGTCCTTAAAGAAATATGGGCCGATGATTCCACCAGCCCATAAAGCACACCAAACAATGAGTATTAATGGTTGTAAGGGCGTCTCGGCAAAGGCATCTGGGTATTCGCCACTCCAAATTCGGCAATTTTGCTTGTTTACATATCCATTTAACCAAAGATGGGCCTCATCGGAAAACAACATTTTGCGTTGCAAATGAGGATCAAGCTGAGTCATGTTTTCGGCCCATTCACCGAACCTATGACGCGTATAATCGTCACGCGGTTTCAACTCTTGCACAAGCTGGATCTTATGAAATTTTAAGCCAAGATCTTTCCGTAAAATCTTCCTCAAAGTGGATGGGCATAGCTCCAATTGCTGTGCACGATGCCGAATCGACTCATTTGGATTCTCCTCAACACTGCGCTCCACAATGGCAATAACTTCTTCTGCTCGCACTGTTCACCATCTTCGAGGATGCGTATTATCCACTAGAGTGTACGTGATGCGAAAACGATTCATCGTGTTCGGAATAACTTGTTCAGATAGACGATTATGTGGTCCGTAAAATGGACGTAGCGCACGATAAGTTTGGGGAACCGAACCATTATTGTCAAAATAAGTTTGCACAATTTTGACGCGTTGTTCTGGCGTTTATCTATTCATCGTAAAATGGCAAAGTGTATTAACCACAAATCAACTTTCAACTGTCAAATTGGCAATCTGTAGAAACAGCGTTGCCAGTTTAAAAACGAAACCTCTAAAAAAAACAACCTTTATTTCAATGAGTGTTGGATATACTTATTTTCGATGCATCGTCCCCAAGCTGATGAAATGCTCGTAACTCTTTTAGCTGCAGATATTCTAGTTTCCATTCTAAGTGCTTTGTCATGCGAAGGTTAGATGTAATTAAGTACTATGCCTAAATATTTATACACTCACTATGTCAACGCTTTCCTCTGATAACCATAGCAATAGGAAATCCTCTCAATCTAGATTTCTACTTCAAGGCAAGGCTTGAAGATATCTATCCGAAGTACCACTCCATTTTGTTCCCTTTTAAATCAATTTGAATAAAATATGTAGAAAAAAATGGGCAGGAACAATAATTTAATGATCTCTTATGAAAGGTTCCGATCGGAGTAAATCCCTAAGATCAATATTTTTTTTCATCTTTGTTAACTGATCCGATTCGGAGCAAAAAAATTTTGATTTTGATTTTGAAAATTTTTTTCCGATTAAAAAGAAGTGAGTATCTATGTATAACTCTACTCGTAAATAGAAATGAAATAAAGCGAACGTCTGTACTCTTAGTATACCTGTATCGCTAATATTGATATTTTACAATTTTATAATTTGTCCACAAAGCTAGTAAAATTAAAAAAAAATTTTTAATGACCTTAGAATTCAGATTAATTTTTTCTTAACCTGGGAATAACAAGCCTCTAAATACGTACGTTCCACCAAAATCACCGCACTCTAGGGAAAATATTATATCGTGAGAAATACGTTTTTTAATTTTTCTATTGGCTATTGGGGGTACTAAGCCAGAGGTAAAAGGCGCTTGCCTTGCTTTATCTATTAAATTTACATAATAATTTGAATAAGAAAATTATACTGTTTTAGATCAAACTCGGTGGCCTTTGTTTTCATTAGTAGCCCAATTTCGTACAAAAAAATTGCTAATTAAGAAACGAAGCAAATAATTTTGCAAGAAATATTTTTTGTTCCGGGGCGGTTCGAGCAGTTTCTTACTCGAAGTAAATGAATTGCTCCATTCAGATAAATATGCAGAACGATAGAAATTATTAGGAGCAAAATTATTTCCCTTTCTTTCTAGTAGTTTTATACAATAAATTAATATTAATATCCACAAAAACCAATCCGATCGGAACTTTTCATTTTGATTTGCTTTAAGGTGTTCCACAGGATTCTATATTAGGCCCGATTCTTTTCTGCATATATTGTATATTAATGAAATAGCTAGCTGTTGTCAAAATGTATCCTACCATCTTTATGCAGATGACCTACAAATCTTCCTCTCAAGGCCTCTAAGCCTAATGGAAGATCTTTTTTGTAGGGTAAATGAAGACCGGCAATATTGATTTCTAACAATCAATATGAAATCAAAAATTTCCCCATTTTATCAATTAATAACGCAAAGATGCCTTTCGTATCGAATGTTACGTATCTAGGTCTTAAAATAAATTGTCGACTGTCCTGTTCTGATAAAGTTAACCACACGCTTAGTCGTATTTACGCCTGTTTTCGGAAGCTTTGGATATGTGCTCGTATCACTCCAATTAAGTCAAAAATTCATTTAATGTAAACACTACTGATACCTGTTATTTCTTACACCGAAACAATATAACATAAAATACTGTCAGCATGATTCAGTATCTAGAAGGAAACTCCAAGTTGCCTTTAACAATATCATCATTCATTAGTTCCTATATCGCCTTGTGGGTCGTAGGGTCTCTACTATGCCTACGCGCCATCGAGTGCGGTTTCTGGAAATGTGCGTCAGCTCTCGCCAACTTTTTCCCAGTTGCCGTGATTCCTTCTCAACTGTTCTGCGCCACGTACTCCTAGGACCGCCGCACATCCTGCCTGTCCTGAGTAAGCGGGTTCCACTGCATCGCTTGGATAGCTATGGACCTGTTACCCTTTCGGAGAGTGTTACCAATCCACTGCCACTTTCGTCGTCGTATGGTTGTGCCTATAGGTTCATGGTCCGTTCTCTGATAAAGCTGTTCGTTAGAGATACGGCTTGGCCAGAATATCCTTAAGATGTAGCATAGGCACCTATTGACAAACGTTTGCAGCTTCCTCGTGATAGTGGTGGTCACCCTCTATATAGTAGCACGGATTCAACGTTGGAACGGAACAGTCGTAGCTTGGTATTTAAGCTAATTGCATTACATCCCCAAACTATGGATAGCATCCCAAACGCAGATTTTGCTTTGCCTATGCGGTTGGCTATATCCAGTTCGGTTCCGCCATCGGTTGAGACAATACTCTCTACTCTCTCAACCGTCAGTCCAGCAATACATATGTGAGTTCATGAGTTTGGGCTTAGACTGATCATTTTTGTTTTTACCGAGTTAATTTTCAGCCCAACGACGTCTGCTTTCCTCTCCACATTTGTTGTCATTTGGTGAAGGCCCATTATGCTGTGAGACAGAAGGCATACATCGTCGGCGTAGTCAAGGTGTTTGGGTTCAAATGTAAGAGTCCATCGAATTCCTCCATTTCCTGTTAACAAGGCCGCATTCAGGACATCGCTAATCACCAATAGAAACAGTATTGGTGAAAGTATGCAGCCTCGCCTAACCCCGCTTTGGACTTCAAATTCCTCAGACAGTCTTCCTCTGTGTGAGACGTGACATGTAGACCCATCATATGTAGCCTTGATAATTGCTATTAATTTATCAGGAATGCCTCTCCTGCGCAAGGCACGCCAGATAAATTCCGGATTGACACTATCAAACGCCTTTTCAAAATCGATGAACAGCAGGTGAAGTGGTGATCGGTACTCAATACACTGCTCAATGATGATCCGCAAGGTGTTGATGTGGTCGACACAGGAGGATCCAGAGTGGAAACCCGCTTGTTCGGCGTCGAGTGTGTCTTCGAGGTGTTCTTTGATTCGCTCCAGGATGACTTTAGCTATTATCTTGGCCACAACAGGCAGCACGCAGATACCTCTCCAGTTTTCGCACTGCATTAGATTGCCTTTTTTAGGGAGCTTGACGATCATTCCCTCCTTCCACTCGTCCGGAAAACTCTCGGTTTTTAGTTCTCTCGACAAGTGGGAACAGTAGGTCAACAGATGCTGTTGGCGCGGCTAGAAACAGCTCCGCAGGTGTGCCGTCAAGCCCAACCGCCTTATTGGTTTTCAATGCTTTGATCGCGGCAATAATCTCTTCCTTACAGGGGGTTGTGTTGCGAATTCGGTAAATTATTTCTACGGGCACTTCAGTCTGACTTGGGTGCATATTGCTAGCGAATATTCGGTTTAGAACCGAAGCAAAATGCTCCTTCCATCTCTTCAGTTGATCCTCATCCGATATTTGCAACGAACCGTCTAAGCCTTTCACTGGGTGTTGAGTAGAGCTTTGGCCATCTATAAGCTCTTTGGTGATTCTGTAAACGGTCCTGCTATCGCATTGATGTAATTGCGCTTGTCACTTCTCACGCTACGCTGCACTTCTCTCATCTTCATGCGAAATAGGAACCCTAGCTCGATCCTCCCTGCTGCTGGAGCTGCAGCAATTCGAGCTCTTAGTTTTTTCGTTCGTTGATCCTTCTCTAGGTATCCTCGGAAAGTCACGCCCTATGGCTACCCTGCGATCGACCGACAATCCTTTCAGCACCTGATATGAAAACAATATGGTGCGCTATGTTTATTGCTTATGCTCACTATTTGCAAACAACATCCTTAGTTGTACCCTGCAAGAATTTGAATATCGGAACTGCATCTTCTTGCACAAAATAATTTATACGGAATCCCCTCCCGCAATTTGCCAGGGCATCTAGAATATTAGAATTCAGCCATTCAATTATGTCAATTCATCGCGACTCTTCTTCATAAGCATCATTAGGCTATGGATCTCACTGCCAGGACACTTAAGAACGTCGAGAACTTCAGACTTCAAGCCATTTTTAAATATTTCGAAATATTTTCATCTGTTCTCTTTCCTTCTCATTACTTTCTTTCATTCTCCTTCTTTTTGACCATAAACTTATATTTCCACCAAAATGGTGGAATAGGGAGGTGGGTTTAAAAAGGAAAGAGGTCAGGAAACGCTATAATAGGGCGAAGCTTTTTAGAAGCGACAGTAGGTAACATACATAGAATGAGTACTACGAATGTAAGAAACAATCCAAGTACCTAGTTAGAAAATCAAAAAGGGTTTTATGGCAGAAGTACCGCGGTAACAGACGAGATTTCGAGGTTACGCAAAGTGCTTTCAAAGAAAGCGAGTGTTCCTAGCTACCTCAGGAAAAGTGACAGAACCTGAGCTGAAAGTAGCCAAGGGGTTCTGGCAACTCTGATGGAAACCCACTTTCCGGGATCCAGGATCAGGCGATCCTGGTATGCTACAGCGCACTGAGAACATTGATCTCTCTCTCTCCGAAGAGAACATAGGTGTTCTTATTAATAGGAAAAAATTACGGTGGGCAATCCAGCCCTTTAAGCCGTGCAAATCTCCTGGTCCGGATGGTACTCTACCGATTATTCTACACAAAGCACCGGAGGTAGCAATTGGAAAAATTATGGAAATTCTTAGACACAGTCTAAAAATAGGGTACATACCAATAGCTAGGAGGGAAGTTAAGGCGGTTTTTATACCTAAAGCTTTTTTTATCTGCAAGAACAAGGGCTTAAAGCCTGCCATGGGATACTCGCTGTATACGGTGGTGGCAAAACCTATACGCACTCACGACACACTAGTATGGTGGAAAGCAACAAAAATGAAAATGATTTCCGGAAAATTAGCGGCGGTTCAAAGAGCTG
This sequence comes from Volucella zonaria, assembly GCA_963966105.1. Taxonomy (NCBI): domain Eukaryota; kingdom Metazoa; phylum Arthropoda; class Insecta; order Diptera; family Syrphidae; genus Volucella; species Volucella zonaria. The sequence continues at coordinate 49,851,212 of OZ014534.1, forward strand.
CTTCCATGGCTATTACGGTGCGCTCCGTACCACCCCTACGGCAGCATTGGATACCTTTTTGTACCTAACACCGCTTCATTTGCAAATCAAAAAACTTACTGGCAACAGTGCGATACGACTCACTAACCTGGGTTACTTCAAGAGCAGTAGTTTCGGACATGTCACGGTCCTGGCTGAGCCACTGCCAGACAATCCATTCTAACGGATAAAATTCCTTTCCTGGTCGACTTCGACATTCCGCGTACGAATGACAAGAAGTCTTATAGACCGATTTCAATTCTCCCAATTTTATCAAAAATCTTTGAGAGGATAATTCAGAGACGTACGATTATACTGCCAATTATTGACGCAAAAAATCGTATCCCTAATCACTAGTTTGGGTTCAGGAGTAAGTATTCAACTACTGACCAGGTGCATAGAATCACCGACGAATTACGTCGGTATCCTGTATCCCCTATGTAGCAGAGACATACCCCAAGAAGAGGAAACTGTTCTAGCTTCGTTTACTCATGACACTGCTATACTAGCAGTAGGTAACAGGATAGAAGAAACAACGGTGAAACTGCAAAGCGCTCTCGATAAAGTATATGAAAGGAGAGGTGCCTGGCGTCCATCTAAACCTGTACATACTAGAAAACGAGTCGGTTGCCTATCATAAACTCGGTATGTATTCCATTTGCAAACGAGAGGCAGAAAACCTTGGAATGACACTCGACCCAAAGTTAAAATGGAAGATGCTAAAGCCTTGCTTTAGGGGTTGTACCAAGAAAACAAACTTTTGCAAATAAAGTACAAGCATCGTGGTACAAAAGAAATGACAACTTACATCGAGACCTCGGAATTCCTATTGTCGAAGACAAAACAAAAAAACTTCGCGAAAAAATAAAAAATTCCACTAAATGGCCATATTAACAATATAGTTCTTCAAATTTTGGACAAGAGAAACCTATCGCGCCGTCTACAAAAGGCCGAACTTTTGGAACTCGCGCAATAAACTGAAACCGCGTTAAAAAGCGGAGCATGAGAGAACTTTTATTGAAAAGTCATCTGCCAAATGAGTCTATTTTATGGTAAAAAAACTGCTTGTCAAGTCAAAATTTAGTTGCGGTAACATAAGCATTAACATCGTAGAGAGGTGTTTTCAGCGAGTAAGAATCGCATACTGCTATGAGCAAGCGCTTGGGATCCTCATAGTGTCTAATGGAAGATTTTCACTTATCCTCGCTGCCAAAAAAAAAAACTGGAAGTACTGACCTGACCTCCGAATATGTTGAAGTAGTTCAAATGAGGTCATCGCTGGATCTATCGCTGACGTCGCTGGTGGCTCCATCTTTAAAGCTGTTCAAAATGTATAATCTATCATTTTGGGCCGCACTTTCAGTGAAGGTAAGAGCCATAAGGTTTTGAATGTTCAGCTCCCTGTCTCTCTCAACAATCGATAATTACCACCCTCCCCTTCTTCTCTCGTTTTTTCATAACTCTTCCGTCCAGTCCACTCCCCGCACAACTCCCTCATCCTACGATTTTCATAAAGCAAACTTTCACAAAATCAGTGACTATCTCAGCAGATCCCCTTTTGACTTTCACAACCTAAGCATAAATGACGCCTTATCCATTTTTTATAGAGCAATATTGTGTTCTTTTTTCCTTTACGTTCCGTTTTCCCGCCTAAAAACACCATCTACTAGTCCTCCCTGCTATAATCGCGAGCTCTTACAAAATAAGAGAAACAAGTTATGGGCTGTTTTCCTTCGCACCAGATCCTTTTCCGACTATTCCAGTTATCTTGGCGCTTATCTTCATTTCACCGAACTTTACGATTCCCTTTACCAGAGCTATCTTAACAATGCGCAAGTCAACCTTATAAAAGATCCTAAGACCTTTTTCCAATTTGTTAACTACAAAAGAAAGTCCGACGGCTACCCTCCTTCCCCCTCTTGCAACAACATGTCATCAAACCTTTTTCAAGTTATCCTACTCCAACGACTCCTTTGTGCCAGATCCATCTTATTTTAATTACTAATGAAATTCTTCAATGGCCCACTACTCTCTCACAACCTGGACCCGTCTTATATTAAAAATAAGTTACACCAACTTAATGACGAATTCACATCCGGCCCAGATGGCCTCCCTGCCACATGTGCTTCCTCTCTTTCCCTTGTCCTTTTTAATCTCTTTCGTTTATCCCTTTCACAAGGAGAATTCCCTCAGGCTCGGAAAACCTCCTTCATAAACCCCGATCCACAAAAAAGGATCAAGGAACGAAATAACAAGCTATCGCCCAATCGCCAAACTCTCTCATATACCTAAATCTCGTCGAATTCGTACCCTTTGCCTTTTCTGCCCTAAGGAATGGCAACGAAGTCGATGTAGTTGCAACCGATTTTAGCAAGGCCTTCGATAAAATCTCTCATCGATTAATACTCTTCAAATTATCTGCTCTCGGCTCGGTTCAAATACTTTTAAAATGGATATCCTCTTACCTCGAAAACCGTTTTTACAGTGTTGGTTTTAGGTTAGCCCAGTCGGCTCTATTTTTGGCCACCTCTGGAGTTCCACAAGGCAGCGATCTCGGTCCTCTTCTTTTTATATTAACCATAAATGATCTCGATAGGATCATCGAACATTCGTTTGTCCCCCTTTACGCCGACGATACCAAATTTTTCAAAACCAGTTCCTCACCCCTTGACTCCTTACTCCTTCAACAAGACCTAGATAGTTTTTCGACCTGGTGCCTCAAAAATTTTTTGGAACTTAATATCCCCAAATGCTCATCCATCACCTTTCCACATAAGCGGCACCACTCTCCGCAACCAACCTATCTCCTCTGTTCAATCTCTTTGCAACCTCGGCATTTTGCGTGATAAGGAGCTCAACTTCCGTTTACATATGGATGGGATAATCCTTAAAGCCAACTCTGCACTACGTTTTGTAAAACGGTGGTCCAAAGAATTCACCAACCCATACGTGGCCAGGTCCTTCTATATTACCTTTGTTCGCCCCCTCCTAGAGTATGTCAGTCAAGTGTGGTCCCCTTATCATCGTGTTCATATCTCGAGAATCGAAAGCATCCAGCGCCGTTTTCTTCGATTTGCTCTTCGAGGTATGCCCTGGAACGATTCTTTTATTCTACCGCCCTATTAAAACCGTTTCAACCTTATCAACTTAAACACACTTGAGGAAGGCCGAGATGCAGCCGATTTTCCCTTCATTCAGCGACTCCTTTTAGGTCACGTTGAATGCGCATCCCTTCACAACTCTATTTTCCTCAACACTAACCCTCGAAATCTACGTACCACTTGTTCCCTGTATCTACCAACCCACCACACCTCCTATGGCGCGAACGAACCAACCTCCCGTATGCGACGAAAAATCAATTCAAACCCTACCGTCTTTGACTTCCACTGCACCCCTCCCTACCTCAAATCCGTTCTCCTTCACCGCTCCAACCAACCTTAGTTTTAAGTTTAATTTTAAGTTATAGCTTGTATTCAGCCGAATAAGTGGGGGCCTTCGCCCCCAGCAAAATTGAATATATTTGCACATCTTTCTAAGTAATATCGTCGCTTTCAGACACAGTATTCTACATAGAATCCTCTTATTATAAATTGAGCTCTACAGTTGTTCGTGAAGGCAAATTCAATGGACATAAAGGTCTCCTATATCTGACCTTTGTGTACTCGTACTCAGGATATTTTTTTGGTCTGTAAAATTTTAAACGACTCTATGAAGACTTGGCTTACGACATTACTTACCTGATGGTATTTCTCCAAAATTCCTAAAAAGCTTACATTTCGTCATATAATATGTTACATTCATCAGAGTTTAAATTTTTGCACTTACAGTTCTCAATTCCCCGATAAATGGAAAGTAACTACTGCAGTATTGTGCCAGTACCAAAAAAGTCCAATCCGGAATGCGCTGCTGATTTTAGACCTATCAGTGTTTTTTATCTAAGGCGTTTGAAAAGATACTGTCGAAATGGCGGTCTGGTTTTGGTAAAAAAGCACAATTATGAATCAGCTGTCTTCAAAGTTACCAGAGGTATTAGATCTGTTTTAGATTATAATAAAATTTTTGTAGCAGTTCTCTTTGATTTTTCTAAAGCTCTGTTGCTAAGGAATGTTATAGATAACTTTAATTTCTCATATTATTCTTCGAAATTACTAAATTGTTGTCTCGAAAATAGAGTGCAGATCTTGGTTACACTAATCCAAAGGTTTTACAGAATTGTGATCCACAAGGTTACGTGTTAGGACCACTTTTATTCTTACTTTTTAACAATGACATCCTAAACATTGTTAAAAATTGAAGTACTCATATTTATGCTGATAATGCGATCATACATATATCTCGTGCACTCGATTGGTGTTATGGAAGACTGCGTTACAAGGGTTAATGGAGATCTTAAAAATATACCTAACTGGTCAATATGTATTAAGCTGGAGTTAAACCCTTTAAAAACCCTTTTCTTTCAAAAAATAAAATCTGTCTGAATGATTTTTCACCTATTTCCCTTGATGGTAACCCTGTTAATGTTACTGTTGTCGATTTTGTGAAATACCTTGGATGACGCAATAAAATCCAGTTTACAAAAAAATGTATGCGGGACCGCCCATACTAAGATATTCAGCAGGTTAATTAAAACGCTGCTAATGGCATTCTTTAGGCTTAACTGCTCTAGACTGCTTCCTTATCTAGATGGTGCTTCTACAATAACATACATTAAAAGTTGCTTTTAATGATTGTATCCGTAATATTTCCGTCCGTCACCAGTTTAACATCTTCTTAGCTCACATTTCACTTTTTGTAATATTTTAAAACCATTTAAAGTTATGCAAAATCAATCTCCCATTTACTTGTTTGGAATGCTGCAATTTGCGCAGTCTAATAATTCTTTCGTATTCTAGAAGACTTGTACCCCGGAATTCCTCACAGCGCTTAGATCTGAATTCAAACGGATTTTCGAGACTGCGGATGTCCCAGACAGGTTTCACCCAGCTAATTTAGGGGGATATCATTCCTGAATGCGTCGACAAAGTTATTTGTCACAGGAATCTTTAAAGAATTCCAAAGCAGGTTTTAGAAGAAAGTGTTCAACTATTGACCAAATATTTTCACTCGTAAATATAGCAGAGATTTACAATATAAAAATAAGGGCAAGAAGCTATGTATATGTAATTTTCGTAGATTTCCGAGGAGCTTCTGATACAATACCGCGCGAAGCACGGTACCAAATCTGAGAGCCCAAAGCTATGTATATTATTTCTTATAGCCACCGTGATGAAATAGGAAATGGTAGTTACAGTCCCCGTGTTTTCGATTATTACTTTGAACGTCCATCTGCCTTTTGTTGTATTAGTCCAACGGTCCTGCCACATAGTTATTGACGCTGCCTTTTCTTCAGTTTTAATCGTCTTGATGCCTTGCCGGCTCAAGATTTTTCTGAGCGCCTCGTCTGCATGAATGTCAATGGGGAGCATTCCAGCTATAACAAAGGCGGCTCCGTCTGAGATGGTTCGAAAACCGCTAGTTGTTCTCACTGCGCAGAGTCTGTATATTGACGATAGTTTGCTTTTAGACTCCTTCGTTCTTAGTGGCTTTGCCCAGACTGGGGTGGCATACACAAGGCTTGTGTATTGTTACTCTGGGAAATAGAATTCTTCTAGTATATTCAGGTCCACCGATATTAGGCAATATTCGTGACAGAGCTGCCTGTACTATCGAGGCTTTATCACATATACACCCTGAATGACTCGAACTGCAACCAACTTCAGACTGCTATAATTTCCAAACCGTTCATGACAGTGAGCTCAAATTTTGACACATGACGGATAATTTTATTATTTACAAGCCTTTTAAACGATTTGTGTCTCAGTTGTGTTGAAAAATTTTTATCCGCGATGGAATTCAAACGTGATAGTGTGATTGCTTTATATTTGGCTGGAAAATCACAAGTAGCTATCGTTAGAGCTCTCCAGCACCTCAACGTGAATAAATCATTTGTGTCTCGAACCATAACTCGTTACCGTGATACTGGCAGCGTTGCAAAACGCCATGGAGGTGGTCATAACAAAACAGCAACATCGGCAGAAATGGTTCGGAAAGTGAAGGCTCGAATTGAGCGAAATCCGCGTCGAAGTGGAAGAAAAATGGCTCGTGAGCTCAACATATCGTTGGAACGAATGCAACACATACTGAAAAATGAGCTTGGGCTCAAGGCATTGAAGTTCCAAAAAGCACACGATCTTAAAACGCAACAGAAAAAAAGTTAGGGTCGAATGAGCGAAGGAGTTGATACGCTTGCACGAAAGTGGTGAGTTGCCGAATTTGGTTTTTTTCCGATGAGTCGCCATTTGTTATCGAGCAATATGTCAACAAACAAAATGACCGAGTTTACTTGCCAGAGAGGTCCTTCGAAAATTTACACCTTCGGACGGCCACCAGAAAGCAGGCAGCACCGATGGTGATGGTTTGGGCCGCCATAACCGCCGATGGCCGCTCTCCGCTCGTATTTTTGGACCATGGCGTCAAAATTAATGCGATCGTATACCGTGAAACTGTCTTAGAGGCAGTATTGAAGCCTTGGACAAACAATCATCTCGGTCGGAGACTGTGGACATTTCGATGCTTTCTTCGGCCGTCTCAAGGCCATTATTCGCTCCAAGGGTGGACATATTGAACACTACTGATACAATTCGAAAATTGATGTATTTTCCAATATTTTTTGCTTTGGCACAATAAAATTTATCAAAAAATAAAAAAATTAAAGCATTTTAAAAAGTTACAGTTCGAGTAAGTCACCCTGTATAACCCAAGTCGTTTTTGTACTGCAGTTTGTTGTCCAACATAGCTCCCAGGTACTTAATTTTGGGACTTGATGGTCTGGTTACCGAAATTAGCCAATTCAATGCTTTTCCTACCTGTTATGACAACCGCTTCGATTTTATAATCGGACAGCTCCAATTCGGCGGAGATAAGCCAATCATTTATCAGAGCGACTGCTTCATTTGGAGTTGATTCCATTTCATAAATCTGTTTGGCTACTTTCACGACGGCAATGTCGTCGGCGAATCCAATTGTCGATACTCTCCTGGTCGGCACTCCGAAATACATTATGTTCCATAACAGTGGCCCTAGGACCGATCCCTGTAGGTTCCCCGCAGTGATTTTGTAGTATTTTACGCCTGTATACGAATCGTACCCTAGATTCCTGTTGTTCAAATAGTTCGTCACTATCCTCAGCAAATATTACGGCGGGTTCATCCTAGCAAATGATCTTCTAATGGATAACCAGCTTGCAGAGTTAAAAGTGCTCTTAACGTCCAGCGTAGCGCACAGTACTCCTTTACACCGTAAAGTCATCTTCCATCTCCCTCGATGGAACTTTTCCGACATCGTCTACCGCCCGTATGACTCGTATTGCTACTGCTAGCAGTCTATTGTAGATTATCCTCTCGAGAATCTTTCCATGGTATCCAAGAGGCATATTGGGCGATGGGAAGATGGCTCGCCAGGGCTTCTTTCCTTTCTAGATACTTTTGGATTGTTGTTATGAAGTAGTTCGGTCTATTTTTGACAGCCGCCTTTATTACTTTATTCGGAATGCCATGAGGTCTAGAGATTGTGCTGTTGCCTATCTTGCTCCATGCTCATAGCAAATCTTCCAGGGCGATTAGGTGGACTTTCTCTGGACTGATTTCTCTTATGATGTGGCATATAGTGGCTGATGTTTGCGGGAAAAGGTGCTCTACTATTAATCTCAGCATTTTCGAGCATGTTATCGGGAAGGTCGTATGTCGGCTTCTCGACAGAGATTATTGAAGCGTGTGGTTCTACTTTCTAACCAGAGTTTGCGTCCAGCCTTTGTTGGAAGTCTGGTCCCCTTCGTACTTTGCACCGAGCCTGTAAGCATTTTGCCCGGAGTGTTTATCGTTCCATTGGTAACACGGTGTGAGTTTCCTGCTATGTTTTGCTGATAGTCGTGATATGAGACGCACGGGTTTGCGCTGTTCCAATTAGGTTCAAATCACTGTTTAACAACTCTTCGAAAGAATTGCTATCAAAAGATCTTCTTTATTCCATTTTGGGCCGGCAAGTTTTGGAAGATGAGACGGTTCCATTTCTTTGACCTCTATTAATATCGCTTGATGGTCGCTATAAGAATATTCCTCACTGACCATCCATTCAGGAGTCTACTCCTGGTTTCCGATAAGTGTTAGCCCTACCCACATTAACGATTATTGTTAGAGCCGCGAATGTTTCCAGTAGAGTAGGGTCTGTCCTCTGATGTTAGTGAGGTTGCTGCCCCAATTTGAGGCCCATACATTAGAGTCGCCTCCTATAATCACTGGGAATCTGTGGAGCACATCCGCAGTTAGATTGTCCGACATCAATTGCTATCCGCTGGGCCTAAAGCTGGGTCTTGTGTAGCAAGCCCTCAGGAAGTCTTCTGTTTGTTCGCTTGCTTCTTGGAAGGTATACGATCCACATGTCCATATCGCTATGTGTTTTGCTTTGCCACAGATCAGGTTATTGTTTTAGTCGCCACATTTATAGGGCTCGCTGATTATGATAGCGTCCGCCCTTTCTTCCTTGGTGGTCCAGGTTTATTTGTAATCTCTTCATGAACTTTTGGTTGTAAAAGCTATCCGGAAGACTGGACATCTGCAGCCGCCAGCTACGAGCTATATATCCTCTGGATGGTCTCTTTTACAGTATGGTTCTTTCTCGCAGTTCTTCGCTATGAGGCCTGCGCTCTTCCTTGGAGCGATCTTCTTTTCTTCTGCATTGTGTAGCTATGTGGTCGAACTCAAAACATTTAAAGCATTTTTTCAGCAACGTCTTGTCGCGGAATCCGATAACCCAGCCGATTTTAATCTTTCCCTTTTCTAAGCAGCGGGGAGACCAATAGTTTTTTTTTTTTATAATTTACGCGTGCCTAAGGGGTTATGAGTACCCTTTTACTGTTGCCAGGGCGCGGGCGGAAAGATAGAAGGAGGAGAAAGGAAAGCATTGTTGTGATGTAGTGGTTTAAAACTCAGGTGTGTGTTTGGTTTCGATATTGACTCTCCAGGGGTGGGAGTCCGAATAGGACGGAGAGATTTTCTTCACTCGGAATGATTCAGGTTGTGAATTTTAGCGGTCTGTTTTCCGCTGCACGGTTTCCTCAGCTGTAGTACGTCTGGGGGCGACATACATACCTTCAATTTTGCATTGCCTTTTTATAGCTTCACAGATATCCTCAACTGTGTTGATCTCATCGACACTCATGAGCTTGATGGCTGTGCGATGGGTGAAAGTCCTTACTTTTACTTGCTCTCCTCATACTTATAATCCGTTTAAATTCAGCTGTCTTGTCTCCTGTCTCTATGACCTGATTAGGAGTTCCCCGTTTTGTATTCTTCTGATTCCAATGAACAGTCGCCTCCAACTTTGCGTCTACTCTTATGCTACGAAGAATCTCAGCATAGGTTAGATCGCCCTTTGCTTCGACTACTATAGCAAGAGGCTTTCCTTCAGTTTCACGAATTTTTTCTTTAGTGGGCCCTTGCTTCATTTTTTTGACAACTTTGGACCAGGTGTCGTTATCGTTCCTTGTGATTGGTTTGTCGGTTTCGGCTTTCTGCCTATTTTCCGTTGTTTCCTTATTTCGCGTGCGCACTTTTACTGCAAGGCCCTGTATCATCATCAACTGAGGGTGGTTTTTGCCTTCGCTTCGAGTGTGGAGATTCCTCGGTTCGGCTTCGGCCTTCTTTTTGAGTTCGTTACCGTTTTCTGCAATAGAACTGTCTGTGTGGCATTGTTTTTCTAAATGACTTCGTTGGCCTTGTCGTCGTGCATCTCGATTGCCGACAGTTTGTAGATCGCTTTGATGGTTTTGATGGCGTCCCTCACTAGTTGGTGGATAGAACGCTGGACCGGTTCCCTGCCGCTGTGCTACCGCGGATTTGGGGCGGTTCTAGCATGGAATGTTACATCTTGACCTACACCACCAACTTAATGGCAAAGAGACATCGAGCGTTCTTTAAGGCCTGCCAGAGTTTTAACGCCACGGGGATGCCTGCAAGCCATTTCAACAGGATTTCATTCCTGCTTACTCAAGTAACAGAATACTAGAAGCGTCAGCCCTAATAGCTGTCATTTCAAAATCGTTGTCCAGTATTCCATAATTAAAACCTTGCTGGACTCAGCCTTAATGCGGAAAATAACTTGGTAATCTGAAGTTCCGCTCTTCATTTGTCCGAAACTTATCCTGGTTGTCCTCTTCACTCCGCAATCTCCGGATATATTTCCAGATGGCGCCACGAAAAGGTCTTATTAACAGAGCTGATAGGTGTTCGGCGGCAGAGGCTCTTTAACTTTATTTAACGAACCAGCATCCACCGGAAGATGCTACTACTACGAAGCCTAATACCAATGATTGCTACCCATCTTTTGTGCTTGTAGAGTTGAAGCTAATAAAAGCCCTTTGGGACTCCTATCTTATCTGGTTTAGTTCTGCAGCGGTTTCTGTCCTTGTTCCAGGCTAAAATGTCAATGGACCCAACTGGTAGTCTTAGTGGATGATCAGTTATCTTTGTACAATAGTTGCGACCTGATCAGTTAGAAGGCACCCATGTGTTTAACCAGTTAAACTTTCATTATCGGGAGTATCTATGTCGGTTTTCAAATCCGATCTAATTTAACGCAAGAAAGTCCATCGAGATGGCGCTATTTCTTCCCAAACTTACGAGCGGATTCTAAGCACTCGCTGATTAAATATAATTGAGCTTTTATAGCGACCCTGAGGAAGGGAAGTGGATCTACGAAATATTTCAATCCGAACCCATAATTTCTTAACAACAATAACTCAAGAACCGCTCAGGTCTTCTCAAAATAAAATTTATGTGACCTCTCTTGGTTTTATACAACGACTTTGTTGATGGGGTAAGGTCCGTAGCCAAGACCTCGTGAAAGCATAATAAAATGTCGAAGCGATGGAACCGCTCTAAATAGGTAAGATTCTCTTTCAGTGAGTGACTCCCAACCGGATTTACATACATAAACACGGAATGCAGTAGCACACAAATGAATGTGCTTTCCATTTCCGATCTGCCATAAAATTAGATCTCCATGTTATGCAACCCAATCACCTGTTACCTTGTCATGTCATAAGTGATTCATAACAACTTTACCCTTATCCTCTCCTTGCATGAACACTAGCACTATGACTGCATTCAAGATAAATATAAACATCTTCTACATAGTATCTGCATCTACTACAAGTGATCGCGCGATCGTTTTACTGCAAAAACCTGCACAACCAGTGCACGCTATTAAATTGTATCTCTTCAACAACCGCATTGATGCTGCCAACTGCTTGCTGCCGATTCTTTTTATAGCTTCATCCGCAGAATATGAGATGGGGCTACGATTTTTCGTCGGTTTCGCCCTTGTTCTTTCTTCGCTACTCTTCGATCTTGTCGATCTTTTCTTTTTCTGTTTAATTTGAGTCTTCCAAAGTTTATTTGTTGCAAACATATACATTTTTGGGTTTCCAAAAATAGCTTTACGATCGCAATCCCTAAAGTATCGTAATTTCCTTGCAATGGAGTATCTTCACAGTCGTACACGGCAAACTACACGATCACCAAGTTCCTCAAACTAGCAGGAAGGAAATCATTCTGGAGTGCGTAGATACGCTTCATCCGATCTTCGGCTTTTACCAATATATGGCTTGTCAAGTGCTTGGCCTTCTTTTTGCCCTAAGAAAATCTTCGATTTTGTGATCTGGGGATCTTGCGATATTGTGCCTACGTGACCCTCAAAGAAAGTTTATTTATCCAAGATGCGCGTTGTTAGGTACGAGTAGACAATTTCCAGAACCACCATACATACATCTGTGCATATGTATATTAGTACTCACTTTCATTACCGCCCCCAAACCTGACAAATATATGAAATGAAACAGAAGCGCCTACCTATCGCATTAGGTCGATCGATGATCGGTGGTCGGGTTGATGCGGCGGCTTTTCCGGTTGAGTTAACAATTCAATCGATCGAAAACCGATTTAAAACTACGCGTGTATCCCACAATTAACTGCACAGATAGGATCCGTGTCGGCAGTTGTTTTGTTCGAATTCGAAATGGAAACTTTGTCTAGATCGTCATTCGCGTGAGCGGATTTTTCTTAGAATTATTTCGGTTCTCAGCTAATTTGCACCAATAATTGCAGTAAACAATAGTAATGACGATTTAAATTGTGCGAAGAATAAAATAGTTTTTCTGCTGATTTAACGAAGCTATTTGGAGGCGTACAGATACGAGATTAGCGATATAAGATACATGGTACCAAATACACGTGTTTAAATAAAAACAAATAAATACTACCAGTTGTAGGCTGGCATAGATTTGGCGACGGCCGGCGCGTCGTAACGGCATTTCATGATGCCGATTGAATTTTTATGGAGATTTTCTGAATATTTTTGAGATTTCGATTGACGTGTGCTGTGTTTACTGGATGCCATGTAGTAAATCATTTTCAACTTGCAGCTCATTAAGATATCCATTTGTGGATATCTAAGTTGAATGCAGCTTTGTTAATTGCTGGCAAAAAGTAAATGCAGCAAAGTGAAAAAGTAAAAAAGTGAAAAAGTGAAAAAGTGAAAAAGATATTTCTTTGAGATACATTTTAATTAAAAAACCAAAACACATGCCAGCTAGTATGTGAGCGCGTAAATTTATTCCCCCCAAACAGAGCGGACAAGTCGGTCGGTTTATGTGTGAAATAAGATCGAATGCCGACGTTTTTAAAAGATTTATGAAGACAGAGGTGTTCTGATGGTTGTGGTTTTTGTTTTCATACATACTTCGATATTGTACATGAGTAATAGGCGCTGGAAATCATTAAAAGATTAATCAATTTTATTGGGAGGTTTCTATCCGCATTTTGATCGAAAATTAGATTAATTAGCGCCGCTTTGTCGAGTTTTTAGTTGTTGGGAAAACAAAAATAGATCAGGTGTAACCAGTTTGAAGAATTGTTTCTATGTGGACAAAGAGAAATCAGGTTATTAACGTTTGAAGGAAACGAAAACCACTAGTTACTTTAGTTACACATGGACTATGCTTACTTAGATGAGCTACTGTCCGGGGTAGACCTTTCCCTCAACCAATAAACGACATCAGTTGCGCAATACAAAAACTTTTCAGCTTTTTAATGCTCCGTCCCAAAAAGTCTGTTATTTCTACCCAAAGAAAGAGAGACAGTTGAGGCGCCTACTCTAGGTGTCATAGCCATCTCAGGCGGCTGATGTCCATTTTTCTGAGCAGATTGATACTGCATCCACCCCGTAGAGTTCACTGTTACACCTCTTTCTGCACAGCACGACAATGCAAAGGAAACGCAAAATCCCTCAAAGGATCGTTCAAAACCACCGTGGAGATGTTCGTTCGCTTTTTTTTTTGTGTCGGAACAGAACACTCAAACAAAGAGCTGGTCCACCTTGTAGGTTCTTTTTAATCTTCCGAAGAAAGATGAGAAAGCGTTTCAATGATAAAGTGCCTACAGTACCAGCGCCCACCACGTAAACGCCGAGTACGTCACCTGAGTGGGTGGCCGTATTGGCTTCCAAATCAGCCGCGCCCGGAAGATATTCTTTTTTTCAGGCTACGAAATTCACGTAGGATGAGTGGTTCCCTAGAATACAATAACAAGTCCAATTACACTATTAATTTAGTCTTCCCATTAAAAGTTGGATGCCACCCATGGAGCGAAATAACCAACCTTTGTCCCGTTGTTTCCTAAAAACTTAACACGTGCTCAGGCATTTTAAGTGTAGTAATACCCACTTAAGTGTTAAATTCTTTTTAAAAAATAAAAAAAGCGTGATGCCATCATTTTCACAGCCAGCATCACAGGACGTTGTATCATCTATTCTTAGTACGTTTAAGTGCTTATCAAAAGTGTAGTGCGCCATCACGACGCCAGTAAGCAACCTGAGTGTCTTTACTGCAGATGGACAACGGAAAGCATTCGTTTAACATTTTGATTTCCGGGTAAAAACAGTATACACGTATGTGTGTTAAGTGTGTAAATAGAGTTCTTAAAGTTAAAAGCTAAAGTCATGCAAACTGTCAACGGAACCCTTAACCGAGGACGCAGGCAGACCTAACGTAGACTCGGGTTGCTCGGTTGGTTCTCCTAAGCCTTGGCTGGTAAGTTCATCGGCAATTTCATTTCCTGTGATTCCATTGTGTCTGGTGACCAGATCAGATTCAGTGAATTCAGCCTTCCGTCTACGGCGGAAGTGATGTCTTGCCTTCTCAAACTAGCATGGAAGTCGTAAGAAGGCCTAACAAGGCCCTAAGAGCAGCTTGGTTGTCGCTACAGATGCAAATGCTTCGACCCTTTCTCTTCCGGTTGGAAGACAAACGCAAGTTTCCCTAAAGAGGAGTGCCACGTCTTTTGGTGCCATCTGTGGAGACACGACTATACACGACGACTATACACGACGCCGGCATTCTTCATCAAACCAAGAATTTTTTGGTGGTGGTCGAGAAAAACCCATCACATCAGTTAAGGCGTCTCTGAAGGCGACATAGGAATAGTTTAGAGATTTCTGCATACGCGTTCCACGAAGATTCTGGCGGTCTCATGCGATTGGAGCTCTTCTACATTATATCTTCTCACAGGAGTTCTTCTTTGTTGTGGGGCTTGGGAAATCCGCATTCGTATCTTGGCTGCAACAAGGTAGTGATCCGAGTCAACCTTGGCTATCCGGAACATTCGGGCGTCCAGAATACTGAAGGCATAGCTTACATCTATCGCAAAATGATCAGCAATTTGATTTAGCGTTTGATGATCCGGAGACCGCCATGTATCTTTGTGTACATTAAGGTGAGCAAATCGTGTGCTTACTATAATGGCATTTCGTCACGGCGTAAAGTCAATAACCCTAAGTCCGTTGCCAGACGGGTGTCGTGTAGGCTATGCTTGCCTACCTGTCCTACCAAAGATACTTCGGACATTACTTATATGTCTTGTCGAGAAGCTCGTAGAAATATTCTTTGGGGGCGTCATTCTTGTCTTCTGTAGCGGCATGGGCGCATAATAGGCTTATGTTAGCGAATTTAGCCTTGATGGAGATTGCCGCAAACGAGTCGCAGGCTCAAGACTTCTTGCCCAAGTCTACCGCATATGGCAAATCTGCATCCGAATAAACGCTGTTTCTCACAGTTTCTCATCCTCCTTATCTCCGACCCATACCATTGCACTTCCTGGATGGTTGTGATATCTGCATGATAGCAGTTAAGGGCCTGTGCTATTAATTGCTCGACTGCATGTGGCTTATTAAGGGTCCGCGTATTCCACGGGCAAATCCACGTTGTTGTCCTTTAAACCTTTGCAATGGTCGTTAACAGTGAATCCATTTTTATCTGAAGCCATTAGCATGGGGTTGTGAGCCCTATGACGGCGTAAGCCAGTATTATATTACTGGCCGAGCATGAGTAAGAGGTTACTCATTCAGGCTAAGGAAAGCACTTCTCTACGAATTTGATTGTTGCGCTGCTCGACCAATCTAAATCAGGAGTTTTCCAATCAAATGCCACGCATATCCGCACTGAAAGGGGACAATGACAAGTAATTACACGTTTTTTGCTTTGCTTATTGCGATGTTAAGGGAATTAAGCCCTGTATATTGGATGATGCTGAGATGTCGACCATTAGGCATACTGTTGGTCATATCTTGGAAATGAGTCGGTGTATGCTCGCTAATAAGTCATATTCTGCTACCGGTAGGTCGTTAGGTTCTGCTATTTTTACTTTATTTGGGTTGAGTGCTCAGAAACCTTGGCTTTCATCATCCAAGTTAAATCGTAGGTTCTGTGTTCAGCGTAGTTTTAGTTACCGCTGCCTTTTAACAGTTTGCAGAAATGATTTTTCTATATCGCCGCACCACCGACTATGGCTCTACAATCAAATTTTCTTGCTTATTTTAGGGATTTCTGTCCTCTATCACATTAGAGGAGTACCTTACGTCTATCGCAGATGGTAAATTTAGTTGGCTGTTTTAAAATCAGGTAACTGCCATTGTTTCTTTGTGAATATTTCTATAGCGATGTTCCGCTCGGAAACAAAGTCGATAAGTCTATGTCCGAGGCTATGTTTTCTGTTCGCAATGAAAATGCTCGTATGTTTTGTCAAGAAGTTAGTAGAAACAGTCCTTGCTATCGTTGCCTATTTCTTCTGTTGGGCCCTGACCGCAAATCAGACAGACGTTGGTGAACTTAGCCTTGATGCCGATTGTTCAATGCTTGTTCGCACAGCACCGAAACCTCAATATTACTTGCCTATGTCTATAGTTTAAAGAAATTCGAACACAAATAAACGCTAGTTCCGTCCACCGTATTACTCGTATATGTATCATTTTCATGTACCTTTTCTGGATAGTAGGGATTTTACGTGGCTGGATAGTTAACATCACGTGCAAAATGTAACTTGGGAGCCGTTGGGAAATAGGGAACGGATTATGGGGTCAACAAACGCCAGCGGGAATACGAGAGCTGCTATTGACGTTGATTTAAGGCTTAAAAACTGCTATGCTGATTTTTTATGGCACAGTTCAGTCACTTAAATTTATCTGCCTACCGCATATCCTTCTTTTGAAGTCATCTTTGATTGGACTTTGCTATTTTCTTCGGCTTAGCACTCACGCTTTTAAGTTTGGTAAGTCAAGTCCGGTTGGACGAGACCAGTACTCAGTGGCTACACAGAGGTTAGGTAAAATTAACTTGTAGACGTAGTTACCGCAGGCAGACCAGCGCCGGTTAGTGCCTAACCTAATTGTAGAACATACTCCCACAAATAGGTTCGTATTAGTCCTTAGATTGCATAGTTTCACCAATTCCCAATGCTGAACTATGCAATTCAATTAAAAAAATTCCCCTGAACATAAAACCGAACCTTAAGGCAATTATTGATTGTACAGTAAGATCATTGATGACGCATCCATCCCGTCATAAAATCCAAACGACATGATTATGTATTACCAATTCGGTTTCGAATATGAGCCACCATTGATGCAAATTGTATTTCTAGGTAACTGAATCACCAGGGGCATCATGGAATTCACTTAGTCACGAAACGAGTGTCGTTTTCATTAGTACATATTATAATTTGCTTTTAAGTTGAATCCTGTGAGGGCATACCCTGAAAATAAGATTGCAAAATGAAATTTGATGCTGTAAAGAGGTTGATAGGGATAAAGAAGAGTCTTGCCGGTTTAGGAAGACTAACGCAATAGAGGAGCACCGAAAAAATATCAATCGAACGAGGAATGGCTGTGGTGCTTTCTCTAAACATGTTAAGTTGCAATACGATCTAAAGTTGAAGCAAAAGTAACACAGGTGCTTCTGGTGCCCTATCATAATGCCCATTTGCAGCCAAATTCCACATATCATCTCTTTGGATAGCGCCAATCTTTTCTCATTCATAAGTTGATGGATATGCTGATAAGCCTCCACCTCATATCTATCGTGACTGAAAACTTTTTTATGCGGTTTTCGTAGCAACCGAATAACTCGTTCCGTTCTGTCTTCAGAATATTTCTTTGATGGTAACTGTACTTTCTCCTGACCATAACCGTTCATGTATCAAGGTCCCTGTTCTATGGCTATAGAAAGCGTATGATAACGTCTCCCTACCAGTGGTTAGATTGACCACATATTCGATGTTGTCAAAAATGCTATGAACAATGAACAAAATATTTCATTCCTCTTGATCTGGCTTCAATATGCAGTGCTTTTATGCGGCCAAAATTGCAGTACAATTTATACATCTAATCGGTTGCTTCGATTAATAACCCGATCCGGAATAAAACTTATAAGTGGCAGTAATATGTCCAACCAATTGACACCCATCAGCACAAACGTCATAAATTTTCCCCTCTCCCTCAAAAAAAATGACCAGTAACGTCAAAACCATTTTCATGCATACTCTGAAAAACTGTGATTTTTTTTTAAGCCGTACCACCTTGTCGACCTCCTAGTCATTGTAACCTACAAACATTCAAGACCAAAGTACATCGGTATTTCTTTTGATTTCCTCCCTAATTTTCTTTTCTCGCGCTGTGTGCAAACATTTTAAGGATGTTAATTGCCCTAGAATGCAAAGGATATTGCTCAACATGACTTATAGGGTAACTTTATCCAAATGATTCATGGAAATTTGCTGCCAAGAGCTGGCGGTAAGAGTTCTGCCAAGTCATTGTTTTTTCACTTGACGTCGGTTTCAGTTGGCTTTTTTCGCATTTCTGGCAGAAAAAAATTCATGTCGACTCTTTAGTGGTTTAGTAGTACTACTTCCGCATATGCCAGGTATGACCAATTCACTGGCACTTTCTTTTTGCCGGATAGTGATGTTTGCAGGCTGTTGACCTCTTCTCATATGGAGCTGAGGCCAGTTTTAAATGTGGTTTGGCCGCAAATCTGCTTCAATAAGTTTATATTTAATCCATCAGATATTGCCCATCCTAGTCTATTATTAATTTATACCAATGTGACATAATGCCCCTTTTGTAAAAGTCAGCAGACTTATGGGTAAAAAAGTTTTCCAGGTACGTCTTGATCTCATCTTCGGAATTGATTTACCTTCCGTGCAAATTGTTTTGGAGAGAGCGGAACAAAAGGCGCAAGGTCGGGAGAGTACGGTGGGTGCTGCTTAGCTTCGCCAGGTGTGTGTGGTCTGGCGCTGCCATAATGGAAAACAACGCCCTTCCTGTTCGCTAACTCTGGCCGTTTTTCTTCCACTGCCTGCTTCAAAGTATCGAGCTGAGAGCAACATTTATAGTAATGACATTTATTGTTTGATTGCGTGGAAGCAACGCGAAGTAAAGGACACCTCGCCAGTCCCACCAAATGCTAAACATGACCCTTTTGGGATGCAAATATTGTTTACCAACCGATTGCGGTGTTTCACCAGGATTGCACTATGACTTCTTACGCCGAATGTTGTTGTAAACCACCCATTTTTCGTCTCCCGTAACCACTCTTCCGGAAAGCCTCAGGCGAGTTCCATCTCAACAAATAATATTTTTTGCACTGAGCTTGTGAGAAACCCAAGCATCCACCTTTTTCGACTTTCCAAGCTTTTTCAGTCTCTGCGAAATGGTTGTATGGGCGAGGTTAAACCGCTGAGCGAGCTCCCGTGTCATCAAATGCCTGTCTAACTGCAGCCACCATTTGATCGCCTATCGCCTATGGTGGGTGGACGTCCAAAGGGAACAGTATCAGCAAGGTCTGTAGTTCCTGAACGAAAGCGTGTAGACTAACGTTGACAAGTGTCAGCGCTTATAGCCGAATCTCCATACACGCTGCAAATCTCCCGTTGTATCTCTGTCGATTTGACACCTTTTATAAAGAAAAAAAAGCAAAATATGCCGAAAATGCACTTTCTTATTCTCCATTTTGAAGCAAATATTGAGCACTTAAAACATGTCCGATCAAAACAAACTCTCGTAACAATGTAAAGGATAACCCTCTCTATTGGAATAAACACCAACTATTGCATAACTAACAGAAATTTTTCGAAACAATAAACACTACTTCCAAGAAAAGAACGCAGAACTTATTGAACAACCTATTACTCGCAATTGGCTTGTTTTTGCTGAGAGTCTTAATCGCAGTTCCAATGACTGTAGGAAAGGTACATTATTGTGAATTTTCTACTTCAACGCTGTTGGGTGATGGTTTAATATCATTTGCGAGGTCTCCCTCCACCTAAGAGCTGATCTTCATCCGGTAAGCTTATTGGTGCATTTTTAGCCGCTAACAAGTCGATTTGCTGGATCTTGCATCACTCTGTACTTCATTTCTTTTCACTTGATTCTGGGCTTTCAGCTCATCTCTGTACTGCTGATGCTGCTGTAATTTCAACTCATTTCTATTGGCTTGTCTGGGTCTTACTATTGGGTATGTAACTTAATTCGATTTTTTTTTTCAAAATTTTAACGTTTATTTAAGAAAAACATGTACAATAGTATTATTCAAAGTATTGCCCATCTGAAACTTTTTTCCATCTTCTTGGCAATTTGTGGATCCTATCCCAAAAGAACTGCGCCGGCTTGGCAGCCAAGAATGAATTAAGCCAATTTTTGATATTCTGCTCTGATGTGAACCGTATTTCAGTGAGGGCGTTCTGCATCGACCGGAACAAATGGTAGGCCGAAGGGGCAACGTCTGGGCTATAAGGCGGGTGGGGTAAGACTTCCCATCCACTGTTTTCCAAATAGTTCTTAACCGGAATAGCAACGTGGGGCCGAGCGTTGTCATGACGGAAAATTATTGCCTCGTGTCTGGTCGCATATTCCGGGCGTTTTTCGGCCACTGCTCTCTTCAAACGGATTAATTGTGTTCGGTAGCGTTGTCCATTGATGGTTTCACCCAACCATTTTTCATCACCAGTAACAATCCGATGCAAAAATGACTTCCTTTTGTGGCGTTTCAGCAGCATTTCGGACATGCCTTTCGACGTCTCTCGGCTTGAGTTCATGTGGAGCCCAATTTCCTTGCTTTTGAATATATCCAGCTGCTTTTAAGCGTTTTGAAATGGATGCTTGAGTGACACCCAAAGATTCTGCGAGCTCTTCTTGTGTTTGGCAACAATCTTCATAGAGTAATGCTTCCAGTTCTTCATCTTCAAACTTTTTTGGCTGCCCAGGACGTTCATCGTCTTCCAAGCCAAAATCACCACTTTTAAATCGTGCAAACCACTTTTGGCACATTCGCTCAGCTAGCGCATGTTCACCATAAACTTCCATCAAAATACGATGACTTTCGGCAGCAGTTTTCTTCATATTAAAGTAATGAAGAAGAACTCCCCAAAAACAATTTTTCAGGCACAAAGTCCGACATATTTGAGTGAAAAAAAATTATGGTTGTTTAAGCTTCAAATGAATGACATATACTGAAATGATGTACAATGACAGTAGCTTCCAACGCATGTTCCAATGGAATAATACAAGTTACGCCATCCCTTAGAAAACAGCACGAATAAGTTATAGACCCAATAATATATCACACACTAGTTGTCAAAAATTGTTCCATAATTGTGTGGTCAGCTATGCTGATTTTTTCCGCTCCCAAGATGAAATGGTATTCATACTTTTGGCGTAGTGCGGTATCCCGAAAGCTGTTAGAGTGTAGATAAGTTAAGTAAGCATATCATCCTGGTAGCTACTAACGGGTGCAATGTGAAATTTTACCATACCAACCCGGATGTGGCCTATCAGGTTTGATGTTTGCTTTTTATAATGTGGAAACCAGATGGTCCTTAAAATTAGCCCGATGTTCAAATAATGTCCGATTTCATTTCATTTAATTTCGACTTCCGAGGCCTTGTATAAATGCAGGGTTGTACCATTCTACCTTGGCGTTAACGTCTCCCATCACTTTTGCGATGTTGCTTTTAAGCATTTAGTTGAATATTCTACATATCACAATGGTGATTTTCTTACTCTGTCACTATTTTTGAACTGCAACTTCCGCTTCTATCGACCACATTTTTTATCAATATCTCAAGCACTCCCTCGTCTTTGAAATGCATTTCCATGCGCTGTAAAATACATCTCCTCTAAATCGCAACGTAGCCATAAGAAATGCCTCAAAATGTCTGTACTGACTGACGGAATGACAGTGACACTACAAAATGACACTTCCCGTTCAGTCTGCCTGTCAACTGTTTGATGTATTTTTGCAAATTTTCTAGCCAATTAGAAAATGAATTTTCATCAAAGCTATCTTATTTTAGCTCCAAAATAAAAATAAAATCGTCTAAATGAACGCTATTTTCAAAACGATTCTCGAAGTTATTTTCAAACTGGCCCATATGCCATGAGGTTTATATTTGATTTTTTCTGTTTTTTTTTTCAATTATCTCTGCCACGTCAATTCGCAAAAAAATAGAAATGAAAATAAAAAGAAATCACAAATGAAAACAAAACGCAAAAAAACATCTAAAAATCGCTACCTGACTTCAGAAATGGGATTTCAAAAAACACCACATTGAACAGCGCGTTAGTCTTGAATTAACTATAACAAAGAAGATCAGTTTTGCCGCAGTTTATGGATGCGTCCAAATGAGCTTTGGAATTAGTACAAATGACGAAAACATTGCGGACTTTGACACATTGGAGCGTCGATAGTTTTAGGATCGTTCAGTGGTGTTTTATCCGACAGTTCTTGCTTGGTATTGTACGATTAGGATAGCCAGGAATTTTTTCTACCTCTATTCCACTAATGACACCTCATCAGAAACTACATACAATAAACGAGGATTACATCTTCCAATCGATGTTTGTTTGCCCGTGAAGGCAACTGAGTGATAAGGTTTTGTCCAGAAACTCGAAGAAGACTCTAGATAGGACCCAGTCTTGTTCTATGGCCTTGAATGAAGATGATCGTTTGGAACGAATCAAGTGATGTACAAGTTTGCGTTGATGTACAGAACATGTAAAACTAATGTACATTGACGCTCTGGCCCGAAGTGTGTTCGATTATGCAGAGGTACAACGCACGTTAGTCGCTCGAATTGAAGGGGACCTTAACGATATTGGTCAACTGCCCAAAGACCGCTCTATCTTGAGAGGTATATTAGTTGAGACACAGGTTCACCAGGGAGTGTTCTGCCATCCAAGTAAATGTTATTGCTGTGCCGGTCTCACCATATTGGTTAAACGAACTCTCCACAATCCATCTTCGTATCTAATCGACGTCAGTTTCATGAGTTTCACCTTCAACATAAAACTTCAAGATAAAAACATCATTATTGATGCATTTGCATTCTGACAGCCTACGTAGTTGCGTTCAAAGTTCCTTTCTTGATCAACTTCACTTCATCGTAAGTGCAATCGATTTGGAAGATATAAAAATTAAATTAAAAAATACCGTGATTTTTAAATGTACTCGTACATTCCGCCCTTGGAGATCGATGTTTGTTTTTGTTTTGCTTTTTTCTCAGATATTTTCGAACTTGAATATTTTTGCATGAGTATAGTACAATATTTTCGTCGGGCTACACGGATACAAATGCCACACATACTATATTCATTCAATCTACAACGGACTGAAGGTTGGTGTACGAGTATAGTGCAGGCTTGATAAGGCCTGCACTAACGTATGTAGAGATAAGACTGGTACTAGTACGTGCTTTGGGTATTTTCGTTCACAGATGCGGTTGTAAAATAAACCAGCTTTGCACGATACGAGTAGAGTGGGCGAACGATTTTGTTCAATGAAACTATCTGAACCCCGACACATGAATGAATCCATTAGTTAGGAATGTTTGCTGACCTTTTGCCTTTTTGACGTGTGTGGCAAATCAATAAAGCAATCATAAGTTATCAATTTAAATAATTATAGAGAGCTGGAAAAGTGCAATCTTGTGTTGATTGAACATACCTACAGCAGGTGCTATTCCAGTCGACTGATGTACTGAAGGAAGGTGATGTTTGCTTATGTTCGATGCCTGGTTTCCCTCATCTTGTGTTGGTTTCGAAATATAATTTTTTTTTTGGGGACAGTTTGTTAATCAATTTGACATATGTCATGGTTGTATGTGACGAATTCCATTTCTTGTTTTCGAGATATTTTCGCATTTGAGGTTTAACAAAACCAAATTGGATTCAAGAATCAATGATGTAACCACAAAAGGTATCTGTCCTTACTTACGTAAATCGTACAATACGTAGGTATATGATATATTGTAGAAGTGTCAAAGTTCAAATTGTTCGTTTCATAGTGGTGAGGATTTGCTCAAGTCAAGTGATTCAACTGCAATCACAGAAATCCGCTCATTACCGTCAAATAACCCTAAAGTAAATAACATTATGGTGGACTTGAAAAGGAAGGATAACGTGGAAACCACTGTTAGAACATCTTTTGCTCCAACGACAAAACTTCGCGACGAGGACATCTCTCTGCATAGAGACTACTCAGCAGCGGCGCGCGAGAAAAGACGACAATTGGTAAATATCCGAAAAGAAGTTCTAGCAAAGGACAATAAAATTCAAAGACAAATTCGAGGAGAAAAAATCACGATAAGCAAACATGTTTTTTATCTGGATGCCAAAAACAACCTCACATGTGAAGATGATGACGGAATGACATTTCTTCGACATTTAATTGGTGACAGCTCAACTTTGATAGCAGGTGACAGAGGCTCTCATACAGTGGGCAGCGTTCAGGAACCCAGTTATTAACAATAAAGCCGTCAGCCTATCAAGTAACTTAAAAATAAATAAATTTAGCAAATTAAAAATTAATCTCAAGGAAAGTATATGTATTTATCTAAAAACTAATCTTAATCAAAATATTTGCAAATAATATTCCAGGCATACGTAACAAAATACAGTACAATCAGTACGATATCTTTTTCTTGTACGAAACTTTCATCGAATCGAACAAAGATACTCGTACATTCACACATTTTTTTGAGGATTATGAATTATGAATTTTACTGGATCTTTGCATCAAGAACATCAACTCATGGAAGAGCCAGCGGAGGATGCCTTTACGGATTAAAAAAGAGAATTAAAAAAACCTTTCACTCTTGCTTCGTTCATGAATTAGACAGAATCTTTGTAAAAATCATAAATAATGGACAAACACTCTTCATCATTCCAGTTTACATTAATTGCAGCTTTTGGCAGCAAGACTTTTCTTTCCTGTACAACTTCTTTGTGGGATTTAACAAAACGTGATGCTAATTGGAGATTGCAACGCTAGGGTCGGTGATATGCAACTGTGGCTATTTCATTCAGATTTCGCTGGTCATACTTCTTACACTCCCAGGAAATCGAAGAACAAAACAGTCGATGGCAATGGGAGAAAATTCATCGAAATACGGTTGTTTCGAAGTACAGTCTTTGAGTTCCGGTTCATCTACAATATAAGAGTTCGAAACCGTGAAGGAGCAAAAGCAGTGGGACCTATATCCAAAGAAGAACTTCAGCTGGCACAAAACACATAGCTGAGACAAGCTCAGGCCGACGAGATCCAGTCCACTGTTTAGTTTGTGTCCGTATCTAAACGACCACAAAATCATGCGAGCCAACGGAAGAATTCACTCCTTAAAAGATGTGAGTGACGAATTTAAGCGACCGATAATTCTTCCTCGAGCACATCCGATTACGAATCTCATTATAATGGACTTTCATTGTCGATATAAGCATCGTAACCATGAGACAGTCGTGAACGAGCTTCGACAACACTTTTACATTATCCGTATGAGAGCCGCCTGTAGTAAGGTAAAAAGGACTTGCTAGCAATGCAAAAACAACAGTACGAGGCCGCGGCCCCCAATCATGGCCCAATTTCCTCCGGCTAGGCTGGCCTCATTTTGTCGACCGTTTACGTTCATCGGAAACGACTATTTCGGACCAATGCATGTCACCATTCTCCGGAGAACTGAAAAGAGGTGGGGAGTCCTCCTGACTTGCCTCACAATAACGGCAGTGCGTATTGAGATCGCACATACGTTGTGATCGGACTCTTGCATTTTATCGCTTCATGGCCAGACGAGGAACTCCTGCTGACATTTATAGTGACAACGGCACTAATTTCCAAGGGGCCAAACAGGAGCTAAGAGAAACCCTAGAAAAGGTAAATCAAGCGAAACTAAGGGAGACTTTCACCTCAACCACCACCAAATGGAAGTTCAACCCACCGGGATCATCGCATATGAGTGGCAGTTGGGAAAGACTCGTGCGCTCGATCAGGATCATCTTCTATGGAATAACACCAACTCGGAATCCATCGGATGAACTGCTGAGAAGCATGTTGATAGAAGCGGAAAACATCGTGAACTCACGTACATTCCTATCGATGAAGAAAATGAGTAGGCACTTACGGCCAACCATTTTCTCCTAGGATTATCAAACGGAATAAGACCGCTGGCAATGTTCAACGATGATGGCAGGGCGCTTAAGCAGGATTGGCTAACCTCGTGGCAGTATGTAGAACGCTTCTGGAAACGCTGGGTAAGAGAGTATCTTCAAGCCGATTGAAGTGAGCGACATCGTTCTTATAAGATGTCCAAAGAAGGTAAAGTGCGAAGTGCATCTGTGCAAACGTATACTGGCGTATACGAGGGGTCCGTTGTGAAGTTAGCGGTCCTCGATGTGAGACCCAATGAAGATGTATGCTCACGGGTGGAGCTATCAGGTGGGAGTGCTAACAACCCTGCGTAAGGAATGTTGTCAGCCAAATGAGTAGTTGCCACCCTCAACATCAGATGGAGCTACATTGAGGCAATACGGTGTTGTCAAATTGACGTAAATTCTCGCCGTCGCTAATCCATGACAAGCGGTGTAATTGGCCTTATAGTGTGTGCCTTCTTTTTTATATAAGCCCAAGGGCAAACGACTTAATCTTGCACGATCTCATTGTGTGAACCTTAAAATTGTCCGCCTAATGAATTCATCAAACTTGTGCGTACTAGAAGACCACAAGAATAAAGTCATAATCTTGCCGAAATTATGCCAATAGAATTTTTCTACAAAATTTTTAAACAGAATACGTCGCAAATCTAGGATGACAGTATCTAGAGAATAAAGATCATCTGTAAGACATCATTTCTTCTGGAACAGCAAAACATCATGATGAAAACATTAAAGGCCACAAATTGCTTGATTATAGGGTAAGATAAGTGAGAGTCTACACTATACACTGCGCCTTACCTGGCTTGGTCCAGTTTTATAATTTCTTTGATCAATCAAACCTGACATACCAGTACAAGATGTAAGGTCACGCAATATCACATCGCGTCAGTGGCTTCCGACTACTGCTGAGTACAAACGGGTTGTTGTCAGTGTCGTTCCTGTAAACTTGACCACCTGATCCAAATTATGTATTCGTCCCTCCGCGGACAACAAAGGTCACTTATTGCAGGAAGTTAAATTTTGACATGTAGTTAATTACATCGCATTAAACACAATATTGTTACAGTCAGCTGACATAATTTGGCCATACTTCCGTCAAAAGTTTGATTTGTTGCAGAGTCGGTACTCAAAACATTGCTCCCAGCTGTAAGGTTCTTTCGTCTCTTGTTCAGGTATAGACCTGGGGGATACATGCCAATCGCAGTGGTAACAAAATTCCACCCACCGACAATGTGTTTTTTTTTTTTGTTTTTGAATTTGTGAAAGTCAAGAAGCATACATTGTACATAGCAATATCACGAATTGGTCGTTGAAGATAATATGAATGGTAAACATTGTCATCGGCAATTGGCATCGACATGCAAGTCCCGTACTCGTACTCGTATAAAACCGCACAATCGTGCAAGTCAGAGGTCATCTAACGCTGGTCAAACAAATCAATTTTCCAACCAAACCATCGGTCGTTTGGTCGGCCATTTTTTTCTTGATGATTACCCGCCAAATCTGTTTTCGGAATCGAATCACGCACATCCCGGTCGCCAATGCCCGTTCTATACCTAATAGACTTTCCGAAAGCGGATCTGCATGTCATGCGGGAAATTACTCACGAACAGCAAACACAATTGAAGTTGCGCTGTGTCACGAAAGGTGTGTGTTTGCATTGTGATTTGCCATCGCCAGCACCAGTGGCGACATGGTGTCGGCCGCGTCAGACGTCTCCTTCATTATTTTGACCACAATCACCTAAAAGCTGAACGGCAGGAGGCCACCTCCAAATTGGCAAAGCAAAACGAGGGGAAAAAAAAAACAAAAAACAACTTGTAATCACCGACCGCACAATTTCAAGAAAACCCAGTCTGGCTGGACAATTGAGGTCATAAGTGGTAAGTTGCGAAATCTATCTTGTTGACTACTGTCTTCCACTCTCCAAGAAGAGTCGCGCAATGAATAATTTTTTTTTTTTTTTTTTGTATCTTTCTTATCGAGAACACAATGAGTGTACGTTGCTGCGCCGCCCAGCAGTTCAGGTTTTAAAACAAAATGCAAGCTTCGAACCCGAAACCCGCTCTGAGCGAGGAGAAATTTCACGAAAATGAATTGAAGCTGCGATTGTAGCATGAAAGTCTGGCCCGCATGGGTCGTCAAATATAGTCAGGGATGTCAGGCTTTAATTTATTTTTATTGTTCACCACAAATGCTTTTCTCTTGTTTTTTTCATTTCTTTTGCTTCGCAACGCAATTCGTTTTGTTGACTGCGTGGGCGACAATGATGCGACTGGCAATGTCGCCACCCGCCACCGCAAAACTTAACCTTAGCCAAGTTCGGCTTTTATGACCATAAATGGCAGGCACATAAAGTCGATGATCGGGTTAGAAACGCAAAGAAGACACGTTTCTCACAGTGGAGAATATACTTTCTCAAGCAGACACACAGGAAATCACTATCACCATCCCATTCACAATAAAATAAATTTCCAGTGACAGCGTCAGGAAGATGCGATCGCGCATCGTAATGCCACTCGAAATGGATGACATCTGTTGCGAATGCGTAACGAATGACATGTCAAACAAATTGTAATTTCTACTGTGTCACTGTACTGAAACATGGACTTGCTTCGTTGGGAATTCTCTGGAAATTATGTAAAATGGAAATGAGAGAAAATGCATAATGGAAACGAAAAACAGGTCATAAAAAATTGTTTATTGTTTGCCAAAATTGGGTGGCATGGAAGCGAAATTTCGTGGAAAAGGCAAAACGAGATCGATCGCAAAAAGCCAGCCATGTCATGTGCGAGTAATGAGGTGCTGCGCTACGACTTTTACGAGGAGTCTTGTGTCAGTATTAACGGTTTGTTTACATTTGCTCAGCAAGTTAAATGTGTCAGATTCGGATTGTTGCGACAAGTGGCATTTCAAGTAGATAAATGGGTTACGCGATTCCTGTTGTTTTATTGCAATGTTTGGCTTAATCATTTTGGGTCAGTATGTCCCTACTCAGAACAAAATGGATGGTCAATATCTGAGTCTGCACACGTTTATGTGTGCGATGCCGATGTCCAACGATCATTAATTGAAAGGACAACATTTTCATTGAATAGCGTGAATATTGTGAACCATGGATTAGTCCCTCCATCTTGTCATTTTGCGCATAGGGATAGGGACTTGTGGTTGTATGCCAACTAGGAACAACGCGCAAATAAGAGACTTTTTCGTTTGTCATTGCTTTCCGAAAGTGTTGACGTCAATAATTTTCCGTTTTTCGATGTATTCATGGGAATTGAACCCAGATCTCTGGTGCAATACCGGCTAACTTAACCCATGAGTAAGAGTTCTCCCAACATTGGACTTTTCCCGAATTTGGACACATTTTTATAGTGGGAGGGTATAAGTAGAACAACAGTAAGCTTTGCATGCGGAGCTCTGATTAAGTCGCCAGAATGTAGGCTAGACCATAGGGTTAAAATAAGATCTAAGGCCTTTTGCATTACTAGACGTCACAACTGCATCAATTTTTAGAGAGTATCGAGCTGCAGAGTGCTGATGAGCGATGAAAAAATGTTGAATCTAGACTTAAAGCTTGTTTGTCTTTTTCTGGATTAATTTGAACGTGAAAGTGAAAATTTATAGTCGATCTGCCGGTCGGATGTCAAATCGGTATCGATGAGTATGATGGCAAGGGGCTTAAATTCTTTATACATTATCCGAGATAAGATTTATGTACGACGTTGAAGATGGATATGCCATGGTACTTCTACCATGAAAATACTATTTACGTGCACCAATGATGCTCACTTGATCGAGGACATGATTCTTAAGTCTTTGAGAGGAAGGGAGATGGTAAATAGGCTATAGCTATTCAGACGCAATCGCTACAATCGGTGTCTAAATCATTAGAATTTTTGCCTATCCGTAGTGTGGTAGATAAATTTAGTTCAGTAAACGATAAACCAACACCCGCACGTCGGCGAAACGCAAGATCTGCCGAAAACATCGCTGCTATCCGTGAGAGTGTCCAAGAGAATCCGAGGCAGTCGATTCGCATCGTTCACAAGAACTCGGCCTTTCGCAGACCATAACTTGGCGAATTTTGCGTCGTGACTTGGGCATGCACTCATACCAAATTCAACTGACTCAGGAGCTGAATGTAAACGATCATACGCAACGGCGTGTGTTCGTTAAATGGGCTCTGGCGCACTTTGACACTGACCCTGATTTTCATCGAAAAATCATCTTCAACGATGAAGCCCATTTCTGGATGGAGATCCACATGAGATCCAAGAACGTCCAATGCATCCCGAAAAAGTCACAACGGCCCTCAAAGCCAACATAACCCATGCCATCGATTAAATTCGGCCTAATTTATGCACCAGAGTCATGGAAAATTGGACATGTCGGATGCGCGCCACCCAGAGAAGCCGCAGCGGACATTTGAACGACGTTATATTCCATACATAATGGCACTTTGTTTTATTTAAATTTTAAGATAGGAAGCGCTTAGTGAAAGACCCTTTATAAGTCTGTCCCGCTTTGTGCTAGATGCTAGAGCGCATGCACTACACCCATATCTGAGATTGTGGAACAAAACCACTACGATCAAAATAAATCGTTAACGTGTAGCGTGCTTTCTTCTTCTGCAGAGTTGGACATATTTAGCAAGGATGCCTAAATTGGTGTTAATTTTGAATTCGAAGGCTTTTTCAAGATCTGTCATAATGCGAGGCGTGCGCGCATATTAGGCTGCTGTTGGCGAATTGAGCCTTGATGAGGGTTATGATTCGCTCATTCACATGCCTGAAACTCAAGTCTGCCTCTAATGACAAATCTGCATCCAGAGTCTAAAGTCGAAGACTTTTCGGGCAGCAGCATTGGTGTCCATTCGCTTTGGGTGTCCTAGCCATCTCAGGCGACTTCTTAATGCACAGTTTTTTGACTAGGTCTGTGTCGCTGTACAGTTCGTATAGTTTGACGTTGTATCTTCTCGTCCAAAGCCGGTCAGTGCGAACGGGACCAAATATTTTTAGAAGAATTTTTCTCTCGAAACGACTGAAGATTCTTTCAGCTTCCGGTAGGGTCCATGCTTCTGCGCCATAAAGTAGGACGGGGATGATCAAGACCTTATATAAAGTCTCCTTAATTTTTTTGGGACAGGGCCTTACTACCTGATTGCCTTCTTAGGGCAAAGAAACAACGATTGGCAAGATTTATTCTTCATTTTATTTTTGCTGAGGTGTTGTTAGCAAAATTTAAGCAGAACCAAGGTAGAAACGTCGGTGTTGGGTGTCTTTTCTTGTTGACTTTTCGTTTTGCCCTCGTTTAGCGCTAAACCTATTTTGGCAATTACCGTTTCAATACCAGCAAACGCATGGGTTCTCCAAACTATGTCGATATCATCGGCGTAGGCTAGTAGTTGAACAGTCTTTTGAAAGAATGCGCTTCCAGTGTTCACTTTGTGAGCTCCGCACAATTCTTTTAGGTATGATGTTAAAAAAGTCACATGGCAGCGCGTTACCTTGTCTCGGTTAAGTCGTTACCGACCTTGACGCCGCAGCGAGCTTCTCTATCTTCATCGGACAAGTTTGGTATGGGTGCCAAAACTAGACATACGCGGCTTAAAATCGATGAATAGATAGGGTGTATCGATTTGAAGTTCATGCATCTTTTCCAAGATCTGCCGTAGTGTTAATATTTAGTCGATGGTGGACTTTCCTGGGCCAAAGCCACACTAACATGGACCAATCAGGTTATTGACGAATGGCTTGAGGTGTTCACATAATACGGCAGTTGAGATCTTGTAGGCGATGTTATGAAGACTAATGCATCTGTAGTTGGCGCAGTTCTGAGGGCCTTCTTTCTTGAGGATCGGACAAACAATGCTGAGGTTCCATTCATCGTGCATACTTTCGTCCGACCGTATTTTACAGATGAGTTGGTGTCCGCTCTAGCAAGTTTGATGGATTTAAATTCAGGTATCTTCACTTCATCCAGATCGCTTGGACGATATTGTTGGTCTACATCGTCCATGTTCTGCCTGACAGCGGTGTTCGGTTCGTCATCGCCATTATACGAGTGCAGTCTACAGAAATGCTTATTCCAAATCATCAGCATCCACTGCTTCCATGTCCCTTTGTTCGCCTCTACAGGCTCCGGTTCGGAGTTTGTGTCCATGTCATGTGTTTTTTACCTTTTGGTAAGACTTCCGACTAGCATCTCTCAATTTCCCCAAGCGTGCGCTTCTCATGGTCCTTCTTTTTCCTCCTGAGAAGCTGGTGTTCGTTTCTCCACTCCTGCTGGTAAAGCTCGTAAGCGGCTTTAGTCCTTCTCTGTAGCGCCGCTTTGTATGCATGTTGCTTAGCTGTATGTGTTTGCCGGCACTCGTGGCTAAATCAGGGGTTTCATTGTGGTGGCCGAGTGAAACCCAGCACATCACAGGCTGCACCTCTGATGGCTTTTTGGCAATGTTGCTACTGGTCTTGGCTGCTTGATGATAATTGCATAGGACCTCTTAAGACCTCTTTGTTGATCTCTTGCGGTTATAGTCATCCGACGTCAAATTTCTTCAAACTATTAGCTTGCCTTTTCGATATTTGGGATATCCGCAACCGTACCTTGGCTACAACAAGGCAATGGTTGAGGTCGAGGTTGATCCCTCGGAACGTTCGGACATCCATAATATAGTAGTGGAGGAGTGTTTTGCGTTGATCGCAATATGGTCAATCTGGTTGACAGTTAATTGATCAGGAGTTCTCCAAGTCTCATGAATATCGAGATGTGGGAATCGCGTGCTAGCCACGATAATGTTTTGCCTCGCCACAAAATCGATTACTTAGCCTGAATACATTATCGTGCAGGCTATACTTTCCGACAGTACTACCAAAGATGGGCTCTCTTCCTAGTTTTCCAGTAAAGTCACCGAGGACAATTTTAATAGCTAGGGCACTGCTCGTAAGTCTTGTTCAAGAGCTCGTAGAAGCTATGTTTGGTGTCGTTCTCTTCTACGGGGCCGTGCGCGCATATAGTAATGTTGTCGAATTGAACTTTAATACGGATTATTACGAGGCGCTCGTTAACATGCCGGAAACTCAAGATTTCTTGCCTAAGCAGCATCCAAATAGGTGCTGCTTTTATTGTCGATAGTAATCTTTGTAGTAGATGCCGCAATTTTTCATCCTCCTTCTGTCCGGCCCATCCCATTGTATTTCATAGATGGCGGTAACATCTGCTTTGTAGCAGTCCAGGGCCTCCGCCAGTTGTTCGGCTGCACGTGGCCTATTAAGGGGCATACTCGTAACATTCTACGTGCAGATACGAAGTTTCGTGGGCTAGAGTATTAAAGAGTTTGTTGCTGCTTCGTAACTCGAGTTTGTTTTCTTTTTTGGCCGGGAAGTTATCAAGGCGGCACAACCCCCAACCTGGAGGGGGGGGGGGGGGAGTAGACCGGGTCGCTTAGACCGAAGCCAGTAACCTGTTCGAAAATGTGAGCGCTGCCATTAACGGCTTATCCCCCACCATTTCATATCCAAGACTCTGAGTTAGTCCCAGAAATCCTTACCGGCCTGAGCTTCAAATATGTCAGAGTTGCCCGAATAAGGTCTTATTTATTTTATTCCAGGATTTAACTTCCATTTGGGAAACTCATCCGCTGCTATTTTTGTCTGCTTGTCAGCACTTGTGCTTATAAGTTTGGCAAGTAGAGTCCTCGGCGTCAAACATATCTCTACAGCACCCAACCGCCATCCGGTCCACCAGCTGCCTCAATATTAAAATTTTTTTAGTTCCAAGCCACATCAACATAGAGGAAAATAAAAAGCAGACGATAAAAAATAAAAACTTAAACGTCTCACTTCCTTTTTGAATACCAAAATCAATTAAGCTATTTTTGAACGACCCAGTAAACATTTCAGACATCAAATTCCAGCAACATCGACTTCCTTAACTCGATCGAGTGAATCTGAACAGTGCTCGTAAACTATTAAAGGTCACTTGAGCTGCGGTATCTCGATTTTATGAACTACGAGTACACAAATAGCCACAACTTTCTACCTGAGTACCTCCAAATACGATTTTGTCGATATGCTCGTTCGAAGGATCGTAAAATTTATTTTTATTAGAGTCTCCATCGTCGGATGAGTGGTAGGCACATGCGAATATATTGTTAACATGTGGATTACAGCAGATTATCAGTTTAAAGTCCATTACTTTTTTATATGTCGGATGTTTCAACTTTGCGTAACCCCATATATGCAGGATCAATCCGTTTTTGGTCCTTACTATAAAGACCTAGTAGACCGTTATCCATGTGGGCTTATCCGCTTTCCTGTAACAGAATCGACTTTTCTATATGGGGTGCGCTATGCTGGCAAAAAATGTCATCATCAGCTATTGTACTGGTGTGACATTTGATGCAGGCGCACATGGGTGAACTGCATATTGTGGTGGTATAGAGAGGCTAATTGTTTTCTTATCCTAAATGAGAAGAACCTCGAGTTGTCAATTATTTTCACTAATTTTTTTTTCAAAAGAAAAACGGTCTCTTTGAAGTTCATCTGCCGTGTCAAATGATGACAGAAATTCCGACACACAACTTTGATGCTATGTAGAACTTATTCCTATCTAAAAAATACAAATAGCAATGCTCAACACATTTGTGTGCAGTCCGCGATCTGTTGAAAGATACTTATTTTGTTTTTAGACAGAAGAAGAATGTGAAATTTATGGAATTTTCTTCTTGCAAATGGAAAGGATTTATTTTTAACTAGACTGCGCAGGCAGTTTTCACAAGCGCGTGACCATTTACTCTGTTCGAAAATGCTTCCGAATTCCATTTGACTTTTACGTCTAACATGCGATAAAAGCGGCGTAGTATGACAGGCGTTGACACCGTAACGTTGTTTGAGTTTTGAGTGCATTTGCGAATCACTTGGGTGCGTTAGCCATTTCCGAGTACCATTACCATTTCCTAGTTCAATCTCAGCTATCGAATTTGAATCTCAAAGTGAAATAAACTTACGAGTATGTCATGATGTACGAGTAAATTCTCGTCTAAAGGATTCGTAGCTACTGAGCGTTCAAAGCGTGAATGTGTGAAATCGGAATGAATTGCTTGCCTTAGGTTCCTGTGGTGACCTCTGAGAATTATGTCCACAAAACCTAGGCAAAAATGGCAACGCATACGAGCTATCAAGTCTATCAAGTCTAAGTCTAACGAACGAATGCTAGCACTTTGGTACGAGAGCTAGAACATACTGGTTGGGTGTCAAACGGTAGCACCAGTGTTTTAACAAATTTTATCTAGAAAAGCATTATGGCAGTAATCATTAAGTGATTTTGAAGCTGTAAAGGATGGTACACAGTAGTTTAAGCTAGTTCAAGTAAAATTTAACAGCCAAGCTCACGAGAAGGGTCACCATCATACAGTGATGCCTCCCTTCAAATCTGAAAGTGTAACAACAACCACCTGGGTATTGTATACAACACGGCATCAACCGGAAACATTGTCATTCAATTGCGGATTTAAGTTCCCGAGTAGGCACCAACACCCAAGCCCACAGATAAATTATACACTCACAATACGTTGAAGATCAGATTGATAATGATGGGCGGCTTGTACAGCACAGCGCTTACCGCTTCTTCATAAGATGCACTTTGTTTCAGCATAGGACTTGCCACAAAGACAATTTAGTGTCACCAGGTCGATGGATGAACTAGCGATTAGCCCTTAGAAGTTGTTTCGTGGCCATCCGAGACAGACGCGAGGGAGCTATTGGAATGCCGCATTATTATCACACTACGGTTGCCGTTCCCAAAGTGCGAACTGCTTCAATAACAAAACTCCGTAACATTATAACATTTCTAGCAAACATTTCGCCTAACTAAAAAAACCCTTCCATAAACCAACAACTAAGGGAACATCTTTTGCAAGGATTCGAAACAATCAGCAATAGGAAGTTGCCAACTGTTGATGAACTTTGAACTGCTGTGAAAAATGTTTTTATTTCCGGAACGGAAGATGGTAAGAAACACGGGGTACCTAGATTTATGGCGACACCTGATAATTGATAGAAGAACGGAAAATTCTAAGAGCTCATCTTGCAGCAGGCAGGAATGAGTTTATATCACTATAACGGATAAAGATGAGAGAATACAGCGTAACGCGCTTGTCTCGGATGAGAACCAACTGATGGATAGAGGGAACATTTCGCTTTTGTTTTTAATCAAATATTCGCCAGCGGGGCCTGTGTGGTGGTTGATCGGAAAACTGCTGAATGCCCTTAACTTGAATTGGGCCAGCAGCGCAACAACCAAATTCGTAGCAAAGTGTTTGCCTTACCTGCCAGTACCCTTACTAAATTGGCAAGGTCTTGCCATACGGAAGAGATTAAAATATATGTCGAACCAAGTAACGGATTCGGATAAAAATGAAACGTTTAAAGGACAACGTCCAGCCGAAGAATTAGCAGAGGCGCTCGACTGATATCACGCAGATATCACCGCCATCCTAGAAGTGCGATGGGATGGGCCGGACATAAGGAGGATGAAAAACTATATACTATGGTGATTGCTATAGGGAAAAAAAACAGCGCTTATTCGGATGCGGATTTATCATATGCGGCAGAGTTAGGCAAGAAGTCTTGAGCTTCCCACACATGAGCGAGCGTTTAATGATATTCCGATCAAGCATAAATTCGCTCACATAAGCCTAATTTTGACGAAATATTACTATAGCAAACACATAACTTACTCATCTCAATATGCACAAGAGGACATGGTGGTCTTCGATTCATGAAACGCTAAATCAAATTGATCACACTGCGTTAGACGTAAGCCATGCCCACAGTATTTTGGACGTCCGAGCGACGGGCAGCCAACATTGACTCGGATCAATACCTTGTTGCAGCCAAGGTGCGAATGCGGATTTCCGAAGCGCCACAACAAGGAAGAATTACTGTGTAATCGCAAGAGACCGCCGAAATCTTCGCCGAACACGCATCACAAAATTTCTCAATGTAGTAACTGCTATGCCACCAGCATGAAATACCGAAGACCAGTGGCAACGCTGCCAGCGCAACAGATGTGCTGGGTTTCAAACCAAGGAATCCCTGGTTTGATGAAGAATGCTGGCAAGCACATGCAGCTAAACAAAAAGGTTATAAAGCGGCACTGCAGCGAAGGACGAGAGCTGCTCGTGAGCTCTACGAGCAGAAGAGACGGAAGGAACATCGGCTTCTCCAAAAGAAGAGAAAACAGCACGAAAACCGCGCGATCGAAGATATTGAGAGATTGTACTCCAGGAATAATATACGGAAGTTTTACCAACGGGTAAAAAGAACGTGTCAAGGCAAAAAGACCGTACGCCGGTAGAGATGAAGAAGGAAACCCTGTAGTAGAGTCACAGTCGGAATTGAGAATATGGAAGAACTTTTTCCACAGACTGTGTAATGGCGAAGAAGCCCAACATCCCTCCGTTAGGCTTTTCTGCCTTAGACGATGTCAGACTTTCACCCACCTGACCAGAACGACGTATGGATAGCAATGTCTAAACTGAAGTCAAACAAATCAGCTGGACCTGGCGGTTTACTCAACGAGGTATTTAAAGCTGCTGGAAATCACTTTGGGAAGAGCTACAACTCATTTCTCGGATCTGGTCGGAAGAGTGTATGACTGATGAATGGAATCTTAGCACCGTCTCTCCCCCTTAGCACCCTCTCAGCAAACTATAGAGGTATCGGATACAAGATCTTATCTGCCATACTGTTTAAACGTCTGAAACCTTTCGCCAACAACCTAATTGGTCCCTATCAATGCGGTTTCAGGCCCGGAAAATCCACAATCCACCACATCTTCATACACCGGCAGATCCTGGAAAAAAGTCAAGAAGTTCTAATCGAAATGCACCAGCTTTTCGGCGATTTCAGGACGCATATGAAAGCATTTATAGAGCCATGTCTAGCTCTGTAATCCCTGCTAATTTCGTCCGTCTATTCTGAAGGAAGATTAAGAATGCTCGCTGCTCCGTCAAAGTCAGTAACGATTTAACCGAGACTGTTGATGTCAAAAAAGCTGTTAAACAAGGTAACGCGCTATTATGCGACTTCTTTAACATTTTAGTTGCAAAAATTTTGCGGAACTCACAACTGAAGGCACAATCTTTCAAAAGTCTGTGCAACTACTAGCGTTTGCCGATTATATGGACATCATTGGGAGAACTCAGGAGGCTGTCACCGGCAGGTCCACTAATATTGGAATGGAAACTGCTAAAATGAGCGCAAAACCAAGTATATGCTGTCAAGGAGAAGGGACACACAACATCGACAAATTGGACAGAACGTCACAATCGACAGCTATGTATAATTTGGAGCTAGTAATGGACCTTGTCTACCTTGGTTCGGCTATGAGCTCTGCCAACAACATTTCCGCAGAAATAAAACGAAAAATCACTCTTGTAAATCGCTGTCTCTTTGAACTAAGAAGGCAATTGAGTAGTAAGGCTCTATTCCAAAAAAGTAAGAGTACTCTATATAAGATCTTGATCATCCCAGTCCTACTTTATGGCGCAGAAGCATTGATCCTATCGAAAGCGGATGAAGATAGCCTCAGAAGAAAAACTCTTGGAAAAATATTCGGCCCCGTTCGCGTTGACGGGCTTTGAAGAAGATTCAACGACAAACTATACGAGCTGTACAGTGGTATCGACCTAGTGAGTAAACTGCGCATGAGTTGCCTGAGATGGCTAGAACATGCAGAACGAATGGACACTAATACACCGGCCCGCATAGTCTTCGAATCTTGCCTGAAGGGGCAACGCAGTAGAGGATGACCTCAGCTTAGGTGGCATGCACAAATAGAATGAGACCTAAGGGCCAGGCTAACTGGGGAGGCTTGTTAGATAAGGCCCTGGTTCACCCCGAATTGTAGCGCTACCTAAGTAAGTATTCGCCAGCGAGATGCATAACCAAGTCAGGATAAAATGCTCAAAGTAACTATTGTTCGTATTCGCATCTTCGTCACCAGTAAGGATGGATCACTACTGTAGGAAAAGCACTGAAAAAGGGTTAGAGGTATAGAACTTTTAATTGAAATAAAACTCTGTTGGCTTCAAAGTCGTCCAGTCCCCCTCTTTGTCTTATCGGCGTAGACTATCGACTTCACATGTGCCCACAGAAATTATTCCAAAAATTTTCCATAAACCGGATGGACGCGGCTCCAACTGCTGTGCATGACCGCGAATCAATTCAGTCAGATTCTCCTCAATACTAGGCTTCACAGCAGCAACAGCTTTGTATCTTCTCTACGGATGCGTTCTATTAATGAGAGTATGAGTGGTGTGAAAACGATCCATGCTTATTCGCTTAAACCACAATTTTTGAGAGAGACTTTCTGGCATTCTTTGCACAGAAAGGACATACAAGATCAAACTGAGGGTTTAGAGCTTAAGAGCAACGGATTGATTTGAGATCCAGGGTGGCTTACGATGGGATGTTTTGCTATTCTCTCCTCAATTTTTTGCTATTTTTTTCATTGGTGATTAGCGATGTACAACGCTGCTCTATCGCTTGGAAACGGAGTAGTTCAACGCTCTCTGTTAGCTCCGTCAAAACAAAAATCATTAGCCTTTTCTTAATCTTAGAACTTAACGCTGCAGGATCACCAGAAGAGAAGGTATAATGTTTCTAATACCTTGGAGGTATGAGAAAAGGACTGAACTACAATAGATCTAACTCACCGAATAAGCAAGGCCTATTGTCAAAAAAATGGAGTAACAATGCTAACAGTTTAAAGGCCAATTTGCCTATATGGTCATCCGTGTTGCTATATGGATACAGGATCTAGAAAATGTCCACCATTATCCCAAGACCGCCGCAAGAGTTTTTGAGAAGTGGTTTTCTGGTCAAACTACAGTTCCAACTCGAAGGTCCTTAAGGCAACTGGTCAGTATCCTATTAGCATTACATGGCAGGATTGGATGTACATACTTTTTGAAAGGTGACATTTCCATTTCTGGTCAAGCTGTGTAATGGAATTCGCTATACCAGGATGAGGGAAGAGTGTGTAGTGCAAGACACACATGGGCAGAATAGCCGAAGACACATTTTTAAGAACCGTATCCAATGGTGTGTAGATGCTGTCGCCGTCCTAGAACCCACAACGGAATACATTATACACGTTTGATACTTACTCGTAAAATGTCATCAAACGTCAAGAAAGACGTTCGTTTGTCATTAAGTCATTATCAAGTTTGTTCAGGTATTTCAAAGAGATGAAATGAAATCACATTTAGGCTAATGAACATTTTGAATTACAAATCAACCACACCAATGGGATTATCGTTACGCCATTTGACTCTTTAGATAGTTTGACGTACGTCATCTCTACAGGATTTTTAACACCTCTTTATTAATCGGGTCGCCTCTCCTCTTGGTTAACAACTTTAACGAAATCAAGGTCTGTTGATCGTTTAGATTAAACCACCGGCAAGTTATGATTCGCTATATTATCTTTAACTTATGATCATTGAGTTTCGGCATCACTTCAAAAGTCTATTGAACAACTCGGTGTTGCAGGTGGCACCTGCAACCAACAAAAATCTATAAATCTTTCCCTGTTGACAGTTCGTTATTGGTGTCATGTATTTCAAGCTCTGTAAGTGTTTTGATGTTATTTATGTCTTTAATTACAATGATATCTCAAATAGGTGTTAAAGCGGACACTCGTGCGAAACTATTTTAGCCGCAAGCGATTTAATAATGATCAAAATTATTGATTAAAATTTGGCATGATTGTGATTTGGTTTTTGCACTCAAAAATTCATAAGATTGTCCTTCACATAAAAATACTACGTAGCCTCGAAAGTGTTATACAATAGACATCTAATTGGGCTCAGTAATAGGATTTTGAAGGTCAATATTGAATATTGACATTGACGTTTTGCAATACTCTTATTTATCTTATTTGTCAGAGTAGGAAAGGCGAGCTAATTACGCGCGTTGAGTCCAATTAAAAGTCACAGTTGACTCTTTTGACAGTTGTGAACTGAGAGCTGTCAATTCTCGTCATAGGTAACACTGGTGTAAATGACTGTTCTATCATATCATATGTTCATATTATTTAAGACTTCTTGAGAGCACTTTTAAGCAAAATCTTTATTCTCTTCATTTTCCGCTAAAAAAAATTAATTTTCGACTTACTGAGACCAATGGAAATTTCAATTTCTTCCGCCAAGAGGTAACCCGTCTTGGTGTCTCCTTAGTTTGTATACTAACCTATCTAACTCGTAAACTGTGGTTAGTCCGAGATTAATTAAAGTTGAAGGATTTGGCGGAATTCTTGGCAGAGAAGAATATTGATATGCTTCCGGAGTTACTGACGCCTCATTTTTCTACACAGGCCGATCCTTACCGGAACAATTTTTTTCCGTTGGATTATACGAGTAAATCACTAGTGGGCCCTATGTTGTTTGCATTGGAATTTCTCAGTCTTGCGTAGGAAGACAAGTGAGCCCTTCAGTGCTAAAGTATCAGCATCCATTTCATAAACAGACTGATGTGAACGGAGGCCTCAGGATGTTGTGTCACTTATGCCAAGCACACACAGTGTCATGAAAAAGCGTAGTCTTTCGTCACAACTGAAAGTAAACGATTTATGAGGGTTGTCCGACAGAACAATAATACAAGACATTTTTTCTCAATTTTTTTTTTATTTTTCTACATAGTCTCCTTGTAACTCTACACACTTTTCCCAGCGATGCTCCCATCTCTCTAACCCGTCCAAATAGACTTGGCCTTTTTCCCTGCAAAATAATTGTTCACGAAGGTGATTGCTTCCGCATTTGACGACAATCTCTGTCCTCCGAGCGCAGTTTTTAGATGAGGGAACAAAGAGAAGTCGCTTGGGGCTAGATCTAATAAGGCGGATGGCCAAGCACTTCAAACCGTAATTCATGGATTTTCGCCATGGCAACCGCTGAGGTGCGAGACGGCGTGTTGTCTTGGTGAAACAGGATTTTCTTTTTCTGCAAATGTGGCCGTTTTTCCGCAATATCTGCCTTTAGCTTGGCAAGTAATGATCCGTAGTATGCTCCTGTAATGGTTTTTCCTTTTTGAAGATAATCGATTAAGATAACTCCTTTACTATCCGAAAAAACAGTCGCCATCGCTTTCCCAGCCGAAAAAAACAGTTTTTGCTTTTTTGGAGACGGCTCGCCCTTTGCAGTCCACTATTTTGACTGGATTTTTGCTTCGGGCGTATAATGGTGTATCCATATTTCATCTACAGTAACTAAACGCTAACAGAGCGTTGGAAATGTTCATTCGAACACGTTTTTGGTCTAACGTAAGCAAACGCGGCACCCAACGCGCGGACAGCTTTCTCATGCCTGAATCTTGGTTTAATATGTAACAAACACGTTCTTTGGTCATTTTCATAACCTCTACTATCTCTCTCACTTTAATTCGGCGGTCGTCTAACACCATTTGGTGAACTTTAGCAATGTTCATCATCTCCCAAGCTCTTACGGCCACGTTTAAATTCAGCTGCCCAAAATTTTACTGTTGTAAATGATGTCGCAGAGTCCCTATACACAGAGTCCAACTCATTTTTGACGTATTGCCTTTCAAAAACAAGAATTGAATAACAGCTCGATACTCGAATTTTTCCATTTTAACAAAAAACACTCACATCGACTCACTCAAACGACTGTCAACTAAAAACTGCGCGTCCAAAATGACTGAAACTTCGGTAAGTATCTGTCAAAAGATGCACAACTAGCATTCACTAACTTTTATTGACGAGTACCGCTATCTTTACGTTGCGGAAACCTTTCAGACAACCCTCGTATAGTCTTTCCTATTGAAGGACGACAGAATATTCGATGACCTTTAACAGGTACCGAGAAGCATTCGTTTGGTCTGCAGGGACCTTAGAGAATCATGCTATCTGCGCTTGTGCTCACAAAAAACACAATATTCTACGGAAGTCTTAACTGCGGATGCAGGCAGTCCTAAGAAATTTTTGGGTCAAAATGAATTCCTTTGAGGGTCCTGTCTAGCTTCCCTAACAAATTCATACCGCGATCCCATTGTGACATAGAATCCAAACGAGACTCTGCAAATTCAGCGCTCATAAAAGCCTTGCATTCTCGAATTACCTTGGAAGTGGTGAGAGGGCTTATGTCCCTCTTGGCTATCGCTACAGACGCTGATACTTCGATACATTTACCGATTCTTCACAATATAATTTATTGTCATATGCAAGTATGGCGCACTTCTCCGTTTAGAAGACAATCGAAGTTTTCCTAACGAAGAATGACATCTAAAGTCGTCGTCCTTCAGAAAGACACCAGCGCGAGCGATTCCTGGATCAGATTCCGACCGATATCATTCTTGGACGCAGGGAAAGCCGATTTCGCATTTATAGCATTCTAGGCATGGGCAAAGAGAAACAGGACTAATACAACTCGTACGTGGCTTAAATAAAGATTTAGCCGCATATGGATTGCGATAAAGTTCTAAGACTTGGCATTCGGCCTGTTAAGATCTTCTTGCAGCGGGAATCATTCAGAAGGAGGCGACGTACGACTATGCCGAAAGATTATGATGTCAGTTGCATATACAAATATAAACGAATCAAAAATCATACAGTCAACATTGTCAATTGTTAGGATGAATAACAAGGGGCCGAGATAGCTTCCTTGTGGTACAGCGTATCGGTTTGGATGCTGTAGACCTGTAATTTTGATGGGAGCTGAGGCCCGAATTTTTTAGGCTTAATACTAAGACTTAAGAGCTAGAAACCAAGGAAATGATGGAGGAGATCTAGTTTGAGATGAGCCGTGTTCACGTTGAAATCTAAAACGCAGAGGTCTGAGTTAACCTTTCGGAGTATAGGGTTCATTAGTTCGTTGGAACCATATGTGGTGCGGCGCAGTCGATGGAAGCTGAGAGAAGTCGATGAATGAAAAGAATGTCAGCTATACTCGTATTCCTACGCTCTTTTAAGGAATTCAAATTGATTAGTTTGAGGGTCGTTCCACAACAGACTACGGAGAGCAAATCGGAGTGATCAACGTTGAATACGCTCGATTCGGGAAACATGAACTCGGTGAAATGGGGACTAACCTTGACTGGCATACTCAAACCGGGGGCGAACAAAGGTAACATAGAGAGATCTGGTTACGTAAGGGTTGGAAAATTCCTTGAACCATCACCCATCACCGAAGTGATGAGTTGGCTTTAAGGATCATCTTATCGATGTGTGAACGGAAATTAGGCTCCCTGCCGAATAATATTCCCAGGTCTTAAGAAGATTGGATCAGGGGTTGACCATAATGAAAACCAAATCGGGGAGGATATGGGTTGCATTTACGTGAGAAGGTTATAGATTGGCATTTGGCGATATAAAGTTCTAAGCAGTTTTTGAGGCATCATATTGAAAATCGATCTGGGTATTCTTGAACAAGGGAGGAGTATTTAGTGACCCTCTCAAGATTGTTAACAGTAAAAATAAAGGGAAGGAGGTCAAAATGTCTGCCTTGTAGAACCCCAGAGGAGGACAGAAAAGGAATTGAATGGACCTAAATAGGTTCTAAGTCGAGAGCAGACAATTTCAAGACGATCAATTGATGAGATGTGTTTTCAAAAGCTTCAGTGAAATCGGTTGCGATAACATCGATTTCTTTGTCAATTTCTAAGGCTGTGCGAACAAAAAACACGAATTCAGCTAAGTTTGTGGCGGTTGATCTGCCTTTCAGAAAACCATGTTGTCTAAGCGAAATAAAAGGCTTCAACTTGAAGCTGAAGGCTTCGTATAAAATGATTTCAAAGAGTTTAGGTATATGAGAGAGTTTAGCAATGGGACGGGATTACAAAACAGGTCATCCAAATCTGAGGAGATTTTCCCCCCTTGGGAAAAGCATGTTTTAAGAAAGCTGGGAGACCATCTGGGCCGGGTAGAAATTCATCTTTAAGTTTTTGTTACTTTTCTTCAAAAACAGCGGGATCAAAATGTTAAGTGAGAAAGGGACCAACGGAGAAATTTGGTAGGCAATTGAAGTAATGGGGATCTGGACACTATAGCGCCTTT
This sequence comes from Volucella zonaria, assembly GCA_963966105.1. Classification (NCBI taxonomy): domain Eukaryota; kingdom Metazoa; phylum Arthropoda; class Insecta; order Diptera; family Syrphidae; genus Volucella; species Volucella zonaria. The sequence continues at coordinate 49,896,206 of OZ014534.1, forward strand.
CTTTTAAATATGAATTAGTTCTAATAATAAGCTCAGACTTAAAGCCATAACTTTATGCAAAATTTTGTAGAAGGTTTTGCTGAAATCTGCGGTAATTACATCACTTCTTTGTCATCCTCTGGAGCGTATAGGGCTCTCGATATAGATTCTGTCACGGTTGTGGTTATTGATCTGCCTTGTATTGCTTTTTTGCAATGATAGAGTTACGATGAAACATTCCATGAGTCATACCACCTTGATCAAAAAGTTCCCGGGGCGCTCCTACTGTTCCGATTTGAGTTCCGTTTTTTTTTGTTAAATTGGTAAATCTGTTGTTGACATTCTTTCTAAATCTTAGCGTCATAGCTTGACATTTGCAAAAGTTACGTAGCCAAAAGTACATCTATTGTAACTTTGCGCGTGTTTGCGATTTTTTACAATTTTAGAAATTGATTTAAATTTGCAACAACGAACTAGTATTAAATTTTGCGTAAAAAACGGATTTAATGGTGGGCGAACGTTGGAAGTGTTGGAAAAGTGTTTCGGCAACGATTCTCTAAAGAAAACGGTCGTTTACCAGTGGCACGAGCGGTTTAAAAGTGGTCGTGAGTCAAACGAAGATGATGAACGCAGTGCCAGACCATCGACATCGAAAACCGACGAAAACATTGATGAAGTACGAGTAAAAGAAATGTTGGTCAATAACCGCAAATTAACCATCAGGGAGATAGCGGAGGACTTGAACATTGCCTATGGATCCGTCCAAGACATTTTGGTTAATGATTTGGGTTTCCTTGGTGTAGCAGCAAAGTTGGTGCCAAAAGACCTCAATTTCATGCAAAAAAGAGACCATGTTGATGTCGCAAGAGAGATGAATCCGATCCCACATTCATCAAATGGATCATTACTGGAAACGAGATGTTTGTTTGTGAGTACGACACGCAATCCAGACATCAGGCAAGTGAATGGCGTTCACCAAATGAGCCGAGACAAAAAAAAAACACGTCGTTTTCAGTCAAAAAAGAAAGCAATGCTCACGGTTTTCATGGATTACAACGGTGTAGTGCATCATGAATTTTTGCCAGAAGGAGCATTATTTGGGCGTTGTGAGACGTTTGCGTTAAGCAATTCCCCGAAAGAGACTAGAATTGTGGGCAGAAAACTCGTGGATTTTGCACCAATTTTTTGAATACATTCCGGGAACTTTTTGATGGTAGTATACATATGTATAATACTCTCGAAGTTCTTTGGAATGGAGGAGAGTTTTGGTCTTATAATTTGTTTCTTCGTCTTTTTGACCTTTTTTTTATGGAGAGAGGCTGTGTATGCGTTTTTCAGGGAATCTAGAAAAAATACCCTGTAAAATAGAGAGCTGTTAGAAGTTGTGGTAAGTAGTCTCTACATCCTTCTTAAAGGATGGTAGACCGACTATAAGGGCCAATAGAGTAATCGTTTTTTAAGTTTCTCGATTTCCTTTACCATTGCTGGAGTAATGACGAAGTAACTCAATGAAGTATGTGGGCAACTGCTCAAGTAAGAGATCGGCGATGTTAGTGTGGTTAGTAAACGACTGTCTTAAGAAGTAAGCATATAGCTCGGCGATTAAATGAGGATCATCAGAGGGTATACTAGGTGGAGTGAAAAGTAACCTCCTTGGGAATTAAAACGTTTTTTTTTTAAATGTTTTTTTTTATATTATTCAATATAGTCCCCTTTTATTTTGATACACTTATTCCAGCGATTTCCCAACTTCTTGATCCTGTCCGAAAAGTAATTTTTCTTAAGGTCTGCAAAATACTCCTCCGTGGCGTCGATGTTTTCCTCGCGTAAGCTGAATTTTTTATTGATGAGCCATCTTTTGAGGTTTGGGAAGAGATTATAGTCCGAGGAATCCAAATCAAGTTACCAATCGACGCCAAAAGTTCGCCCGATTTCACATCAGCAAGTCCAAACACTCTTTCGAAGTGCTCTCGCGTTCGTGTTTTTGGTCATGCGCGGCATCAAGCGGCAGGATAACTTTTCGATATGCAGAATATTGCCCAAAATATGGCGTGTGCGCTCAGTACTAATCTTTGTGGTATCTACTAGCTCGCGCACCTTCACTTTCCGGTCAGCCAACACCACTTCATGTATTTTTTGGAATTGTCCTCTGTAACCGCATCGGAGGGCCTGCCGCTGCGTACTTGATCGGTAGTGGAGTTGCGGCCACAACGAAACCCTCGAAACCAATATTTGACGGTGTAATCTGACGGAGCATTAGCCCCATAATATTTATCCAACTTTTCTTATGTTTCCTTCGCCGTTTTGCCTCTCAAAAAATAATGTTTTATAAGAGAATGAAAATCGTTTTTGTGCATACTCAACATGATGCCAAGCACGTCAAAAACAATCAGCTGTCAAAACAAAACTAAAGACAGTATCGCACTGAAATTTGGCATGTCTGCCTAAATATGAACGGACTTCAAGGCACCATAACTTTTTTTTGCAGTAGCAGCGCATTCTGGCGGTCAAGGAGGTCACTTGACTTACTAGTATTGACAAGCTTTAAGTCAGGAAGTTAGTCTTCTGCTTTTCTTTATAAAAATTTTCATCGAAGCTTGGTCTCAGATGAACATGCCATAGTTTATTTTTCTTATTACAGTTTGTGCGTAATTCTTAGTCACCGTAGTGGTGGAGATGCAATGAAATTAATTTCCTTCCTCATGCTTTGTGTTGTAAATGAGACAAAGCCTTTCGGCATAATGTTGTAGATTTAAGACCGTATCACCCATGCCACGTTCACCTTTTTAACAACGACAAAATGTGTATCTGTTTTCAACAGCTTCAGTCGTGTACTTCATTGAAGATTTTTAGATTTCTGACCAGTCGATTGATTCAGTCATCTAGGTTCATAAGAGCTTCTGCGGCTACATGAAGGATTAGACACCCACGTGTAAAGGATAACTTAGAATGCTCATATGAACTGACGACACTTTTGAGATACATTGTTCATAGTAAAACGAACGTACAGCAGTCATTCATTTCTCACGATGTTATAAAATAAAGATGAGCAGCACGATCCTTTCAAGCAACATATCTTCGCTCATGAGTTGAGAAGAGAAACCTAGTCAGTACCTCAAACGGCAAACGTAATACAGAATGAAGACGTTGAAATTCGTTAATGAAACGAAACGAAATTATGCAACTTTAGATTTCAGATAACGTTACACTAAGAGTCTGATCGGTCTCGAGAAGTCATTGAAAGATCAGCTGCATTTACTCGAGTGAATGAGCAACTTATGTCGATATTGCTGTCCACGACCTACGTAAAGTATCAGTTAAGATCAGGATTTAGTGGGTGGTTTCGAGCTATCCAAGGGAACATTTTCATTGATGCATTATTTGCTCATTTACGAGATTGACGAGTAAACTGCATAGTGAAAGAAAGGTTTTACCACATGTGCATGAGAGCTGAGTATCAACAGTGTCAGCTAAATCTTTTGAAAAATCGCGATAATTCCACAGTGCCTCATCGGGTTCATACTGTATTAAATCGGGGACGTATCAATAGGCATTAGTATTTGCGGCAATAAGTTTAGGTTAGATCAAACGTAGTGGCATTCTTCAAAACGCTTTAAAAAATAGGTACTCGCTTCGGCTGATAGGTGAGCAGATCCGGAAGAATCGTTAGAAGAATATGATTTGAACGTTGCGTTAGGTCCAACCAACTAGACATTCGGTGATATTATTTTCTGTCTACGAAGAACTGTCGGTGAGAATCATTACAAAGCACAACGAACTAGGTTAGGTTAAAAAGAGGTGTGATGGATATGGCATCACACAGACACCAAAACAGGCCCATCGCGATTCCTGTGGAACCAGTTGAATTTGTCTTCAAATGGCAAAAACCTAAACAATCTCCCTGGCGAAACACCCAATTTCCCTGCAAAAGCCAAGAAGGCCTTTGAAGTTAGTCCCGTCTATTTCCTCTAGGTTTTCGAAAATTTTCTTCGACTACGCGATATTGCCTCACATTTACACAGTATGTGTATTATGTCCTTAATAGCTTGCAGATCACCCCAGAATCTGCAAATATCCGTATCTGACAATTTGAGTTTCGTTGCGTGTTTCTGCCGGAGACAGTGTTCTGTCAGGATTACTATTACTGTCCTAAGCTTATCCTTGTTTAGTTTTATTAACTTCCTAGATATTTTGGCGTCAAAAAGCGGCCAAAGAGCCTTGGATACCCTGTGTCCTTCAAGACTTGACCACCTTTTTTCCTCGATAGTGCGTCGATATGCAAAGGCGTGGTTTGATGTTAGCAACCTCACTATTAACGAGTAGCCCTCCTCTTATTGCAAGCCCATCCGCTTGTGCATTTCCTTTTATACCTGGCATCCAGCACAGTCTCACCTGGTTCTGACTACATAATGCTTTGAGCACTGTGCGACCGCCCCTGACTATATCAGAATTGATGTTGGTGGATTCCATTGCTTTGAGTGTGGGCAGGCTATCGATGTAGATAGCGATATCTCTTTCGGATACCGATCTCATCTGCATTAGCTTAGCCGCTCTGAAGGCAGCCAGAAGCTCTGAGTCCGGTAGTCTTATAGACACTCTTCCAAAAGACGAACTAACTATAAGAATAGCATGATGCCTTCCAAGAGGATACCTCTTCTGTACAAATAATTGCGAGTCTTTGGGCTTAATCTTCAGTTTGCCTCCTTGAATATCGAAGACGCCACGTAAATAAACTCATAAGGTGCAAAAACCTAAATTTTTTATGCGCATTTCGGTAAGCTACGGGTAAAGCTTTCCCATGATCACTACGAGAAAAGCATCAATTGTCTCGGAAAATGCCTGGGTTCAGTTTCTGCAATCCTCAAAAATTTATTCGTTAATCTAAACCCAACACATGTAAGCCGTTTATAGTGAATTGTGTGATACCGCTGCTAGAAGCTCGTTCAGATTTTAAGTCATTCATATTGGCATGGACTGATTCAGGCCGTTGCTTGTCAGTTAAAAGAAAGATGCAACGTTAAGAGATATAACGGGTGACCAGATAGCAATAATAGTTTTTCTAATTGTTATGTTGTCAAAGTTACCAATGACATCCAATATTCAGTAAGGTTTGCTGTTTCATCGTGCATCGTTTTACGTTTGCCGAACGTGCGGTAACTATTAAAAAATATTATCGAATCTCCGGCTCAGTTGTAGTGAGGTCGGCCGTAATCATGGTTTCAGTGTCGAAAAGTTTGAGCGTGAGTACACTCTCTTGGATGTTAAGCCACCAACCAGACATAGATTGGTGCGAAATAAAGAAAACATAGCCGCTGTAGCAAAGAAGACAAAGAAATTTCGATGAGGCGTTGATCAGCTGAATTGGGCATCGCCATAGAGTCAACCCGGCTTATTTTGGGGTTGGATTTGGGCCTACATTTGTACAAGATTGTGCTGACGTAGGAATTAAACTTGGGCGACCATAGACAATGCCGTAAGTTTGCTAATTGGATGCTGGAAATGTTGGCTAGAGATCCGGATTTTGGCTAAAAAAATCATTTGCTCGGACGAGGCCCACTTTTAACTCAGCGGCTATGTCAACCAGCAAAACTGCCATTATTAGAGCGAACACAATCCACAAGTCTTGGGACAAGCATCAATGCATGCAAAGACGCACTGTTTGGTGCGGTTTATGGCATGGCGGCATCATCGGACCTTATTTCTTTCGAAATAAGAAAGGAGATACAGTTACCGTCAATAATCTCAAGTATACAGCGATGTCAACCGACTTTCTGTGGCCAGAGATCGACAACATCGATATATCCGAGCTGTGGTTCCAGCAAAATGGCAGTCCATGCCGTACAAGCGACCGACGCAACGCTAGAAGTTCCGAAGGAGACGTCATCTCACGGCGAGCGTACATCAATTAGCCGCCGTTATCATGCGATTTGACACCACTCGATTATTTTCTCTGGGGCTATGCTAACAAGTCATCAAAAATTGGACCGACCGCCTGAAGCACTGCCAACGAAGCCGAGGCGGCCATTTGAATGATGTGCTATTCCACACATAATGGCATGAACGTAGTTTCAAAATAAAGCCAGACCCAGTTTTATATCTCGCACCGTTGTTGTTTTTTTTCCTATCGTTCTTATCTGGTCACCCTATAGAATGCATTCCACCTTTTTTTACTTCCACCAACGACAAGTTGGCTTAGTCTAGTCGTGTCTGCTTCATATCTTCTCATCCCAATTAAGAGTAAACCGAACATTGTCAAGGACACCTTCATTACGTTTCTAAAAGACAACTTGACCGAGTGGCATGTGTCAAAAATTCAGTCGGATTAAAATTTCTTACTTCACATTTGGTGTCAGCTCCGGGTGCTAGTAAATTTTCGCCAAAACAAACACCCTCAACTGACAGGTGTCAAATTATTTTCACTTTCTTATAAAACTCACTAATAACTGTCTAAGTGGGTGATAATTTATCTGCAACATCCCATAATAAAGACGACGACAACAATTCATTTGCAGTCTTACAATGAACGATAAATTCCAAACCAAATAAATTGTTTAGCCAACAAATATAGTATGTAACATAGTGTATAATCGGAATTAGACATTTTATTGTGTTCATTGCTTTGGCCTCTAATTCACACCGATTTGTCGAATTAAGGCGTCACAAGGCACATATATCTGTCAGGTGCTGCCAAAGTTTTCTCTCTAGTAGCGTTATTTTTTTCGCCCGTCGCGTTCAGGAATGGAAAAGAAGAAAACAAGAGCAGAAAGAAATTGGAACAATTTTAGTTTTTTCACACGATAAATTATTGTTTCCTCGGCCTCTGTCTAATGAATAACCGAAATAGCGGTGCAAAATGTAAACAAGATTTTTGTATCTGTTTGCAGGGGCAATTCTATCTAAGTGGATTACGCAAGCTTAAGGAGTATTGTGGTTTCGAATTGCTTTCATTCCAGTTCTTCGGGTTGATCACATTTAATTTCTCTGCCGTTTTTCCTCGCCCTGACGATGTGTCGGTTTTGTCGCCAGTCGTTTGCATAGGAATTCCTTCAACACACATAGCTTTCTGAATCTGTTGACTCTTTATCGTGGCTGAATGTAAACAAACATCGAAAGAACTGTCAATTAGTTTGAATGTTCTGACGTAAAAGCTACGCGCGTAGTTTTAGTCGGTTACCTGACATATGTGGGTAATTAGATGCGCGGTTTACGCTAGATCAGGCTTTCAGGTCAAATTCAAAAACAAATCGCACTTGGGGGACACGTAAAAGCAGTCAAATGGCTTTTATAACCTGAGCCGGCGGCTGTTAGATACAGATATACATAGTATATATATCACATGAATTGGGAATTCGAATTCATACGCCACACATAAAAAGCCTGTCAAGGTCCTCCTCCTCCGGTTAGCGTCAGTACACGCATCTCGAATGGCCACTTGAAGTGACTTAATTGCGAGCGTGTTCAGTGCTCAAGTACGAAAAATATCTGCAAGATTATGTGAATTAATAAAAACAATTTTGTTGAAGTGGATTTATGGCAAGTGGTAGTTAAAATGTTTCGGCCAAATTGTCAAGCTGTGGGGTAAAGGTCTATCCTCTGAGAAAACCAATTGGCAACTTGGAATTTGAATTGAACAAGATTCGTTTAAGATAACATCAGGGAGCTAAAGTCGTGAGCGAAATTAGTCTGCGCTGTTAGAACATGAGTTATTTGCTGTCTCAGATGCAGATACGAGTATGCGAATGAAGTTGATGAAGTTGACTGTTGGCTTTTGAAGTTAGGTAGAACATGACATTTTTGTTTTCTCTTCTCCATTAATGCCTGTTGGCATTTTTCTGACATGCAATCGATTTTTTTGTATTGACAAGTTGACACGTAACGTTGATTGAGCAGATGACACGTTCTGAGATTTGTTGTCGATTTAATAGAAAACGTGTCGATATGTCGTAGCGTAAGTTTGGCTGCGCATTATTTCGGGTTTTAAAAGGAATGCGTTCGAGATCAGGTACTTAAGGAAAATAACGAACGCTGACTAATGGCAGTTTGCACTCCATTCGTGCTCTTTTCTCTTTTTTAGCACCAACATTTCTCTTCCGGATTTTATGCACTAACACATTTAAATATAAACGTCAAATAGTATTGTGTGTCAAATCAGATTTTTGTTTTCGAGCAATCAACTGTGTTTGGCTTTAAAGTCAATAGAAGTTTTTAATGTTCCATTAAGGTCCAAATTGCCCAACTTCAACATGTGTCAGTAGAATTTAAAAATTACATTTACTGGATAAATTATCGTACAGGGTCTTCCAATAGGGACTTCCGCACTTTGACAGTTGATAGCGGCCATATTGTTGAAGCTACATCTGTCAAATTGGCTGTCATTGTCATGTTTTATCAAAATAGGTGTTCTGTTCGGGCAACGTTCCGCGCACTTCGCCCATTTTACGGTCGCCATAATCATCCTACCGAGTCCACTGGTTCAGTAAACGATAAACCCACACCCATATGTCGACGAAACGCAAGATCTGCTGAAAATATTGCCGCTGTCCGTGAGAATGCGAAGGAGAATCCGAGGCAGTCGATTCCGCGTCGCTCAGAAGGACTCGGCCTTTCGCGGACCACAACTTGGCGAATTTTGCGTCGTGACTTCGGTCTGCATCCGTACCAAATTTAACTGACCCAGGAGCTGAAGGTAAATGACCATAGACAACGACGTGTCTAACGTGCTGAATGGGCTCTGGCACAGTTGGAAACTGACTCAAATTTTCATCGAAAAATTATCTGCAGCGATGAGGCACATTTCTGGATGAATGGGTACGTCAACAAACAAATTTGTAGAATTTGGGACGATACCAATCCACATGAGATCCAAGAGCGTCCAATACATCCCGAAAAAGTCACTGTTTGGTGTGGATTTTGAGGTGGCGGCGTCATCGGTCCATATTTCTCTGAGAACGATGTTGGCCAGGCCATCACCGTCAACGGCGATCGCTATAGGTCGATGATTACCAACTTCTTTTGGCTCGAATTGGATGATGTGGTTTCAATGGATGGCGCTACGTTCCACACAGCTCACGCCACATTGGAAATTGTGCACGAGCGATTCGAGGGCATGCTCATCTCACGTGGGGGTAATGTGAACTGGCCACCAAGATCGTGCGATGTGACCCCGTTAGACTTTTTCTTGTGGCGGTTTTCTGAAGTCGCACGTCTATGCGAATAATCCACGAACCACAGCGGCCCTCAAAGCCAACATAACCCATGCCATCGATCAAATTCAGCCTGACTTATGCGCCAGAGTCATGGAAAATTGGACATTGGACACCCAGAGAAGCTGAGGCGGACATTTGAACGATGTTATATTCCATGCATAATGGTATCGACAGGCCTTTCAAACGAATAAAAAATTTCGAATTAAAGATAGGAAGCGCTTAATGAAAGACCCTTTAGTTTATAATTTTGTTTACGAGAGAAAACATATGGAGTATCCGATTTATCTGTTCTGACATCATAGACAGCATCATCAATCTCTGCGTTGTCATTAAACTTCAATAACAGGGATGACCAACTATCATTCCCTGTTTGTGGAATGGAAGAGTCGTTTGAGCGTTCCTCCACAATTCCGGAGATTTTAGTCCTTCAGGCAAGGCAGCCAAAATTTAGTTTAGTTTTCGTTGTTCCTAGAGGGAGCGGTTAAGCACGAAATTTTACGATATCCCGATGTGTTCTATAATTGCCTGTGAATTTAGTTTTTACTGAGGCGAAAATTTCTCAAATATATCTTAGTGCCCTATAAATCAGTAATAGATACGACCTTAAACTATCAACCACTCTCGGAAAAGGGATAACAGATAGTGCACACAAAAATGCTAAATCCGAAACAGAGAAAAGTTCCCAATCCATAAATGGGTAGAAAATAAGTCCTGCGAAAAAACGAAAGATGCAGCTTCCTAGCTTAAGGAAGCGCAGGAGTGCTGCGAAAGGAAATATTTTTCCGCAGTTTGTAAAATAAAGCAAAGTGCTGGCAACTGCTTCCTACTTTAAGCTGCTTTGCTACAGCGGCTGAAAGGTTATAGATCCTTAGGTTCTAAAAGAACCCAGGTGAGAAATTAAAATAAATGTTAAAGATGCCCTGGGCCAACGTTAAACTATCAGCAAGTATTATTGACTCCATGTGGTACTTGCACCGATTTAGGCTAGTCGCAAGTCGATGGATGGCTCACCAAATGAAATTGATAAACGTCCTGCAACTGAAGTTGCCTCCTTTTCTACTGGGTTATGAGATAGAAATTTTTTACCACTTCCTGTTGCAATGGCTTTTCCCGCGTACAAAATCCGAATGTAACCACAAAAGACTGTGGTTAGGATGTCATGCGAAAGCCATCTATGTGTAAACCATTCCACGCTAAAACGGGGGAAACCGACTATAAAGAAAACGTGCCCGTCTCTACGAAGCTCCAAGTGGAGAAAACTGCCTGCTATGGTGCTTGTTGGTTAACCTTCCAACTTATGCTCCACACAATTCCAACGTATAGCGTCTGGTACATATATAAAGTTGATGTAACTATATTTTCTTTAGGATCATGCTTGGCGACTATTTGTTTCTCTTTGGCAAAGGCTAAAAGGAGGACTTTATGGGACACGAGGTTGCGTTGGGGCTGCCTCCGTCTTCAGTTGAGGCTTCCATTGAGCAGTCGGGCTTCTTCGTTGGCATTTCGAAAGGTTTTCAAGCACACCAATCAGATGCTCGGGCAACGCACGCTTTTCCCTGTCTGCAAGCAAGCCTAGACTGTTCTGTCATCCAAACAGGGCACTTGAGACATTAGTATGCCACGCATAAGTGATAACAGCTCTTGCAACTCTTGCTGTAAGAGTGGTGACTAATCCACTTAGACTTGTATGAGATTCCCAATATGAATTAGGCGACTATTCGATCAGCTTTAAATGCTCCATTAGACTTTTTTTGGTCATGTTGGAAGAAATATTTCACAAGGCAACCGCAAATAAGAAGCTAATAGTTAGACGATGATAATGCCCAATCTTCGGTAAGCAGGAGGCGCAGCTTGCAAACAATGCATTGCAGTGTGGTATTGGTACTCGTTCGACCCAGTAAAGAGGAAAAAGCGTTCACAAACTTCTCCGAAGGAAAAAGAGCGACTTCGAAAAAAGCTAGGTCTAGGTGATCAAAAGATGTTCCCACTGTATCAAGTTCAAAACTTTTTAGCAGAAAGTATAAAAGACAACAAGTTGGTGATGAAAATTTATAAGAGGCACTTCTGAAAGTTAGTTAAGTCCCGCAGACGGTAAAAATACTACTTATCTCAGCAAATCGAAGAGAGGCCAACAAATCCGTGAAAGCCAATCCTGGGCACCTAGATTTTCGAAACTAGAGGAAATGATTTAGTGAGGATCATGCATGTATAGTCCTGAAAAGGGAAGAACCCCCGAACCGAACCCCCGATAATCCTTCAAAACATCGCACACGAGACTCACCATGCTGTCATATCATGTGAATGTCCAAAACTGGTAGTCAACCTGGTGGGGGGGGCACTGATATGCAGTTCTAAACCTTTTAAGTCCCCCATAGACCATATATTCATTCTGTAGCCGGAGAAGAACTAAGAATAACAAATGCATGACAACGGAAATGAGCTATACAGAGGCATTTCTGGTCTTGGCATTCCTGTCAAACTTGGTCGGCTTTGCAGAATATCCATGAAGAACGCCTTCTATCAAAGCCGGAAGAAACAAAATCGAGCCTTATGATGTTAAAAAGGATCTTAGACAGATCGACTTTTTCAACATCGTGCTTGCAAGAATTATGCGCAATTATCAGGTCAGCACTAGAGGTGAAGTCCTACCCTGAGCAATGAAGAATAAAGCTATGTATACAAGGCTCGATGATGAGACTGTTATGAGACGTCAAAAATCTTAGTTACTTCGAGCGAAGGATTCTCCGTGTTACATTCGACCCTATCTGCATTCACGAGGTACAAAAAATATCAGTGTGTCAGAGGTAGTCGTCTACAGCCATTAAAATCGCCAGGTTATGTAGGGTGCATAGAAGTCAGTAGCCCTACAAAGAAACTTTGAATTCAACCCAATGAGACATGTGCCATACGCAGCTGGAAACAGGCCCCAACTAACTCCCTTCGCGCATCTGGATGTAGTTAGCTACGGATCGATGTCATCAAGAGCAAAGTAAAATAAGTCGTAACTTCCCGTTAAAAGAGAATTAAAAAATCATAAAAGTTAATTTAAATTTCAAGTAAAGATGAACACCAAAATCACTGCTCAAAAACTTCCCTGAATATGTTATAACTCAGTCATGAAACATTGTCAAGAGATCTTTAAAAATAATTTCATTTTTTTCTGGGTTGGTTTTACGTTGTTTACACAACTGTCACATAAATCATTCAAAAAAAAAAAGGAAAAAAAAAATTGTTTTCCACAACCTACATAACATTAAGTTTATTTTGATGGGGGGCCTTTCCGGGCCATGTGGGAAGTCTCTCATTTAGTTTATTTTTTGTGTTATTGCCCAATGTCAGAACTTTGATCTGTCGTATATTCTGTCTCTGTTTCAAATGTTCTTCACCTTTGTTGTTTCTGGCAATCTGTCATAGAACAACATCTGACGACAACTCTGAACAAGCCTTCACAAGTCTATTGAACCTTGTCATTGCTCAGTGTTAAAAGAAAGAAAAACAAAAGCACGCACTTAGCCCATAATTATTTGTCGCCGCTGGCGTATTTGTGAACATACCCACTTTCGTTTGATTTATGTGTCTCAGTCTCGAGTCTACCAAGTGACATACTTACAATTTCCCAACTCACTCCACCACATCAAATGACAAGTCAACGCTGCACAGTACACACTGAATCTAGTTAACTTGGTCGATTGCTCATGTCGTGTTATTTTCTGAATCAACAACCCACCAACGACTACTATTACTCTCAATGTTCATGATCATGGTTTTCCAAGTTTTCCCGCCCACCAGTGATTTCGAATTCGCGACCTTCAGGCTCACCCAAGCATGTCTCTATCTCTAGATTTCTTTAAGTTCACAATCAAATCATTCCTTTCATACACTGAATCTCTTGATAATTTACCCAAACCACTTTTTTTTTGTATTTTTTCAGGCAGAAACGACCACGATAACCTTTTCCAAATTTTGTGACTCCAAATGTCGCCATTGGTCAATTAACTGGATACTTAAATTAGCCATAAATCAGCATCCACAAATGATCTCCCACGTCAGAGCTGTCAAACAAATAAAAAACAAAACTCAGCATAGACAAAAACCAACAAACGTCGAATGTCGAATATGGAACACAGCTGCTAGCACGTTACTGTCACTGCCACATTACCGCTGCTGTCACTACCGCCTTCTTGCCGCCTTCCGACGTTAAATTTCAATCGGAAATTGTGAGAAGTTTTTGTTGTTTTTTGCTTCTTTTTAATTCGCTTTACCGCATTACTTAGTCATAAATTACGTCCGATCCGGTGTCTGATTGCACGAAGCTTCGTGCCTTTGTTATCGTCGGTTGGGAGCTATTTTTAAATTTAACGAGATTCCGAAGGCAACGCGAAAACCATCAAAAGGCAAGCAAAGCGCGTCGTGCGCCAATGCGCACAGACCATAAACTGGAGGCGAAAAATAAAGAAATCATAGCGAACGTCAGCTGTCAGCTGTGAAAATATTATTACGGTAAAAAGAAAACCTAAACAGACGTTTAAGAGAGGTAGAAAGAGAGTGTTTGAGAAATAAAAAGCTTTTACAGTTCAAGAGAGAATTCAACGAAAATGAATTCGCCGCATACTCATTTGCATCATCATTCGTCGCCGGTAACGGGGAATGATTCTTCGCCGATTCATTCAACGGCGGGGAATAGTTCGAGTAAGTATGCGCCTGCACGTAGGCTAGCTGCACGGCATACCCTACGTCTGGCAATACCAAAGTACACGTGTGACAACACCTTTGGACCAACTATTAATGGCAGCACTAATGGTGGGTCATTATCGGGCCATAGCCACAGATATCAGCCACATGTATCACCACCTAATCTACAGCAATCATCGACGCACCATTACTATCGGCCAAATGGAATCAATCATAGCCATGGCAAGGCTCCTTCGGCGCCGATCATCACCAGGAACGGAATGAAGACGAATTCACCGATTCGTGATGGAGGACTGATCTCCTCGTGTACCTCAATGAACGGCAAGTTCTTGGGAGTGAGGAAGCCCAGTATTACACTGAGTTCAGCAGATGCCACAAACAACAGCGAAATGTTTGCATTTGCCAAGGAGTGCTCCCCAGTGGAGAGTTTAAGTGGTGAGTTTTGATTAAGTTGTTGTTTTTTTTTTTTTTTTTGATACATTGTAACGGTAATTATTATTGCCATGTCATTAAAACTGGGCAAAAATGGGTTATACATACAACCACTGGGTTGAAGGACCCTAGTGGTTGTATGTATAACCCATTTTTTGGGAATTTGGGAAATGATTCCTGGGTATATTCTATGAAAAAAATCGTTCTACAGTCTATCTCCAATGTTGACATCATTTATCCCCTACCCCTTCGGGTAGGGGAAATAGAATATACCCGAGGTAGGCATGCCTGTCGTAAAAGGCGACTAAAACGCACCTTCTGTATGCCGAGTGCGTGGGCATACAAAAACTGCAATGGACAAAACAAACGGAAATAATACCCCAGGTGGCAATCCAGTTTCACTGATAAATCCACCCTCTTCGAAGGTAGGCTCTACGGATTATGGGGAGAGCCATTTATTGTTGTCAAATCCCTTTGCAAAAACATCAAAGATACTCCGAACTCCACCATCTATAGACCGCATATTTCCGGAAAACGAAGTCCGCCGGTTAATCATGACTCAGTGAAAAGTAAATGCTTCGATCAGGAGAACAATGAACTCCGAGCTAAACTCAATGAAATGCAACGGCCCTTTTACGAGCTTAAACATGAAGTAGATTCTCTTCGAAAAGAAAACGAGGTTCTAAAAAACTCTCATTTATCTCTAGATTACAAGACAACACCGAACCGTTCAGTGGAATACCTGATGGACAAAGAAGTACTTGCTCGCGAAACCAATCTGGTACTCGAGAAAAGGCCTAGCAAAAAACTTAAGGCAGGCTCATCTCCCGAAGTTTTACAACCAAGAGATGAAAATAAGCCCAACGTACCAACCAAGACAAAAATCCCAAACGAAACCTCGCCCTCCACTCGCAATACATAATTTCACTCCGTAATAAGGTGTGGAAAATTAATGTAGATGACTCTGATTCTTACCGCGTATTGTCGCTGAAACTTAACACCGATAAAATTCAATCTTATACTTATGAAAATAAGTTTGAAACACCGTTACGAGTCTTCGCTAGGCGACTTCACCCGTCGTGCAAAAAAGAAGACGTAATAGAGACGTTCAAGCACAAGGTCAATAAAGAAGGTAAAGCAACAAACTGATAGCGATAAAGATACCGTAGTCAAACGCGGACTTCCTATTTTCATGCTTACTTTTGATCGAAACGAGAAAGTCGATGATATTTATAAAATTAAATCCATCTTAAATATCAGAGTCAAAATGGAGCCCATGCGTAAGGGCAAACAAACTATAATCCAATGCAAACGTTGTCAAGATTTTAACCACACGCGGGCGTATTGTCAAAAAGATCCACGATGCGTAAAATGCGCAGGCAAACACTTCACGGAAGAGTGCAAAACAAATAAGCAAATCCCACCAGTTTGTGCCAATTGCACAGGAAATCACCCAGCTAATTACCGAGGTTGCGAAATCACCAAAGAAATACAAAAGAGGCGAAAAAGTCCCACGAAATTCATTCATCCGGACCTAAAGGTGCAAAATCCTAAAATCGATGAGCCCAAGACAGCTAAGAGAGTCACAATGAAGAAACCGGTAACGCAAAAGCATAAATCTGCTCAAAAAAACGTTGCCGAATCAAGTGCAATTAAAAAACCTGTACCGGTCGTGTCAAAAGCCAACAAAATAGATTCGGCCACTACAGATCCGCTGCCTCAAATTCTCGCAGTCATATTAGAAAAACTAGATGAACAAATAAAAATAAATAGGCTCTTGTTTGAAAAACTAAGCAAGCTCGAGTTCGTTGCTCGGAGAAAATCTAACAAAAATGAAAATGAAACAGTTGACTAAGATTTTAACATGGAACGCAAATGGCCTTCTGAAAAATATCGACGAATTAGAAATTTTTCTATGGAAAGACCATATTGACATATGCCTGATTTCGGAAACACACTTAAAAAAAGGGAGTTAAACCGAAGATAAGAGGTTACTCTGGTTATCACGCGCATCATCCCTCAGAAAACGCGAGGGGTGGATCCTCACTTTATATTAAAGACTGCATTAAGCATGCCGAGAACGTGACAATAGAACTTGAATCTATGCAAATAAGTTCAGACTATAATATAGCCTCTTGTTATTTCCCTCTGAGATATAAGATGGCAGACGACGACCTCGATCGTCTTTTTTACCAACTTGGGTCAAACTTTATCCTCGGTGGTGATTTCAACGCAAAGCATACATTTTGGGGTTCAAGATTCAATTCGACGAAGGGCAGGCTACTGTACCAAGCAAGTTTGAAACGTGGCTTGGACTTTTTTTCGAAGGGCAAGCCAACCTACTGGCCCACCGACACAAATAAAATACTTGACCTGGTCGATTTTTTCATTACAAAACTGGTCCCTAAATATCTCACGACTTTAGAAGAATCCTATGATCTCTGCTCAGATCACTCGCCAGTAATCTTTAAAATCGGCAGGAGCATAGCAAGGACCGAAAGACCGCCCAGATTGACGAATAAGGAAACAAATTGTGATGGTTTCAGGAGAAATCGCAAGGAAAATATTGCTTTAAGAGTTCCACTTATGACGCCGTTGCAAATAGAAGACGAAGTTGACAATTACGTGGAAATCATCCAAAGAGCTGCGTGGAACAACACTTCCTTTCGAACAAGAGGAATAAAACAACTATACGCGCCAGATATAGAAGGCCTCCTACGAGAAAAAAGGAAAGCACGAAGGAGATGGCAACAATCACGTGCGCCCCCGCATAAATCCTATTTGAACCGCTAAAGCAAATGCTGCAAGAATATAAGAACCGTAAGACTTCTAAATACCTCGAAGGCTTGACTGCGGACAAGAGTTCCAATTATTCGCTCTGGAAAGGCATGAAGTCGACTAAAAAACCTGTTATGCAATTGCCACCGATAAAAACAGCCAATGGCGAATGGGCAAAAGGAGACAAAGAGAAAGCGAATTTGTTTGCCGACCACTTGGAAGAAACTTTCAAATCCTTCGAAGGACGTCAATTGGCCCAAGAACTTAGTCTCAGAACAGGCTCCGACAACTACAATATAAAATCCGTATCACTGTCTGAGCTAAAGCAAACAATAAAAAACCTAAAAAAAATAATAAGGCTCCAGGATACGATTTGATTACAAGTGAAATTCTAAAGGAGCTACCTCGAAAAGCGTTTGTTAAGCTCCTCCACATTATAAATGCTTCCATGAGAATTTATACGTTCCAAGCTAACGGAAAGTGGCAGAAGTTATAATGGTTCCAAGCCGGGGAAAAGTCCAAACGGCAAAAAATCATACAGACCCATTTCGCTCCTGCCGATAATTTCAAAAGTCTTCGAAATTCTTCTGCTTAAACGTTTAAAACCAATAACTAAAGAAAAACGATTGATCCCGGATCACCAGTTGGGCTTTAGGGTCAAACATTCCACAATCAATCAGATCTATCGGATAACAAATGTAATTGAAAACGCGCTAGAGGGAAAAAAGATATGTTCAAGGGTTTTTCTCGATGTATCGCAAGCCTTCGACAAGGTATGGCACGAGGGCTTGAAGTATAAGCTACAACAAATTTTACCGAGAGAAATGAATAGAATACTCGAATCTTATTTTGAAAATAGACTGTTTTGGGTTACATATGGGATTGAATACTTTGAATTCAATGAAATTCAAGCTGGCGTTCCACAAGGAAGCGTTTTGAGGCCATACCTATTCTTACTGTACACTAGACACATACTTCTAGATGAAGAGACTGTGGTGGCCACGTTCGCGGATGACACGGCGATCCTCGCCACAGGATAAACAGTTGAATCCTCGACTGCAAAACTTCAACGAGCTCTGAACAAAATACATATTTGGGTGGACGAAGAGCTGACGAATCGTGCTAAACGAGACTAAGTCAACACACGTCAATTTCACGTACAGAAAGATAAACAACTTACCTTTCTACATCAACTCGGTACAAATACCGTATGCAGACGAGGCAAAATATTTGGGAATGACCCTAGACGCAAAACTGAAGTGGAAATCACACGTAAAAGAATAACGTGAAGAGCTCGAAATCAGGCTAAGAGAAATGAATTGGCTTATCGGAAGATATTCTAAACTAAGCACATATAACAAGCTGCTTATACATATATAAGCAAGTGCTAAAACCTTCGTGGACTTATGGTATACAACTATGGGGTTGTACTAAACCAAACAATATGCCTGTCCTACAGACATTCCAGAACAAAGCGCTTAGAGCAATCGTAAATGCTCCATGGTATATAAGGAATAGCGATATTCACGGCGATCTGGGAATTGCAACCGTGAAAGACGAAGTAACAAGCTTTGCTCGTAAACTTCGCACTCGTCTTGTGCATCATTGCTACCAGGAAATAATCCGGAGATTGGACGAGACAAATCTTGTGCGGCGACTTCAAAGAACAAGACCGTTCGACTTAGCGCGTTAAGGAGAAACCGCATGAAATAACGGTAATATGTAGTAGGTGCCTTCGCTGGAAAGCTACCTACCAAACGCGATAAACTACAGAAGCTTGAGCTTAGTCGTAGTCTTATAGAAAATGGGAGGTTTTTTAGTGAGTAAGAATCTCATACTACCATGAGGGCGTGCTTATGATGGGCGCTGCTATGCCACTGTGGTAGGCAGTAGGCGTTCGTGCTTATGGTGCCTGCTGTGGTGGTGTTTTGGTGCTCTTATGAGCGCATGCTTATGGTGCCTATGAAGGTTTTTTACCTATCCACGAAAAAAAAAAAAATTTTATCGGGATTTAAGAAAAGGCTTCCTTTGGTGGATCCTGACCCATGTTAACGGAAATTGCTCTGTTACTACTAATGATAAAAACTTCGTTTAGGACTTTATTTTTAGATGAAATACGTAGCTGAGTTTAAATAAATTTGATTTGAGCCTTCAGATATCCAATTTCTGAGCCTGTTTCATTTTTCGTGCCAATTCTAATTTTTAACTTTGAGGTCTCTTTTTTCCAGAAAATGCCTAATAAACATAACGTTTTACAATTTTTTTTCTTATGAACGTAACAACAGTAATAAAAAACATCATCAGTAAGTTTGCAGAAAAACCCAAAGATTTGATGATACTTGGGAAAACCTGAAGCAGGTAAAACTGAAAAAAGGTTTTTTTTTTGCTTTAACCTCCAAAGGCTATGAATAAACAATTGTTTTGTATGGTTTTAGAATTTTTTTTTTATGGTTAGTTTAGTTTAGTTTTAAATGCATTTTATTATCTAAATCGTTAACTCTTACATACTAAAAAAGAAATGCTTAAATGCTAGCTTAAAATTACTTAACAAACTTATACTAACTTACTGGCCCCACACAGGCACTCTAAGCTACTCTAAATTCTTATATCTATGTCTTTCGACTTTATTTACATTTTATTGAAATATTTGTATACTTAAAGCTAAGAAAAAAAAATTGCTAACAAAAACTTAGCATATGGACTCAATTTTTTATAAAAACTTAATATCTAACTTAAAATAAACCTTAGGCTACCTAACTTACATACACAATACACACACATAGATATTATACATTCACAATTATATACATATATTAGTATATACAAAGGTATATCTAATATATGTATATATTTCTTAAATGCTAACCTAAACCTATGTAAGCTGGCCATCGCTATTCACAGAGCAAATAGATTGGTCAGCTCTGCCTCATTAGTGAGGCTGGTCCGTAATTGACGGAAACGACGACGAAACATCTTCTCCATCATTCAACCACCAGAAATGCTGGTGCTGCCGAACGACATCCCTCTTATCGCGATTCCCCACCGCCCTACTGAACCTGAGACGATCCACACTGCCGTGTGCGACGTCTCTGCCGTAATTGAGTCGCCTGTCCCCAGCTTTTCGAGCGACATGGAAGATTAACGGGACCGCTGATCTATCCTGGATCAACCCTATCTGATCTAGGTAGAGGAATGCTTCCGGTGGAACGAAGCCGTCAGAGCGCACACTCTCGTGGTAAAGGTAGTTGGGGTAGTAAGCCCCAGATATCAGGTTATTCGTCGAGGCCATTGCTCTTGCGATGTGTCTTCGAGCCAGCTTAATTACGAAGTTGTCCACTCGTATTAGGTTCGCTCTGTTGTAAAGGACCTCATTACGATAAAATTTTTTGTACTCCGACTCTGGTGTTCTGTACAAGCGAAGGCAAGCCCTAAGGCAAGCCCTCTCAAACACCCTAATCTTTTCCCTTAAGCTTGCTCGCACATTGAACCACACGGGACACCCAAATACTAGCATGGGCCTGATAAGGGCCATGTAGCAGATTACCTTTACCCTCGCATCGAGTTGGCTGCTATAAAACAGTCTCTTTGTAAGGGCAAAAGCACCTTTAGCTCTGGCCAGAGCAGCATCTACATTTTTATCAAAATACAGAAACTGATCTAGCCAGATGCCAAAGTATCTGACTACATTTCGACAGGCAAGAGGCTTCCCGCGTTGTCCAATGATCGAGAACTTTCGCCAATTTTTTCTTGTATCTCTAGAGGCTCCAGACAACGGCGTCCTAAAGAGAATGGTTTCCGACTTCTGAAAGTTGATTTTCAACTTCCAGTCATCGCAAAATCGTTTTATCTTATCGAAGTCACGCTGCAAGAGAGTATTAATGACCTTGATTTTTGGACCTGTTCTGTACGCTATCAAATCGTCTGCGTAAGTACGCAATAGTATGGGGAAGTGAACCTATCAAGTCGCTTGTATAAATGTTGAATAGGATCGGCGAATTGACCGCGCCTTGCTGAAGACAATTTTTAATTTGAAATATTCCAACAGAAGTCAAATCACCATTTTTCACGATGAACTGTCTGTTGCTTAGCATGTTGGCGGCTGGACCACCGGTAGTCCATACCAGGACTTAAATCACGGTACCATGGGAGTCAGGCCGTCCGGGCCTGACTTGTAGAGGTAGGTCATGTGAGATATCATGTCCCGCCTTAAAACTGAATTGATTATCCGGAACTATATGTTTGCCCTCAACCCACCTAGACAGAGCTCTATTGATTACTTTTTCAAACACCTTACTGATATTCGGAAGGAGACTTATCGACCGGAGATTCGCCGGATTGGATATATCCTTTCCCTTTTTGGGGATAGGTTGAACCACCGCCGTTTTCCAATGCGCTGTATAATGTGCATGTGTAAATGTCCACCGCTTCTAGAGAAAGACGTCGAAGCACGATGTTCGGAATACCATCGGTCCCCACTGAATTCTGATTGTGTCGAAGATCTCATGGAGCTCTTCCTTCGAAATGAACGGGGGTAGGTCACCCTCGCTAGCAATGACATTATTTGCCATATTTTCGTAGCTGAACTGAGTGAAACCAGAGCACTCGCATCGCCAGTTCTCTACTTCATTTCGAATGTAGAAGTTGTGCACCAAGACGCGATTGTTCAGGTCATAATTAGGGCCAATGGTATCAGTGGCCTTGTATACTTCCTGGAAAGTCGCCCCTATGGTCTCAACTTTCTCCTGTGGATCCTCGATCACAAAGAAGTCGTTATCATCAGCGGCCTCACTTGAACCCGCAATGGTCGCTGTCATAAACGAATGTGCGTAGACAGTTTAGCGTTTGTAAATTCGTACCTGTCAGTCGTATAGCAGTAGATCCAAATAGGACCCGCCTCCGGGAAACGACGGGTTATCCGTCGCCTTAAGACCGAGTCTGTACATGACATCGTGCTGACCCCACCAATCAAGTAGTAGGTTCCCTCTAGTATTTGGCAAATTATTTCCCCAATCTCTGTGTCTTGTTGAAGTTCCCGCCGATTATAAAATAATTCTCCCTCGATTCCAGCCCCAGGAGTCGAAAAAGCGTATCGAGCTCTGTAATGAATAAATTGGATTGTGAAGTCTCAGGTGCATAGACAGAGGCCAAGTACAGCCGCTTTCCACTGCGGAGCGGGATATAAATGACGACTGCCTCCAACACCCGGAACCTACGCAACACTCCATTGTACACTCTGTGAAATTTTATACCTTGTTTAATGAAGATCGCCACACCGCCTCCACGTTTGGATCGGGGCCGGTTTCTTCTTCTAACAATATAATTATTGTACTCCAGTTTGTGCTTATCGGTTAGCTTGGTTTCGCTAGCGAAAAGCACATCAGGAGTTTGGTCTTGCAGCAATTTAAACATCGCGGCTCTTCGTTCGATCCTAATCAGTGCATTAACGTTCACCGCAAGGACCTTCAAAGTTTGCTCCACCATGTGCGTACCCATTACGACATGTGTTGCTTAGGCCCGGCAGCAGCGCGTAGATCTGGTCCACCCGCTTGGCCTGTTCTTGCACCTGCATTTGCAGCTGAGCCATCTGCCCTTTGATTGCGAGCAAGATGGCTTTTTTATATGGTTTGCGCTAATGGATGTGGAATTTTCTTCAAGATACTGATAACCCGTGTTATCAGCATGGACGATTCATGGGATATTATTCTCCTCTTTCCTCGGGCCTACGTCCTAAACCACACCCTGCACACTTCTACCACTCTCCGCACAGAACTGTCGCGAGGTATTTCTTCGCGGGGCTGGCAAGCAATTCATGCTACTCCGGTGTTTCTCTTTATTCGGCTGGTTCTGCCGCTCTTCCTTCGGCTTCTATTCTCCGTAGCTCGGTCTGTACAGTTTTTACAAATCCGCAGATATTTCGCCAGTATTCTTGAGACTCCACCATTCTCTTAATTACATCTGTGGGGTCTGGTAGATTTTCTCTCCATTCCGCGAAGCATCCGCAAAGGAAAATTGCGTGCTTCACGTCCTCCTCCTGATTTGGACACTCGGGACAAAAGGCGGAGTTGTATCCGCGGTATCCGCCATGACCAGAGATGAACTGCGTAACTGAGCTCTGTTCGTCCATACATCGCTTTTTCGGATCAAGGTATGAGTCCATCTGGCCTTTGTGGCATTATCCCATCGAGATTGCCATAGGGCTATCGAACGTACCCTTTCTTCCTCTTTCATTCTCCTTATTGCCTTGGCATTAGTTGGCATTGAGGTTTTCCTGCGGTAAATTCTCCCCATCTCGTCCGCGAGAATGTCGATGGGAATCATTCCAGCGATGACAAATGCGGCTTCGTCCTATAGCCGCTTATTTTCCTTAGTGCAACGAGTCGGTATACCGCTGATAGTTTCCGGCCAGTTTCTTTCCTTCTCAGCGTATCTGCCCAGACTGGTGCCGCCTAGCTGACCACTTTAGCTAGGAGGATCCTTTTTGCATATCCAGGTCCGCCAACATTCGGCAGTATTCTGGAGAGTGCAGCTTGTAGCACTGACGCTTTTTTCCTCACGTAGTCTACATGTTGTTTGAATCGTAGCCGGTTGTCTAACATCACTCCTAGGTACTTTACCGCTTCCTTCGATTGGATGTTCTGGTTACCGACTTGAATACTGATATATTCCACGGTTTTCCTGCTCGTAATAAATGAACGGCTTCTCTTTTTCGTTCCGCCAGTTCGAGACCCGCAGATTCGAGCCACTGATTTAGGACCAGTCGGCAATGTTGAAAGCGTTTTTGACGTCTATTGTCACCACCGCACAGTACTTTTTTAAGCCCTACCTCCAAGAATGCCCTTTTATAGCTGCAGACGCACTGTCGACTACTGTTTGGATAGCATCGACCGTGGGACGTGACTTTCGAAATCCAAACTTGTTGTTTGAGAGGGCTCCCTTCTCCTCTGCTACAGTCAGCAGTCTGTCGTATATTACACGCTCAAGGATTTTTCCCATTGTGTCTAGAAGACATATCGGGCGATATGACGATGATTCTCCTGGTGGTTTATTTCCTTTGGGTAGCAGAACTGAGTGTTGCAACTTCCACGGTTCTGGGAACACTTCCTCCTTGAGACACTTTTGCAATGTTGCGATGAAAAGATCTGGTTTTATTCCAGCAGCAACCTTTAATGCTGTGTTCGGAATACCATCGGGTCTAGGCGCCTTTTTGTCTCCTATTCGATTAAGAGCTCTCTGCAGTTCTTCCAGTGTAACGGCTGGGATATATCCTACTTCAGTTTCCCAGACGATTGTGACCATGTTGTGTAACCTTTTGGGGAACAAGTGCTCCACTATGGTTATCAGCATTTTTGGGCATGTTATTTGTGGAGACCTGCAGGATTTCAGTTTGGTCATAACCATTCTGTAGGCCGTGCCCCACGGGTTGATAACCCCTTCGCCGCATATACCATACGTTTGAAGCATCTTGATTTGCTTTCTTTGATCGCCTTTGTAAACTCCCGTCCTGCCTGTTTAAAGCTTTCTAGGTGTTGTTGGAAGTCATCTCTCCCTCTAGACCTTTGGGCTTTACGTCTAGCTTTTAAACACTCTGAGTGTTTTTATTTTAACGTTCAGCAAGTAGCATGGGGCGCCTCTTCGATTTGCTATTTTCCTGGGCATTGCCGCATCACAAGCCGCTACGATATTTTCTGTAAGTTGATGCGATAAGCTTTCGGCTGATCCGCTTGTATCTGTGGTAGAGCTATTCAGCATCTCCTCGAATGTATCCTTATCGAAAAGGCTGTCCTTCCATTGTGGGCCCCTAATTTTTTGTCGCTGCGGGGTTCTTTTGGTTTTGTCGATCTTGAATATAATCGCCTGGTGGTCGCTATGGCTGTAATCCTCGCTGATGCGCCAACTCATGTTTCGTAAGATAGAGTGACTCGCAAAGGTTAGGTCGATGATTGATCCCGTTCCTACTTTGCGAAATGTGTTGCTCCTTCCTCTATTTGGTAAGTCTATGTTTAGAGATGCAAATGCTTCAAGGAGTGTACGCCCCCTTTCGTTGGTGAGCCTACTGCTCCATTCTGTAGCCCAAGCATTAAAGTTTCCTCCAATGATCACATCAGTTTTGCATTATTCATCAACCTGTCCAGCATTGCTTGGTATTGGGTGAGTGTCCAACTAGGTCGCGCGTAGCAGCTGTAGAAGTTGATGCCATTTACTTTTGTGGGTACAAATCCTTCTGCATCACCATGGATGTCTTGACACTCAGATACTGCTGTCGAGAGTTTTATATCAGAACCACATTCGCTTTCTCATCTCTTGCTGTTTGTTTCAGGATATCCTGAGCTATCTCACAGTGATTAAGATTTATTTGTATGACCTTCATCATTGTATACTAGTCATGGCTTTCTTGAAGACTGGGCACTTTCCACTGCCCGCTACGTGTTTTGCGTTTCTCTGTTCATTTTCCCTGCAGAACATGCATGACAGCTCCACGCTGTAATTTTTAGCTATGTGGCCTTCTGTGCCGCATCTCCAACATAGTTTTGAGCGATCTTCTAGGCATTTACATCTGCTTGCTACGTATCCAAATTCTAGGCATTTGAAGCACTTCTTTAGCATCTGTTTTTGGCGGTTAACCCAGCTTACCTTTAGTCTTCCTGCTGCTAGCATCTTTTTTCCGATTCCTACAGGGAGGCTAATTAGTGCACTCTGTGTGTGTCCATACGTCTGTCGTAGCGATCTGTGTTACGATACCATCTCACAAACACAATACATTACATTACGTTACCTAATTGACATTTCAAGAAATTTAAATAAAAAAAACAGTGAGTCTACTGTCTGCTGTCTGATTTCAACCCCAAAGGACGTGTTTTTACTTAGTTCGTGTTCGCAGAGTTTCTTTTCCCAATTTTCAGCGCGACTTTTAATTCTCTCATTCCTTTCAATACTTTTCGCCATTCAGCGCGAACATTGGTCCTTCCTTACCGAATAAACATTTGCAAAAATTGAACTTTCCGTGACCTATCGGCAATTTGTTTAAATGCATTCGTTTACCGGACACGGACGTTTTTGCGTCGCAGACGCCGAATGGTGTGACAAAACCGTTAACCGTTACTTTTCATCATTTTCTAAAACTGTTCATCTTTTGCGCAGTACAGTTGCGCTTTTCTTTGTGCGAGTAAAATATGAGCAAAAATAATTTAATAAAACGCGATAGTGCGCGCAACTCTATTAAAAGGAGTCTCGCCGCGAGTAAAAAAGCTGATTCGTTCGATGAGGCTGAAATCGAATCGTATCTCCAGCTTCTATCGGGTGTGTGGGCTCAATTTTGCCAAGCTCAGGACGAAGTGGAACTTTCTTGTGGCGGTGAGACTTTAGAGGAGCAGGAAGCAGAAAGAGAGCAAGGTGAGGATTGGTATCGACAAGCATTGGCCAATTTCAAACGCGCTGCCAAGAAGTTTGCAGTTACATCGCAAACGCATTGTACTCGTAACACAAAACCGCAATCACGTGCTGACATAAAACTGCCAACCATACCCCTTCCGCATTTTTCTGTCGATCGCAAAGATTGGCGACCATTTAGCGATGCCTTCGAGTCGAAGATTCATAATGAACCATCACTTAACGGATCGCAGAAATTTCACTGCTTGCGTTGAAGTTTGCAGGGTGAAGCACTTCATGTTATCAAGGGATTTCCTTTAACCGACCAGAATTACGAAGAAGCATGGACGCTCTTAAAAAAACGCTACAACATCCAGCGCACCATTATTGACTCGCATTTTAACGTACTATTCGGATTAAAGAAAGTGAACAGTGAATCATCGGCAGCTCTAAAAGGACTTCTGGGCGCCACTCAAGAGCATAATCAAAGCCTCAAAGCACTTGGCAGGCCTGTTACCAAAGCAAACTTGATTCTTGATTGACAGGCAGTGGGAACTATTTCAAACAAGCGACGACCGTCCCACTTTCGAAACTCTAGTCTCATTTATCGAAACCAGATGCCGTTATTTAGACGCGATAAATTCACATCAAGCAGTTTCCATTGTTAAATCTCACCAATAATCAAGAAAGAAACCGAAGTCCACCTCAGGTTCACACACACGGTAGCTCCTTCTGACGTGTCGTTAATACCAAAACCACAAAACGACAAATGTGTCTTCTGTTCTTTAAAGCACAAGCACAAGCACAGCTGCGAGAAATTTCTTTCTCTTGAAATTTCCAAAAGAGCTGCTGCCGTCCAAGACCAACATTTGTGCAAAAACTGCCTAGCATCAGGACATGATTATCAACAATGCCGCAGTAGAAATACATGTCGTGTCTGCCAAGCAGGTCATCACACTCTTCTACATCAGGAAGCTACAACAAACGTGCAAGGCCCAAGCTCAAGCAGACAGTTTCTACAGTCACATCTCGCGCATACAGAACACCAAGTGCTATTCGGCACCGCTATGGTAAAGGTCGTCGATCATTCCGGAAGATACCAATCAGCCAGGCTCCTATTCGACAACGGATCGCATCTTTCCTTCAGCAGTGAAAGGTTTGTACAAAAACTTAAACTAAAAAGATCTCCGTTTTCAGCAACGATTGAAAGAATAGGCGGCACTACATCTGGAAACTCCAAATGCGAAGTTGAGCTCACTTTGTCCTCGTTCGACCACACTTTCATCACCACAATCCGTGCCAACTCAAACTCACCAAAATCGTCTGGCCACATATCAGTCGTCGGAAGTTAGCAGATCCCCAATTTCACACACCAGCTACTGTCGACATATTGCTGGGATCGGATGAACTAGGACAATTTTTTTGCACTGGCTTGGTCATGGGCCCTATTGGTACTCCCATCGCACAGCAATCAACACTTGGCTGAGTTCTTTTTGGGAAGGTCATCGACACGAAGCCCGCTTTTACGACTAATGCCGCCGTTTGTCGGTATACCGACAATTCACTGACAAAAGCAGTCTCCAGATTCTGGGAGATCGAATCCGTTCCTGAAGTGAAACACCTAACCTTCGAGGAACAGCTGTGCGAAAAGCATTTTGCAGACACGCATTACCGCAAAGAGGATAACCTCTACGTAGTCAAACTACCGTTTAAGACTGAGTGCCCACTTGGTGATTATCGTCGCGCTGCCGTTCGTGCTCTTCTCCGAATGGAATCGTTTTTCGCCAAACAAGAAAACCTCAGGACCCAGTACAAAGATTTCATCCATGAATTTGTACAACTAGGCCATATGGAAAAGGTAGAACATATTGCAGTGCAGCTGGCAAGCATTACTATATGCCACATAGAGCTGTCATCAAAGAAACGCTTCGTGCCACACTACAACTGGCTATTCCCTAAACGACTCTCAAATGATTGGCTCCCAACTTCAACCAGATCTTTTCCTAGCGCTAATTCGATTGCGATCCTATCGTTTTGCCATGAGCGCCGACATAGCAAAGATGTATCGTCAGGTTCCTATCGACGAAGAACACATTGATTATCAACGAATCGTCTGGCGTGACTCTCCCCACGATAATATCGAAGAATATAGAATTTTAACTGTCACCTACGAAGTTGCCTCGTCTTCTCATCTCGCAGTGAAGTGTGTCCAACAAACCGCACTAGACGAAGGCCAGGACTACCCAGCTGCAACAGAAGTCATTCTTCACCATTGCTACATGGATGACTTGTTAACCGGTTGTTTTGAGGAATCTGACCTGTGCCGACTTCAAACTGAGGTTTCGACAATACTGAGTCGAGGTGGATTTTGTCTTCGCAAATGGTCAAATTCTCTGCTCATCATCAATGCGATTCCAGAAGACCAACGAGAAATTCTGCAGTCTTTGGATTTATCAGAACCGGACAGCGTACGAACTCTGGGTCTTCAGTGGGAACCCTCATCCGACAGCCTGGGATTTGCTGTTTAGGTTCATGATTTATACACCACAAACCTAACTAAACGTCTGTTTCTTTCAGAGGCATCAAAGTTATTTGATCCGCTGGGTCTGCTCTCTCCTAGTACAATCATCCCTAAGATATTATTCCAACGTCTGTGGAAGTCTAAGGTGGACTGGGATGAAGTTGTGCCGGAATATGTTAAACGCCAATGGTTAACCTACAGGGACCACATCACGAGCCTCGTAAAAATCAAAGTGCCGAGGTGGATTGGCTTTGCCGACGCTTCACAATTAGCATGCGCCGCCGCCATATATCTT